>JAPDPK010000001.1:7300500-8607500 GCA_031772115.1 Heritiera littoralis
CCTTCCCTTTGAGTGAAACCTTTGGCAACTAGACATGCTTTACATCTTTTGACATTACCTTTCGAATCTCGCTTGGTTTTGAAAATCTATTTACAACCAATCAGTTTTGCTCCTTTAGGCAATTCGATAAGATCCCAAACGTCATTGTCTTCTATTGATTTCATCTCATTTTTGATGGCTTTGATCCATGTGAACACTTTGTTTGGCTTGACTAAAAGATTTTGGATCATCTTCCAACCCCATATTAAACTCGTGTTCTTGGAGATATTGTGAGATCCCTAATTTTCATGTAATTCCTCCATGTTTGTAAAGTATTTCTAAGTTAATATGATTAAATGAATATGAAGATTGATGTGTAATTGAGGTATGAATAATGTATGCATGATGAATGGAATATAGAAGAAATAATAAAGTTGAATGTCAATAAGTCAAATGAAGCATGTTGATATCAGAAATTTAATTAAGGTATGAGAAAAGAAATAAAATCAGAAATTTTGATTTGTGATTTAATGAATGGCTGAGATGAGAAGGAGGAAAAGAGGAAATTAATGGGTCAAATGAGTCAAAGGGAGAAGTGCATGGCTGAGATTGATGATGGATAAGGAAGCATTTAATGCAAACATGCATAGTCATCACCCTCACCAGCCATCACCAACGTCAGCCCCTTGCCAGCCCCATCCCTCTCGTTCCATCTCCAAGTTTCCAAGTGTTCCATTCCAAGCTCCTTGCCAAACCACCTTACTGCCTCACTAATTCATTAAGTTCAGTTAACGAAAAACGATCCTCGTCGTTAGACTAGGTGATATCTGAAGTTTGAAGGATTGATTCCAAGTATTGGAAGAGATCTCAAGATTTGAAGTTTTGGTCTCTAGTGAAGGTAAAAGAAGAGGATGATTCTTGCAATTTCGTTGTTGATGTGAAGTTGTTTTGAGTTAGTATAACATGTGTATGTGGTTTAATTTAAGGTTTAATATGATGTGATGATTTCAGATTTAAAGAAGTGAAAGCTAGGGTTACGCATCAAGTGATTTCGCGTTTCCGAAGAAATCAAGGTAAGGAATTTATGTAATGGACGTAAGGCGGCTATGTCCGCATGTTTTATGATGATTTTACATGCTTTGGAGAGATGTACTAGTTGTTTTGAACAGGAAAAGATGCAATTTCGGACTTGTCTCCTAGTACCAATTAGGTTAGGAGCAGCCGACTGCCTTAAGTAGCAGCCGACTGCCTAGAGACAACAAAAACGTCGTTTTTTCGAAAACCGATGCAAACCAGTCGACTGCTATGTAAGCCAGTCGACTGCTATTTTCCCAGAAGTATTCTGTTTCAAACCAGTCGACTGCTATATGAGACAGTCGACTGCTATTTTTCAAGATGCATTCTGTTTCAAACCAGTCGACTGCCTATAGAACCAGTCGACTGCTATTTTTCGAGATGTATTCTGTTTCAAAAACAGTCGACTGCTATATGGGCCAGTCGACTGCTATTTCTTAAGAAACATTCTGTCTGAAAACCAGTCGACTGCTATATTGACCAGTCGACTGCCCTCTTGTATTTTCAGATATGAAAATACCGAAATTTAAATGAAAATAATTTCGAGAAAGGAAGTTATGAAGTAGCAGCCGACTGCCCTATAAGACCAGTCGACTGCCATGCATGAAAAGAGCTTTCAAGCTTAAGTTATTTAAACACAAAAGTGTTTTCTGGAAAAAGTATAATATAATGTTTTGAGACTATGGACTGCGTAATGATTATGCATTTCTGATGGCTGGGTGACTCTGATCAAGTCCTCAGTAATATGTATGTTGAGCGAGGAACCCTAGTCCGGTCCTCAATCCCACATGTGACACCTGACAAGTGTTCACTGTGGAAATTATAAAGGCAGGAGAGAATCCCTGACCTATACGGAGTGCACTACTGTACTAATGCATGATTAGAGTCATATGAGTCATATGAATGGGAATGAACGGTTCATGTGACGACTCAATCGCTTAAACATTGTACCTAGTCTCCATCTATTTCAAGTACAAGATGTATGTATGAAGAAGTATATGATATATGTTTTAAAGTATGTATGAAGTACGATGGTTTAAAGAAGAAGTAGGATGCATGCTTTATAATGCTTTACATGACATTATAGAGCCAAGTAGGAAAAATGCATATAGAGGCATAGTACGCTCTTTTACATACTTTTCTTACTGAGCGTAAACTCACCCTTTTACGACTATTTTTCCTACAGATTACCTGAAGTAGACCTCGCTCCGAGTAGAGGAGCTTTAATTTAGAAAGATTGCAGTGTACCTTCTCGAGACGCTTCCTGGTTAGCACAGAAGGTATACTTACATGTTTATGTATAGTAAAGTTTAATTCAGCTACGGTACAGTACAAGTAGTCTTTATGTATATAAGATGTCGGGGATGTAAGTTAAGACGATGTATGAGATCCTGTGGAAAATGGAATGATATGTATATATATCATTTTTTTATGTTTATGGTAATTGAGTAAGAATGTTACATAAGCTATTAAATAATTAGCTTAAGGATAAGAAGAGAAGGACACTGCACGAACTAAATCTAAATAAAGAAGGAAAAAGATAAGTGATAAGATGAAGTGACGGGGACGTCACAGAGTGGTATCAGAGCAGTTTAGATTGACGTTTGTCAGTGTCGAGAAGCTAGAAATAGAGTATATTCCCCGATTGTACTGTACTTGTCTGAATATAAATGTATAGTATAGCTATTTCTAGTTATACTAAAGAGCCCAATGATGATTATATTTACAGTATGAGCTCACGAAGAAGAGGTACAAGTAGAGGAAGAGGACGGGGTCGCACTGAAGAGCCCCCAGTTCCGTCTCCTCATCCATCTCCACCGCATAGCCCAAACACAAGGCTAGCGAAAATGGAAAAGCATATGGAGAACATGGCCACGATGTTCAACCAGTTTATGTCTAATTTCCCGAATGTGGCCACAAGCACTCAAGCAACTGCAACTGTTACCCCTCCTACTGAAGTAACCCCACCAGTCCTAGTTACTGGAAGGCGGGATCCTAGAGCTTATTGCAGTGTGGCATTGATTAAGGAATTCAAGAAGTTGGATCCGCCCAAGTTTAAGGGGGAAAGAGATTTGTTGATAGCTGAGAACTGGATGAAAGCTGTCCTAAAATCTTTTGAATATATGCCCTGCTCCGAAAGGGAGAAAGTAGGATTGGCTGCTTACCTATTAGTAGATGATGCTGAATATTGGTGGCAAGCCACTCGGACCGTGTTAGAGGCCCGATATGAGGAGATCACGTGGGATAGATTTGTAGAAGCTTTCCATGAGCAGTATATCCCACGCACTGATCGTAATAGATTGAAGATTGAGTTTCTTAGTTTGACTCAAGGTACGATGACAGTGAATCAGTATGAATCGAAGTTTATTACCTTGAGTAGGTTTGATCCAGAGGTCCTCAAAGATGAAGGACATAAGATATACCGGTTCATCGAGGGATTGAAGTCCCCGATTAGATCTAAACTGTATCCGATGGATATCACCACCTATGGAGAAGCTGTCCGTAAGGCTCAGTTGTGTGAGCAGGACTATGATTTGCATCATGCTGACTTCCGAGCCAAGGGTAAGGGCAAGGAACCGATGAAGCGGAAGTCGGATGAGAAAACTCAGAGTGATAGGTATCCACATCGGAGGAGTAGACGATCTGAAGGAGTTTCTATAGGTACTCCTAAAGCTATGGGGATCAAGATAAGTGATGAGCGATCCCGAATTCAAGTTGGAAGTACCGCTAGCTCGCAAAAGAGTACAATGCAAAGATGTGAGCAGTGCGGGAAGTTTCATGGATCACAACCATGTCGCTTGGCGAGTGGCGCTTGTTTTAGATGTGGGGAGAAAGGGCACATGATTAAGGATTGCCCTCAAAGAGATCCGAAGATGCCTGAGGAATCAGATAAGACCCCTAAACCGCAACCTAAGGCCACTGCTGCCGAGAAGGGGAAGAAAGCTGTGACCCAAGGACGAGTGTTTGCCATCGACGAAGAGTCTGCCGATGCCTCGTCCAAAGTGATTAAAGGTACAATTTACCTATTTGATGTGAATGTCATGGCATTGTTTGATCCAGGCTCTACGCATTCTTTTGTGTCTCCTAAGTTTGCCATGAAAATACCTGTTGAGCCTGAGACTTTAGGACACTTATTAAGGATAAGCACACCTTTTAAGGAATCACAAATGACAGAGTTAGTGTATAGAGATTGTAAGCTACGGGTAGGAGAAAGAGAATCTAAGGCTGACCTAATCCTACTGAATATGTATGGGTTTGATGTTATTTTGGGTATGGATTGGTTAGCTAATAATCATGTCATAGTGGACTGTTATGCTAAGAGCGTAACATTCTCTTCACCTGTTAGCTATGTTGTAAATTTTGCAAGTAATTAATATGAAAGAACGTTTGATTTTGAATTGTTTGCAAATGAAAATAATGAATAATATGTATGATGATGTGAAGGATTCATTGCTTATGTGGAGGACATAGATCAGAAACGTCCCGGACTCAAGGATATTCCTGTAGTCCAAGATTTTCCAGAAGTATTTCTGAATGATCTTCCAGGACTTCCTCCGGATAGAGAAGTGGAGTTCACTATTGATTTGGTGCCGGGGACTGAGCCTATATCAAGAGCTCCTTACCGGATGGCTTTGGTAGAATTGGAAGAACTTAAGAAACAGCTTCAGGAGTTGCTAGACAAGGGATTCATACGACCCAGCGTATCCCCTTGGGGTGCTCCTGTGCTTTTTGTCCGGAAGAAGGACGGTAGTATGAGGTTATGTATTGACTACCGGTGGCTGAATAAAGTGACGATCAAGAACAAGTACCCTCTTCCTAGAATTGACGACCTCTTTGATCAGCTTAAGGGTGCACAAGTCTTTTCCAAGATAGACTTGAGATCGGGATATCACCAGTTGAAGATTCGAGATGAAGATATCCCTAAGACTGCATTTCGGACACGGTATGGTCACTATGAATTCCTAGTGATGCCGTTTGGTCTGACCAATGCACCTGCAGCTTTCATGAGTCTGATGAATGATGTATTCAAGCAGTACCTGGACCAGTTTGTCATTGTCTTCATCGATGACATTTTGGTCTACTCGAGGTCTCGGGAAGAGCATGAGCAGCATTTAAAGATAGTTTTGCAAACCCTCAAGGATAGAGGATTGTATGCCAAGCTAAGTAAGTGCGATTTCTGGTTGAACCGGATCTCCTTTTTAGGTCATGTGATTAGTAAAGAGGGTGTCTCAGTTGATCCATCAAAGATTGAAGCGGTGGTTCAATGGGAAAGACCGAAGACTGTGACGGAGATTAGGAGTTTTTTGGGTTTAGCTGGCTACTATAGAAGGTTTGTAGAGAATTTCTCGAAGCTAGCTGCTCCACTGACACGCTTGACGCGCAAGGAAGTGAAGTATGAGTGGAATGAAGCCTGTGAAAGTAGCTTTCAAGAGTTGAAGCGCAGGCTAACGACTGCACCGATCCTTACCATCCCTAGTGGTTCAGGTGGATTGGCGGTGTATAGTGATGCCTCAGGGTAAGGTTTGGGATGTGTGTTGATGCAGCACGGTAAGGTAGTGGCCTATGGTTCCAGACAATTGAAGGACCATGAAAAGAACTACCTGACTCATGATTTGGAGTTAGCTGCAGTAGTGTTTGCCCTGAAAATATGGAGACATTATTTATATGGTGAGAGATTTCAGATTTTTACGGATCATAAAAGTCTGAAATACTTGTTCTCTCAAAGAGAATTGAATATGAGACAAAGAAGATGGCTCGAGCTTCTAAAGGATTACGACTGTGAGATCTTGTACCACCCGGGGAAAGCTAATGTGGTGGCGGATGCTCTGAGCCGGAAGCATGTAAGTATGGTGTCTTATATGATGATAAAAGAGCATGAATTAATTGAGCAATTTGCAAGCCTCAACCTTAATGTCATGAATTATGAGCAAATTGGAATGACGGCTAGTTTGAGGATTGAGCCAGAATTGATGAATAGAATCCGAAGTGCTCAAAAGAAAGATGATAGATGCATTGAGGCTATAAATCAGATGCAGCCAGGTATGATCTCAGAGTTCAATCTTGGTAGTGATGGAATTTTGAGGTTTAAAAGTCGTATATGTGTTCCTAATGATGATGAATTGAAGAAGCTGATTTTAACTGAAGCACATGCCACTAAGTACACGTTGCACCCAGGAAGTACGAAGATGTATTATAATCTTCGCAAGGTGTATTGGTGGAATGGCATGAAGAGAGACATAGCAGATTTTGTAGCAAAATGTCTCACATGTCAACAGGTCAAGGTAGAGCACCAAAAGCCAGCAGGATTACTGCACCCTCTGCCTATACCTATGTGGAAGTGGGAACACATTACGATGGATTTTATTATGGGGTTACCCAGAACCAAGAAGAATCATGATGGTATTTGGGTGATTGTCGATAGATTGACAAAATCAGCTCACTTCCTGCCTATGAAGTCAACTGATACACTCAATACTTTGGCAGATATGTATGTAAAAGATGTTGTAAGACTACACGGTGTTCCAGTGAGCATCACTTCTGATAGAGATTCCAGGTTTACTTCCCATTTCTGGGAGCATTTTCAAGAAGCCATGGGATCTAAGTTAAGTTTTAGCACAGCTTTTCATCCGCAGACTGATGGACAGTCCGAGCGCACGATTCAGACGCTCGAGGATATGTTGAGGGCTTGTGCTATGGACTTTAAAGGCTCCTGGGATGACCATCTGCCATTGGCTGAGTTTGCATACAATAATAGTTATCATGCAAGCATCGGGATGGCACCATATGAAGCTCTGTATGGAAGAAGGTGTCGATCTCCGATTGGGTGGGAAGAAGTGGGCGAACGTAAGTTATTAGCTCCAGATCTAGTCGAGCAAGCATCAGAAGATGTTAAGTTGATTTGTCAGAGGCTTAAGACAGCTCAAAGTAGACAAAAGAGCTATGCAGATGCTCGACGGAGGCCACTTAAGTTCATGGTTGGAGATTATGTATTCTTGAAGGTTTCTCCATCCAAAGGAATTATGAGATTTGGTCGGCGAGGTAAGCTGAGTCCTCGTTACATCGGTCCATTTGAGGTCTTAGATCGAATAGGCGATGTTGCCTATAGATTGGCATTGCCTCCGGAGCTATCGGGAGTGCATAATGTGTTTCATGTATCGATGCTTCGGAAGTATAATCCAGATCCGTCTCATGTCATAGAATATGAACCCTTGGAGATAAGGGAAGATATGAGTTATGTAGAAAAACCAATTCAGATTTTGGACAGAAAAGAGAAAGTTTTGAGGTCTAAGACGATCTCGTTAGTTAAAGTGCTCTGGCAATACCATACAATGGAAGAAGCTACATGGGAGCTAGAGAGCTTAATGAAGGAAAGGTATCCAGAATTATTCATATGATAAACTAAGGCAAATTTGGAGGACCAAATTTTCTAAGGTGGGGAGGATGTGAGATCCCTAATTTTCATGTAATTCCTCCATGTTTGTAAAGTATTTCTAAGTTAATATGATTAAATGAATATGAAGATTGATGTGTAATTGAGGTATGAATAATGTATGCATGATGAATGGAATATAGAAGAAATAATAAAGTTGAATGTCAATAAGTCAAATGAAGCATGTTGATATCAGAAATTTAATTAAGGTATGAGAAAAGAAATAAAATCAGAAATTTTGATTTGTGATTTAATGAATGGCTGAGATGAGAAGGAGGAAAAGAGGAAATTAATGGGTCAAATGAGTCAAAGGGAGAAGTGCATGGCTGAGATTGATGATGGATAAGGAAGCATTTAATGCAAACATGCATAGTCATCACCCTCACCAGCCATCACCAACGTCAGCCCCTTGCCAGCCCCATCCCTCTCGTTCCATCTCCAAGTTTCCAAGTGTTCCATTCCAAGCTCCTTGCCAAACCACCTTACTGCCTCACTAATTCATTAAGTTCAGTTAACGAAAAACGATCCTCGTCGTTAGACTAGGTGATATCTGAAGTTTGAAGGATTGATTCCAAGTATTGGAAGAGATCTCAAGATTTGAAGTTTTGGTCTCTAGTGAAGGTAAAAGAAGAGGATGATTCTTGCAATTTCGTTGTTGATGTGAAGTTGTTTTGAGTTAGTATAACATGTGTATGTGGTTTAATTTAAGGTTTAATATGATGTGATGATTTCAGATTTAAAGAAGTGAAAGCTAGGGTTACGCATCAAGTGATTTCGCGTTTCCGAAGAAATCAAGGTAAGGAATTTATGTAATGGACGTAAGGCGGCTATGTCCGCATGTTTTATGATGATTTTACATGCTTTGGAGAGATGTACTAGTTGTTTTGAACAGGAAAAGATGCAATTTCGGACTTGTCTCCTAGTACCAATTAGGTTAGGAGCAGCCGACTGCCTTAAGTAGCAGCCGACTGCCTAGAGACAACAAAAACGTCGTTTTTTCGAAAACCGATGCAAACCAGTCGACTGCTATGTAAGCCAGTCGACTGCTATTTTCCCAGAAGTATTCTGTTTCAAACCAGTCGACTGCTATATGAGACAGTCGACTGCTATTTTTCAAGATGCATTCTGTTTCAAACCAGTCGACTGCCTATAGAACCAGTCGACTGCTATTTTTCGAGATGTATTCTGTTTCAAAAACAGTCGACTGCTATATGGGCCAGTCGACTGCTATTTCTTAAGAAACATTCTGTCTGAAAACCAGTCGACTGCTATATTGACCAGTCGACTGCCCTCTTGTATTTTCAGATATGAAAATACCGAAATTTAAATGAAAATAATTTCGAGAAAGGAAGTTATGAAGTAGCAGCCGACTGCCCTATAAGACCAGTCGACTGCCATGCATGAAAAGAGCTTTCAAGCTTAAGTTATTTAAACACAAAAGTGTTTTCTGGAAAAAGTATAATATAATGTTTTGAGACTATGGACTGCGTAATGATTATGCATTTCTGATGGCTGGGTGACTCTGATCAAGTCCTCAGTAATATGTATGTTGAGCGAGGAACCCTAGTCCGGTCCTCAATCCCACATGTGACACCTGACAAGTGTTCACTGTGGAAATTATAAAGGCAGGAGAGAATCCCTGACCTATACGGAGTGCACTACTGTACTAATGCATGATTAGAGTCATATGAGTCATATGAATGGGAATGAACGGTTCATGTGACGACTCAATCGCTTAAACATTGTACCTAGTCTCCATCTATTTCAAGTACAAGATGTATGTATGAAGAAGTATATGATATATGTTTTAAAGTATGTATGAAGTACGATGGTTTAAAGAAGAAGTAGGATGCATGCTTTATAATGCTTTACATGACATTATAGAGCCAAGTAGGAAAAATGCATATAGAGGCATAGTACGCTCTTTTACATACTTTTCTTACTGAGCGTAAACTCACCCTTTTACGACTATTTTTCCTACAGATTACCTGAAGTAGACCTCGCTCCGAGTAGAGGAGCTTTAATTTAGAAAGATTGCAGTGTACCTTCTCGAGACGCTTCCTGGTTAGCACAGAAGGTATACTTACATGTTTATGTATAGTAAAGTTTAATTCAGCTACGGTACAGTACAAGTAGTCTTTATGTATATAAGATGTCGGGGATGTAAGTTAAGACGATGTATGAGATCCTGTGGAAAATGGAATGATATGTATATATATCATTTTTTTATGTTTATGGTAATTGAGTAAGAATGTTACATAAGCTATTAAATAATTAGCTTAAGGATAAGAAGAGAAGGACACTGCACGAACTAAATCTAAATAAAGAAGGAAAAAGATAAGTGATAAGATGAAGTGACGGGGATGTCACAGATATACGATGTAATCATCTAGAATCGCCGATCTACTCTCTCTAAAGGATCTCCTTAATGGCACTTCCAATTGAGGTTGTTGTTGCTTGATAATAATATATTTGTTATATTATTTTATTATTTATTACCACATTTATTGCTATATTCTTGTGTAAAATTAGTTGTTAAGTGTATCTTGTGAATTAATTCAGAGAAAGTGATTTGAGAAATAATTTTGAAAATTATGACATGAAATCAAACAATAAATTTTGTAATTGGAATAAATTTTTGAAATATACATTGTTTGACCTTCCAAAGTTGTAATTAAATTCTGATTTGTTTTAAGGATTTTGTGGACCACAAGATTAAAAGAGAATAAAGGGCTGAGATTTATTGCTTGATTAGAAAGAAACCCTAGAATCTTAAAAGAAAAATTATAAAAGGTGAGAGGGGCGGCAATAGCTAGGACACACAAAAAAACAATTTAGAAAAACAGGAAGAGAGGATTGGTTTTGGGCTATTTCTTTTGTTGTGTGCTTCTCTGTATTTTGCAGAATAAGGAGAAGAGGACTTGAGATTTGAAGGCAATAGTTGAACTGAGTCTCGAAGCTGCTGTTTGCTTGAGCAGAAGCTAAGTTGGTTTGGAACCGTGGCAAAATCGCAGGCTTTTTAACGCAGAACCGATCGTGACTTGAAGCAGGACAGGTTGCGATGCTTAGCAGGGGATGCATGGTGTGTTGAGCTGCTGTGTTGGCTGTGCGTGTGGCGTGCCATTGGTTGAAGCAGCTGGAGCGGTGAGCTAGAGAAAAAAAAAACAGTACATGTTGCTGCTGTCCACACGCCAACGCCATCTCCTATTTGATGCTTTGTTGTTTGCTCCACATACATATACTTTGATTTGGTCAACAAAAGGGGCTTTCTACTCTATTTTAATACATTTTTAAATTATATATACTTTGTTAATTAGTTATTATTTAATTAAGCATGAATTCTAAATTTACATTGGTATTGTGTGCTAAATTAAATATGAACTAATTTTCTCACTAGGAATTTGATTGAGCCTACTTGCATATTTTATGTTTTTATGATTAATTGATCAATTCTAAAATTCTAGTATCATGCATTGTGATTAATTCAATCTTTTAATTTGTGTTATTGATTGGCCACCTTTAATATAAATTAATTGATTGTTTGAGACATGGTAAGGGTACACATCATATGCTAAGCCATGTATAGCTCTCTTGAATGATTGAATAAATATTTGATGTATACATCAAGCTAGAATATTTATTTGGTTCTTGTTATATGTTCTTCTATTCTTAATGGGTTTTTAGTCATTGATTATGCTACACATCATAGGTAATTAATGATTAAAAATACTTGATTATAGCTGCCATCAAACGGAGTAATCATATATTAGGAAGAATGAACCCTAGAATTGAATTGAGATTTTTAGGGTTGAAGACATAAAATTGCAATGTATTGGTGAAATCAAATTCCTAGGCTTTTCTCTATTAGTGAATTTATTTGTTTTATTAGGTTAATTAATTCCATTAGTTAATTATATACTTAGATAATTTTTTTTATTGACTTTTATAAATTTTTAGAGGATAAGTAGTTGAATTTTAATTGAATAAATTTAGCAAATCTCTGTAGGATCGACTCTTGTATTTGCACACTATACTACCTTGATTCGTGCACTTGCGAGGATATAACTTTTTGTTCATCATTGCTCCTCTAATTGAATAGGAGCAAGCACTTCAATATGAGTAGGAGGAAACCCAATAAAGTCTTGACAATCCGGGTTTGCATCTTGAATAATGTCAGACATAATTGTCTAATCATTTTCAATTGCAACTGTAGAAACAATAACATGTTTTTCCTCAAAGACAAAGTTTTGAAGTTTAGCACTCTCATCATATTCAACATCCTCAATAAACTTAGCATTTTTCATTTAAAAAAAGCATCTATTTGGGGGATCATAAAGCTTGAAACCCCTCAATCTTCCTGAGTATCCAACAAAGTAGCAGCTTATTTTTTTATTCCAATTTCCTTTCATTAAGCTTATATGCCCTAGCCTTAGCTAGACAAACCTAAATATGTAATTGCCTACTACTAGGCTTCTTTCCTATTCATAACTCATAGGGGATTTTAGCTACTGCTTTGCTTGAAACTCGATTGAGAATATAAAATGTAGTCTTCAAAGCTTCTCCCCAAAGTGATTCTAGTAAAGAAGAATGACTTATCATACTTCAACCATATCCTTTAGGCTCCAATTTCGTCTCTCAGCTACACCATTTTGACTTGGAGTCCCTGGCATGGTGTATTGAGAAACGATAAGACATTTTGCTAAATACCTTGCAAAACGACCTGGACGTTGTTCACCTGATCTGTGAGACCCGATTCTACTGTACCATACATGGAATATGTCATTAATTATTTAGTGAAAATTTATATGTTAAGTGATTATAAGTGAAAGTATGATGTGGGTCCCACTTATTTTTAATGTGTTCAGATGGGCTCGAGATTGAAAATGACGTGTACAGTGGTGTAATAAAATATAATATGATGATTTTGATGTTTAAAATCATTGAATTATATTATTATGATTTTTTTTTAAAATTTTTGTGAATTTTGAAAAAACAAATTGAAAAATGACGGTTACGTCCCGAGGGCATTTTCATAAATTACGCCCAAACTAAAATGAGTTAGGATGAAGTAAAAATACCATGATATTCTACAAAAAAGAAGAATAACATAGTGCAAAGAGATTGATTGAAACAGTGGTTTAATCGAAAAATTTCGCTACCGGTCCACTAAGGGTAAAACCATAATTTCTCATTAGCGGTACACTGCATGTCGATGAAACCACTTTCAATCATCAAAATACATTAAAAGTGATTGATTGGTACTGGAATCCAAAAATTTGGAGTCCAATTACTTGGTTTTTACGATTATGGAAGTTAAGGGCGAAATTGTCAAGATTTTTCATAACTAGGGGCAAAATGGTAATTTTGCCACTCTCCAGAATTTTCTTTATAATTCAGCCAGATTTTAGCTGGCACTATTCATCATCCCTAACCCCAAGCCCCCACGCCATTTTCAAAAGAAAGAGAGAAAAGAAAAATAAACTAGTAAAAACCTAGTACCTTATTTCACCTAGATTAAAACTATAAATTTGTTCCTCTTGCTCTCCTCTCTTCATCCATACTTATAACTCATCAAATAATGAAGAAAATAAGGAGAAAAGTGCAGAAGAAGGTGACGGCAAATGTGAGTCTTCATGATGATTTTTCTTTTCTTTACAAACTAAGGTTGGATTTCTATGTTTTTCAACATGCTAAGCCTAGATCTAGCATTGTTTTTGCTTAAATCTAACTAGAACATGATGAAAGGGCAATATGGGGTTTCAGTTTGGACAAGAACATGGTGAAACCATGTTGAAATTTGCATAAAAATGGTGGGAAATGATAGAATGAACATAAGTAAGAAGGTTAGAAAGCTTAAATTATTGAAAAAGGTTGAAATCATGAAAATGGGTTCAAGGAGGGTTTCGACCAAGGGATTTTTTAGGCTGTTATCGTGCTGCATTTTATGGTTTGAATGTGAAAAATGACTGTAGAAATTAAGAGAAGAAGACCGGTGAAATCGAATTCGAAATCGGAGTTAAAACGGAAAAGATAAGTTTTACTACCAGTGTAATTTACACTGGTTAATCATAGACAGTATCTTACATGGCTGCATTTAGTGAAATTAAATAGCTTAAAAATAAGAGGAAAATTAATGATAATTTTTGGTAAAATTGTTTTACAGTCGGGTTTGACGGATTACGATCAGTGTTATCGAAAGAATCGGTAATACGAGACTGATAAGGGATGAGTGTGTAGGCCATAGGGATATATCGAATGCATGATTTGAATGAGTATAATTTTATGAAATTTTTTGGTATTGAATTGCCTCTGAAAATCATGCAAATCTGTCGTATACGGCTAGTGTTATATACTGTATTTTAAGTGCAAGGGGTTAGGAAATCGTAGCCGTTATGCTCCCGAAAATTTTTTGAAAATATTCTAAAATAGCATGAAATATTTTAGATGCATAAATTGAGTGAAATATAAATTTTGGAATTTATTTCCATAAACTTTCCATAAGTTGGAATTTTATTGAAAAATTTAAATTAAATATTCATGTTGTGAATTTTATTAAAGTGAGATTAGAAAAATGTTCTTAAAGGAAATTTATAACATATATGGAATTTCTCACCAAAACATGAATATTTTATCTACTGTTTCCACTGTATGGATAAATATGAATTTAATACCTTTTTGGAACTTTTATTAAATCAAATGATAATTTCTATATAAATTCCTTTAAAGTATTTTCATTTCAGATGAAATGTTTTGAGATTATTAGGCCCCATATCATGCTCTCGTGTTTACTGTTATGTTACTGCTACTATGGCTAATAGACCCGCCAAGTCATCAGCAGTTTTAGGGACACCTGTAGACTATGGCCATAATTTAGGGAGGGACACCTGGCAAGTGTACTCTAGGGACACCTGTAGACTATGGCCATAATCTTACTATTTACTGTTACTGTTCACTACAGGGATTATAGTATGATATTTTGAAGGTGATGCCTAGTCGTCTCCACCTACTATTTACTGATATTGAACTGCGAATCACTGATTACTGTTTTACTAAAATTGTGAACTAATGTTTACTGTTACTGAATTGTGATTCACTGTTACTGAATTGTGATTCACTGTTAAGTGTTTTTATCGAACTGAGAATACAGTTACTATTTTACTGAATTATTGTTTATTGTTACTGAACTGAGAATTATTGTTAACCGTTTTACTGAACTACTGTTTACTGTTTACCGAATTGTACTGAATCATTATTGTTTACTGAATTAAAAGTGTTTTATGGAAATTATTATCGACTATAAAAGTTTACTGTATAGTGAAACTCAAGTGTTTACCATATAAAACTATTTTTACATTGTTTATTAAATTATTACTGTATTAGTACTGAACTGTTTTACTGTTACTGCAAAGAGTACTGTACCAAACTGTTACTGAAGTGTTTTACAAAATTGTTAATGTTTCAAAATGAACCTTTTACTGTCTCCTAACCTATATGGTTTACTAAAACCACTATTGTTTATTGAAAAGTATTTTTACTGATTACGGTTTACTATACTGTACTAAGAAATACTGTTACGGAACTGTTAATTATTGATTACTGTTTACAGAACTGTATTGAAAATACTATTTATGGGAAATGAAAATATTTATGATATTATTTCTAAACTAGAAATAAATTACCGAACTGTTTATCTACTGATTTCTAAAGAGTTTCACTTTACTGTACTGAAGTGACTGTATACTGTTTCTACTATTTAAACCTTACTGTTTATTATACTGTTTTACTACTGTCACTGTCACGTGTTTTAAAGTGTACTGAAGTGATGAAAATTAAATGGTTTATTTACCATTTATTTATTGAAAATTTCATTAAATTGTTTTATAACAACAATTTAAGGATTACTCCCTATAGTTGCTGAGGGTTTCCGGGACAAGACAAGTATTTCAAAATACCTTCCATGCTCCATCTGGATTACCTGGCTGACTATAGTATCCTTCCATTTACCGAGCCTAGTGAGCTGTCAGGAAAAAAATAAATAAATAAATACTGTTTTCTAGCATATAGATTTCATTATATCAGTTTTGCATACGATTCCTTTACTGAGCACGTTTTGCTCATCCCTTTATTTTCCAATTCCACAGAATATTAAAGAGATTAAAAGGGGTATACATTAAAGGATCGACTGAAATTTGGTTACCAAGACTACTTGTGTTGGTTCGGGAGGTATTTGTACTTTCTTTTATACTTTCAAATAAATTGTACAGTACTACTTAAATGGTAAAGTAGAAAACAAGGGGTGTAAAGTGTAAAGAATATTGTAAGATTCTCATATTTCGAATTTACTAATTAAATAAATGTTTACTATTTATTACTGTTACTGTTTAAGTGATAAAGGTATCACAGACAGCTCAACCATCAAATATGTGTAAAAATATGTTATTTACTGTACATTTGGACTGTTACATGATCCGTCATATCTATCATAATATTCATCACCACGATCAGATTTAACGACTTTAATTTTTCTACCAAGCTGATTTTCAACTTCAGGTTTATAAGTATTAAAACGTCCAATGATTGAGACTTCACATGAATCAAGTATAGGCACCCATAATGAGAATAATTGTCTATGAAAGTAATAAAATATTGTTGACCATTCCAAGAAGCTGTAGGGAATGGACCACAAATATCAGTATGAATTAAATCTAAGACATTTAAACTCTTGTTAGCACCAGTTTTCTTGATATTTGTTTATTTTCCCTTAACACACTCAACATAGATTTTGAAATCTGAAAAATCAAGGGAATCGAGAATTCTTTCTAAGACAAGCCTTTTTATTCTTTGTTTAGAAATATGTGCTAAACGTCTGTGCCATAACCTGGAAGAATTCTCATTAACTAATTTGCACTTTGTACCATAATTACTTATATGCAATGATTCATTAATGTGTGAGGCATGAAGGTCCAATATATATAGATTATTAACTAAAGAACCTGTACTAATAAGACTTGAATACTGAAAAAGACTAAACTTTCCATTTCCAAATGAATAAGAATATCCTGATTTGTCCAAATAACAAACAGAAATCAAATTCCATCTAAATGATGGTTCATAAAAAGTCTCATTCAAATCTAAATAATAATCAAATTCTAACTTTAATCTAAATAGACCAATATCCTCAACAGGAGCCCTTTCACCATTTCGTACATAGATGAATCTTTCAGTATCAATTGGCTTTCTGCTCCTTGACAACCTTACATTGTCACACTTATGTGAGTAGTTGCACCTATATCTATCCACCAAGTATGATTGGGTACTAAAGCTAAATTAACTTCAGAACAAACAAAGTTGAGAAGTTTACCCTTTTTGGCAAGCCATTTTTCGTACTTGGACCAGTACTTCTTCACGTGTCCATCTTTACGGCAAAAGAAACAAGTGATCACCTTATCTTGTTTCTGTTGCCTCTTAGGCTGTGAAGTTCTAGTGTTTGCAATGCCTTTTTTTGTATTATTCCCTTTTCTTTTTCTGTTGGCAACATTATTATTGGAAGAAGATGCTAAATGAGCAATTGCTATCTTCTCCTACTTCAACCTCTCTTCCTATTGCACACATTGAGCAATAAGCTCATTAAGAGTCCATTTCTCTTTTGAGTGTTATGATTTATCTTAAAAAGGATTGAATTGTGTAGGAAGAGATATTAAGAGCAAGTGCACGAGAATGTCATCAAATAACTCTAACTTTAGTGCCTTTAGTCTTGTAACAAGATTAGATATTTTTATAATGTACTCTCTTATGTTTCCTTTGCCACTATACCACATTGAAACAAGCTTAGATAAAATGGTGCTTGTTTTGACCTTTTCATTTGCAGGGAATTTGTTTGCAATTTGCTATAGGAAATTCTTAGCATTTTCTTCCTTAGGCATTGCACCCCTGATGGCATCCAGAATTGAGTGCTTCATGATCATCAGACTCATGCGGTTTGAACGCTCCCATTTCTCATAAAGCCCTTTCCGTATCTGTACTATTATCAGCAAGGGTGGGAGGTTTGTTTGACTTGATCACATAGTCTAGATCCATACACCAAAGTATAATGATATTGTGCTCCTTCTATTTCTTGAAGTTAGTGTCGTTAAGCACTGTAATATTATTCAAATTGGCAGATATAGAAGAAGCATTTAATGTAAGCAGAAAATAACAATTATAAGCTCATAATTAACTAATAATAATTTTGAGCCATATAAGACACAAGCGCAACACTGAAATTTAGTCTTTAGACAAAAATATCAATTTGTAAACGGTACTCTTAAACTTGATTAGTAAATATCGATAACCAAATCCTACCAATAACATGCCTTTCTTTAGACCACAATATTGCATGCATGATGAAACAAAATTATCACATATTTACTACCTTATTATGTTTGTAATTCAGCCAAAAAATAACCTTCCTTTGGGCCAATTATTTTCTGCAAGGATTAAAAGCATATTCATTTAAATTCCCTAATGACAATCTTAATTCCCAAAATAAATAAATTAACATAAAAGAGGTCACTTTGGTAGCATTTTATATTAATTTAATTTATTTTGAACTTTATTTTCAACAATTATGCACATATATAAAACATTGAGAGTACACAAATTTATTGTCAATACTAGGCCTATAATCCCAAAAAATAAAATATCCTGAAGTTCCAGGAATAAAGCCCCAAATATTAAAATAATAAAATACTAAGTATATCAGGGTATGTAATCCCAAAAAATATAAGCCCAAAAATAAAACATAATAACAAAAATGTGGGGTTTAATATGACAAACCAAATATACCCCATACCTTAGGCTTTTTGCCCAAAGCTTAGATATGCAATAATTGGACAAAACATAACATACCAAATATACTCTAATACCCTAGGCTTTTTACCTAAAGCTTAGGATTCTAACAATTGGCCTAAAACAAAATTTAACACTTTCAAGAGATTAACCAAAAATACCCTAATTGTTATACAAGCTTATCTTTGTAACCCAATTATGATATGCAATAATTGGACAAAACATAGCATACCAAACATACTCTAATACCCTAGGCTTTTTACCTAAAGCTTAGGATTCTAACAATTGGCCTAGAACAAAATTTAACACTTTCAAGAGATTAACCAAAAATACCCTAATTGTTATACAAGCTTATCTTTGTAACCCAATTATGTTTTCTTGATTTTTTTCAACCAAAAATTCTTAAATTTGTAACTCAGATTCAACTATATAAGTTACAAAAAAGCAATTATCATTCAACAATTATAATCAAAACACATAAAACACATAACACATAAACCACTAAACCTGAGTCAAACACCAAACTTAAAAATCAAACGTTAAATCTCAAGCCCAAAAACCACATACTTTCGCCAAACCCTAAAATTTTGTCTTTACACACTTTTCCTTACTCCTAAGTTCTACTTTCTCTTCCCTCGGTATCTTCACTTTCCTTTGGATCCAAAAATAATGCAAAGGTCAAGTCTTATCAAGATTCATTGCCCAAAAAACACAAGACACCTTTAGTAAGGGATCAAATTAGAGGTTTAAAAAATAAAACTTGGAGTAGAAGAAAGGGGAGCTTTTGGCTACAAAGAGGGCATTAGCCAAATCCCAACACACAAAGCTCCCACAACAAAAATAGGGGAATCTCCTATCACAAATCTAGACACAACTACCACCCATCCAACTCACTTATACCAAGCTTGACTGTGAGACTCGATTTTATAGTACTGTACATAATATTTTGTGTAAATCTTTGATAGTGGAAATAAATTATTTAGTGAAATTAAATAAATATTGAATGTGGATTCCACTTTGGATTTTTGGATTTTTGAGGTTATGATTTATAATATGGTGTATAAGAGGTGAAATAAATTTTTAATAAATTGAAGGTATAGAAATAAATAAAGAAACAAATCTGAAATTTAGAATTGGAAATGCAATTTTAATGGTATAAAATGCAAATAAATGATGTTTAAAGGAAGGGAAATTTTATATTAGGACACATGGTAATTTGCTATTGGTTGGAGCACACAAAAAGGGGGGGAAATGAGTCAAAACCGTGCAGCAAAAAATTTGGTCTTCGCACCACTTTCTTTTTGTTGCTGTGTTGCTACACGGCTGGATCCATTTAAAGAAAAAGAAATGATGAAAGAATTGGTTAGTTAGCTAGCTGGCAAGCCTTTATTGGATAATATAACAAATGGAAGACTAAGTGGAACAAACTTAAGCAAATTTCTTTCTTCTTTACCGACTTACTTTGTAGCTCCATGACTTTTCTCTTTTGGCTGCACATTCTTGCTCTGTTTTGCTCCCGTTTCTTCCAAGGATTTTTAGTAAAAACCTCATCTTCTTGCTAGATAATCCTTTAACCCTTTTTAACAAACCTTTCCTCCATCTTAAGACCATCTAAGAACCAAGAGAGGGAGGGCTGACATGAACAGAAAACAGCACTAGTTGGAGCTGTGTTGGTTTGGCCAATCAAAGGTAAAGGAGTTGGTGATGTGTTAGTTGATTTTATGAAGATCTTTAATTGTCATAGCATGGATAACATGTTAAGACATGAGATTGAAATGAAAAAATAAAAGGAAAAAGACTAAGGAAGGTTTGGACAGAGAAAGCGGATACCAATTCTATTGTTTTATTTTAATTCAAAGTTGTAATCTTATAGATCTAAAGGTGTAGATGTCATATTTGCAATTGGTTTTGAGTTATTTTGCTTAAACAAAAATATTCCATTTTTATGGGTTTCGGTCAGCTAGAGAACCTAAGGAAGACATGCACTTTCTTGCATGAAAATGATAAGAAATAATAGCTTAAGATGGAATAAGAAGGATGGAAACAGTAGATTTCCAAAAAAGGGAACAAAAGCATGAAAGTGTGCATTTAAGGGGTTTCGGCCATGATACCATACTGAATTTTATGGTTTAATGATAGAAAATGAATGTAAAAATTGAAAGAGAAAGATCGGTGAAATCGAAACCGAAAAAGAAGCTAAAACGAGAAAGTTTAGTTTTAGCACCCGTGTAATTTATACTGGTTGTGCATATGTTGTATTATTAATGGCTGCATTTTATGAAAGTTAGTGGCTTAAAATTAAGTGGAAAATTATTGATAAATTTTAATAAAATTATTTTGCAGTCGATAATTTAGGATTTCGGTAGGTGCTACCGAAAAGCTTGATATCGCTAGTAAGGTAAGGGAGAAGTGTGTGAGTTGTATGGATATGATGAATTGCATGATTTATTAAGTTTAATTTTATGAAATTATTGGAAGCTTGATTGCTTTGAAAATCATGCAAATTGTGGTTGAAAGCTGGTTTTATACATAATGTAATTTCCGTGCATGAGGCTAGAAATTCTCAGTCGTTATGCTGCCAGAAAATTATCCAAATTATTCTAAAATATCATGAAATATTTTAGATGCATAAATGGAATAAATTATGAATTTTGGAAATCATTTCCATAAATTTTCCATAAAGTGGAAATTATTGAAAAATGTCAAATTAAATATTCATGTTAAAGATTTTTGTTTAAAGTGAGAATAAAATATATTCTTTATATTGTTAAATATTCAAAAAGAATATTTATGAGATTTCTCACTAGATACATGAATATTTATCGACTGTTTTCACTGTATTGGAGAGGAGAAATAAATACCTTTTTGGAAATATTTAATTAAATAAATTATTTAATTCATTTGATTTCCTTAAAGGTATTTTTATAGGGAAATAAATGATTTTGAGATTTTAGGCTTCAATTTCATGCTTGATTACTATTATTGTCACGTGGCTGATTGACCCGCCAAGTCATCAGTAGTCCCGGAGTCACTTGGCAAGTGTACACCAAGGACGCCCTATAGATTATGGCCATAGATCTTATTGTATACTGTTACTGTATCTCTTAGGGGATGATGATAGCATGATATGATTTAGGGTGATGCCTAGTCTCAACCTACTGATTACTGTTTACTGAACTGGATTTTACTGAATATTGTTTACTGAGCTGGATTTTACTGAGAAATACTGTTTACTGAACAGTATCTTACTGATTACTGTTTACTGAACTGAACTGAGAACTACTGGTTGATGGAAAAGAATATTATGAAAATTATTTCTAAATTTAGAAATAATTACTGAATTGATTATCCATTGATTTCCTTGATAACATACTGTACTGAAGTGCCTGTTGACTGTTTCTAAGGTTATATACCTACTGCTTACTAAACTATTTCATTACTGTACTATCATGTGTTTTGAACTGTTACTGAAGTGACGTAAATTAAATAGTTTATTCCATTTATGTTTACGAAAAAATAAATATTTTCCAGCATATAGATTTCATCGTATCAAGCAACATACGACTCATTTACTGAGCACGTTGTCGCTCACCCCCTTTATTTTCACTCCACAGGTTATTTTATTAGTTAAGAGACGTACCATCCTGAGTTATCGGCTGATACATCGGTTACCCGAGTCAGCAGATATACGATATCAGAGGTATATTATTTTCTTTTTTATATTCAGAAATTATGTACAGTACGACTTAAAGTCTAAGTTGAATATAGGGGATGTAAATATGAAAAGAAATAGTGAAATGTCACATTTCCAAAATTGTATCATGAATAAATTACTATTTATGATTGTGACTGTTATTTATTTTAAAGCATCGTAGATAGCTCAACCGATAAATGTGTATAGAAATGAGTTATTTACTGTATACTCAGATTGTTACATCGACCTTCAGTAAGAAATCAAGACAACCGATAAGAACACCATCCCAAAATGAAGACCTCTCCTACACCCATCACACTCACCTCTGCTTTAATTAAAAGGCCATTCGGTTACCATTCATACAACCTCGAACCATCACTTTTAACCTTTACCACACCAACTACAAAAGACTAAACCCATCTCCAAAAATATCCACCCATCCTTTACTCAACAGCTTCAAACTGAGATTAACCCAATCATTATCCTAATCGGAAAGCAAAACCAAGAAAAAACAAAATTGAGTAGAAATAAAAAAATACTAGCCATCTATCCTAGCTTCAAGCAAACAACATAAGAGCCAAAACCATCATCATAAAAAGAAATTTGGAAGAGATAAAGGAAGGGCTTGGTGCCACATGCAGAGAAAAAAGAAATATTGCTGGTTGGCGGCTTGGGGTATGACTTAGGAGTGTAATTGAGCCGAGCCAAATAGATATAGCGGGGTGCTCGAACTCAAGCTCGACACGAAAAATCACTACTTGATACTCGGCTCGAGCTTAAATGAGTTTCAATTTTAGAGCTCGGGCTCAACTCAAGATGAAAATCTTAGGCTCATTTATTGAGCTCGATTTTCATGCTCGACATTGAGCTCAATTGTAATGCTCGACATCGAGCTTGAGCTAGAATTCAATTTTTTAGTAATAAGAACAATGCATTAATAAACTTACAAATTAAAGTATGAACATAATTAAACTTTGGCCTTGAAGCCTTTTTCTCCATCTTTAACCATTTTTGCAAGTCTTTTCATCCTCCACTTTTCCTTCCAAGCCTTGTGATAGAAACCCTCTAATTAACTTAAATTATCTGCGACAAAAATCCTTGAAAATAGAAGTCGACACTCGAGAGTTATTTTGGACAAAATCAAGAATGAAGTATTGGACACTCAGAATACTTTGCATGAACCAATAAAAGACATGAGCAATAGATTTATTAGGGAAAAAATGAGATAGTGCAATAACAAGATCCAATGATATACTTTTATTCAATTTAGAATACAATAATTTTAAACAAATAGATTTTAATCTAAAATCTAGGACAGAATCAAATGAGCAAGATAATTTTAAACAAAAAATAATTATCATAATCTAATCTAGAATAAGTAAAGGCAACATAATTCTAAATGTTTCACATTACGGGAAGTAGAATCATTAACCTCGTCGAATGATAGGATAACAACAAAGGTTACTATCACAAATAGCCTATGAACTATAGTGATTAATGAAACATAGTACCCGTACTAAAAAAAAATAAAGTGGTACTTGACTTATCAATCTGTTAATTAACGTGATGCCTAACCGTAACACTATTAGACATAATGTTGACATAGACATCAAGGCAATTCAAAAAATTCCACATGGCATAATATAAAAAAATTCTTTTATTTTTATAAAAATTATATTATTTCTTTGGAAAATAATTAAAAAATTAAAAAAATACAAAATTATAATTTAAAAAATAACTTTTGTAAAAATAAAATAATAAACATGGGAAATTAAAATATTTTTATTTTTCTTTAAATTATAAGAAAAAAATAAATTAAAATATACATACTTAAAATTTACAAAATATTTTTTTGTAAAAATGAAAAAAGCTAAAATTATAATATAATTTTCGTAAATTATAAAAAATAAGAAAAACAAAATTATAATTTAAAAAAAATGCATATTATAGTTTTGAATATATATAATAATATTTTTTTTTAAACAAAACTATCATGGAAATGGTAAGATGTTTACTATTTGAAAAGCAACTTCCCAAAAGCTTCTAGGTAGAAGCTATCCATACCTCAGTTTATCTAGTTAATAGACTACTTATTAAGGCTTTGAAAGATAAAACTCCATTTGAGGCCTGGCATAGAGTCAAAGTGGATCATCTTAGAACCATTAGTTCCATATGCTACTCTCCTGTTCCTAAAGTGAAAGAAGATAAGCTAGATCAAAGGGTTTATGTTGGAATCTTTCTTGAGTATAGTAGCAATCTCAAAGGCATCAAGGTGTTCAATTTGAAAACCAAGAAGGTTCAAGTTAGTAAAAATGTAAAGTTTGATGATGCACCCACTACAAAAAAATTGACTTTTACCGGCACTTATAAGTGTCGGTAAAAGGCCAAACAAGCGCCGGCAAAGATCTTACCGGCGTTCAACAAACCGCCGGCTAGGTGAATGCCGGTAAAGGTCTGCCGGCGGTCATGTACTCCAATGCTGGTAAAGAGGTAGGAATTTGGGGCAGTCCTTTTTCCGGCGCTTTTAAATGCCTTTACAAGCATAAGGCTTTTACCGGCACTTTAAAGTGCGGGGAAAAATCCTATTGAAAATTTGAATTTATTTGAAATTTAAAAGCTTTTACCGGCACTTAAAAGTGCCGGTAAATGTCTTATTTGAAATTTAAATTTTTTATATTTATTGAATTATATTTTAAATTTAAAAGTGCCGATAAATGTATTATTTGAAATTTAAATTTTTTATATTTATTGAATTATATTTTAAATTTAAAAGCTTGATTAATTATTTGTATTAATGCCATTGTTCACTAATAGTCTAATAAAATGATTTGAACTATTAATTCAAATTTTCTTAATGCAAGTTAATAAAGTAATTTACAATGGAAGAGACTTGTGATCAAGCTTGTGCACTCAATTCAAGACTCATTCAAAGCTATAGCCATTTAGCTGTTATAAGGAACTCAAAAACAGAATAAACTGAATTTGTTTTAGAAACATGGTTCAGCCTGAACAAAAACATATGAAAACGGGAAATGAAATAAAATCAATTACCTATCACAATAGCCACAAAGTTTTCTAAACTTCCTAGAAGTTTAATACAAGCATAAAACTTCTAGCTGAATTGTATACCAATTATCCTTGAAGCTTTCATCTTCACTTAAGTATTTGCACGTAGTGACCCAAACGAACTAGATGCGTTTGAAACCTGCAATAAGAGAGAATGAAACCATTTTTACCACCCGGCTTCAATGAGGCCAGAAGAGGACAAACATGAAACACCCTTAGACCTGCAGCAGCAAGCATCTCAGGCAAATATAGTTCAGACTTATGCACAACTGTCATGGTAGTTAGTTCAAACAATCTCAATTTACTCCTTTAGAATGAATAAAATCTGAACAACCTAGTTACCTCTTCATGAACTAAAAGAAGGCTACTACAATCAATTCAGTCAAATTGGTATCAACATCCATCATTGTTAAACCACAGTTGGTGAGATAAACAAGAGAGCCAGATTAAATGAAAAGGTGAAAAATGGTCAAGAAATTTACGCTCTTCGCTCCTTAAATATTTGGGATGGTTCAAAATTTATCTGTCCACAGCAGAATACCTTTTTGATTAACATTTTGTATTCCTACTCCTCTGAAAGCATATAAAGGGGGAAAAAAGAATATAGAAAATAGGGAAAAATTCACAAGCTACGATCATATTCAGTGCCATAGTCAAGATTAAAAGTGAAGAATTTACTCGGAGTAGGATTCGGGTTCGGGCGATGATCGCCATTTGTGAAACCATTCTTTTCACTATCAAAAGTGAAGCAAAAGAGCTTTTTAGGGTTTTTGAAATGAGGCAAAGCCGAAAGGGTTATATTTGTTTGGAAAATGCAACTGTAATTCTGCAATTTCAATGGCAATTTGTAAATTTTTTTGAACCAGACAGTTTATTTATCCCAATTTCTGAAATGCAACAATAGATGATGCAGAAGACAAGATAGAACTAAAAAAAATTGGACATTGCAATCGCGAACAATATTTACTCAAAAAGAAAAAACAAAGGAAAATGACTCAGACTGCTCATGTTTTTCTAATGGTGAGAAGTGCACATGCAATTGATTTAACCACCATGAATTTAGCATATCATGTAATTGCATATCAAAACAGTTCAGTAGGAAAATGTCAAGAGCAAATGTGGTTTTCACCTGTTTGTTGCCAACTGCAAGGGAAGCTGAGCTGAAGTCCATGCTTGGCACATGTGGAAATCTCCTTTGCATGGCATTTGCAAATCTAACTAGCTCAACATTAACCTTTTGAAGTGTTGCTAATGTGGCCTCAAGTTCATCCATCTTAGAGACTTTTTCCTCAAGCTCAGACACTTTAGCTGCCTTTTCCTCCAAGTTGGAAACTTTATTAGTCATAGCATCTAGCTTCTCTTGTAGCTTGAGAACTTCTTCATCTTTATCATTCATTGCTTGAAAATGACGAGAAGACAAACCCCATATCTCTGTGGGTGTAGGACCTAATCCCAATCCCCGTACCCGACCAGGACGTTCCTTTCCCATCACGTCAACGAAAACCTCATCGATGGAAGAACTTGTTTCTCTCGATTGCTCCAAGTTGCTAGAACGTTAAGATAACACCTCCTTTAACTTCTCCTGTAAAATACTCAACCAAAACAACCATTAGATATCCCATTTTCAAGAAATCTGTTTTAACTCCTAACAATATGGAATAGGTTTATGTACATATAAATTCCTAGAAACTTCTCATATTTTCTCATGGACATCCTTATGTTCAGCCAACAAATTGGAAACATTAACAGCTAATAAGATTTTAAATGCAATTAACAAATTGGAAAGATGTTTAAATGCAATTAACAGCTGATATCAACATGGATAAATCTGGACGAGAATGTTATGCAACTGTAGAGGTACATTGACTACTTAAGTGGGTGATCAAAGGAAAAGGGAACTTGTCAAGTCTGTGAAAAATCTGAACTCTAGTGCATTCTGTTTCAGATTATTTCGAAAAGTTGTCTGAAGATTAACTCTTGGCAAATGGTAACCCACCCTTTACAAGATTGAAACCCTTCAATCTCAAGTATAGTTAGTCTACCAAGAATAATAAGCATATTTTGATTGCCCGTAAAACACAAAGTACCACAATGACTAGAGCATGTTAAGTTATACAATTTGAAAAGCAGTAGGTCAAATATTTGAAAAGCTGCATAAATACAATTTCCAGCTTCAATTCTGCATGGAACAGTATTTACATCCTGATATCTATAACTTAAGCTTCCCAAAACAGACTACTAAAACTTTGACCATAAACAAGGGATCTATAACATCTAGCAACCAAATATCCCCTTGAACCTACTTTCACGTAAAATTCTTACAGACCTTAAAAATCATGTTAACAGCCTAAGAGGTGTATGAAACTTGACTAACACAAGAAGATAGGAACATGCACTTACCATAACTTACAACTGCATGCCACAGACAGGATACCATACTAGCATAAAACATGGAATTGGTATAAACAGAAACTACCGAACTAGACTGTTTCATGTGAAAATGTTCATCTTCAAAGCTGATATTTTAATGGAATATTAATGGTAGGACAGTGCAATTAACAAATTGGAATTTAGAAAAAAATTTAACTAATCACTTACAGCAACTTGCGCAGTAGAATCATCCACAAAACTTCCGTCCTTACGTTGACGAGTCATCACAAATAGTTCTATACTATTTGGCTCCACCCCACCACTTTGCTTCTATTATCACAAAACATCCTTAAATTAATATAGTACTAATGAGCAAGTATAAATGTAAGGAGAAAAGTTAGATCCAATAGTTATGTTTAGAAATTCTCAAACTTTATTTGAAAACAAAATAAAGGCAAAAGAACTAAGAAAATAAAAACAACAATAGCATCAAAAACCGAAAAGAACTAAGAAAATAAAGTCGAACTTGCTAGACTCTTTGTTTCAGGTAAGTTTTTCTGATTTGAATCTGCTCATTTGCCTCATTCAATTTGTATTAAACTGAAAAGAAGTGAACTGAAATAATTTTGCAATTCTCAATGCTGTTACATGGTTTAAGTAATCCTTTTATGTAGTTAACAACTGACTAGCTTCCTAGGAAGTAATGGAGGAATAAATTTCCACAAAATGTTATCACAACTTGACACGCAATACAATCCCAAAAACAGGCTAGAACAAGTGTTTACAATATTAATTTGCACAGTGCAACTAAAATCATTAAAAATCATCATAAAACTAAATAACACAAAAAGCAATGCAAATATTCAAATATCACTGCTGGATATTTTTTTGTTTTAAAAAGCTAAATAACTAGAACTTGACTACTTGAGTAACTTAAAATTTAAAACATACCTTCTCATCCACAAGAGAAGCAAAACTCTTTGAACCCGTAGTGTGAAGCATGGTTTGTTTGGCTCGTCGATCACTGTTTAGTTTAGCAAGAGCCTACATCATTCACATAGTTGAGCTTATAAACGTTTGTATACCTGTTATGTAAAATAACTTGAATCAATTTAAATTTGTTATGTAAACCTTACCTTTCCTTCAGGTGACAGCCAATATGCTACAAGAGTTGTCCATTGATCTCTTAGAACATCTGAGGGTTTATTTTGCAGCAACTCCTCTTCATTATCGGAGTGGAAGTACTTAGCTTTTAGCTCAGCCTTGTAATCCCTCCATTTTTTTGACAAAGACTTTAAGATCCAACCAGTATGACGATCAGGAAACACAAATTTTTCCTACACAGAAATAAAAATTATTGAAATATCTAATCAAAACAAGAAAACTTCCTATAAACAAATTAATAAATTGAATAATAAAAGAAAGGACCTTGATATGGTTTAAGGAGTCTGTCTTGAACATTTGAGGCACATCCCTCCAAGTTTTGTAGACCAAAGGGAGTAAGTAACCATTTCTTGCTAAGATCCCGAGACAAGATGATAATAAGCGAGCTTCACGTCTAAGTGGCTGACCTTTTTTGTTAAAACATACTTTAATTTTTTTCCCAGGTGGAAGATTCCACACATCAATCATCTTATTACGACCACGAGTACGAGACTTCTTGCTTTGTTCAGAAAGTGAGGGTTGCTGAGGAGCATCTTGTTGAGTATCTTCAGTATCTTGGGTTACAATTTCACAGTTTCGAATACTTCTACTCTTTCCTATGATGTACGGTGAAGCAAACCTGCATAGAAGAGGAATAAATCAGTCATTGCATTATGTTCACAAGAAGAAAAAGATAACTCGGTGATTTTGATATTTGAAGAGAACTTCTACTTGCAACATTCAATTTCATACGACTGAATAAAGCCTGAACCGTCCACTAACCAGTTCTGGAGGAAGTGCAGAAATGTTATTGTCAGAGATGTCCAGCTCAGTGAGAGGTGTAAGGAATTTGTGGGTAATTAAAGCATGCATGTAAATAAGGAATTTGAATTAGATGATTCAGTTATTATTTTATTTGCTTCAATCTTTTTGATCTTTTTGAAGAGGAAACAAAATTCAGTTTCATATATGTTGTGGGTACAGAGCTGAACGACAGAAGCACAAAAAATTAGCCTCTTTAGTATTTAATATTGGCATTTAGCCATTTCATTTCCTCACAATGCAGAGGTCAAGTTCTTTCTCTATAAAAATGTTCAACAGTAAGGGAAGATAGTAACTTGAATATTCATACAGGTATATTTTATTAGTTTAATCAGATCAGAGAACAAGAGCAGCAATGACAGAAATAACTTGGAAATAAAAAAAGATACAGCAGGATATAGAATGTAAACTTAGGCAACCATTTAGCAAACGGACAACTTTCATGTTTCAAGTTTCATCATGTTTTGCTCTTTTCAGAGCATGTGGATGTTATCTTTTGCACTTTGAGATATAACGCACTGACAAAGAGAATGAAATAATAACTTGAAATGATGCACATTCAGACCAAAATTAGAATTATTCAAGCTGTTAAAGAGAATGAAACAGTAACAGTATAAGTTTATTATCTTTTTGATTCCAAAATCCAAATACAACTCAATAAAAGTTTTCAACGACAACAAAGTAAATATGAAATTGAATTAGATACAAATCTCTTCCTCAATTGATTCCACACCCATATCATACAAATCTCTTGGTATTGCATTCAATACAATTTTCCAATCTTGATGCCAAGGATCTTGTACATAAAACACTTGTTTTGCTTGGGATGCAAGCACGAAAGGTTCATCTCTTACATCATTACCCGTATGAATTAAATTTGAGAAATTCACAAGGATGAATCCATATTGATCTTTCTTAACGCCCTTTCCTTCAATAAGGCTAGCCCAATCACACCGAAATAATACAACCTTAAATCTCTCAAAGTAATTCAGCTCTATTATATCAGTCAATACTCCATAATAAGTATCTTCCATAACAATAGGATCTCCACCTCGAGCATTTGGATAATGAGTGGTTTTTGCAATCACAGCTACTCCACTATTTTGAGTTTTTCTGTCCCTTTCACGACTTTTGGTATGAAACCTAAGCCCATTGATCACATAACCATTATATCTTGTTGCCACCCTATTAGGACCTTGAGAAAGATACCTAATATCCGTTGTAGTTTTCGAAGGATCCATTTTTGCAATCTAATTTAACATTAAAAGGTATGAGACTTGCTATTTTGACCTTGAATATAAAACAAAAAGAAACACAAAAGTGAATGGTGACTGGAAAATTACTAACCCAATCATAAAACCATTCATGAAATGTAGTATTCATCATGTCACTTATTTCGATTGGACGAGCTCGTTTGCGCCTTTGTTGCCTTCTTATACTTTTCTCGAATTCTCTATAACAACCTAATCAAGTTAACTACAATTTAACTAAAAAAACTTTATAAGAGAAAGACAAGGTAGAGGGCTTACTGCTGAAATTCATGAATTGCTTCGCATTGAAATAAGACGTAACGATGAGCTTGTACCCATGTTTTTTCATCTAGCTCAAAACCTATTGCCTTTCCTAATGGTCGCCCTAAGCTTGGAAATAAGCTTGATCTTTGTTGCAATTCACTAGGGACATCATAATTCCTAATTGAGCGGCCAAATTGGGTTTCAAACTCTTCTAAGTATCTTGAACAAAAAACCATACACTCTTCAGCCAAATAAGCCTCTGCAATCGAGCCTTCAGGGTGAGCTTTATTAGTCTCATAGGACTTCAATTTAAAAAGGAACCTATAATAAAAGGACCATAATTAAAGAAAAGAAAATACTTTAACTCATAAGAAATCATTTATAATTGAAAGACCAAATTGGATTATACCTTTCAACTGGATACATCCATCTATAATACACGGGTCCTGTAATTTTTGCCTCTTCAACCAAATGAACCACCAAATGTACCATGATGGTGAAGAATGAAGGAGTGAAAATCTTCTCCATTTGACAAAGAGTGAGCACAATCTTAGATTGAAGTCTCTCGAGTTCTTCTACTGCAAGAACTTTATCACACAATGCCTTGAAAAATTGACCCAATTCAACCACAACCATGGTCACATCTCTAGGTAGAAGCCCACGTAATGCAAGTCCAAGGAACTCCTCCATCAATATATGGTTGTCGTGACTTTTCAAAGGAAGAATTTTTCGATCTTTGAGACTGACACGTTGGGAGATATTTGAAGAGAAACCATCTGGAACTTTGATACTTTTTAAAACTTCTAGAAACACGTCTTTCTCCTTTGTTGACATCCAATAGCAAGCAAGAGGTATATGAAGTCTACCATCCTCATCTTCCCTTGGATGTAGCTCTTTCCTTATACCCATTGCTTGCAAGTCTAGACGAGCCTTCAAATTATCCTTAGTCTTCCCATCAATATTTAATAAAGTCCCCAAAATATTATCGCACACATTTTTCTCTACATGCATCACATCTAGATTATGACGTAACAAATTGTGCTCCCAATATGGCAAATTAAAAAAAATGCTCTTCTTTTTCCAAGTATCAGAATGAACTGGATTTTTCTTTCCAAAAGTAACATAAATGTTATCTACTTGACTTAAAACCATACTTCCTGAAGGTGAAATTGGGGTAGTCCTTAATTCTTGAGTGCCATCAAAAGAGGAATCAGTCCGAAATTCATGATTAATATCTAAAAACCGACGATGACCCATGAAACAGTATTTACCCCCATGATGTAGCCATAAAGAACATGTGTCTTCACAACAATGAGGACATGCAAAACGACTTTTAACATTCCAACCAGACAAATCTCCATATGCAGGAAAGTCGTTTATTGTCCACATTAATGCAGCACGTAATTGAAAATTCTCTTCAGCAAAAGCATCAAAGGTGTTTACCCCAACTTCCCATAATTCTTTTAACTCACTTACTAGAGGTTGTAAGTAAACATCAATATTATTTCCAGGTCCACTCCTACCCGGAATCACTAAAGAAATAATAAAACTAGACTCTTTCATAGACAACCAAGGAGGCAAGTTGTACGGTATCACCATAACAGGCCAAACACTATACTTATTGTTCATTGTTCTAAATGGATTAAATCCATCCGTAGCCAAGCCCAGTCTCACATTACGAGGGTCTAAGGCAAAATCAGGATATCGCAAATCAAAAGATTTCCAAGCAAGAGAGTCAGCTGGATGCCTCAATTTTCCATCTTTCTTACGACCCTTGTCATGCCATAACATAGCAGAAGCTATTTTTGGAGACATGAACAATTTTTGAAGTCTAGGTTTCAAGGGAAAATGACGTAACACCTTTATAGGTTTCTTCTTTTTACCACTAAAACCACCCTCGAAATCATTATTATCACATTGCACCCACCTAGAAGCACCGCACACATAACACGACTCTTCATTTGCTCTCTCATCCAGGTACAACATACAATCATTTGGACAAGCATGAATCTTATCGTATCCAAGACCTAATTCCTTAATCATGTTCTTCGTTTCATGATAGGAATTAGGCAAAGTTTCACCCTCAGGAAGAATCCTTTTCAATAGTGAAAGGAGCAAATTGAATGACTCATTACTCATCCCACTAGAAACCTTTATTTGAAACAACTCTAAGATGACAAATAATCTATACATTTTTTTGAATCCCGGGTACAGTTCTTGGTTTAAATCATCTAACAACTTAAAAAACTTAGTTGCTTCAACATTTAGCTCTTCTTGGGATTGTCTAGGATCACTTCCTCCACCAGAAAATTGAGATAAGTCAATCTCATTCTCATATTCAACTCCTAAACTCTCTTCAACACCAACATCTCGAAGTTCTTGAGAGCTTTTTGGTAAATGAAACTCGTAAGCAGACAATGAAGTCTCACCATGACAAACCCAATGAGTATAACCAGACAAAAACCCATTGCAAATCAGATGCTCTTATACATCTTCTAATGGTTTCCAACACAAATTGGCACATTTTATGCATGGACATAAGATCATGCCATCTCGACATGCATTCTTAAATGCAAATCTTAAAAATTGGCTCACCCCTTGCACATATTCACTACTAAACTTAGACTTTCCAATCCAACTCTTATCCATGGTTGTAGTAGTGATGGCAAAAGAAAACAACCAATGAAGGAGAACACAATCTAGAAAACAACAAAGCAACTCGATTATGTAGTGCTGGTTTAATTGTTCCAGAAATTCAAGATGATGGGAAGGTATGTTATTTAGCTTCCTGTACATTACAGTTTATCTATGGTACTTAATGCATTGACATTGGGCAGCACCATTTCAGGTCAGCACTAGTTTATATTTATATGAACTATTCCTAGATATACTTCTTCTGCTATATTTGAATATTAAACTCTTCCTTTAATGTGTATCTAGTAACCTAGGATAGAATCATATTCAGTGCCATATTTATTCAATTGGAGGTTAACATTCCGAGAAAGCTAATCCTCAAAAATCAAAACTATACTTGAAAACATCATATAGGATGAAACGCCTGAAGTGAATGAAACAGGTCTCTTTAATACTTCGATTTGTTTCTAGAAAAGTGCTCATAAACAGCAGAATGCCACATTATATATGCCCTGCAATTCAAACAATCATCTAGGGGGAGGGACTCTAACCAGGAAAGCTACCAGAAGCATCATAAAGCTAGCCATAAAGCACAGACACTTAGGAAAACTAATACCATTATGCAGGCAGATAGCACAACTGTGCTGCATAACAAGCATGAAACATGGCTTACAACTGAAATCAACAATTTGGGACTCAAGTGTGAATTTCAAGTGTGAATGGTGGGCTTATTCTTGTTCCTGATTTAATTGCATATAGCCATAAACATATTTTTGTTCCTAATGTGGTGCAAGAAGACTCAAATGGCTTCTTTCTTCATTTTCCAAAAGAAGACAGAGAGTTACTATTCTATTCAGTGATAATGTTGGAGACGCAACATGTTTGTATGTTTCTCCATGTCTTAAATTAAAAGAAAAAGGACCTAATAAAAACTTTTTGTATTTCAAATTATTTGAATATAATTTAACACAATACTAACCTGAATTATATACACAATTGTCAGATTTAATTGGAAGGACCGGAAAAGTGTCTGGTATTAATAGTTTTCTATTTTATTTTTACATAAATCCAGTAGAATAAGGCACGTTAGTATTATCTGATTATTAGTACAGCTAAAGAGGAGGTAGGTTACAGCAAGGGAGCAGAAAAACAGGACAGGAGAGTTTGTTATGGAATAATTCTTATCATAAGAAAGAGAATATACCCTTTTAGGTTTAGTTCCTCCTCTAAAGTCAACACATCAAATTAATTCATTAATGGCAAATTACTTGAATGGGAAGTTCTGAGGGAAGCTCCTGAAGGTGAGCTTAAGGAGCTTCCAGCAAAACTTGCCGAATTACAGCTGTAGATGTACAGATGAAGTCTAGTCTAGCCGGAAGATTATGATTGTCTGATATAAACAAAAGGTTTATACAGGCATCTCAGATATCTCGCAATATAACAACTGATGAAATGGCAAAACTTGCCGAATTACGGCTATAGATGTAAAGATGAAGTCTAGTCTAGCCAGAAGATTATGATTATCTGATATAAATAAAAGGTTAATACATATGGAGTCATCATTTCTCCACTTATTGGTCAGGAAGGATTTTGATCAAGGCCACAAAATCCATTAGCAAATTCTCTAGTTTCAGCAACTTCATTTTTAACCGTTACTGCACATTAGGCCATGTCTCTTTAGTCCTGTTTATCCCTATACATATAATACATGCATGTATACAAGACCAAGGTGATAGCAAACTCTGCTTAAAAGTAATGGTAAAAAGGGGATATAATAGCCACTAGAAAGATGAAATACAATAACCATAAAAAACTAAAAATTATCATTTATCTCCTCATGTTTCCTGCTCTTTTATATCTTTGGATTCAATAAATGAATTAACCATTTGGCTCATCTGTCTAAAACCCTCCACTAATTCCTATAACGGCTGATAAGCCAAAGCAGACTGCATGCTGCATGAGGAAAAAATCTGATCCACACTTTAACAGTATTGCCCTTACTCCACCCGATTAACCTACAGTTTACATTATCAATGGAATTACAGAAAAAAATTATTCAAACAAATTTACTGAACAAAATTACCTAATATACAACCCTCATCTCGGATACATTCAACCGACAGTGATGTAAATAAAAAAAATAGAAATGCAGAATGACATAAGTATGGTAATAAACAACTAAGTATGAAAAATCAAACAAATAAATCAATTTATAAGATCAGATGAAAGTTCAGAAGGGGAAAAATAGAAGTAGTTGAAGAATCTATTTCATTTGCAGACAACAAACATCATAATGAGGTCAGAAGTTGCACAAAAGAAAAGAATTAAACAAATGCCTTATAAAAAAAATTAAACAAATGAGGAAGAAAACCACGGTTACACTTAAATGGGCTAGAAGGTGGAGTAAGATCCCAAACTCTTTGATATAATACAATTATTAGCAAAGCCAAAAACATAACAAGAAGTAAAATATGTTCGCCAACGATAAAATCAAAAGTATCCAAAAATTCATACCCTTCCGTGGACTGGGTGATCTGGAATAGGATGATGACCTTCCACGTCTTGCTGCTGGTCCCCTGCCTCTGTTTAAAAGTAAGATACAGAAGTAAAATCCTAGTTATTATATCGATGATTTTCATCTAAAGCAGTGACAAGATGAAGTTGAGACGACGAGGTAGATGAAATATAGCAATATACCTCTATAATCGGTGTGAGATCTGCAATGCGAGATCTGTAAAACTATCGATGGAGCAGTGTTGACGACGAAGTGGTAGAGGTGCGATGATTCGTAAGTTTTATTTGTGAGTTTTCTTCAAATCAGAGGGAAAAAGTGAGAGCAGAGGTGACGATGTGAGTTTTGCTATTTTCTTCAAATTAGAGGGAAATGGGTTTTCTTCAAATCAGAGGGAAAAGTAAAAATGGCTTAGTAACAATTCCCGAAAGCATTTCTAAGGGAGTCGGGTAAAAAGGATCTAAGTGCAGTCTAAGCCTTTGCCAACAGCGGCACTCTGTTTAAAGCCGATAAAAGATAAATTAAAAAGAGAAGTGCCGGCGCTTTCTCCAACCGCCCAAATAAAAGTATCAGTAAAAATCTCAATTTTTGTAGTGACCCAAAAGGAATTGGGACAAACATGGAGTTGAATCTTCCAGTGATAATCCACTTGGAGTCAACCATCTTAATGGGCAAGATACTTTTGAATAGGTCATAAATTTTATGAAGATACGAAGTTAGCAGTCAAAGGCACGAGACCTTTGTCTGACATCTATGAAAGGTGCAATGTAGGCCTTCTTAAGCCTATTAACTACACTAAAGCAGCAGGTTCAGATTATTGAAGAGATACAATAAAGAAAAGTTGTATATGATTAAGAAAAATAATACTTAGAAGTTGGTGGAGAGGCCAATCAATAAAAAAGTCATTGGAGTAAATTAAGTGTATCGAACAAAGCTCAATCTTGATGGTTATGTCAACAAGCACAAGGCTAAGCTTGTGGTTCAAGGGTACTTCAAATAGTATGGAGTTGATTTTTCAGAAACCTTTGCACTTGTTGCAAGACATGACACCATAAGGCTGTTGATAGCCTTAATAGCACAAAAGGACTAGAAAATATTTCTGCTATATGTTAAGTCATCTTTCTTGAATGGCTATCTACAAGAATAGATTTTTATTGAACAACTAGAAGGTTACGTTGTTGCTAGTTCTGAAGACAAAGTTTATATTCTTAAAAGGGCTCTTTATGGATTAAAACAAGCCCCTAAAAACTGGTATAACAGAATTGGTGACTTTTTAATGAAGTTAGGATTCAAAAAAGCATTAGTGAACCTACTCTCTATGTAAGGCAAGCTCATGATGATTAAATGATCATGTATTTTTATGTGGATGATCTCCTAGAGATAGGAATCAATCTTGCTTTTGTGAAAGATTTTAAATAGTAGATGCAAAAAAAGTTTGAGATGACAGACATGGGCATAGTGTGTTATTTTCTTGGTGTGGAGGTTCATCAAAACCAGCAAGGAATTTTCATCAACCAAAAGAAATATGCAGATGAAGTTTTAAACAAGTTTGGCGTGAAGGACTCCAAACCAATTAGTACTCTATTGATTCAGAATAAGAAACTATGTAAAGAAGATGAGCTGAGAAGATTGATGGTTTAGTTTGTAGAAACTTGATTGGTTGTTTGTTGTATTTGACAATAACATGACCAAACGTCATGGATGCACCTAGCTTACTTTTGAGATTTACACAGAATCCAAGTGAGTTGCAGTTCAAGGTTGCAAAAAGGATCCTGAGATACATTAAAGGTCCATTGATCTTGGCATCTGGTTTAAGAAATCGAAGTTTTAAAGCTTGTTGGTTTTACTGAGAGTGACGCGTAGGGTCTCAAGATGATACGAAGAGTACTTCAACTTATGTCACTATTTGGGTAGGTGTGTTTAGCTGAAATTGAAAGAAACAAGAGATTGTGGCACAATTAATAGCTGAGGTAGAGTATACCGTAGATATTAATCAAGCCATATGACTAAGAAAATTTCTAGTTAACTTAAACTAGAAACAAAGTGATGCAACTAAGATTTATTGGGCTAACCAATCTACTATGATGGCCAAAAATCCTGTGTTTCATGGGAGGACTAAACACATAAATATCAAGTATCATTTTGTTAAGGAAGTTGAAGCTGAAGGTGAAGTTAAAATGGTTCACTACAAGTCTGAAGATCAAATTGTAGATATTCTTACAAATGCCTTGCCTAAAGCAAGATTTGAAATATTAAGAAAGAAGCTTAGTGTTTCCAGTAAAAAAAGGTCAAGGATGAGTATTAGATACCAGCTGCTCAATGCAAAAATCAAGTGGCATTTTTACTGTTGTATTTTGTTAAGTCATTTTTTTCATAAGGAAGGTTGTGTACATATGACCTTCTTTGGAATGTGAAAGCCTTGTGTACTGGGTTGTTAAAAAAGAAAAAAAAAGATTAAGTCACTTCAGCCCATGTGTGATAAGTTAGTTGATGATTGGTTGATAACTTGTAATGTTAAACAAAGATGATTTTTTTTATGTTTATTGAAAAACTGTCAAAGGTAGTACTATATTTTGTATTTTAAAAATTTCTTCTTACTCTCTAGGTTCTGTCTCTCTCAATACTCATATGTTTCACATAACTTTTACATATTCTCTCTCGGTCATGAGCAAGTCTGTGAAAGCTTCTACGTTTATAGCAACTAAAGGTAAGTTTGAAGGTATTAAGAAAACATGTGCTTGATAGTGATGAGTTTGATACACCCCTAGCTTAGGGTTAAAGAGCTGGTCCATTGAATCTGTGACTTTGACATGAGGTGGTTGAGTGGGTATGCTGATTTGGTTTTGTGTTAATAGTAGGTGAAGGAAAGCTCATAGTTGAGAAAGTAAAGCAATGTTCAAATCCAGTGGGCAGTAGGTGATTCTGGTGGAGATTGTTTTCCCCTGTCCATTTGTTGTTTTGGTATGGAAATGGGGGAAAGTAGTTCTTGGTGTTTGGGTGTGGGGTTGGTGGGTGACAGTAATGGTTTTGCTCCATCATATGGTGATTCAAAGGGTTTGTTATTGGTGTTTGGTTAATGTTGGAGTTCATTGTTACATGGGGAAGGTGATTGTGTTTTTTGTAGTGAAGATTGTGTAGGGATGACTAAGTGTGGTGAGTGAGTGTCACTTGCATCGTGTATGGAGAGTGTTTTGCATGAAATTTGATTGGATGTTGGAATAATGGATTGACTAGTGGTGGGAATAGAAGGATGATTAAGGAGTGTACGTATAGATTGTTTAGATGGTAATTTGAACAAGTGGCTAGAAGTTTTACTTGTGTTAAAGGATGAAGAAGATTGATCTAAACTGTGATCATTGTTTGTAATGATTTCTTGGGGATGTGTGATACATATTTCAATATTTTCATTATAAATATTATTTGAATTTGAACTATGATCTTGAAGTTTAAGAGCTAAATGATTAAAAGACAGAGGATGTCCAAGGAGCTTAATGATTAGAGTATGTTTCCACGGATGAATGATTCCAGTTTTCTCCTCGGATGATAATTGTAAGGATGGAACTGAGGCACAGAGGAAGGAGTGCCAGATGGAACTTCAATATTTGGTTCTGTTTGCACATCATCCATTCATGTTTGGTGATAAATATGGGTTGATTGGAAGAGAAGTTTCTGTTTATATGATTCGTGGGAAAACACTAGATAAAGGATTAGCAATGGGAGAAGCCATAAGTACACTTTATGACATTCTTTATTCTTCCATATTTTTGATCGAAGAGCATTGTTCATAAGTTACTCCACTAGGACAGATCTTTTTAAAAAAAGAAGTCCAAAATTTTAGAAGAGAAGATTCTCTAAGTGGAAGAATTACAACCTTATATGCTACAAATTTAACCAAATAAACATTAGACTAAAGTTATTAAATCATAGGGAAAGGGAAGAAGAAACAGGGGAAAAGGGAATCTTAATAAGTAGCAAGCTCCTAGTTATTTCAGCTTTGCAAATAGCTTTAGGGCAACCTGCATACAACATTGAATCGAATTCACAATTACAAGTTAACAAGAAGAGTAACCAAAATAAAGCATATTAGTAATGGCATAAGACAATTTACACATTTGTCAACACAAGCCAAGTAGTCAAAGTATTGTCCTGTGCAGTGCTTGCTTCTAGTATCATCGCCCGAAATCCCCTTCATACATGCCTGTAATGAGTAAAAATAAACTTATATCCAAATCTTTTTTGTTATTTCTTCTCCCATTTTGGGCATGATTTGAAGGAAGGCATAAAAAATTCTGAAATCCATTTCAGTTATCACCAAGCTAAAAACCAATAACTTTTTTGCAATTTAGAGATGGGAAAAAAAATGGAGTTAGAATGGCCAAGCCAACATTGTGACAGAGGTTTTTGTTTGGAATTAAGAACAATAATAAACTATGCCTTTCCCCACTATATGGAAACTAAGTTTGACATTAGGATTAAAAAAAAATTGTTAATGTACATAGTTGTAGGTCATGTTTGGTGCACAGGATGATGGATAGGATATGATGATAATTATCCTATCTTATGTTTGGTGCACACATTAAGGGGAAAATTGGATTGCAAGGAGGATTAGTCATCCTTCTAGTATAGGATAACTTAATCATCTTCAAAAGGTGAGGATTATTTCTATTCTCATAGGATTAGAAATAAATACTCATATTTTATTATTTTATCCTTAACATTTATATTTAAAAATTAACTTAAATATTTAATAAAATAGTAAGGATCTTTAATTAGTTAATATAATTTTTTTCCTTTTTTTTTTCATTTTTCCTTCTTTTTCGTTCTTTTTTTTTCTTGTTTTTGATTAAAGAAAAACTATAATTTTAAGAAAAACTATAATTTTGATAAAATAATATTTTCTTGTACACATTTTTTAATTATTTTTTAGAAAATAAATTTTCAAACATAAAAATTATTATAAAATATATTTTTTAACTAGTTTTTTCTTACATTTAAATTTTTATTTTTTCTTTCTTAATTTTTTTCTTTTTGCCTAAAAAAATGAAAGAAATATGACTATTAACCACAAATTATTACAAATTATATATTTTTTAATTCATCAAAATTGAATTATTAAATTTAACTTGTATTTTTCTATTTTTTTATTTTCTATATTTCCTTCTAATTGACCAAAAAAAAAAGAAAGAAGATAAAAAAACCATAAAAATAAAGAAAAATATTTAAGAACAGTCTTTTGGAAAATTTAATGTAATTAAAAAATAAACTTATTTCCAAGAAAAACTCAATTTTCTAAAAAAAATATATTTAATTTACAATATAAATAATTTTAAATTAATTTAAATTTAAATCATATAAAAGAAATAAAAAACCAAAAAGGAAAAAATGAAAAAAATATAGAAAATGCTTTTTATAAAAATTCATTTCTCATCAAAATAATTTTTTGAAAAAGTAATATAAAATTTTAGAAGTAATTTTTTTATTAAAAAATCAGCTAATAAATTGGACTATTAATTATAGTATTATAAATAATATTTAAATTTTTAATTTTTAATTTATATTTATAACAAAAAAATTATAAATTTAAATTATGTTACTTTAAAAAAGAGTACTTAAAAAAATCATTTTATACTATTTTTAATTTTACACATAACAAATATTGTGAAAGACATAAAAAACCATCATATCCTATTCTTAATCCTTGTATACACCAAACATAAAATAATATGAGATAATCTAATCTTATCATATCCATAATCTTATATTATCTTATCCTATCCTCATCCTATGCACAAAAAGGACAGGAAGAAGCACCGTAAGAACAAGGACAAGGCTAAATCTTCTAAGCAGAAAGGACTGGATCCACCCGAGAGCAAGGGAGATTGGAATTGTTTCTTATGCAATCGGAATCACAAAGTTCGAGACTGTCCTAAGAGGTCTAAGCTAATGGCTCTCATGTGCGAGGACGATGGCGAGGAAGATTGTCCTCGAGTTGCCCCTATACAGTTGCTCAACACAATCAAGGCGGAGCCACGAGCTGCTCAGAAGAGACTTATGTACGTGAAAGCTGAGGTGAATGGGAGATCAATCCGAGTCATGCTTGATACGAGTGCGACCAACAACTTTGTCTCGATGAGCATAGTTGATCATCTTGGCCTGAAGGTCACGAGGAGCAATAATTAGGTTAAGGCAGTCAATTCAAAGGCCTAAGGTATCCAAGGGATGGCTACCGCATTGGTGAAGATTGGGACATGGCAACAAGACTGTAAGTTCCTGGCTTTACCTATTAATGATTTTGATGTGATAATGGGCATTGAATTCTTTGTGCAAGCAAAGGCATTTGCTATTCCTCATCTTGGTGGATTGATGATCTCTGACGAAGCATGTCCAAGTTTTGCTCCTGTGGAAAAGGGACAAAGTGCTGTGAAACCATTAATGCAGTTGGCTTCACAGGTAAATAGTGGGTTAAAGAAAGGGGAGACAACCATGTTAGCTGCCCTGGTCGAGGTAAAACCAAATAAGGTTGTCGAGGTGCCTGATGAGATAGCGACGGTACTATACGAGTATAGTGACATGATGCCCCCTAAATTACCCAAGGCGTTACCACCTAAGTGCACTGTTGATCATAAGATCAAGTTGGAACTAGGAGCTAGACCACCAGCACAAGCACCCTACAGGATGGGTTTTTTGGAGTTAGCTGAGTTGAGAAAGCAACTTGGTGAATTGTTGGAAGCGGGATATATCCAACCATCTAAGGCACCATATGGAGCCCTAATGTTGTTCCAAAGGAAGCAGGATGGCACACTACGAATGTGTGTTGACTATCGAGCCCTGAACAAAGTCACGGTCAAGAACAAGTATCATGTTCCAAATGTCGCTTATTTGTTTGACCGGTTGTCTACAGCAGCTTATTTCACAAAACTAGACTTGCGATCGGGTTATTGGCAAGTAAGGATTGCTGAGGGTGATGAACCGAAGATGGCTTGCATGACGAGGTATGGCTCATTTAAATTTCTGGTTATGCTGTTTGGTTTAACTAATGCACCTGCTACATTTTGCAACTTGATGAATGATATGCTTTATGAGTACTTGGACCACTTTGTGGTAGTATACCTGGATGACATCGTGGTGTATAGCTAGACACTAGCAGAACATGTGCAGCACCTTAGGTTGGTGTTCAAGGCTTTGAAAAAGCACTCCTTGTTCATGAAAAAGGAGAAGTGTGAGTTTTGCCAGTGGGAAATCATGTTTCTGGGTCATAAAGTTAGTAGTGGGCAAATCCGCATGGACGAGAGGAAGATCCAGGCCATTCTTGAGTGGTAGGCCCCTACTAGGGTCTCGAAGTTGCGGTCATTCTTAGGACTGGCCAACTACTATAGATGTTTCATCAAGGGTTACAGTAAGATGGTGAGTCCTTGACAGACCTCCTTAAGAAGGACAAGAAGTGGGTGTGGTCTGATGATTGTGAACGGGCATTTCAAGACGTCAAAGGGCAGTGACATCTGAGCCAGTGTTGAGACTGCCTGACTTTAGTTTGCCTTTTGAAGTTCACACGGATGCATCAGATAGAGCTATTGGAGGTGTGCTAGTCCAAGAAGGGCACCCTATTGCTTACGAAAGCCAAAAGCTTAAGGACGTGGAACAACGATATTCGGCCCACGAGAAGGAGATGACTGCTGTGGTGCACTGTATAGAAGCGTGGAAGCATTATCTTTTAAGGACGAAGTTCATGGTGGTGACAGATAATGTGGCCAACACTTATTTCAAGACGGAGAAGAAGCTGAGCCCAAAGCAGGCACGTTGGCAAGAATTTCTAAATGTGTTCGACTTTACTTGGGTACATAGACTCGAAAGGGAGAGCCAGGTGGCTGATGCGCTGAGTCGTAAGGTAGTCCAGTCGTATGTTGCTTCATTATCCACTGTTGAGACTAACCTGATTGACAAGGTAAGGCAGCAGGTATCAGCAGATAAAACCTATGAACAGCTCAGGGAGGACGTGAAACTGGGCAAGGTTCGTAGATATTGGCTCAAGGGAGACTTGTTGTATGCCAAAGGCAGCAAAATCTATGTTCCAGTAGGCGGGGGACTTAGAAAAGAGTTGCTAAGAGAAACCAATGACCCTCAGTGGGTAGGACGTCCTGGAGTGGAGAGGATGTTGGCATTGTTGTCAAGAACATATTTCTGGCCCAAGATGGAAGAGGACATCGAGTTATATATTCATACATGCCATATTTGTCAGATAAACAAGATCAAGAGGAAGAAGCAACCGGGATTGCTTCAACCACTACCTATCACTGAGAGAGCTTAGGAGTCAGTTTCGATGGACTTTATCATTGGGTTTTCGGAGGTGAACAAGATGAGGTCTGTGATGGTGGTGGTTGATTGCTTCTCAAGTATACTGTCTTCATAGTAGCCCTACATGCATGTACCGCCCATGAAGTTGCAGAGTCGTTCCTGAAGCATGTGGTGAAGATCTTTGGTTTACCTAAGGACATAGTGAGTGATCGGGATGCTTAGTTTACGGGGAAGTTCTGGACTTATCTTTTCAAGTTGATGGGTTCAGAGTTGAAATTCTCTATGGCTATTCATTCGTAAACAGATGGCGAGACAGAGCGGATTAATGCGTTGCTAAAGGAGTATTTGAGGCACCATGTGACTACTAGCCAGAAGAATTGGGTAAGTTTGCTTGATCCGACACAGTTTTGCTACAACATGCATAGATCATCTTCCATAGGTTTGAGTCCGGCGGAGTTGGTACTTGGACATAAACCAACTACACCTTTAGAGATAGCAAAGACCAAGTCCCAAGGGGAGTGCCCAGCAGCCTACAGATTCGTGCGAGATAGATAGGATTTGTTGGAGCAGGCTAAGGAGAGCTCGGCTAAGGCACAAAGGAGGATGGTGAAGTATGCAGATCAGCATAGGCGGCCACTAGAGTTCGAGGTGGGTGACAAGGTGTTACTCAAATTGACGCCTCAGATATGGAAGAAAGTCACAAACAAGCGGTTTCACAAAGGTCTGGTGTAGAAATACGATGTCCCTTTTGAAATTGTGAAACGGATAGGTGCGGTGGCTTATCAATTGAAATTGCCTGAGAGGATGAAGCTACATCCTACTTTCCATGTGAGCTTTCTAAAGCCTTATCAGGAAGACGTTGATCCAAAGAGGCAACAGGTAAGGAAGGCTCCACCCGCTGTTTGAAGCCATTTCTAGAAGAAGATGGCTAAGATACTTGACCACAAGGTGGAAGGTGCCAGTAGGAAGAATCGAAGAACTTACTACTTGGTTCAGTGGGAAGCTGAGAGTGAGGCAGATGCTACTTGGGAGAAAGACACTTCTTTGTGGCAGTTCAAGAATGAGATCAAGGTATACTTAGAGCTCATTCCGATGAGGGTATCGGCTTCCTCCAATGGGTGGAGGGTTTGTTAGACCCGAAGATACCGGATCCTGTGCCCATCTCCCGAAGGTTGATTTTGGGCACGATGTGACTTGTGCTAGGCGTGGGAGAAGCCTTGCACCGTGTTAAGGCTTTGGCACACTTGCGCTACGGGCTTGCACATGAGATAGGCAAGACGGGTATTGAGCTTGGGCGGCTTACCAAGCTTGACACTTAGACGGTGATGGACCATGATCGTGAGCTGCAGGTTGCGGTTAACTTGCATAGCACCATGAGGCTGAACCATGTGAGCGGGAGGTTGGTCGGTGCGTGACATAAGGCCAAGATTTGGTGGCACCAAGGTGTAATCAATTTAGTTGTATAGAGAAATTGGTTTCCCTATCAAATTGGGTTTCCTTCATAGACATCCTTCATAACAATTGTCCCCTACAAGTTCATCTTTCTAATGCTAAATATATGCAAAATCTGCATTTCAAAGAACAATATTCCTTTTGCCAAATTCGATTTTGAACAAATTCTCTATATTTCTATTACTGGCCAGCCAGCGGCCATCTTAATATTTTTACTTTGCCATCTTCTTTTCTTTACATCAAAACATGTTATTAGCTAGCACTGCAGGGTGTGATCAGTTGCTTTTATATTATATAATTAGTACCTAAAATGGAGAGAGAAAAGAAAATGAACATCTAATTAAGTGAGAAAATGCTTCATCGCATAATCATGCATAGGCTTTGCACAATACGATTTGCAAATATCCTCAAGGTATTTCTTTTGATCCACTGGTTCGTCGTCAGCCCTGCACCATTATCAAGTAAGAAAAAAACATTGCCAACACAATCTACAATTGAACATACCATATTTCAGCAATAGATTGTAAATATTGATGTCATCTTTTGACTCAAACCAAATTAACAAAATTACAATCACCAGCATTAATAGAGCAGCCCTAATAAAAAGCATTCAAGACTATTCCCAAATTTCATAATAATTAAAAATAGAAAAAAAAACCCTCACGTATTAGGGAAATTTTTTTTAGGATGCTCAATGACAAGATTGCTCTCCTGATTATTTTTTTACTGCACAAGGAATAACATCATCAATAAAAATGCGAGAAATCGTGAGAAGACAAGTTTTTTTTCATGGAGATGATGATAAAAACTAATAAAGAATACTCACAAGAGTGGGAAAATTACTGATCTAGTCTAGCAAATGAAGAAATAAAAAAGTGAAGAATGAAAAAAGAATGTCACCTTCTGTGGACACAGAAACCAGGGTGGCTTAGGTTGATTTGTTAGCTTTTACTAAGAAAATGCAAATGAGAAGATTCGCAGTTTGTTGACTAGATCAGTTAAAAGCGATGACACATCACTGGGTCGATAGTTGGGCTGGCCTTCCTTTCTTCCCAACCGGCCCAAACACATCAACTCAAAATTAATCTTTCTCTATATGACTTGGTTAGGTAACTTGGGTTATCCATATCGATAGCATTTTTTTTTAAGTTGTAATCACAAGTATTTTCATTTATTTTTTTGTCTAAAATTAATTTTATTCGAATCAAAAGTGATAAACAGTGCTAGTTATTACTCTCCAAGAGCTGTGTTTGTCAGTATAATGGATCCAACGAAGTGGATTATGGGTGACAAGTTGAGATAGCCATATTAACATACTTGAAAAGAAGAGTAGCTCCAGTACGATGATCCAGAAAAAAAAATGCATACAATAGGATTGAATCAATCACCACGCTTTGATTGATTCTGCCAAAATGGTCTTCTCTGAGCTACTGAGATCAGATCAATTATTAACCATAAAATGACATAATCCATAGTTAAAACCATTCATTCTTTCAGCCCCAGCACCGGTCTTGGTACCAATGACTAGCATCCACATTATCAACTTAAGAAAACAGTGAAAAGTGTCTACCCATTATCCTTTTTTGTCAAGAGGATGACCTTGAAACAGTAGATCATACAAATATATCAACAAAGTCTATTCCATAATCATCTAAAAATGTGCAAATATATCCCAGAGTTCCCTCAATATGTAACAATAATCTTTTAGGGGGTCGAAGTTACAGCAATAGCAGCTTAGTAGCGAATGACAAAAGGTGATTCGCTCCCAGAAAGTGTGCTAGAAACTTCATTCTCCTAATCAAGCAGTCCGTAGAGGTGGGGAAACCAGTATGACTCCATCTCCTCTAACAAAAAGAAATGGAACTGTGCGCCTTGTGGTCTGAAACAGAGGAGGGAAGGAGGAGGGATAAGGTGATTATCCAAAAACATGAAACAACAAACTTTAAATTTCTTTTTTTCTTTATCCAATCAGAAATTCATTTCACTTGAAAATCTCCAGCTCGATAGTGAAGTTAATGTTGGCCTCAGCTGCAATTTTTTACAAATCTAGATGCTTGAAATAACAAGACAAAATGAGTTTCAATCACTGGAAAAAAATTTTAAATGGGCCCCTTCATTAGTATCCTATTAAGAAATCATGGTTAAAACTACTTACAACAAGCCAATTTGAGCATGAAGGAAGCACTTTTTCTTCTAATCAAAGTAGAAACAAGTTTTTAATGAAAAGTTAAACAATTTTGTCCTTCGAATGAAAAGTTAAACAGCTTTATAAATGCTAAGATCCAATAAAACAAAACAATGATCACTGCAGACAAAACTTATCAAACTCAACTATTATCTCTACTTCATAAATTAGCTTTCAAAACAAATAATAATCATATTCCAAATTTGTGGAAAGGGAAAAGTGAAATAATAACTTACCCGAACAATCTCTTCATAGGTTTCATCATCTATTTCAACTGTTGTAACAATCTCTTCAACGTCCCCTAGAATCATATTCAAATGCTGATCATAAGCCTGCAAATCAATTAGAGAAGAGCTAGGCATCAAACGGAAGAGCTACAAGCTTCTGAACATTATGGCCAATTTATGGCAAGAACTAAAAATTTAATTCTTCATTAACATCATTAAGCACAACAAACTCTTTTTGGAGAATCAAAGTGATCTGTATTCATATCATTGCCTAACTTCAGATTGTAAAATGGCTAGAATTAAACATACTTTCTAAATCTCTTCTCAAGAATTAAACTCATTTGCAATACCAAAGTATTTCAACTCTAGAATAATATTATAACAATGAATGGCCACATGCTGTAGTGAATCATTGAAAGGATGTCACCAGACTACAAAATCATGTTATAAAAGTTCAGGTAGGCCGATATTCCACTTTATCCAACCCCCAATACAACTAGACACCTACACAACAGCTATATTTGTGGATAAAAATAATAAAATATTTTTAATTAAAAAAATGAAAATAGTAGGAAAGAAAATAAGCATCAGTGTGTTTACCATCATGTTCAAAGAGATAACTAAAAAAGAGAAAGGGTTGGAAAATATAGACGTGTAGAGTTCCTAGAAAGGATAGAGGTGGAAAAAATATTGGGAAAATGAAGTTGGAGTTAAGCAACATGACAACTCTGTTTAAATTTTTAAAAACACACTGATTTTTTTTTTCGTGTAACCACAGGTATCCTTGTCTATTTTACAGTTTGAGACTAATCTTATTCGGGCTGAGAGTGCCAAAGTAGTAAACGGTAAAGCCCTGCCAACAGTAACAACTCCATAATTCAAACCATGTCCAAATGCTTGAGAAAAAGTTCACTTCCACTTCTTCCAACCACTTGTCAGTAAAAGTAACAAAAAAAAAAACACTGATTTGATACATCAGACAACAGCTTAAAATGTCACAAGTTGGAATGACCAATAGATATCAGGTAGCAATTCAAACAAACAGATACATAGAACATGGAAGAAGAATCAAGAGAAAAGACTCGAATAGGACATAGATTGCCGGTATTACCAACTATCCAATAAACTGTCTAATATGACTAACCAAGCAATAATTTCATTTCAAGCTGTCCATAAACAGATACCGGAGGATTCAGAAAATTTACTAATTACTCAAAAACCTGCATCATTACAGCATATGAATTGGATAAGAAAGTCAAGGAATTTGGGGAAAAAGACAACCAAAATTTTGATTCATACTGTTTAGACTTTAGACATTATTTAAGTATTTCATAAACAATGAACATAAAAATTGCAATACCCTCGAGGGCTAACTGATACTAACTAAACCAACGGAGCCCGAAAACACCGAAATAAACATTCAAAGTGGTAGAAAAGGGAACCCTAGAGTTTTATATGAAAGTGTGAAAAGTAAACGTACATGGAGCTTGCCACGGAGCTCACGGTCAGAACGGAGCTTAACGTAAATACGCTCGTCAAGGCTAAGCCTTATAAGATCCAAAGGCTCCTTCACCGCGCTTTCTTCCTCGCTGGCCATTCTCTTTCTCTCGTTTGCTCCTTCCTTCAGCAGTAACGACAGTAAAGCAAGGATTTTAGGCTTTTACGCTGCAAAAGAATAAAATACAAGCATTGAGTATTAAATTTGGTTTAGCTCTATTGTAATTTTTGGTTCAGTTTTCGGGTTTGGGCTTTTAGGTTATCGAATGGGCCGAACTCAAATTTTTACAATTCCATTCAACGATCTTTCTTCTGCTTTTTTCTCTTTGCATTTTGTTCCCAGAAGGCAACTTCATACCATTTTCCTTTCAAAATTTTGTTAATTGGGTTCAAGTCTGGCTTTAGCTTAGTTCATAAATTAACTAGAGGTGGCAAAAATTGGTCCAAGCTCGAAAACCTGTCCGAATCAGAATCGAAACCAGTCCGAATTGACCAAAAAAATCAAAGGCCCGTAACCGAAGAAGCTCGAAATCGAAAAAACTTGAAACCAAAAAAGTCCGAAACCGAAAAAACCTGAACCTCACACAACTTGAACCCGACATAACCCGAGCCCGATATGATCAGAGATCGAGACCGATCCGACCCGAAACCCGTAAAAAATAGAATTTATAACCCGAGAAAACCCCAATTTTAATTATATAATTATTATTTAAAATAAATAAATAACTGATACATTTTTTTAATTAAAAAGTTTAAAATTTTGAAAACAATTATTATTTATTATACAATTTTATCAATTATGTATTACCAGAAAAATAAATATTGAATCTTTTTAATTAAATTAAATTAATTTAAAACACCATAATATATGATATCAAATAATCTTTAATATTATACTTATTGCATTTATAATAATAAATATATTATTAATTTAACATTTGATTTTATTATAAAAATCATTTTAACATTTTATTATTTTTATTTTATAATAAAATTTTAATTTTAATACAATAATAAATCAAATACATAAAAAAATTATATAATTTCAATATTTGTTAGAAACTTTGAATTTGATATTTTGTGCACCACATTAAAAATATTTTTAATAAAATTATATTTAAACTATATTTTCTTAAAGTTTCAAGTATAGAAATATATTAAATTTAGATTAAAAAAAACCTAATCTTAAAATTAAAATTCAAGTTTTTAAGATTAGAAAAAGTTAAGTAATTAAATTAAACAATGCAAGTACAATTTCTTTTATAAGCTTGGGCATCATTAAAAGAGAAAATTATAAATCAAGCTAGTGGTGATTTTATTTTTAGCCTTAAAACAAAAGATATTAATAATTCAAGCTATTGGTAATTAATTATTTATTATATTATAATAATCTTATACATGAATAAACCAATTTGGTATCTTATAGTAATGATTTATATATTATATTATAATAATCTTTTAAGAATAAATTATGTAATCTCTTAGTGTGTAAGTATTATTTTGATATAATTAAGTATTTATTAAAAATAATTTATTTATTATCTATTAAATGTAAAATTAAAGTGTGGATACAAATAATAATTCTAATAGTAAATTAAAGTGTAATTTAATAATATATTAGAGTAGTATTACTGTGTAAGTGATAATTTTAATAAAATTTATTTTTTATACTTTATTAATATTATTATTAATTATATTTAAATAACTCGCATTATACTAATTAATTTAGTAATATCTACTATTTAACATTTTAATTAGATATTCAATCAATTGATGTATATCTAATATTATTATGTTAATGTGAACATGAAAAAATTAATACTCAATTGGTGTATAACTGTATATGATATGATTATATCAAATGTTATTATTTATAATATAATGTCAATTGGTGTATATAACTTGTTTAATTTGACGTTCTAAATTTTTAATGAGATATTTGATTAATTAATATGTATGAGTACGATTATATTTGTTAGCTTTAAATTGACATATATATTTTGAAATGACAAAAAAGTAAGTAAGCTTTAATGTTTTAATTCATATTGTAAATTTGCCTTATCACTCATGATTTTCTCAATCCATTTTCAAGTGATCATATCAAACATTAAGACCATGATTTAATGATACATCCTTATTGGTCTTAATACTTTATAAATGTTTTGAATATTTTAGAAAATCACTTGATGAATTTTTGGACCATGTTTTCATTAGAGAAAGTCAAAAAAAACTCCCACAAAAATGTCAAAATGTTTTGGGTTGAATTAAAATCAAAAGCAATATTATTTCTAACCCAAAAATGCAGGAAAAACACATTCTGGAAGCTTGGGATCGATCCCCTAAGGGAAGGGATCGATCCTTTTATGGCAGAATGCCTCCAAGGCTCAAAACGAAGCACGGGATCGATCCCCTATGGGAAGGGATCGATCCCTTTGCCCGAAAATAGCTTGTAACGGTTAGTTTTTGTGAGACAACGGTAATATTCGAGATTTGGCTCCACCCAACGGCTAGAATACATCCAAGGGACTATAAATAGAGGCTTAGAAGCTAAAGAAAGTAAGAGGAACTACTCAATCAACTCCAATACTCATTTTCCTCAAATCCTCAAGCCTCAACAACAAATTAAGAGCTACAAAGTCTTCATCATCCATCATACACATATCTTTTGTATTGTTAGCACAAATCTTGTATAGGCTTTCACTTGTGCCTAATCTCTGTAATCATTTGCCTACTTAGAGGCCTTCTTTGATTGCACCACTTGTAAACCAACTCATTCCTTGTAAAAGGGGAGGTTTCTCTTTAGCCTTAGAAAAAGAGGAAGGTTTCTCTTAAGCCTAAGAAAAAGAGGGAGGTTTCTCTTGAGCCTAGAAAAAGAGAGAGTGTTCTCTTTAGCCTAGAAAAAGAGGGAGTGTAACAAATTCAAGGATAGTGAATTTGGGAAAATCCTTGGGAGCGTCTCAAGGTAAAGGACGTAGGCAAGGTTGCCGAACCTCTATAAATCACTTGCGTAAATTTCTCTATCCTTACTCTATTTACTTATTTGCAATTATATTTGTATTTATTGTATTGAATCTATATTATATAATTGCCTAGCTTAGAGAACTTAGAAAATATCAACATAGGTTAGAGAATTTAGAGGAACCGAAAAACGAACTTAAGGTTAGCGAAAAACCGATTCACCCCCATCTCGGTATAGCCTATAGAGCCAACAATTGGTATCAGAGCTTGGGCTCGAGATTAATTTAGACTAACCTCTATCAAGCAAAACGATCATAAATGGCTCAATTGAATGTAGGCACACCCCTAGGAGAAGAGAGACAATCATTAGTTAGACCTCCACTCTTCAATGGAGTGATAGGATGATATTTTGTGAATTTTATATGTGCTAATATATTTTGCTTTATTGATGTTTTATGCCTAAAAGAGCTTACTAATGTTTATTTTATGTTTTAGGTATTAAATATCAAAGTTGGAATTAAAAGAAGCTAAAAAGAGCAAAGTGCAGTATTTTCTGTCCAGCTTGAAAGATTGACGTTTTTGACCAATTTAACAACCTGATCTCAAGAAGTGGCCTTCATAGAAGTTGTAGAGGACTTCTCAAGGTTTCCAGAATGTCCAAGATCGCAAAAATCGGAGTTCATTTGGTGGGTCAAACGTCTGGACAAAATCAGTACGAAATTCTGGGCAGAAAAACGAGATTGAGAAGAAATTCCAACAAAGCAAGTTCAAGACCAGATTTTGTTGAGAGAAGATAATTTCTTAATTTTATTTTGTCTTAGATCTGTAATTAATTAATAAAAATAGGCCTTAGGAATTTTACTTAGAAAATAATTGTAAAAAGATGATGAGATAAAGGTAAGAGTTTGACTAGTCAAATTACTTGTTTCCCAAGTAAACTCTTATCTGAATCCCACATTGCTTAGGAAAGTCTTTTAAACTCTTCCTTAGGCCTATATAAAGAGCACAAGGCTCTCATAAACAGCAATCCCTCAAATCCCTCAAATCCCTCACATCCCTCTTCTCCCTTTTCTCTTTTAGTCTTGTAGGATTTTCTTTAGGGTTTTTAATAAAATTTTATTTTTTTATTTTTAATTAGTTGCTGATTTCTTTATTATTTTTAATTCTGATTTTTGTTTTCTTTATTTAAATTAATATTGTTTGTGTGTTCTTGCTTGCTAGTTTATAATCTTGATTAGTAATTCTGATTTTATATTATTAAAGATTGCTTCTTTGATTGTTTCTTGGATGATATTTGTAATCTTTATAATATTAAACTTGAATTATATGATCTTGAATATGTCTAGTGAGTAGTTTTCTTATTCAGTTATGAGGTAAATTAATTATTCTTGGGAAAAGCATGTTGTGAGATTCTTGAACCTATTGTATAATTGTTGATTAAGTATCCAAGATTCTCTGAGCACATTATAATGATTGTTTGTTTGATTAGATAGGGTGCACACTATTTAGTTAAACTAAATAATCTACCGCCAGATTAAAAACATAAGTCCGTAATTGCTTGTGGAGTTAATCACTAGGGATGGAGGAGAATTAAGGTTTAGATTAAATAAACCGAGCTTATGTGTTTGTTATCTAATGTCAACCCATATCTTTCTTGTTGTTAATGCTGCTACAACTTATATCTAGAGAGCTTGTTCTAGGTAGGTTAAGTAGTTAGAGATTAGTTAAAGAGCTTGTTTTAACTAACGACTCAGTAAGGAAAGATGGTGTAACAGAGCTTGTTGTTATGCTACGGTTGACTATTTAATTGACAATGATATTTTGTAATCAATGACCAACATCAAAATCCAAGAATGATTGATTGCCTCGTAACTGAAGCTTTTTGCTATTTGTCTTTGATACTTCATAATTCTTATTTTCTTTATTTTAGAATAGTCTCCAAAACCCCCAAACTTCTTCTTTCCCTAAACCCTAAGATTAGATTTTTAATTTAATAATTAACTTAAAAAATTCAGTCTCTGTGGGTTCGACCCTTGCTCCGCTATCTACATAGTAGAGATAGGAAATTTTATTTTTGGTGACTGACGACACTCATCAAATTTTGGCGCCGTTGCCGGGGATTGAATTTTTGTTTAAGTTAATTATTTTAATTAAAATCTGATTTTTTTTCTTTTCTTTTCTTTTTCAGGGATTGCTTGTCTGACAAGGATTCTAGTCACAAACTTCAAAAGATTAGGGACTATATACAAGCAACCCAAAGCGCAGTGCCACAAGCACCACAACATCCACCACCACTACCTCCCAAGACGAGAAGTGAGAGGACTCCATGGAGCAAGCTTATGAACCACACTATAATTATGACCCATACTATAATTATGAACCACACTACGATACCTACTATCAAGGATGGTGGGATCATTCAAATTTTAGTTATGGGAATCAATATGAGGTTTACAATGTGCCATTCCAAGATGCATATCAAGCTCCATCTCAAGACTCAGGTATGCCTCCACCTCAAGAATCAGGTATGTCTCTTGAAGATATTGTTAAGACTCTTGAGATTAAAACTTTACAATTGTCACAAGAGGCTGATGTTTATATTAAGAATATTGATCACCATGTGAGTCAAATAATGAATTCCATAAGTAACATTGAAGCTATGACCTCTCAACCTGTGGAGAATCCAAGAGATAATGTTACTAACATCACCTTGAAAAGTGAAAGGGCAATTGAATCCAAGGAAAGTGCACATGAAGATGTCGATGACTTTATAGAAAGGGAGGATGAAACCGATTTCAATATTAAAGGTGGAGTTGTTGACATGCACAATGTAAAAGGGAGAGAGAATTTCGACAACTTTATAAAGCACTATGAGGATGTTGAAATCAAGGAATTCAAAGCTGAGGTAAGTGATAAACAAATTCCTTTTAATGCTTCTACTTACCCTCCTCCTTTTCCTGGTAGGTTTGCAAGAGCTACAAATGAAGAGCAAGACAAGGAGACCTTGAAGACATTTAGGAAAATGGAAGTTAATATTCCTCTCTTTGATGAAATTAAGGATCAAGTGCTTTGCGATGCCAAGTTTTTAAGGGAACTATGCAATTCCAAGAGGAAATTAAAAGGTGATGAAAAGCAAGTTCTTAAAGATGAGCTAGAAATAGCCACAAGTAAAAATCTTGAGAATGAGGAACTCGAGAAACCGATAAAAAAGTTAAGGTCTGGGATTGGATGATGGAAGGTGGAGCAGTCGAGCTAACGACATTAAACAAAAGCGCTACTTGGGAGGCAACCCAAGGATGTAAAACGAGGGAGTATTTCTTCCTTTACTTGTATTACCATTTAATTTTTGAGTTTTTATTGTTCTTCTTTGCATGCTAGACTTACTTTGAGGACAAAGTAAAATTTAAGTGTGGGGGGAATATTGGTTTATGAGTCTATAGAGTTTTTTATTTTTTTTAACTACTATTTTTTTTTTTGAAAAAAAAAGGGTCAAATTTTTTAGAGTTTTAAAGATCATGATATGTTTTCTTTCTTTTAAGGATTGATTCTAAACTAAAACAAAGTTTTATAAGAAAGTTGAGACTATTTTGATTGTTATTATTGTTGAAGTGAATACTTTCTAAAGAATTTATGTGAGTTCATGATTAAATATGATTGCTCATATGATATTGATAATGTGATTAGTTCATTGAAGTTGGTATAAGCAAAGGATAAATAGACAAGAACAAAAAAAAAACATAAAAAAAGAAGAAAAATAGAGGTTGAAAGCTTTAAATTCTACTCCAATATTTTGAGTTACTCGATCTTGTTGATTAAATTCTTGAAGTGACTTAAAATATGAGTATGCAAAGCACTCTAAAAGAGGGCTTACTTGTTGAGTAACCGGGTGTTGGTATCACCAATATTAACATTCGCGTAAAAAGGCAAGTAAGTACTTAGGGAAACCATTATTGAAACCTCAAAAGAAAAAAAAAAGAAAAAGAAGGAAGAGAAAATAGAAAAAAAAAAGTTCTTGATCTATTGACTTTGTTTGTGGTAATGTAAAGTGGATAATTGCAAAGTTGGTGTTATATGTTTCAATTGTGTTGATTGTGAATTTTGCATGAATTTATTTAGAAGTATGCATGAATATGAGAAGTAATGATTAGAATATGATTGACTTGATTATTTGACTATTGTTGAAGTTATGAGTTAAGAATTGAAAGATTTGAAAATATGTTCATGATCTTAATCTTGTTTTGAGTCTTAATTTTTAAATTTTCAGTCTTATTTTGAATTTTTAGGATTGAGTCTTAAGTAAAAGATTTTGTGGGTATATCTTCTGAAAGCCCTCACGAGACACAACTCGTCCACTAGGGGTGACCTAGGGGTTTAAAGGCTTATTGCATAAGCTAAATGCAATCGTGATTCCTACGAAAGTGAGTTAGGATTTTAGGATTTAGTTCTTTAGGAATTAGTTAGCTAAGGTTTGCTAGAGGACTAGCAAAAGCTAAGTGTGGGGGAATTTGATAGGATGATATTTTGTGAATTTTATATGTGCTAATATATTTTGCTTTATTGATGTTTTATGCCTAAAAGAGCTTACTAATGTTTATTTTATGTTTTAGGTATTAAATATCAAAGTTGGAATTAAAAGAAGCTAAAAAGAGCAAAGTGCAGTATTTTCTGTCCAGCTTGAAAGATTGACGTTTTTGACCAATTTAACAACCTGATCTCAAGAAGTGGCCTTCATAGAAGTTGTAGAGGACTTCTCAAGGTTTCCAGAATGTCCAAGATCGCAAAAATCGGAGTTCATTTGGTGGGTCAAACGTCTGGACAAAATCAGTACGAAATTCTGGGCAGAAAAACGAGATTGAGAAGAAATTCCAACAAAGCAAGTTCAAGACCAGATTTTGTTGAGAGAAGATAATTTCTTAATTTTATTTTGTCTTAGATCTGTAATTAATTAATAAAAATAGGCCTTAGGAATTTTACTTAGAAAATAATTGTAAAAAGATGATGAGATAAAGGTAAGAGTTTGACTAGTCAAATTACTTGTTTCCCAAGTAAACTCTTATCTGAATCCCACATTGCTTAGGAAAGTCTTTTAAACTCTTCCTTAGGCCTATATAAAGAGCACAAGGCTCTCATAAACAGCAATCCCTCAAATCCCTCAAATCCCTCACATCCCTCTTCTCCCTTTTCTCTTTTAGTCTTGTAGGATTTTCTTTAGGGTTTTTAATAAAATTTTATTTTTTTATTTTTAATTAGTTGCTGATTTCTTTATTATTTTTAATTCTGATTTTTGTTTTCTTTATTTAAATTAATATTGTTTGTGTGTTCTTGCTTGCTAGTTTATAATCTTGATTAGTAATTCTGATTTTATATTATTAAAGATTGCTTCTTTGATTGTTTCTTGGATGATATTTGTAATCTTTATAATATTAAACTTGAATTATATGATCTTGAATATGTCTAGTGAGTAGTTTTCTTATTCAGTTATGAGGTAAATTAATTATTCTTGGGAAAAGCATGTTGTGAGATTCTTGAACCTATTGTATAATTGTTGATTAAGTATCCAAGATTCTCTGAGCACATTATAATGATTGTTTGTTTGATTAGATAGGGTGCACACTATTTAGTTAAACTAAATAATCTACCGCCAGATTAAAAACATAAGTCCGTAATTGCTTGTGGAGTTAATCACTAGGGATGGAGGAGAATTAAGGTTTAGATTAAATAAACCGAGCTTATGTGTTTGTTATCTAATGTCAACCCATATCTTTCTTGTTGTTAATGCTGCTACAACTTATATCTAGAGAGCTTGTTCTAGGTAGGTTAAGTAGTTAGAGATTAGTTAAAGAGCTTGTTTTAACTAACGACTCAGTAAGGAAAGATGGTGTAACAGAGCTTGTTGTTATGCTACGGTTGACTATTTAATTGACAGTGATATTTTGTAATCAATGACCAACATCAAAATCCAAGAATGATTGATTGCCTCGTAACTGAAGCTTTTTGCTATTTGTCTTTGATACTTCATAATTCTTATTTTCTTTATTTTAGAATAGTCTCCAAAACCCCCAAACTTCTTCTTTCCCTAAACCCTAAGATTAGATTTTTAATTTAATAATTAACTTAAAAAATTCAGTCTCTGTGGGTTCGACCCTTGCTCCGCTATCTACATAGTAGAGATAGGAAATTTTATTTTTGGTGACTGACGACACTCATCATGGAGAAAATTATTCATATTGGAAAACTAGAATGATGTTATTTGTACAATCAAATGATTGTGAAGTGTGGAGAATCATAGTGAATGGTTCTAGAATTCCCATGAAGAAAGTAGATGGAAAAGATGTCCCTAAGAGTGAGGATGAGTGGGACACAAATGACATGAGATTGGCACAAATGAATGCTAAGGCTATGCACACCCTATTTTGTGCTTTAGGTCCTAATGAGTATAATAGAGTATCATTATGTGAGAATGCCAAGCAAATATGGGACAAATTAGCCATCACACATGAAGGGACCAATCAAGTGAAAGAGACCAAAGTAGGAATGCTCACACATGATTATGAGCTATTTAGGATGAAAGAAAATGAGTCCATTAGCGAAATGTTCACTAGGTTTAATGATATAATTAATGGACTTAAGGCTCTAGGCAAGGCTTATTCCAATGTTGAAATGGTAAAGAAAATTTTGAATAGCTTGCCTAAGTCTTGGGAGGCAAAGGTAACCGCAATAGAAGAGTCTAAGTATCTAAATACCTTGTCTTTAGATGAGCTTATGGGTTCCTTACTTACATATGAAATGAAAATGAAAAGAAATGAAGTGCCTTCAAAGAAAGTAGGGGTAGCACTTAAGTCTTCCACTCATGAGGTCCTTGAAGATGATAGTGATGAGAGTGGAAATGAGGAAGAAAAGGAAATGGCAATGTTTGCCAAAAGATTCAATAGATTTATGAGAATGAAAGAGAGGGAGAGTAATAGGAGACATCAAAGGGGAGAGTCAAGTAGAAGAGAAAAGGATCCCTTAGTATGTTATGAGTGCAATGAACCGGGTCATACTAAATTAGATTGCCCCTTATTTAGGAAAGAAAAGGATAGGAAACCTAGGAAGAAAGCATTTGTGGCTGCATGGAGTGATAGTGATAGCTCCGATGAGGAAAACGTAGATAATGAGGTAGCCTACACATGCTTTATGGCCATTAGTGATGATGAGGCTAGTTGTAGTTCTAGTGAAAATAATGATTATACCTTTAATGAACTCCAAAATGCCTTTGATGATTTAGCAAATGAATTTCAATGCATGAACTCCAAATATAAGAAAATCATTGCTAAATTAAAAATAGAAAATGAAGCCTTGACTAATACTAAGCTAGAATTTGAAAAGAAATTAGAAGAGGCTAACTTAGAGATAAATGAGTTGAATGAAAAGAATACAAATTTGCATAACTCATTTTCTAGGTTTTATATGGGTCAACAAAAGCTAGATCACATGTTAGAGACCCAAAGAGCTTTCTTTGACAAAGATGGGTTAGGATATAATGCAATACAAAAAGAAACTCATCTAAAGAATTTCCTTGTGAGCAAAAATACTATGCATGATTTATCTCTTACATGCTCACTATGCAATAGAATAGGACACTCTTCACAAGCATGCACATATAGAAAAACCACATTTAGAGGAAGAGTAGTTAGGAAGATGTGGATCCCAAAGCATGTAATAAATGATGATGAAATGAGCTTAAAATGGATCCCAAAAGGATCTAAAATTGTTTGCACTAACTCTCATGGACCCAAGAAAATTTGGGCACCAAAACATGCTTAAATTGTTTGTTGTAGGAGTGTTAGAGCATGGGAATACAATGGAACAATGGAGTTCAAATGCTCTACACACCCCCCATGGAGTTTGCTTGTGCCAATGAGAAAAAGGAAGAGCTTGGAAATCCATCTTTAACAAGGTGACAATAATCTCTCAAAGAATGGCTAATGGTGGATCCAACACATCATGGCAAGCACTCTCAAGCAAAGGAGTATTGTGAGCTTAAATTCTCACTCCTTAAAATTTTTTTTACATTTAAATTGTTTATGCCTTGATGATATAGTTTGTTGATGATCTTTGATGCTTTGTGAGTTGAATGATTGAACAAAAGGCATGATAAATGATTGTTGAGTGTTTGATGGACAATTCTTGATGAATGAATGAAAGGCCTGATTTATGATTTTGAAATGATTATTGGATTTCTGCATTTTGAGTAAGTTTTCTATGTGTTGATAATGTATTTACTTGCCTCAAATTGTCAAATATGTCATATATGCAAAATGCCATGTCATGTGCATTAATGAAGAACTTGTATGTTGGAAATCATGGTATGTTGTTCACAAAATGTATGCTTTGATGATATATGTGCTTAAAACCTATGTGAACAAGTTTGTTTTGGCATATTTGTGGTTTCTAATGCTTTGGTTTAGTCAAAATATGCTTAACTCTCAAAATGACATCCTTTGAGGCCAAAAATGCATTTTATTGCGTAATTTCTTCCAAAATTGCAAAATCTTTTGTAAAATGGTTTTTCATTAATGTTTTTCATTCATACAAGTCCAAAATCATGTTTTACAAATATTTAAACCCTTACTTGGACTTAAAATACTCAAAAACGAAGTTTTGTTACCTCAAAGGTTGGATTTTCTGTCAAAAACTGCAGAAACAGGATGAGGGATCGATCCCTCAACAAGCAGGATCGATCCCCCTTGAGCAGAATGTAGGAAATCTGCATTCTAGAGTTAAGGGATCGATCCCCCTCCTCTAGGGATCGATCCCCCCAAGCCAGAAAGGGCTTTTCTGCACTTTTTCAACCGAAATTGAGAAGAACTTTTCATTGTTTTGATACTTTCTCTCTTCTCAACTTAAAATTCATTGTTTTAACTCCTTTTTGATGAACTTTAAAATATGAAAAATCATTTTTCATTGATATCATGCCTCAACTCCATCAATTTGTATCATTTCCATCAAATGGTATCATTTTCAACAATCAATATCATTTTTATTGAACTCACAAGTGCAAAATCATTTTCTCGTTGAAAACATTCATGAATCTTGAAATAATCTTGAAATATATTTTCAATGAATGCTTAAACATAATTTTGAGATTTATTTCAATGATTTGAGAATTTGATGAACTTGTGCATAATGAATGTTCTTCATTCCTTTTGTTCATCTTAGTCAAGCATGCTTATAGGATTATGTCTCTTAGCTTGACTTATCTATTCCACACTAGGATTCATGATAAGTATACATCTAGTGGAAGAATAATTAAAACTTGACCTTAAGGATTGATGTCAAATATAAATTCAACAATAGGTATAAGGTCATAATTTTCCTAGGCCTATAATTTGTGATGATAAATGGATCTTAAATGTCAAATGCATGAAACTTTATCATCCATGTACTTAAATTTTTTATGGCCAAATTATTAAAGAACTTGAGCGTTAATGACAACACCAACAATTGATACACATGCAGTGAATCTTGAGTGTCTTGATGTTGAACATGCATGTTTGCTTAAGTTGAATCAATAATCATGCCTATGAGATGAGAATAGTTGTTTTCATGATATTATGTGCTTAACCTCACTCATAGTTTATGGATTTTAATGATAAAATATATTTTAGCTTGATAATATTGATTCACTTAGGTGAAGCCATTTTAGTTAAAATAGCATATACCCTCTAGAACGTTAAATGATGATAACAACTAGGGATATGGCTCTTAATTGATTAAAATGGTAATTTTGAATTTTTCCTTGCTCATAATTGGTTAAGGACTTAAAATTGGAAAATGAGCATAGGATTTGTGTGCTTGAAACCATGGAAGAAAATGTGTTTGCTTGAATATCTTGACTTTTTGAATCTTCCATGTGGTATCAATTTGTGAATATGAATATGGATTAATGTTTTATGATAGTGTGCGTTTAATTGATCCATATGCATATTTGATGATGTGTGATTGTGTTCTTGCATATTTAGAATGATTATTTTCTTGACATGAACACACTACACAAAGATATTGGATTTATGCAAAATGCCTAAATCAATCATTAGTAACAATTGGTATTTAGATTGAAATAACAATTATTATCATTGGCAACCATATTTTCAATAATTGGTAAGCCAAATCTAAATTGCCAATTGGTATGAGCTTTAAATTGACAATTCTTCTTGTGCTCTTTAATTTGAAATGACAAATAGAGAAGAATTCTTTTAGGATATTTTTGCATGAAACTCTTGTGTGCTAGAATTTGAAGTTAATTGCTATATGTTTTGATTCTATGCACACTCTTGCTTGAACATGATTTATGAGCTCATGCATATGATATGTCATCTAATTTTAGCTCATAATCATGATGTCTTGCCATGCACCTTAGTTGGACTTTAGAGAACAATTGATACACTTAGGTGCTTAATAGGATTGAAATGAGCAAGTCATAGACCTTGGTAGATATTTATACACTACTTGCTTCATTAATTACCAATTGTGAACTTCTTGCAAAATTATTTATAAACAATTGGTATAGGATCATAAGTCATGTTCTTTGCATGAATATTTCATACTCTTTATGGATATAGACTTATTTATTTGTACCAAGAGTCCCATGTACTAACATGTTTCTTGTTGGATGGAGCATATTCTTTTATCTCTTCTCACATAGCCATGATTTTAAGGGGAGCATATCTTTTATTATTTTTCTTTCTTTTTGCTATGACAAAAAGGGGGAGAGATAGATATTAAAAGGGAGAGATATTAAGGGGGAGAGATAATAGGGGAGAAATAGTTTGAAAATTCATTTTCAAAACCCATGCTTATATTAAGGGGGAGCTTTATAAAATCCTGCTTTATTTGAGGGGGAGTATTTTATCAAAGAATTTTCAAAGCAAATTTACATTAAGTTTTGTCATATCAAAAAGGGGGAGATTGTTAGCTTTAAATTGACATATATATTTTGAAATGACAAAAACTTAAGTAAGCTTTAATGTTTTAATTCATATTGTAAATTTGCCTTATCACACATGATTTTCTCAATCCATTTTCAAGTGATCATATCAAACATTAAGACCATGATTTAATGATACATCCTTATTGGTCTTAATACTTTATAAATGTTTTGAATATTTTAGAAAATCACTTGATGAATTTTTGGACCATGTTTTCATTAGAGAAAGTCAAGAAAAACTCCCACAAAAATGTCAAAATATTTTGGGTTGAATTAAAATCAATAGCCATATCATTTCTAACCCAAAAATGCAGAAAAAACACATTCTGGAAGCATGGGATCGATCCCCTAAGAGAAGAGATCGATCCCCTAAGAGAAGGGATCGATCCCTTTATGGCAAAATGCCTCCAAGGCTCAGAACGAAGCATGGGATCGATCCCCTATGGGAAGGGATCGATCCTTTTGCCCGAAAATAGCCTGTAACGGCTAGTTTTTGTAAGACAACGGTAATATTCGAGATTTGGCTCCACCCAACGGCTAGAATACATCCAAGGGACTATAAATAGAGGCTTAGAAGCTAAAGAAAGCAAAAGGAACTACTCAATCAACTCCAATACTCATTTTCCTCAAATCCTCAAGCCTCAACAACAAATCAAGAGCTACAAAGTCTTCATCTTCCATCATACACATATCTCTTGTATTGCTTAGCACAAATCTTGTATAGGCTTTCACTTGTGCCTAATTTCTGTAATCATTTGCTTACTTAGAGGCCTTCTTTGATTGCACCACTTGTAAACCAACTCATTCCTTGTAAAAGGGGATGTTTCTCTTTAGCCTTAGAAAAAGAGGGAGGTTTCTCTTAAGCCTAAGAAAAAGAGGGAGGTTTCTCTTGAGCCTAGAAAAAGAGAGAGCTTTCTCTTTAGCCTAGAAAAAGAGGGAGTGTAACAAATTCAAGGATAGTGAATTTGGGAAAATCCTTGGGAGCGTCTCAAGGTAGAGGACGTATGCAAGGTTGCCGAACCTCTATAAATCACTTGCGTAAATTTCTCTATCCTTACTCTCTTTACTTATTTGCAATTATATTTGTATTTATTGTATTGAATCTATATTGTATAATTGCCTAGCTTAGAGAACTTAGAAAATATCAATATAGGCTAGAGAATTTAGAGGAACCGAAAAACGAACTTAAGGTTAGCGAAAAACCGATTCACCCCCCTCTCGGTATAGCCTATAGAGCCAACAATATTTAATATAATAATGTTATATTATGATTTATGTACAAACCAAAAACAAAATAAATATAAAATTGAGGTAATTAATTGACCAATTATTCATAATATTAAGTATTTTTTTAATGTATACTATAATCTTATTCAACATTATAATTGAACAATTAGTTAACTAGTTATGCGGTTAGATTTAATTTAATTACTAATTATGTTGGTATTTAAAAGACAAAATAAATGTAAAAAAATTCTTAAAAACTTAAAATTCTATTAAAAATATAATATAATTATTAAAAAAGCTAATAAAACAAAGTAAAAAAAAAAAGAAATTTATTGAACTAAGAGTGTCTAAATTCCAATGGCCTAATGTTGACCTAAAAAAATATAATAACCCAATAAGTTATTGTTAAGAGTATAAATTTTTATATAATTATTAATATATAATTATATATTTTATAACACATGTGAATATCATAGGAAATTAAAAAAATAAATAATAATTGTCAAGTAATAAAAATATTAAAATGTAAAAATTTATATTTATATAAATATTTATTAAATTTTAACTTAATTTGGCATTTCTATTATATTTTTATTTAACTATATAAAATTAAATTAATTATTACATTTAAAATTATAAAAATACTTATAATTTATAAAATTTTAAAATAATTTGACGAAGCCTGCTAGATTAAAATCGGACCGAACTTGAAACTGGACCAAAATCGAAAATAACCGAAATTGAAATACCCGAAACAGAAAGTATCTGAAACTAAAAAAACTCGAGATCGAGAAAACTCGAAACTGGGAAAAACCGAAACCGAAAAAACCCGAACCCAAATATAACCCAGACCGAACCCACCCAAACTCGCCCGTTTGCCACCTCTAAAAATAACTTGAAGATTCCTAAATTAAATCCAATTTTTTTATTTAGTTTGAATATTGAAAACCCTAATTTAGAAACGAAATTAAAATGTATTTATTAAATTTTCACGATGGTAAAGTCATTTAATATATTTTTTTCATATAAAATAGTAAATTGTTACATTCAGTTGGAAAAACTGTATCCTAACATGGAATGATGGACTTAGCTTTCAAGGGGTAAGTCCTAACACTGATAAAATGCAATGTCCCTTCTATTTTTAGCAAATATTATATAATATATATTGCTATATGTGAAGAAAATGCTAATATTATATATCCCTTCTATTTTTAGCAAATATTATATAATATATATTGCTATATGTGAAGAAAATGCTAATGTTATATAATCTCAACCTCAATGGGTTGGTTCAAAATTGTAAAGCACTACTGAGTTTTTGAGTAAGGACAATCCATAGCAAGAAGTCTTGTATTCGAATTCTTAAATTCCCCTGGACCAATGCCAATCATGAAGCGCGAGTGGAGATTAATATCATATCTAATAAGGTATAAGAACACGTCATGGTTTATATCAAAAAATATTATTTAATTTGTTATTATATTATACCATTGTTGCCTATGTTTTAGGAGAACAGGCCTTTGGATAGATACAGTATAAGACTATTATTTGCAACTACAGATGCTTGTTACCAATCCATTCCAAGTTGTAGAATGTTTTACAAGAATCAATCAATTTATGAAGCCTACTACATGCTAACGCTTTGTCTTTTCTTTAACAAGGTTGGACTATAATTTAACTTCTATTGACTTGTAAGATTAGCTAATGAAACAAGAAAAGAATTGGCATAAAGGTTAAATAATTTCAATTAGAGCTGTCAAAATGGGCCGAGCCAAAAAGCCCTTTTTGTTAAATGGGCCTAAAAATGCAAGCCCATATCCGCCCTAAGGGTTAACGGGCTTAAAATGGGCCGGCCCGTATAAAAAATTAAAAATATTAAATTTTATATTAAAGTCCCATTTTTTAGTAAATAAACAACATAAAATTTGAAATAAATATTAAACAAACATCAAATAAATTCATATCATATCCATTATGTCTTCAACATCATTTGAACATTAAATATCAATAATTTAACAAGCATAATATAAATTGTTTTAACAAGTCTAGATACTGAAAAACATGTCTCAACAATATTAAAAATCAAAAACATGATAAATAGATCCATGTCCATCCATCTCCTCCATAGTGTCAATCACATTCAATCAATTCTTTTTCAACTTCGCCATCTACAAATATAAATAAAGAATAATATAAGAATTCACAAGAATTAAACTTATGAATTGATTAAAAATTGTCAACTAATTAATAACATTACCTTCAAAACCAAGAATCCAATTTCGGGCGCAAATGAGAGTTTTCACATTCTTATTATTTAGAGAACTTAAATACATATTTAAAACACGAGAACCAATACTAAAAGAACTCTCTGATGCTAATGTTGTTATTGGAATGCTCAAGATATCACAAGCTATACTTGCAAGCTTTGAAAATCTTAGCTTATGATCTTTCTACCATTACAGCACATTTAAATCTTCAACCATACGAACCATAATCTTTAGCTATTCCAAATAAAGATCTAATTGAGTTTTAGTTCTTCCACATGAATAGTTTCAAATCTTTTGAAAGCCTATATCCTTGGACATTTCAAAATAAATTAATTGTCATTATAATAGAGAATTTAAAATAAAGTATATACTTAAAAAACAAAAATGAACTTACATCACTTAAAGCAAATGAACTCTTCCCCTTCCAACTAGCATGTGTAAAAGGTTGTGAGTCATTAGGTTGGTTTGAAATTGTTGTTGCACAAAACAACAATAAAGTGCTGACGTCGATATTCGTATTCTTCCTCCACGTGTCTTCAAAAAGCTTCTATAAGACAAGAAAAGTCAGAGGAACACAGGGGTGGTTCCCTGCGTTGGCACTCCGATGCTTAAGTCAGCAAAAGGTTCTTCAGTATTGGGAAGCGTAAAAGCCAGTAGTCAAAAATTAGAGAATAGAATTGTACCTGAGGCATATTTATAGGCGAATATTCTAGGGTAATTACCTAGGGGTGATTACGTCCTTTTGGTAGGAGTTTGTTTCCAAATATGACACAAATTCCATTAATTCTCGGTGTAGTGGAGAGCCTGTCGTCGATGAGAGACTTATGCGACACCTTGCAACGGGAGGAGTCTGTTGCCAAGCCGGGAGACATATTCGTGCCACGTGTCTACACGACGAACATTGGACGATAGACCACATGAGTCTGTTGCTTGCGACAGATGTCCTATCGCAGGCGAGAGGGACTTCCTCGTTGATGCCATGTGGCAAACCCTTTGACGTCTTGGGCTTAGGCCCATTGTGAATGAGCTTTGCCATATCAATTGCTCCCTACTCTCTTACTGGATCTTTTCAGTCAAGAGAGTATAAATATGAGTTTTGGGCCTTAGCCCAGTGCAAATAGTCTTTTCTTAATTTTTATGGTTTTCTCTGATATTTTTTGTAGGTGAAAAAGCTCTACTCTACAGGATACGTGGTCAGGCGCAACGTTTGGCATTCCCTGTCGCGGCTATATAAACAGTTGGGGTTCGACGAAAGAGCATACGAAAACCTCTAAGCAGTAGTCCGTCGCTCGTATTTTTAGCTCTCTCGCCAAAAGAGTCTGTCGCCAAAATGGTCTTTCGCCTTCATATCAGGAGTCTCTCGCTTATCGCAGTGACAGTATGTATACACTTGTTGCCTTACTTATTATCCTTCGTAGCCATTTTTAGGTCTCCCGCAGGTGTCTTAGTCTTCCATATAGGGCTTAGGTCTCTCACTTTATGCTTAAGTCTATCATCTCTAAGTCTCTTGCCCAGTAGGTCTGTCATCTACTAGGTCTTTCGCCTAGTAGGTCTGTCACCGATTTCTGGTTTTTATTCATTTTTTAACCATGTCTGCACAACGTCCGGGTAAAACACTTAGGAAGGGTGGTGTTGAATGCACATTGACGAATGTGGACTTAAAGGATTTGAACACTCATTTTTTCCTTCCTTCCGGTTATCGTTATAAACTTCCAGTCGATGGGGAAATTATGCTTGACCTAGTTAGAAACGGCATAGCTGTGCATAAAGCTTCCTTACTCTTTGGTTTTCGTTTTCTGTTGCCAGAGTTTAATCTAGCGTTCCTTAAGTACAAAGATATAGTTCCTTGTCAACTTCATCCTCATGCTTGGGCTCAAATAGTAGGATTTTCGGTGGTATGTCATAGTTTAGGTATCATTCCTATCGTCCCCATCTTGATGCCTTTTTTAGAGTCCATGGGTTGAAAGGACTGATAACGTTTTCTCTCCAGAGGTTAAATGTCGACGGGTTTCCTAATAAAATTTTTTCGGACCTTCCTAATAAATTGTGCGGTTTTGAGAGTGAGTGGGTCGTTGTTGAAGTTTCAAGCGATTTACAAATTCGCATTAGATGGAACCGTGATACTAGCGACCACTCGAAGCGTTCAGAAAAATTCAACATAACTTGCCTGAGGGTCCACTTTAGCGAGCCCATTAGGCGTATATGTTCCACTGGGGAGCGATATTTTTTTTCCCTTTCAACTCCCGAGAATATTACAGCTGCTGGCTGGGGAGTAAGCAGGGCTGTCCCTGGGACTACTGCTGCTCCTCCGTCTAACCTTCCTATAACATCGTCGGTTCCTGGTTCTAGTTCCAGTCGCCTATCTTCAGTTCCTATAGTTGAATCAACTATTCCCGTAGGTCGTCTCGTAGATGAATCTTCTCCTGACCTAGGAGATGAGGCATCCGGGGCCGCGGGTGCCGATGATCCATCTGATGAAGAACTTGAATGGAACCAAGGCAACTCCTTTGGGAGTCCTTTTCACGACTTTTCTTTTGATGCGAACTTAGATACCTTAGAGGATTTTAGTGATATCATAGGTTTCTAATTTTCTTTACTTCATATATCCGTGTGTGTGGCATTTTTGGATTTTGGTTTGATGATTCCTTCTCTTTGTATTACGCAGATATGGGCTTCCACAAAGCTATGCATAGAAGGCAGGCCAATGCTTCTGCCAGAGCGGCTCCTCCTCCTCAACAACAGCCGCAAGTTGGAGCCTTCGCTTCTGGACATCCTCATGCTCCTACTCCTCCTCCTCCGGCCACCAGCGGGCCTAGCCGTCCTACGCAAGAGGTAGGGAGAAACAAGCGAAAGAGGCCCCTTATCCGTGATCATAGCTTGGACGATCAAGAAAGCTCTAGGTCGCAGAGGAGTGAGTCCACCCGTCAGGAGGTGACCCTAGTGCTGTCGAGGGCAGGTCGGCTCCTCGTAGGCCCCATCGTAAATACAGGAAGAGGTTGACATTGAGGGATAGATGCCTATGAGGCCAATCTTGCCTAAGGTAGCAGATCCTACCTTGAGGCTATTTCCAGTAGATGGTGGGGTCGTCGTTGATGGAGAGGATTTTCAGACCTATCCTGGAGTCAATAATAATGATATTATCGAGGAGCCCGAGATGGCTTCTCGCTTGGCCTGAAGTACCATTCTCCCTCGTGACGAGATGAGGCTCCTCACGAGCCTTGCAGAGGCCGAGAACAACTCTGATTATCTCACAATGAAGGTGAGGGTGTTGCACTTATTTGATAATAATACTCCCTTTTTTAATTTCTTTTGTAAGGTCTTTTGAGTTATTTTGTTTTTGTTTTGTCAGGCGGCTCCGTAAATAGCGGCCGTTAATGCACGGCATAGGGCTCTTAGAGAGCAAGCAGACAAAGAAATTTGTGAGCTCCGAGAGAAAAACATGGCGCTTCTGAATGAGGTTGTTCAGCTTCGCCCATATGCTGACAGGGTCGAGGAATTGACGAAGAAGAATGCGGATCTTGAGCAGAGGTTGAAAGAAGAACAGGCGAAGGTAGCCTCCCTTCACGGATATCAAGAGGCTTATAATAAGGCAACCAATGATCGGGATGCCATGAGGAGGCAGTGGGATGAGGCCATCGATGAGCTGCAGAGCGTGTTAGACCGGCAAAGGGAGGTCCGAGCCGAGGCCGTTCGTGAATACCGCCTGTCTCAACATTGTCATGAGAAGAAGGAAGAGTTTGCGGTAGGATTCATCAAGTACGGCTTTTACTTGGCTCATGCTTGGTTGGAGAAGCATCGGCCTAACGAGACTTTCCCTGAGTTGCTGTTCACTGAAGAGGCCCAGTACTATGAAGCTCCTTCCTGGACCAAATATGAACCCGACTCGTAAAGTCCGGAAGACTATTTAGATGAAGGAGCCACAAATAACTTGGACAATCTTGAAGGTCCGTGGCCTCCTCGACAGCCACACAGGTAGCCTGAGCCTACTGAGGTACGTGACCAATCCAGGCCTGCAGTGGTGTGTAATGAGCCTGAACCTATCGAGGCAGGTGATCAACCCGAGTCTATCGAGGCACTGCTAGGGTTAGATGGTGATGAGCTCTAATTTTTTGATTCTACTGCCGTTGATCCCATGCCAGACTCTGCGGTTGTGGCTGGGCCTTCAAGCGAAGCTCCCTCTTCCGGGATGGCTTCTTCAGCTCCCCAGGACCCTAATGCTCCGATTCCTCAAGTTCCTGATCCTCCGGCTCCTCAGATTCCTAATCCTCCGGTTACTGAAGGTCTTAGCGCTGATGTGGCATCTTCTCAGCCAGTTGACTTGGTCCTCACCATAGATTAGGATATTTTGTATTTCACTTTGTTTGTTAATTCAATGTAAAGATTCATTCTTCAATAAAAAGTACAATTTCTTTTTGTAGCTTTTTCTTCTTTTGTTTGAATGAATATTTCGTATTCATAACTGTTGCATCACAAAGCTTTAAAAAGCAACGTTAAATGCGTCTATACTTTCACAGTGTTAGAAAGATAAAATAATTCTACATTAAATGCATCTATACAGCGTTAGAAAGATCAAATAATTCTATTTTTGCGGCATAAAGAGTACCTTTACATCATATTACTCCTCAAGTTCTGCTTTGAAACAGTGTTATTGTTCATGTTCAAAGATGAACTTTTCTTGAGCATTGTGCCTATCTCGCACTTTTTTCGCTTAAGGCCTTGTTAGATTTTGATTAGCCAACACAGAATTTAATTTTCTCAACCAATTACAGCACATAGATATTCGATAAAATTGTATCGTACCTCGTAACATGCTTCACAGTTTGCATTCTGTGTGCTACTTGGGTACCGTATTTGTCCGTATTCGCTTTAAGGATTATAGGATTGCCCGTCTCACGCATTTTTTGCTTAGGGACTTTTTGCCCGTCTCGCACCCTTTTGTGCTTAGGGACTTGTGTTTGCCCGTCTCGCGCATTTTTCGCTTAGGGACTTTTGTTTGCCTGTCTCACACCCTTTTGTACTTAGGGACTTTAGATTTGCCCGTCTCACACCCTTTTGTGCTTAGGGACTTTAAATTTGCCCGTCTCGCACCTCCTGTGCTTAGGGACTTTTGATTTGCCAGCTTTGGCCTCAGTTCAATTCCTGTAACACATAATCCATCTAACACATTGCATTAGAGAATATAGAGTATGAATAACTGGCTTTATTCATAAATCAAATGATAACAAGATAATTGCATCTGTAAAGTAATAGATGGAAAAATAAAAACAAGAACAATAAGCAAATACAATGTTTCACTGCCAGTATAATTTAAGGTGGTTGGCGTTCCAAGTTTTCGATATCTTCTTTCCTTGCAAGGTCTCTAGAGCACATTTGTTGGGTTCGATCATCCTTCTGACTCTGTAAGGTCCTTCCCAATTAGCCCGGAGTTTACCTTCCTCTCTATGGGCATTTGTGATTGCTGATTTTCTAAGTACCAGGTCTCCCTCTTGCAATTCTCTGCTCTTAACTCTTGCATTGTAATAAGCGGCAACGCGCTGTTAGTAAGCAACCAGTAACATCTTGGCTGTGTCCCTTAGCTCATCTATCAGATCAAGATTCTCTTTTAACCTCTGCGAGTTAAGTTCTTCAATGTGAGGGACCAATCTAGGTGACTTAGCTCCAATTTCAACCGGGATAAGGGCTTTAGTCCCATACACCAAATTGAATGGTGTTTCACCTGTCGACACCTTACTTGTTGTTCTGTAGGCCCATAGGACACTTGGGAGCTCATCTGCCCACAATCCCTTAGCTTTATCCAACCTGGTTTTTAGCCCATGCAGTATCGTACTGTTGCTTACTTCGGCCTGCCCATTGGCTTGTGGGTAGGACACGGATGATATCCTCAGTTGAATACTCAAGCCTCTACAAAATTCTCGAAATGCATCACAATCGAACTGTTTCCCATGATCAGCATTTAGCACCCTAGGGATCCGAAAACGGCAAATTATATCCTTCCACACCATTGCTTCCACCTTCTTTTCGGAAATTGTAGCCAAAGGCTTCGCCTCTATCCACTTTGTGAAGTAATCCGTGGCCACAAGTAAGTATTTCCTTTGTCCTGAACCTAAGGGAAAAGGTCCCAGGATATCTAGTCCCCACTGCGCGAACAGAGTCGGTTGAAGAGTGTTCTGAAGGGCTGAGACTGGCGCAGTAGCTATAGGAGCGAACTTCTGACACTTTTCGCATTTTCACACTTTTTCGATGGCATCCTTCTTCAGTATGGGCCAATAAAACCCCGTGCACAATATCTTCGTGGCTAAGGCTTGAGCTCCCAAGTATTCACCGCATATTCCCTTATAGACTTCAGCCAGGGTATACTCAGCCTGTTGGGGCCCTAAACATTTTAACAAGGGCATTGTGAACCCACATTTGTAGAGTTCTCCTTCAACCACGGTAAACCTGGCACTTCGCACTTTTAGCCTTTGGGCTTCATCTCTGTTAGTTGGGAGTGTGCCCCCCAATATGTAGTCTTTGATTGGGCTTCTCCAATCACCTCCGATCTCGACATCACAGACATTTTCTTCTTCAATACTCGGCTTGGTGAGGGATTCTACCTTTACCATCCCACCTTTAACTTCTCTAGAGGAGGCCAGCTTCGAAAGAGCATCAGCATGACCATTCTCAGGCCGATTTACCTAGATCAACCGAAAATTCTTGAATGATTGTGCCAATAATTGCACCTTTTGTAAATAGGGGACTAGACTTGGTTCTCGCGTTTCATATTCGCCCGAGAACTGATTTACCACCAACTGCGAATCACTATGGGCCATAAGTTACTAACTTCCAGTTTCTCAGCAAGTTTCATCCCGGCTATCAGGGCTTCATATTCTGCTACATTATTCGAGCTTGAAAATCAAAGCGCAGGGAATACTCATAGGTTTCCCCTTCGGGCGAAGTGAGCACAATTCCAGCTCCACTACCATCCATGCTACGAGCCTCGTCGACAAATAGCTTCCACCAGACTAATTCTGTTTCTTCTTGGGTTTCCTGACCAGTGCATTCTACAATGAAATTTGCCAATGCCTGTCCTTTTATCGCTTAACGAGGCTGGAAGTGTATGTCATGTTCACTTAATTCAATGGCCCATTTGGTCAAGCATCCGGAGTGCTCTGGCTTCTGCAGTATTTGCCGCAAAGGCTGGTCTGTTAAGACAGTCACCGAGTGAGCCTGAAAGTACGATCGTCACTTTCGAGTTGCCATCACCAATGATAGGACTATTTTCTCTACTAAAGGGTACCTTGTCTCGGCATCTAGCAAGACTTTGCTTACATAATAAATCAGACAGTCCCTGTCTTCTTCCTTTCTCAGTAGGATTGCACTTACAGCCTTCTCTCCCACACAGAGATACATGACGAGATGGTCTCTGGGTTGCGATCGAGACAATAGAGGCAACTCCTTTAGGTAGTCTTTTAGCTTCTCAAAAGCATCATTGCATTCTTTTGTCCATTTGAAGTTCTTTCCCGCCTTTATTGCCTTAAAGAATGGCAAACTTTTTTCGGCTGATTTAGACAAGAAGCGATTCAAAGCTGCTATCCTCCTTGTTAGCCTTTGAACCTCTCTAACAGTATTGGGTGGCCTCATGTCCAGAATAGCTTGAACTTACTCGGGGTTAGCTTGTATCCCCTGATTAGTGATCATGAACCCCAAGAATTTTCCCGACCTCACTCCGAATGAACATTTGTTGGGGTTCAACTTCATTTCATACTGCCACAATACCTTAATCACCTTCGTCATCTTCTCTGCATGAGATTCTTCTTTTCGGCTTTTTATGATCATGTCATTTACATAAGCCTCCATGGTGGTGCCCAACAAGTCCTTGAACACCTTGTTTATCATACGCTGATAGGTTGCCCTTGTGTTTTTCAAATCGAATGGCATTACTCGATAGCAATATGTTCCACTATCGGTAATGAACGAAGTCTTCTCTTCATCTTCTAGATGCATCATGATTTGATGGTACCCCGAAAAAGCATCTAAGAAGCTAAGCAATTCGTATCCACATGTTTCATCTACCAACTTATCAATTTGGGGTAGTGGATACGAGTCCTTAGGGCAGACTTTGTTCAAATCTGTGAAGTCCACACACATTCTCCATTTTTCATTGGCTTTCTTCACCATCACTATGTTAGCCAACCATTCTGGATAATTGACCTCTCTGATAAACCCTGTTTGCAACAATTTCAAAATTTCCTCATCTATAACCTCCTGCCTCTCTGGAGCAAAATTTCTCTTCTTTTGCTTGATCGGTTTTGCTCCTGAGACTATGTTCAACCGATGACAAGCAACTTCAGGGTTAATCCCAGGCATATCGGCACTAGTCCATGCTAATACATCAGCTTTTTCCTTCAAACATTGGATTATTTCCTCTCTTGCTCCTTTAGGCAACTAGCTTCCCACATATACTACTCTTTCTCCATCTTCTTCATCTAATCGAACTGCCTCCATCTCCTCATCAGGTTTTGGCTTAGGCGGTTCTTCGATCATAAGGGTTTCCTTCCTTTGAATCCCCTTACACGTGGTGGACACGATATTACACGTCCTAGCCTTCCTTTGATCTCCGCTCACTTGTCCAACACCGTGGGGAGTCGGGAATTTCATTAACAGGTAACAAAGATGTACCACCGCTCTCATTTCATTCAACAATGGCCGCCCAAAGATCATGTTATACGCCACTGATGTTGACTTCACCACCATAAATAACACTTGACGGACGATAGTTCTCAGGCTCTCCCCTAACGTAACGGGTAACTGAACGACACCTTCTACCTTCACTTTCTCTCCTGAGAAACCGTATAGTGGCGTGGGCACTGGCTTCAGTCTATCGCCCGAAATGTTCATCTTTTCGAAGTAGTTCCAGTGGATCAAATTCACCGAACTCCCATTGTCAACTAGGATTCAACCCACTGGATGTTTTGCTACTATTGCCGAAATCACAATGGGGTCATCATGGGGAATTGTTATATCTCCTATGTCGGCCAGAGTAAAGGTGATGGGCTCCTCATCCTGCCTTTCCTTCATCATTGAGTTAATTTGGTGTGCTTGTCGGGCATAGGATTTTCTAGACAAGGAAGAGGTACCAGCTAGCGATTCTCCTCCAGATATTACATTGATTGCTGGTCCTGTGGGCTCGTTATCCTCCTCGTGATTCCTCCTTTCTGTCCTCCTATCATTATTTCTTCTGTCACCTTCATTTGCCTTACAATTCCCCTGTTTTCACCTTTTCTGTCTCTAAAGTAGTTTCCTCTATTTCGCACGGGATAGTTATTTCTGTTGCCTCTCCACACAAATCGGTTTATTTTCCCATCCCGTGCTAGCTTTTCTAGTTGATTCTACGACTCCCTACACTTCTCTGTTGAGTGCCCGTGTGTCGAGTGGTAGTCATAATATGACTCTAAGTCATGGCCCAAATTCCCTGATGCCTTCTTTGGATGCTGTATGAGACCTGACCCCTCAATCGCTGCCAACACCGAAGCCCGAGATTCAGTAAGTGGAGTATAGGAGGAGAATTTCAATGTAAGGGCTTTATCGAATTTCCTTTGTTGACTAGAAGACACCTTAGTAGCTTATCTTCCTCGTGTCCTTCCCTCCTTGGGCTCCCCATTCGCCACCATTTTCATCACCTCTTCTTGAGTAATATATTTATTCGCTCGAGAAAGTAGATCTGAGATTGTGGTGGGCTGATCCAGCGATAGGGACTCATGTAACTTCTTGGACCTTGTTCCCTGTAACATGGCTGCCACGGCTATGCTAACTTGCAAATCCCTTAACTCTAGTGTTGCGTCTCTAAACCGATCCACTTAACTCTTAAGCGACTCCTTAACTCCTTGTTTAAGAGTGAGCAAGTAAGTTGGTTAAGTTGGTTCTTTCTTTCTCTGACTGTTTACCGCAAACGCCTTAAGAAATTCACTCCGCAGTTAGTCAAAAGAGACGATAGACCCCTCGGGCAAATTGTTGAACCACTTCATCGCGTGGCCGATTAGAGTGAGTGAAAAGGCTTTGCACATTATCTCATCCTCCCATCCATGTAACAACATTAATGCCTCATAATTCTGCATATGATCATAGGGGTTTGTCTTTCCCGTGTACGCAGTCATCTGTGGCATATTGAATTTTGGAGGCAGCGGTTTCTGTATGATGGCTGTGCTAAATGGTGGGTGAAAACTAAGCTGGAAATTGACTATGCAGAGGTGAGTAAAATCTAGAAATTTCATTTTTGTTTATGGTTGATATATTTGATAATTCTAATTTTTCTAAGCATGAAAGTAATGTCAAAATGTTGCAAAAATTTCCCTTGGGTAGTGATGAAGATTTGGCCAAATGGGTTTTGGTGGAAAAGCTTGCATAAATTGGCTTGAAGATGTGATATGTAAGTGTAGGAACAGTCTTAAGCTTAGCCATCGTGTTACTTTGAGAAAAGTCCTAAGGAAACCCATGAGAGAATTTGGCTAGCAAGAGTTTTTAAGGGTTAGTGTGCTTCAATCTAGTTATGTGTAATATATAGTGATAATAAGCATTAAAGAATGGTACCGGGATAGTTAAAAATGAAAGAAAGATCCCTGAGTGCCAAAGGTACATTTGGCTAGGTGAAGGGCACTGATGAATTGAGACTGAAATGATAATTTAATAATTGAATGGAGGTTAGAAAAGAATATTGAGAGCATTGGAATAGTTAAAATTGGATAAAAACTTAAATGAAGGTGAAACGACAATTCGGCCTTAATGGAAGAGTAGTGAAAAACTACCTTGTTTGAGTAGTTTAAGATTAGAGCAATATTCTTTGATGTGTAATGAGATATAATTGTTATTAAATGACATTGTTTGAACACTGGTTGCAGTTAAGAAATCAATTGGAGCAAACTTGAATAAGGAAAGGATAACCACGATTGAGCTACAACTGAAGGATTGCCAAGCAAAATAACAAGGATTGAGGTAAGGGATATATATATATATATATATATATATATATATATATGAGACAAAGGGATACTTTGTTGCATGTGGATTGATGAAAATGCCTTTTTGACATTGGATTTCATTGGTTGGTTGGAATTGTGAAATTGGAATTGTGGATTATAAACTATATTTTCGTGCAGGGAGGTTAGGATAGGTACAACCGTTATATTGCCGAAATTTTCTAACACGCACTTTAGACATTCTAAAATTATAATTGGAATTATTTTGGAAATTGAAATAAAGTGAAAATGTGATTTTTCCTAATAGCTTCCAAAGGTCTTATTTGCATATAAATTGTAACTCAGTTTTCAATGAGATTTTTATTAAATTATGCACGTTGCATGATGCATTGATATTTCCATACTACTATTATACGTAAATAAAATATTTTGAATATTTATCATCGATCTGAGAATATTTGATGAATTTTTATGCTTTAAGAAATGAATTTATGATTTTAATACTTTAGAAACTAATTTAAAGATATATTTTACAGAATTGATCTCCGTAAACATTTTGAAAAGTTTTGTGAAATGTGTTGAGAGTGTTGACCCTATAGCTACCTACGGGTACATGCTTTCCATTCTGTTCTAATTGCTGCTGACTCTAGCTCAATCATCTAGCTCCAATAAGTGTTACCTAGCTAGTACACACTGTGGTACCCTTGACTATGACTATAAGTCTGTAGCATGAGTCTATTGGGTGAAGCCTACTCTCCATTATTTTATTTATACTGGGGTGGTAAATCCTTAGCTAACATAGATCTAGGCAGTCTCAGACTTTATTAGTTTTTGATTTCATTATACATGTTAAATATACTTTATGATTTGTAACCTTTACATTATTTGTCTGAAAGTGATTTATATTGTTTGCAAAGTGTTTTAGAACTAATTTTTTGAATATTTTATGAAATTGCTCAATGGAAGCTATTAGAAATGCTTTATATTGCCATGTCTCCACTGTTTTCGATTTTTTTGAATTTATATGATTTTTGAAGCTTTTATATCTGAACTCTAAAATCTGAAATGACTATGTTTATCTGGATTTTGAATGATTTCTGAATCATAAATATTTGAACTTTGAATTTTGAGTGAATATGATTTATTTGAATTTTATTAATTATGATTTCCGATCTTTACATGAATTACTGAAATTAATTATGATTTGTTCACGAAGAGTATTGGGAACTAATTATTTGAATTCTATATGATTTCTGAAGTTTTCATATCAAATTTTTAAATTCTGCAACGATTATGATTTATATGGATTTTTGAATATTTTTGAGACTCTGACATGTGAACTTGGGAATCTGAAAATGGTTTGATTTTGATAGTACTAGTGTTAATTGGACAAAACAAATCTGCATATTTTTTTGACTAGTTTAAGATTATCTAAATGTCAGCTGAACACCAATCTGCATGGTTTTTGGATTGATCTAAGACAATTGCATTGCATGGTTTTTGAAATAAAGTTGTGAAAGTTACATACTTGGGACTCTGATTTGGAAATGCAAGAATTCATTCTTTGATATATTTTTGTAGTTTACTCTATAACTGAAATGTTAGGAAAAGGGTTATTATACTATTTACTTACTGACTTCTGATTTGTTATTAAATTATTATTGATTTGTTTTCTGAACCATATTCTAAGTGAGTGATTTATAGTTGATCTATAAAATGGTTTTTTGAGTATATGATTTTCTGGTAAACTCACTGAAGTGTTTTCTAAGTGTGTGATCGATTTTGCTAAACATATGATTTCATAACAGTTTTCTGAATGTGTGATTTATGAACAGTTTTCTAAGTGTGTGATTCTTGAAATGTCTATCGAACTATTTTTTTTGTGTAATCTCTGATTGATTCAAGAAACTGTTCTTGAAGGATGTACGAAAGATGTATTTTTGTATTATTTCTGAACAGTGTTTTGAGTGATTTACTAACGATTTTCGAATCATTTACAGTGTGATATCTGAACGATTTTCTAAACTAGTTATTGTGTGATTTATTGAACAATTTCTTAAACGGTTTTCTTTGTGATTGATTTCTGTACAACTTTTTGAACATGTGACATTCTGAGTGATCTTCTGAATTATGTTTTGGAGGTGTAATTTCCAAACGATTTTCTTGAACGGTTTTCTAAGTGTATGATTTTTTGATTGATTTTCTGAACTGTGTTCTAAATCGTGTGACTTCTGATCGATATGTTAAAAGGTTTTCTGAATGAGTGAGCTATTGAACTATTTGCTGAGTTGATTTCTGAATTGTCGATAAACGGTTTACTGAAGAGTGAACTTTATGATTTATCGAATATATTACTTGTGATGCCTCGGGGTGCACCTACAGGTCACCGACCCAGGCCACCGCCCCGAGCGGGTTACTAAACCGTATTGTCCTCTTTAGGGTACACCCATTGGGCCATTGCTCCTCACGGCTTTGTCAGAGTGCACCTCGAAAGGCCACCGCTCCAATTCGCGTCCGGAGCAACTTGAACCCTTGACTTCCTCAAGTGTCAAGTCACTTCTAGCCAACTGTCACCTGCTCGAGGTGGTGGCCTGGGTTGGTGACTTGCAGGTGCACCCCGAGGCATCACAATAAAATGTGCGTTTTATTGTGATGCTTCAGGGTGCACCTGCAGGTCCTTGTCCCAAGCCACCAACCCAAACGCAGTCACTCAACCGTATTGTCCGCTTTGGGGTGCACCACCTTGGGCCACCACCTCTCACGGTTTTATTGGAGTGCAACCCGTAGGTCACTCCTCTAATTCGCGTATGGAGAGACTTGAACCCTTGACTTCCTCAAGTGTCAAGTCACTACTAACCAATTGTCCTTGGAGGAGTGACCTATGGGTTGCAGTCCGATAAAACCATGAGGGGCGTCGTAATAAAATGCTCATTTTATTGTGATGCCCTGGGGTGTACCTGTAGGTCACTGACCCAGGCCACTACCCTGAGCGGGTTACTCAACTTGTGATAACCGCAAATTATTAATATTGAAAATTAATATTTAAGAAAATAGATAAGAGGAAATAAATAAATTAAAGTAAATAAATGAAATTTATTTACGAGATGGGAATATCGTTGAAATTCTCGAAATTAAGGAAGTGAGAAAACTGAGGAATTTAAATTTGGATAAATTGGAAATAAGGATAAGGTTGAAATTATGGGAAATGATAAGATAGAGGAAATTTAATTTGGATAAATAGAAATCCAAATTAAAAAAAATGAAAATGAGAAATTATTTGGATATGAAGAAATCCAAATTAAAGGAATAAAAATGTTGGTATTTACATATTTATATATTTATATAATTAGATTATATAAATATATTTTTATATGTCTTTATATAATTACATATGTGTATATATATATATATATATATATATAAAATATGGTATATATTATAAAAGGATATATACTATTTTATATTAAATAAATACATATGTGGATTTTTATACATTTATGTATATATATATACACATATATATGAAATATATATATATATATATGTAGTATTTAAATTAAGGTGATATATATATATATATATTTAATGTGGTAAATATATAATTATACCAATATAATTACATATTATATTTATATTATAAAAAAAAAGACAGAAACGGGGTCGGGATATAACCCGATCCCCGTTATTTTCTGTCTCAGGAAACAGAAATAAAACAGAAGGGAAAGGTGAGGGAGAGGTCGGCCACCGTCGGCCGACCGACCAAAGGAAGAAGGAGAGGAGCGAAGCCCCCGGCGATGTGAGGAAGGTGATCCGGCGACGGAAGAAGGAAGCGATAAAGCAAAATGGAAACAGAATCGAAACCGGCGAAGCAAGGAAAAAAAATGGAAAGTGGCGATGTCGGCCTATTTGGCCACCGCCACTGCCACCGAAGCATCGCCAGAGGAAGAGGAAGAGGAAGAGGAAGGATGCCACCCGAGGCGCGGTGAACGGTAGAGGAGGGCCGGCGAAGAGGCGGAAGAAAACGAAGGAAAATCGACTCGATCCGCCGCCGTGCCGCCGATCCAGGGCAAACGGAGGGCACCGGCGAGTTCGCCTTGACGTCGACCAGCTGAAGGGCACCTGAACCGCCGGAGAACCGGCCTCCGGCAAGGAACCGGCGAGGAAGGAAGCTAAACCGGTCTGACGGGAAAGGAAGAGGAAAAAGGAAAAGAAAAAGAAAAGAAAAAGGAAAAAGGAAAAAGAAAAAGAAAAAGAAAAAGATAAAGAAAAAGAAAAAGAAAAAGAAAAAGAAAGACAAAGGAAAGAAAAGAGGAAAAGGAAGAAAAAGAGGAAAAGAAGAAAAAGAGAGGAAAAAAGGGGAATTTCAGGAAATCGTAAGATTCTCGGGAATTTGGCAACTCGAAAATTACGGAAATTCAGTAAGAATTTCGAAAAATGATTTCGAGTAAAAATTTAATAAATTATTTATGAAAATTCTAAAATTTAGAATTTAATTTTCAGAAATTATTCTCAGCGATCGAGACGATGGATCGGGAGAGATGGAGTACGGGCGCGACCGATAAGAGGAACTCGCCTACCCGGAAAAGGTAAGGGATGTATGTGCAGCACTGTAAGGATATTCAGTCTGCATGCTTTAATTACGAAATATTTTATGAAAATATTTTATGAAATGATTATGATGAATGATTGGTTGCAATTTGGAATGAAGTATTGGCTGAAAATTATAAACTGTATTTGTGATAACCGTAAATTTTCCATTTATTGGAAATTATAAATATTGAAAATAAATATTGGAGAAAATAAATCAGAGGAAATAAATAAAATTTGCGAGAAACGGGATATTGGTGAAAATCCTGAGAAATGAGGAAGTGATGAATAAGGAAATTCGTGTGAAGGAAATTAAATGAAAATAAAGATAAAAATAATAGAGAGGAAAAGAATTAAATTGGATAAATTAAAATCCAAATCTAATTAAGAAAATAAAAGAATAAAATGAAATATATTTATATAATTGCAAATTATATAAATGTATTTTATATAAACACATATGTATTTAAAAATACTATATAATATATTTTAATATACGTTGGTATATATATATATATATATATATATACTATTTCGTGAATTTAAATAATACATATGTATATAAACATAATATTTCATGTATATATAAATATATACATATATATACATACATATAGAAGAAAGGTAAATGTGATTTTATATTAAAGTTTATATGTAAAATATTTTATTATAGCATTTATATAATTTATATATATAAATGTTACTTAATTTTAAGTATATATATAAATATACACATATATACTAGACATGTATTTTGTGATGTACAATATGTATTTTGTATATAATATATATTGTATAATATTATGTATGAAATAATGTATGTATAACATATAATATATATTGTATGTATAACATATAATATATATTATATGTATAAAACATATGGTATAATATATAGTATATAGTATACTAAAAATAGAAAGAAGACAAAAACCAAAAGAGGAAATAAAACAGAAAACCAAAGAAAAGGAAAAAAAGGAGAAATCGGGGAGGAAATCCCGACCTCCCCGGGGGTACCGCCGGTGGCGGAGGTGCCATCGCCGGTGAGGGAGAATGGAGAGGATGTCATCGCCGGCCAAAGGAGAAGTCAAGGAAACCACTGGCGGCGGAAGAAAGAGAGAAACGGAGGCAGAAAACACGGCGAAAGCCGCGGAAAGAGAAAACCGGATCTGGCGGTGCCGGCCGATCCAGGCGCCGCCACTACCACCGAAGCTTCACCCGAGGGAGAGGAAGCCGATGGAGGCCACCGGAGGTGCAATGGACGGCGGAGGAACGCCGGCGAAGAGGAAGAAGAAACCGAGGCAAAACCGCCTCAATTCGCTGTCGTGCCGCCGATCCAGGGCAAACGGAGGCCACCGGCAAGTTTGTCGTGCAGCCGGCCAGCTGAGGGACGCCTGAACCGCCGGAGAACCGACCGCCGGCGAGGAACCGACGAGGAAAGGAGCTGGACCGGTCTGAACCGGTATGACCGGGAAAGGAAGAAGAAAAAAGAAAAGAAAAAGAAAAGAAAAAGGAAAAAGAAAAAGAAAAAGAAAAAGAAAAGAAAGAAAGAAAAGAAAAAGAGGAAAAAGGAAGAAAAAGGAAGAAAAAGAGGAAAAAGGAGAATTTCGGGAATTCGAAAAATTCCCGGAAATTCGACAACCCGGACATTTACGAAAATTCGGTAAGAAATTCCCTGGAAATTTAAATTCAGAAAAATTAAATAAATTATGAAAAAAATTCTAAAAATTAGAATTTTAATTCTAGAAATTATTTTCAGCAATCGAGATAAGGAATCGGGAGAAATGGAGTGCGGGCGCGATCGATAAGCGGAAGTCACCGACCCGGAAAAAGGTAAGGGATGCATGTGCAGCACTGTAAGGATACTCAGTCTGCATATTTTAAATTGAAATATTTTATGCAATTATTTTATGAAAAATTATTATGATGTATGATTTGCTGAAAATAATTTGGGAAGAAGTACTGGCTGAAAGATTTTAAACTGTATTTTTCCGTGCAGGATTAGTAAATCGGCAGCCGTTATGCTGCCGAAAATTTTAGAAAAACTTTGTAAAATCATATTAAATGATTTTATTTCCGAATTTCGATAGTAAATCACGAAACATGAGAAAATTTCTAAATTTCATAAAACATGAATATAATGAGATGGAACTTTAGAATATTCATGTATTCGAGAATGATGATAATGAAATCATCGAAAATTCTCGGAATAGATAAATTACACGAATTACGAGATGAAAGATGAAGTGAAATATAGTGAATATTCTTATGAATATTTTTATAAATATTCACTAAAGGATTTTAAACCTTATGGTTTTAAATTATGGAATTTTTTATTTATATAAATTCCATATAAGTTTATTTTATGATGAAAATATGGTTTTGAGACTGGTTGGCATTCCTATCATGCTGATGCATGATATGTGACCTGTTTAGTCCCGGTCAACGCCTAAATCAGTGATCCACCGAGGACAATATAGTTTATGGGTATAGATTTGACCGGCGTATTCTCTTACCCTCCGAGGTTTACAGTATGATAAGATTGATGTCTATCTTAGACTCCATAAATGATTGGTGATATGTTAAAAAGGAAAGTATTTTACATAAGATGGAATATGCCAACCGGAAAATGTGATACATGATGGGTGACATATGGAAAGAACATGTTTTATATAATATGATAAGAGAATTAATTGAATTATAGCAATTTTTACAAAATGCTCATTTAGGTACTGATTATAGTACCGTGAGATGATTCTCATAAGACATGAGATACAAACATGTAATATGTTTTCAAAAAGGAAGAAATGATAATTCTAATATTCTTTCTATGGTCTTAAATGGAATATGAGATCTGATAAGACAGTGGAAAGTACATATGGCGTAAAGGCCAAACTGAGCAGAGACTCGATGACTTTACCGTGTGAGCCACCTCTAGAATCCTTTGGGAACTAAGTGCTGCACGTGTTCTGATGTATTAGCAAAGGCCAAACCAAGCAGAGACTCGATGACTTTACCATGTGAGCCACCTCTAGAATCCTTTGGGAACTAAGTGCTGCACGTGTTCTGATGTATTAGTAAAGGCCAAACCGAGTAGAGACTCGATGACTTTACCGTGTGAGCCACCTCTAGAATTCTTTGGGAACTAAGTGCTGCACGTGTTCTGATGTATTAGTAAAGGCTGATGTATTAGTAAAGGCCAAACCGAGTAGAGACTCGATGACTTTACCGTGTGAGCCACCTCTAGAATTCTTTGGGAACTAAGTGCTGCACGTGTTCTGATGTATTAGTAAAGGCCAAACCGAGCAGAGACTCGATGACTTTACCGTGTGAGCCACCTCTAGAATCCTTTGGGAACTAAGTGCTGCACGTGTTCTGATGTGTTAGTAAAGGCCAAACCGAGCAGAGACTCGATGACTTTACCGTGTGAGCCACCTCTAGAATCCTTTGGGAACTAAGTGCTGCACGTGTTCTGATGTGTTAGTAAAGGTCTAAGTTCTGATGGGGATGCGACAAATGTCGAAGGATGAAATAGATCTTGTGCACATGACATATGATGTGTGTGATATAACGGATTTTGTTTATATATGCCACTCAAACATGTGCCACTTGAATGTTCGTCTCGTTCACACTTAATCATACTGATAAAAAGAATGATGCCTTGTGAACTTAAGAATGGAATAGACTTTAATAGCTTATTTTGCTTTTAAAGGACGGTACTAATTAAGAGAGTACATTAAAACATGAAATGAATTTTAAAGAAATAAAATGATGATTTAACTAATATTCTTTTCAAGGATCATACGGATATTAATTATTCTATTTAAAGGCTTTATTTTGTAGAAGCATTATTTTGAAAAGAATATGAAAAAGGTTATGAAAGATTGAAAAGGAAAAAGGATTTATTAATTCAAAACAAAATGAAAATTTCTCTCTACAGTTGCTTCTAGGTTCTGTAACAAGTATGGTATTCTAAAATACCTACCTTACTCCATTCGGATTCCTAGCCGACTGTAGTATCTTTCCTACATGCGAGCCTAGAGCCCATAGGAAAAATGAAAAAGATTTTCAGCATATAGGAAGCTGAGTATCAAGTGAGGCATATAATTCTCTTACTGAGCCGTGGTTTTGCTCACCCCTTAATTTTCAACATTTCAGGTTTTGATGAATGTGAGTTCAGTGGATTGTGGATCCTGGCTGTACACGAAGGACAATGTGTCAGACCGACTGATTATTTGAGGTATGATCATTTATTCTCTGTATTTAGAAACGTCAATAGTACTACTTATCCGATTAATTACGATAGGGGATGTGTATAATATAAACAATACTATTTAAAATTTTTTTACAGTCAGTACAAGTGAAGTATCGCAGACAGCCCAACCGGTTAAGTTGTGTACAATAGGGTAAGAAATGTGGTCACGGGTCGTGACAGATTTAGTGGTATCAGAGCAATGGTTGGCCTGATGTCTGTGGATACTTTTGGAAGGAAAAGAGTTAAACATCCCCGGTAGTACTGTGTCGTCTGAATACATAGAGAAAATAAATGATCGTAAATAGAGTAAAATGATTTAAAGGGAGTGAGAAAGTATAAACTGAGAATGTTAAAGAAGAAAATAAGCTCAGAAATTACCGAATTATTGGTGATTCTTCTAGTCTAAATGAAGGCATGTTCGGTAAGGAACAGAAATGGACTCGGTGAGGGCCCCACCAGTACCTTTCTGTCCGAATCGAACTGAGACCTGAAAGTGATGGTATAAAGTAGGAGAATAAAATATCATCATTAAATATACTTTAAGATCACCGATTGAGGGTAATTTGAAGAGAGAGAAAATTTTTAGCCAAAAATGACCAAAATACCCTTACCCCTAAAATTTTATCGGGAGTCAAAATAGATCACCAGAAGTTGGAATTGATCGATTTGACAGAGAAATTAATGTTATAAAGCTGAATTACAAGTAAATTAATCCCATTGTGGATTTTAGTGAACTTCTCTGTCGAAAATCGAATGAGATCTAACTTGCTGTTATAAGTATCAGAAAGGATACTATCAACACATAGATGATCAGTTCATTGATTTGAATGTATATTGAGGAGATAGAAATAAATGTCGAAATGACGAAAATGCCCCTATATTGGGCGATGTTCGGAATAGTGTTAAAACTGAGCTGAATTGGAATCCATTGATAGTAATGGAATTATTAATGGCATAGAAGATGTCATATGAATCTAACGATCCCTGTTACTGATTCCACTAACACTTAGATTACGGACACGAAAGAAAAACCCCGAGTGAACTATGGACCATAGGGGATAACCGTACGATTGAGTGAGGCGGCCAGGGCCTCCCCACGAGTGGACTTTGGGCCATAGTGGTAAATCCTGGGCTTTACAATAAAACAATCCGTAAGGGACTAAGTGCCACGTCTGTGTGACGGGGGCCACCTCTAGAACCTAGAGCGAACAGTACGTATGAGTAAGATACTGGGGTGGTAAATCCCTGGTTAACGGAGATCCAAGCACTCCCGGTCCTTACAATAAAACGAGTACGGATGAGTGATGCGGCTCGGGCCCCTCCGACTTGAGACCGGCAAATCCGAGGCATCACAATAAAACGTGTATAGGCGGACGGCGGACGGGCCGGGGCCTTATATGATGCGATCCAAAGAGTGTAGTGGAATGTCATCAGATGATTGACCAGGTTATTGGCTGTAAGGGTCGAAAAAAAATTAAGAGTGTGCTGAACGGGATCGTTGAATACTATGAAGAGTGAGGTGATTACAGGAATTGACTGATGAGGTGAACAGTATCGATAGTGAAATACATACTGGTGTGGTTACTTATGGTTCTATACGTTTTATTATTTTGAGGTATCAAACTGATAATCGTATATAGAACCGACATATCTTGAAATATGTGCTACAGAATGAAGTATTGTGTGGAGTACTGTAAGTTAGAGAATAATTATAAGAATAGTGAAGTGATAAAAAGAAGATGACAGGTAACCTAAATTCTGCAGGACCCTTGAGACAAAACTGTGATGGGCGACTCAATGATGGGCGACCCGTAGTGGATCATGTGTTATGAGATATAGGCGAACTATGTCATCGCCGACTCACTAGTAAGGGTAAACCTGGGCGAAAGGAATCGTCTAGGGAATGCTCGCCAACGGTTGATTCGAACAGGCGGGACTCTTACAAGAAGCTTAGTGATAACACGAGTGTAAGGAACTAGGTACGTAAGGGTGCCAAGGTTCAAACCTTGTGGAGAGTATACTCGAGGGAACAAAGCCTGAATTTAGTAAATGGAAATGGTTCTAAAGTGAATAACTGAATTGAAACGAGTAGCTGTAAAGTGTGTTGATAAACATTGTACTTGATACAGCTTACCAGAATGAGATTCGTAACGCTATAAAGTATGACTAAGTAATGAAATCAAGGTAGAGTATGTATCAAAATGATTTGAACATTGAATGTCTTTGCCTTGAGAATACACTGTGAAATGATGGGACACAATGATGAAGGTCCAACATGATAAAAGAAGGGTGGTTAAAGAAACTATCGGATCAGAACCCCGATAAATTCCAGAGTAACATAGATTGAGAAATCAGGTGAATGTTGACTCGATTGCGGATATGGAATTTATTCTTAAGCTTGTATCGAAGAATATAGAAGAAATCCAACAAGCTCAAGAAAATAATTTTTGGAAAATATTATGGATGATGAAATTCACAAGTATCGATGTAAAGGAAGGAAATACAAATGATATGATTTGAGGATGAATTAAATGATGTATTAAAATTTTTGGTTATACACTAAAATTCTTATGAAGAACAAATAAATATTATATGGAAGTGATGCCTTAAATATGATTTAATCGGAGACGTATAAGGAGCTTATAAGAGCAATCTTTGCAAAAGGCATCATTAGATGAAAAGTTGAAGAACGATGGTCACAAGATGATAAGAAATGTATGATTAAAGAAAATATCAGATTTGATTTCCGATAAAACTTCCAGAGTTATATAAATTAGAGGAATCGATATAACATTGACTCAATTTTGAATATGAAGTTAAATTCTAAGCTTATATCGGAGGATGTAGAAAGAATCCGAAAAGTTTAAGAAAATAACTCTGAAAATAGTGTGAATAATGAAATTCACGTGTAAAGGTCTGAATGACGAAAATACAGATAATGACAAATTGAGAATAATGGAATTATCTGTATAAGTGTAAATGAGAGAAATACAAATGATATTGAGATGTAAATGAATTAAAAATGATGTATTAATTTCCTACCATTGATAAAGTTCTGGTGAAGAACAAGTATTCATCTACATGAAAATAGATGCTTTCTTGATCTGATTTGAGATATGTGAGGAACTAATAAGACTAGCCTCAGTATAAAGCGTCATTAGATAAAAGATTGAAGATTTGTATCCATAAGATGATGATTTGAACTCGGAGTGAATTTTACGAGTTCCTATTGAAGTTACAAGGGTAATGAGTTGCCTTGTAAAGTATATAAGCCTAAAGAATGAGGCATCCTTACAAGAGAAAATTGCTAAAATACTGATAGAGTCTAAAGTATAAATGGAACATGAGCAGCATTGTGATATAATCCTTAAATTCTTAAAGGCTGTGGAATTGTGCTAAGATTTGCAACTAAAGATTTGGCTAGACAGTACCTCCTCTTGAGATATAAGATCTCGAGACGACAGGATGACAGTGAACCTGTCTATGATATAAAGATATGATTGAGATACGAAAGTAATGAGTCTAGCTAAATACTATTGTCAGCCTATAAAAGAGTGATGAGACTAGCTGCTCTATAGATGAGATCTAATTAAAGAAATTAAAGTCGGCAGATGGCAAGTGTAAAGAAAAAGATGGTATGCAAGATTTTAAAAGATCTTAGCAGTATAGTACCATGCCAATTAAAAATATATATATGTATATATATATATGAAGAGATAAATAGTGGAAATATGAAAACGAAAATGAAAGTGGAATAAGGAAATAAATTGCATGATGAGAAGGGAACATTAATATGAAACAGTCCCCGAAGTTAAGACTGGAATTGAATTATGTTGGTTATCACATAACTGTGGCAAGATGTAAAATCAAAGCCAGAATTAATGAGTGAAAGTAATGATACTCCAAGGAGTAAGATAATTGATATGTTTACTGCCAGTAAAATGTTTGTACATATAACCACCTCGAAATGATAAAGATGGTGGAATTGTATAAATAATGTGGTGCTTAAATAGATAATTCGAGAATTCAATCACAGAATCTAAATTATGAAAAGAGTATATTCCTGGTTATATCCTAAAATTTAAATGATATTGAATATACCATAAGAGTAAGAGATGTAATGACCATACTACATGAAAAGAGACATGGAGAGAAAATGATTGTCTCATGATTTATTTCTGTAAGAGATGATTAACAGTAAAATTTGCAATGATATGTAGCCTTGATGGAATAAGTGTGAAAATGAACATTTTGGACAATAAAGAGTCCAAAAGAGGAATGATGATATGGAAGTGATTAAAGACTGATGATCTAAATAGAATCACTTTCCATTATCAGACATCTAGATTCTCTAGTGCCTTAGTCGAAGTATAAGTGTTTAACGGTGTGAATGTGTATGTACAGTTTCCAGTGAGCCTTACATGTGATGGGAGTCTCTGTGTTGCCATATGCTAATGAGAGATAGCAAAAGGCTTTGAGATCCCAAGTGTATTGATAGCACCGCTCCATACTGATATATATTTATATATATGAGCGTGAGATGTAAACGCTCCATGATATTGAGAGAGCGTGTGCATGAGATGTGAAAACTACTGGAACACTTACATATAATTGATTGACATAAGTACATGATAGTACGAAATTATGTCGACTTGGCACTAAGTAAAAAGAATGGATGATGAACAACATAAATCAGCTGTAACATTAAAATTATTATGTATGGCTCTTATATGAAAAGAGTAAAAGTGAATAACTCCCGATTTGAGAAATGAACTTACGGGAGCATAGACATATATGATGAAAGACAGCATGTAGTGGTCTAAAGCACTCTTGATGTTGAAAGTGTACTGGCAGTATTATTTGGAGGATGAACTAAAGGTCAGAAGTCATAAGTATACGGCGTATACCCCCTTTGGACTTAAGTTAAATTCGGAGGACCGAATTTCTTAAGGTGGGGAGGATGTGATAACCGTAAATTTTCCATTTATTGGAAATTATAAATATTGAAAATAAATATTGGAGAAAATAAATCAGAGGAAATAAATAAAATTTGCGAGAAACGGGATGTTGGTGAAAATCCTGAGAAATGAGGAAGTGATGAATAAGGAAATTCGTGTGAAAGAAATTAAATGAAAATAAAGATAAAAATAATAGAGAGGAAAAGAATTAAATTGGATAAATTAAAATCCAAATCTAATTAAGAAAATAAAAGAATAAAATGAAATACATTTATATAATTGCAAATTATATAAATGTATTTTATATAAACACATGTATTTAAAAATACTATATAATATATTTTAATATACGTTGGTATATATATATATATATATATATAGAAATATATACTATTTCATGAATTTAAATAATACATATGTATATAAACATAATATTTCATGTATATATAAATATATACATATATATACATACATATAGAAGAAAGGTAAATGTGATTTTATATTAAAGTTTATATGTATAAATATTTTATTATAGCATTTATATAATTTATATATATAAATGTTACTTAATTTTAAGTATATATATAAATATACACATATATACTAGACATGTATTTTGTGATGTACAATATGTATTTTGTATATAATATATATTGTATAATATTATGTATGAAATAATGTATGTATAACATATAATATATATTATATGTATAAAACATATGGTATAATATATAGTATATAGTATACTAAAAATAGAAAGAAGACAAAAACCACAAGAGGAAATAAAACAGAAAACCAAAGAAAAGGAAAAAAGGAGAAATCGGGGAGGAAATCCCGACCCTCCCCGGGCGTACCGCCGGTGAGGGAGAATGGAGAGGATGTCGTCGCCGGCCAAAGGAGAAGTCAAGGAAACCACCGGCGGTGGAAGAAAGAGAGAAACGGAGGCAGAAAACGCAGCGGAAGCCGCTGAAAGAGAAAACCGGATCTGGCGGTGCCGGCCGATCCAGGCGCCGCCACTACCACCGAAGCTTCACCCGAGGGACAGGAAGTCGATGGAGGCCACCGGAGGTGCAATGGACGGCGGAGGAAGCCGGCGAAGAGGAAGAAGAAACCGAGGCAAAACCGCCTCGATTCGCTGCCGTGCCGCCGATCCAGGGCAAACAGAGGGCACCAGCAAGTTCGTCGTGCAGCCGGCCAGCTGAGGGACGCCTGAACCGCCGGAGAACCGGCCGCCGGCGAGGAACCGGCGAGGAAAGGAGCTGGACCGGTCTGAACCGGTCTGACCGGGAAAGGAAGAAGAAAAAAGAAAAGAAAAAGAAAAGAAAAAGGAAAAAGAAAAAGAAAAAGAAAAAGAAAAGAAAGAAAGAAAAGAAAAAGAGGAAAAAGGAAGAAAAAGGAAGAAAAAGAGGAAAAAGGAGAATTTCGGGAATTCGGAAAATTCCCGAAAATTCGACAACCCAGACATTTACGAAAATTCGGTAAGAAATTCCCCGGAAATTTAAATTCAGAAAAATTAAATAAATTATGAAAAAAATTCTAAAAATTAGAATTTTAATTCTAGAAATTATTTTCAGCAATCGAGATAAGGAATCGGGAGAAATGGAGTGCGGGCGCGATCGATAAGCGGAAGTCGCCGACCCGGAAAAAGGTAAGGGATGCATGTGCAGCACTGTAAGGATACTCAGTCTGCATATTTTAAATTGAAATATTTTATGCAATTATTTTATGAAAAATTATTATGATGTATGATTTGCTGAAAATAATTTGGGAAGAAGTACTGGCTGAAAGATTTTAAACTGTATTTTTCCGTGCAGGAGGTTAGTAAATCGGCAGCCGTTATGCTGCCGAAAATTTTAGAAAAACTTTATAAAATCATATTAAATGATTTTATTTCCGAATTTCGATAGTAAATCACGAAACATGAGGAAATTTCTAAATTTCATAAAACATGAATATAAAGATATGGAACTTTAGGATATTCATGTATTCGAGAATGATGATAATGAAATCATCGAAAATTCTCGGAATAGATAAATTACACGAATTACGAGATGAAAGATGAAGTGAAATATAGTGAATATTCTTATGAATATTTTTATAAATATTCACTAAAGGATTTTAAACCTTATGGTTTTAAATTATGGAATTTTATATTTATATAAATTCCATATAAGTTTATTTTATGATGAAAATACGGTTTTGAGACTGGTTGGCATTCCTATCATGCTGATGCATGATATGTGACCTGTTTAGTCCCGGTCGACGCCTAAATCAGTGATCCACCGAGGACAATATAGGTTATGGGTATAGATTTGACCGGCGTATTCTCTTACCCTCCGAGGTTTACAGTATGATAAGATTGATGTCTATCTTAGACTCCATAAATGATTGGTGATATGTTAAAAAGGAAAGTATTTTACATAAGATGGAATATGCCAACCGGAAAATGTGATACATGATGGGTGACATATGAAAAGAACATGTTTTATATAATATGATAAGAGAATCAATTGAATTATAGCAATTTTTACAAAATGCTCATTTAGGTACTGATTATAGTACCGTGAGATGATTCTCATAAGACATGAGATACAAACATGTAATATGTTTTCAAAAAGGAAGAAATGATAATTCTAATATTCTTTCTATGGTCTTAAATGGAATATGAGATCATAAGTACTACATGAGATCTGATAAGACAGTGGAAAGTACATATGGTGTAAAGGCCAAACCGAGTAGAGACTCGATGACTTTATCGTGTGAGCCACCTCTAGAATCCTTTGGGAACTAAGTGCTGCACGTGTTCTGATGTATTAGTAAAGGCCAAACCGAGCAGAGACTCGATGACTTTACCGTGTGAGCCACCTCTAGAATCCTTTGGGAACTAAGTGCTGCACGTGTTCTGATGTATTAGTAAAGGCCAAACCGAGCAGAGACTCGATGACTTTACCGTGTGAGCCACCTCTAGAATCCTTTGGGAACTAAGTGCTGCACGTGTTCTGATGTATTAGTAAAGGCCAAACCGAGCAGAGACTCGATGACTTTACCGTGTGAGCCACCTCTAGAATCCTTTGGGAACTAAGTGCTGCACGTGTTCTGATGTGTTAGTAAAGGCCAAACCGAGCAGAGACTCGATGACTTTACCGTGTGAGCCACCTCTAGAATTCTTTGGGAACTAAGTGCTGCACGTGTTCTGATGTGTTAGTAAAGGTCTAAGTTCTGATGGGGATGCGACAAATGTCGAAGGATGAAATAGATCTTGTGCACATGACATATGATGTGTGTGATATAACGGATTTTGTTTATATATGCCACTCAAACATGTGCCACTTGAATGTTCGTCTCGTTCACACTTAATCATACTGATAAAAAGAATGATGCCTTGTGAACTTAAGAATGGAATAGACTTTAATAGCTTATTTTGCTTTTAAAGGACGGTACTAATTAAGAGAGTACATTAAAACATGAAATGAATTTTAAAGAAATAAAATGATGATTTAACTAATATTCTTTTCAAGGATCATACGGATATTAATTATTCTATTTAAAGGCTTTATTTCGTAGAAGCATTATTTTGAAAAGAATATGAAAAAGGTTATGAAAGATTGAAAAGGAAAAAGGATTTATTAATTCAAAACAAAATGAAAATTTCTCTCTACAGTTGCTTCTAGGTTCCGTAACAAGTATGGTATTCTAAAATACCTACCTTACTCCATTCGGATTCCTAGCCGACTGTAGTATCTTTCCTACATGCGAGCCTAGAGCCCATAGGAAAAATGAAAAAGATTTTCAGCATATAGGAAGCTGAGTATAAAGTGAGGCATATAATTCTCTTACTGAGCCGTGGTTTTGCTCACCCCTTAATTTTCAACATTTCAGGTTTTGACGAATGTGAGTTCAGTGGATTGTGGATCCTGGCTGTACATGAAGGACAATGTGTCAGACCGACTGATTATTTGAGGTATGATCATTTATTCTCTATATTTAGAAACGTCAACAGTACTACTTATCCGATTAATTACGATAGGGGATGTGTATAATATAAACAATACTATTTAAAATTTTTTTACAGTCAGTACAAGTGAAGTATCGCAGACAGCCCAACCGGTTAAGTTGTGTATAATAGGGTAAGAAATGTGGTCACGGGTCGTGATAGTATTTTCTGTGCAGGAGGCTAGCCAATCGGTAGCCGTTATACTGCCGAAAAATTATCGAAAATTATCGAAAATTTCTAGAAAATTTATAAAATCATACTAAATGATTTTATTTCACAAGAAAATTTCCAACCACGAAAATCGAGAAAATGATTATTTTTCATAAAACATGAATATAACGAAATTCATTTTAAAATATTCATGTTTTCGAAATTGGTGATAATGAGATCACCGAAAATTCTCTCGATATATGAATTATATGTGATATGAAATGGAAAATGAAAAAGGGATAAAGAGAATATTTTATAAAAGTTTTCTAAATATTCTCTCGATATATGAATTCTACGTGATATGAAATGAAAGATGAAAAATGGATAAAGTGAATATTTTATAAATATTTTCTTAAATATTCACTTGATTTATTATATAACATTTATGGTTTTAATTATGAAATGATTATTTTTATAAATTCCATAAAGGTTTCCAGATGATGAAAAATACGGTTTTGAGACTAGATGGCATCCTATCATGTTGATATGTGATATGTGATATGTAACATGTAATATGTGATATGTGATATGTGATATGTAGTCCCGGCCGACACCTGATCAGTGATCCGCCGAGGACCATTATAGACTATGGCCATAGATTTGACATGATTATTTACACCCTTCGGGGTCTATAGCATGATATGAGTAAAGACCCAGTGGACGGGCTGGGCGTGTGTGCCAAGTCTCCATATATGAGAAATGTTTTATATGATATGTTATATGTTAAATGTAAACGTTTTAAATGATATGTGATAAGTTAAATGAAAGTGATTTACAGTATTTTACATAATGCTTATTTCAGTACTGATTTTAGTACTACAAGATGATCTTCATATGACATGTGATATGAACATGTAATATGTTTTCAAAAGGAAAAGGAGTTTATAAGTCTAGTATTCTTACTATGATTTTAAATTGAATATTAGACTATATGTGACAAGAATATGTGATATGTTTTCCAAAAAAAAAAAGAAAAGAGGAGGAAAATAAATCTAATATTCTTATTTTAATTTTTAAATTGAATATTAGATTTAAATGATATATATGTTATACGAAAAGGATATAATAGCTGATTTTGCTATTTAAAGTACTGTACTAATTATGGTTATACAGTAAAACATGAAATAAGTTTTAAATGAGAATGATGAGAATTTAACTAATATTCTTTTCAAAGAATAAATGAATATTAGTTACTTTATTTAAATGCTTTATTTTATAAAAGCATTATTTTGAAAAGAATATGAAAATGTTATGGAATAAAAAGGTAAAAAGGATTAAAATTCCAAACGAAAAGGATATTATTCTCTACAGTTGCTTCTAGGTTCTAAGACAAGATAGGTATTTCAAAATACCTACCTTACTCCATCCGAATCCCTAGCCGACTGTAGTATCCTTCCTACATGCGAGCCTAGAGCCCATTGGAAAAATGAAAAAGTTTTTCAGCATATAGATAGCTGAGTATCAAGTGAGGCATATAATTCTCTTACTGAGCCGAGGTTTGCTCACCCCTTAATTTTAACATTTCAGGTTTTCGAAGACTGAGAGTCTAGCACTTAAAGGATTTTCGACTGCGCATTTGGGGACGATGCGACAGGTCGATTTATTTAATAAGGTATGATCATTTATTTTCTGTATTTAGACTTATCGACAGTATTACTTTCTTATGAAGTAAAATAGGAGATGTAATTCATATTATAAATTTAATATGAAATTGTTTATATGTAAAGGAAAAGTAAAGTATCACAGACAGCCCAACCAAATAAGAGGTATAGAATAAGGTGAAAAATAGGGCCACGGGCTGTGACAGATTTAATGGTATCAGAGCACGGTTAGCCTGATGTCTGTGGATACTTTGGAAAGAAAATATGTTGAAAAGGTTAACATCCCCTGTAGTACTGTGTAGTCTGAATACATAGAGAAAATAAATGATTGCAAATTGAATTAAGTGTTTAGAAGGGAGTGAGTAATTTTGGAATAAGGAATGTTAAAAAAGGAAAACGGCTCAGGAATGTTACCTAAACTGGTGATTTTATAGTCTAAATGAGGGTTGGTTCGGTAAGGAACAGAAATGGACTCGGTGAGGGCCCCACCAGTACTTTTCTGTCCGGATCGAACTGAGACCTGAAAGTGATGATATAAAGGAGGGAAATGAAATATCATCATTCAATAGACCTTAAGATCATCGATTTAAGGTATTTTGAGGCGAGAGAATATTTTTGACCAAAAATGACCAAAATACCCCTGCCTTTGAAATTTTACCGGGAGTCAAAATAGACCAACAGAAGTTGAAATTGATTGATTTGATAGAGAAATTGATGATATAAAGCTGCATTTCATGCAAAATAATTCAATTATGTATCCCAGTGGACTTCTCTGTCGAAATCGAATAAGTCTTAAAATGCTGATATTGATACAAGAAAGGGGCACTATCTACAAATTGATAATAAGATTACTGATTTAAATGTATAATGAGGAGAAAAAATGTGAAATGACGAAAATGCCCCTATGTGGGATTACGTTTTGAATTGTGATAAATCAAGTCGATTTTGAATTTGTTGATAGTAATTAAGTTATTGAGGGTATAAAGGACATAATATGAGTATAACGATCCCGATTATAAATTTCACTACACTTGGAGTGCTGATGTGACCCGAATGGTTATAGGGAAGTCGTAGGATGAGCGACTCTATTATTGATTTTTGAGGGTCTGAATTAAAAAGTGTATTAATGGGATATGATTACGGGATCATGGGATATGATGAAAAGTAATATGATTATAGATGATGAATAAGAAAGAGATCAGTACAGAGGATGTAATCCATAGCAGTACGGTTAATTCCGGTTCTATACTGTTATTCTAGTTTCTGAAGTATTTAATGGATACTTATAGAACCAAAATATTTTGGAATATGTTTTATAGAATAATGTATTGTATGGAGTATATGAAATTGGAGAATATCCATAAGAACAGTAAGTGAAGATAAGCGATGAGCAAGACAACAGCTAACCTTAATTATTAAATGCAAATGATTGTAAAAGTAAATTACAGTAGTAATAAATCGGTTAGCTGTGAAAGGTGTTAATCAAATGATGACACTTGATATAGTATATTCATTAAAATGATCAATATGTTGTGAAGTATGAGGAAATAAGTGAATCAAGGCGGAGTAGATGTTAAAATGATTTAAATATTAAATGTCTCTGCCTTGAGGATATACAGTGGAAATGATAGGACACAAAGATGAATGTCCAAAATGATAAGAGAGATGAATGATTAAAGAAAGCATCGGATGAGATTCCCGATAAATTTTCAGAGTTATATAGATGGGAGAAACCAAGCTAACATTGACTCGATTGTGAATATGAAAGTTATTTCTAAGCTTATATCAGAGAACGTAAAGGAATCCGAAAAGCTTAAGAAATAATTCTGAAAAAATTTAGTGAATAATGAAATTCACTTATATAAGGATAATTGATAGAAATACAGATGATATGATTTGAGGATGAATTAAATGGTGTATTAAATTCCTATTAATTTATAAGTTCTTATTAAGAACAAATAATCATCTATATGGAATTGATGCCTTAAATTGATTTAATCGGAGATGTATAAAGAGTTTATAAGACCAATATCTGTAAAAGGCATCATCAGATGAAAAGTTGAAGACTGATGGTCATAAGATGATAATATTAGAACTCGATATAATTTTTACGAGTTCCTATTGAGGTTTGCATGGTTAATGAAATACCTTGTGAGATACATAAGCCGAATGAATGAGGCATCCATATAAGGACAAAGTGATGATATACCATCTAGTCTAAGACAAATGGAAAATGAGCAGCATAGTGGTCTAACCCCACAGACTCTCAAAGATTGTAATCTATATGTTAAGATTGGCAAATAGAAGATGGGCTACACAGTATCTCTTTCTAAGATATATGATCTCGAATGACAGAGCAATGCGGATCTGTTTATGATGAAGAGATAGTTATCGAGATACGGAAGGTACTGGGTCTAGCTAAATACTATTGCCAGTCTATAGGAGAGTTTATGGGTTAGCTGCTTTACTGACGTGACTAATAAGTAAAAGGTTAAAGTCAGTGGATGAATAAACATAAAGATGATATGTAAAAGGTTAAAGGAATTTAATATGAATATTTTACCACTAATGAAAAGTGACTAAAATAATGATGAAGGAAAAGATGAATATGTCATAAGAGGAAAGTACATGATGAAAAGGGAACACGAATATGAAATAGTTCCCGAATTTAAAACTAAAAGTGAATTTGTGGTTATCACATGATTATGATTAAACGTAAGATCGAGCCAAACTCGATAGAGGAAAAGTAATTTTACTCAAAGAAGTAAAGATGTGATTTACATTTTACTGCCAGTTATGTAAATGGAACAAAAAGGATATATATATATATATACCACCTCGAAATGATGGAAATAATTGATTTATATGGATAATGAGATGATTAAATTGATAATTATAGATTCAATGATGAAGTTAAATAATGAGAAGATTAAATTATAATTTGATTATGCCATAATGGAATCTAAATTATCAAAAGAGTATATTCTCAGGTATATTCTAAAACCTAAGTGATATAGAGTATACCATAAGAATAAGAGATGTAATGATGAGATTACATGGAAGTAGATATGGGGAGAAAATGATTGTCTCCTGATTCAATTATTGTAAAAGGTGGTAAATAGTAAAGTCTGCAAATGAACTACAGCAGTTGATGAAATAAATATGAAAAGAGTATTGAGGATAATAATGAAGAATGTAAAAGAGATATGATAATATATAAGTGATTATAGACTGATAGTCTAATGAAATCACTTCTCCCTTATCAAACTCTTAGATTCTTTAGTGCCATAGTCAAAATACGATTATAAGATGATAAGAATGTATGTGAAGTTCCAGTGAGCTCTGTATGTGAAGTTCCAGTGAGCTCTATATGTGATGGGAATCTCTGAGTAGCTATATGTTATGGGAAATAGCAAAAGGCTCTGAGATTCCAAATTTATAGACAGCACCGCTCCGTACATGATGTAAAAATGTTTGAGCGTAATACGGAAACGCTCGATGATATGTTGAGTGAGCGGATGCACGAGATGTGAAAGCTACTGGACCATTACATACTATTTATTTAAATCGGTAAATGATAATTATCGAAATGTATCGACTTGGCACTAAATAAGAAAGATGGATGATGAACAGTATGAATAATATGTGATATGAAAAGGAATGGAAAGAGATGACTCCCAATTGATAAGAAATTTAAGGGAGTATAAGTATATGATGAGAAATGATATATAGAGGTATAAAAGGCGATTATGATCTTAAATGTATATTGGCAGTATAATACGGAAGATGATCAAAAGGTCAAGAATGATAAGTATACAGGATGCTACCACCTTATGAACTAAGTTAAATTCGGAGGACCGAATTTCATAAGATGGGGAGAATGTGATAACCGCAAATTATTAATATTGGAAATTAATATTTAAGAAAATAGATATGAGGAAATAAATAAATTAAAGTAAATAAATAAAATTTATTTACGAGATGGGAATATCGTTGAAATTCCCGAAATTAAGGAAGTGAGGAAATTGAGGAATTTAAATTTGGATAAATTGGAAATAAGGATAAGGTTGAAATTATGGGAAATGATAAGATAGAGGAAATTTAATTTGGATAAATGAAAATCCAAATTAAAAAAAATGAAAATGAGAAATTATTTGGATATGAAGAAATCCAAATTAAAGGAATAAAAATGTTGGTATTTACATATTTATATATTTATATAATTAGATTATATAAATATATTTTTATATGTCTTTATATAATTACATATGTATATATATATATATAATATGGTATATATTATAAAAAGATATATACTATTTTATATTAAATAAATACATATGTGAATTTTTATACATTTATGTCAATATATATATACATATATATGAAATATATATATGTAGTATTTAAATTAAGGTGATATATCTATATATATATTTAATGTGGTAAATATATAATTGTACCAATATAATTATATATTATATTTATATTATAAAAATAAATAAAAAAAAGACCGAAACGGGGTCGGGATATAACCCGATCCCCGTTATTTTCTGTCTCAGGAAACAAAAATAAAATAGAAGGGAAAGGTGAGGGAGAGGTCAGCCACCGTCGGCCGACCGGCCAAAAGAAGAAGGAGAGGAGCGAAGCCGCCGGTGACGTGAGGAAGGTGATCTGGCGACGGAAGAAGGAAGCGATGAAGCAAAATGGAAACAGAATCGAAACCGGTGAAGCCAGGAAAAAAAATGGAAAGTGGCGGTGTCGGCCGATTTGGCCACTGCAACTGCCACCGAAGCACCGCCAGAGGAAGAGGAAGAGGAAGGATGCCACCCGAGGCGCGGTGAACGGCGGAGGAGGGCCGGCGAAGAGGCGGAAGAAACCGAAGGAAAATCTACTCGATCCGCTGCCGTGTCGCCGATCCAGGCAAACGGAGGGCACCGGCGAGTTCGCCTTGATGTCGACCAACTGAAGGGCATCTGAACCGCCGGAGAACCGGCCGCCGGCAAGTAACCGGCGAGGAAGGAAGCTAAACCGGTCTGACGGGAAAGGAAGAGGAAAAAGGAAAAGAAAAAGAAAAGAAAAAGGAAAAGGAAAAAAAAAGAAAGAGAAAGAGAAAGGAAAGAAAAGAGAAAAAGGAAGAAAAAGAGGAAAAGAAGAAAAAGAGAGGAAAAAAGGGGAATTTCAGGAAATCGGAAGATTCCCGAGAATTTGGCAACTTGAAAATTACGGAAATTTGGTAAGAATTCCAAAAAATGATTTCGAGTAAAAATTTAATAAATTATTTATGAAAATTCTAAAATTTAGAATTTAATTTTCAGAAATTATTCTCAACGATCGAGACAATAGATCGGGAGAGATGGAGTACGGGCGCGATCGATAAGAGGAAGTCGTCGACCCGGAAAAGGTAAGGGATACATGTGCAGCACTGTAAGGATATTCAGTCTGCATGTTTTAATTACGAAATATTTTATGAAAATATTTTATGAAATGATTATGATGAATGATTGGTTGGAATTTGGAATGAAGTATTGGCTGGAAATTATAAACTGTATTTTCCGTGCAGGAGGCTAGCCAATTGGCAGCCGTTATACTGTCGAAAAATTATCAAAAATTATCGAAAATTTCTAGAAAATTTATAAAATCATACTAAATGATTTTATTTCACAAGAAACGATTTCCAACCACGAAAATCGAGAAAATGATTATTTTTCATAAAACATGAATATAACGAAATTCATTTTAAAATATTCATGTTTTCGAAATTGGTGATAATGAGATCACCGAAAATTCTCTCGATATATGAATTATATGTGATATGAAATGAAAAATGAAAAAGGGATAAAGAGAATATTTTATAAAAGTTTTTTAAATATTCTCTCGATATATGAATTCTACGTGATATGAAATGAAAGATGAAAAATGGATAAAGTCAATATTTTATAAATATTTTCTTAAATATTCACTTGATTTATTATATAACCTTTATGGTTTTAATTATAAAATGATTATTTTTATAAATTCCATAAAGGTTTCCAGATGATGAAAAATACAGTTTTGAGACTAGATGGCATCCTATCATGCTGATATGTGATATGTAACATGTAATATGTGATATGTGATATGTAGTCCCGGCCGACACCTGATTAGTGATCCGCCGAGGACCATTATAGACTATGGCCATAGATTTGACATGATTATTTATACCCTTCGGGGTCTATAGCATGATATGAGTAACGACCCAGTGGACGGGCTAGGCGTGCGTGCCTAAGTCTCCATATATGAGAAATGTTTTATATGATATGTTATATGTTAAATGTAAACGTTTTACATGATATGTGATAAGTTAAATGAAAGTGATTTACAACATTTTACATAATGCTTATTTCAGTACCGATTTTAGTACTACGAGATGATCTTCATATGACATGTGATATGAACATGTAATATGTTTTCAAAAGGAAAAAGAGTTTATAAGTCTAATATTCTTACTACGATTTTAAATTGAATATTAGACTATATGTGACATGAATATGTGATATGTTTTCCTAAAAAAAAAAGGAAAGAGTAGGAAAATAAATCTAATATTCTTATTTTAATTTTTAAATTGAATATTAGATTTAAATGATATATATGTTATACGAAAAGGATTTAATAGCTGATTTTGCTATTTAAAGTACTGTACTAATTATGGTTATACAGTAAAACATGAAATAAGTTTTAAATGAGAATGATGAGAATTTAACTAATATTCTTTTCAAAGAATAAATGAATATTAGTTACTTTATTTAAATGCTTTATTTTATAATAGCATTATTTTGAAAAGAATATGAAAATGTTATGGAATAAAAAGGTAAAAAGGATTAAAATTCCAAACGAAAAGGAAATTATTCTCTACAGTTGCTTCTAGGTTCCGAGACAAGATAGGTATTTCAAAATACCTACCTTACTCCATCCGGATCCCTAGCTGACTGTAGTATCCTTCCTACATGCGAGCCTAGAGCCCATTGGAAAAATGAAAACGTTTTTCAGCATATAGATAGCTGAGTATCAAGTGAGGCATATAATTCTCTTACTGAGCCGTGGTTTGCTCACCCCTTAATTTTAACATTTCAGTTTTTCGAAGATTGAGAGTCTAGCACTTAAAGGATTTTCGACTGTGCATTTGGGGACGATGCGACAGGTCGATTTATTTAATAAGGTATGATCATTTATTTTCTGTATTTAGACTTATCGACAGTACTACTTTCTTATGAAGTAAAATATGGGATGTAATTCATATTATATTTAATATGAAATTATTTATATGTAAAGGAAAAGTAAAGTATCGCAGACAGCCCAACCAAATAAGAGGTATAGAATAAGGTGAAAAATAGGGTCATGGGTTGTGACACAACCTAACTGTTCGCTTTGGGGTGCACCCATTAGGCCATTGCCCCTCACAGCTTTGTCGGAGTGCACCTCGAAAGGCCACTGCTCCAATTCGCATCTGAAGTGACTCGAACCCTTGACTTCCTCAAGTGTCAAGTCACTCGTAACCAATTGTCCTAGGATAATTGGTTAGGAGTGACTTGACACTTGAGGAAGTCAAGGGTTCGAGTCACTTTGGACGCGAATTGGAGCGGTGGCCTTTCGAGGTGCACTTCGACAAAGCCGTGAGGGGCGGTGGCCTAATGGGTGCACCCTAAAGCGGACAATATGGTTGAGTGACCTGTAGGTACACCCTGGGGCGTCACATTACTGATCCATCTGATAACAATTGTTTATTATTGAGTATTATCAATAAAGGATTAAAAGGTTTTTATACTAATTTGATATGTATGAATTTTTTTGATGTAAAGTTTTTAGAAACTCTCTATGATTAGATTTGGGAACCAAGACAAGTGAGATGCTCTAAAGCATCCTTCCATATTCAGCCTGCTACTCTTAACCGATTATAGTATCTCTTCTGATAAAATCCCATTATATTTTTTTTAATATTGATTTCATATTTATGAATTATGTTTTTGACATATGCAAATAGGTATGCATAGTATCGGTTCGTTTATATATATTTCTTACTGGACGTAAGCTCACCCCCTTTCCACTTCACAGATTATCGGCAGCGTTAGTTGTTTGTTAAGAGAAATTTCTAATGGGACGCCTGTAACGTTTCGATGTGGTACTTTGTTGGTATGGTATTTCGACATTTATTGTACAATACTTTAGTGTGTAAAGGGATGTAAACAGTAAATCGAAGAAGTTCAAATGTCAATCATAGTTTTATTATTAGATATTGTATAAAAAAACAAAATGCGTATTGTAATTTAATGTACTGGGTCCTATTTGAACGATTAAATGTTGAGTTAGCTAAGAAAGTTTTAGCTTGATATCAGAAGGATAACACCAAGCACAGCCTAACCACTCGTGTGAAAATGTAAAAAATTAGTCCTGATTTTCAGAAATCGAAGCTTGACAATAGGTGATGAGGTTCAATGTTGAAGCTCTTCAAGTCAAAGACCTAGAGTAGTGTAACGTCTAGTTTTCCATCAAAATACTAATTAACTTTTTCATTTTCTTATAGTGGTTAGGCTGTTTGTCGATGTCACTGTCTTTTTTACTTATCAAATGCACAATGAAATTTTTTTCCTTTCTATGAAACCATAAAAATAATTAATTATGAGTGATCGGCATCTACTAAAAAATCACACATACATTTTCATTCATGTATTAGTGCATATACAAGTCCCCTTATTTTATTACACACTGAGTACTGTACCTAATATGTCTGAAATATATAGTAAAGTACAATATGCCTTCAGTGAATTGGAAGGATGTTCTGAAGGGATATCGTACAACCAAAAGTCCACACTCCTCCTTATTGTGCGGAAAATCACTACAAATAGTCTGGGAGGTAAAATAGGGGAGTAAGTTTACGCTCAGTAAGGAAAATATATAAAAGAGTGGTACCATGCCACTATATACAATTTTAAAATCATGAACTTAAAAATAATTTACATAAAATCAAATAACTTATAATCATGGAAAACATATATTTACAACTTGTTCCTTTCTTTTGTAACTTTTTAATCTAATTGTATACCTCTTTTGTAAATCAAAATCATTCAATCCAATCATTGGTAAAAGCCACATATCAGTAGAGAAGGTAAATCTCCAAGAGATTCATGCACAAATCTCGTATCTCTTTAGGGATCTCGTATAGGAATCTGGCGTAACCACATAAGGCCGAGAAGCCATCCCTAAGTTGTTCCTACCTTGTAACAATGGCCATCATCGAAAGATCCATAGTGCACACTCATCAGTGATAGCTAGGATCCAAAGGAAGGTACTGGGGACTCGATTATGGTCTCCTAGCCTAATCATATCAATCCCGTATGCATGATCATCGAGGAGGTAATAATCTCATAATGTCATTTTCATATTTCCATCAAATCATAGTAAAATCATTTTCATATTGTAGACACCAATTTTTGTCCAGGATTGCGAATCTCAAGTCACTCGACGTGTATTCTAAAAATCGAAAATAAATTAAACCCATGTTTGAATTGATTTTATTTTGATTTATTTTATTTTATTTCTTATTTTATTTTTATTTTTGTTTATTTTTATCTTTTTTCTTTTCTTTTCTTTTTCATTATTATTCATTTTATTATTATTTCTCTTTCTATTTTTATTTCTCTTTTTATTTTTATTTTTATTTTTATTTTACTGATATAAATTTTAGTATTTTATTTTTCTTTTATTTATTCTTTACTTATTTTGATAAAAAAAATGCAAAAAAAAATTTAAAAAAGGGAAACAAAACAAAAACGAAAACCCTAATCTGACTGAAACCCAAAGCCCAAACAGAACCCCTAACCCCAGACCAAACCCTAATCCAAACAGAACCCCTAACCCCAGACCAAACCCTAATCCAAACAGAACCCTTAACCACACCAAACCCTAACCAAACCGTGACCCCAAAATGAATCCAAACCCTAATGGCCGCAAGAAACAAAAAAGGAAATATCTAGTCTTCAGAATCTGCAAGGAAATCAATGAAAAAGGAATTTAAAATCATGACATTAAAAGCATAATCACAATCGGATCTGAGATCCGATTCCAAAAAAAACTTCTAAAATATTCAGCTTAGATTTTTATAAAGAGAGGAACAGATCTGAAAGCGGAGAGGGGGGAAACAACAGAAACCAACAAAAACCACAGCGACAGAGACACACGACAACAAAACAACCGTAACCAAAAGCCACAAAAAATCACACAGCAAGCACAACCAAAAATAGAACCAGAGCCAAAAACATAAAAAAAGGGGTTTGTTTAGGGTTTGGTAGTTTAGTTTTCGGGGTCAGATCTGGAGTTCTTTCTAAGGATTTAAGGGCTGTAGTTTCTAGATCTGATTCAGGGAGGAAGAGAGGAAGATTTCTGGAGATTTTTAGGCCTAGATCAGGTTATTAACGGTGGTGCATGGTGGAGAGAGGCGCCGGAATCTGGAAATTTTGAAGTTTCCGGCAACCGGTTGAAGTTTTCGGTCACCGGAAATCGTCTGGGTCGAGAGTATCGAAGGTTTTTTTTTCTCTGGAAAGGAAAATCTCGGCGAAAAAATCGGAAAGAGAGTTTAAATACCCAGATCGAAACGACGCCGTTTGGAGTAGCCGCTGACCCATGACCCGCGTCTGGACCCGCGCTCCGACCCGCTTCTGACCCGACCCGATCGCAAGGTTTTCTCTTCCCATTTTCTGACGAATTTTCCTTTTTTTTATTTTTTATTTATTTTATTTTTGTATATATTTTTCATTTTATCTTATTTTTGTACATATTTGTCATTAACGAAATTTAATAATTAATTCCAATAATAACGGGTTAACAGATTTAGTTCAATATGTGGATAGTATAATTTAACAGACGTTGATAAGATTTAATTTGTGCAATGTAGTTTATTACTCAAATTAATGTAATTTATTTATCTTATTTTATTTTGTTATTATTTTTCTATTTTATTTTTTATTGGCTTGATTGTTTAGTTTAATTAGTATGATTTAATTTGATTAGTATGATTCAATATAATTGGTATGACTTTCTTTAATTTTGAAAATAAAATTTATATGATATGTTTAATGTAGTGCGTGGTTAAAATATTGTCTAATTTGATTACGTAGCTTAGGATCGTAGTACTTTAGTAAATGATAATAAGAAATAAGTTAAGAAAAATAATAGGATGGAAAATGGTAATTAAAAATTGGATAAATAAGAAATAAATGTGAATTATACTGATGATGAAATTTCGAGAAAGTCAATTGAGACTCCTTGAAATTTCTAGGTGAGAGAATTTTCCCTTAAGTTGAGCCAAATTGATGGGATACTTTTGGGAGAATTTTCAATAAAATATAATTCATATTTATTTTAAGATTAAATAGATATAAAATAAATGGAAGGAATAAAAATTAATTAGTAAAGACTAAAATTAAATGAACATAGACGAGAATAATAAATAAATAACAAGGATAATAAATAAGAAATAGGAATTAGGTCGAAAATTAAATCTTATAGAATGAATATGAATTGTACCGATGATGATATTTCAAGAAAGTCAATTGAGACTCCTTGAAATTTCTAGGTGAGAGGATTCTTCCTTAAGTTGAGCCAAATTGATGGATTTTAGGTGAGAATTTTCAATAAAATATAATTCATATTTATTTTAGGATTAAATAGAGATAAAATAAATGAAACGAATAAAAATTAATTAGTAAAGACTAAAATTAAATGAGCATAAATAAAAATAATAGATAAATAAAAAGGATAATAAATTAGAAATAAGAATTAGATTGAGAATTAGATTTTATAGAATAAGTGCGAATTGTACCGATGATGAAATTTCAAGAAAGTCAATCGAGACTCCTTGAAATTTCTAGGTGAGAGGATTCTTCCTTAAGTTGAGCCAAATCGATAGAATACTTTTTGGAGAATTTTCAATAAAATATAATTCATATTTATTTTAAGATTAAAATAAATATAAATAAATAAAATGAACAAAATATAAATTAGATAAAGACTACGCTTAAATAAATATGAATAAAAATTAGATAAATAAACGAATGAATAAATAAATAAATGTGACATGAAGACAAGAGTACAATAAAAATAAAATAAGAAATAAGTATGAATTATGCCGATGATGAAATTTCAAGAAAGTCAATTGGGACTCCTTGGAAATTTCTAGGTGAAAAGATTTCTTTTAAGCCGAGCCAAATTGATGGGACGCTTTTAAGAAAATCTTTAATAAACCATGATTCATATTTATTCTCTAAATAAATAAAATAAATAAGTTAAATATATATAGATAAATATAATATGAAATAAGATTAAAAAATATAGAGATTAATATGGAGTCAAAATTAGAGCCAAAGTTAGAAAGAATAAGATTTTCATAAATTATTTTATTGGTCCGACGATGGAGTTCAAGAAAGTCAATCGAGACTCCTCGAACATCTTGAGGTGAGGGAGATTTTTAAGATTGGAGCCAAATTGATGGAAAATTCTTAGAAATATTCCCAATATATAAGCATATCGAAATTAATATAAACACAAGGCAAATTGTAAAGATAACCTAAAACTAGTTGGTACCATTTTAGGATGGGCGTTGTAGGGGTGCTAATCCTTCCCTACACGTAACCGTACTCTCGAACCCTAGTATCTTTGAACGTAGACCAAGCCTTATCCTTAGTTTGAATAGGTGACCAATCACACCTACGTTAGAATGGTTGGTGGCGACTCCATGTCTTTGTGTCTAGCTATTAGGTTTCCCCCGAAACTTAATACGTTATGACAGTTTGGCGACTCCACTGGGGACTTTAGAGGGTCAAGCCAACAATTGGTTTTAGGTTATCTTAGATTCATTTAAGAGTGTTAAATTTTATAAAAGAAAAATTAATAATTACATGTTCCTTCAACACACACTTCACGCGCATTTGCATACATCGGCCCTCTTCCCGGGCTTTACCCTTTCTTCGGAGGGAGTAGAGTACTTACGCTCTCGTGAGGTAATACCTCCGCAATGGCTAGCGAAATACTCCCACTCAAATTGAACCTTTCCGTTTGTAGCTTATGATAGGTGAGGATTGGGTGCCTTACTAGTCCATGTGGACGATAGTGAGGAACAATTTGGGAACCTTTAGAACATTGGACCATCCAAGCCCTACTTGTAGAAGCTTAAGGGAACCGTCCTAGGATAGAACTATGCCTACCTATAGTATGGAAACCTTATAGGACACATGAAGGAGCAATGTTTAACAAAATTTGAAGTATGTGCATCTATCTTTAATCATGTCTTGTTTTGACTCATCATGCATTCTTGTAGGAAAACCTGTCTCATAGCAATTGATTGACAAAGTTGGTTCTCTACACCCATGGGAAACCGTCTGCAAGGTAAGCCTATGTTGGAGGAACTCGCTGATATGGTTAAAGCGGTATCTGAGGAAGCTCAACGCAAGGATGGTGATTGCTTGCCCAGAGATCACGTATGTAGCCTTCCAGAAAAAGTTCGTCTTGATCTCAAGCAAAATGATCTCACTGAATTGATTGATATCTGGAAAAAGTGGGATAAAACGAAACAGATTGCCTTTCAAGAGAAATATGGAGATTTAGCGTTGCTTCTTAATGTACCTGTGGACGATAATTTGATCAGGGCTATGGTGTATTTTTGGGATCCTTCGTATAGGTGCTTTGTGTTTAACGAGATGGACATGGTGCCTACTATTGAGGAGTACATGGTTTTGCTTCGCATTAAGGAGTCAGAGAAAAACAAGGTTTACAAGAAGAATAAGATGAGCCATCGTAAGTGTTTAGCCCAAATGATAGGTATCAATGTACAAGAGGTTGACCAACACATCAAGAAGAAAGGGGAAGGTACCTATTTGGGTTGGAATTTTCTTCGGAGCTGTTTTGACAAACAATTAACAGACAAACAGAGTATGAGCTTGATGGCATTAGCTATTTATGGGATGGTAGTTTTCCCTAGATCCTTGCAGTATGTGGAGATTGTTCTTGTTGACCTCGTTGAACAACATGAGCATGAGGTGAATGCTGCTCCGGTTATGTTAGCTGAAACGTTTAGATCTTTGAGCTACTGTCGTAGGAATGGTGGAGGGCGCTTCATCGAGTGCATGCAGTTATTATATATGTGGACGAAAAGCCATTTTAAGTGTGAACGTAGTGAATTCAAAGATGCTTTCCTTGGTAGTAGTCTTCCTATTAAGGAATTTTGTGAAAGTGGGTGGCCCAAGGTCAAGACGAAGAAGGAATGGGTTTCGACTTTGCGCAAAACCATGACCCAAGATGTAGTTTGGTTAGCGCCATGGATGCCACGAAGGTCAATGGTGTATAAATGTGGAGGGCAACCATGGGTCCCCTTATTGGGTGTATGGGGAACTATTACTTATTCTCCCATCATGGTACGAAGACAGTTAGGATATGACCAGTTCATCCCCATGACATGTGGACTCAACCAAAGGGAATACTCCTATGCTGAAAAAGGGGCATTGAGGAAGATAGAGGATGATGTCAAGGCTTGGAGGACAGCTTGCAAAATACAAAAAGGAAGATTTATAGATAAAATTTCCCCTGAATATTCTGTCTGGCATGCTAGGCGAGTCAAAGATATTTTACTTCCCCCTGAAGAAGATGAAGTCCATGAAGAGCCTATACCTCGAGACCCTATGATAGATCTGGAGATTGCCAAGAGGAAATTAGAGGAAGAGAAAAAGGACTTAGAGAGAGAAATTAAAAAACTCAAACGTGAAACGGAGGAAAGGTTGGGGAGAAGGGAGCAAGCATATACAAGGGTCCATCAAGAGAAGTACAAGTTGATGGATGAAATTAGATACTTGAAGGAGCAGCTCTCAAGGTTTGAAAATAAGCGTTTGCGGGAAGAGAATGAACAACTCAAAGCTAAGATACAGAAGAAGGGGACCGAATGTGAAGAACTTGAAGGCAAAGTCATAAACGAGCAGATGAGTTTGCAAGATGCCCTCAATCGATCCCAAGAATACTTGCAGATCCTACAAAAGGTTGTTAATGAGTTGAATGACCTAAATGAGAAGTACGCCACCTTAAGGAGAGCTCGTGATTCACATCTTCTGATTTCCATGATTGAACAGATCAATGTCATGGCTCATAGAGCAAGAGATATGGAGGACAAAATAAGGGATTTGAAGCTCGAAGTTAGCCCACTTACTGAGCATGGGGAGAATCTGCTACTACTACTGGATGAGATCCAAGGTCACTACAGTTTGTTGAAGAGACTTAGGTGGACACCTTAGATGTTCTTTATGGATGTAATGGGTCTTTAACTTTGTTCAACAATTGTTATGAGACAAGTTTTTATAAGTTTTTGTCATGAGACAATTTTTGTTATGCAATAAATTTCTCACGAAATTTTTCTTACTTTTGCTTTTCCTTCATGAGCATTTAATAAAAATAATTTTATCTAATTGTGATAACAAAGGTACAAAAATAGCCCTTCCAAATCATCCATACCAAACTCGTGCACGAACTAGAGTAATGGAAAATAAGCAATTAGCACGGATTGACAGGATGGAAAAAGTGCAACAAGAGATTGTCAAAGCTCAAGAGGAAACTCGAGAGTAAATGACCAAGATGATGGAGTTGATGATGAGTATGGCTAAGGGGAAAGGAGTTGTGCAAGACCTAACAGCGGAGGAATATCCTAGTGATGACCCACCATACCCTCCAGGGTTCACCCATCAAGCCCAAATGCCTCCAAAGGTTTATGCTCATGCAACACCCTCAATGAGAGGACAAGGCCGTGTTATAGGCCAAAATCAACTTGGTGTAGGGTCTAGTCCTGTCGACCCTATTTTCGTCCCAAACTTGGACGATCCTGTTGAACAAGAGAAGTTGAAGAGAGAAGCAGTTGACAATCTAGCTGTAGGGATACAACATAAATGTGACATGTTGGAGGAAAGGTTGAAAGCCATCGAAGGAAACGACTCCTTTGGGAATGTTGATGCAGAAGAGTTGAGCCTAGTTCCCAATTTGGTGTTGCCCGCAAAGTTCAAGGTTCCAGATTTCGAGAAATATGATGGAACTAAATGCCCGACAACCCATGTTACGATGTTTTGCAGAAAGATGGCAGGATATGCTCGTAATGAAAAGTTGCTCATTCACTGTTTTCAAGATAGCCTTACAGGATCTGCTGCAAGGTGGTATGTTCAGTTGGACAGGAGTCGTGTACATTCGTGGAAAGACCTTGCTAGGGCATTTCTAGCCTAATATCGTCACGTAAGTGATATGGCTCCCGATCGCCTCTCCCTCCAAAGCATGGAGAAGAAAACAAACGAGAATTTTAGAGAATACACTCAGAGGTGGAGAGATGCAGCTGCTGAAGTTCAACCTCCATTGATAGAAAAAGAGTTGACAATGTTATTTTTAAACACTCTCAGAGCTCCTTATTATGAGAGGATGATAGGAAATGTCAGTAAGAACTTTTCTGACATGGTGCTTTCAGGAGAGGCAATAGAAAATGCTATTAAAAATGGCAAGATTGAGGGTGTAGAGGCCAGGAAAGGAGGGTTTCTTAAGAAAAAGGAAGGAGATGTCCAAGCTATCTCTGCAGGAGGTTATATTCACCAACGCCCATCTAACCAATGCCAATCTTATCCTCATGCTATCAATTATGTTTCACCCTACCCATACCAACTAAGCCCACCAACAAATACTCAGCCCATTTTTCGCTTGCCAACCCTGAGACCAACCCAACCCTTTACTCAACCTACAAACCTAATGAACAACCCTGGAAGGCCACGCTTCAATCAAGAAAGACCCCCTATCACCCTAATCCCCATAACCTATGCGGTGTTATATCCTAAACTGGTGCAAAACCGTCTTATTGCCCCCGTATACCTTGAACCCCTGAAACCCCCGTATCCCAAATGGTATGATCCAAACGCAAAATGTGCTTACCACAATGACAATGTGGGTCACTCTATAAAAAATTGCTTGGGACTGAAGTATAAAGTGCAGGGCTTGATGAAGGCTGGGCAGTTGAGTTTTGAGGAGCCGAAAGCAGAACAAGTTGTGAATGGGAATCCTTTACCAGACCATGGTGGAGCAGCAGTGAACATGTTAAGTAATGAAAAGAAGGATCACATTAAAAGAGCAGTTGCAGAAGTAAAGACTCCGTTAAGTCAAGTCTTTGATGTATTAGTGAAGGTAGACATGTTGCAACCAGAAGCCTTGAATTTGGAAACCTATATAGATTCGTATCAGCCCAATCTAGTTTGTCAATACCACAATGGTGCAGTAGGTCACTCAATTCAGTCTTGTGAAGCTTTTCGTTGCAAATTGCAGGAGTTAATGGACTCATATCAAATTGAATTTTGGGGGAGAAGAGGAAAGGAGAATGAGATTAGTATGATTGATGACGACCTAAAGTCAAAGCCTCTGAAAATTCGCCTTGAGGAAAAATCAAGCCAAGCTAGTGGGATCATAATCAAAGCTCCTATTCCATTTCCGTACAAAGACAACAAGGCGGTACCTTAGAGATATGGCTATGACATAGTAATGAATGGAGAAAGAGAGCATGTGTCCCCTAAGAGCCTCGAAACAGCGAATATCACTGGAGTTGGGGGAATGACACGAAGTGGGCGTTGCTATAGTCCTGAAATGTTAGCTAAGGCTAGAAAAGAGAAGGCAGGAATTGTTGAAGGGGATAGGGCTAACCCGATAGAGGTTCAAGAGACAAGATGTCAAGAGCCTATTACGAAAGAAGATGCCAGTGAGTTTTTGAGTTTGATTAAGCATAGTGAATACAATATTGTCGAGCAGTTGAACAAAACACCGGCAAAGGTTTCACTCTTATCACTTCTCCTGAATTCTGAGTCTCACAGAAATGCTTTATTAAAGGTGTTGAATCAATCATGTGTACCTCCTGATATATCCATGGACAAAATGGACAATTTAGTCGGTAATTTGGTGGCTTCAAATTATATATCTTTCAGTGATGATGAGATTCCTGCGGAAGGGAGGGGAAGCACCAAGGCTCTTCACATCACAGTCAGGTGCAAGAGCCACACAATTGGCAGGGTTCTCATTGATAATGGATCGGCTCTCAATGTGATGCCTATGTGCACTTTGCTAAGGTTACCAGTGGATTCATCGTATATGCGGAAAAGCAACATGATTGTCAAGGCATTTGATGGAGTCCGTTGAGAAGTGTTGGGCGATATAGAGATACCTATGGAGATTGGTCCGTGTATTTTCAATATACAATTCCAAGTCATGGATATTACGCCTTCATATACTCTTTTGCTAGGAAGACCTTGGATACACACGACAGGAGCTGTCCCTTCCACTCTCCATCAAAAGGTGAAGTTTTTCGTGGGGAATCAACAAATCTCAGTTTCGGGAGAGGAAGACATCTTTGTCACTCAATCTCCAAACACTCCGTATGTTGAGGCGACAGAAAATGCATGGGAATGTTCATATCGAGCTTTTGAGTTCATTAATGCAACCTACATAGGAGAAGGTTCGAAATTATATGTTCCTCAGCTGTCAGCAGCTACAGAGATGGTCATGAAGCAAACCATGGGCAAAGGTTGGTATCCAGGAGTTGGATTGGGAAGAAACCACCAAAGGATTAGAAAGGCCATCACAATTTTGGAAAGCAAGGATAGGTTCGGGTTAGGATACAAACCAACTTGGAAAGATAAAGCAAAGAAGATGGAAGAGAAGAAGGAAAGGCGAATAGCACAGTTGAAAGGGGACGAATTTGAAACTGAGAAATTTGTCATTCCTTACCTTTATGACACCTTTTATTTTGGTGGATATCAAACTGGTGACGAAGGGGGGAAACTGGCGATGCAGCTTGAGGGGGATTTTTCTGATTTGTCCATTCACATGGTAGATAAGAAGATATCAGAGGAGAATGTAGCTGGACGGTTTGTGCATATGACCCCTCCAGGAGCTGAGTTGAAGAATTGGACGATTTTGGAGTTCCCAGAGATTTCCTTTGAAAAGTAATAATGCAATTGTCCTTTTTCTTTTATGTTTTGAATAAAGCAAGTTGGGTTTTTCGTGCTTCAGCCCAAAAGCACCCAAATAAATTTTTATGTATGGGCCAACTTTGTTATTTTCCATTTCAATAAATGATTAGCATTATGCATTCCTATTTTCCCAATCAATTTTTTGTCTTTCTCTAGCATGCCAACACTGAAAATACCTATAATTTCCCATTTCATCTATTTTCAGGTATCAAAACAATAAACAAGATGATAATAATGTCATTAATTCAGAAATTGATTTTGAAAACCCTGCTCAATTTGGTGAATCTGATGATGAAGATGTCTTTACGGACTACCCTTTATCCCGTGACTTATTGAGATCGATAGAAGAAGATAGGAAACCAATTGAACCTCATCAGGAAGTTGTTGAAATAATTAATTTGGGAGATGAAAAAGACAAGAAAGAGGTCAAAATCGGAACATCACTAGCATCAGATGAAAGAAAGGGTCTTAAGGAGTTACTTCGTGAATATGTAGATGTGTTTGCTTGGTCTTACCAAGATATGCCTGGCCTTGATACTGATATTGTGGAGCATAGATTGCCTTTGAAGCCAGAGTGCAAACCGATACAACAAAAGTTAAGACGCATGAAGCCGGAAATGTTGTTGAAGATCAAAGAGGAAGTTAAAAAGCAATTTGACGCAGGTTTTCTTGAAGTGGCCAAATACCTGGAGTGGGTAGCTAATATTGTCCCTGTGCCTAAGAAGGATGGAAAGGTGCAGATGTGCGTAGATTATCGGGATTTGAACAGAGCTAGCCCTAAAGACAATTTTCCACTTCCTCACATTGACACCCTTGTGGACAATACAGCGAGACATTCCATATTTTCATTTATGGATGGCTTTTCCGGCTATAATCAAATCAAGATGGCTAGAAAAGATATGGAAAAGACTACTTTCGTGATAATGTGGGGAACATTTTACTATAGAGTCATGCCATTCGGATTGAAGAATGCTGGAGCTACATATCAAAGGGCTATGGTTAGTCTTTTCCATGACATGATGCATAAAGAGATTGAGGTGTACGTGGATGATATGATTGCAAAGTCTCGTGAAGCAGAAGATCATGTGGCTAATCTTAAGAAGCTCTTTGAAAGGTTGAGGAAGTACCAGTTGAAGTTAAACCCAGCCAAGTGTACATTTGGGGCAAGATCTGGAAAATTATTGGGATTTGTAGTTAGCGAAAGGGGAATAGAAGTTGATCCGGACAAAGTGCGTGCCATTCAGAACTTGTCCCCTCCTCACACCACCAAAGAAGTAAGAGGTTTCTTAGGGAGGCTAAACTACATATCCAGGTTTATATCTCAACTTACTTCAAAATGTGATCCAATTTTCAAGCTTCTTCGTAAACATGACTCTGGGGAATGGAATGAAGAATGTCAAAAGGCCTTCGATAAAGTCAAGGAATACTTATCAAACCCGCCTGTGTTAGTACCTCCTATTCCTAGTAGACCTTTGATTTTGTACTTGACAGTGTGCGAAGGTTCAATGGGATGTGTACTGGGGCAACGAGATGAGAATGGCAAGAAAGAACAAGCCATCTATTACCTAAGTAAGAAATTCATTGACTACGAAGCGAAGTATTCTCAATTGGAAAAAATGTGTTGCGCTTTAGCTTGGACAGCCTAAAGACTCAGACAGTACATGTTATATCACATAACTTGGTTGGTGGCCAAACTTGATCCTTTGAAGTACATTTTCGAAAAACCATCTTTGTCTGGTAGAATAGCAAGGTGGCAAGTCATGCTTTCTGAGTATGATATTATATATGTGACTCAAAAGGCCATTAAAGGGAGTGTAATCGCTGATTTCTTAGTTGACCGTGTTGCCGATGACTATGTGCCTATGAAACTCGATTTTCCAGATGAGGATTTGATGGCTGTATTTCAGGTAGAAGAAGAGAAGCTAGCTAAGAAATCATGGAGAATGTTCTTTGATGGAGCATCCAATGCTTTTGGGCGAGGAGTAAGAGTGGTCCTGATATCCCCAGAAGGAGATCATCACCCGATTACTGCAAGATTGGACTTCAACTGTACCAACAACGTAGCTGAGTATGAAGCATGTGTCATGGGTTTGCAAGCCGCCATTGAAAAGAAGATTGATGTGCTCGAAGTGTATAGAGATTCGACTCTAGTCATGTACTAGTTGCGAGGAGAATGGGAAACTAGGGATTCGAAGTTGCTCCGGTACCAAAAATACATAGCCGGTTTAATTGATCAGTTCAAAAGTATTCAGTTTAAGCATCTACCTCGAGAGGAGAATCAAATGGCAGATGCTCTAGCCACTTTAGCTGCAATGTTCAAGTTGGACAGTAATGCTGAAATTCAACCCATCAGGATGAATCTGAAGAATTCACCAGCGCATTGTGCAAGTTTAGAAGAAGAAGTTGATGGAAAGCCTTGGTACCATGACATCTTACAGTACATTAAAAACCAACAGTACCCAAAACATGCTTCGGAGAATGACAAAAGAATCATTAGGAGAATGGCTGTGGGATTCTTTTTAGATGGGGAAGTCTTATACAAAAGAAGTCGAGACCAGGTACTTTTGAGATGTGTGAATATCGCAGAAGCTAAACAAATATTAGAGGAGGTACATGAAGGATCTTGTGGGGCACATGCTAATGGTCATATGATGGCGAGACAAATAATGAGAGCGGGTTATTATTGGTCAACCATGGAAAACGACTATATTAACTACGTTAGAAAATGCCATAAATGCCAGATTTATGCTGACAAGATTCATGCTCCATCGAATGCTTTGCATGTATTAGCCCCTCCTTGGCCTTTCTCCATGTGGGGGATGGATGTGATAGGACCCATTACACCAGAAGCTTCAAATGGGCATCGTTTTATTTTTGTGATGATTGATTATTTCACTAAGTGGGTAGAAGCGGCGTCTTTTGCTAGTGTGACATGAGCAGTAGTGTGCAGATTTATAAAGAAAGATATCATGTGCCGATATGGACTTCCAGAAAGAATTATCTCAGATAATGCTCGTAATTTAAATAACACAATGATGGAAGAAGTTTGTGCACAGTTCAAAATCAAGCATCACAATTCGGCGCTGTATCGTCCACAAATGAATGGGGCAGTAGAGGCCGCAAACAAAAATGTCAAGAGAATAGTGGGAAAAATGAAAGAAACTTATAAGGATTGGCATGAAAAGTTGCCTTTTGCCTTGTACGCGTATCGAACGTCAATGCGCACGTCTACTGGGGCAACCCCATTCTCATTAGTGTACGGGATGGAGGCCGTGCTACCAATTGAAGTAGAGATTCCATCATTAAGGGTCTTAATGGAAACACAATTAGAAGAGGCAGAGTGGGCACAGGAACGCTATGAGCAGTTGAATCTTATTGATGAGAAAAGGCTGGTAGCATTATGCCATGGCCAGTTGTACCAAAGGAGAATGATGAAAGCACATGATAAGAAAGTTCGGCCTAGGAAGTTCCGAGAAGGGGATCTGGTTTTGAAGAAAATCCTCCCAAATCAACAAGATAAAAAGGGAAAATGGGCACCGAATTGGGAAGGACCATATGTAGTGAAGAGATCTTTCTCTGGTGGGGCATTAATATTGGCAAATATGGACGGTGAGGACCTGCCAAACCCCATCAATTCCGATGCTGTGAAGAGGTATTATGCCTAAAAAAAAAGAAAAAAAAGAAAAAAAAGAAAAAAAAAAAGAAAAAGGAGGACTCGAACTGAAAACCCGAAAAGGGCAGTTTAAGTCAATGGGGGATACCTAAGTTGAAAACCTGAAAAGGCGGCTTACGTATGAGGAGATGCATTAGAAGAGTCATTGATGACACTTGATGAGTTCAATTTATGTTGATGATGCGAAGAGATGTGAAAAAAAAAACAAAAACAAAAAAAATAAATAAAAAAAAGAAAGAAGCAAAAAAAAGAAAAAGAAAAAGAAAAAGAGAAATAAAAAAGGAGGATTTAAATCAAAAACCCAAAAAGGGCGGTTTAAATCAATGGGGGAGACACTTATGTTGAAAACCTGAAAAGGCAGCTTAAGTGTAGGGGAAAGATCAGCATCGGAAATTTTGTGATATCAAAGGAAAAGGTTTAGTCCGAAAGGCTTTGCATTATTAGACAAACTGATGGAGTAGGCTTTTCAAAAGAGAAATTTGAATTAATTTGATCAGAATTGTCAGAATGTGATTGTTGAGATATTTGATTGTTTCGTCAATGCAATTATTCCTTGTAATATTCCTCTGTTCAGATATGCTTGATGTTTATAATAAAATAACCTCTCTTCCAAACTTATCTCGTATCTACTACCATTTACCATCTTACCTTGATTGGGAAAATTGAAATTTGCATTATGTTAGTCATATTATTAGGATGGAAATTAATAGATGATTGGCAAACATTTTTTAAAAAATAAGAGAAAAAGATAACTGCATTGCTTAAAAAAGGGAAAGAAGAGGGACAGAAATATAGTGGAATATCAGAAGATTGGTAAACTAAGTCGAATACACCAGCTGCATAGAAACAAAAAAGGGGAAGAATGAAGATTGAAGGTGATGATATGAGAAAGTCGCTAACTGGTTTAAAGACAAGATTGGTCCAAAAAAAAAAAGAAAAGGGGTTTTGAGCCTTTGTTGTCACAATTATAATGAAATTATTTTTAGCATGCATCCCATTCATTTAAAAAAGAAAGACATTTTTAAAGAATGAGAAAATTTAAAGTTTCAGGGCCTTCCTAGTCGAAGGAGCATTTTAGAGAGGAGAAATTTAAAGTTTCAGGGCCTTCCTAGTCGAAGGAGCATTTAAGAGATGAGAAAATTTAAAGTTTCAGGGCCTTCCTAGTCGAAGGAGCATTTTAGAGAGGAGAAATTTTAAAGTTTCAAGGCCTTCCTAGTCGAAGGAGCATTTAAGAGATGAGAAAATTTAAAATTTCAAGGCCTTCCTAGTCGAAGGAGCATTTTAGAGAGGAGAAATTTTAAAGTTTCAGGGCCTTCCTAGTCGAAGGAGCATTTAAGAGATGAGAAAATTTAAAGTTTCAGGGCCTTCCTAGTCGAAGGAGCATTTTAGAGATGAGAAAATTTAAAGTTTCAGGGTCTTCCTAGTCGAAGGAGCATTTTAGGTGAAAATTAAAATTAAAAAAAAGAAGGGGCTTTAGGGCTTTCTTAATTGAAAGAGCACGTCAAAGATAAGAAAATTTGAAATTTTAAGGGTCTCACTATTTGAAGCAACGTTTTTCACAAAAAGGACAAAATCGGTGTCTAAAGTCTTTGCCTCATTCCTGATACTCAGCAATGTGCAAAGAGGGGCAGCTGTAGACACCAATTTTTGTCCGGGATTGCGAATCTCGAGTCACTCGACGTGTATTCTAAAAATCGAAAATAAATTAAACCCATGTTTGAATTGATTTTATTTTGATTTATTTTATTTTATTTCTTATTTTATTTTATTTTTTTTATTTTTATCTTTTTTCTTTTCTTTTCTTTTTCATTATTATTCATTTTATTATTATTTCTCTTTCTATTTTTATTTCTCTTTTTATTTTTATTTTTATTTTTATTTTTATTTTTATTTTTATTTTTATTTTTATTTTTATTTTTATTTTACTGATATAAATTTTAGTATTTTATTTTTCTTTTATTTATTCTTTACTTATTTTGATAAAAAAATGCAAAAAAAATTTAAAAAGGGAAACAAAACAAAAACGAAGACCTTAATCTGACCGAAACCCAAAGCCCAAATAGAACCCCTAACCCAGACCAAACCCTAATCCAAATAGAACCCCTAACCCCAAACCAAACTCTAATCCAAACAGAACCCTTAACCACACCAAACCCTAATCCAAACCCCCAAATCACACCAAACCCTAACCAAACCGTGACCCCAAAATGAATCCAAACCCTAATAGCCGCCAGAAACAAAAAAGGAAATATCTAGTCTTCAGAATCTGCAAGGAAATCAATGAAAAAGGAATTTAAAATCATGACATTAAAAGCATAATCACAATCGGATCTGAGATCCGATTCCAAAAAAAACTTCTAAAATATTCAGATTAGATTTTTATAAAGAGAGGAACAGATCTGAAAGCGGAGAGGGGGGAAACAACAGAAACCAACAAAAACCACAGCGACAGAGACACACGATAACAAAACAACCGTAACCAAAAACCACAGAAAATCACACAGCAAGCACAACCAAAAATAGAACCAGAGCCAAAAACATAAAAAAAAGGGTTTGTTTAGGGTTTGGTAGTTTAGTTTTTGGGGTCAGATCTGGAGTTTTTTCTAAGGATTTAAGGGCTGTAGTTTCTAGATCTGATTCAGGGAGGAAGAGAGGAAGATTTCTGGAGATTTTTAGGCCTAGATCAGGTTATTTACGGTGGTGCATGGTGGAGAGAGGCGCCGGAATATGGAAATTTTGAAGTTTCCGGCACCGGTTGAAGTTTTCGGTCACCGAAAATCGTCTGGGTCGAGAGTATCGAAGGTTTTTTTTTCTCTGGAAAGGAAAATCTCGACGAAAAAACCGGAAAGAGAGTTTAAATACCCAGATCGAAACGACGCCGTTTGGAATAGCCGCTGACCCGTGACCTGCGTCTGGACCCGCGCTCTGACCCGCTTCTGACCCGACCCGATCGCAAGGTTTTCTCTTCCCATTTTCTGACGAATTTTCCTTTTTTATTTTTTATTTATTTTATTTTTGTATATATTTTTCATTTTATCTTATTTTTGTACATATTTGTCATTAACGAAATTTAATAATTAATTCCAATAATAACGGGTTAACAGATTTAGTTCAATATGTGGATAGTATAATTTAACAGACGTTGATAAGATTTAATTTGTGCAATGTAGTTTATTACTCAAATTAATGTAATTTATTTATCTTATTTTATTTTGTTATTATTATTTTTCTATTTTATTTTTTATTGGCTTGATTGTTTAGTTTAATTAGTATGATTTAATTTGATTAGTACGATTCAATATAATTGGTATGACTTTCTTTAATTTTGCAAATAAAATTTATATGATATGTTTAATGTAGTGCGTGGTTAAAATATTGTCTAATTTGATTACGTAGCTTAGGATCGTAGTACTTTAGTAAATGATAATAAGAAATAAGTTAAGAAAAATAATAGGATGGAAAATGGTAATTAAAAATTGGATAAATAAGAAATAAATGTGAATTATATTAATGATGAAATTTCGAGAAAGTCAATTGAGACTCCTTGAAATTTCTAGGTGAGAGAATTTTCCCTTAAGTTGAGCCAAATTGATGGGATACTTTTGGGAGAATTTTCAATAAAATATAATTCATATTTATTTTAAGATTAAATAGATATAAAATAAATGGAAGGAATAAAAATTAATTAGTAAAGACTAAAATTAAATGAACATAGACAAGAATAATAAATAAATAACAAGGATAATAAATAAGAAATAGGAATTAGGTCGAAAATTAGATCTTATAGAATGAATATGAATTGTACCGATGATGATATTTCAAGAAAGTCAATCGAGATTCCTTGAAATTTCTAGGTGAGAGGATTCTTCCTTAAGTTGAGCCAAATTGATGGGATACTTTTGGGAGAATTTTCAATAAAATATAATTCATATTTATTTTAAGATTAAATAGAGATAAAATAAATGAAACGAATAAAAATTAATTAGTAAAGACTAAAATTAAATGAGCATAAATAAAAATAATAGATAAATAAAAAGGATAATAAATTAGAAATAAGAATTAGATTGAGAATTAGATTTTATAGAATAGGTGTGAATTGTACCGATGATGAAATTTCAAGAAAGTCAATTGAGACTCCTTGAAATTTTTAGGTGAGAGGATTCTTCCTTAAGTTGAGCCAAATCGATGGAATACTTTTTGGAGAATTTTCAATAAAATATAATTCATATTTATTTTAAGATTAAAATAAATATAAATAAATAAAATGAACAAAATATAAATTAGATAAAGACTACGCTTAAATAAATATGAATAAAAATTAGATAAATAAATGAATGAATAAATAAATAAATGTGACATGAAGACAAGAGTACAATAAAAATAAAATAAGAAATAAGTATGAATTATGCCGATGATGAAATTTCAAGAAAGTCAATTGGGACTCCTTGGAAATTTCTAGGAAAAAAGATTTCTTTTAAGCCGAGCCAAATTGATGGGACGCTTTTAAGAAAATCTTTAATAAACCATGATTCATATTTATTCTCTAAATAAATAAAATAAATAAGTAAAATATATATAGATAAATATAATATGAAATAAGATTAAAAAATATAGAGATTAATATGGAGTCAAAATTAGAGCCAAAGTTAGAAAGAATAAGATTTTCATAAATTATTTTATTGGTCCGACGATGGAGTTCAAGAAAGTCAATCGAGACTCCTCGAACATCTTGAGGTGAGGGAGATTTTTAAGATTGGAGCCAAATTGACGGAAAAGTCTTAGAAATATTCCCAATATATAAGCATATCGAAATTAATATAAACACAAGGCAAATTGTAAAGATAACCTAAAACTAGTTGGCACCATTTTAGGATGGGCGTTGTAGGGGTGCTAATCCTTCCCTACACGTAACCGTACTCTCGAACCCTAGTATCTTTGAACGTAGACCAAGCCTTATCCTTAGTTTGAATAGGTGACCAATCACACTTAGGTTAGAATGGTTGGTGGCGACTCCATGTCTTTGTGTCTAGCTATTAGGTTTCCCCCGAAACTTAATACGTTATGACACATATAAACTATCTTCAGTCAATCATTTCATATGAAAGAATAAACATTATATTTAACAATAATAAAATTCAATAAAAATTCTCAATGTCAATTAAATATTCAAATAATCTTATTTGCATGTACCACTATACCATACTTTAAGGATGTAAACTAATTAAAAATAGTTCTCATGCAAAATTATGCCAGTTAAACCATATTGTAAATTCATAAAATAATTTGCTAATACTTGTTAAGGAATTTGGGTGGGTAGATGGTTAAAATTCAGTTAAAGCTGATTTTCGAAAATTTCGATAGTTTATCGGTTTAAATCTAACCTAACCTTTTTTCAAAAACCCCGCAATTCTAAGCTTATTAAAATCACCAAATTTCCCACATGCAAGCACAATATTTCCTCCATTACGTCCATATACTTTTCTTACCTTAGATTATAGTGCAGCGCAGCGATCCCGATAGCACTACTTTAGCCACTTACTTTTCCAAACTCAAGGCTGCATAACAATATTGAAATGTACTTAAATTCCCACATTTCGAATTATAAAATTTACTCTACTCATTTTTATCTTTCATTCTGACTTAACATAATATCAACTTAGTCTAAATGTCACTGGTTATCAAAAACCCAACTATAGTCAAATGGCATCCTTTCTCAAATTCCAATTTCACTACTTCACTATATAAGTAGCATCACCCTTTGCAAGAATTTCTAACCTATTAATGCCTTTCTACTTATAACCAGAAACATTAGATTTCAATTAATACACCGTCAATTTTGTATGTTACTTAACTTAATTCCCTATTTAAAAGTGTAAGGCACACTTCCTAATTCATTCTGTATTACTTTCAACAATTTTCCAAAGTTCAGCCCCAATTCTGTTCATTTGGCAGGATGGTTTCTTGACCTTTGCACATTAAAAATTACATATTACTAATTATAGGGATGTCCAAAAATTATGAATCTAAGACAATATGAATCCTAATTCAATTCCATATTCATAATGGTAAGTTTCACAATTTTATCATTTCTGAATCATTTTTAATAATTCCACAAATTCACTCTATTTTTAGGTGCATTATGGTGGAATTGTCTACTGACCTTTATGCACTAATTAGTTCATATCTAGGGACAAGATTATCCAAATTGTGCAAACCCAAAACCATATTATTCCTAACTCATTTACTGTTCCAGAAATGTATATATTGCATCCAAATTCTATCTAGGATATTTTCTACAATTTATGCAAAGTTAGCCATTTGGATCACGTTTGCTGGGCAGAGCACCTTGTATTCATTTGCACATATCTTAAGCTACAGAACTCCAAATTAGGTGATTCCAAAACTAAATTTCTCCTAACTCATAAAGCTATCTACAATAAGTTTTAAAAAATTTATCTCATTATAAAATTCTCAAACTAAACATTTAAACATGGGGCTTAGACAGGACAATTTCAGCAGAATTTGAATCTCAGCACATACACACACTTAGCACTTTGTTTCTTGTAACTTTACACCCTTTTAGGGATGAGAACAACATTTTCACCTTAGAAAATCCTCATGGTAGAAGCCTTCATCCATTCATACACCTAATTTCAGTTTGATCCAAGGCCATAAACATGTTTCCCATACATTAAATAATCTAGAAGCATGGCTAGAATGAAAGAAAAACATCAACACCTATGTGCTCACCTTGACCGAATTGCCAGTAGAAAAAACACTCTTCAATTGCTGGATTTTGGTTCAGCAAATTAGATGTTTAGAGAGCTCTTGAGATGGAGAACAACTTTGGTGAAGAAAGCTAGTTAAGTTGATAAGTATAAGGTGAAGTTTCATTAGGTGAAAAAGAGAAAATTTTGAAGAAAGTTGTAGCCATGGAGGAGATCGGCTAAGGCTTAGTGAAAACCAGAATTTTTTGGGTTTTTATGCTTATTTTAATATTTTATCAGCTCATGATGAGAAATGACTAATTTGCCCCTTTTAAAATTCTAATATTTACCAATTTGCCACTTACTATTTTATTATTTCTAATTTCCATATTTCATTTTATTTTTATTAAATTATATTTATTTAGGTCAAACTAAGTCAAACTTTGACTTGGAATGGGGTTTGACAAGCAGCCTCTTGAGAAAAGACCAAATTACCCTTCTACAATCTCATTACTTATTACTCTATCCTAGCATTATTTTGTTATTTAAATTCTAGAATTTTATATTTTATTTTTTTTATTTTCCACATATTCAGGTCAAACATGATCAAACATTGACTCCCAAGGTGGTTTGACCTGCTATGGGTAGTAAAATTACCAAACTACCCCTAACGAAGGCTTTTGGCTTCATTTGCGTTGTTTTTAGCATTTCCACGTAACTCAGTTCACCAGCTAGATCCACGTGAAACTTCTTTACACGAGGATTTTCCTATAATAGTCTGGGGTCCAAAGTTAATTTGGTTTGACCGTTATTCAAAAAAATTCTTCCAGCCTATGGACACGATCATCATTTTTGAATTTGTTGCACGTAAACCTAGGTGCGCTCATCTTAAAGAATTCTGAAAAGTGGTCTTCTTACCCTTTAGGTATTTATGGCCCAAATTTCACATTTTGCCACTTTAAAGACCGTTCGAATTGTGGATTGTCTTGTGGGGCACACTTGACAATTTCCCCCGATAACTCCTCAACATATGGGAATTAGTTTTCAGTAACTTGACTTAGTATTCTCATTCAGCACCTTTAAGAGGTATAGGGAGAATAGAGAAATTTGGGATCTCACAAGTAGTTCGTGGCAGTGGCAGTGGCAAGCCTATTGAATGGTCTCACAGATGATGAGTTCACTTTAAGCTCTCCTTCTCACTAAATCCCCCTAAAACCCTACCAAAGCTCTTACACAGAGCTGAGAAATACATCAATGCTAAAGAAACTTTGGCCAGTAGATTTGACAAAGAATAGTGATAGCTTTAAATTGATATATATATTTTGAAGTGACAAACACTTAAGCAAGATTAAATGAATGATCAATATTGTAAATTTGCTTTATCAATTATGATTTTCACAAACCATATTAAGTGTTTTTGTCAAATATAAAACGGTGATTTAATTAATTATCTTTACTAATTTTAATCAATTTAGAAAACATTTTTAATTATTGGTTTAAGTAATTTTCTTATGTAATTATTGAATATATTTTAAGAAAATTACTTGATAAATTTTTGGGCTCAAATTCATGTTTTCAAAGTCATGTCATATTGAAAAATATTCAAAATTGGCTTAAGAATGTTTTTTAATGCTTAAAAAGCCTAAAAGGCAAATGAACAGTGCAAGGGATTGATCCTTTAACCAAAAGGAAACATGAACAGTGCAAAGGATCCATCCCTACAGTGAATGTTGGCAGAATACTCATGAACAATTTAAGGGATTGATCCCTTCCTTAAAGGGATCTATCCCCTCCACGTGAAATGTGCCCAATAGTAATTTTTTTTTTGTGCCAATAGGAAAATAAGTTTTAGGCTCTACCAAGCTTCAACAACCATCTAAGGGAGTATAAATAGAAGATTAGAAGTTTAAGAAACTCAAGTGACTTCATTCTTCATCTTCTTCAAGCTTCAAACACATTCTAAATGCTAGAAATTCAAAATCTTCTATCCTTCTCATCTCTCTTTTATAGCATAGCACAAATCATTGTATAGATTTCTTTAGAGCTTAAATTTCTGTAATCATCCACCTACTTAGAGGTTATCCTTGATTGCAAAACATGTAAACCCATTCATAAATTGTAAAGGGGCGTGAACCCTTGAGAGCTTCATTATAAGTGAGGTTTGGGTAGAAAAGGTTTTCTCTTTAAGCCATAAAAGCGAAAGGTTGTAAGGTTTCCTTCTTGAGCCCGAAAAAGGTGTAAGGTTTCCTTCTTGAGCCCAGAAAAAGGAGAGGTGTAAAGGTTTTTCTTGAGCCTGCAAAATGAGGGTGTAAAGACAATTTCATTTATGGATTTAGGAAAAATCCTTAAGAGTGTCTCAAGGTAGAGAACATAGGCAAGGTTGCTGAACCTCTATAAATCACTTGTGTATAATTCTCTAATCCTTCCCTCTTTAGTTACTTGTAATTTAATTGTGTTTATTGTATTGTATATGAATTGTATGCTAGAATAGCCTAGTGAACTTAGAAGAACTACAATATAGGCTAGATAATTAAGAAGAACGAAAAACGAACCTAAGGTTAGTCAAAAACCCATTCATCCCCCTCTCAGTTAGGTAATTGAGCCAACAATTGATATTAGAGCTTAGGCTCAAGATTAGAAAAAGACAAACACCCTTTGAGTATATCAATATTAAATGGCTCATTTGAACATAAGTACACCCTTAGGTGGAGAGGGACACTCAATAATTAGACTTCCATTTTTAATGGAGAAAACTACTCCTATTGAAAAACTAGAATGATGTTGTTTGCGGAAGCAAACGATTGTGAGATGTGTAGGATTATAGTTAAAGGTCGCCAAATGTGAGAGCCACTTATACTATTACTATACATAATGTTAGACATTGGATCACTATTCAATTCCTATGTATTTTGCAAGTTATAGGTGAAACAGTGATATGGGCCCCACTGGCCCTACAGTGCCCGAATGGACGTGAGATTGATCAAACAGTGTCCAGAGGGTATGATAAGCCTAAGGTAAGAATTTCGAGCCTAAAATACCTTATTTATATTATTTTTGGGATATGTGCAAACAATTTAGAAAATGACGATTAAGGACATAGCTCGGTGGCATTTTTATAAATTGTGGTCAAACTAAAATGAATTTGGACCAAGTAAATATAGCATGATATCTACATAAAAATAAGTTTTAGGCTATATCAATAGATAGATCGAATCGGTGGTTAAATAAGCACATGATTTACCCGATAGAGGTAATTTCGTAATTTCACCTTTTCGGTAGATCGAACCCCACTGAAACCACCATGATTCATCAAATTACATCCAATAAGAATTTTTGGTGATGAAATATGAATTTTTGGAGTGCAATTACATAATTAGAAAAATTACGAAAACTTAAGAGCATTTTTATCCAAAAATTTCATAATCAAGGGCATTTTGGTAATTTTGCCCTACTTTAGAACATTCTATATTTTTCTCTTATGTTGGCCGGTCACTCCCACATCTTCTTCAACCTTTCTTCCTCATGCCACCATAGCCAAAAGCTTGGAAAAATAAAGACCTCACAAAACTCCATTAAAATCAAGTTATTTCAACAAATTTCCTTCTACAAAATTTCTCTACTCATCTTCCTCTCTTCACCCATACCCATAGCTCCTTGAATAAGTGACTAAATCAAGAGAAAAGAGGCCTTGATGGTTTCAGCCAAAGAGAGGTAATTTCATGGTTTTATTTTCTTTTAATTCTAATGGTAGATAATGATGAATTCACATGTGCTAAGCATGATTTTAGTGTTAGATTGAATTAATTTGAACTAAATCATGTTCAAACATAATCAATGGTATTCGACCATGCATGAAAGTGAAGGAATTCATGTGGTTTGATGCATGAAAATGGTGTTAAATGAGAGAATGAACATGTATAAACATGAAATAAGTGATAAAATGATGAAGTTCCATAAACCATGCTTAAAAGTGCATTCGGTCATGGCTAAATTATCTTAGGAGTCCCCATTTTCATCCACGCTGAACTGCTTTATTTATTTTCTTTCTAATGCAAATCTTGATCTCCTGATGCTCACCGTTTCTGTCTCAACACCAGCTCTTCTTCCTCTGTTCTAATAGCCCAAAATTTTACTTCACGCCCCTGCTTAAAACTAGAAAATGCCCTGTTTTTCAACCGAAGAAAACTTCATCTACTGCTCTTAATCATCTCGAATTAGCTACCACACATTCTTTGTTGAAGGCCTCGACACTGCCTTGCTCCACAGCCATAATTTCGTTTGTTTTAAACATCAAACAACACCTCAAAGACCACGGTAACAACCTCTCTCAGTTCTAGCTCCCTTGCTTTCGTTTCCCCTCTTGGCCTCAATTTGATTCTTCCTCAGGCGGTGATTTTCGATTCTCTCCCTTTTGTTTTCTTTCTCAAATTCTTCTTTCATTATTTGCTTAAAGGGGAAATAAGAGAGAGAGAGAGAGAGAGAGAGAGAGAGAGAGAGATGAGGAGCCGTGTGTGGAGAGAGCATGAGAAAGAGAGAGACGAAAATGGGAGAGTTTGAGGGATGGAGGGGTGCTCTGCCTTTTGGCAGAGTAGGTAGAGGAAATCAACTATAGGTGGGAAATTTCCCACCGATTTCCTTTTCTTTTCCTTTCTTTTTCTTAATAGTAATATATATATTTTATATTCCCTTATTTTAAATATACATATATATATATATATATATATTACTATGATTAATAATATATTTTCTTATTTATTTTTATTCATATAATCACATTTATATCATACTTAATTTAGTTTAATTTAATTATGTCCTTTATTTAGTTAAATATAATTTTACATTTGTTCCCTTAACTGTCTAGTCACTTATATATATACATGCACGTAGGTTTGATAAGTACAATTATATAATCATTAACTTATTTCATTAATTTACAAAAATATCTATTTATTTTCTTTATTGAGTTAATATATATCTCATATATATGTATTAATAATTTATTGTTAAATGCACCAAACTCTAATCTTTTTTTTTATTTCATCTCTTTCAGATAAGAAAATTTTCAAACTATGTCTCAATACTTGGTTTATTTAATCCATTCATTTATTTACAAACTCAGTACGGAGAATTTGCAATCTTCACAAGTCCAATTATGTTAGGCGTTTTTCAAACGGTGTTAACCTTTAGGGTAAAGTGGTTGACGAAATTGAAGTTCATGTATGACAGTGACAAAAAATTTTCTTTAGATACCAAAATAAAAAAAGTGATATAATTGAGGGGCTCAATTACACATTAACCCTTTTTAGAAAGGAAAAAAAGAATAAAAGTTGGCGGTTGCTATTGCTGAGCTGGGGCCAAATGAATGTAGAGGTTAATCCACATGGTAAACAGAAGATATACAAGTATACATTGCATCACCTTCACCTGCTTGCCCATAGCCCAATGCCCATTTCCCACCATATGTGAAAGTAAACCTTTTGTTTATATTGTTACTTTTCTTTATGGGCTAGTGAAAAAAGAAGGCATGCCACCCTCACTATTTAGCTAATTACTATCTTCATAAATAGAGTTGATCATAGGTAGCTAAAGCTAGATTTGGTCTGACCTCAGTCATATAATAATTTATATACAAACCCAAGCCTAAGTTCAATTTGGCATCTAAATTTGGGCTTAACTTTCAGTTTAGGCTCATTTTTTATTTTATAATGTAAACTCGAGACTAGCTCGACTCGACTTGAATATTATTTTTTATTTTTTACATTTTAATTTTTTTGTTTATTTGTTTTTTATTTTGTGAGAACCATGATTTTTAATGCATATTTATTAAACTATTTGTAAAATCTAAAGCAATTAAATTGCAAAAAACGTGAGTTTTGGTCTTTGGTGTCGGTACCTACGCAGTAGTACGGACAAGATTATGGACACTACAAGAGTGCACATCCACCTAGGAATATTGAGAACATCGAGAATTGATGAGATAGAGCCTCGAGGTAAGATTTTGTGTAAGAACCCCAATTTCCAAATAATTAGTATAAGTTATTTATTTTGGAAATCGAAAAGTGAAAGCTAATAGCTAAAATTTCTAAAACAGTGGTAATGTTAGAGGAAATTGGATATGGGTCCCACTAGGATTTCTACAGTCAGGATAGGGACGAAACTCCAGAGTGTTGATAATTAGAGTGAAATAATGAGATGGTTAGAATCTGCATCTCAAAATTCCTACGTTTAGGCATGTTTTGAGAAATGTGCAACAAATTTGATAATGACGGTTGTGTTCATAAGCCTAAAAAACATTCACGAATATCAGTCAATTAGTTTGACTTTTGACCCACAGATTGTCATAGGTGAATCCTCTTGTGAAGATGTCATACGTGATTCCAACCCGTAGACTGAATCACACAAAAACATTGAAAATAACAAGAATGAACAATCAGGGTTATTTTGGAAATTTCACCCTAATGACTGATCAAACCCCAATAGAAGTCAGTGTTTTAACTAAATTACGTCGAATAGATATATTTGGTATTTAAATAAAAACAGTTTGAAGTTAGACTGAATGTTTAATCGAATGTTGAAATAGTTAGGACATAAAGGGAATTTTCAAATGATGAGGGGCAAAATGGTAATTTGCCAGTAAAGATATTTATATGAGATATTTTGGCCCCCAAAGTCATCTTCTCCAAGTGATGGCCAGCCATGAGTGAGGTAGAGAGAGAAAGTCCAAGCATTTTTAAGGTTTTAGAGAGAGAAAGCATGAAAAGCACCTACCTACAAGCCCTAAACCGAAAAACACCCTAAATGAAAGTTGTTCAACTCAATGAGCTCTACAACATACTGTGGAATGAGCTATTGAGGAAACCATTTGTAGAGTAAAAAGCAAGCTTAAAGTTTCGGTCCTAATGAAGGTAAGAGAGAGAAAATTGAGTTTTTGACTTTACTGAATATGTGTGATATATTCGAGTCTGTAGAGCATGAATATGCAATCTAATCTAAAAAACTATGTTTAAATTGGTCTCTACAGCTTAGGAACAATGTGGGCACCAAAGCTTACTCATGGAAAAGCGGTGTTAAGCGATTGCTATTGTAGAATCGCGATTGTTAGGTAAGGGATATGTATAAAAGAACGTAGGGATATTGTGTTTGCATTGATTTGTGGTTGAATTGTGGTTTATTGAATTGTGATTGATTGTGTATGAAGTTTTGAAAACGAGTTTTTAACTCCTAGATAGCATTCTATCTAGGAGCAATTGACTGCCCAAGAGGAACAGTTGACTGCCTAGACACAGAATTCAGATATTTTCATTGTAACCTACTTAGACTAGTCGACTGCCCCAAATAGCAGTCGACTGCCCCTAACTAGAACTGACTTAAACCAGTTGACAGACTTACATGCCGGTCAACTACATTTTACCTAGAAGCTTTTCGTTTGAAAACCAGTCAACTGCCACGTAGGCCAATCGATTGCCCCTATTATAATCAGATTTTAATTATTGGAAATATTAATTCAAAAAAGAAAATTAATGAAAAGACATAACAGCTGATTGCCTCAAAAGAGCAGTCAACTGCCCTAAGTCAGAATGGTTTTAACTTAATAAAGTGTTAGGTAATGTAAAAACTTAAATAAGTTAAATCGATTGTTTGAAACCGTTTAATTTTGATAGTGAAATATGATAGTTAGAACGAATTGTTAGAATGAATTGTTAAATTGTAAATGATTAGTATTGATTCAAAAGCATATGTCTGAAAATATTGTATTAAACAATCGAAAGTTTATGAAATGTACCGAAAGATTGTAAAGTGAGATGTTTTGAAAATGGAATTGATTGAAATGATTGAACAAATTGTAGAGTTTGAAGAATCGAAATGATTAACTGTTATCAAGTGAAAAGAAATGTTTTGAGACTGGTTAATGATTGAAAAGAGTCATTGATTTGATGTTATTGATCGTATTAAAAGTATTGGAATCAAATAAATGGCATTGATAGTATTGAAAGCATTAGAATTGATTGAATGTCATCAGTCATACTGAAAGTATTGGAATTGAAAGTATAGAATCATAAATGAAAGAGTAATTCATAAGCATGCATTAGTCATGCATAATTGCATTGCTCACATGCATAATCATTGTTTGATAGTTTTTCAATCATTATGCATTATGGTTTTAAAGTGCATAGTTTGCATGTTTTAAAGACTGAACGAATATGAAGTGTTTGAGTTTATTGTATTGAATTAGTCTAAAATGTTTTGAACGTATCGTTAATGATTTTGTTTACATCAATGAAATATTCAATAAAAATGGTTTATTGTACGTATTTTGTATATGGTATTCTACAGTTGAGAGTTAGATTATGGGAGCCAACCCTAGGGTCCTAAGGGACTTATAGGCTACATGAGTTCCTTGAGACCATGACAGTCATTTTTAGGATCCCAAAGGAGCTAAGTGCTACACAGTGTACCTCACTATTATAATACATGAAATGGTAAATGAAACTTGGTTCCCAATTGTTTAAATGTTTTTAATAGCATTGTATACTATCTTTTAAAGTACCAAAGGTTTAAATGTTATGGGAATCAAGTAAATGTTTTAAGATTATTAGCCCCCATAGTTGCCTTTGGCAATCATGCATATCCGTCTATCCGATTGTCTATTTGTTTGCTATTAGACCTTAAGCAAGTCTATAGCCATATCTGTATCACCTGGTCAGTGGTATTATGAGATGTAACATTCACTAAATGACACTGATCACCTTTTCAGTAATCCCAGATGTCACTTGTCAGTGTACACAGAGAACACTCCTTTTGACTATGGCTATATGTCTTATTATATAAGTAAGACTGACTACTAGGGGTGGATCCCTGGACCACATAGTGGGTATGCCAGTCCTTACGATAAATCCCTCACGAGAACTTTATTAGCATGATTCTATTAGGATGCTGATTGTCTTCACTGAATGATTTTATAGAATGATTGTACCGATTAATTTGACCGAAAGATTGTATCGATTGATTTGATCGAATGATTTTACTAATTTCTTTTATCGAATGATTGTACTGATCGCTTTTATTGAAAGATTGCACCGATTGGTTTTACTTAATGTTTGCATTGAATGATTTTATCGAATGATTGTATTGAATCTCAATAATCGAAATGAAATGTTTTAAAGCAAATACATGTATCAATAGTATGATTGCATTGTTTTAAAGAAAGGGTTTTTTGAACCATTTGAATTGACATGAAATGTTTATCAATTGCATTGTTAGGATTTTCGAAAGTATTATATTGAAATCCCATTGGTTTAGAACGCATGAATTCCTTCTCTGTGAAGTTCGTTTAGGACAACTATAATCGGATCTAGGGACTAGGACAACTGAGGTGCTCTAGAGCATCCTTCCTTACTCAGCCTGGTATCTCTAATCAGTTATAGCAATTCTTTCCCTTTCTCATACTATGCCACTGTTGGAGTATGTCAATGAAAATGTCTTATTATAGTTAGGATATCTGCATGTAGTTGCACAATATCTAACACTACCGAGATTTGATTTAATGCTATTGATAGTAATTGTTATTATAAGAACCTGTATAGGATATGTGCTGTAAGAGCCTCGCCCGTCTCACCAGGCCGTCGGCGAGCATCCCCTAGGCTTCCTCATTGCCCCAGGTTTGCCTTGACAGCGAGAGTAGGCGATCGCCCAACACTCACCATTTCAACGTATTGTGCGCTTTGGCGGTCGCCCACCTCACGGCTTTGTCCCAAGGTGCCCAAAAGTTCCTTACAAGCCATTTATCACCTTGAGCGCGTTATTCAGTTCGAACTCGAGACCTCTATAAGTACCTGCATTCTACAATACTCATACCAATGGTTTGCTCACTCCTTATTTTTAACATTTATAGAGTATTTCCAGCTACTGCATGATATATCATCCAAGGATTTCCAGCTGTGCTTTGAGTACCTTGAGGCAGCTAGCTTATATTCTGGAGGTATACTCATTTATTTTATATGTTCAGACTTATTTTATAGTACTACTGTGTTGTATTATAAAAAAGGGATGTAAACGATAATCAAATTACGATATGTAAATATTTTTATTTAATTGTGAATTACAGTTTAAAAATGTTTACTGTATAAGGAAATGGGAAATAAAGGCATCACAGACAGCCCAACCGTTGTGATATGTATGAAAAAGTGTTAAATACTGTATATACAGGAAGTGACAGAGAAAGTCCAAGCTTTTTCATGGTTTTAGAGAGAGAAAGCTTGTAAGACACCTACATACAAGCCCAAAATAAAAAAAAAACCCTAAATGAAAGTTGTTCAGCTCGATGAGCCCTACAGTATAAAGTGGAATGGGCTATTGAGGAAACAATTTGGAGGGTAAAAAGCAAGCTTATAGTTTCGGTCCTAATGAAGGTACGAGAGAAAAAATTCAATTTTTGACTATCGAATATATGTGATAGATTTAAGTCTGTAGCGCATGAATATGCAATCTGATATGAAAATCTATGTTTAAATTGGCCTCTACAGCTTGGGAACAAAGTAAGCACCAAAGCTTGCTCATGGAAAAGTGGTGCTAAGCGATTGCTATCGCGAAATCGTGATTGTTAGGTAAGGGATATGTATAAAGAACGTAGGGATATCATGTTTGCATTGATTTCTAGCTGAATTGTGGTTTATTGAATTATGATTGATTGTATATGAAGTTTTGAAAACGAGTTTTTACCTCCTAGATAGCATTCTATCTAGGAGTAGTTGACTGCCCAAGGGGAAAAGTTAATTGCCTAGACACAGAATTCAGATATTTTCATTGTACCCGACTTAGACCAATCGACTACCCCTAAATAGCAATTGACTGCCCCTAAGTAGAACTGACTTAAACCAGCCGACTGCTTGAAATGCTGATCAACTATATTTTACCTAAAAGCTTTCTACTTGAGAACTAATTGACTACCATGTAGGCCAATTGATGGAGACCCATCAAGCTCACACAGCTCAAGTCATGTTCGTGATGTTCGTGATCCTTTGAGCATCCATGGAGGTCCAATTACAATAGCTAAATCAAAGATAATGCAACAAGCCTTGGCTGGTTTCATTAATATTGCTAGAGAGAAAGCCCAAAAAGCTTGAGCATGGAGGATGATAAAGTCTTCTACAACATGATCCAAGACCAAGTTCAACCTTCTTGAAGACACACACAAAAGTATTAGGTCGAAATGCAATTAGGCTGGATGCATATTTTATTTAGTTAAGTATTATTGGGCTAAACGTTGTCTTAATTTAATTTAAGCCCAATTCCTTTTTAAATAATATATTTTGTAGGACTTCTATTACTTGTTCTGCAAGTTAGGAGAGTAGGATTTCTATTACTTGTTCTGCAAGTTTGCTATTTCCTATTCTGCAAGTTAGGAAAGTAGGATTCCTATTACTTGTGCTGCAAGTTAGCTAGTTGCCTATAAATAGTTATGTAACCCTTTGGGGAGAACACAATTGATTTTAGTAATAAAATTTAGAGACTTCTTCTCTTTGGTTCTCTTGAGAACTCTTGAACTTATCAAGGTCTTCCTTGTGGCGTTCTTCTACCTTCCACCAATATATACCATAGGTTCTTGCTTTTCTAAGCAACGGGTCTTGGTCCAATACCATAGGTTCTTGTGTTTCTACACAACGGGTCTTGGTTTTACTTCTAATTTTTGTTTTCCTTTGTTGCGTTTTTAACTTGTTATTGTTTTTCTTCAAGTGTTCTTTGTCTTCTTCATTGAACCTCATCTTCTTTCGGTAAGGTCTATATCACCAATCAACTGCCCCTTTTATAATCAGATTTTAATTATTGGAAATATTAATTCGGGAAAGAAAATTAATGAAAAGACATAGAAGTCGATTTCCCCAAGAAAGTAGTCAACTGTCATAAGTTAGAATGGTTTTGACTTAATATAGTGTTAAGTAAAGTAAAAACTTAAAGAAGTTAAATCGATTGTTTGAAATCATTGAATTTTGATAGTGAAATACGATGGTTAGAATGAATTGTTAAATCGTAAATGATTAGAATTGATTCAAAAGTATATGTCTAAAAGTATTGCCTTGTATTAAACAATCGAAAGTTTATGAAATGTACCAAAAGATTGTAAAGTGAGATGTTTTGAAAATGAAATTGATTGAAATGCTTGAATAGATTGTAGAGTTTGAAGAACTTAAATGATTGACTGTTATAGAGTGGAAAGAAATGTTTTGAGATTGGTTAATGATTGAAAAGAGTAATTGATTTGATGTTATTGATCGTATTGAAAGTAATGGAATCGATTAAATGGCATTGATAGTAATAAAAGCATTAGAATTGATTGAATGTCATTAGTCGTACTGAAAGTATAGGAATTGAAAGTATAGAATCGAAAATGGAAGAGTAATTCATAAGCATTGCATTAGTCTTGCATAATTGCATTGCTCACATGCATAATCATTGTTTGATAGTTTTTCAATCATTATGTATGATAGTTTTAAAGTGTATTACTTTATTGTTTGGTTAATCTGAAAGAGTGCATAGTTTACATGTTTTAAAGACCGAACGAATATGAAGTGTTTGAGTTTATCGTATTGAATTAGTCTGAAATGTTTTGAGCGTATCGTTAATGATTTTGTTTACACCAAATGAAATGTTTGATAAAAATGGTTTATTGTACGTATTTTGTATATTGTATTCTACTATTGAGAGTTATATTGTGGGCGCCACCTCTAAGGTCCTAAGGGACTTATAGGCTACTCGAGTTCCTTAGTTCTTTGAGATCGTGATAGCCATTTTTAGGATTGCAAAGGAGCTAAGTGCTACACAAAGTACCTCACTGTTAGAATCCATGAAATGGTAAACAAAACTTGGTTCCCAATTGTTGAAGTGTTTTTAAAAGTATTGGATACTATCTTTTAAAGTACCAAAGGTTTAAATGTTATGGGAATCAAGTAAATGTTTTGAGATTGTTAGCTCCCATAGTTACCTTTGGCATTCATGCATATCTGTCCATATGATTGTCTGTTTGTTTGCTGTTAGACCTTAAGCAAATCTACAGCCATCTCTGTATCACTTGCTTAGTGGTACTATAAGGTGTATCATTTGTTGAATGACATTGATCACGTCTTCGGCAATCCGAGATTTCAAATGATCAGTGTACACAGAGAACACTCTATTTTACTGTGGCCGTACATCTTATTATAAAAGTAAGGCTGACTACTAGGGGTGGAAACCTGGCCTACATTGTAGGTATGCCAGTCCTTATAATAAATCCCTTACGAGAACTTTATGAGCATGATTCTATTGAGATGTTGATTGCCTTTGATGAATGATTGTACCGATTGATTTGACCGAAAGATTGTGCCATTTGATTTGACCGAAAGATTGTACTGATTGATTTGACCAAAAGATTATACCAATTGATTTGACCAAATGATTGTGCTGATTGCTTTTATCGAAAGATTGCACCGATTGGTTTTACCGAATGTTTGCATTGAATCTCAATAATCGAAATGAAAAGTTTTAATGCAAATAACTGTATTGATAGTATGATTGCATTGTTTGAAAGAAAGGGTTTTCTGAACCGTTTGAATTTGACATGAAATGTTTATCAATTACATTGTTATGATTTTTGAAAGTATTGTATTGAAATTCCATTGGTTTAAAATGCATGAATTCCTTCTCTGTGAAGTTTGTTTAAGACAACTACAATCAAACCTTAGGACCGAGACAACTAAGGTGCTCTAAAGCATCCTTCCATACTCAACTTGGTATCCCTAACCGGTTATAGCAATTCCTTCCCTTTCTCATACTATGTTACTGTTAGAGTATGTCAATGAAAATGTCTTATTATAGTTAGGATATCTGCATGTAGTTGCACAGTATCTAATACTACCAAGATTCGATTTAATGCTATTGATAGTAATTGTTATTATAAGAACCTGTATAGGATATGTGCATATAGTTAGCATGATATTAGCTTTTTTATATGTATTTCTTACTAGGCATAAAGCTCACCCCCTCTTCCACCTCACAGATAGTTCGTAGTAGTAGCTGCTTTGTTAGAGGAAGGATTTCGATCGTATTCCTTTAAAGCATTTGTATTGTATTTGAAGGTATATTTGTATAGTTACGTTATGTATTCAGACTTTATTGTATGCTACTTAAGTGTGTCACTGCGATGTAAACTACAAGAGTCTGTACGTCAATGATAGTCATTTGATACAGAAAGAAATGTATATCAAGTTTAAGTAATTTATACTTGATATTTATATAATTTTAGATTGCTTAGTTAAGTATAGATATGAGATAATTGTACTTGACTTGATGTAAATAAAATTAGAATGCAATGTAACTGAAAGTGAACTGTAAATGAATGTACTGGGATTACTCTGATTAATTGGATATTGATTTAGCTAAGTAAGTTTGTTTGTATGACATTGCTTATAGCCCAACCAAATGATTGAATGAAAGAAAAATTTAGTCCAAAATTTCGAATGATCAAGACATTACATTTTGAACTTCAAAAATTATGATTTTACCTTTATCTTGAGAATAAGACACAATCGAACTAAATAGCCAAATATAAAATTTAATGCATGAATTTCTATTAAGTATTAAATGCATTAAATACTTTAAAACTAAATTATGTTAAATTGTATAAGTTCATGAATTAATTGGAATTTTCATTTATTAGTACAATGAACATTAGTGAAGATTTAATAGTTGTTAATCGAGTTAGTTCATAAATTTAAAGAACTGGAAATTTGAAAACCCAATACATGAAGATTAGACGAATAATTAGAAGTGAACTAACTATTAGGCTTTAATATACCTAAAGCCTTATTAAGCAATTGAAATAAAAGTCACATTTAGCAAAAAAGGACCTAAACCCATGAGAACCCCCCTTTCCTTAAATGCGGTAAAAATTGACCTGACCTGAAAAATCAACCCAATCAATCGAAACCAAACATGATCAATCCGATTTGACTAAAAACGTTAACAAAACAAATCGACCCCGATCCGAATCCAAATTGATTCGAAACCAAATTGATCCGAATTTACATTGATCCAAACCTGACCTGATCTGAACCTGAATTGATCTAAACCCAAATTCATCCAAGTTTAGATTAACCCAAATTCGACCTAATTCGAACCCAGATTGATCCGAACCCAAATTGACCCGATCCAAATTAACCCAAACTCAAAAAGATTCAAACTTAAATTTAATATTATCAATAAATATTTAAATGTTAAAATTAATGATCAAAGTATTTTTCTATAGTAAATATATAATTTTTTTCAATAATATGAGTGTTATATTTTTTTGAATCTAGTTAAACTTAAACATTCACTTTTATATTATATTCATTTGAACCTAATGTATAATTATTTAGGATAATTATTCCATATACCACCGAGTAGTTTTTTTACTCCACAAGCAAGGTAAGGATCATGACACATGTCCTATTTGATTTATTTTTTAATTTTTAAATATTTTATAGGACATGTGTCATGATCTTAACATCACTTATAGAGTAAAAAAACTCCACTGATAGTATATAGAATAATTATCCAATTATTTAATGGCTAATCTATTATAAAGTATAGAACCTATATCACCTACACTTAGTGTATGTAATTATTCTATAAAAAATCAAGAGAAATTAAAGAGATGTATAGTAGTATATTATTATATTTAGTAGGAATTATTAAATCACTTTGATTCATAAAGTTATTAATTATTATAGATAATAGAAATAAAATGAAAAAAATATAATTAATTTATGAATATTGGTAAATATATTATAAAGAAAACTATCATACAGATTATTAAATATTTTGATTATTTCAATCCTAATTTTATTATAGGTCATGTAAGAAGAAAATTTTATTTTCATGAGTTTTGTGATTCTTAAAAATATGGTTTTGGTTCATTTTCATATTAGATAAATCACATCGAGATGACCAAGGCTTAACCAAAAAAACCTGTCCGCTCGACCCGAATCCAAATCCAACCAACATGAATTGACTAAAATGGTCAACAACCCAAACCCGACCTAATCAAACCAAAATTGATTTGAACTCAAATTGATTTGAATTCAAATTGATTTGAATTCAAATTGACCCAAACCTGACCTTATTCGAATCTGAAATGATTTGAACTCGAAATAGGTCGATTTTTCCTTGACCCAAACTCAACTTGACTCGAACCTAAAATTATCTGAACCCAAAATGATCCGATCCAAAATAACCTAACTCGAACCCGATTTGACCTGCCCATTTGCCACCTTTACCACTCTTTCTTGCAAAACCCGATAACTCCCAAGACCTTTCCTCTAATTCGAAAAACACCAAAATTCACAAGGGGAGAAGAAATTAAAGCTCAAAAATCACTCCTCTTAAGCTTATTTAACCATCTTCTTCTCTAAATAAGTTGAATTTCACGATTTTGGGAGAAGAAGCAAAAGGAAATTGGGGAAAATAAGAGAAAATAAGAGCTAGGGTTTCAATCTTCACAAAAGTTTTGGGGCAAGTGCGATTTTTGTTATAATTCTTCTAATTCAGAGGTGTTTAATCTCTTTTAAGCTTAATTATGGTTTAATTTTGAAAGAATTTTCAAGAAAGTCAAGCTAGGGTTCGACCAAGATTAAGAATCCCTTGGGTAAGTTAAATTTCATCGATTTCGGAACATGCATGTGTTTAATTTCTTAAATGGATGATGATTGTGGCTTAAAATTGATTAGGTAATGATGGATTTTCAATTTTAGAACCCTAAACCCTAAAGTTTGGCAACTCCATGCAAATTGGGGATTTTGTTAATAAGTCGCAATTCTTAGTAATTCCTGCAAATTAATGTTATGGAGAAACTCAATTATCAAATTGTGAAGCAATAATGTGTCATTTTTTAGAATTCCTTTAGTGTAGAATTTGTCTATTTGGGGATTCTTAACAAAGGCGTTACAAGTAAGTAACCTTAAAGTTTATAAAGAAATGATTTTTCTGATTAGGCTATGAGTTGAGGTGATTGATTTCTTGTGAAATTATGTTGATGTAAAGGTTGCTTAAGGACATTAGAAAGAGGCTTGTGGAGCCTGTTATACCTTAAGATTTAGTGACGGTAGTGGTGTGGTAAGTAAATTGCTACGCTTTGGTAGTGTCTTGAGTGTAGGTAATGTGTTTAGTGTCATAATCCGAAGGCCGCGACGTACACTTATCAATCACACTTATACCGTTTTCTCAAATTTACGAACTAAATTTTTCTTTTCATTTGAAGGTTTGTATTCGAAATCAGTGTCACTTCTAAACTAAATTCGCATTTCTCAATTCGATTTAACTTTACATTTACCATTTAATTTACTATCTCTTAGAACAACTCAACTTGATTGATACTTTAATTCAATATTAAATTGTTAAAAGAAAAAGGTTAAAAACTCCCCTTTATATATAATCGATTTTCCCCAGTAAATAACCTGCAAAATAACAACTATTCCCAGCAACAGATCTCAATTTCCACAATCCACAGCTTACGTTATTATACACTACACAATCCCAGAATCATCAATTAACATTTTCACATTTCATAAAGTTCATAGTTATCATACCACAATCACATATCGAATTATACTTAATAATCATTCTAGTCTATAGTAATCTAATGCGATCCTAAGTTACATCCCAAAATATTTCTAATAAACATGTACTGTGTATTGCATAATGTCTATACATGATAACTAACATGATGTATAAATTTCATATACCTTAAAAATAACAAAAGCAGCACTCATAGGACTTAAGCAAGTGCCACTACTAGGTACAGTCCCCAACGCCCACACAGAGGCTTTAAGCGTGGACTTTAGCTTGTGTGATCTGTGATGATGTTGGAAAGGGGTGAGCAAAACCACGGCTCAGTAAGTAGTTTAAGTAAATGCATGTTAGACTCATGTCGATTTACATGCAAGTGTAGAAAAACAATGCTGAAGTGACATGCATGTATGGTATTCAATCACGGTCTTAAATCAAAACATTTTCACCATGCACTTCCGTTCAAACTCTTTCACCATGCACTTCAGTTCAAAATACTTTTATTATGCACTTTGTTTAAATCAAATTTACAATGTGTTTCGATTAAATCCATTCACTATGCATTTCGATAAATCAATCACTATGCATTTCAATTAAATCAAAACACTATGCACTTCGATAAATCAGTCACTATGAATTTCGATAAACCAAATCAGTATACTTTGCGATAAACCAATCAGTAAGCACTTCGATGAATCAATCACTAGGTACTTCAATAAATCAATATGTTGATAGTTCGATAAATCAATAAGTAAATACTTTAATAAATCAAATAGTAGGTAGTTCAATAAAGCAATCAGTGGGTACTTCAATAAATCAATAAGTAAATAGTTTGATAAATCAAAAAGTATGAACTTCGATAAATCAATAAGTTCATAAAATGAAAAATCAGTACCTATTAGGCATGTAGCCTTGATTCACTGAAATCAATTTTGATAGTAAAACGACAGTATGTAGAGTTTAGGCAAGAATCCTCAGTCAATGATACGATAATAGTGTCCATCCTAGCTAGTGATGGAATGGTGTCGCAAGTAACACAGAATCTATGGCCATAGAACAGTATTCTAGTCTCGCTGATCAATTGAGAGCTGGAACTTGTCTGTTGGTTTTCCAGACAAGCCTAACAGTTTACCTAGAGCACTAGGCTCGATAGGTACAGTACAGTACAGTAGTCTAGAGCACACAGCTCGATAGACAGGTAATAAGGCCTAAAGCTAAGCTCAATAGGCTAGAAATGACCCGAAGGTCATAGGATATGCCTTCACTCAAAAACAGTTCATAAACAAGGTTCTCGTGGAGCACTTGGCTTGCTTGGATTTCAAACCATTTAGTAAATCATTTTTGAACTGTCAAATATATGGAAATTTCGATTTATTTCAAGGTCAGTTCAAATCCAAACTTTAGATTTAAGACATGATGCAAGTAGTAAAAATATAGATATTAAATAATTAAATTTAAACCATGTTATATGTAAGTGCACATACACTTCGACTCGCTTAATTTAACATGTACGTTTAGCTAGCCACAACAGGTAAAACAGAAGATAAGTTTTTAATCTAATTCGATCGTAGACCAATTCATAAACAAACTATACCTTAGTGTCCAACCATAACTTTCATATTTTCTTATCGTAAGAATAAACCGAAAATATTTATCAAATTTAAAGTCATTCTACGAGATGATGCTAACATACGTTACTTAACCCACTTACCTCGAGGCTTTACAATTATCTTCTTCAAGCCTCTAAATCGACACTAAGTCTTCCACTTCAGTCCAAGCCACTACAAACCAATCAAATCACATAACCAGTCACACTTATCCAAATGTTGATGCACATATCTTAAAGCCAAAATCATCTAAATTCATTTCTATGCCAATAATTTAAATCTTTATTATCTTTAAGATCTCTATATTTATATATATAAATATTTATTTATATATATGTTTAGAGATGAGTTTATCCATCTTTTTATTCGAAAACATAAGTAAATCTTAACCAAATTACTTTTCCTTACTCTTAAAGAATTTTCCTTAACTGAGGTTTGTATCGATCCTTCCCCCCAAGCATCCAAACCAATACATCTATAAGTATACATATATATACATGTATATACATTTGCATGAAAGCATTTATGCTTAATCAAATCCTATATTTCTTTCTTCATCAAGCTCATGAGATATATATTCACATTAATCTATCCTCAACGCAGTCTTTTAGGAACGTTTATATATATATATATATATATATATATATATATATTATACATATGTAAACAATATTGCATTAATCTATCCTTATTTCATACTCTTAGCATATAGAGCAATATATACTTAAATGCTAAACTTAAGGACTCCTTACCCTTTTTGAAGTACTACCAATCTGAGATAACACTAAGCCAGTCTTGTTTCAACCCTTGTTCATGCCTTTTGGTTTGTCCCAGCCCATGGCCCTTCCTTCACTGCCTTCACGTCTTATCTTCTTCAGTAAAATCTCCCTTCAGCCTTTCATCATTGTCGCCTTCAACAGCCTTAAGTCAAGGCCCATCTTAGCAACTTCTAACTTCATTTGACGTCACTGCTCAACTCTTAAACTGGTTTCTTTTCAGTCCATGGAGACCATTGTTGCAATCCCATTTCAACAACTTCTCAACCCTATTTCAGTTTTCCATTTTTATACCAAAACTTAGCTTTCAAGCGCCACATTCCCAGCCTGAAAATGCCACACAACAACTAGCAAACATAGACTAAAACTCAACTGAAATTAGCCCAACAAATCTTGTTTCAACTACTAGAACCAGCCCCTATTCAAACCAGAACATTGCCTTATAACCAGTCTCAATAGCTCCTGTTCTGCCTTCTCTTCAAGTGCCAAATGCTGCCATTTCCAGCAGCCACAGAAAACCCAGTTCAACCTCGGTTTATGGCCATTAACAAGCCCCTGTTTCACACACACATAAAGGCCAACCAAACAACCACTAAAGCCATCGTTCCCAATAGCCACCAAGGTCACGATCAGCTCTGTTCAGCCACGGTTCATGGCCATCAATGAGCTTTTGTTCCAAGTGCCATTTTCTAGCCTTGATCCAGTTCATTTTTAGCCTTGCGACAGCCCTTTACTCCATAAATTCCAGCACCAATGAAACTCCTCTTGAGTGTCTTGTTCCTGTCCCTTTTCAAGCCACCAAAAAAACTTCTTAAAAACCAGTATACCACCTTAACCCAAAATAGCCACCGAGAGCAACCCTCGTCCAGCCAAGATCGCACCAAACCACCCAAAGAAAGCCCTTATTTCTCGTCACTTCCTGTAGCTCTTCACTGCTCTCTTTCTCTCGTTTCACTCTTTTCTCCTCACTCATTCAACTGCCATTTTTTTTTTTGCTTTTTCGATTTTCTTTCCTTCCTCCTCTGTTTGTTGCAGTAATTATTCTCCCTTTCGATTGCAGCTTACCTCTCCATGGTCGCTGTTGTTTCTTTCTTCTTTCTTTTTTTTGTTCTGATTTTTTTTTGTTCTGAGTTTCTTTCTTCTCTCTCCCTCTCTTTCTTTTGCTGCAACAGTTTCTTTCCTTTTCTCATTCCCTTCTCCTTTCTGCAGCATCGTTCTTTATCTTCACTCATTAGACTATAGTTTTCTCTCTTCCTCTTAACCACCGTTTCTTTTTTTTTCTCGTCTCTTTCAAGCTTCCTTTATTTATTATTTTGGTTGGTTTTGGCAGATGACCTCTGACTTGTTTCTTTCCTTATTTCTTTTATTTTCAGCTTCTATGGCTTTCCGTAAGGGTGTGGCCAACTTTCTTAATTTCTTTAGGCTTTTTATTTGTTTCACTTAACCACTCAAGAGTAGAAAAGTCAACAGCCAATCAAAATCAAGGAAACAAAACCCATTTTCCTCAGTTAATGCTCATTGGTCGGTTATACATGACATCTCTTACACTTTTATTTCTTTTTTATTTTGCCGACATAAAGTTTCTCCTGTTCCCTTGTCTTCCACCTTTCATATATTATTGTTTATTCAACGACCAATAAGAATCAAGCTTCCTTAAGAAGCTAAAGTAGATATTTATCTTTTTATACATTTTAATTTTTAAATAAATAAATCATGTATTTTTCCTAGACCACCTTTAATTCCAAATACATGACCATAATTAATTCTTATAATTCCACCCATGTCCTTACTATTTAAGCATTTATATACTAAATTACAAGGGTGGTCGGCCATTACTTAATGTACTAGTATTTTTTTTTTATACTTTAAACTCCTTTACTTCATTTAGTTTTCATTACTTGAAATAATAATAATTACATACTACATTTCAATACTTAGCTTATTGAATGTCTTCTATTTATTTACAAAATCGTTACGAAATTTGCAGTCTTCACATTTAGGGAGACGTTTGAGCAATTTGTTGGCTCAATTATCTAACTGAGAGAGGGGTGAATCTGTTTTTAACTAATCTTAGGTTTGTTTTTTGGTTTTCTAAATTCTCTATCTTATTTAATAGTTCTCTAAGTTCTCTAAGCTATTGTAGCATAGAATTGAATCACAATTCAATATACATAATTAAATCACAAGAAAGTAAAGAGTGAAAGGTCAGAGAATTGTATGCAAGCGATTTATAGAGGTTGGCAACCTTGCCTACATCTTCTACCTTAAGACGCTGTCAAGGATTTTCCCAAAATTCACTAATTTGAATTAGTTACACTCTTTTTCGCAATCTTAATGAGGAAACCTAACCATTATTTTTTACAGGATCAAGTAGCAAACCTTAGACCACTACTTTTACGGGAGCAAGTAGCAAACCTTACAACTCTCCCTTTTATGGTTCAAGGAGAAAACCATCTACCTAATTCCTCACTTACATCCCAAGCGTTCACTCCCCTTTACAAATTGTGAATGGGTTTTCTAGTTTGTATAATCAAAGAGAAACCTCTAGATAGGCAAATGATTACAAGATTAAGCTCTAGAAAAATCTATACAAAATTTATATTATGCTATACAAGAAATATGTGAATGATAGAAGATTTGGAAATTTCTTGTACAAGAGTTGATTTTGAAGATTGGTGAGCCAAAAATAGTTCCTCCCATGAGTCTTCACAAAAACTACCTGTAGGAGCCTTTTTCTGGGCATAAGGGATCGATCCCTTTAGCAATCTGACAAAAGGGGATCGATCCTTACTGAGGAAAGGATTGATCCTCTGTCTCTTAAACTCAATTTTTGGGAAATTTAATTATGAAAATGTATTTATAAACCAATTTCAATTTCATTTAATTGTGGCATGACTTTAGATGCATGAATTTGAACCCAAAAATCAAAAGAACCACTTAGCATACCTTAAGCTCTGGAACCAAAATTCATAAGCCTCCCTTAAATCAAACATAAACACATTTTTTATTTTAGTATTGCATTCATAGGATTTAAGCTAAATTAATTAAAAATCCTTTATTTCTCACCTTAAACACCCAAGGCTGAATGCTCAAGTCTCCTTACCTTTCATTTTCAAGCCTTTCTTTGCAAATCCTTCACATTCAACAACATCTAATCCATCACTCATGACATTGGGAGCTTAAGCAACCAAGGCAACACTTTCCTTACCTTAAACTCAAAATGGTTGAACTTCAACACTTTTCAACTCTCGATTTCACACTCTCACCAGAAAATTGGCACATTCAATGCCACTCCAAAATCCTTTTACACTCTAACAACATTTTTCTTCTTTTTCACCAAAATCTCTTCAAACCGTGGCTGGATTTGAAGAATTCCCACCAATTCAAATTGAGTAGAAGTAAGGGGGAGAAATATGGTGCAACACATGACTTAGAAGCCCCATTGAAGAGAATGAATGTAAGAATCGATTGGGGAGAGGCTAAACATTTTTCAAATTATGATTTCTTAAGGTTTTAGGGTTGCTGAATTGGGGATGGGAGAATTAAAAAGAGGAGTCATCGATTTGAGAGGGGAAAAGGGGTTTCACAATTTTGGGAAAGGGCTGATGGGTTTTTGTTACTTATTTAATTACATTTTATGCTTTAAGCTTTTTCTTTAATTAATTTCTTCAAATCACATCTAGATATTTTGACTTAATTATATTCGGACACCTTAAAACCTTATTCTCATTCCATTTAGATCCTTACAAATTCCTTTTACTCATATTAAGCCCCAAGTTCCAATTAAATTTTTTGATTTAATCGCCGCATTCAATCAACTTTCTAATTACTCAACTTCAAGCCTAACTTCAAACAATTAATCGTATCAATCAACAAGAAGTCTAAGGGCATGCCATACATGATCATAAAGGTATCTGAATTAGCTTTTCAATGAAATATGAATCACCTATATCGGAGTTCTTTATCAAAAGTTATTCCCGTTTCTTTACTGATTGCTCACAGTCAGAATTTCCTGATTATGATGTAACTTTAAAATCTATTTGCATTGATCTACATTGAGTAGATGACAAGCCTTATATGGTTAGAAAGCTTATCGAGTTAGCTTTTCATCAATTTTGAATCACCTTAATCGGAGTTTCCTAATAAGAGATATGTTTAGTTTTTTACAGAAGTGTTGAATGATGGATTTTACTGCACATGGTTCAATTCAAAATTATTCTGGTATTAATCTGTAGGGAATTAAGCGACAAAATTTTTATGGATAAAAGACCTTTAAGTCAGATTTCATAAGAATTTTACAGTTTATCGTTTCGATACTCTGTTCAAGAGATATAATCGAGACAAGACAAATTGGTCATGAGCCAAAAACTAAAATTTTTGGTTTATTGTCAAATTCTTAGAATATGCCTAAATCATAATTACATGAACCAAATTGTCTTACCTAAAATGTTTTATGACAACTTAAAAGTAGTTACATGGTTTATTGGTGGGTGCGCGCTCCAGTGGGGCTCGCTGGTTTGTCCATACAAAAGCCTACGTTCTTACATCAAAAACTGAAAATGTCACAATTCGACCTCCAAACACCCTCTAAGGGTCATTTAGCATTATTTAACATGTACAAAAATTGTAGTTATTACATTTACGACAACTATATCATATTTATCACGATAAAAAAAAAAACATTTCAAAAATTTATCGGATTCGCAACAACTTTTCATAGTCGTTGCCAAATTAAAATTTTCTTAATATTCTATACAAGAATCAAAATAACTATTACAAAATATTATTAGCAATGACTTTCATTGTCGTTGCCTAATTAACATTTTAAATATTTTATATAATGACAAAAAAGTTTGTTATGATCTATATCATATTCATATCAACAACAAAAAAAGTCATTTTGAAATTTTATCAAATTTGCAATGACTTTTCATAGTCATTGCCAAATTAAATTTTTCTTACCATTGATACAAGGATCAAAATAATTGTTACAAAATATTATTGATAATCTAATTGATAATATTTTGAAATTTAAATGTAAGTTCAAACTTGAATTTTGATAATATAATATGAATAATTATATATTCATGTGAAATGTGATTTTTACCTTTTTATCATTTACCGAAATATTTTTTTCCCTGTATTATTCGAAGATTTATTATTAGTGTGTTCATTACTTTCATTATTTTTGTGCTTAATTTCAAAAGTATATTAGTCAATTGGTAGTCATATATTTATTTTATTGATTTCTCTGTTTAAAAAAAATCAAATTTGACTTTTTAAGTAGCAAAATAACATATGCATTTATAATAGATACACATAAAAGGCTAATCTGAATAGGCGATATGTTGGGTCTAGTGAGATTGAAAACAGTGGTGTCAGTGTGAATAATTAATGTAGCAATGAGATTAGTTAATGTAACCTTTATATTTGTTTGGATGTAATTGCAGTGATGGTTGTGAGATGAATGTTGCGAAAAGAGAAAACGACCATTATGAATTAAAGTTTATTTATCATGAAATTTATAATACATTTTTATATTTGTAAAGTTAATAAATAATTAAAAATTATTAAAATTATATTTTATCAAATAATATTTTTTAATAAATTAAAAAAATTACTAAAACTATTTTTATATCAAATCATATTTTTGTTATTAAATATTTAAGTATTATATATTAATGAACTATTTAAAATTTTATTTAATAAATAAACTCCAAATTCAAAACCTCAAACTAGAAAATGACAAAAAAAAACATTTGGGGTAAAAATAAAAATGAGAGTATTAATAAAATAAATAATTAAAAAAACAACTAAAAATAAATTTAACAAAAAATAAAAAAGAAAGGAGTATGTTGGAAATTTATATTCACACCAAACCCCTCCAGTTAACCCACTAGAGGCGAAACCCCTCATCATAGCGGTAGGATCCAGTCTAAATGCAGCTCATTGCATCCCACCGATGCTAGTGATTTTAGGTCATGTTTGGTACATAAGATGATGGATAGGATAGGATGATAATCATCCTATCTTATGTTTGGTGCACACATTAAGGGGATGATTGGATTGTAAGGAGGATTAGTCATCCTCTTAGGATGATTCAATCCTCTTAGTATAAGATGATTCAATCATCTTCAAAAGGTAAGGATTATTTCTAATCCCATGGGATTAGAAATAAATACTAATATTTTATTCATTTCATTCTTAAAATTTGTTTTTAAAAATTAACTTAAACATTTAATAAAATAATAATGATATTTGTTTAATTAATTAATTAATCCAAAATTTTTCTTTCTTTTTATTTTTTACTTCTTTTTCTTTTTTTATTCAAGAAAATTTATAATTTTGATAAAATAATATTTTCTTGAACAAATTTTTTTAATTATTTTTTGGAAATAATTAAAATTTTTAAATCATTTTTTAGAAAATAAATTCTCAGACATAAAAATTATTATAAAATATATTTTTAACTAGTTTTCTCTTACGTTTAAATTTTTATTCATTCTTAATTTTTTTCTTTTTTACTTTCAAAAAAAATATAAAAATAACTTAAAATTTATTAAATTTTTTTACTTTCAAAAAAAATAAATTATTAAATTTAACTTGTATTTTTCCTTTTTCTTTTGTTTTCTATATTTCCTTCTAGTTGATAAAAAGAAAAGAAGATAAAGAAACCATAAAAGTAAAGAAAAATATTTAAGAATGGTCTTTTGGAAAAATTAATATAATTAAAAAAATAAACTTATTTCCTAGAAAAACTCAATTTTCCAAAAATGAATATACTTAATTTAAAAAATATTTCAAATTTAAATCATATAAAAGAAATAAAAACAAAAAGGAAAGAAAAGAAAAAAAGTGAAAAAGTATAGAGAATTTTTTTATAAAAATTCATTTTTTAACAAAATAATTTTTTTGAAAATGTAATATAAATTTTTAGGAGTAATTTTTTATTAAAAAATAATCTAATAAATTCGAATATTAATTTTAATATCATAAATAATATCTAAATTTAATTTTTTTATATTTATAACAAAAAAATTTATAAATTTAAATTATGTTACTTTAAAAAAGAGTACTAAAAAATTCATTTTATATTACTTTTAATTTTACACAGAAAATAAGGTGAAAGATATAAAAAGTTATCCTATCCTATTCTTAATCTTTATACACACCAAACATAAGATAAGATGATATAATCTAATCTTATCCTATCCATAATCTTATATTATCTTATCCTATCCTCATCTTATACATCAAACATAACCTTATTGTATTTATCTTTAGACCCACTGCATCGAAGGTGCAGTGGGATCCAAATGGACCCAACAGCATTTACACAATTTCTTTGTTTAAATCAATATTTAGTTGTGCGCTCAAAAATATGAATTAATAGAATTTTAAATGGCAATATAGATTTGTAATACTCATTTGTGTTTGAATAAGTTTTTGAAAAAAAAAACTTTATTTATAAGAGATATTAATTTTTTTTATTGAGGGATGTAGGTTCCCCCTTCCTCCAAAAGGAAAAACATGCATCAATTTTTTTTGGATAGTATATTTTCATTCAAAGTTACAATTAAAATTAGCATATTGTATTTTATGGATCGGTAATTTGCTAAAGTGATAAATACAAATGATAACAATAAACTAAACAAATCATTAACCAAATAAATTTGATTCACACTTGGTAAGACTCGAATTTGAGACTTCAAAATTTTAAAACTTCTTTTTTTGCCATTAAGCTAAAGCCTCGTTGACAAAACATGCATCAATTTAGACCAAGTGTTCAGATTCAAAAGAAAAATATCATTGTATAAAACCGATGATATAATATATGGTAATTAATAAAATAATTAGTAACATATAATTACTCTTAATTACACCTCTTATAATAATATCAGTGATTTTTTTTCTAAAATAATGTTCAGTGACACCAATTAAAATGACATTTAAAAAAATGGACATGTAATTAAGGCATCATTTATTTTAAATTTAGTAAAAATAATACATTAAATACAAAAAGAATTATTTTAAATTAGTATTAAATACAAAAAGAATTATTTTAAATTAGTATTTTAACTATTTTAACCAATGCTTATAGTAGCGGATTAACCGGATGCAACCAATATTAGTGGTGTAAACGAGAAGGTATAATTCCAACAAAGGCAAAAGTCTTGTGGCTAAGAAAACTCCAGATTTCATGTATTTTTGTGAAACCTGAAGTGAGATTAAGGTTTATGTTCCCAAATTCCGTGCTATTGACCTTTCTCCATGATAATATCTAGTAACAAAAATAAATCTTTGCTCGAATAAATAAATAAATAGACCGTAAATCTTGATGTTTACATAGCTTCAAAGCCTGATTAAATTAAACACTTTTTTATTTTTAATTTTACAAAAGAGAAAAATATATTTTTCTGACTAAAATGCCCTTGTCAATGATTTTGATGTTCCCTAGTTTACTTTATTTGTCACCTAATGATGATGGTATAGTTGCCCAATGTGAATGCAGAATGCTTATCTCTAATTATCTGTGCATTATTTTATGGCAGATTGCAGAAGAAATTCTCTTTTTCCTTCTTTTCTTTTGTTATGTGTTCTTTTTTGTCCTTTCCTTTTCATTCATCCACGTTTCTTGGCTATTCTTGTCTTCCTCACTTGCTTCAAGTCTTTCAGGTTTGACCCAAACTCCCAGCTTTCTTCTTTTGAATTCATTTATTGAAGCTAAGCACTCCACAACTTTAAAAAAACTATGTATTTTTATACGTGCAAGGAACTTTATGTGAAAAATGAAAATCAAACTTTAAATCTAAGCACTCCACGGCATTAAGAAAACAATTAAAATGTGATAATGATTAATGGATAATCATTTTATATATCGTCAATAAAATTTTTTGACTCTACAAATGAAGTTAACATGATAACATATGTCTTATTTTATTTAATTTTTATAATATTTTTATATGACATGTGTCATTATTTTAATACTACTTGTAGAACAAAAAAACTCCACTGACGATATATGAGATATTAATCATGATTAATTTGATCAAAGTTGAATTATTGTTTCTATGAAATAATTGTCTCTAGTGTTTATAGTGTTTGGTTGAATTGGCTTTCTTCCAAGAAATTTGATGCTAGTTTAGTTCGATATCTCAAAGATTTACATATCAATTTATGGAGAGCATTTCACTTATAAATTGTGTTATTATAATTTTATAATTGTTAAATCATAATAAGTAATTTTAAATTGTGATTGGTTATAATAACGGTGTAATAATTATAACTGATATGCTCCTCGTATTATAATATAATTTTGATAACTTTCTTCATGCAAAGTTTACCTGTATCAATAAATTTCTATGAGCTTGAATTGCTAAACAATTACTATATCTCATTATGAAATTTTAAAATAAGCGAAATAAATAAAGATGAGGCTACTTTTTAATAAAATTTAAATGAAGAGTTAAAAATTGAATATGAAACGAGAATTCTTATTCTAAAAGTAATGTTAGAAATATAGCTCTCAACAATCATATAACAAGAAGAAGTCATTTTTCATTTGAGCAAACAAAGGACCTTAGAATTTGAAAATCATGTGAAAAAAAAAAAAAAAACGTAACGTTGCCTACAATCACATCTCACACTAATTGTATGGTTCATTTACAAGGCACAATTCTTGGGACAAAATTATAGAAACATACAATTCAATCATCAAGCTAAATGGTCCCAAAAATTTTCTTTTCATTTATTTATTTATTTTTCTTTGATATAATCGATTAATCCATCGAGTTTGAATCGATCATAGCCATCGAAATTCTTGCTCCTATTTTATTACGGTAGGTTGCAACCTAAAAGGAATGGCCACCAATTTACTTCAATTCATAAATTTCTCGGGCCCTAATATCATGACCTAAATCTAATCAGTTTTAATTCCACAGTGGATCCCACTGCAAATGTTTCTTTTTTAAGATTCGTTTATACAATTTTTTTTTCTTTTAATAATTATAAAAGCCCTAAATATTTTGTCAAAACTTTCCGTTGTCCCCGTCGGGACGTATGACCTCTTTTGGCTACAAGTTTTGTGCATGACATAGAGATGTTCATATGTCAGATCAGATGGAATCGAATTGCATTTGGGTCGAGTTTAGGTAAAGTATTAAGATATTGATAGTGAGTTCAAATTTGACTCGGTCTAATTTTTCGGACTTAATTTTTTGGTAAAAATTTTCAAAATGAGTGAAGAGGATTTTTTTTTTAATGGAGTGAAAGAGGATTGATTAAAGTATATTTAACCAATGGATAAAATTAGTGTTTGATGTCATAATATGCTAAGACCTAAATCTTAACTTGTTAGACTTAAATTCAATGAGTTGTCACTAACCATTCTAACCTATTTATGATAGTCACATAATCAAATTATGAACATAGCTTTGCCTATGTTCAAAGTTCTAAATCCAGTAGTATGGTTATATGTTGGAAGGATTAGTACCCCACGTTCATTTTAAAATGGTACAACTCAAATTTATGTAAGCCAAAATTTGCCTTTATTTATGATTAATTTCGATATGATTAATATTGAAAATATTTTTAAATATCCTTTATTATGTTGGTGGGACAACTTAAAAATTTTTTCTCACCTCAGGAGTACTTTTATTTTTGCTAAATTAGGGTTAATTTTATTAATGATATAATAACTACCAATGGAGTTGTTGGAAAACAACACTCCAAATTCAGAACAAACCAGAAACTGTTACAATCATAAAAACCGTTCCAAAAGAAAACACCCTAAAACATAGCAACAAGGCAAGCCTAGCAAATAAACTAGACACACCCAACATGCAAAAGATATACTATGCAACTCCACGGAATTATCACCTTGCAATAAACATCTGCTCTCTCCACACCTCTCTCCACAATTTTAGCCAATAAATCTTCCATACCAAAACTTCTCAATAAATAATGATCATATCAACATCAATCCCCAAAATGCAACATATAAGGCCTCAAACCCCAAAACATAACAAAAGAGAACAACATAAGTGACACAATCTGGAATCAACCTCTTCAACCCGATTTAGCTAACAATCTAAAGGCATTAATCCATTCAAATGACACAAAAACCTATCCAACCTACTCAAATCATTTATAATTCCAATCTAGGAAAACCATTTTCCTACAATTCACTGAGCCTGATAATATCATAACATCTGAAACCCCAACTCCATAAGCCATACATCCCCACCTCACTATAATGAAATCCCTAAGCACAGTCCAATTCCATTTACCAAAATGAAACTATCTAAATATTATTCCATAGACATTTCATTGCCTACAACTCACATGGAGCAAACATTTTACATACTGCACCATCTGACCCTAATCTTGTCCACCTACCTTTCACAAAATCAATTAACAATGAATAAAGACATTTTCCTTCACAAAACACCTATTATCCTACAACCATGAGTAAACACCTGAGATGACTGGAAGTTCTTAGAAAAACACTAATGAAAACTCCCTCGGAAACTTCTTTAAACATGGTCTCTTGGAACACTAACATCTCCGCTTTATTAGAGAACACCATAGCCTACAAAACTCCATACTTAGCCACACATTCTATCCCCTAATAATTCAGGCTAAGATTTTCATTTTTCCTCCTATGTAAAACACCAAATCGACCATGGCAAGCAACATACAATTGATAATTCCCCCAAACGAATAATCCCTCAATTACTTGATAATCTCTTTAATCTATATATTTCTTCCAATTCCTTCAATCTTTGAATGACCTTTTCATCTTCACAATCCGTAATCATTCGTAAAAGTTTACCAATCTTTCATGTCTCAACTGCCTCCTCTTCACAAATTACTCTCTTCTATTTTTGAAATCATCATCAATCAAATAATCTGTTGTTGCTCAAAACAACAATAAATGCTTGTTGACGTCGATATCTGTCTTTTCTCTCCACGTGTCTCTAGGAAGCTTCTGTAAAAACAAGAAAAGTCAGAGGAACACAAGGGGTGGTTCCCTGCGTAGGCACTCCGATGCTTAAGTCAGTAGAAGGTTCTTTGGTATTGGGAAACATAAAAGCTAGTAGTCAACAATAGGAGAGTAAAATAATACCTGCGGCCTATTTATAGGCAAATATCGTAGAGTAATTACCTGGAGGGTGATTCCGTCTTTTGAAGAGTTTGTATCCGAATACAACACAAACTTCACTAATTTCGGAAAGAGGCATAGATCTGTCGCTCGGCAGAGACTGTAGAATTGATGCAACACATAAGAGTGGGAGAAGTCTATCGCCACACGCGGGAGAATAAACACATGCCACATGTCTGGCGCGATAGGCTCCTGGCGATAGACCCTTGGGCCTTTGTGGCGACAGAGGCCCTGCCGTAGACGAGAGGGGTCTATGTTGTCTCGGACTATCTTTCGTCAAATGCCATGTGGTCCAATAAGCTTCGATTACGTGGCGTACTCTATGGTGTTTGGGCTTTAGCCCAACGTGAATGGGCTTTGCCATATCAATTGCTCCCCACTCTCTTGTTAGATTTTTTCAATAAAGAGAGTATAAATATTTGGATCCAAGACATTGAGGTCTTTTTTCGATTTTTTTGTTTGTTTTTCTAGTATTTTTTTAGGTGAAAAAGGTCCAGTTCTGTGAAAGGTGTTACTTGGCACGACGTTTGGTATTCTCTGTCGCGGCTATATAAGCAGCAGGAGTTCGACGAAATCAAGTAAGAAAACCTCTGAGCCAGCACTCTGCCACAATTTTTACCTCTCTCGCCAAACATAGTCTGTCGCATCTTATAGTCTCTCGCCCTCGCACAAAAGCCTCTTGCCCATCACTGTCATAGTAAGTGTGCACCTATTGCTTCATTTTACTATCTCTCGCACTTGCCTTAAGTCTCTCACATGAGTTTAGTCCTTCCATAGTGCTTAGGTCTCCTGTGTACTTGGGTATTTCGCCTAAAGCTTAGGTCTCCCGCGTACTTAGGTCTCTCGTCGCATGGATCTCTCGTAAACCCTTAGGTCTGCCGCTTGCCACCTGTTTACTTATCAAATCTCACTTTTAACCCTCGACCATGTCTTCTCAACGCGTAGGTAAGACATTGAGAAGAGGCGGTGTTGAGTGTAAGCTATCTAACACAGACTTAGAGGAAATCAATACTCGCTTTCCCTTTCCATCTGGTTATCAGTATAGACTTCCAAACGATAGGGAGCTTTCACCTGACTTGGTTAGATTCGGCGTAGTCATACATAAAGCATCTTTAGTCTTCGGTTTTCGTTTTCCATTACCGGAGTTTGGTCTAGCATTTCTTAGGTATAAAGACATAGTCCCATGTCAACTCCATCCTCATGCCTGGGCTCAATTAGTAGGATTTTCAGTAGTATGCCATAGTTTAGGCATTGTTCCTACCGTCCCCCTTTTGAGTGCCTTTTTTAGAGTTCACAGGCTAAAAGGGCTAATTACATTTTCCCTTCAGAGGTTTAAAGTTGACAAGTTTCACAATAAAATTTTCTTGGACCTTCTTAATAAATTACGCAATTTCGAGAGCGAATGTGTCGTTGTTGAGATTCCAAGTGATTTGAGAATCCGCACTAGATGGAATCGTGATACTAGCAACCACTCGAAGCGTTCGGACAAGTTCGACTTGGCTAGTTTGAGGGTCCATTTTGGCGAGTCCATTAGGTGTATATGTTCCGCCAAGGAGCGGAATTTGTTATCCCTTTTAAGCCCCGAGAACATTACAGCCATCGGTTGGGGAGTAAGCAGGGTTATTCCTGAGACCCCTACTGCTTCATCAATCCTTCCCTCAAGCTCGCATGTTCCCGGTTCTAGTTCAAGCCATCTGCCAGCGGTTCCTACAACTGACACAACTAGCCCCATGGGTTGTCTTATATATGAATCTTCTCCAGACTCGGGGGATGAAACTCCTAGGGTCGCGGGTGCCAGTGATTTATTTGAGGAAGACCTTGAATGGAATCAAGGCGACGCCTTTGGAAGTCCTTTCCATGACTTTCCTTTGGACGAAAATCTGGCTAACTTAGAGGATTTTGGTGATTTTATAGGTTTTCCATTCTCTTTAGTTCTGCATACGTGTGTGCAATATTTTTAGACTTGATTCGCTAACTCCTTCTCCTTGTGTTATTTATATATGAACTGTCAAGCAGCTATGCGTAGAAGGGATAATACTGTGTCCGCCAAAGTGGCTCTTCCTCCTCAACAACAATAGCCTCGGGTTGAGGCATCCACTTTTGGACATCCTCACGCTCCTACTACCCTTCATTCGGCCATTGGTGAACCCAGTCGCCCTACACAAGAGGCCAGAAGAAGTAAGCGAAAAAGGCACCTTGTCTGTGATCGTAGCTCGGATGATCATGAGAGCTCGGGGTCTCAATGGAGTGAGTCCACCCACCGAAAAGGTAATCCTAGTGCCACTGAGAATAGGTTGGTTCCTCGCAGGCCTCATCGTAAATTTCAAAAGAGATTAATCATCGAAGACTCGATGCCTGCGAGGCCAATTTTGCCTAAGATGGCCGATCCTACCCTTAGGCATTATCAAGTAGACAGAGGGGTCGTTGTCGATGGGGAAGACTTTCAGACCTATCCTGTTGTCAACAATAATGATAGCATCGAGGAGCCTGGGGTAGCTTTTCGCCTAGCTTGGAGTACCATCCTTCCTCACGACGAGAAGGAACTCTTCAAAAACCTCCTAAAGGCTGAAAATAACATTGATTACCTCATAATAAAGGTGAGAGCGTCGCCTTTCTTCGATAATGATACGCTTTTTTTAACTTCTTTTGTTAGGTTTTTGAGTTATTTTCTTTTTGTTTTGTTAGGCCGCTCAACAGGCGATGGTCGTTAATGCGCAGCATAGGACTTCTAGGGAGCAGGCTGAGAAAGATTTGTGTGAGCTTCAAAAGAAGTACATTGAGCTTCAGAATGAGGTTAACCAACTTCGTCCATATCCCAGCATAGTATAAGAGTTGAGGATGCAGAACGCGGACCTCGATCAAAAGCTGAAAGAAGAGCAAGCTATAGTTGTATCTCTTCAAGAGTACCAAGAGGCTTACAATGAAGCAGTAAACGATTTTGAGGCCATGAGATCACGACATGATGAGGCCATCGACGAGCTGCAAAATGTACTAGATCGGTAATGGGAGGTCCGAGCTAAAGCCGTTCGTGAATACCGCTTGTCCCAACACTGCTTTGAAAAGAAGAAGGATTTTGCGGCGGGATTCGTCAAGTATGGCTTTTACTTGGCTCGCGCTTGGCTGGAGAAGTAGAGGCCTAATGAGAACTTCCCAGAGTTGCTTTTTACCGAAGAGGCCTAGTACTATGATGCTCCTCCTTGGACTAAGTATGAGCTCGACTCACAAGGCCTGGAGGATTACTTAGAGGAAGGGGCCGTAGACAACCTAGACAACCTCGAAGGTCCGTGGCCCCCTCGATAGTCGGATAGTCAACTCGGGTCCATTGAGGCGCATGACCAGCTTAGGCTTGTTGAGGTGCATAATCAGCCTGAACTTGTTGAGGCACGCTACCAACCCGAGCCTATCGAGGCATTGCAAGGGTTAGATGACGACGAGCTCTAATTTTTTGATTCTACTACCATCGATCCTGTGCCAGACTCTGTGGCTATTGATGTCGTAGAGCCTTCGAGCGACGTTCCCTCTTCTGAAATGGCTCCTCCGCTTCCTAAGATCTTGGTGCTGACCCAACGCCTTCTCTACCGGCCGACTCAATCGTCTCAATAGACTAGCTAGGATCTTTTTCTATTTTTGCTTTGTTTTTCATTCCAATTGTAACTAGTACAAACGATGCATAATTGTAAACGATTCATTTACTTTTAATGAAAGGTACAATTCCCTTTTGTGTTCTGCTTCTTTTCTTTGTATGCATGCTATGTTGTATCATCATATTCATTCAAATTTCAGCATGTTATAGTCATAACCATGTGAATATGTTAAAGTGCTGCAACACAAAAGTATTTTATCGATAAAGTAATTACGCGCTTTCACAACGTACCTTTTATCTTTCATATAGTATCGCTCATTAAGTTTTTCTTTGAGACAATGTTATTTTTCTTGTCCAAAGAAGAACTTTTTGCTTGAGCGTTGTGCCTATCTCGCGCTTTTTCCGCTTAAGGACTTATGTTTGCCCGTCTTGCACCCTTTTGTGCTTAGGGACTTATGTTTGCCCGTCTCACACCCTTTTGTGCTTAGGGACTTATGTTTTGCCCGTCTGGCACCCTTTTGTGCTTAGGGACTTATGTTTGCCCGTCTCGCACCCTTTTGTGCTTAGGGACTTATGTTTGCCTGTCTAGCACCCTTTTATGCTTAGGGACTTATGTTTTGCCCGTCTCGCACCTTTTTGTGCTTAGGGACTTATGTTTGGCCAGCTTTTGTCTCATTCATTTCTATTCCTGTAACACATATACCAACTAATATGCCGCATTAGAAAATGTAGAATATGAATAAGTGGCCTTTATTAAAAAATCAAATGATAACAAAGTAGTGATAATTACGAAATATTAGAATAGATGGAGTAATAAGAATAACAATTAATAAAAGAGAAAAGTACAATGCTTTTATTGCCAGTACAACTTAAGGTGATTGGCATTCCAAGTCTTCAAGATTCTTTTTCTCTGCAAAGTTTCCAGAATGCATGTGCTCGGCCCAATCATCTTTCTAATTCTGTAGGGCCCTTCCTAATTGGCTCGGAGTTTACCATCCTCTCTATGGGCATTTGTGATGGCTGACTTCCTCAGTACCAGGTCTCCTTTTTGTAATTCTCTGCCCTTAACTCATGCATTTTAATAAGCAGCTATTCGCTATTGGTAAGTAGCCAATTTCATTTTTCCCGTGTCCCTTAGCTCATCTATCAGATCAAGATTCTCCCTAAGTCCCTGCGAGTTAAATTCTTCAATGTAAGGGACCAATCTAGGTGATTAAGCTCCAATTTCAACTGGGGTAAGAGCCTCAGTTCCATACACCAAATTGAATGGTGTTTCTCCTGTCGATACTTTACTTGTCATTCTGTAGGCCCATAGGACACTCGGGAGCTCATCCGCCCACGCTCCCTTAGCCTTGTCCAGCCTGGTTCTCAACCCATGCAATATTGTTCGATTGCTTACTTCTGCCTGCCCATTGGCTTGTGGGTAGGACACGGACGATATCCTTAGCTGAATACTCAAGCCTCTACAAAATTTTCGAAATGCCTCACAATCAAATTGTTTCCCATGATCGGCATTTAACACCCAAGGGATTCCAAAGCGGCAGATAATATCTCTCCATACCATTACCTCCACCTTCTTTTCGGAAATTGTAGCCAAAGCCTCGCCTCTATCCACTTTGTGAAGTAGTTTGTGGCTACTGACAAATATTTCCTTTGGCTCGTGCCCAAGGGAAAAGGTCCTAAGATGTCTAGTCTCCATTGTACAAATGGCGTTCGTTAAAGGGTGCTTTGAAGGGTCGAGACTGGCGTAGTAACTATAGGAGTGAACTTCTGGCATTTTTCGCATCTTCGCACCATCTTAGTGGCATCTTTTTTCAGTGTAGGCCAATAAAACCCTACATGTAATATTTTCGTGGTCAAGGCTTGAGCCCCTATGTGTTCACCACGTATCCCCTCGTGAATTTCAGCCAAGGTGTACTCAGCTTGTTGAGGCCCTAAACATTTTAACAAAGGCATAGTAAATCCGCGCTTGTAGAGTTCTCCGTTTACCATGGTAAACTTGGCACTTTGCAATTTTAGCCTTCGGGCTTCGTCTTTGTCAGTGGGGAGTTTGTCCTCCAAAATGTAGTCTTTGATCGGGCTTCTCCAATCACTCCCGATCTCTACTTCACATACTTCCTCTTCTTCAGTACTCGGCTTGGCCAAACATTCAACCTTCACCACTCCTCCTTTCATTATTCGAGAGGATGCTAATTTGAAAGGGCATCCGCATGACTATTTTCGGTCCAATTTATCTGTGTTAACCGAAAGTTCTTGAACGACCACGCCAATAGCTGAACTTTCTGTAAGTAAGGTACTAAGACTGGCTCTCGTGCCTCATATTCTCCATGCAATTGATTCACCACCAACTGTGAATCACTATGAGCTATTAAGTTGCTAACTTCTAACTTCTCAGCAAGTTTCATTTCGGCTATCAAGGCTTCATACTTAGCTATGTTATTCGAGCTTGGAAAATCAAAGCGTAGGGAATACTCATAGGTTTCCCCTTCAGGCGAAATTAACACAATTCCAGCTCCACTACCATCCATACTATGAGCCCCATCTACAAATAACTTCCACCAAACTAATTCTGTTTCTTCTTCTTGGGCCTCCCGACCGGTGCATTCTACAATAAAATCCTCCAATGCTTGCCCCTTTATCGCTTGACGGGGCTAGAAGTGTATGTCGTATTCACTTAGCTCAATTGCCCATTTGGTCAGACATCCTGAGTGTTCTGGTTTCTACAGTATTTGTCTCAAAGGCTGATCTGTTAAGACAATCACCGAGTGGGCCTAAAAGTACGATCGTAACTTTCAAGTTGCCATCACCAATGATAATACTATCTTTTCTACTATGGGGCACCTTGTCTCGACATCTAGTAAGACTTTGCTTACATAGTAGATTGGACAGTCCTTGTCTCCTTCCTTCCTCAATAGGACTGCACTTACAGCCTTCTCTTCTACATCGAGATACATAAAGAGTTGGTCTCCAGGTTGTGGTCGAGACAATAGTGGCAACTCTTTCAGGTAGTCTTTTAATTTCTCAAAGGCATCATTATACTCTTCTATCCATTTGAAATTCTTTCCCCCCTTTATTGCCTTAAAGAACGGTAGACTCCTTTCAGCTGATTTGGACAAAAAGTGGTTCAAAACTGCTATCCTTCTTGTTAGCCTTTGAACTTCTCTAACAGTATTGGGCAGCTTCATGTCCAAAATGGCTTGAACTTTCTTGGGATTAGCTTCTATTCCCCGATTAGTGATCATGAACCCCAAGAATTTTCTCGATCTCACTCCGAATGAGCATTTGTTGGGGTTCAACTTCATCTTATACTGCCGTAACACCTCAAATACCTTCGACATTTTCTCGGCATGTGACTCTTCTTTTCGGCTTTTGATGATCATGTCATCCACATACGCTTCCATGGTGCTTCCCAACAAGTCTTTGAACACCTTATTCACCATGCGCTGATATGTTTTTCCCGCATTCTTCAGACCGAAAGGCATTACCCGATAGCAATATGTTCCACTATCGGTAATGAATGAGGTCTTCTTCTCATCATCTGGATGCATCATGATTTGGTGGTACCCCGAAAAAGCATCTAAGAAGCTAAGTAATTTGTATCCACAAGTTTCGTCTACCAACTTATCAATCCGAGGTAGTGGATACGAATTTTTAAGGCAGGCTTTGTTCAACTCTGTGAAGTCCACACACATTCTCCATTTTTCGTTGGCTTTCTTCACCATCACAACGTTAGACAACCATTCGGGGTAATTAACTTCTCTAATAAACCCCGCTTGCAACAACTTCGAGATCTCTTCGTTTATGACTTGCTGCCTTTCTGGAGCAAAATTTCTCTTCTTTTGCTTGATCGGTTTTGCTCCTAAAACTATATTCAACCGATGACAAGCAACTTCGGGATTAATCCCAGGCATGTCGGCCGGGGTCTATGCAAATACATCAGCATTTTCCTTCAAGCACCGGATTATTTTCTCCTTCGTTTTCTCTGGGAGTTGACTTCCCACATGCACCACCTTTTCTTCATCTTCATCATCTATTCAAACTACCTCCATCTCCTCGTCAGGCTGTAGCTTAGGCGGTTCTTCGATTGTAAGGGTTTCTTTTCTCTAAACCGATCCACATAACTCTTTAACGACTCCTTAACTCCTTGTTTAAGAGTGAGCAAATAAGTTGGTTCCTTCTTTCTCTGGCTATTCACCGCAAATGCCTTAAGGAATTCACTTCGCAGCTGGTCAAAAGAGATAATAGACCCCTCAGACAAATTATTGAACCACTTCATCGCATGCCCGATTAAAGTGAGCGAAAAGGCCCTACACATTATATCATCCTCCCATCCATGTAGCAACATCAAGGCCTCATAGTTTTGCATATGGTCGTAGGGGTCTGTCTTCCCTGTGTACGCGGTTATCTGCGGCATTTTGAACTTTGGGGGCAGCGGTTTCTGCATGATGGCTGCGTTGAATGGTACTCTTCTCCTCTGGCTCTCTTCTGCGGACACCAACTTCTTCTCTGCCAACACCTGTTCTATCATTTTTTTCATGTCCACAGGGGGAGCGAGTTGATTTCTATCCCTTTCAGCATAGGACGAATCAGGTAGGTCTTCAACCACTATTTCCTTACCCTTCTTTCGAGGTGCATCTACTCATGTCGTTCGTGTGCACCAGGTGGGGTCAAACTCTGAACCAGCTCCCCAAGTGTTTTGGTCATCACCACTATTCTTTCCAGCACCTCCGACACCATGTTCTAAGTTAGTACCAGCAAAATTTGACACACTACGGTGATGGGCCAAAGATGCTGCCGCAGCCTCTGCACCCTGTCTCCCGGCACTCTGTTACCTTGCTTCAGGACCCTGTCGCCTAACACCTATCGCGGGCCCAAACTCTGTCACTGCCTCATGCTCACGCGGAGAACGTACGACAGGGTTCCCACACCCAAACCCTGCCTCATCCTGTTGATTATGACCATCCCCCGATGGGGTACTTCTTGTGGCAAAGAGGGGTCTGTCGCCACATGATTAGTCTGCCGCCTGCTACAGCACCCCGTCGCTCGTCTCTCCTACGAGGTTTTGTATGGCCGGCAGTAGATTCAACTGCGGAAGAACTCCCTTAAACAGGTCCACCATGGCTTTGAGTGCCTGAGTCATCTCCTCGCTCTGTCGCCTCAAAGTTTCAAACTCTGCCATGGTTACAGTTGTTCTCTTCTCTTCCCTGTTCTCCTGGGTTCTCTAGCGAATCGGTTGTTCAGGAGAACTCACAGAGTTCTCATCACTTCCAGTTCTCACATTGGTCGATCTTGTTCTTACCATCTTAAAAGTTTTGATTGGCTTTTAATACGTTTCCCACAGACGGCGCCAATTGTTATTGCTCAAATGCTTGCTGACGTCAATATCTGTCTTTTCTCTCCACGTGTCTTTAGAAAGCTTCTGTAAAAACAAGAAAAGTCAGAGGAATGCAGGGGGTGGTTCCTTGCGTAGGCACTCCGATGCTTAAGTCAGCAAAAGGTTCTTTGGTATTGGGAAACGTAAAAGCCAGTAGTCAAAAATTAGGGAGTAAAATAATACTTGCGGCATATTTATAGGCAAATATCGTAGAGTAATTACCTGAAGGGTGATTTCGTCTTTTGAAGAGTTTGTATCCGAATACAACACAAACATCACTAATTTCGAATAGAGGCATAGATCTATTGCTCGAAGGGAGACTGTAGAATTGATGCGACACATAAGAGTGGGAGAAGTCTGTCGCCACACGCGGGAGAATAAACACGTGCCACGTGTCTGGCACGAAAGGCTCCGGGTAGAGGCCCTGCCGCAGACGAGAGGGGTCTATGCTGTCTCGGACTATCTCTCACCGAATGCCACGCGGTCCAATAAGCTTCTGTCACGTGGCGTAGTCTTTGGTGTTTGGGCTTTAGCCCAACGTGAATGGGCTTTGCCATATCATAATCATTTACAATGTTCACTGACCTCGATGCCTTGTCGTTTTGAACTCTCCTTTACTTCTTCCTTTTTTCCTCCTTTTTCTAGATAAGTTAGCAATCAATGATTCTTCTATGTCTTCCAGACTCCCAACTCTCATCTCTTTCCTTGCAAACGTTTTACACAATACTATTTTATTGCTAAAACATAACGCACAGCCTATTTTAGCATCATAGATAGCCTTTGAAGATCCATCCTTTTCTTACCTTGGGTCCCAACCTCATTTAACTTCTGGACTTCATTTTTAATCTCCATTCCAATCACTTCATTCCTTTGTAGGCCAAAACCCTTATCATCCAAAAGTCTCCTGAAATCTCAACCTTCGTTATTTTCCATAGATTCTTTTCCTATGTCTAACTGTGTTTCTGACACATACGATTCCCCAACCTTTTCATCATTCCCTTTTTTAATACTATATTTTCACCCAACAGATTGTTAGCCTCAAGCACGATATCTTTACTAACCTGTCCCTTAAATGCCTCTTATGATTGTGCAACATTCTCAACGTCTATCTCATTTACTACATCGCCCCTGACCTCACCACCTTTTGCTCCTTCCAACTGTTCTTCTCTTAGTCCATCACTGTTCTCTTCATTGTTTCTAGACTTGTAATTAGCATTAAGCATCATTCCATTCAAATCTTTACTGATCATTAAGTTATCTTAGAAACTTAAGAACAACAATGGAATATGGACACAAATTCTTTGCCCACCTCTATCACTCTCACTTGATAAATCTTGTCATTACAGCACAAGTCAATACACTCATCAATTTTCCCCAACTGATTAGTCATGATTAGCATGGCTTCACCGCTGAAATCTTGAAACTTCAAAGTCTTACAATCCAAACCTAACAACTCACCCCAAACTTTAGCTATATTCTTGAAAGTTTCTAGGTTCCAAGCATGAAGAAGAACCCCAAAGACAGTTATCCATCTCACACGGAATTAGTTTTTCAGATTTTCTATCCAATCCTCCAATTCAATAAATCACTCCTTTAACCATAACATCCAAGCTTTCTCATTGTGTCCATCATTTCCCTATCTTTAAATTCTATGGGGAATCATCTACTTGAATTTTTCTTCACCGTAATTTAAAACATTCCTTGCATCTTAAAATTTTCCATCAATGTATATGCCTCATAAAATTGCCTTATCGTTCCCACCACACAATTCTTAAACTTATGTAAAACGCCATCCTCCACAATACCTTTACAACTTTTAAGCTTATATGTACCCTTATTAGCAACACTCTCATCCTGTACAGATACAAAATCCCCTAAGCTCTTCTCCTTGAATAAGCAGGTATATCATTCGTTAATGCTTGCACATATGATTTTTCAATCCCAACGTGATCCTTCCCTATTACTCTTTGACTGGAATTACCACCACCATTCCCTCTTACTAGCTCAGGCATGTTACTTATCACATGATTTCTTCTTTCACGCTTTTTTCTCCAATAACTATCCCTGCTTTATTGAAGCAAGTGAGGTTAACCCCAATACATGAATCAAGAAGCCAAGCTCTGTTAAGATTACCAATAGCGTTCCTAACGCCCTTCAAATCAGAAAACCTAACAAAACCAAACTTGAACCCTCTCATACTTTTCTTCTGAGGTATAAAAACATCAACAACCTCAAGATTACTAAAGTAGTACTATGTGACATATATGAAGAGGCTCCGTTGTCAATTCGTTTTAATGTCGTATGAAATATCTCAAACCTTTACTCCTCACCCCAATTTATTATTACTGTTCTATCATTGATTTTATCCTATCATATTTATTTTTATTTCTACTTATTTCTTACTTTTATTTTATTTTTTAGAAATTGGATATAAATCATTTATGTATTGAAAGCTCCTTTTGGATATTCTATTATGCTGGTGAGACTATAAAATAAAATTTTCTCACTTAGAGAATTTCAAAATATTTCTTATGCGTAAATCCCTTTAAATCTCATTGTCGGAATAACCTAATTCAATTCTAATATTTATTGATTTTATAATTATTCCTTATTATTATTATTATTATTATTATTATTATTATTATTATTATTATTTGTACATTTAATTTTATTTTTTATTTATAACTAATTATTATTATTATTATTATTATTATTATTATTATTAGAAAATTAACATAAATTATTTTTTATTGAATTTAACATTGTTATTATTTGTCTCTGCATTTATTTTTTAAGATTTTTCTAGAATCGATTCGACTTTTTGTTGGCGTCAATCATAAGGCATGCTTTGCCATTGCTTTCGTGGGCATTTTTTTCCAATTAAAAGAAATAAGTTTAAAGGGTTGATTTAGTGTTGATTTAAGGGTTTTAAGGTTTCAACAATGACTATCAAGAACGAAGTGGAAGAAGATAAAATTAAAGTTTTAAGGGTAAAATTGTATTTTCATTTAAGGGCATTTTTGTATTAATTTTTTTTAAATAGGTTGTGTGGAAGATTAAATAGGTTGTGAATAGAACCACTCAGATTAAAAATATAATTATTTTCTCATATTTGTGAATTATTAATTTGCAAGTTTATTATGGATGTAAATAATATTTCGGGATGTAATTTATGAGTGTAAATATGGTAGATTTTTTTTTCATTTTTGTCTTATCTTTTATTTTTTGTCATGTTGGTCATGTTAGTTGTGTTTAATTGTGTTAGTCATGTCAATCATATCAATCGTATGTAATTGTGTCATTCGTGTCTAATCGTATCGTGTCGTGTTACACAAACAATTATAACTTGTAAATGGTGTCATGTCACATGTAATACGTATAAAAAATATGTCATGTTCATGTTTAAGATTTAAACAAGTTTAATAATTCATGTCGTGTGCATCTCTTAACAATTCGTGTTGTGTCTCATATTGTGAATTACACGAAACATGACATGAATACACAAATTGTCAAGTGTTGTCACATCCTAACTCTTACGGAAGCTTAAAATTTGTGGGCAAAATTTTTCTTTTACTTCGCTTATTCGTTTGTAAGTGACTATGTAGGTTATAATTTGATTTAAGTGATACCATGATCATTAAGGTCCCTTTTCTATTCTTTTACAGTTGATCCATAAGCATTTAGCATGAATAACACCTAAACATTTTCAGAATACCAAGTATCACATTAAAGCATCACTAATCTCTACAACCACTATCAAACCAATTCCTAACATTTCTAATCAATCAATGAATTAGTTAACTAACATATTAAATCCATCTTATATCATTCACCTCAATCCATCGAGCACACATAAATATATATACATATATTAGTGCAATATTTTCTTCTCAAAACAAACATAAAATCAATATCATCCCAATAGTAGTATAGCACAACCTACATTCTAGACTCTATATATACATTCAAACAAAACATACACATAGATACACTATGCTATGACAAGTCTATGTCTATCCAACATATACCTCACCACTGTACTAAGGAACCATTCCCAAGGAGTTATCCATGCCAAAATAGGTGTGACAGTACTAATTGTCAATCTGAAAGGGAGAGAGAGAAGAGGAAGAGTAAGATACACTTAGTAAGTAACTACAATAAGCAACTTAAAATCAAACCCTACATCTCTCAATTTCAAAAACTCATAAATCATATACCTTTGATAAATCCACAATCGGTTATGCTGCATTATGAAACATAAGATGCAGATTTAAATCTCCATTTCAAATCATGCATAAAGCATGTGATCTCATACTTTATTTATTTTATTTAATTTCCTGAAATGCACTTTAATATAATCACCAACAATTTTTCAGAATTTCCCTTTAGTTCTTTTATCATACTTTGACTATTAAAAATAATATTTTCGAGTAGCAAAAACTACCTTTTGACCTTTAGTGTCCAAATTCCACCAAACTTTACCAAAATGACCTGGAGATCCTCAACTTCAGCAATCTGTTCAAAATTTTCAAAAATAACCTCAATTTAGTTAATATTTACTTCAATGTATTTATGAGTAGTGACGTACTCAAGAGTTGTCATACTCTCCCCACCTTGGAAAATTTGGTCCCCAAATTTAAGTTCCACTATCATAGAATAGGTGTGGATATCTCTCCCTCATGAGACAATTTGCTTCCCAAGTCGCTTCTTCCTCAGGATGCCTTTCCCACAACACCTTTACTAGTGGGATAATTTTGGATCTCAGCACCTGATCTTTGCAATCTAAGATCCAGACAAGCTTCTTTTTATATGTAAGATCATCTCGAATGTCTAATTCATCATAGTCCACCACATGAGAAGGATTTGGGTGGTATTTCCGTAACATTGATACATGTAACACATTGTGCACACTAGCTAGCTGCGGTGGTAGGTCTAGTCTATATTCAAATTCATTGACTCTTTTGAGAATCTCAAACGGTCCCACATTCCTTAGACTAAGCTTGCCCTTCTTCTCGAATTTCATAATGCCCTTCGAGGGAGAAACTTTTAGAAACACTGAATCACCCACACTAAACTCAAGGTGTCTCTTATAGTTGTTGGCAAAAGATTTCTATCTACTCTGGGCAGTCTTGAGTCTATCACAAATAAGTTTCACATTGTTCGAAGCTTATTGAACCAAATCAAGAGTAAACAATTTCCCATCCCCAACTTCTTCTTATCCGAGCGGAGACCTACACTTCCTTTCCTACAATGCTTCATAAGGAGCTATATCAATGCTCAAATGAAAACTACTGTTATAAGTAAATTCTACTAATGGTAGATAATCATCCCACGAGCCCTTGTAATCAAGTGCAAACGGTCTCAACATGTCCTTAAGAGTTTAGATAGTTCTCTCGAACTAGCTATTAGTCTGGGATGGAAAGTAGTGCTAAAGTGTAGCTGAGTTCCCATTGGTTCTTGAAACCTCTCCAAATCTGGAAATAAATCGGGAATCTCAATTAGATACTATGCTCACAGGGACATCATGTAGTCAAACAATTTCTCGAACATAGAGATCAGCTAAAGCACTGAGAGAATTTGTAGCCTTGATGGCTAAGAAGTGAGCTGATTTAGTCAACCTATCCACTATCACCCAAATGGCATCATGCTATCTCTTAGTTCTCGGAAGACCTAGCACGAAATCCATGGTGACATGCTTCCATTTCCAACTCAAAATAGATAAAGGTTGGAGTAATCCAGTAGGCTTCTAATGTTCTACTTTCACCTGCTGACAAACCAAACATCTTGCAACAAAATCAGTAATGTTTTTCTTCATTCTAGCCCAGTAGTATAAGCTATGCAAGTTCTGGTACATTTTAATACTACCCAGGTGTGTAGCATACTTTGAGCTATAGGGCTTCCTTCAATATTAACTTCTTCAGCTTTGGATTATGTAGAATGTACATTCGGTCTTTGTACATTAGTATACCACCATTATTGAACTTGTATTCTGTCTCTTCCTTTTGTTACTCTTCATTTTCACAAACAATCTCTCTTAATCTGGGATCCTCTTTCTGCCCTCTACGAATCTGGTCAATCAAATCAGGCTCGATTCTCATACTAGCAACAATACAATTTTCTCTAGATGGTTCTAATTTCAAGCTCAAATTTGTGAACTGATGCAACATATACCATTCCTAAACCATCAATGGTGAAACCATAGCAGTGCTTTTCTTACTTAAAGCATCTGTTACGACATTAGCTTTTTACCTGGATGGTACAGAATCTCATAGTCATAATCTTTCAGCACTTCCATCCATTGCCACTGGTGCATGTTTAACTCCTTCTGAGAGGATAACTATTTCAGACTCTTGTGATTTGCATAGATCTGAAATGTTTCTCCATAGAGATAATGGCACCAAATTTTGAGTGCAAACACTACTATTACAAACTCTAAGTTGTGTGTCAGATAATTCTTCTCATGGTCCTTCAACTGACGAGAACCATAAGCTATTACTTTCCCACGCTAAATCAAAACACAAGTTAGTCCCTGATACGAGGCATTACTATATATGATGAAACCTCAAAAACTATTAGGAATAGTTAAAATTGGAGTAGAGGTAGGAAATTATTCTCACATACCTTATTCCAGTTAAAATTCACTCCTTTTCGATTGAGACGGTTCAGTGGTGCAACAATTTTAGAGAAACCTCATACAAATCTCCTGTAATAGCCAGCCAAGCCTAGAAAACTATGAACTTCAGTTACTGTTTGAGGCCTTTCCAACTTCACGGTGGCTTCAATCTTTAACAAATCTATTGATACCACATCCTTCAATACAATATGCCCTAGAAAAGCAATTTGATCTAACCAAAAGTCACATTTACTAAGCTTACCATACGTTTTCCTATCTTTGAGAACATAGAGTACCACACGTAGATGCTGCTCGTGCTCGTCAAATGACTTGGAATAAACTAGGATGTCATTTATGAAGATAATCACAAGCAAATCTAGAAAAGGCTTGAACACCTTGTTCATTAAACTCACAAAGCTACAGGTGCATTAGTCAAGCCAAAAGGAATTACCAGGAACTCATAATACCCGTATCTAGTCCGGAATGTTGTTTTGGAAACATCTTCCTCTCTAATCATTAGTTGATGGCAGCCAGATCTAAGATCTATCTTTGAGAACACCGTAGCACCCTTCAGTTGATCAAACAGATCATCAATTCTCGATATAGGGTACTTGTTCTTGATTATTGCCTTATTGAGTACTTGTAGTCAATACATAGTCTTATGCTACCATCTTTCTTTCTGACAAACAATATCGGTGTACCCCAGGGAGATACGCTTAAGCATATGAATCACTTATCAAGCAGCTCTTACAACTACTTATTCAATTTGTCTAGTTCAAGTAGAGCCATTATATAAGGTGCCTTTGAGATAGGCTAAGTACTCGAGGCAAATTTGATGGTGAACTCAATTACCTGTTCAAGTGGTAAACTTGGTAAGTCATCAGGGAATACTTCCAAAAATTCTCTAACAACTGCTTTAATTCAGGATGCTTCCTCATAGTGTCTTCCATAAAGGCTAAGTATCCTTCACAAACAACATGCATTCTTAGGCATCTCAATCCTACAAAGACAGTCTATCATTTTATTATTGTTTATTGAAATTACAACGGTTTAAGGTAGGGAGAACACTATAGTTTTCCTATGGCAATCTAACTGGGCATGATGTTTTGCTAACCTATCTCTACCTAAGATTACATCAAAGTCCCTTATATTCAACAAAATCAGGTTAGCTAATAGATTCTTATCTCTTACCTTTACCTTATAGTTCTTGTATTCAATATAAGTTATCTGAGATTCTTTTAAAGTTGTGCTAACATGCAACATGTGTTCTAAATTTACAAGTTTTATCTTAATCTTACCAGCGAAATATGGGGCAATGAAGGAATGAGTAGAACCAGGGTCAAGAACATAAGCCTCAAGATCAGTAACCGTAAGCTTACCCTTTACCATGAAAGCAGTACCTTGTACTAAAGCCTCATCCAAAGCAAAGACTCAACCTGTAACAGTCCTCAGTACAGTAAATAACATATTTTATACATAATTTACGGTTGGGCTGTCTGTGATGCCTTTAACACTTGATCATTAACAGTAGTAATAAATGATAAACATTTATTTATTTAATGAATTCAGAATATAAAATTTTTTCAATATTCCATACACTTTACATCCCCTGTTCCTATGTTACAATAAAGTAGTACTGTATACATGTGTCTAAATATATAAGAGAAGTGACAGTACCTTTAAAATTTAACGCACTTTACCCCAACGTGCTTACCCGCAGCTCTATTTATCCGAGGAAGGTCTCAAATAATCCTTGCAACAATTTGAGGAGTTGAAAGATAAGGGGGTGAGCGAACCACGTGCTCAGTAAAGGAGTCGTATGCTGCTTGATACAATGAAATTTATATGCTGGAAAATATTTATTTTTTTCCATAAATCTAAATGGAATAAATCATTTAATTTCCATCACTTCAGTAGCAGTTCAAAACACGTGATAGGTCAGTGCTAAAACAGTACAGTGAACTGTAGGTATAAAACTGTAGAAACAGTAATCAGTCACTTTCAGTACAGTAGTTTGTAAATATCCAAAATCGTTTGATAAACAGTTCAGTAATTATTTCTATATTAGAAATAATTTTCATAATATCCTTTTCCACTAAACGTGATTCTCAGTATAGTTCAGTAAACAGTAATCAATACGATACAGTTCAGTAAAACAGGATTCCTCAGTACAGTACAGTTTAGTAAATAGTATTCTGTAAAGTCCATTTCAGTAAACAGTATCAGTGGGTTGAGACTAGGCATCACACTAAATCATATCATGCTATCATCATCCCCTAAGGGACACAGTAGTCATCCTCGAAGGGACACAGTAATAGTATACAGTTAGATCTATGGCCATAGTTTATAGAGAGTACTCGATGTACACTTGCCAGGTGACTCCGGGACCGCTGATGACTGGCGGTCAATCAGCCACGTGACAGTAATAATAATAGTAATTAGTAAGCATGAAATCGGGGCCTAAATCTCAAAACAATATAAAAATCATATCATAGCCTTTATGGATTTTATTCAAAATAATTAGAAATATTTCATGTTTATCCATAAGGCTCACAATTTCATTTATTTCCTCTTTTCATGAATTTTCATCATTTTCACATTTTTCCCTAAAATCATCTCATCACCTTTATAGAATTTATAAAATAAATAAGATCATTATTTAGTTTCATAAAGGTATAAAATCATTTCTTTTCCCATGAAAATACCTTTAAGGAAATCTAATGAATTAAATCATTTATTTAAATATTTATTTCCGAAAAGGTATTTATTTCTCATTTTCAAATACAGGGAAACCAGTTGATAAATATTCATGTATTTAGTGAGAAATCTCATAAATATTCTTTTTGAATAATTAATAGTAAAAAGAATATATTTCATTCTCACTTTAATTAAAATCCATAACATGAATATTTAAATTTAGCATTTTTCAATAATTTCCACTTTATGGAAAATTTATGGAAATAATTTCCAAAATTCATGATTTATTCCATTTATGCATCTAAAATATTTCATGATATTTTAGAATAATTTTGATAATTTTCCGACAGCATAACAGCTGTAAATTTCTAGCCTCCTGCACAGAAATTACAGTATATAATCCAGCTTTCAACCACAATTTGCATGATTTTCATAGCAGATCAATCTTTCAATAATTTCATAAAATTAAACATGAGAAATCATGCAATTCATCATATCCATACAACTCACACACTTCCCCCTTACCTGTCTTACGAAGCTGAGTTTCTTGGTCGCGTTTACCGAAATCCTTAATTCCCGGCTGCAAAATAATTTTATCAACAATTATCAATATTTTTCCTCTTAATTTTAAGTCACTAGATTCCATAAAATGCAGCCACTAATGACACAGTACATGCACAACCAGTATAAATTACACTGGTGTTAGAACTAAACTTCCTTATTTGAGCTTCTTTTTCGGTTCCGATTTCACCAGTCTTCTTCTTTCAATTTCTATATTCATTCTCTATTATCAAATCATAAATTGCAACACTTAATCATGCTCAATTAAGTCATGGCCGAACTCCCATTATGGCTACACTTTTGACTTTAAATCTCTCCTCACGTTTTATTGTGTCTATGACTCTTAGTCCATTTTAAGCTTTTATTTTCTATTATTTTCATGCAACAAATGCATGGATTCCTCAAGTTCCATGGCTGACCGAAACCTATTTGATGTCATTTTTTAATTTTCAACCTTCTTCTATAATTAAATGTTTCCAACTTTAAATCTTTACTCATTTGATCATTTTCTATCATTTCCTTGCATGAAACTACCAAGTATCACTACATTCTTATGCTAACCCCCTCTTCCATGACAAATTTTTATTCAAGCAAGATATCTCAAAACCAATAATAAATATGAGATCTACACCTTTAAATCTATAAGATTACAACTTTAAAATAAATCAAAATTTCAAAACCCCTTGAATCTTTACCTTGGCTGAATATTTTGGCTTCCTTTTTCTACCTATTCTCTTTCACGTCAACCCTCCCTCTTGTGATTCTTAGAGGCTCTTAAGATGGAGGGAAAGTTTATGCAGAAGGCTTAAGTGATTAGTTAGCAAGAGAATGAGATTTTGCTAATTAATCATGGAAGAAATGGAAGAAACAGAGCATGAACATGCAGCAAAACAGAAAAATCGAGAAGCAGCAGAGTAAAATCAGTAAGGAAGAAAGTTTGCTGAAGTTTTGGTTCAATTTAGTCTTCTTTTTATTCATACTCGCCAATAATACTTTGCCACCTAGCTTCCTAATCCCTTTTTCCTCATCATTTCATGTCTTATAGTGCATTAAATTATGGAGAAAGTTTTATTGCACGTTTCTTGACTTAGTTCCATCCTCTTCTACAGTCTCCAGCCAATAAAATTAATCCCATGTAAAATGTTAAAATTCTCTTCCTTTAAGCCTTCTTTTCCATTGCTCTTTATACCATAAAATTATTTTTCCCAATTTCCCTTGGATGACTTCCAGCTGAGCAACACCACGGCAACAAAAGGGAGTGACGTGCACTCTAAATTTTTCTGCATGTTTTGTTGACTTATCTTGCTTACTTTTGATGTATACTTCAGCCAATAAATTAGCCTCATCTACAATTAATAAATCCTTCCATCTAATTATCATTTATAAATTTTTATAGCACAAAAAAAATTGCATTTCAATTTGTGTCCAGCCGTATGGCACACTACAACAGCAAAATGACGTGCAGTCCAATTTGCTGCACGGTTTTGCTTGCTTTCCACTTCTTTTAATATATTCCACCAATGAAATTTAATCACTTGTCCAATAGATAAATTTCCCTCTCTAAAAAAATCATTCATTTTATTTTTTTCATGCCATTGAAATTGTATTAAATTTCCCAATTTTCATATTTACTTCATTGTTTATTTCTATACCTTAATTTCATCCTTTAATATTTATTTCACCTCTTATACACCATACTATAATTCATAAATCCAAAATCCAAAGTGGAAATCCTCATTTAATATTTATTAAATTTCACTAATTAATTTATTTCCACTATCAAAGATTTACAAAAATATGGTGTACAGTACTATACAATCGGGTCTCACATTTTCTCCCCACCTTAAGAAATTTGGTCCTCCAAATTTCATATGGACCTATCACTGAAAAAGCTCTGGTTACTTCTCACTTATAAGGCTTTCTAACTCCTAAATAGCCTCCTCCTCAGTGTGATACTACCAGAGCAATTTAACCAATGGAATAGTCTTAGATCGCAGCACTTTATCCTTCCTATCCAAGATCCGTATCGGCCTTTCAACATAATTCAAGTCTTCTCTAATCTCCAGTGGCTCATGTCGAATTACGTGAGAAGGATCTAGATGGTACTTTCTCAACATCGAGACGTGGAATACATTATGCACTCCTGACAACTCTAGAGGTAGTGCTCACCGGTATGCCACATCTCCCACGCGATCTAAGATCTCAAAAGGTTCAATGTATCGAGGACTCAGCTTCCTTTCTTTTCGAATCTCATTATGCCTTTAGGGGGTGAGACGTTCAAAATACATAATCACCCGTACATCTTGGGAACCTGCTCGACCAAGTTGGGAGCTAATAACTTACAGTCTCCCATTTTTTTTCTTATGCTATCGTGGATTTACATCGTCTGCCATATAAAACCTCGTAAGGTGCCATGCCGATACTCATCTGTCAACTATTATTATATGTAAACTCTGCCAAGGTAGATGATGGTCCCAGAAGCCTCTAAAATCAAGTGCACATGCTCACAACATATCCTCGAGCATCAGTATCGTACGCTCAGACTGTCCGTCAGTCTGCAGATGAAACACAGTGCTAAAACTCAGTTGCGATCCCGTGGCCTCCTAAAATATCTCTAAAAAATGAGATGTGAAGCGGGACTCCCTGTCAGACGTGATGCTCACTGGAACACCATGTAACCTCACTATCTCCCTAACATATAGATTGGCTAAGGCACTAATTGGATCAGTAGATTTCATAGCCAAGGAATGAGCAGACTTAGTCAATCTATCCATAATTATCCAGATAGCATTATACCCTTTGCGGGTCCTTCGAATTTCGTTTAATTTAGGAAGTACAACCAGTATAGGTACTTTTCTTCCTTATATAATTTCTAACTTTCAGTTAATCTTGTCTTTAAGATGAGACTGCCAGTATACTTTTACAATTTAAATTTCCTTTAAATCACACATTTCCTCTTTCACAATCAATTTATACTCCCTGAAATTATTTATCATCTTTGGGAGTTAACAATTTTCACTTCTTTTCATGCAGTAATTAATTCACACTATTATCACATATTATCTCATTTGGTGCCAAGTCGATAATAATTTGGTGACTATCATTTAAACAATTTTAATCAATTGTATGTAACTATCCCAGTAGCTTTTTAATTCTAGTGCACTTGCTCCTAGTCAATTATTGAGCGTATACAAAATGCGCTCATATATTTATATCAGTACGAGCGATACAGATAGTAAATTTGGAACCCCCATAGCCTTTTGGTATTTTCTATAAGCATATGGCAAATCAGGAATCCCTATCACATATACTCACTCACTAAAACTTTACATACATTCTCACCATTTCACAGATATGTATCGACTATGGCACTCAGAAGTGAATTAATTTGGTTAATCAATCTATAATCACTTCTATAACATCATGGTTCTTTCGAATTCTTTACTATCCCACAATAATCATCTTCACATTGATTTAGCTAAGGCTGCACTTCACTTGCAAACTTTAATATTAACCATCAATTACAGTGAATGAGACATTAGGTAAAATTTTTCCCTGATATCTCTTTTCATATAGAATTACCATTACATCCCTTATTCTTATAGTACATGTAATATCACTTAATTGTAGGATGTACCCGAGGATGTAATCTTTTCACAATCAAATTCTGAAATTGAATTTATCAAAATACCAATTCCGTCTCCACATTACTTATGCAATTTCACAATTCCAATATATATATATATATATACATACATATTATATATATATATATATCCATTTACATGACTGGCAGTACTTCATTTATTTACTCCTCTGATTATAACTAATTTTATCTATTAAGTTTGGCTCGATCTTATATCTAGCCATAACCATCTGATAGTCAGAGGAAATCACATGCAATCTTAGATTTGGGAATTATCTCATAATTCGTGTTCCCTTATCATCATGTGACTTATTTTTAATACATTTTCATTCTTTCACAATTATCACATCAATTGTTTTTCCAAATGGTATAGTATTCTTCCGTTGAAACCTTTTAACATTTTTGAATACTATACTCCCACATATTCATCCACTTCCATTTACTTTTCTCACATGTATGTACCATATCAGTAAAGCAGCTGATTGCACAAACTCCTCAACAATTCATTTATATTATATGGGTAAACCTCATAATTTTCGTACCCCAATCACTATATTTTAATCTCACTTAGTAACAACCTCAATTTAAACAAATCAATGTTCACTGTATCATTCGAGACCACACATCTCTACAAATGTACAGTTCAGTTAAAACTCATATTTATTGAGCTTAACAATAAAATTTTCAGTTTCTAAAAGTTTGTGGAATTATTCAAAGATGTTGCTTATATTCTTCAAATAAATATACATATTCACATCTCGTGGTTTCATGCCATTATAATTTATCTGTATGTGATTGAAATATTTCATTCCTTAAATTCACATTCGTCATAGGATATCTCATAAATCTCTTAAGTACTACAAAGGACTCGTAAAAGTTATACCGAGTTCTGAATATCATCTTATGAACACCTGTCTATAAGCTTTTTATTTGATAACATCTTGTTCAGAGATTGATCTTGAAACTCTATATACATCGTTGAGTGGATGAAGTAAAACATCAATCCTGAACAAGTGCATATTCATTCTCAATAACAATACTATTGAATACTCAAAATTTAGTACAGTTATAAGCTATGCTTATTCTTTCGAACCATATCTATATGTTTTCACCAGTTACCCTATTACAGATGGGTTCTTTATTCATTAATCTTTGGAGTAATTTCCTAAGCTCTTTAAACTCTTTTATGTTCTCTGGTAAGAGCTTATAAATAGATTCCTTATTGTGAATCGAGTCAATAATCTCTTGAATCCACATTACTTTGAAATTTTATTTAAAAATTCATCCAGTAAATTTTAAATCTCTTAACATATATTTCACATCGATTCACTTATATATGTTTTCACTTCATAATATACCATTCTATAAAATATATTTCAAAATATTTCGGTTCTACAAATATTTGATTTATTCTCATAAGAAACAGAAGGAATATATAGAACCAAGATTAATAACGCTGATATTAAATCATTAATGCACAATTCACGTTTTCAGTCACATTTAGTAGGTGTATCACTTTTCATAATATCTAATAATCCCTAACCAAATACCCCATCTTTTCATGTTTAATCAAGCCCTAAGAATCCATAACAGGGCCGACTATCTCGTGACCTCCCACGGTATACACTTTGGGTCGCATTACTCATCAAAGTATAAGTAGGGCTAATAGTAGGGACCATTATACATGTAATATATTCTTTACACCATCAGCTACTCTATCACCATCAATCAGTTCCAAATCAATTTAGTCAACTATGATTCAGAGGGATTATTTCAATATAAGGGCAAATTCGTCATTTCCTAGTTTATTTCTCTCTCTTCAAGATACATTTTAAATAGGTGATCTTAAGATCTATGCACTAATGATATCCCATTCCATTCCAATATCATCGTTTCAAGGTCTTAGTTCGATTCGGATAAAGAGGTCCTGTTGGGGCTCTCATCGAGTTCCTCTCTGTACCTAACCGAATAGACCTCCATTAAGACTATAAGATCATCTATTTCATGTCAAATGCTCGGGTTACAACCCTTTTTAATAACCCTTGATTCATGAACTTCCACACCATTTTAAACACATAACCCAATTTACAGTCACTTGATTCCTTTATACATTCAGACTATACAGTACTATAGGGGATGTTAACCTTTTTTGACATTTTCTATTCTAAAGGCATCAACAGACATCAGGCTAACCTTGCTCTGATACCATTAAATCTGTAACAGCCCAACCGTAAATTATGTATAAAATATGTTATTTACCGTACTGTGGATTGTTACACAACCCTAAACTACTAGCTTATTGCCCTTGTCAACAACCTTTCCTCTGTCACCAGTCGATTGCTCAAAAGCTTTCTCTATAGCTTTACAATTGGAAAAATCCCAGATCATATGTCCCTGCTTCTCGCAGTGAAAGTAGGCTCAATGTCCTTGTAGCAAGGTCTAGTACCGTGATTGTTGCCACACCTAGGACAAGTCTGACCATTCTTAGACTCACCAACCCTCTATCTATTCCACACTGTCTTCTGCCTCTTCTTTATCTGTTTACTTTTGTAGGGCTTTTGATCATCTAACCTCTTCTCCTTTCCCCTGTTCTTTCCTTTGGACCCATACTCTTGTTGAATTAGATTGTAATCAAGCTCTACCATCTGAGCTCGTCGGAGGGTTTTTACATAATTACTAATGTTTAACACTGCCATCTTGCTTCTAATGTTGGGCCTTAGTCTAGAAATAAATCTAACGATCTTTACTTTCTCATCCTTAGAAACAAACAGATCATACCAGCAGAGAGCAAAAAATTGGGACTCATACTCATCCACTGAATTAGAACCAAGAGTAAACCTTAAAAAATCAGCTTATCTCTTTCTCTGGGCAGGCTTTGGAATGTATTACTTAAAGAAGCTCTCTAGAAATGCTTCTTATGTAACCTCAAAATTATCATCCTTCAAAAGTTTCTCTGTCGATTCTCACCAAACTTTTGCTTTCTCCCAAAACATAAATATAGCCGATCTCACTTTCTCTATAAAACTACAACCCATGTACTTGAACAGTTTCTCTAGTTGCTTGATACATTTTTTGGCTACATCTAGATCTTTCTCACTCTTAAAGGTGGGGGGATTCATCTTTTAAAACAATTGAAGTTTGTTCATATTCTTATCCACCTCATCTCCAATCTATGGTGGTGGTATAGGAGGTGGTAGAAGCTATAAAGCTACGGGCAATTGTGGTGGCGCAGACTACTGCTACTGCTGAGCAGCCTATGGCTATGGTGTAGGAGGAGGGGCGGGTGCTTGAGTTGGTGGTTGATTAGGGTTACCACTAAACTACTCAACTATAAAGGTGGTGAGGTTATACACTGTCTGTTGCAACTCTCTAATAGTCATCATTAACTGGCCCTCTTCAGCATTAAGATTTAGGGCTCAAAGAGGTTATGGAAGAGGCAGAGGATTTGGAGATCTAGATCGTCACTAAAGGGGTGCTTATTTGTTACTTCTCCTTATTGTACCCTTTAACTTTCCTATCACATAACAAAACGATTTAGTACAGTTCATATGACAACTACAATACAAGAATAGATACAGGCACAGTGTACTGAGATGTAAAACTAACTTTACCAACCTACATAGACATAAGCAAACACTGCTATGATACCAACCTTATCATGTCTTAACTCTTATGGAAGCTTAAAATTTGTGGGCAAAATTTTTCTTTTACTTCACTTATTTGTTTGTAGGTAACTGTGTATATCACAATTCGATTTAAGTGATACCATGATCACTAAGGTCCCTTTTCTATTTCTTTACAATTGATCCATAAGCATTTAGTATGAAAAACACCTTAACATTTTCAAAATATTGTTATTACATTGAAGCATCACTAATCTCTACAACCACTATTAAAACCAATTCTTGACATTTCTAATTAATTAGCGAATTAGTTAACTAATAGATTAAGTCCATCTTATATCATTCACCTCAATCCATTGAGCACACATAAATATATATACATATATTAGTGCGATATTTTCTTCTCAGAACAAACATAAAATCAATATCATCCTAATAGCAGTATAGCACAGCCTACATCTCAGACTCTCTATATACATTCAAAGAAAACATATACATAGATACACTATGCTATGACAAGTTTATGTCTATCCAACAAGCCAAAAGTGTGAGAATCATATATTCTGGTACTATTACATGTGTTAGACTTCTCACCACTATTCAATTCCTGTGTATTTCGTAGGTATAAAAGGAAACAGTGTGGTGGGTCCCACAGACCCTATAATGCCCGGATGGACAAGAGGCTTGGTACACTCGATAAAGAGAGTCGAATAAGCCTATGGCCAGAATCTAGAACCCAAAATCCTTTAGTTAAGTTATTTTTGGGAAGTGTGTCAACAAATTAGAAAATGACGATTAACGACATAGCCTAATTGAACTTTCACGAATAATGATCAAACTAAATTGACTTTTGACCAACTAACTAAAGTATGATAATCTAAATGTAAATAAGTTCTAGGCCATGTCAATAGATAGACTGAATCGAAGGTAAAGTAATAAATCTATGTGATTGACTGGTAGGGGTATTTTTGTAATTTTACCCTTACGGTCAGTCAAACCTTAATAAAACCCCATCGATTCATTAAAATATGTTCAATAATAATATTTAGTGATGGAATAAAATATTTTGGAGTTAAATTGGCTAGTTAAAATATTATGGAAGTTTAAAGGCAAAATTATCCAAAATTATCATAACCAAGGGCATTTCGGTCATTTTGCATGCAAGATAATTATAAAAGAAATTTCTACACCTTTCTTCATGGCCAGCCACACTATCATCTTCAACCTTCTACTCTTCCACCTTTAACAACTTAGAAAAGCTTCCTAAACACCTAGTAAACAAGCTTAAAACCGAAAAATTCCTTCTACAATCTTGTTCCAAATTCAGTGCTCTACAAACCCATACCCATATTTACGTGTAAAGTGGACAAAATCAAGGTGTTTGGCTTCCCTCCATATTCAGCCAAGACAAAGTAACCTTCAGATTATATTTTCTTTATGATTTAATGTTAGTAAGTGATGTAATAAGCATGTTTAAGCATGATTTTGGCCTTAGATTGTGATAACTGTAAATTTTTCATTTATTGAAAATTATTAATATTGAAAATTTAATGAAATAAATAAATATAATTATGAGATCGGAATATAGTGAATATTCCGTGAATTGAGGAAGTGACGGATTTTGGAAAATTCAAGTGAAGGAAAAATAAATTGGAAATAAGAAATGAGGAGAGGAAATTTAATTTGGATATATGGAAATCCAAATTAAATAAGAAAATGAGGAAGAAATGAATATGATATATATTTATATAATTATATATTATATAAATATATTTTTAATACAAATACATATGTACTTAAATGATATATAGTATATATTATTATACATTGGTATATATATGAATATATACTATTTTATAAATTTAACTAGTACATATATAGTATATATTATTATACATAGGGTGTTGCCTAGTCTCACTTACTGCTTACTGTTTACTGTTTACTGAAAGGATTTACGAAATCCTATTTACTGTATAGTACTGTTTATTGTTTACTGATGAAAAATCGTACCAAAATACTGTTTATGGAACTGCACTGTTTACTGAAATGGTAGCCACTGATTACTGCTTACTGGATTGAAAGCTACCATTTACTATTTACTGAAACTGAAAGCTACTGTATACTATTTTCTGAATTGGTAGCTACTGTTTACTATTTTCTGACTAAACCGTATCGAAATACTGTTTTACTGAATATTACTGTTTTACTGAGCTATAAGATACGGTTTTACTGAGTTGTAAGATACTGAATAAATAAATAGTACCGAAAACTACTATTTACTGATCCAATGGTTTTGGATATTTATAAACCACTGTACTGTCACGTGTTTTAACTGAACTGATGAGAACAGAAGTAAACCATTATTTTACTACTGAACTGTCACGTGTTTTAAAATATACTGAAGTGAAGAGAAATAAATGGTTTACTTTACGAAAACGAATATTATATCGTTTTGAGAACAATTGATATAGTACTCTCTACAGTTGCTTCTAGGTTCCGGAACAAGTCAGGTATTTTAAAATACTTGCCTTACTCTATCTGGATCCCTAGCCGACTGTAGTATCTTTCCTACATATGAGCCTAGAGCCTATTAGGAAGATTTTAAAGGAAAGTGAAAAAAAAAATATTTTCAGCATATAGGTAGCTGAATATCAAGTGTGACTTATAACTCTCTTACTGAGCCGTGGTTTGCTCACTCCCCAATTTTTAACATTTCAGGTTTTGATGATGGTGAGATCCAATATTTGTGGATTACGGCTGCACATAATGGACAATGTGACAGACCGACTAAGATATACGAGGTACGATCATTTATTTTCTGTATTTAGACATGTATACAGTACTACTTGCTTATTAAGTAAGATAGGGGATGTATATAACAGTAACAATGTTACATAAAATGGTTGAACATAAGAAATCAAGTGAAGTATCACAAACAGCCTAACCAGATAAGTTGTATAGAATTACGTGAAAAATGTGGTAACGGGTCGTTACAGATTTAATGGTATCAGAGCATGGTTGGCCTGATGTCTGTGAATACTTTTGAAGAGAAAATGTGTCGGAATGTTAAACATCCCCGGAGTACTGTGTCGTCTGAATACATAGAGAAAATAAATGATTGTAAATTGAGTAAAATGATTTAAAGGGAGTGAGAAATGGTAAATTGAAAATGTTAAAGAGAAATAAGAGGCTCAGAAAATACCAGAAAAATGGTGATCTTATAATCTAAATGAAGGTCGGTTCGGTAAGGAACCGAAAGGACTCGGTGAGGGCCCCACTAGTACTTTTCGGTCTGGATTGAACTGAGACCTGAAAGTGATGATATAAAGGAGGAGAATGAAGTATCATCATTAAATAGACCTTAAGATCACCGATTGAAGATAATTTGAAGAGAGAGAAAATTTTTAGCCAAAAATGATCAAAATACCCCTGCCTCCAAAATTTTACCAGGAGTCAAAATAGACCAACAGAAGTTGGAATTGACTGATTTGACAGAGAAATTGATGATGTAAAGCTGCATTACAAGCAGCATAATCCAATTATGTATCCTAGTGGACTTCTTTGTCAAAATCGAATGAGATCTAAAATGCTGATATAAGTATGAGAAAGGATACTATCAGCACATAGATGATGAGATCCTTGGTTTAAATGTATATTGAGGAGAAAGAAATAAATGTCGAAATGACGAAAATGCCCCTATGTTGGGCGATGGTTCGAATAGTGATAAAACCAAGTTGATCCTAAACCCATTGATGAAAATGGAGTTATTAATGGCATAGAGGATGTAATATGAATATAGCGATCCCTATTACTGATTCCACTGACACTTAGATTACGGACGCGAATGGTGAGTGACCTAGTGAACGGGCTGGGCCTCACGATAAAACCTTGAGGGATGACCCAGTGAAAGGGCTGGGCATTCCCAAAGAGGATAGTACATATGTGTACAGGTGGACGGCGAACAGGCCGAGGCCTTACACGATGTGATCCAAGGAGTGTATAGTGAAATGTCATAAGATGATTGGCCCGAGTATTGACTGTAAGGGCATGAATTAAGAGTGTATTGAATTGGATGTTTATTACGGGATCGTTAGATATTATGAAAAGTGATATGACTACAGAAATGACTGAGAAGGTGAATAGTACAGATAATGAAATCCATAACAGTACAGTTAATTATGGTTCTATACATTTATACTGTTTCTAAGGTGTTAAAAGAATAATTAATTATAGAACCAGAATATTTGAGATATGCCTTGCAAATTGATGTACTGTATGGAGTATTGGGAATTGGAGAATATTTCTAAGAACAATAAAGTGATAAAAAGAAAAGAGGACAGCTAACCTAAATTATTCAGGACCCTTGAGACAAAACAGGGATGGGCGACCCAATGATAGGCGAACCGCAGTGGACAATATGATGTGAGGTGTGGGCGAACTATGTGATCGCTAACTCACTTTGTAAGGGTAAACCTGCGGCAAAAGGATTGCCTAGGGGATGCTTGCCGACGGTCGATACGAACGGGCGGGGCTCTTACAATTATCTTGGTGGTAATACGAGTGTAAGGAACTAGGTACATAAAGGTGCCAGGGTTCGAACACCATGGATAACATGCTCAAGGGAATTAAACCTGAACTTATTAAATGGAAATGATTTGAAAGTGAATAACTGTAATGAATTGGTTAGCTGTAGAATGTGTTGATAATTGTTATACTTGATACAACATTTCTAATCACTTTGAATAATATGCTGTGAAACATGAGTAAACACTGAAATCAAGGTAGAGTATGAATCAAAGTGATTTAAATAGTAAATGTCTCTGCCCTGAGAATACACAGTGAGAATGACAGGACATGAGGATGAAATGTCCAAATGATAAAAGATGTGTAATTAAAGAAAGTATCGGATGTAATTCCCGATAAAACTTTCAGATTTGTATAGATTGGAGAAATCGAGCTAACATTGACTCGGTTGGTAATATGAAACCTAATTTTAAGCTTATATCAAAGAATATAGAAGAATCCGAAAAGCTTAAGAAAATACTCTGGAAAATGAGTGAATAAGGAAATTCACGTGTAAATGTGTGATTGATGGAAATACAGATAATGTAAATTAAGGTTAATGAAGTTATCTGTAGAAGTGTAAATGGGAGAAATACAGATGACCTTGATACGTAGATGAATTAAAATGATATAGTAAATTCTTACTAATTAATAAAGTTCTCATGAAGAACAAGTATTCATCTACATAAAAATGGACGTTTTATTGATCTAATCAAAGAGATATGAGGAGTTCATAAGACAAACCTCGTTATAAAGCGTCATTAAAGAAAAGTCGGAGAGTGATGTCCATAAGATGATGATTAGAACTCGACATGAGTGACTATTGAGGTACAAGGTTGATGAATTACCTTGTGATGTGTATAAGCCTAATGAATGAGGCATCTATACAAGAATAAATTGATGAAATACTGTTAGAGTCTAAGACATTAATGGAACATGAGCAGCATGGTGGTGTATGGCCCCTCAAACTCTTAAAGACTGGGGAACTGTGTTAAGATTGGCAACTAAGAGACTTGGCTAGACAGTATCTCCTTCTGAGATATATGATCTCGAAATGATAGAATGACAGTGGATCTGTCCATAATAAAGAGAATGATTGAGATATGAGATTAATGAGTCTAGCTAAATACTACTGCCAGTCTATAGAAGAGTGATGGGACTAGCTGGTCTACTAATGAGACATAATTACAGAAGTTAAAGTTGGTAAATGGATAAGTGTGAGGAAAAGATGGTATGCAAAAGGTTAAAATATTTTAACAGTAAAGTACCATACCACTTGAGAAAACCGACTAACTTGATGAAAGTAAAAAGATGAAAGTGAAATAAGAAGGTAAGTTGCATGATGAGAAAAGAACACCAATAGGAACTAGTTCTCGAAAGTAAGATTAAAAGTGATTTCATATTGGTTATCACATGGTTGTGGCTAGATGTAAAACAAAGCCAAACTTGATAAGTGAAATTAATGGTACTCAAGGGAGTAAGATGAATGATATGTATTATTTTACTGCTAGTATATAAATGGAAAATGGTTATACATATAATCACCTCGAAATGATAAAAATGGTGGAATTGTATAGATAAAGTGGTGATGAAAGTGATGATTAGTAAAGTCTACAAGTGAGATGCAGCCTTAATGGAACAAATGAGAAAACGAATATTGTGGACAATAAAGAGTTCAAAGGAGAAATAATGATATGGAAGTGATTATAGAATCATTTTCCATTATCAGACTCCTAGGTTCTCTAATGCCTTAGTCGAAGTGTGAGTGTGAAACAGTGGAAATGTATGTGTACAGTTCCAGTGAGCATTACATGTGATAGGAGTCTCTGAGTTGCCATATGTTAATGAGAAACAGCAAAAGGCATTGAGATTCAGTACCGCTCCGTACTGATGAAAATACTCGAGCATAATATGTGGACGCTTGAAGATATATTGAGAGAGCGTGTGCACGAGATATGAAAGCTATTGGGACAATTACATACAACTGATTGACATGTGTACACAACAGTACCAAATTATATCGGCTTGGCACTAATGGAGGAAAATGGATGATGAACAGCATAGATCCGCTCTGATATGAAAAATGGGGTGAATGGACTTTTATGTGAAAAGAAGAATGAAATTGATAACTCCCAATTGGTAAGGAATAAACCTACGAGAGTATAAAGATATACTATATGATGAAAGACAACATATAGTGGTCTAAAGTACTCTTGATGTTTAAAGTGTACTGGCAGTATTACTTAAAAGATGACCTAGAGGTCAGAAGTCGTAAGTATACGGAATGTACCACATTTTGGACTTAAGTTAAATTCGAAGGACCGAATTTCTTAAAGTGGGGAGAATGTGATAACCGTAAATTTTCCATTTATTGGAAATTATTAATATTGAAAATTTAATGAAATAAATAAATATAATTATGAGATCGGAATAGAGTGAATATTCCGTGAATTGAGGAAGTGACGGATTTTGGAAAATTCGAGTGAAGGAAAAAAAATTGGAAATAAGAAATGAAGAGAGGAAATTTAATTTGGATATATAGAAATCCAAATTAAACAAGAAAATGAGGAAGAAATGAATATGATATATATTTATATAATTATATATTATATAAATATATTTTTAATACAAATACATATGTACTTAAATGATATATAGTATATATTATTATACATTGGTATATATATGAATATATACTATTTCATAAATTTAACTAGTACATATGTATATTTTATGTATATATAAATATATACATATATAAGAATGTAAATGTATTTTACATTAAAGTTGTATATATCTACATTGTAAATACAATATGTATTGTATTATTATATTTATATAGATATATATATATATATATATATATATATATATATATATATGTAGACACCAATTTTTGTCCGGGGTCTTTAATATTATTGGGCATATTAGACTATGTTTATTTTGGGTTTAATTAGACTTTTGGACATGAAAATATGATTTTGGGCTTAAGATTATGCCTGATGATTAAAAGATCAATTGTTGTATTTAATTCTTTTTTTTTTTATAAAAATAAAAATACATAAAAATGAAATTTAAAAAAAAAATCATGAAAAAAAAGAAGAGAAAGGAAAAAGATGAATTTGGGAAAATCAAAATCTGTTGAATATGCCAAGAATATTGAAGGTAAATAGGAAGACAATCAAACTTAGATACTTGGAAAGAAAATCAAACATTGAATTTTGAGTTTTAATATGGGAAGCAAAATCAAAGTTTAATTGAAAATCATAAATCAAAGGAAAGAAAATAAAATTAGGGATATTCCTAGATAATAAAAGGAGGGAGCCGGCTAGGTTTTAAAAAAAAAAGAGGGGGGAGGAAACAGACAGAGAAAAAAACCTAGAGGAAGAAACCCTAGAAGAAAAACCTAGAAAAAAGGTCTACCTCTCTACGTGAAAGGGAAGCTGACTGCTTTGGTTAAAAGAGAAAAGAAAGGAGAAAAAGCGCAACCTCTCTAGGTGGGGGAGGAAGAAGAGAGGAAAGAAAAAACAAGAGGAAAAAAGGAAACCTAAAAATTTCGACTACTCCTAGCTGGAAGGTTGCCATCGTGATCCCCTACTTGACAGCCTCTTTACTGGCAATATCGTCATCGTCTCTTGGCTGGTGGCACTTCCCTATCGCCAACTTCATCACCAGAGCCAAGCTCCTCGCTGCAGTATCCTCAGCTCATCATCCCATCGTTCATCCCTGTTGCCTCGTCCTTTCCAGTCTAGCCACCACGCTTTCCCTGCTTCCACTTGATACAACCACGTCCCTGTGAAGAGAAGCCCCCCTGTCGTTGCATCCATGTCGAGCCCCCTGTTCCGCTGCGTCACCTTGCTGTCCTGATCGGACTTTATATTGCTGCGTTCCCTGTTGCGTTGCTTCTCAAAGTTTATGGTTGGTGCATGCTATACAAACTGAGTTCACGTGGAGAAGATGACAGCAAAGTGCTGACATCCAAGAAAGAAAAAGCATAGAAAATAAAGCAGGAAAGTGATAGACTGCTGTACGTGGAGAGGGAAAGAAAAAAAGAAAAAAGTTGCAAGAAAAAGGTAAGAAAAAAAAGACACCTTTATTAATTTTATTTGATTAGATAGATAATAAGTATTTAAATTTAGACTTAATTAGGTAATGGGTTGAATAATTATATAATTTTAGATTGATGATTAACTTGGCTAATAATTAATTAGGTGTTTTACTTACTTAATGTAATTTAAATTAATTAACATAATTGATATGATTTAAATGATATGATGATATAATCTAAATAAGGTTGATATGTTTAATATGACTTAGAAGTAATTTAAATTATTTGATTTAATTTGTTAATGAATTTGTATGAGATTTGATTGGTGTGAGTTCATATGATCACTAGGATTAATTTATGTAGTTTAATTTTGTTTATTTAAAGGATACGAATGATGTGTAATTGATATTGAAATATATGATTTATTTGATATGGTTTAATTAGTATACTTTAATTTGTTTGACTTGATGTATGTTTTATCGATTATAAAAATTAGGAAAATTAGAAATATTAGAGAAGCATGGAATTTATTTATTTATAAGAAATTTTATTTATAAAAAAAAATAGATGTGAATTAATCCGACGATGGAACTCCGAGGAGATTGTGATTGAGTAATACTCTCAGAGATCTTGAGGTGAGGAAGGTTTTTTTTAAGTCTTACCAGCTTGATGGAAGATTTAAAAAGATATTTCCAATATTTAAAATCCAAATTTATTATTAGAAATTGAAATAAGAATTAGTTAAGATTAACTATAACCTAAAAGAATAAATAATAAAATTAAAAATTAAGAATTATAAAAATTAACATATTTAGAAATTAAAATAGAATAAAAATAATAAAAAAATACAAATTATCCGACGACGGAATTCTAAAGGGACTGCGCTTGAGTAGTACTTTTAGATATCTTGAGGTGAGGAGAGTTCTTTTAAGTCTTGCCAGCTTGATGAAAGATTTAAAGAATATTTCCAAGATTTAATAAATTTAATTATAAAAAAATAAGAATTAAATTAGATTAAAAAATAGTAAATTAAAATTAAGTTTATTATAATAAAGAATAAAGATCAAATTAATAAATTAGAATTAAAATTAGAAAAGAATTAAAATAAATAGAAATTAAATTAAATTAAATATTTTAATAAATGTGAATTATTCCGAGGATGGAATTTAAAAAGAATTGCGCTTGAGTAATTTCTTTAAAAATTCCTGAGGTGAGAAAGGTTCTTTAAGGTCTTACCAGCTCGATGGATGGTCTTTAAGAAAATCTTCAATATCAAATAATTCATGTTTATTTAAAGATATAAAAATATATGAAATAATAATTTATATAAGAAAATAACAACAATAGAGTAAAATAAGATAAAATAAGGAATGGAAATTGGATAGGAGTCAAAATAGGGTTTGCATAAAATATCTAAACAAGCCGACGACGGAGCCTCTTCAAGAAAGGCGATTGGTCCTACTTGAATACTCTCGAGGTGAGAAAATTTTTTAAGTTTTCCAACCAGCTTGATGGAGGAGACTTAAAAAATTCTTCAATATTTAATTATATCGAAATTAAAGTAAAAGGCAAAATTAAGATAACCTTAGATTATTTGGTACCATTTTAGGATGGGCGTTGTGAGGGTGCTAATCCTTCCTCACACGTAACCGTACTCCCGAACTTAGAACTCTTAACGTAGATCAAGCCTTGTCCTTAGTTTGAATAGGTGACCAATCACACCTAGGTTAGAATGGTTGGTGGCGACTCCATAGTTTTGTGTCTAGCTATTAGGTTTCCCCCGAAACTTAATACGTTATGACAATATATAAATGTTATTTAATTTATTTTAAAATATAGAAAATAACATATTTTATGTATAATATATAGTATACAAATATAATTATATGTAATTAAATAAAACAAAAAAAAGGAAAGAAAACTGGAGAAAAGAATCGGGAAATTCCTTATTCTTCTTTCCAGCCGAGCCGACCACCGTCAGCTGGCCAAGTGAAGGAGAGAGACGAGGGAGGCCATCACCGGCAAGGGAAGAGGAGAAGGAATCGACCAGCAGCGGAAGGAAAGCAAAAACGGAGAAGGCAGAAACCGACGAAAGCCGAGAAAAACAAAAAGAGAAAGTGGCGGTGCCGTCCGATTCAGCCACCGCCACTGCCACCGAAGCTTCGCCAGAGAAAGAGGAAGAGGGAAGAGGCCACCGGAGAGGCGAAGAATGGCGGAGGAGGAAGGGCGAAGAGGTGGAAGAGACCGAGCTAAAACTGAGTCGATCCGCCGCCGTGCCGCCAATCCAGGCTGAACGGAGGCCACCAACGAGTTCACTGAGGCGCCGGCCAATTGAGGGGCCATTGAATTGCCGGAGAACCGGTCGCCGGAGAAGAACCGGCGGTGAGGGGAGGTGACCGGTTCGATTGGGAAAGGAAAAAGAAAAAGAAAAAGGAAAAAGAGAAAAGAAAAAGAAAAAGAAAAAAAGAAAAAGAAAAGAAAAGAAAAGAAAAGAAAGAAAGAAAAAAGAAAAGAAAAAGAGAAAAAGATGTCATAACGTACTAGGTTTCGGGGGAAACCTAATAGCTAGACACAAAATCTATGGAGTCGCCACCAACCATTCTACCTAGGTGTGATTGGTCACCTATTCAAACTAAGGATAAGGCTTGGTCTACGTTCAAAGATACTAGGATTCGGGAGTACGATTACGTGTAGGGAAGGATTAGCACCCTTGAAAACGCCCATCCTAAAATGGTACCACTTAGTTTTAGGTCATTTGCTAGATTTGCTTATGTTGATCTTTAATCTCGATATAATTAATATTGAAAAATATTTCTAAGTATCCTCCATTAAGCTGGTGGGACAACTTAAAAAGATCTTTCTCACCTCAGGAGTATTCAAGTAGTACTATGCGACTTGCTTGAAGAGGCTCCGTCGTCGGATTCATTTTAATATTTTATGAGAAATTCCTAACTTTGACTCCTTCTACCCAACTTATTCTTACCATTCTATTATTTATTAATTCTTAATTTTATTTGTTTATTTTTATGCGAAAATGAATATGAATTATTTTTATAAAAAATTCCTTTTATCTTCCATTAAGCTGGTGAGACCCAAAAGAAATTTTCTTACCTAAAGATTTCCAAATCATTACTTAAGCGTAATTCTACTTGGAATCTCATCATAGGAATAATCAATATTCATTCTCAATAACTCCTATTTTTTATTGCCTTATTTTATTATTTCATTAGATTTTATTACTATTTATTATTGTTATTTTATTATTATAGTGAACACGAATTATTAAAATTTTTATCTTCTTAATTAATTACTTTAGTTTTTAATTTTAATTTAATAATGTTTTTAGATAAAAATCACCTATTTTATAATTTTAAAAGATGAATAAAAATCACTTATTATTGAAAACTATCTCTAGGCCATCCATTAAGCTGGTGAGGCCTCGAAAATAATTTTCTCACCTAGAAATTTTCAAGAAAATCACTTATGCGTAATTCTCTCGATATTTCGTCGTTGGAGTAATTCGTATTCACCTTCATTATACTTTTCATATCCAATTTTATTTATTCCTTTTCTTATTATTATTTCTATTGTATCATCATGGATCATTAATATCGTTTCTAATTTTTATAGCTAATTATCCTTGTTCTAATTCAATAACAAATCTTCTAATCATTCATATTTTAATTTTTAAAAAAATGAATATAAATTACTTTTTATTGAAGGCTCTATTTAGACCTTCCATTGAGCTGGTGAGGCATTGAATAGAACTTTCTCATCTAGAAATCTTTAAGAAAATTACTTAAGCGTAATCCTCTTAATATTTCATCATCGAAGCAAATTATATTCATCTCCATTATCATTTTAATATCTAGCTATAGTTATTTTATTCATTTCCTTCCTTGTTTTATTCTTTACTACTATAGTTTTTTATCATATCATTAATAATCATTAATATCTTTCCTAATTTCATAACTAATTGTTTTTATTGTAATTTTATAATAAATTTATTTTATTTATTTATTATTTTTTTAAAAAAAACGAATATGAATTATTTGTTATCAAAAATCCTATTTAGACCCTCCATTAAGCTGGTGAGGCCTGGGATAGAATTTTTTCACCTCAAGATCCCTAAAAGCACCACTTGAGTGTAGTCCCTTTAAGAGTTCCATCGTAGGATAAATCATGTCCACCTTTAATATTTTTTGTTTACCAAATCTTATCATCACTTTATTATTTTAACTTTATATTTTATTATAATTATATTTATTTTTTATAATCACAGTTTCCTAAAGAGCATGTTAGCTAATAAACTCAATCTATAAACTAATCACTAACAATAACAATTAACTTATATAAAATAATAATACCAATAAACTAGTATACTATTATAATCTATTTAACTAAAGATGCCAATGAACATAACCACAACCAAAAGGGTGAAACAACAAGAAACTTCCCTGGTGAGACGCGTCCCTGAGCTCCTGCCATGCTTAACATCATACGTAGAGCCTTGCCATGCACATGCAGCCAACCAAGCCATGCAAAATCCAACTGCCAAACCGTTAACCAGCCCACACGACACCATGTTCGACCCTTTTACTGCTTCAATGCTGCTCCACACTTCAAACTGCCAATACCGTAACCTGTTCTATTACACCGTCTATCAGCGAAACGTGACCAAAGAGTAACTCAACTGCTGAGGCAACGTCCCTGCAGCCTTAACACAGCCCAGTTCCTGTTCCAGCAGCCTTTGCACCTCCAGAAACACAACCGCTCATGGGACCAAGCACCTCACGCCAGTGAATGAACCCAAAATAGAGCTGCAGAACATTTTTGAAAACCTTCAATATTGCACCGATTTTTTATATCTCTTTGTTTTTCAATCTTTCCTTTCTCTCCTGTTATTCACATTAAAAGCTTAAGAAATGTGCAAATAAAAGAAAAAAAGGGAGCGCGCAAGGTAGCACTAGGTGAAATAATGCCCGGATTGGTGATGCCTGCAGCCACGATGGAGCAAACGGACAGCAATCTTGACAGGAATGGACCTGGTATTTTGCTTCCTTTGTTTCACGTTGATCATAAACAGAAAAGCTTTTAACCTCGTCTTTTTCCTTGGCTCGACACCGTTCTAGTTAGATTCAGTGCAGAAGTTTCCTTCACGTAGTAGGAGTAGCTATGGAACTCAGCAGTAGGGCGGCTCACTCCTAGCAGCAGCTTCTGGTTTTCTTTGTCTCCGATTTGCTGCCTTCTTTCTTCTCATGCCAACAACAAGTGAATAAGGGGGCAACGATAAGGCGTGGTGGCAACAAGTGGAAGAAGGGAAGGCGTGGTGGCTGGACTGGAGGCAGTGTCGAGATCTCAAGGCTGGCGAGAAAGATGATGATGGACGGTGCGGCAAGAAGCAAATGGCTTTCGGATTTGACTGGTTTAATAGCCTTTATTGAATCGAGCCCTCAGCAATATGCAACAAACGCAGGGAGGAAGCACACCGAGCTACGTAACAAAGAAATACAATAGCAGCAGCAAATCATGGCTGGGTGTAGCAGATCATGGGTGGTGCAGAAATGCTCGCGGCAGTGGACAACGGTAGTGATGTAGCAGTGATTAAATGGCTTTAACGGCAGTGCAAAGCAGCCATCAAAAATGCCACAGTAGGGAACAGAACATAGCCAAGAACGCCATAATATGGGACACCAGGTAGAAGACGGTGGTGTTGGCAAAGATATAGCAGAGCTGGGCATGGTGATGGAAGGTGCTAGGTGGTGGCCGTGAATGTATGAAGCAGTCGCCAAGAATAGGGTTTCCTTAGGGTTTTTTTCCTTTTATTTTCTAGGGTTCCCCCTTTTTATTCTTGATTTTTTCTTTCTTTTTTTTTTACATTATTTTTGGAAAACCTTTATTAATGCTGTGTATCAAATCTCTTGATTCTGATGTTGATTTCCAATTTTGCACAATCTTGGAGTTGACTTGTTTGATTTAATTTCCAAAATTTTTCTTTCAAATCCTTCCTCAAAATTTTCTGTTGATTTTCTTTTCAAATTGACCTTGGTTTTAATTGACACGGTTTATTTTTAATTTTTCAATTTGATACTATCCAAATTTGTTTCATTGATTTCTCATTGACTTGCCTTATGTTGAGATCTTGATTTTCCTTTCCAAATTTCTCTTCTTTGATCACTTCATTATTTTTTGTTATCTTTTTTATTTTTATTTTTTTCATTTTCTTTTCATTTTATTATTATTATTTTTTTTATTTTTTATTTTTTTATTTTAATAATAAACAAGGTAGTAATACAAAAATTAAATTCATCGTCTAAAAAAAAAGATCCTGGACAAAATGGGGTGTCTACAAAAGAAAGAAGGAAGAAAAAGAAGAAAGAGAGAGACAAGGAATTTCGGGAATTTGAAAATTCTTGAGAATTCGAAAATCCGAAAAAAAAATCCTGAAAATTCGGTAAGAACTTTGGAAATTAATTTCGAGTGATTTATTTTAATAAATTGTGGAAAAATTCTAAATTTTAGAATTTTATTTTCAAAAAATTCCCTCGATGACCGAGACGATGGAATCAGGCGAGGTGAACACGGACGCAACCTTTGAGAGGCAGTTGCCGACCCAAGACAGGTAAAGGAGACATGTGCCGCCTGTAAGGATATTCGGCCACATGTTTTAATTTGCATTTAATTTTATAAATGCTATTGAAATTGTGGTGATTTATCAGTTTGAAAATTGTGATGATTTATCAGTTGAGGAAATATAAATTGTATTTTTCGTGCAGGAGGCTAGCCAATTGGCAGTCGTTATACTGTCGAAAAATTATCGAAAAATTACTGAAATTATCGAAAATCACTGAAAAATAATAAATGATTTGATTTCACGGTAATCGATTTTCAATCACGAAAATCGAGAAATCAAGTATTTTTCATAAAAACATGAATATATGGAAGTTGAATTTAAAATATTCATGTTTTCGAGAATGGTGAAAATGAAATCACTGAAAATTCACCCGCTAGGTGATAGTTCACGTGAAACGAGATGGAAAATGAAAAAGAACCGAAGTGAATATTTTATAAGTAATTCTTAAATATTCACTTGATTTTATATAAATCCTTTATGGTTTTAATTATGAAAATAATTAATTATATAAATTCCATAAAGGTTAAGAAATGATGAAATACTATGATTTCGAGACTAGAGGTCTCTACACGTGTTTTAGTAGAAAAATGGAGACAGAATTATGGAAATTGGAAAATAAATATTTTTATTTTTTTCATAAATTATGAAAATATTTGAATTGAATTACGATGATTTTGAAAACCATGTTTTCGATAGAAAGCACGGAAAAGCGTGCGTATATATTTTACGGTGAAAAACACAGTTATGACCTTTTATATTTACAGTGATGATTTATAAACTGTTTTCACCGTATGAAAAATATGATTTATACTTTTATGAAATATTTTGAGAAATGATATTTGATTTAATTATTTCATAAAGGTGATGATTTATACATGTGAGCCTTATGGATAATTGTGAAATATTTTACACTACTGTGTTTAAAATCCATAAAGGCTATGGTACGATTTTACACTGTTTTGAGACTTAGGCCCCGAGCTTCATGCATCATACCATACTGTTACTGTCACGTGGCTGATTGACCGGCGAGTCATCAGCATCTCGGATTGTCACCTAGCAAGTGTACATCGAGGACATATTATAGATCATGGCCATAGATCTCATTACTGTTACTGTGTCCCTAGTGGACGATGATAGCATGATTTACTTGTAGGGTGTTGCCTAGTCTCCCTTACTGCTTACTGTTTACTGTTTACTGAAAAGATTTATGGAATCCTATTTACTGTACTGTACTGTTTACTGTACTGAATTACTGTACTGTTTACTGTTTACTGTTTACTGATGAAAAACCGTACCAAAATACTGTTTATGGAACTGTACTGTTTACTGAAATGGTAGCCACTGATTACTGTTTACTGGATTGAAGCTACCATTTACTGTTAACTGAACTGAAAGCTACCATATACTATTTTCTGAATTGGTAGCTACTGTTTACTGTTTTCTGACTAAACTATATCGAAATACTGTTTTACTGAATATTACTGTTTTACTGAGCTATAAGATACGGTTTTACTGAGTTGTAAGGTACTGAATTAATAAATAGTATCGAAAACTACTGTTTACTGATTCAATGGTTTTGGATATTTATAAACCATTGTACTGTCACGTGTTTTAACTGAACTGACGAGAACAAAAGTAAACCATTATTTTACTACTGAACTGTCACGTGTTTTAAAATATGTTGATGTGAAGAGAAATAAATGGTTTACTTTACGAAAACGAATATTATATCGTTTTGAGAACAATTGATATAGTACTCTCTACAGTTGCTTCTAGGTTTCGGAACAAGTCAGGTATTTTAAAATACTTGCCTTACTCTATCTGGATCCCTAGCCGACTGTAGTATCCTTCCTACATATAAGCCTAGAGCCTACTTGGAAGATTTTAAAGGAAAGTGAAAAAAAAAATATTTTCAGCATATAGGTAGCTGAATATCAAGTGTGACATATAACTCTCTTACTGAGCTGTGGTTTGCTGACTCCCCAATTTTTAACATTTCAGGTTTTGATGATGGTGAGATCCAATATTTGTGGATTACGGCTGCATATAATGGACAATGTGACAAATCGACTAAGATATACGAGGTACGATCATTTATTTTCTGTATTTAGACATGTATACAGTACTACTTGCTTATTAAGTAAGATAAGGGATGTATATAATAGTAACAATGTTACATAAAATGGTTGAACATAAGAAATCAAGTGAAGTATCATAGACAGCCTAACCAGATAAGTTGTATAGAATTACGTGAAAAATGTGGTAACGGGTCGTTACATAAATTGAATTAAAATCCTTCAATTGTCCACTTAGGGTTTCGACCATGATTGGAAGTCAATGATTTATTGTGTTTTGTTGCATTAAAATGGTGCTAAATGGATGAAGAATAATGGTTAAGCATGAAATAAGGATTTAATTGTTGAAAAACCATGAAAATGACACCATGTAGCATTCGGCCATGGGAAGGGGACATGGATATGATGCTCAATTTGATGTGTTTTAGGTCCCATGATACTGTATAAATTAAGAGAAGACTGACGGTGCGATCAGAATCGAAAACGACATTGATTTAGGCATAATTGCATTTTAGCACCGGTATAAATTTGACTGATTTAGTGACTACAGCGTCATTGTGATAGAATTTAATAAGAAGAGAATTTATTATAATTAAAGTATGGTGAAATAATGGTGTTCGTACAATGTTTTGCAGCTGGGAGTGGAAATTGTCCTGTGGTGCTATTGACTGTATTTGTAGGAATTGATAGGTAAGGGATGAGTATGGAAGACGTGGGGATAGTGTGAATGCATATTATGGTTGAAAATGATTTTATGAAATTGTTTTGAAGTCAATTGCTTTGGAATTGTTGAAATTGTGGACTCTGGCTAGTTTTATAAATAGTGTTTTCACTGCTGGAAGGCTAGGGTAGAAACAATCGTTATACTGTCGAAATTTCTAAGAATTTTACAAAATTATCTTGGAATATTCTTAAGTATTAGAAATGAAGGGATTATAAAGCTAATCTCATCTAATTAATGAAAATTCATATTTTCACTAAACACTGAAGAACAATATTTAAAAATTCATGTTATTGAATTTTATTCACGTGAGAGTACTAGCATGTTCTTATAACTTGTTTACAAATAAATAGAGCATTTTTAGAAATAAATACTGAACTGTGAATATTTTATAAATTTTTGTTCCTAAACTGCTTATGTTTTTCAACATATGCATTTATGGACTGACTGAAGATTTTATTACTGGAATTGATTTCTTTATGGTATTTATATTGCTTATAAACTGTTTTGAGACTGTTAGGCCCCATATCATGTTGATTGTTACTGTTACTATACTGTTGCTGATAGACCTACCAAGTTTTCAGCTTCCACAGTTGTCGCTTTGCAAGTGTACACTGTGGACCCCCAGAAAATGGCCATATGTCTTATTGTTACTGTTTCTCCCTTCTTGGCATACTGTTATGGCACGATATCTATTGGGTGTTGCCTGGTCTCCACTATACTGTACTGTTTTACTGAATTGAATTTCCTATTGATACTGAACTGAATTATTTATATATCGATTGCACTTATATTTCTAAAGTGTTTACTGTACTATTTATAAGATTTTTATACTGAACTATTTACTGAAATGATTTAGTTAAACTATTTATATATTGTTTATATATATTGAAAAATTTCATGATATGATTTTAAAGTGATTTATTTTGTTTATTCATATCACCTTCAATTGTTATTTCCTATAATCGTAACTAGGAACCGGGACACAAAAAGTACTTCAAAGTACCTCCTATACTCTATCTGGTTACCTAACCGACTAGAATATCCTTCCTAAAAATGTCTTTTAATGTACTGTTAGAAATCAAATGATTTTCTGAATATATATTTTCATCGTATCAGTTCTTGCATAGAAATTTCTTACTAGGCATTAAGCTCACCCCCTCTTTTCTCACTTCACAGATTATCTGCAGTGATATACCGTTCCATGGATTGGCTGTGTTTTGCTATCCTCAGGCAACCGTTCTTTGATCGTGGAAGTATATTTTATTTTCTTTTATATGTTCATATGTTTATGCATAGTACTACTTTTGTATAATTTCTATACTGGGGATGTAAATTAGTTAAACATATTGAAAGTGATATTTGTATGTAAATATTATTATCAGTTATAGATAGACTTTTGTTTATAAATTGATTACTATTACAAGTGAATGGTTATAAAGGCATCGCAGACAGCTCAACCAATTGATTGAATATGTGATAATCGATATTTACTGTGCGTAACGGATCATTACAAGAAGCCATATACCTCACCACTGTACTGAGGAACCACTCCCGAGTAGTTATGTGATAATATTGATTGTCAATCTAAAAGAGAGGGATAGAAGAGGGGGAGTGAGATATACTCAGTAAGTAATTACAATAAGCAACTTAAAATCAAACCATGCATCTCTAAATTTCAAAAACATATAAATCATACACCTTTGATAAATCCACAATTGGTTATGCTGCATTGTAAAACATAATATACAGATTTAAATCTCCATTTCAAATAATACATAAAGCATACGGTTTCATAAATCAATCAGATCATTGTACCATGAGATAAGGCATTATGTATACACTTAGTTCTTAGAGCTAACATTATAACGACCTATTGTAGCTAGCAGTAACAATCTCCCAAAAAGGGATGCTGCCTATGCATCGACCAATTTACCCTAGTTCATTGAACTAATAATACTAGGACCTGTCCAAACATAGTGTACGAGACAAGCCAATTGTTTCTAAGACTTATGCTCGCAAAACATTACTTTAAGTAAGCTATAGATGCCTTTCACAATTCTCAAGGTATGATGCCCTATGGCCCATTACCAAGAGTCTAAATCAATATCCATTAGACAGTTTGCAGAATAGCTTTCCCTGACTTTATATCAAAATCATAGTTCATAAAAGCACAGCTAGTAGTTTAAGGCTCACAAGGCATTAAGAATGTAAATCAAATGTGAGGACCACATTTTCCTAAACGACGTCTTAAGTTAAAAGTATATGAATGAAAAGGCAAAGGTGAACCGTTAAGAATGGTCAAATAGTGGTATGCTAGAGAAATTGGATGCGAGCCCCACGAGATCCATGGAGACTCGAAATGACCCCAAAAGGGTATAAATTTCATCTTGACCAAAATCCGATTTGAGGTACCTAATAATAAGGCCAACAAATAGGAAAATGAAAGTTTTGTCCATAGGTCGTGGGATTGAGTGATCAAATAGTAGTTAAATGATTTTAGTTAAACCCCCAAGTGAAGAAGTTAAACCACAAACTATGATAACCATGAATTTTATATTGCTACTAAGTAAATTAAGGATTGGAAATTTTGAGGATTAAAACATCATGAGAATTAAGTGACAATTGATAGTTTTTCGATTATAAATCTTGATTGGTGCATCCAAATGATAAGCCGTAAAATTCTTTGCAAAGCTAACTTAATTATCTTTCCAACCATATAGGCCTCTCATTTTATTTCTTTATGGATTAATACTAGGAATTTTGTAAAATTGCCCTATGAAAAGTGGATTCTACTAGCTGACCTATCTGTAAAGATTTACCTATAGCGGTTGGTAGGAAACTCCAATTAAAGTGATTCAAAATCCATTAGAAAGCTAACTTAAATAAATTTTCAGAAATATAAGGCTTATATTTTAGTTCATTGTACATCATTATCGATAAATTCCCATATTCACGTCACATGCAGGAAATTCGAACTTAAGTAATTAGTAAAGAGTCGGGTATAAATTTTGAGTGGGAACTCAAAATTGCATTATTGATATGATTCAAATTGCATTGGAAAGTTAACTCAAAGACCTTACCGACCATATAAGACTCATATTTTTATGCATTTTAGATTGATCTCGATGAATTTTTAAATTCGGTTATAAGCATAGTAAAGCAATTAGCAAGTGAGTTAAAGTGATGAGAAATTGAATTGGCTTCTAATTAAATTATAGGTGTTATTTTAGCCATGTTAAAATTAGTGTAAGTGGATAAATACCACTAATTATTAAATTATGAATAAAGAAATAAATAATTGTCTTCCAATATTTTTAAATGAATGTAAGCCAATGAAAATACTAAATCCTAGCCATGAAAATTTGAAAATTTTCCACCTAATAACATATATTTTAACCAAATAAATAAAATAAATAAAACAAACCTAAAATATCTAAGATATTTCTAATATGTGTATTAACTAAATAAGAGTAAAAAGGTGGTAAAAGGGTTGGGATGGATGGCAAAAACAGAACAGCAAACTGAAACAAAAAATGAAAGCAGCAGGGTGGGCAAAAAGAAGAAGAAAAAGAAAAGAAGAGAGAAAAGAAAAAGAAGAAAAGAGAGACTTATACCCCATTTTAAACCCTGTTTTCATTCTCTCAAATGCCCTAAATAGCTACTAGAAACTGAAGGAAACAGTAGAAAAAGAGCAGAACTGAATAGGGCAGGTTTTGTTTGAAAGAAATGAGGGGAAAATGACGAGCAAAATTACCTCTATTTAGGTAGGTCAAAAAGGACTGATTATGGTCCTATCTTTCCTCTATAACATATCTAAATTTTAGCTTAAACGGAGTTCATTTGGCTGGTGAAAAGTTGCTAAAAACTTTGCCTATCAAACTGCCCTATTCTAGGCGTGATTGAGAGAGCCACCGTGAGAGGCTAAAATGGCCAAGAAAATGGCCTTATCTCAATAAGAACAAGAAGAACCAGTTGAAGCCCTCCTTTTCTCTACGACATATCCGAAAATCAACCAAAACAGACTTCATTTGGTTGGTGAAAACTGAGTTGGAAGTTGACTATGCAGAGGTGAGATTATGCTGGAAATTTCAGTTTGCTTTAAATTCAATATATGTTTTATTTTTGAATCTTCCAAGCATGATTCTAGTGTTAGAAAGTTGTAGAAACACTCCTAAGATAGTGAATGATGTTTGGCCAAATGGGTTTTGGTGGAAAAGTTTGTATAAGTTAGCTTGAAAATGAAGTACGTAGTGATAAGCTTGATTTTAAGCTTACATATAATCTTGAATTTTGAAGAAATTTAAAGGAAGGTTATAAGAAGGGTTCAGCCAACCTAGGTTCTATGGAGTTTGTGTGCTTTACTTGTTTTAAGTGTATTGAAGAGTGATTTTAGGAATACATAATTATACTAGAATAATTAAAACCGAAAGAAAGTGCCCCGAATGCCAAGGATGGTTTGGCTAGGTGAAGGGCACTATTGAATTAAGACTAAATAATAATAATTTAATGATTTAAATTGAATTAGAAAAGAATATTGAAAGTATGGAATAATTAAAATTGAAAGAAACTAGAAAAGACGGTGAAATGACTATTTTGGCCCTAACAGAAAAGTAGGAAAAACTACCTCATTGGAGTAGTTTAAGCTAGATTGATGCCTTTTGAAGTGTAATAAGATAGAATTGTTATTGAATGACGTTGTTTGAGCATATGTTGCAGCTAAGGAATTCATTGGAGAAAACTTCAGCAAAGAAAGGATAACCACAATTGAGCTACAACCGAAGGATTGTCATGTAAGGAGTGAGGTAAGGGACAGATATAGAATACATAAGGATACTATGACTGCATTAGAAATGACTAAATGAAACTTAGCATAATCAAATAGTAAAACTGTGTTGAGATCGATTTACTAGACTGTGTGACTTGAAATGATTAACTTGACTATGTGATTTGAAAAAATGATTGAACTGAGTGATTGCAATTGTGACTAATTTGGCAATGAGAATGGGATTTGTGGCTATTGAATTGTGCTTTAAGTGCATGAGGGTTAGGATAGTAGTACTGTTATGCCATCGAAATTTTGTAAACCCATTCTTAATACCATAAATTGATAATAAGAAATTGCTAGTGTAGGAAAGGACGATGGAAAAAAGTGATTAGTTAAATTGATGTTTTGGCTAATAGGTGTGTATGTAATTGTAACTCTATTTTAGAAGGGATTCTTGATGATTTCAATACTTTCCTTGAAGCCTATAAGCTTTAGAATTATTTTTATATGTAAATAAAATATTTTGAACACTGTTTATTGCATTGAGAATATTTTATACTGTAATTGTTTTCACTGAACTTTAATGTTGTATATACAATAGTTATTGATTTTAAAGATTTATGGACTGTTTAAAGAATTGTATTGATTGTACATTGTTTAATACAAAGTGTTTATGATGGGTTTATGAAAGGTATCTTTGGCAATTTTGAGTGTCTAAATTAAATAAATGTTTGGAATGTTCGGAATTGACTAACACTGGTTTATTGAAAGTTTTGATTGTCTAACTAAAGCTAATGTTTCGAATGTAACATGAATGTTTTGAATGTTATGTTTTCATCATTAAACAGTGTAATTTAAAATGCTAATGATCTGTCTGTTCTGATTTTATGTATTAAAATGATATTTATTTTGTATCGAGCAAAATGATTTTAATTCATGGTTTCATAACTGTTTTAAAATGGAATCTACATAATGAGTATGCACTATAAGAGTTACCTCTAGAACCTATGAGACTAAGTGCTACATGGTGTTACTCATCTTTAGAATCCATGGGATTTAAAATGAAACTTGATTCCCAAAAGTTTATATTTTGATTGTATTATTGTATTATGGTTTGAAAATATAAAGTATTGTTTTATTATTTTTATGGGAATCAGGTAAATGTTTTGGGACTGTTGGCTCCACATAGTTGCCTTCGAGTAATCATGCCGTACTGACTAAACTGTACTATATTGTTTGCTGTTAGACCTTGAGCAAGTCTATAGCCACCTCTATATCATTTGCTCAGTGGTACTGTAGCATGTACTGTTTGCTATTGACCCTGAGCAAGTCTTTAGCAGTCCTTAGAATGTCACTGGCTCCATGACACCGGATGGACACCACTGTGACTATGGCCATATGTCTTACTGTTACTGTTACTCCCTATTGGGACTACTAAAATCGCATGATTTTATTAGGTGCTGCCTCATCTCCACTAAACTGTTTATTTTAACTATTGACTGAGTTGTTTATTGAACTCTTTACTGAATTGATTACTAAACTGTTTACGAATGGTCTAGTGTACTGATTATTGATGGGTTTATTAAACTATTTATAGACTGTTTACTGATTTGTCTACTAAACTATTCACTGATTGTTTCTAAACTAATTACTGATTAGTTTATTGAATTGAATACTAAACTATTTACTAAATCATTTACTGATCGATTTACTGAATTGTTTACTAAATAACTTTCTGAAACTGTATACTAAACTATTTATTAAGTGTTTATTGAATGTATATATGTATGTAATATTGATTTGACCGATTTTAAATTATAAATGATTGATAACGATTGTTTACTTCACAGTATTATCACTGAATTATTGAAAGGTTTTAACAATGATTTAATATGTATGAATTCCTTCTTCAAAAAATTTTCATAAATTCCCTATAGTCAAACTTAGGGATGGGGACAAATAAAGTGCTTCAAAGCATCTTTCCGTATTCAGCTTAGTACCCCTTACCGATTATAGTATCCTTTTCGATAAAGTGCCCAAACACTGTATTTCGATAGTGGCTGTAAGTGCATGAGCATGTTTTGGATACTTGCATATAGTTGTGCATAGTATTAGTTCTATTATATATATTTCTTATTAGGCGTAAGTGTAAGGACCCGACCCAGTCCATACAACAGGGTCGCCCATCCTTATAACGTGAGGTAGCGGTCGCCCATCCTCACCAACGTATTGTCCGCTTTGGGCGATCGCCGCCCTCACATCTTTATTCCCCACTGGGACGTGTCATTCCACGTTCGAACGTAGGACCATCTCAAGTATCTGGGTTCTACATACACGTTACCATAGAACTCGGATACTTGAGGAGGTCCTGGGTTCGAATGTGGAATGACGCATCCCAGTGGGGAATAAAGTTGTGAGGGCAGCGATCGCCCAAAGCGGACAATACGTTGGTGAGGATGGGCGACCGCCACCTCACGTTGTAAGGATGGGCAACCCTACTGTGTGGACTGGGTCGGGTCCTTACAATAAAAACACTGGGCGACCGCCACCTCACGTTGTAAGGATGGACAATCCTACTGTGTGGACTGTATCGGTTCCTTACAATAAAAACGCGTGTTTTTATTGTAAGGACCCGACCCAGTCCACACAGTAGGGTTGCCCTTAAAACGTGAGGTGGCGATCGCCCATCCTCACCAACATATTGTCCCTTTTGGGCAGTCGCCCACCCTCACGGCTTTATTCTTCACTGGGACGCGTCATTCCACGTTCGAACCCAAGACCTCATAAGTACAAGGGTTCTACAACACTCTTACCATTTGGACAAGAGTGTTGTAGAACCCTTGTACTTATGAGATCTTGGGTTTAAATGTGGAATGACGCGTCCCAGTAGGGAATAAAGCTGTGAAGGTGGGCGAATGCCCAAAGCGGATAATACATTGGTGAGGATGGGCGATCGCCACCTCACGTTGTAAGGGTGACCCTGCTGTGTGGACTGGGTCGGGTCATTATAGTAAGCTCTCATCCCCTTCAACCTTACAGATTATTTGCAGTAGTAGCTACCTTGTTAAAAAGGGATTCTGATCGAATTCTTACAAAGCTTCGATATTGTACCTTAAAGGTATAATTAGATAGTTACTTTATTGTATTTAGACTTTTTTGTACCATATCTTAGTATATAAAGGGATGTAAACTAAAGGAGTCTGAGTGTCAATTATAATCCTTTGATATTGGGTATATTTATAGTTGAGGTGGTTTATTCGAGTGTAGTTAAGAAGCACTTTAAATTGATTTGATGTAATTGAGATGGAAATGTAAATAAAAGTAAATACATAGTGTAAACAACTGTACTGGGACCAATCTAAATAATTAGATAATAATTTAGCTAAGTGAGTTTAGCCTAATATCGTAGTGATGACACTGAGCACAACCCAACCGATTGAGTGAAAATGGAAAAAGTTAGTCCACATTTTAAAAAAACGGGAGTGTGACATCAAACACAAGGAATCTTGTTTAAACCAAAAGCTCAATCTTAGTTTTAAATCTTTAAAATGCTATTTTAATTATGCAGTAATATCTAAAACAGAAAAAGGATTTGATAGCCTTTAGCATGCATATAAAACAATTCCAGGAGTGTTGAACTATATAGCCAAGGAAAAGCTCAATATGCAACATTTCAATGTGTTTCAAAGCACCAATTCAGAATCAATGTTAAATCAATTTAGATGTAGAGTAGTTGCTTAAGGGTTACTTACAACGCTCCTTAGCTTACAAGTTCAATCCTCCCTCGCCAAGTAAGGTTTTTTCTTTTTTCGCATCTATTGCCATGCTAAGCTCTCGGCCAAGCTTCAATACCACATTTAGGTTTTAGTTTAATGTGAGAATTTGGGAATTCAATCACCTTTAAGGTTTAAGGGTTTAAGTTTCTTTACACTTATTAAAGACCAAGAGTCTCATTTAGAGTCAAACACATACGGCTAAGGTAGGACACCTTGTAAAATTTAATTAGAAACATTAACCAATACTTCTTGAATCTCTAAGAGTTCAATCTTATCACACTTGGCCAAAACCGAGAGTCCTTACACCAAGACCACAAGCTTCCAAGGCTTGACAATTGTATCTGTTTCGGTTTGCCTAGTCTAAACACAAGACACCCCCATCAGTACACAGCTAACTAAATTTGGATTCAACACCATAATAAACACTTTTATCCTTATATTAACTAGTATAATCGAGAGTTTCCTAGTGTAATTTCCTTTCAGTCTAATGTCAACCTACAGTCACATGCACAATTCCATATTGGGCTTATCAATGACATTTAAATCTTAAGGCTTGAAGGATTAACTCTCTTACCCTCTTTCACCAACCCACAAAAACTTTATAACATAAATGTTTAGTCTTGGCTTCTAGCTTTAGTCCGTGAAACTCCAAATCTGTAAGCACTTCTAACCCTTCTTTCTCTTCTACACATGGTTCCACAATCAGCTAAGGCTACAATCAACATGCAACTATGGATCTTATGATCTTTTAACCAAATTCAAACTTTAACATTTCAGAATGCTTAACTCTCAAGAACTTCTTACTTGGTCTTTGGTTTTCGCAACTTTCATGCTAACCAACTCATAGCCGAGAGTTTCCAGCCATGTTCTCCCACAGAATCTACATTTTCTCTTAGTGAACATGCATGCATCATATGAGTTTTGTAATTCATCAAGAATCTAAACTAGAACATCAAGACTTCTCCCTTTGTCACCTTCCATGTTAAAACCTAAGCTAGGTTATCAAAACCTCTTCACCTTTTCTTCTGTTTTCCGTCCATTTTCATTACACATTCATGTGCTAACATTAAGCCTTACATTCATGAAATTTAAGTTTCAAGAACTTGAGAAAGGTCAATTTTTTACCTTGCCTCCTTAGAAGCGAGAGCTGTCTCTCAAAATTCCTCAAGTCCCTTACTTTTCGCAAGCCAATTTTCACATGCAAGGTGAATTTGATCTTGCTCACGGTCCCTTCATCACGTTTCTTCCAGGAACTTTCACAAGATTATCACCATTCCTCTTGGATTCCTCTCAAACCGTTGCCTCACCAAGTGTTTCTCTTTAATGCCAAGAGTTTCCTAAATGTTACAACCTAAGTTTCTTCTTTTGTTAAGTTGTGAGTTTAAATTTCTGAGATATATACCAAGGATACATGCATCAATTTTCAATTTGTTTAAGGTTAAATTAGACTTAAATTGTTAAGGAAAAAGACTAAGTAGATAGTTACTATTTCATGCAAATGATTGCTATTTAACTTAACCACCGCTTTATGAAACATAATCATGTATTATGTTTCTTTGTCTGCCACTATCTCATACTTTATTTACTTAATTTAATTTCCCGATAATCACTTTAATATAATCACCAATAATTTTCCAAAATTTCCTTTTAGTTCTTTTATCATACTTTGACCTTTAAATAACATTTTAGAGATGCAAAAATTATCTTTTTACCCCTGGTGTTGAATTCCACCAAACTTTACCAAAATGACTTGGAGATCTTCAACTTCAGCAATTTGTCCAAAAATTTCAAAATTAACCTTAATTCGGTTAATATTTACTTCAGTTAATTTACGAGTAGTAACGTACTTAAGAGTTGTTGCAGGTCTACATATAGCCAACTCTCACTAAAAGTCTGAAATTACTAAGAGTTTATTTGGATAGGCAATGATTTTGTTTTAGTGGGATTAAAAACAGCAGACGATGGGGAGATTAGTTATTGCTACGAGATTAGATAATGTAGTGATGAGATTAAAATCAGTAGTGGGACATGTGTTTTGAACTTTGATGCAAAAGTATAGATGATGGCAAAGTAAAATGTAGAGAGACGAGAAAATTTCATTAAAGATGTTATATGAAAATCTATATATAATGAAATTTATAATATATAGTTGATATTTGTTTGTTTATATTAAATAATACTTTTAAATAAGTTAAAAATTATTAAAATTGATTGTAAATCAAATAATAATTTTGTTATTAAATATTTAAAAATTATTTTTATGTACAATTTAATGGTATTTAGCATTTAAAATTTTTTTTGCCAAAATAACGATTTAAATCTTTAAAGTCATATTTAATAAATAATAGCACATTGTATTTAGAATTTTAAATAGTAAAAAATTATAATTTTATATTATATATAAAATAATAGTTTAAATATAAATTTACATATATAATATTTTTTATAATATAAATCAATGCATAAATAAAATTTTAAAAAATAATTGTAGAGGTAGAAGAAAAAGTTAAATGACTAACAGAAATAAATAATTAAAAAATTTAATAAAAACAATTTAGCAAAATGAAAAAAATATATAAGTAGAAAAAGATTTTCCATCGCAGTATCCAGTGACAAAACCGGATCCTTGTTCAATTGGAGGAACACTGCAATTGAAACGATGAAAGACTTGGGATGAAAATAAAAAAGTTCGTCTTTCTGATTTTCTTAAGAGAAAAGAAAAAATATAAGAAAAAATAAAATGTAAAATTTGAAAAAGAAAAGGAGAGGTATGTAGAACTGAAGAAGACGGACCGGCTTTTAACTGAATATAGGTGGACAGACAACCAACTAATTATCAACATCGTCTCTTTGCGGGGCTGCTAATCAAATTCTGAAATATTTATTTACTTTTTCCGTATTATTATGTATCTTTCTGTGCCACTTTTTAATTATTACTAAGAAAAAGAAAGAAAGAGAAGAGAACAAAAAAAAGGTCTCCACTGTAACCAAAAAAAAAAAAAAGGTCCCCGCTCCTCTTTGCTGTTCATTTTAACCAACCAACCCATTTTAAAAATAAAATTAAAAAAAAAGATGATTCCACTGCTGAAAGAAAAAATTACTCAATTTTTAATTAAAAAAAGAAAAAAAAAAACAACTGCTTGAGACTGACAAGCAGTGTAGATCCCGCAAACCAAAATAATTAAGAAGATCATCCGAAACACACCATCTTCAATAAAAACCCGTTTGACAAAAGGAAAAAATCACCACCCTCTTTTCTCTTTTGTAGATAGGAATAGTAGAAATAATTTTTTTTCCTATTTATTAATTTAATTTTTTATTTTTTCCTTTTTTTCATCGAGAGCTGTTAGTAAAATTGCAAGCTCTTGCCAAGGGGGCCAAATAAGAAAAAGATAGAAGCTGTCGTGTCTAAAACCATATATGCTAGGTGTTGGTGACACTAGCACTAGTGTTCTTGGCAGCAGCAGCGGCGGTGGCAACGTCGTTGCTGCTGCCACGGTTAGCAGCAGCGGAGCTCGTGATGGAAGCAGTGAAGCTGCTCCAACCAGGGTTGGCTCCAACGGGAATAATAACGACAAAAGCAATTCAGGTAAAGATGATAGAGGCGACCGTTGTTTCGGAGGCAACCGATGGCCGAGGCAGGAGACTTTGGCACTCTTGAAAATAAGGTCGGACATGGATGTTACCTTTCGTGACGCTAGCGTTAAGGGTCCATTATGGGAAGAGGTTTCCAGGTGATTATTTTTTCCCTTTTTGGTTTTGTTAATAATTGAATGAAGATTTCAGTTAGCTTTAAGTTTCATGGTTCGAGATCTGTGTTTTCAAATTGTATACTTTCAGTTTCTTACTTAAGGGGAATTAGCATTGGAGTGAGAGAATAATTGTTTGATATTTGCTTTTTCCAATATTTTCAGTCTTACGCATGTCCTCATCATTTCTTCACTCTCATTCTGTCAATTATATATCAAATTCAAATTCAGTTCATAGTTTATTTCAATTTCATGTGCGAATACTGTTTGGATTTGTTTTATTGCTGAATTAAAGATAGGACAAATAGACAGAAATTGAGTTGTTTTCTCTGCTGTTGATATCAGGAAACTAGCAGAGCTTGGTTATCATCGAAGTGCCAAGAAATGCAAGGAGAAATTTGAGAATGTTTACAAGTATCACAAGAGAACCAAAGATGGCCGAACTGGTAAATCGGATGGCAAGGCTTATCGGTTTTTTGATCAATTAGAAGCCCTCGAGAATCATCACTCCATTCAATGGCCGGCTGCAGCAGAACCGCCACAACTAAAGCCCCAAGCTCAAACGGCAATGCCAGCAGCTAATCCTCCCAGTCTGTCCCATGTCATTATTTCATCAACAAACTCTACAATTCAACCCCCACCAACGACAACAAACCCTATAATTCCTTCTTTTCCTAACATTTTCAGAGATCTAATGTCGAATTCAACCTCGTCGTCGACCTCTTCAGATTTAAAATTACAAGATCGGAGGAAGAGGAAAAGAAAATGGAAGGATTTTGTCGAGAGGATAATGAAGGGGGTAATTGAGAAGCAGGAGGAGCTGCAGAGGAAATTCTTGGAAGCATTAGAGAAAGGTGAGCACGAAAGAATGGTACGTGAAGAAGCTTGGAGGATGCAAGAAATGGCAAAAATAATTAGAGAAAGCGAGATATTAGCCCAAGAAAGATCAATAGCAGCGGCAAAGGATGCAGCAGTAATGGCATTCTTGCAAAAATTATCCGAGCAGCAAAATCCTGGGCTGGCACAAAATAATCCACTACAATCTCGGCAACCGCAACCTCCTCCAGAAGCTACACTGCAGCCAGTATCTGCAGTGGCACCAGCAGCGGCCACAGCGGCGCTGCCGGTTGTTAATTTAGACTTGGCGCATTTTGATAATGGCGATCAAAGTTACAGACCAAGCTCTTCAAGATGGCCTAAAGTTGAGGTTCAAGCATTGATTAAGCTAAGGACTAGCCTTGACGCTAAATACCAAGATAGAGGTCCGAAAGGACCGTTATGGGAGGAGATATCAGCTGCAATGAAAAAGCTTGGTTATAATCGCAACGCCGAAAGATGCAAAGAGAAATGGGAGAACATAAACAAGTACTTCAAGAAGGTGAAAGAGAGCAACAAGAAAAGGCCGGAGGATTCAGAAACATGTCCCTACTTTCACCAACTTAATGCTTTATATAGAGAAAAGAACAAACGTGACAGCTCTTCCATTTCCAATCAATTAAAACCCGAGAACTCAGTCCCATTGATGGTGCGCCCAGAGCAGCAATGGCCCCCTCCTCCTTCGGAGCACGATCAACACCAACATGATCATGTAGTGGAAGACATGGAAAGTGACGAGCAAAATAAAGACGAAGACGACGAGGACGGCGATGATGAGGAGGAAGATGAAGGGGGTGGGTTTGAAATTGTAGCCAGCAAACCGGTTTCCATGGCCTCAGCTGAGTGATATCAGTGTCAGAAGCAAACCTGTTAGCACTGTCTAGTTTCATTGGCCACATGTCAGGCAGATAAATGCCAAGAAGTAATTCTTTTGAGTTGAGCAGCTATCAGTCCGGTAAATGGGTCAGGATCCGGCAATGGTGCATTGGAGTGGAAGCATTTGCATTGAATTTTTATAGGTGAGTACACATGGGTGGGGTTTAGCATATTGTAAGTGGAATTTATATGTTTGTTTTCATTATTATTTATTTTTTTGCTAATTAAATAAGTTGGGAGGGAGAGATAAATAGATTGGGAGGTTCGTAGTCTTATTCCACATAATAAACAGGAAGGAAAGAAAAGAGACTGGGGCTGTAATTTTTTTCTTGGATAAGATATAAATTTACCTTTTCTTGTTATGTGAGTGATTTAAATTCATCGGTAATTTTTTATTGGTATAATTTTATCACAATTTTTAATTTTCGAGAAAATTTACCATCCTATTCAAAATTTTGAAGCATATAACAATGTTCAGTAAGAAATTACGTTAGAAACTATTTTATAATTAAAAAATCTGAAAAAATAGATTTAAGACCAAACAAAGAAAATATGATGTGGTATAATATGCAACAGAAAATATCAGGATAAAATAAGAAAAAAATAAAATGAAAATTTTGAATTATGTGACATTACTTAGTAAAAAAAATATCATGATAAAAGAAGAAAACAAATAAAATAAAACTCAGATTTATCTCCATGATTCTTTTTCCTTTAAAATACGATAAGAAATTTGCTCAAAAACTACAAGTATAATGATAAAATTACAGTGATGATAAAGTTAAACCCTGGGTATAATTAAACATAGTGGTAATTTACACTTTATCATTTTAGTTCATGTTCATGGTGGTTGTAAATGTGAGAAATGGTAATTTATAAGCATTTGTTTTGCTGGTTTTCTTTTGCGTTTTTAAGTTGTCACCAATGACAAAACTCAAGACTTCCATTGTGCAGTGTGAGAAAGTAAAGAGAAAGGGTTTTAATGATAAGTGTTTCAATGGAAATGGTGGTGTTGCTGAAAAGATGATAAGTTGCTTCCCATGGCACAGGGAGAGAGTCTGATATACAAAATGAATAAATAGGCCTAGACAAGGAACAGAATCACAGTGATTTTGCAGATCAGAGGCTTTTGCCAGCATAACACATGTAGTCATGGGACCTCCCAAGCAGGGTCCATTACAAGGAATCTTCTAAGCTTTTTAATCGAAAGACCTAGTAATTAAAATCATACAGATTTTCATAGGTTTAGGTTGTTCGGTTTCAGTAGTACTAATTTTCTTTTTCGTGATGCATAATGTCAGTGCTAAGAAATAGGATCAGAGAAAAAAAATCATGGTTTCGTGGGTGCATGCATGGTGACCAGACCAGACCTCAGCTCTGACACTTATGTTAATAAAAGCATTCTAATACATCAAATTATTGCATACATAAAGTTTTTGTACTACTTTTTTTTTTAAAAAAAGACAAGAAAGAAAACAGCTTTATTGAAAGCCACGATACAAACATACCTTTTTATCTTATTCCTGATATCTTTTCACTTCTCTTGCTGTTATGCATGAAACTTGCTTGCCAACTCGTCCACAGGAGGGAAAAAAAAATTCTCAATTGAATTACTTTCCAGAATATATGAATTTATAGTATATTTTAGTTTGATAAAGCTGAAGAAATATTATTTGTAATTTTGGACTTTGGAGAACATATCTTTCACTTCACTGTTGCATGTTCATAATTAATTTTCGTATTTTATATAGCCCTGTCTGAGAGGAATCTCATTTTTCTTAGGGTAGGTTTGGATTTTTTTTTTGTAAATGATAGAAATTATCACAATTGAGACAAAATTGTTAATTAGGCCAATAAAATATGCAAATCACTCAAAATCTTATATGTTGACGGCAAACAAGATGCCATCAACATGAGGAGATGTTCATTTATCTGAGAATTGGATGCATATGCTCAAACGGTATTTGTAACTAATTACACATTAAAGCAGATGGATCCATCTTAGGAATCCTTTTATGAAAATATTACTTGATCATTTTATTTTTTCTTTCTTAATAATCTTCATTTGGCAGAGTAAAAATAACCCATTTCTCCTTTCATTTCTTGCATTTAGTATGTCGAAATCAGACGGCATGTGAGAGATATCCTTTTTATCATTTATAAATCTGGCTCAAGACAGTAAGAACATAAAATTTGATTTTATCAACATAAACAACAGATAATTAAGCATAAATTTAGAATCATTAGGTATCAAAAATCAAATTTTGTAATCTTACTGTAGAAGTTCTTTATACAAGATTGGAATTTGAAATTTCTAGAATGAACACATATGGAGCGTGTCCAAGGGTACAAGACCAATTCTTATACAAGTCTTTCAACTCAAAGTTTATCTCAAACAATACCTTGCAAGGCCAATCAGTATATTTCTTGAGTCATTATAAGCTATAGTCTCTGATATTATATATTTTGCATTTTATTCACATTGCTTTGCAATTTTGGAGATGGGTAGCTTCTACACCTCATTCTGCTTGATTGGAATTTGGAAATCTTGCATCACATTAGTTCCTTGGGCATCTTCACGTTTTTATTAAAAATATTATGCTTGCGTGCATCCATACCTGTGTTTTTCACACTAAATAAATCACTATAGAGTATCTATTTTTCCCTCTTAATCATATTAGACTTTTAAGAATTAATAATTAATTTGATTCTTAAAGTCATATTCAAACTGAACATTAGTCCAGTGATGTGTGCATGTATCTATTTACTCAATAGATTCGATTCAAATCTCGACCCATTCTCCAAAAAAAAAAAGGTGCTTATGTATATTCAAAAACCTAGGGACTAAATACTCCAACGATCCTTATATATATGAAATTATATTACACTTTTTTTTATTTTTCCAATAATTTTCATGGTTTTTTAACTCAAAATTGTCATTTTACATATATTGGTAAAAGAAAAAGTATAATTTTTTTTATTCTACAAGTAAAGTAAAATGATGCCATATGTCTTTTAAAATATTAAGAAAATAAAAAGATAAATAAAATAAGACATGGTTATCATTCTTATCCTGTTTGTGGAATCAAAAAACTCCACCAAAGATGTATAGAAAAATTATCTAAAAAGATATTGAAGCAGTTAATATAATTCCGTTATTGAAAGAATAGCTATTAGCATTTTTAAGTGTTCATTTTTTTTTCTTTTCCATTTTGATATTCAATAATTGTTTTAATTCTTCTAATCATATGGAAGGTGTCCTTCATTAATTATTTTCCATTTCTTGGGCTCCATAGTTGCCCATATTTCCTTTTGACATGTCTTGATACCCTCCAAAAATTGTCCAAGATTTAATTAAAAAAAATGCTGCGCACAAATATGTCATTAGCTAAAGAAGTGTCCCCACACATTGATTGGCATGGCCTCAGGACTCTGAATCTTTGGATGGGAATAGTTATCCTGTTACCCAGATAACGGTGTAGAAGGCAATAAAAGCTCCTGTTGGCTGTTGCCATCAACACACAGCTACAAAAACTCTTATCGTCATTGCAAATTTATAAAGGGACAAGCACCCTACCCTTCCCTCCATGCACTGTTGAATTTCTCATCATTTATTACATATAAAAGAAAATGATTATGATCATCACCTTTCAAGAGTGCCAAAACTCGACCGTACCCATTATTCACTCTCGACTTAATTGCAAAGCAATGGTACCAAAGATGAAGCAAAAAAACTAGCCAGCTTAGTTTTGTAGTTCTCTTTATGTATAAAAGTGATTAAAACTGCTTACAAGTTGTCTGGTGCATGTAAAATAGTTGTGAACTGAATTTTAAAATGCAGGTCATGATCTTGTAAAGGGAAGAACAGACCACGAGCTTAGAGTTCAAGTTTTAAGAATGAAGAGAGGAAAGAGCAGAGAAGAAAAAGAAAGATTGAAGAAAAGTTTGTTGTGCACGTTGTAACATTTCGTTCATTGCTTATTCTTCATTTACAACCTGTATTTATACGATTCATTGAATACAGTTTGTAAATCAGAAAAACAACTGATAACAAACTTTCCCTCCCTTGATACTAACTAACTAACAAACTGAAGCTAATTGCTAACTAAAAACTTATCAACTAAATCCTATTCTTCGAAACCAGCAATCACGTGTCGTGCAACATAGCTCTGACCAGTGTTTTGAATAGCGGCCGCTATTTGCAATAGCGGCCGCTATCTCGCGGTAGCGGCGGAGGCCGCCACCGCTATCACGGAAATAGCGGGTGTGATGTACGGATCACACCCGTAACAGTTGCTAAAGAGGAAAAAAAATCAAAAGAAGATAGAAAACAGGCCTGCAAGAGCAATATAAAACAATTCACATCTTCACACAATCAATTCAACATCAATTCATAATACAAGACATCAATTGGCTTGCAAGAGCAAGCTAGACAAAGAAGACATCGGAACAGCTAGTTCTAATTCCCTGCTACGCATAGAGAATTTTTTTGTCAACAAAGAGATCTAAGGAAGAAGTCCCTGGAGCAATTTATATAAAATTTTGAATTACCTTTGATGTAGATCTGGATTGAAATCAGGTCTGTCATGGCTGTGGGAGGGGACTCTGTCATCAGGGGAGAAGACTCTATCATGGCTGACTGAGGCTCGAGGGGTGAGGGTGAGGGCGTGAGGGGGTCGACGGTGGGTGAGCTGGTGAGGGGCTGTGAGGTCGGAGGCGTGGACATGAGGTGGTGGTCGGTGGGTTCTTCAGGCAGAGAGTCGAGGGAGGGACGAGGGTTGAGAAGCTGATGGGAATTGAGAAATTGGGAATAAACGGGTTTTGGGTGTTGATTTAATTTTTTTGGGTTAAATATTGATTTTTTTTTGTCAAAGGTTAGACTTTTGGTGTTGTTTACTTTCCTAACATTATAAGCTCCAGAGATCCAATTAATAGTTCTATATTTTGGTGGGCCTATGTATCTTTGACCGAAGACTTTGTCTTTTTAGGAGAAGTATCAATGCATCAGCTCAGGGCACTAATCCAGAGCATAGAAGAAATTTTGATTGAAGAAAAAAGGTAGGAAAATGTTATGTGGTCGGAACGAGGGGAATAAAACGCAAACGCCAAGAAGATACTACATCACTAAAGTTCGCATGGACACTGCTATTGGTTTGGCTGTTTGGGTGGAGAAGATCGATCCTGCGTACTTTTGTTGTTTTACGCATGGCCACTCTTCTTTATCTGTTTTTTTTTTTGTTCTCAGTCCATCCTTGTCTCTGTCTGTTGTTTTTGATGCTGAATTTTCAGATTTGAAGATTCCTCTGTAAATTTTTGGGGAGCTCCGATTTCAAAACAAAGACCACATGGACACAATTATGTGTGCTTCTTAGGTGTTTGTTGTAATGCTCCTTTAGAGAAATGCTTTTGCTCCCTTGTTCTCGGGCTGCTTACTGCTTGATGTACTGTGTGTTGTCTCAATCTGGTTCTAAGTGCCAACCTACTTAATAAAAATCTTTATTTTTCAAAAAAAAGTTAAATAATGATTTAATTTTTTTTGGTGTCTTCAATAATGATTTAATATTTGATAATTGGTATTTTACCCTAATAAAAAAAAGTAATATTTCACCAATTCCTTAATAATATAGTTAAAAAATAATAAATGCTAAATAATTAGTATATTAATTTTTATTAGTACATAATTATTTATCTCTATTTTCAATATTTGTTATTTTTCAATTATCATAAGTAATTCTTTAAATATAAATATTTTATTATAATTCAAAAAATTATGAATAACTTTTTTCAGGTAAATAATAAACTTAAGGCATCATAAATTACTTTAAAAACTATAAAATAAGACTTTATATGATTATAATTACAATTACTACATTTTATATAAAATTGTGCGAAATTAAAAAAAATTCACGACCGCGATGACCGCAATGACCGCGATAGTCTCCGTTAAGTCCGCAACCGCGATAAACGCAACGCGACCGAAAACGCGACCGCGACCGCAATTTAAAACAATGGCTCTGACGTGTTTCCCTGCTCAACTTCTTGTTAGCATATAGATTCTCCAGCTCCAGCTCTCATGCATTAGCTCTCTCCCCCATCAAATAATGCCTTGTTCTCCAGGTTGTAATTCTTGAAATCTCTGCTGAAGATCAATCAACAAGCGGCATCCTTCGGGAATAAATTAGTCCACTGAATTAATACTTGTGTTGCTGACTTGTTTCCATGATGAACCATTCTTGTATTCAATATATGGTTTCATGTGATAACCACAAATTCTGTACATGATACAGAGATGATGTTGGAAAATTTTCAAAGTAAAAGTGAAAGGATTGATTAAAATATTGTTTATCAATAGACAAGTAAAACTAGTGTTTGACATGAATCCAGATTGAGTAAAATCGAGTTAAAACGATTTTTACCAAGTTTATAGGGCAGTCAACTATTCATATAGGGTAGTCAATTGCCCTTGTGCAGCAACTTTTCTATTCCAAAATTGCACTTGGGCAGTTGGATGCCCTAATTGGGCAGTTAGATGCCTGGGAAGGCAGTCAGTTGCCCATAAAGGGCAGTCAACTACTTATACAAAGTACAATATTGGATTTTAAATTATTTTTTAGCAGTCGACTGCCTTCCTAGAGGTTGTCTTCTATTTCAAAATTACACTAGGGCATTTAACTGCCATTTTCGAACATTCGACCACTCTAGTATAAAAGTGAATACAATGGCCAGTTTTTTTGCATGAAGAGTTACAAATTCTTCTCTAAGTTATTCTTTCACTTTGCATGGTTAAGAAACATAACCATTGGCTTCCAAAGTTTTGATCTTGTTAAACAATTGTGTTTGTTGAATCAAGTAACACAAATGAAAAATCATATCACTTGATTGAAAGATCACATCACTTGGAACTATTCTCTATAAATAGAGATGTCAAGTTCAGACTTTAACACATCAATTGATTCTAAATTTTCTATCCTCTCTCAATCTTAAAGTAGAAAACAAGTCTTGTAGACATTGTTTTACTGTAGAAGACTTTGGCTAAGATATAATACTCCTATTCTTGTCAAAGGTGTTTAGAGGTTTAATATTACTAGTGCGATGTGATATTAAACAAGATTGACTTCATTATATCCTCAGACTATTTCAACAACCCTTGTTGCATACCATAATTGGTGGGGGTGAAACAAGTCTTAAGGAAAGTGGCATTATAACAGCACACCTTAAAGTTTAATACTGCTTTGTTCATGACTATTCGTGATCACAGAATTCCAATTTTCAGAAATTCAAGATCAAGTTCAAGATTGTTTCAACTTTATGAAACCCCTAAAAGTGACTTTATTCTCGTACAACAATCTTAAGACTTAATTTGCTAACATGCAGATGGAAACTTAAAAACAGATGATTACAAACTTCTAGAAGTTGGAACGCTTTGATGGTGGAAACTTTTAAGATGGCAACAAAAGATGAGGATTCTTCTCACCTCAGTCAACATTGCATATGGCTTCACAACTCTAAGGCCAGAAGAGAAAGAAAATGAAACAAGTGAGGAAGTTCACCAAAGACAGAAGTGGGACAATGATTACTAAACATGTAGGGGATGCATTCTAAATGGTATGTTTGATTCCCTATTTGATACATGCATTGCTATTACTATAGCCAAAGAATTGTGGGATAAATTGGATGCTAGATACATGAAGGAAGATGCGACGAGCAAAATGTTCCTAGTGCCAAGTTGGAACACTTATAAAATGAGTGATTCTAGACCTGTAATGGAACAATTTGCTGAGATTGAAATCGTCCTAAACAAGTTCAAGCAATATAATATGTCTATGGATGAATCAATCATTGTATCTTCAATAATTGATAAACTCCCATCAATACAGAAAGATATCAAGCAAACCTTCAAACATAAAAAGGAAGCTATATCTCTTGAGTACCTTACAAGCTATCTTCGAATAGAGGAAAAATATCCCAAGGAGAATGATAAAGAAAAGGAGACTAACATCTCCAAGGTCCATGTGGTGGACGATATTGCTCCTAATAAGAAATCCACAAAGGTCAAAAATTCAAAAAGAAAGGTACATGTTTCCATTGTGGAAAACCAAGGCACTTTAAAACGGATTGCTATGTCTTCAAAAAGAAAAAAGGAGCATCCAAGGCAACCAAGGACAATTTTGTTGCTGTAATTTCTAAAATCAATGTCATTGAAGACAGAATCATGGTGGATAGATTTTGGCGCTACAAAGCACGTGTGCACAAACAGGCTATATTCAAAAATTTCAAAGAGGAAGTAGATGGCAATGTGCTCTACGTGGGGAATACTTCTTCAACTAAAATTAAAGGCAGAGGGACCATAGATTTGAACTTCACTTCTAGAAAAACATTGACTTTAACCAATGCTTTGTATGCTCCAGAAGTTAGGAAGAATTTAGTGTTTATTAGTTTACTCAATAAGTTTGGGTTCAAAGTTGTCTTTCAGGGGGATAAATGTGTACTATCCAAGGGTGGAAATTTTGTGGGAAAGGAATATGCCAATGAAGGCATGTTTAAACTTAATGTATCTCATTTCAATATCAATAATAAGAAGAATGATTCAACTTATATTGTGGATTTTTTTTATTTATGGCATAGTAGATTAAGACATGTGAATTTTGATAAAATAATGAAAACGTCTAAATCTGATTTGGTTCCTTATGTTATTAGAAGTAATGAGAAAATTAAAACTTAATGCTTACAAAAATAACAAAGAAATCATTTCCAAAGGTAAATAGAGATTCTAAGTTGTTAGAATTGGTTCATAGTGATGTAGGAGATTTACATGGAACACCATCTATAGGTGGAAAGAAATACTATGTCACATTTATTGATGATTTCTCTAGGTATTGCTATGTTTATTTGATGCATTCTAAGGATGAAGCATTAGACATGTTTAAAACTTACAAGAATGAAGTATAATAGCATTATGATACTAGGATTAAAACCTTGAGAATGGATAGGGGAGGTGAATAGTTTGATCCATCATATTTTGAATCTATTGGAATTGTTCAAGAAATAACTCCACCATATGGTCGCAATCTAATGGTGTGGCTGAAAGGAAAAATAGATCATTAACTGAATGGTTAATGCTATGACTTCCTATTCCAATTTAGGACAAGGATTTTGGGGTGAGGCAATGTTGATTGCATGTCACATTCAACATAAAGTTCCTAACAAAAGGAATAAAGTTACCCCATATGAATTATGGAAGAAAAGAAAACCCAACATAAGTTATCTTAAGGTATGAGGTTGTAGAGTAATAGTAAAAGTTCCCGAGCCTAAAAGAAAGAAATTAGGTAAAAGGTGAGTTGAGTGCATATTTATTAGTTATGCACAAAACAGTAAGGCTTATAGATTTTTGGTTATTGAACCAAATGATTCAATTCCTATTAATACAATTATTGAATCAAGAGATGCCTCATTTGAGGAAAGAAGATTCAAGTTAATTCCTTATTCTAAAGACATTGCTCAAAATAGTTCAGAAGAACTTCAGAATGATTCTTCCAAATTTCAAGAAGAAGAAAGTCTTGTACCTAGAGTAAATAAAAGAGTAGGAAAAGCTAAAACTTACAATTTGGATTTTCATATGTTTCTTGTTGAAGGAACAAGAGAAAATTTAGATAATCATATTGAATATTGTTTCAATATGGAATCCAATCTTAGGACATTTGAAGAGGCTATGAAGTCTCAAGATGTAGCTTTTTTGGGAAGAAGCTATAAATGATGAAATGGATTCAATTATGGTAACAACACATGGATTGTAGTAGATTTACCTCCAAGTTGCAAACCAATTGGTTGCAAATGGATTTTCAAGAAGAAAATGAAAGTGGATGGTACTATAGACAAGTTTAAGGCTAGACTTATTGCTAAGGGATTTACATAAAAGAATGCAATCGATTATTTCGACACATAATGCACTAGTAGCAAGAATTGCTACAATAAGAATGCTTACAACATTGACCTTTATTTACAAATTAGAAATTCACCAAATGGATGTGAAAACTGCATTCCTAAATGATGAATTGGATAAAAAGGTGTATATGGAACAACTTGAAGGATTTGTGATTCCTAGTCAAGAAATGAAAGTGTGTAAATTGATTAGGTCCTTATATGGACTTACGCAAGCCCCTAAGCAATGACATCAAAAGTTTGATGAGGTTGTTCTATCAAATGATTACATTATCAATGAATCTCATAAATGTGTCTATGTCACAGCCCGTGACCCTATTTTCACCTTATACTATACATCTTATTTGATTGGACTATCTGCAATACTTTACTTTTCTTTTACATATATACAATTTCATATTAAATTATAATATGAATTACATCCCCTATCTTACTTTATAAGAGAGTAGTACTGTAGATAAGTAAAAGAAAAGTAAAGTATCGCAGACAGCCCAACCAAATAAGATGTATAGAATAAGGTGAAAATAAGGTCACAGGCTGTGACAGATTTAATGGTATCAGAGCACGGTTGGCCTGATATCTGTCGATATTTTTGGAAAGAAAATGTGTCAAAAAAGGTTAACATCCCCTGTAGTGCTGTAGATAAGTCTAAATACAGAAAATAAATGATTGTACCTCATATTTCAGTCGAGCTGTCACATCGTCTCCAAATGCGCAGCCGAGATGCTCGTATGTCAAATCTCTTAGTCCTCGAAAATCTGAAATGTTAATATTAAGGGGTGAGCAAACCACGACTCACTAAGAGAATTATATGCATCACTTGATATTCAGCTATCTATATGCTGAAAAACTTTTTCATTTTTCCTATAGGGCTCTAGGCTCGCATGTAGGAAAGATACTACAGTCGGCTAAGGATCCAGATGGAGTAAGGCAGGTATTTTAAAATACCTGTCTTGTTTCAAAATCTAGAAGCAACTATAGAGAATAATGAATTTCATTTTGTTTGAAATTTAAATCCTCTTCCTTTTTATTCCATATTGTTTTCATATTCTTTTCAAAATAATGCTTTTATGAAATAAAGCATTTAAATAAAGTAACTAATATTCATATATTCTTTGAAAAGAATATTAGTTAAATCATCGTCATTCTCATTTAAACTCATTTCATATTTTACTATACAATCATATTTAGTACAGTACTTTAAATAGCAAAATAAGCTATTAATTCCTTTTCGTATAACATATAAATCATTTAAATCTAATATTCAATTTAAAAATTTAAAATAAGAATATTAGATTTATTTTCCTCTTTTTTTTCTTTTTTGAAAACATATTACATATTCATCTTACATATCATATGAAAATCATTTCGTAGTACTAAAAATAGTACCAAAATAAACATTTTATAAAAATGCTATAAATCACTTTCATTTAACTTATCACATATCATGTAAAACGTTTACATTTAACGTATAACATATCATATAAAACATTTTTCATCTATGGAGACTGAGGCACGCCCAACCCGTCCACTGGGTCGTTACTCATATCATGCTATAGATCCCGAAGGGTATAAAATAATCATGTCAGATCTATGGCCATAGTCTATAATTGTCCTCGGCGGATCACTGATCAGGTGTCGACCGAGACTACATATCACATATCACATGTTACATATCACATATCAAATATTACATATTGGCATGATAGAGGTGCCAATTAGTCTCAAAACAGTGTTTTTATCATAAAATAACCTTTATGGAATTTATAAAAAAATATATAACTTCATAATTTAAAACCATAAAGGTTAAAAATCATTTATTGAATATTTAGAAAATATTTATAAAATATTCACCTTATTTCCTTTCATCTTCCTTTTCATGTCACATGCAGTTCGTATATCGAGAGAATTTTCGGTGATCTCATTATCACCAAATTTGAAAACATGAATATTTTAAAATTAAAATTCCATATATTCATGTTTTATGAAAAATAATCATTTTCTCGATTTTCGTGGTTGGAAATTGTTTCTCGTGAAATAAAATCATTTATTATGATTTTCGATAATTTTCGATAATTTTCGATAATTTTTCGACAATATAACGGCTGCTGATTGGCTAGCCTGCTGCATGAAAAATACAGTTTATAATTTCAACCAGTACCTCATCACAAATTTTCAACCAATGAATCATTACAACATTTCCATAAAATAATTTATAATTTAAAAACATGTAGACTGAATATCCTTACAGTGCTGCACATGCATCCTTTACCTGTCCCAGGTTGGCGACTTCCTCGTTATCGGTCGTGCCCATACTCCACCTCTTCCGATTCCATCATCTCATTCATCGAGGATATTTTCTGGAATTCAAATTCTAAAAATTAGGATTTTTTCATAATTTATTTAAATTAAATACTCAGAAATAATTTTCAAAATCCTTACCAAATGTTTGGGATTTTTCGGATTTTCGAATTCCTGGGAATTCCTAAAAATTCCTTTTCTCTCTCTTTTTCTTCTTTTCCTCTTTTCTTCCTTTTTCTTTTTCTTTCTTTTTCTTTTCTTTTTTTTTCTTTTCTTTTTCCTTTTTCTGGTCTGAACTGGTTCAGACAGGTTTAGACCGGTTCGACCTTTCTCCACCGGTTTAGCTTCATCCTATCGGCATCGCCACCGGTTCAGCTCCTCGCCGTTTCTGATTTTCCTTTCCTCCCAACGACTGCGACGGCGCCGGATCTAGGACGGTGGGTTTCGGCTCCTTTCTCTTCTGTTTCTTCCCTCCTCCGCCGTTTTCCTTAACCGTTAGCCGTCCTTATCACTTCCTCTTACCTCCGCCGAGGTCGGGGATGCAGTGGCGGTGGCCAAATCGACCGACACTGCCACTTCTTATTTTCCTTTCTCTTTTCGGTTCTGCTTCTCCTCTTTCGCTCGATTTCCTCTCTTTTCGCTTCGGGTTGTCGCCAGTCACTTCTCCTCTTCCCTCCCATCTCGCTGGCGACGCCCCCCTCTCTCCTCTTCCTTTCTGGTGGCCACCGACAGTGGTCGGCTGGCTTTGAGATTTTTGATAGAAATGGGGTCCCGATCCCATTTCTGTTTTACTTTTTTTTATTTCTATTTAATTTACTTACATATATATATATATATCATACTTATACTATATATATTATACATATAATATTATTTTTTTTTTGGACAGGGAAGGAACACAGCACCTCAACATATATTATAATACATATAATATTATTTATATATAGTATAGTACTAGATATACATTATATATAAAGATATATATATGTTGTGTATTAAAAATATATATCTAGTATATATATATATATTTATATACTTTAAATTAAATAACATTTATATATAGAATTATATAAATGTTATAATACAATATATATGGTATTTATAATATATATACATATAAACTTTAATGTAAAATAACATTTACTTTTCTTATATATGTATATATTTATCTATACATAAAATGTCATATTTAGATACATATGTACTATTTAATGTATAAAATAGTATATATACATATATATACCACTGTATAATAATATATACTATATAGCATTTAAATACATATGTATCTGTATAAAAATACATTTATATAATATATAATTATATAAATATATTTCTTATTCTTTTCTCCTTTTCTTATTTAATTTGGATTTCTTAATATCCAAAAATAATTATACACATTTTCATTTATTATTTAATTTGGATTTCCATTTATCCAAATTAAATTTCCTCTATCTCCTCCTTTCATCAACTTTTGAATTTCCCAATATTTCTATCTCTTAAATAAATTCATTTATTTTCTTTAACTTATTTATTTGTTTTAATATTAAATTTACAATTATTTAATATTAAATTTAGAACATTAGCGATTATCACAGTCTATGGTAAGTTTACAAATGGAAAAGGTGTCATCATATGTTTATATGTAAATGACATGTTGATTTTTGTTACAGACTTAAAACAAGTCAAAAATGCCAAAAAACTTTTATCTAATAATTTTTCTATGAAAAATATTTGTATCGCTAATGTGATTTTGGGAATAAGAATTCATAGGAAAAACAATAATTTGATCATATCTCAGTCACATTTATTTGAGAAAATTCTCAAAAGGTTCAAGCATTTTGATCGTGCAAAAGTTGCAACTCCATATGATACTAATTTGAAATTAAATTCAAATAAGGACACAACTTGAATATGCAACAATGATTGGTTGTTTAATGTATGCTATGACATGCACAAGATCGGATATAGCTTTTGTTGTTAGTAAGCTTAATAGATATACAAGCAACCCAAGTAACTTGCATTGGAATGCCATTTCTAGAGTATTAAGGTATTTGAAGAAAACAATTGATTATGGCATTGTCCATAATGGTGAACCTTCAGTTTTAGAAGGGTATACAGATGCAAGTTGGATTACCAACATGGAGGATCATTTATCCACAAGTGGATGGATAATCATGTTTAGTGGGGGTGAGGTTTCTTGGGGATCCAAGAAATAAACATGCATTACAGATTCTACTATGACTTCGAAATTTGAGGCATTGGCATCGGCAAATAAGGAAGCCGAATGATTGAGAAATCTTCTCTATGAAATTCCTTTATGGCCAAAGCCAATGTCACCAATCTCAATTCAGTGTGATTGTGAAGCTACAATATCAAAGGCTTATAGCCAAGTATATAATGGGAAATCTAGAGATATTAGTCTAAGACATAGTTATGTTAGACAGTTAATTAAAGATGGGGTGATCACCATAGATTTTGTCAAGTCAAGTGGAAACTTGGTAAAATCCATTACAAAAGGTCTCACAAGAGAGATTATGTCTAGAACTTCAAAGGGGATGGGACTCAAACCCATTAATTTTAGTCACACATGATGGAAACTCAGCACTTAATTGGACATTAAGTCTTGAGTTTTACGAGCCCAAGTACATCATTTGAATGTGACTACAAGCACTTAAAAGTATAAACACATCCCAAAGTTGACAAGTGCTTGAAACCGTATGATAAAATGGGAGGCTGAGTTATTACTTTTAATGGACCCATAACACATAAGTATAGTGTTGGAATGCTTATACGGTTGCATTCCTAATGGAGTTCACCTATATGGGTGGAAGTGGTGCCGCTTCTAGGAGTAAAGGGTTTGGCTGTCAAGCACTCATGAATTGATATAAGACACATTGCCAGTAAACGTGTGGAAGTTTAATCTAAATGGCTTTTGACAAATTTTTGAAGTCTCATGTGAGAATTAGTCATTGGTTAATCAATATAGAACTGTTGGTTTAAGACTTTGTTCCACTATGCCATTCTAATTAATTAAAAGTACTTCTTCTCTAAGATGATGGTTTAAGACCTAGTCCACCATCATTTTATGCATGAGGATTCCTTGAGTATTTGACTTGCTCTATTTTGAAATTGGTAGGAGATTGTTAGAAAAATTTCAAAATAAATGTGAAAGGATTGATTAAATTATTGTTTAATCAATGGACAGTTAGTGTTTAACGTGATTCTAGGTTGAGTAAAATCGAGTTAAAACAATTTTTACCAAGTTTATAGGCAGTCAACTACCCTTGTGCAGCAATCTTTTTATTCCAAAATTGTACTTGGGCAGTTGGATGCCCTTGGAGGATAGTCAGATGCCCCGAGAGGACAATCAGCTACCTATAGAAGGTAGGCAACTGCTTATACAAAATGCAGTATTGGATTTTAAATTACTTTATGGCAATCAATTGCACTAGGAAGGTAGTCGACTGCCCTGCCTAAAGGTTGTATTCTTTTTTCAAACATTACACTAGGGCATTCAACTCCCATTTTTGGGTATTCGACTAATTTAGTATAAAAGTGAATACAACAGCCAGTTTGCCTAAAGAGTTACAAATTCTTCTTTAACTTATTCTTTCACTTTGTATGGTTGAGAAACATAACCATGGGCTTTCAAAAGTTCTGATCTTGTTAAACAATTGTCTTTGAATCAAACAACAAAAATGAAAAATCATATCACTTGATTGAAAGATCTCATCAGTTGGAATTATTCTCTATAAATAAAGATGTCAAGTTCAAACTTTGACACATCAATTGATTCTGAATTCTTCTAACCTCTCTCAATCTTAAAGTAGAAAACAAGTCTCTAAGACATTGTTTTACTGCAGAAGACTTTGGCTAGGACATAATACTCCTGTATTTGTCAAAGGTGTATAGAGGTTTAATATTACTAGTGCAACACCCGATTTACTGCTAAATACCGACTAACTTTTTCCTTTAATTATTAAGGTTAGATCGTTTGTTGATGTCATTTCTCTTTCTTCCACATACTATCACTATCAATACATTAATTTCACTTCCTCAAAATATAATTAAGACCATCAAAAATATTAATTTACCAAGGTATTAATCATATAATACTTCTCTAATAATTCCATACATATCAGATGTCCCACAGTTTCTAGTTTCTATCACAATATTAATTCTGCTAATTTACATCCCTTAAAATTTTTACAAACAAGAGTACTGTACATAATGTCTGAAATATATATAATGAAATACAATATTCCTTCAGTGGACTACACGCAGGTCCCGAAAGAATACAGTAGGCTCCAAAAGTAAGCTCCTCTACGATGAGCGAAAACTACTGCAAAGAGTCTGGGTAGAAAAATAAGGGGGTAAGTTTACGCTCAGTAAGGAAAAGCATATAAAAAAGTGGTATTATGCTACTATATGCAATAAAAATCATATATTTTAATTTTATAATTAAAATTGTGTACATAAGTTCATGCAACATATTTTGAAAACTCATTAAATCATACACTGTTCATATACTTTTTCACTTATTAGATCATTTTGATCAATCTATCATTTATCTATAAACCAATCATTTTGTATACTGTATAAATCGATATCAATCTATTATGTCTGTAAATCAACCATCTCATATATTGTATAAATCAATAGAGGGTTAACATCCAAGAAACTCATGCACGAACTATATCCCTACAGGGACCTGTACAGGAATCAAGCATACTCACGTGGGGCCAGGCATTCAACAGTAAGCCGTTCCTACCTGTAACAATGGCTATGTCGAAAGATCTACAATTACACTCGTCAGTGACAACTATGATCGGAAGGGGAAGGTATTGGGAACTTAGCTATGTTCTCCTAACCCTAATCATCATATCATCTGTATACATGAATCCCCAAGGAGCTAACACTCTCATAAAAACATTTTCATTTATCGTAAAATCACAATAAATCATTTTCGTGTAAACTATTTCAATAGTTCCATAATCATGTAAATAGATAAACATTTTATTTACTGTAAATAAATCTTATAAATCATCTTATTGCTATTTTCAAGTATTCAAGTATTTGATTTATATATAAAAATTCTATTTATTTCTTGTAATAATATTTATCGTAAAATAAATAAATAAAACAGCACATATGTAAATCATATAGCTCAAAATATATTTTAAATTTATAAAATAAGTTTTCGATTATTTATTTAAGAAAGTGAGCGTGTAAATAATTAAGGAGATTTTTCTAAAAATTGCAATAACACTTCAGTTTGATTTCTATCCTAACCCCTTTCAAAATCACAATTTATAATTCCAAATCACTCAATTTTTCTCACATGCAAGCACAATATTTTCTACACTACTTCCATATACTTTCCTTACACTATTCACAGTGTAGGAATAATCAATCTAATTGCACCACTGCACCACTTATTTCTCCAAATTACGAGCTACAAAAATAATCATTAAAACTATTAAGATTTATTGCTCCAATTTATAAATTCTCTTTTATTTTTTTCTCTAAATTCCTATTTGATCTTTTACACTTGGGAAAATAAAATGGAATTCTTATGAATTCCCATTTGGCCAAATTTGCCATGTTTCCTTATACTCCATACTTGATAGTTTACACCATAGCCATATCTTTCCATCATTTACCATCATCGTTATACTTGTTATATATTGGAAATAATACATTTCCTTTAATCCCATATGTTCCTACACCTATTATTTTTAATCCTTTACTTTACCAAGATTATTTATTTATCTCTTATATTAATTTCATTCTTTTCGTGTACTAAAATCTTCAATGCTTCTCTAGGTATAGCCCCTAACTGATTGGAATTATCATCACCATATTTATTCTTTCTCCATTCAATTTTCATGCACAATAATCATTAAACTTTTATATTCATTTCCTATTTTCCATGTAGTAAATTACACCATCTCCATCATCCTCACCTCATGGCTGAATGGCCTATTCAATTTTAGACTTATGAACCCTTTAATATATGAACCTAACCATTGTTATTACACCTTATGTAAATATTGTCCATTATTCAACCATTAAAATCACTATGAATTCACTACCAATTTTCCCTTGACCAAATGCTTTCATAGTTTTTTTTTGTACTTCCAATATTCTTCCAATTTCCTTCAAATTTTCCACATAACCTTCATTATTTCAACACTTATTATCATTTACCATCACCTAAACATAAAATCTACCAAAATTTCCCTTTTATTTCTTCATGGCTGGCTGCATCATACTATCCTAATTCAAAAATAACTCTTATGGCTACATTTATTGTGAGATCCAGTTATACTATTATCGTACATGATATTGGACAATGGATCACTATTTAATTTCGGTGTATTTTGGTAGGTTATAAGTGAAACAGTTATGCGGGCCCCACTAACCCTACAGTGTCCGGATGGTCGTGAGACTATCAAAATAGTGTTCAGAGGGTACGATAAGCCTAAGGTAAGAATTTTGAGCCTAAAATACTTTATTTAGATTATTTTTGGAATGCGTGCTAACAATTTAAATGATAACAATTAAAGACATAGCCTGGTGGTATTTTAGTAAATTGTGCCCAAACTAAAATGAATTTGGACCAAGTAAAAATAGCATGATATTCTACATAAAAATAAGTCCTAGGCTATGTCAATAGATAGATCGAATCGGTAGTTAAAATAGAAATTTACACGATTTACACGATAGGGGTAATTTCATAATTTCACCTTTACGGTAGATCAAACCCTAACCAAACCACCTTATTCATCAAAATACATCCAATAAGAATTTTTGGTGATGAAATTTGAATTTTTGAAGTGCAATTACATAGTTATAAAAATTACAGAAGTTTAAGGGCAAAATTGTCTGAAAATCTCATAACCAAGGGCATTTTGGTAATTTTTTCATGTTTAGAAAATTCCACATATTTCTCCCAACAAGTGCCAGCCACTATTCATCATCTTCCACCCTTCACCTGTGATAACCTTAAATTTTTCAGTTAATTGGAAATTATTAATATTTAAAATTTAGTGAAATAAATAAGTATAATTGTAAGATCGGAATATTATGGAAATTCCGAGGATTGAAGAAGTGAAGGAAATTCAAAGTGGAAATAAGAATATATGAAAATTCGAAAAAAAAATAAAGAAGAGAGGAAATTTAATTTGGATAAATGGAAATTCAAATTAAATAAGAAAATGAGAAATAAAAAGAGAAATATATTTATATAATTATAAATTATATAAATATATTTTTATATATAAATACATATGTATTGAAATATTATGTAGTATATATTAATATACCGAGATATATATAGACATATATACTATTGTATAAAATAAAATAATACATATGTATTCAAGTAAAGTATCTTATGTATATATAAATATATACATAAATGAGAAATGTAAATACTAATTTACATTAAAGTTTAAAAATACATATTGTAAATACAATATATATTGTAGTATAACATATATATAAATATATATATGTAAAGGTTATTTAATTTTGAAGTATATAAATATACATATATATATATCTATATATTAGATAGATATTTTGATATATAATATATATATCTTTATATATAATATATATAACACAATACTATATATATAAATTAATATTATTATATGTAGAATATATATAGTATAAGTATAAAATATATATTATTATATTATGATATTTATATTATATAAATATATTATATATATATATATGTATATAATTAATTAATTAAATAAATAGAAAAAAAAGAGAAGAGAAGAAAAGAATCGGGAAATCCCGATTCTTCCCGAAACAGGGGAACGATGAACCGGAGCTGCAACCGCCGGTCGAGAAAGGAAGAGAAGGGTAGAGACGCCGTCGTCGGCCGAAGGGGAAAGGAAGAAAGCTACCGACGACGGAAGAAAGGAAGAAAACAGAAGGCAAAACTGGCGAAAATCGAAAGAGAAAGGAGAAAAAGAAAACAGCAGTGCCAGCCGGTCTTGGCACTGCCACAACCACCTTGACCTCGGCAGAGGTGAGGGAAAGGAGAAGAGAGCCACCGACGAGGCAAAAGACGGCGGAGGAAGGCCGACGGAGGAGGAGAGAAATCGAGCCAAAAATCGAGTCGATCCGCTGCCGTGCCGCCAATCCAGGCCCAGCTGAGGTCATCAACAAGTTCGTTTCAACGCCGGCCAGCTGCTGAGCCACCAAACCATCGGAGAATCGAACGCCGATGAGGAACCGGCGAGGAAGTAGCCAAACTGGTTTGGCCGGAAGAGGAAAAAGGAAAAAGAAAAAGAAAAAGGAAAAATAAAAAGAAAAGAAAGAAAAGAGAAAAAAGAAAGAAGGAAGAAAAAGAAGAAAGAGAAAGAGAAAAGGAATTTCGGGAATTTGAAAAATTCTCGAGAATTCGAAAATTACGAGAAATCCCGAGAATTATGGGAATCGGTAAGAAATCCCGAAAAGTATTAAATTATTTAAATAATTTATTTATTTAAATAATTACGGAAAAATTCTAAATTTTAGAATTTAATTTCTGGAAAATTCCCTCGATGACCGAGCCGATGGAATTGGACGAGGTGAACACGGGCGCGACCTTCGAGAGGCAGTCGCCGACCCAAAACAGGTAAGGGAGACATGTGCCGCCTGTAAGGATATTCGACCATGTTTTTAAATTAGGTTTAATTTTATAAATGCTATTGATAATTATCAGTTTATAATGTGGTGATTTATCGGTTTTAATTTGTGGTGAAATACCGGTTGAGAAATATAAACTGTATTTTTCGTGCAGGAGGCTAGCCAAATCGGCAGTCGTTATACTGCCGAAAAATTATCGAAAAATTACTAAAATTTACCGAAAATCACCGAAAACCATAATAAATGATTTGATTTCACAAGAAACGATTTTCAAGTACGAAAATCGAGAAATCAAGTATTTTTCATAAAACATGAATATATGAAGATTTGATTTTAAAAAAATATTCATGTTTTCGAGAATGGTGAAAATGAAATCACCGAAAATTCACCCAGTAGGTGATATTTCACGTGAAACTAGATGAAAATGAAAAAGAGACTGAAGTGAATATTTTTATAAATATTTTTAAATATTCACTTAATTTAATATAAAACCTTTATGGTTTTAATTATGAAACATTTAATTATGAAAATTCCATAAAGGTTAAGAAATGATGAATAACTATGATTTCGAGACTAGAGATCTCTACACGTGTTTTTAGAAGAAAACACGGTGATGGGAATTTAAAGTTAGAAAATAAATATTTTATTTTCTTAAATTATAAAAAAATAATTTATTTGAATTTCAATAATTATAAAACCTTATTTTCGATTGAATGCACGAAAAAGCATGCATATGTGTTTTACAGTGGAAAAAAGACAGTTTTGCCCTTCTATATTTTAAGTGATGATTTTGCAAACTGTCTTCATCGTATGGAAAACATGATATATACCTTTATGAAATAATTTGAAAAATGTTATTTATTTTATAAATTTCATAAAGGTGATTATATTTACATGTGAGCCTTATGGATATTTAATTTACGGTGTTTAAAATCCATAAAGGCTAAGGTACGGTTATTATACTGTTTTGAGACTTAGGCCCCGAGCTTCGTGCGTCATACTATATTGTTACTGTCACGTGGCTAATTGACCAGCTAGTCATCAGCGTCTTGGATTATCGCCTAGCAAGCGTACATCGAGGACATATTATAGATCATGGCCATAGATCTCATTACTGTTACTGTATCCCTAGTGGACGAGATAGTATGATTTGATTGTAGGGTGATGCCTAGTCTCACTTACTGTTTACTGTTTACTGAAAGGATTTATAGAATCCTGTTTACTGTACTGTATTGTTTACTGTACTGAACTACTGTATTGTTTACTGTTTACTGATGAAAAATCATACCAAAATACTGTTTACAGAATTGTACTGTATACTGAAATGGTAGCCACTGATTACTGTTTTACTGAACTGAAAGCTACCATTTACTGTTTACTGAACTGAAAGCTACCGTATCCTATTTACTGAATTGGTAGCTACTGTTTACTGTTACTGACTGAACCATATCGAAATACTGTTTTTCTGAATACTACATATACTATTTTACTGAACTGTACGATACGATTATTGATTTGAAAAGAGAAATAAATGTTTATTCTAAAAGAATAACATAAGAATTATTTCTAAGCTAGAAATAATCGAAGAAGTAATTATCCAATGATTGGATATTTACAAATCACTGTACTGTCACGTGTTTTTACTGTACTGAAGAGAAAAGAAGTAAACCACTGTTTTTATTACTGAACTGTCACGTGTTTTAAAGTATACTGAAGTGAAAGGAAATAAGTGGTTTACTCTGTGGAAAAACGAAAATTTTATCATTTTGAAAACTACGGAATTAGTACTCTCTACAGTTGCTTCTAGGTTCCGGAACAAGTATGGTATTCTAAAATACTTACCTTATTCTATCTGGATCCTTAGCCGTCTGTAGTATCCTTCCTACATGTGAGCCTAGAGCCAGCTAGGAAGATTTTAAAGAAAATGAAAAATATTTTCAGCATATAGATAGCTGAATATCAAGTGTGACATATAACTCTCTTACTGAGCCGTGGTTTGCTCACTCCCCAATTTTAACATTTCAGGTTTTGATGATGGTGAGATCCAATATTTGTGGATCACGGCTGTACACAAAGGACAATGTGACAGACCGACTGATTTATATGAGGTACAATCATTTATTTTCTGTATTTAGACATGTCTGCAGTACTACTTATCTGATTAATTAAGATAGGGGATGTGTATAATATAAACAATGTTATGTAAATTTGTTTAACTGTTAGTAAAAGTGAAGTATCACAGACAGCACAACCGGATGAATTGGGTAAAATAAGGTGAAAATATGGTAACGGGTCGTTACAGATTTAATGGTATCAGAGCATGGTTGGCCTGATGTCTGTTGATACTTTTGGAAAGAAATGTGTTAAGAAATGTAAACATCCCCGGTAGTACTGTGTCGTCTGAATACATATAGAAAATAAATGATTGTAAATTTAGTAAAATAATTTAAAGGGAGTGAAAGTATAAATTGAGAATGTTGAAAAGGAAAATAGGCTCAGAAATTACCAAAATATTGGTGATCTTATAATCTAAATGAAGGCCGGTTCGGTAAGGATCAATAAAGGACTCGGTGATGGCCCCACTAGTATCTTTCTGTCAGGATCGAACTGAGACCTGAAAGTGATGATATAAAGGAGGGGAATGAAATATCATCATTAAATAGACCTTAAGATCACCGATTAAAGGTAATTTGAAGAGAGCGAAAATTTTTGGCCAAAAATGACCAAAATACCCCTGCCTTCAAAATTTTACAGGGAGTTAAAATAAAACAACGGAGGTTGGAGTTGATTGATTTGACTGAGAAATTGATGATGTAAAGTTGAATTACAAGCAGAATAATCCAATTATGGATTCCAGTGGACTTCTCTGTTGAAATCGAATAAGATCTCAAATTGCTGATATTAGTACGAGAAGAGGTACTATCAGCACATAGATATTAAGATCCTTGATTTAAAGGTATACTGAGGAGAAAGAAATAAATGTCAAAATGACAAAAATGCCCCTATGTTGGGCGATGTTCGGAACAGTGATAAAACCAAGCTGAATTGGAATCCATTGATAGTAATGGAGTTATAAGTGGCATAGAGGATGTCATATGAATATAATGATCCCTAGTACTGATTTTCACTTACACCTAGATTACGAACGTGACTGTGAGTGACCCAGTGAACGGGCTGGGCATTCTCAAAGAGGACAGTACACATATGTAAAGGCGGACGGTGGATGGGCCGAGGCCTTATATGATGCGATCCAATAAGAGTGTAGTGGAATGTCGCAAGATAATTGACCCAGTTAATGATTGTAAGGGCCTGAATTACGAGTGTATCAACTCAGATAATTATTATGGGATCGTGGATATTATGAAAGTGGAATGAATATAGAAAATGACTGAGAAAGTGATCAGAAAACAAAATTGATGAAATCCATAGCAGTACGGTTGATAGAGGTTCTATACATTTATACTGTTTCTGTGGTAGTAAATGAATATTTAATTACAGAACCTGAGCATTTGAGATATGCCTTGCAAATTGAGGTACTGTATGGAGTACTGTAAATTGGTGAATATATATAAGAACAGTAAAGTGATAAGAAAAATATGATAGCTAACCTAAGTTCTTCAGGACCCTTGAGACAGAACTGTGATGGGCGACCCGCAGTGGACAATATACTGTGATGTGTGGGTGAACTATGTGGTCGTCGACTCACTTGTAAGGGTAAACCTGGGGCGAAAGGACCACTTAGGGGATGCTCGCCGATGGCCGATACGAACGGGAAGGGCTCTTACAATTATCTCAGTGGTAAAACGAGTGAAAGGAACTAGGTACGTAAGGGTGCTAGGGTTCGAACCTCGTGGATAACATACTTAAGGGAATTAAACCTGATTTTATTAAATGAACTTGATCTTAAAGTGAATAATTGAATTGAAACGATTAGCTGTAAAGTGTGTTAACAACCATTGTACTTGATACAGCTTACTAGATTGAGATTAGTAATGCTGTAAGGCATACAGAAATAAGTGAATTAAGGTGGAGAATAATTCAAAATAATTTGAATAGTAAATGTCTCTGCCTTGAGAATACACAGTGTAAATGAAAGGGCATAAGGATGAAATGTCCGAGATGATAAGAATTATGTAATTAAAGAAAGTATCGGATTTGATTTCTGATAGAACTCCCAGAGTTATATAGATTGGAGGAATCGAGATAACCTTGACTCCAGTGGTTATGTGAAACCTATTTTTAAGCTTATATCGGAGAATTTAGAAGAATCCGAAAGATTAAGAAATTCACTCTGGAAAAATATGAGAATAATGAAATGCACGTGTATAAGGTGTGATTGATGGAAATAAAGATAATGGAAAGTAGAGGATAATAAAGTTATCTGTATAAGTGTAAATGAGAGGAGCACAGATGATATTGAGACGTAGATGAAAGAAAAAGGAAGTATTAAATTCTACTTAATTCATAAAGTTCTTGTGAAGAACAATTATTCATCTACATGTGAAAATGGACGCTTTATGGATCTAATCAAAGATATTAGGAGTTAATAAGACTAGCCTCAGTATAAAGCGTCCTTAGATAAAACATTGGAGACTAATGTCCGTAAGATGATGATTAGAACTTGGAGTGAATTTTACGAGTTCCTATTGAGGTTACGAGGTTAATGATTTGCTTTGTGAGGTATATAAGCCTAAAGAATGAGGCATCCATACATGAGTAAATTGATGAAATACTGATAGAGTCTAAAGTATAAATGGAAAATGAGCAGTATTGTGGTATAACCCTTAAACTCTTAAAGACTGTGGAATTATGTTAAGATTGGTAACTAAGAGATTTGGCTAGATAGTATCTCGTCCTGAGATATATGATCTCGAGATGACAAGATGACAGTGAACCTGTCTATGATATAGAGATAATGATTGAGATACGAGATTAATGAGTCTAGCTAGATACTACTGCCAGTCTATAAAAGAGTGATGAGACTAGTTGCTCTACTAATGTGATGTAATTAAAGAAAGAAATTTAAGTCGGTAAATGGATAAGTGTAAAGAAAAGATGGTATGCAAGATTTTAAAAGATCTTAGCAGTATAGTACCATACCAATTGAGAAAACCAACTAAAAGGATGAGAGTAAAAACATGAAAAGATAAAAAGTGGAAATATGAAAACGAAAATGAAAGTGGAATAAGGAAATAAATTGCATGATGAGAAGGGAACATCAATATGAAACAGTTCCTGAAGGTAAGACTAAAAATGATCTAATGTTGGTTATCACACGACAGTGGCTAGATGTAAAATCAAGCCAAATTTGACAAGTGAAAGTAATGATACTCAAAGGAGTAAAATGAATGACACGTGTTATTTTACTGCCGGTATATAGATGAAAAATGATTATACATATAACCACCGTAACATGATAGAAACGGTGGAAGTATATAGATGATGTGGTGAATATATATATAAATTGAGGATTCAATTGTGGAATCTAAATTATGAAAAGAGATGTAAAGACCATACTACATGAAGGGAATATGATTGTCTCATGATTTGTGATTGTAAGAGATAATCCATAGTAAAGTCTGCAATGAGATGCAGCCTTGATAAAATGAATATTGTGGACAATAAAGAGTCCAAAAGAGATATGATTATATGGAAGTGATTAAAGACTGATGATCTAAATAGAATCACTTTCCATTATCAGACTCTTAGATTCTCTAGTGCCTTAGTCGAAGTATGAGTGTGAAACGGTGTGAAAGTATGTATACAGTTCCAGTAAGCATTACATGTGATGGGAGTCTCTGAGTTGCCACATGCTTAATGAGAATAGCAAAAGGCTTCGAGATCCAAAATGTACTGATAGCATCGCTCCGTACTGATTTAAATATCTTAGCATAATATTGAAACGCTTGAAGATACATTGAGAGAGCAGATGCATGAGATGTATAAGCTACTGGGACAATTACATATAACTGACTGACATGTGTAATTGATAGTTTTAAACTATATCGACTTGGCACTAAGTGAGAAAAATGGATGATGAACAGCATAGAGCAACTGTGACATGAAAAATATTGTGCATGGACTCTTATGTGAAAAGAGGAATGAAATGAATAACTCCCGATTTGAGAAATGAACTTATTGGAGTATAGACATATATGATGAAAGACAGCATGTACTGGTCTAAAGTATTTTTGATGTTGAAAGTATGCTGGCAGTAATTATATAAAAGATGACCTAAAGGACAAAAATCGTAAGTATACGAAATGTACCACCTTTGGACTTAAGTTAAATTCGGAGGACCGAATTTCTTAAGGTGGGGAGAATGTGATAACTGTAAATTTTTCAGTTAATTGGAAATTATTAATATTTGAAATTTAGTGAAATAAATAAGTATAATTGTAAGATCGGAATGTTGTGGAAATTCCGAGGATTGAAGAAGTGAAGGAAATTCAACGTGGAAATAAGAATATGTGGAAATTCGGAAAAAAAAAATAAAGAAGAGAGGAAATTTAATTTGGATAAATGGAAATCCAAATTAAATAAGAAAATGAGAAATAAAAGAGAAATATATTTATATAATTATAAATTATATAAATATATTTTTATATATAAATACATATGTATTGAAATATTATGTAGTATATATTAATATACCGAGGTATATGTAGATATATATACTATTGTACAAAATAAAATAATACATATGTATTCAAGTAAAGTATCTTATGTATATATAGATATATACATAAATGAGAAATGTAAATACTAATTTACATTAAAGTTTAAAAATATATATTGTAAATACAATATATATTGTAGTATAACATATATATATATGTAAAGGTTATTTAATTTTAAAGTATATAAATATACATATATATACATATATATTTCTATATATTAGATAGATATTTTGATATATAATATAGATATCTTTATATATAATATATATATATAATACAATACTATATATATAAATTAATATTATTATATGTAGAATATATATAGTATAAGTATAAAATATATATTATTATATTATGATATTTATATTATATAAATATATTATATATATGTATATAATTAATTAATTAATTAAATAGAAAAAAAAAGAGAAGAGAAGAATCGGGAAATCCCGATTCTTCCCGAAACAAGGGAACGACGAAGTGGAGCTGCCACCGCCGGTCGAGAAAGGAAGAGAAGGGTAGAGACGCCGTCGTCGGCCGACGGGGAAAGGAAGAAAACAGAAGGCGGAACCGGCGGAAATCGAAAGAGAAAGGAGAAGAAGAAAATAGTGGTGCCGACCGGTCTTGGCACCGCCACAGCCACCTCGACCTCGGCGGAGGTGAGGGGAAGGAGAAGAGAGCCACCAGTGAGGCCAACGACTGCGGAGGAAGGCCGACGGAGGAGGAGAGAAACCGAGCCAAAAATCGAGTCGATCCGCCTCCGTGCCGCCGATCCAGGCCCAGCTGAGGTCACCGGCAAGTTCTTCTCAACGCCGGCTAGCTGCTGAGCCATCGAACCGTCGGAGAACTTGACGCCGGCGAGGAACCGGCGAGGAAGGGGCAGACCGGTCTGGCCGGAAGAGGAAAAAGGAAAAAGAAAAAGAAAAGAAAAGAAAAGAGATAAAGAAAGAAGGAAGAAAAAGAAGAAAGAGAAAGAGAAAAGAAATTTCGGGAATTTGAAAAATTCCTGAGAATTCAAAAATTACGGGAAATCCCGAGAATTACGGGAATCGGTAAAAAATCCCGAAAAGTATTAAATTATTTAAATAATTTATTTATTTAAATAATTATGGAAAAATTCTAAATATTAGAATTTAATTTCTAGAAAATTCCCTCGATGACCGAGCCGATGGAATCGGACGAGGTGAACACGGGCGTGACCTTCAAGAGGCAGTCACCAACCCAAAACAGGTAAGGGAGACTTGTGCCGCCTGTAAGGATATTCGGCCATGTTTTTAAATTGCATTTAATTTTATAAATGCTATTGATAATTATCGGTTTATAATGTGGTGATTTATCGGTTTTAAATTGTGGTGAAATACCAGTTGAGAAATATAAACTGTATTTTTCGTGCAGGAGGCTAGCCAAATCGGCAGTCGTTATACTACCGAAAAATTATCGAAAAATTACTAAAATTTACCGAAAATCACCGAAAACCATAATAAATTATTTGATTTGACAAGAAACGATTTTCAAGTACGAAAATCGAGAAATCAAGTATTTTTCATAAAACATGAATATATGGAGATTTGATTTAAAAAAAATATTCATGTTTTCCAGAATGGTGAAAATGAAATCACCGAAAATTCACCCGGTAGGTGATATTTCACGTGAACGAGATGAAAATGAAAAAGAGACTGAAGTGAATATTTTTATAAATATTTTAAAGTATTCACTTAATTTAATATAAAACCTTTATGGTTTTAATTATGAAACAATTAATTATGAAAATTCCATAAAGGTTAAGAAATGATGAATAACTATGATTTCAAGACTAGAGGTCTCTACACGTGTTTTTAGAAGAAAACATGGTGATAGGAATTTAAAGTTAGAAAATAAATATTTTATTTTCTTAAATTATAAAAAAATAATTTATTTGAATTCTGATAATTATAAAACCATGTTTTCGATTGAATGCACAAAAAAGCGTGCATATGTGTTTTATAGTGGAAAAAAGACAGTTTTGCCCTTCTATATTTTGAGTGATGATTTTGCAAACTGTCTTCATCGTATGGAAAACATGATATATACCTTTATGAAATAATTTGAAAAATGTTATTTATTTTATAAATTTCATAAAGGTGATTATATTTACATGTGAGCCTTATGGATATTTGATTTACGGTGTTTAAAATCCATAAAGTCTAAGGTACGATTTTTATACTATTTTGAGACTTAGGCCCCGAGCTTCGTGCATCATACTATGCTGTTACTGTCACGTGGCTGATTGACCATCTAGTCATCAGCGTCTCGGATTGTCGCCTAGCAAGCGTACACCGAGGACATATTATAGATCATGGCCATAGATCTCATTACTGTTACTATGTCCCTAGTGGACGATATAGCATGATTTGATTGTAGGGTGATGCCTAGTCTCACTTACTGTTTACTGTTTATTGAAAGGATTTATAGAATCCTGTTTACTGTACTGTATTATTTACTGTACTGAACTATTGTACTGTTTACTGATGAAAAATCGTACCAAAACACTATTTACAGAACTGTACTGTATACTGAAATGGTAGCCATTGATTACTGTTTTACTGAACTGAAAGCTACCATTTACTGTTTACTGAACTGAAAGCTATTGTATCCTATTTACTAAATTGGTAGCTACTGTTTACTATTACTGACTGAACGGTATCGAAATACTATTTTACTGAATACTGCATATACTATTTTACTGAACTGTACGATACGGTTATTGATTTGAAAAGAGAAATAAATTTTTATTCTAAAAGAATAACATAAGAATTATTTCTAAGCTAAAAATAATCGAAGAAGTAATTATCCAATGATTGGATATTTACAAAACATTGTACTGTCACGTGTTTTTACTGTACTGAAGAGAAGAGAAGTAAACCACTGTTTTTATTACTGAACTGTCACGTGTTTTAAAGTATACTGAAGTGAAAGGAAATAAGTGGTTTACTCTATGGAAAAACGAAAATTTTATCGTTTTGAAAACTACGGAATTAGTACTCTCTACAGTTGCTTCTAGGTTCCGGAACAAGTATGGTATTCTAAAATACCTACCTTATTCTATATGGATCCCTAGCCGACTGTAGTATCCTTCCTACATGTGAGCCTAGAGCCAGCTAGGAAGATTTTAAAGAAAATGAAAAATATTTTCAGCATATAGATAGCTGAATATCAAGTGTGACATATAACTCTCTTACTGAGCCGTGGTTTGCTCACTCCCCAATTTTAACATTTTAGGTTTTGATGATGGTGAGATCCAATATTTGTGGATCACAGCTGTACACAAAGGACAATGTGACAGACCGACTGATTTATATGAGGTACGATCATTTATTTTTTGTATTTAGACGTGTCTGCAGTACTACTTATCTGATTAATTAAGATAGGGGGTGTGTATAATATAAACAATGTTATGTAAATTTGTTTAACTGTTAGTAAAAGTGAAGTATCACAGACAGCCCAATCGGATGAATTGGGTAAAATAAGGTGAAAAATATGGTAACGGGTCGTTACATCACCTCACATCCACCATAGCCAAAGAAAAGAGAAAAGAAAAAAAGCTTCCATAACTTACAAACTACACATTTTCTCAACAAAATTTTTTCTACAAAATTTATCTACTCATCTTCCTTTCTTCACCCATACCAAAATCCCATTGAATAAGTGACCAAATAAGGAGAAAAGAGGGAGAGAAGGTTTCGGCCTCAAGGTACTTTTTACTATCCATGTAGTTTCAATTGATTTCAATGATAGATTTTAATGTTTTCAAGTATGCTAAACAAGAATTTAGTGTTAGATTAATTAAAATTGAATTAGATCAAGATCCACCATTAATGAGGGTTTTGGCCAAGTGTAGAAGTCCATGAAACCATAGTGTTCAATGCATAAAAATGATGCCAAACTGATGAATGAACATGGCTAAATTTTGAATATGAAGTTAGATTGTTGAAAAATCACAAATTTAGCAAGATGACGCATTCGGCCTTGGCAAGGGGAGAGGGTTTCATGGATCCATTTGATGAGTTTAGGATGCCATTAGACTGTAGGAATTATAAGGAGTTCACCAGTGCAATTGGATTTAAAATCGAACTTAAAACGGAGAAGTTATGTTTTAGCACCGGTAGAATTTATACTAGATTAATATTTTCAGTGTATAATATGGCTGCAATTGTTGAAGGAAAATGGTTTAAAAATTAGATTGAGGTTAATAAATATTTTTGGTGAATTTCTTTCCAACCCGGGAGAATTAGATTACAAGTGGTGATATCGGGAAAGTCGATTAAGCTAGACAGGTAAGGGATGCGTGTGTAGACTGTAGGGATATTATGGATGCATGATTTTTATGAGAATATTGTGATACTCAATTGCCTTGGAAACTGTGAAATTTGTGGTTTTTGGTTGGATTTGGAACTACGTTTTAAGTTCAGGGAGGTTAGGTTAATAGCAGTTGTTATGCTGCGAAATTTCTTAGAAAATTTTCTAAAAATATAATGAAATATTTTAGTGCATTATTGAGTGAATCCCCAGCCTTAGAAATTAAATATTTAATATTTTTCATAAAATGGTGGTTTACCGAAAAACATTTTTTTAAATATTCATGTTATTAAATTTAATTAAGGTAAAGCTACCAATAACCTCCTATAAGTGTTTTACAAGGTAGTAAATGTGATAACCGCTAATTTTCTAAAATTTATATTAAATAATTGTAAATTTAATATTAAAACAAATAAATAAGTTAAAGAAAATAAATGAATTTATTTAAGAGATAGAAATATTTGGAAATTCGAAAGTTGATGAAATGATAAGATAGAGGAAATTTAATTTGGATAAATGGAAATCCAAATTAAATAATAAATGAAAATGTGTATAATTATATTTGGATATTAAGAAATCCAAATTAAAGAAAATAAAAATGCGTATATTATATTTATATAATTAGATTATATAAATATATTTTTATATGTTTTTTTTATATAAATACATATGTATATATATGAAATATAGTATATATTATAAAATGATATATATACTACTTTATATTAAATAAATACATGTGTATATTTTTATATACAATTATGTATATAAATAAATATACATATATATATATGAAATATATATCAACTTTAATTAAAGTATATATATATTGTTAAAACAAAGTATGTATATATATATATATGTATATTGTTAATAATAAAACTAATATATATATATAATTATAAATATAATTATATATATATATATATTATATTTTATATATGATAAATAATGTAATATAATTATATTTATATAGGATTATAAATATAATTATAATAAAAAATGGAAAAAGAAACGGGAAATGGGATCCCGTTTCTGTTGAAACCAAGAAGAGGAAGTTGGTCGACGCCGGCCGACCGAAGGAAGATCACCGGTCGATGGGAGGAACGGAAGATCATCAGCGACAGCAAAAGGCGGAGAGAAGAAACAGAAAAAAGAAGTGAAAACCTGAGAAGAAAAGAGAAAGGGAGATCGAGGTGCCGGCCGATTCGAGCACTGCCACCTCCACTCCTGCCATCAACGAAGGTTGACCAAGGTGAAGGTGACCAGCGGTGAAGAAGAAAACGACGTAGGGAGGAGAAAAGAGGAAGAGAAGAGGCCAAAACCCAAGCCTCCAGATCCGGCACCGTCGCCGGTGATGGGGAGAAACGGAAGCCAGATCCGGCATCCTCGCAACGTTCGCCAACTGTAGGAAGCATGAACCGGCAGAAATGGCGGCCGCCGGTGGCCAAATCGACCGAACCGGCCGGATGGGTCTGAACCGGTCCGAGCCGGTTCAGACTAGAAAAGGAAAAAGGAAGAAAAGAAAAAGAAAAAGAAAAGGAAAAAGAAAAAGAAAAGAGAAGAAAAAGAAGAAGAAAAAGGAAGAAAAAGAGAGAAAGGAAAATTTTTGGAATTCGAAAATATCGAAAATTCAAAAATTCGGAGATCCCGAAAATTTGGTAGGAAATTACGAAAATTATTTCGATTATTTAATTAAATAAATTATTTGTGAAAATTCTAAAATGTTAGAATTTGGTTTCCAGAAATTATTCTCGGCGAACGAAAGGATGGAATCGGAAGAGATCGAGTACAAGCGCGATCAATAACGAGGAAGTCGCCGACCCGAAAAAAGGTAAGGGATGCATGTGCAGCACTGAAAGGATATTCAGTCTGCATGCTTTTAAATTATGAAATATTTTACGAAAATATTGTGATGATTCTTTGATTGGAAATTTGTGATGATGTACTGGTAGGAATTATAAACTGTATTTTTCGTGCAGGAGGCTAGTCAATCGGCAACCGTTATGCTACCGAAAATTTTTAGAAAATTACGTAAAATCATATTAAATGATTTTATTTTCGAAAAAACGATATTCAATCATGAAAAACGAGAAAATTATTATTTTTCATAAAACATGAATATAATGAGATTGATTTTTAAATATTCACGTTTTTGAGATAGTGATAATGAAATCACCGAAAATTCTCTTTGAGAATGGTGATAATAAAATCACCGAAAATTCTCTTGATATGTAAATTATACGAAATACGAGATGGAAAATGAAAAGAAATAAAGTGAATATTTTTATATATATTTCTTAAATATGCATTAAATAGTTTTATAACCTTTATGGTTTTAAATTATGAAATTATATAATTTTATAAATTCCATAAAGGTTTATTGATGATGAAAAAAATACTGTTTTGAGACTAGTTGGCAACCTTATCATGCTGATATGTGATATGTGATATGTGATATGTAGTCCCGGCCGACACCTGATCAGTGATATGCCGAGGACAATTATAGACTATGGCCATAGATCTGACATGATGATTTTATAACCTTCGGGGTCTATAGCATGATATGAGTAACGACCCAGTAGACGGGCTGGGCATGCCTCAGTCTCCATATATGAAAATGTTTTATATGATATGTGATACGTGAAATGAAAATGTTTTACATGATATGTGATAAATTATATGAAAGTGATTTATAGCATTTTTATAAAATGCTCATTTCGGTATTATTTTTAGTACTATGAAATGATTTTCATATGATATGTGAGATGAATATGTAATATGTTTTCAAAAAATAAAAAAAGAGGAAAATAAATCTAATATTCTTATTTTAAATTTTTAAGTTTAATATTAGATATAAATGATTTATATGTTATACGAAAAAGAATTAATAGCTTATTTTGCTATTTAAAGTATTGTACTAATTATGATTGTACAGTAAAATATGAAATGAGTTTAAATAAGAATGATGATGATTTAACTAATATTCTTTTGAAAGAATATATGAATATTAGTTACTTTATTTAAATAGTTTATTTCATAAAAGCATTATTTTGAAAAGAATATGAAAATGATATGGAATAAAGAGGAAAAAATTTAAAATTCAAACAAAAATAAATTTATTACTCTCTACAGTTGCTTCTAGGTTCCGGGACAAGACAGGTATTTTAAAATACCTACCTTACTCCATCCGGATCCCTAGCCGACTGTAGTATCCTTCCTACATGCGAGCCTAGAGCCCTTAGAGGAACAATGAAAAAGTTTTTCAGCATATAGATAGCTCAATATCAAGTGAGGCATATAATTCTCTTACTGAGTCGTGGTTTGCTCACCCCTTAATTTTAACATTTCAGATTTTCAAGAACTGAAAGTCTGACATCTAAAGGATTTACGCTGTGCATTTGGGGACGATGCGACAGCTTGAGGTATTACATAAGGTACGATCATTTATTTTCTGTATTTAGACTTATCTACAGTACTATTTCCTTATGAATTAAGATAGGGGATGTAATTCATATTAGAATTTTATATGGAATTGTTTATACGTAAAAGAAAAGTAAAGTATCGCAGACTGCCCAACCAAATAAGATGTATAGAATAAGATGAAAAAATAGGGTCATGGGCTGTGACAGATTTAATGGTATCAGAACACGGTTGGCCTAATGTCTATCGATACTTTTGAAAGAAAATGTGTTAAAAAAGGTTAACATTCTCTATAGTACTGTGTAGTTTGAATACATAAAGAAAATAAATGATTGTAAAGTGAATTAAATGTTTTAAAAGGGAGTAAGCATTATGAACTAAGGATGTCAAAGAGGAAAAACGACTCTAGAAATTATCTGAAATAGTGATCTTATAGTTTAAAAGAAGGTCGGTTTGGTAAGGAACAGAAATGGACTCGGTGAGGGTCCCATCAGTACTTTTCTGTCCGGATCAAATTGAGACCTTAAAGTGATGATATAAAGGAGGGGAATGAAATATCATCATTAATATAGACCTTAAGATCACCGATTGAATGTAATATTGAAGAGAGAAAATTTTTGGCAAAAATGACGAAAATATTCCTACCTCCAAAATTTTACCGGGAGTCAAAATAGACCAACGAAAGTTTGAATTGACTGATTTGACAGAGTAATTGATGATGTAAAGCTATATTTCATGCAAAATAATCCAATTATGGATCCTAGTGGACTTCTTTGTCGAAATCGAATAAGATCTTAAATGGCTGATATTAGTATGAGAAAGAATACTATCAGCACATAATAAGATCAATGGTTTAAATGTATATGAGGATAAAGAAATAAATGTTGAAATGATGAAAATGCCCCTATGTTGGAATATGTCTTGAACAGTGATAAAACTAAGATGATCTTAAATCCATTGATAGTAATGGAGTTATTGATGACATAAAGGAATGTAATATGAGTATAACGATCCCGATTATAAATTCAACTACACTTAGAGTGCTGATGTGACCCGAATGGTTATAGCAAAGTCGCAAGATGAACGACTCAGTTATTAATTTTAAGGGTCTAAATTTAAAAGTGTATTAACGGGATATTATTACGGGATTGTTGGATATGATGAAAAGTGAGATAATGACTAAAGATGATTGAGAAGGAGATCAGTATAGATGATGAAATCCATAGCAGTACGGTTAATTCTGGTTATATACTTCATTTCTGTTTTCTGAAGTATCAAACAAATATTTATAGAACCGGAATATTTTGAAATATGTTTTACAGAATAATGTACTGTATGGAGTATATGAAATTCGAGAATATGCATAAGGACAGTAAGTGAATATAAGAGATGAGGAAGATAACAGCTAACATGAATTATTAAATGAAAATGATTTCGAAGTGAATTAAAGTAATGAATCAGTTAGCTGTAAAATGTGTTAGTTAAAATGTTATGCTTAATCCAGCATATAAATTAAGATGATTGATATGCTGTGAAGTATGAGTAAATAAATGAATCAAGGTGGAGTATATGTTAAAATGAAATGAATGTTAAATGTCTCTGCCTTGAGGATATACAGTGAAATGATAAGACATAGAGATGAAATGTCCAAAATGATAAGAGATTAGTAATTAAAAAGTATCGAATGTGATTCCCGATAAATTTTCAAAGTGATCTAGATTTGAGAGATCGGGTTAGCATTGACTTGATTGTTAATACAGAATCTATTCTAAGCTTATATCGGAGAACATCGAAAGAATCCGAAAGGCTTAAGAAATAACTCTGAAAAATTTGTGAATAAGAAATTTACTTATATATGGAAATTGATGGAAATACAGATGATGTGATTGAGGATGAATTAAATTGGGTATTAAATTCCTATTATGCAACAAAGTTCTTACTAAGAACGAATACTTATCTGTATGGAATTGATGCCTTAAATTGATTTAATCGGAGATGTATAAGGAGTCTATAAGACCAATCTCTGCGCAAGGCATCACTAGATGAAAAGTTGGAAATTGATGGTCATAAGATGATAATATTAAAACTCGATATAATTTTTACGAGTTCCTATTGATGTTTACAAGGTTAATGAAATACCTTGTGAGGTATATAAGCCGAATGAATGAGGCATCCATATAAGGATAAAGTGATGAGATATTGATATAGTCTAAGACATTAATGGAAAATGAGCAGCATAGTGGTATGACCCTACGGACTCTTAAAGATTGTGAATTATATGTTAAGATTGGCAAATAGGAGATGTGGCTAGACAGTACCTCTTTCTAAAGATAATGACAGAGCGATGTAGATCTATTTATGATGAAGGGATAATGATTGAGATACGAATGTACTGGGTCTAGCTAGATACTATTACCAGTCTATGGAAGAGTTATTGGGTTAGCTACTCTACAGATGTGACTTAAAATTAAATGAGTTTAAGTCAGTGGATGAATAAATGTAAAGATGGTATGCAAAATGTTAAAAGATTTTAACAGGAAAGTACCATACCACTTGAGAAAAGTGACTGAAATGATGATGAAGGAAAAGATGAATATGAAATAAGAGGATAAGTACATGATGAAGAGGGAACACGAATATGAAGTAGTTCCCGAATTTAAAACTAAAAGTGATTTTTGTGGTTATCACATGATTATGGCTAGATGTAAGATCGAGCCAAACTCGATAGAGGAAAAGTAATTATACTCAAAGGAGGAAAGAAATGATTTATATTTTACTAGCAATCATATAAATGGAAAAAGGATATATATATATATACCACCTCGAAATGATGGAAATAATGGATTTATATGGATAATGAGGTGATTAAATTGATAATTATAGATTCAATGATGAATTTAAATAATAATGAGATTAAATTATAATTTGATTATGCCATTATGGAATCTAAATTATCAAAAGAGTATAATTTTGGGTATATTCTAAAATTAAAGTAATAATGAATATACCACAAGAATAAAAAAAGGTAATAAGAATGCTACATGAAAAGACGATATGGAGAGAAAATGATTGTCTCCTGATTTAATTATGGTAAAAGATAGTGAATAGTAAAGTCTGCAAATGAGCTGCAACATTTGATGAAATAAATATGAAAAGAGTATTGGAGATAATAATGAAGAATCTAGAAGAGACATGATAATATGGAAGTGATTAGAGACTAATTGTCTAATGAAATCACTTCTCCATTATCAAACTTGTAGATTCTTTTTTTTTGTTACAAACTTGTAGATTCTTTAGTGCCACAGTCAAAATATGATTATAACTGATGAGAAAGTATGTGAAGTTCCAGTGAGCCCTATATGTAATGGGAATCTCTGAGTAGCTATATGTTTATAGGAAGTAGCAAAAGGCTCTGAGATTCCAAATTTATTGACAGCATCGCTCCATACTGATGTAAATATCTGAGCATAGAATGGAAACGCTCGAAGATATGTTGAGAGAGCGGATGCACGAGATGTGAAAGCTAATAGACAATTACATACAATTGATTAACTTGTTTAAATGATAGTTACAAAACTATATCGACTTGGCACCAAATAAGAAAGATGGATGGTGAATAATATGAATCATATGTGATATGAAAAGGACTGGAAATGGATAACTCCCAATTGAAAAAAAAAATTTAAGGGAGTATAAGTATATGATGAAAGATGATATAAAGTGGTATAAATGGTGATTATGATGTTAAAGGTATACTGGCAATATTACTTAAAAGATGATTGAGAGGACAAGAATGATAAGCATACAGTATGCTACCACCTTTTAACTTAAGTAAAATTCGAAGGACCGAATTTCTTAAAGTGGGGAGAATATGATAACCGCAAATTTTCTAAAATTTATATTAAATAATTGTAAATTTAATATTAAAACAAATAAATAAGTTAAAGAAAATAAATGAACTTATTTAAGAGATAGAAATATTTGGAAATTCGAAAGTTGATGAAATGATAAGATAGAGGAAATTTAATTTGGATAAATGGAAATAGAAATTAAATAATAAATGAAAATGTGTATAATTATATTTGGATATTAAGAAATCCAAATTAAAGAAAATAAAAATGCGTATATTATATAGTTATATAATTAGATTATATAAATATATTTTTATATGTTTTTTTATATAAATACATATGTATATATATGAAATATAGTATATATTATTAAATGATATATATACTACTTTATATTAAATATATACATGTGTATATTTTTATATACAATTATGTATATAAATAAATATACATATATATATATATATATATATATGAAATATATATATATATATATTTATCAACTTTAATTAAGTATATATATATTGTTAAAACAAAGTATGTATATATATATATATATGTATATTGTTAATAATAAAACTAATATATATATAATTATAAATATAATTATATATATTATATTTTATATATGATAAATAATGTAGTATAATTATATTTATATAGGATTATAAATATAATTATAATAAAAAAATGGAAACAGAAACGGGAAATGGGATCCCGTTTCCCGTTTCTGTCGAAACCAAGAGGAGGAAGCCGGCCGACCGAAGGAAGAGAGAAGGGACGAGCTGCTGCCGGTCGATGGGAGGAATGGAAGATCACCGACGACAGCAAAAGGCGGAGAGAAGAAATGAAAAACAGAAGTGAAAACCTGAGAAGAAAAGAGAAAGGGAGATCGGCGGTGCCGGCCGATTCGGGCACTACTACCGCCACTCCCACCATCGACGAAGGTCGACCAAGGTGAAGGTGACCAGTGGCGAAGAAGAAAATGGCGGAGGGAGGAGAAAAGAGGAAGAGAAGAGGCCGAAATCCAAGCCTCCAAATCCAGCGTCGTTGACGGTAATGGGGAGAAACGGAGGCCAGATCCGACATCCCCGCAATGTCCGCCAACTGTAGGAAGCATGAACCTGCGGAAATAGTGGCCGCCGGTGGCCAAACCGGCCGAACTGGTGGGATGGGTTTGAACCGGTCCGAACCGGTTCAGACTAGAAACGGAAAAAGGAAAAAAAGAAAAAGAAAAAGAAAAGAGAAGAAAAAGAAAAAGAGAGAAAAGAAAATTTTTGAAATTCGAAAATTTTGAAAATTCGGAGATCCCGAAAATTCGTTAGGAAATTACGAAAATTATTTCGATTATTTAATTAAATAAATTATTTATGAAAATTATAAAATGTTAGAATTTGGTTTCCAGAAATTATTCTAGGCGAACGAAAGGATGGAATCAGAAGAGATCGAGTACGAGCGCGACTGATAACGAGGAAGTCGCCGACCCGGAAAAGGTAAGGGATATATGTGCAGCACTGTAAGGATATTCAGTCTGCATGCTTTTAAATTATGAAATATTTTATAAAAATATTGTGTTGATTCTTTGATTGGAAATTTGTGATGATGTACTGGTTGGAATTATAAACTGTACTTTCCGTGCAGGAGGCTAGTCAATCAGCAGTCATTATGCCGCCGAAAATTTTTAGAAAATTACGTAAAATCATATTAAATGATTTTATTTCCGGAAAAAAGATATTTAATCACGAAAAACGAGAAAATTATTATTTTTCATAAAACATGAATATAATGAGATTGATTTTTAAATATTCATGTTTTTGAGATGGTGATAACGAAATCACCGAAAATTCTCTTCGAGAATGGTGATAATGAAATCATCGAAAATTCTCTTGATATGTAAATTACACGAAATACGAGATGGAAAATGAAAAGAAATAAAGTGAATATTTTTATATATATTTCTTAAATATGCACTAAATGGTTTTATAACCTTTATGGTTTTAAATTATGAAATTATATACTTTTATAAATTCCATAAAAGTTTATTGATGAAGAAAAAATACTGTTTTGAGACTAGTTGGCAACCTTATCATGCTGATATGTGATATGTAGTCCCGACCGACACCTGATCAGTGATCTGTCGAGGACAATTATTGACTATGGCCATAGATTTGATATGATGATTTTATACCCTTTGGGGTCTATAGCATGATATGAGTAACGACCCAGTAGACGGGCTGGGCGTGCCTCAGTCTCCATGTATGAAAATGTTTTATATGATATGTGATACGTGAAATGAAAATGTTTTACATGATATGTGATAAATTAAATGAAAGTGATTTATAGCATTTTTATGAAATGCTCATTTCGATATTGTTTTTAGTACTACGAAATGATTTTCATATGATATGTGAGATGAATATGTAATATGTTTTCAAAAAGGAAAAAAAGAGGAAAATAAATCTAATATTCTTATTTTAAATTTTTAAGTTGAATATTAGATTTAAATGATTTATATGTTATACGAAAAAGAATTAATAGCTTATTTTGCTATTTAAAGTATTGTACTAATTATGATTGTACAGTAAAATATGGAATGGGTTTAAATAAGAATGATGATGATTTAACTAATATTCTTTTCAAAGAATATATGAATATTAGTTACTTTATTTAAACACTTTATTTCATAAAAGCATTATTTTGAAAAGAATATGAAAATGATATGGTATAAAGAGGAAAAAGATTTAAAATTCAAACGAAAAGAAATTTATTACTCTCTACAGTTGCTTCTAAGTTCCGGGACAAGACAGGTATTTTAAAATACCTGCCTTACTCCATCCAGATCCCTAGCCTACTGTAGTATCCTTCCTACATGCGAGCCTAGAGCCCTTAAAAGAAAAATGAAAAAGTTTTTCAGCATATAAATAGCTCAATAGCAAGTGAGGCATATAATTCTCTTACTGAGTCGTGGTTTGCTCACCCCTTAATTTTAACATTTCAGATTTTCAAGGACTGAGAGTCTGACATCTAAAGGATTTCCGCTGTGTATTTGGGGACGATGCGACAACTTGAGGTATTACATATGGTACAATCATTTATTTTCTGTATTTAGATTATCTACAGTACTATTTCCTTATGAATCAAGATAGGGGATGTAATTCATATTAGAATTTTATATGGAATTGTTTATATGTAAAAAAAAAAGTAAAGTATAGCAGACAGCCCAACCAAATAAGATGTATAGAATATTATGAAAAAATAGGGTCACGGGCTGTGACAGTAAAAGGTTTATAAAATTTATTATTGCAATGTGAATATTTTATAAACTGTTTTCAGTGAAATGTTTACTGTGCAATAAAATAACCTTTATGAACTGACTGAAGATTTCATCTATTTTTAATAAATTCCATAAAGGTGATACTATGGTTTATATACTGTTTTGAGACTATTAGATCTCGTATCATGCTCACGTGCTATTAATACTGTTACTGTGTTGTTGATACTGATCTTATCTTCAGCGTCCCAACTGTCACCTGATCAGTGCACACTACGGACATAGAATATGGCCATATGTCTTGCGTGTTGCTGTTACTATTCCCTACAGAGATTATAGCATGATATATTTTGGGTATTGCCTGGTCTCCACCACTGTTACTATTTATTGTGCTGTTTTTACTAAATCGTATTGTTACTGAAATTGTTAACTGTATTGTTTTACTGAATTGTGATTATTACTGAACTGTCTATTGTACTAAATTGCTTACTAAACTATTTACTGAGATTTACTAAATTGTGAAAGAGATATTTTAAAGTGAAATTAATATTATTTCTTAAATATTTTATTTAATGGTTTTATATGTCATTTTATGTGATTTACTTCATATTAAAAAATTATTAAACGATATTTATATCAAATTCAACTTTTACTCCCTATAATCGCTTCTAGATTCTAAGACACGATAGGTATTCTAAAAAACCTTCCATACTCTATCCTGATCCCTAGTCGACTATAGTTTCCTTTCTTTACTGTCCCTAACGTACCAATAGGAAATAAATGCTTTTAATGCATATAGATTTCATAATATCAGTTATACATATAATTCTCTTACTGAGCATGTTTCGCTTACCTCTTTATTTTTCCATCTCCACAGATTGTTTACAATGACTGCTTGATATACCATTTCGAGGATTTCGGCTGCGCTTTTGGTTACCTCGAGGCAGCTTAGTGTTGATCCTGGAGGCATATTTACTTTCTTTATATGTTTAGACTTATTGTTCAGTACTATTTCATTGTAAATTATGAACAGGGGATGTAATCACTAAATGAAATATTATGTTGTGCATATTTCTATTCATGTAAATTAAAATAAATTATTTTACAAGTGTTCATTATTTAAAGAAAGTGTGAAATAAAGACATCACAGACAGCCCAATCATTAAAATAAGTGTGGAAATATGTGATTTATTGTACATACAAGCTGTTACATTTATTTCATGGCTATACTTTCTTTTCCATTTTCATGCCATTCACGCCATCAGCACCAACATCAGCCCTTATTTTCTGTCATTCACGCCACCTACAACAGAAATCAGCCCTTCAAACCACATGATTAGGCACCCTAACCTGAGTTATACATGTTTTTATTCCAAATCATGATCATATCCATCATCTACCCATCCAATTCAAGCATAAACAAGAGGCAAAAGTGAATGAAATGAAAGCTGGAATTTTACCTGTGTAGTTTCTGTTCTATCCAGTAGTACAGCGGGTTGTTTTTGGTGGTTTTTAACTATGCTTTTTAGATGGTTAGGAAGCTATGGAGATGAGGAATAATTTTCATGAAGGAACCTAAGTGATTTGGTAAGAGGAAGAAGGTGTTTCATTAAGCCAAAAACATGAAAACCTTAGAAATAAGAGGAAAATTGTGGAGCAGAAATGCAGTAGCAATGAGGCGGCAAGAAGGTTGGAGAAGACACTGACTTGGCTTCATTTTATTGGTGGATTTATTATATTTTAATTATAAAAATCTGATATGGTCCAAAAAGTCCAAAATGCCTACCTAAAATTTACATATTTTCAAAGTTTGCCATTGCATAGTCCGTTATTTTCCAAGTCAAATTTTTCTGTTTTTTTTATTAAATTTTATTTATTTTGGTCCATATAAGTCCAAGGTTGACTAACTTTGACCAGCCACTTGAGAAATGACCAATTTACCTTTACATTATTTCAATATTTCCATCCTATTTTATTTTATTATTTTTATTTTTTTGATTTTGTAATTTATTTATTTTATTTTTTTTCCACATAAATGAGTCAAACATGGTCAAAAGTTCACTCCTAAGGTGGTTTGACTAAGTATGGGTAGTGAAATTACTAAACTACACTTAAACCAATGCTTTTTCACTTCATTCATGTTGTTTTTGCATTTTTGCGTATTTCAGTTCACGGGTTGGATCCACGTGAAACTTCCTTATGCGAGGATTTTCCTATGGCAGTCTGTAGGTTCGAAACCAATTTGGTTTGACCGTTATTTAGAAAAATCGTTTCGGCCTATGGACACAATCGTCATTTTTGAATTTGTTTCACTTGAACTAAGGTATACTTAGGAAAGAGTATTTCGAAAAGTGACCTTCTTCCTAGTTAGGTATCTCAAGCCCACGATTCACAATTTGCCACTTCGAAATCCATCTGAATTAAAAATTACCTTGTGGGGCCCACTTGACAGTTTTCTTGTTAACACCATAGCATGTGGGAATTAATTTTCGTAACTTCACTTAATATTCTTATCCAGCACCTTCAATAGATATAAGGAGAATAGAAAAGTTTGGGCTCTCACATTAAACAAGTTTGACTTCATTGTATCTTGAGACTATTTCAACAACCCTCTTTGCATGCCATAGTTGGTGGAGGTGAAATAAGTCTTAAGGAAAGTGGCATTATAGTAGCACGCCTTGAAGTCTAATATTGCATTGTTCGTGATTGTTTGTGATCAAAGAATTCCAATTTCCAAAAGTTCAAGATCAAGTTCAAAATTGTTTCATCCTCATCAAACCCTCAGAAGTGACTTTATTCTCGTACAACAGATGGTTTTGTGCCTAAGAGAAATAACTAGTGCTGAAATAAAGATATTGAGAAAGGATATGTAAGGATATAAGTGTAATGCTAAAAATATGCATAAGCACAAGAGCACGAGATTCCCAAGGTCTTCCTGACCCTTGGTACATGGAATTTCTCTATCTCAGACATGACTAAGATTCCATGGGGTATTTTAGCTCGAGTATCTAAAGTTTAAATACACACTGGAATAGGCCTGAGCCCTAGTATGCTCTAATGTGCGGACTTTTTTAAACACACGCGTACATCCCAGGGCCATGGAGATACCTTATTATGAACATATATGACCTCAAATAAGGTGTTTGAGTTCAACTAATTACGATTACTTGTTATACAGAAATTCGTGTAACAAACCAAAAATTGATGGTTTTGTCCATAGGTCGTTTGATCACTATGGCTATATGGATAACTTTGACTGATATAAGAGTTTCATATATGGTTAGTTAAACCTTAAAGGTGATTCAAACCATGAAGTGAAACTGGTTAAGTTTGGCCTTATACAGATTAAATACATGTAACCGAGTAAAACCTGGGCAAACCCTAATTAAGTAACTAAATGGCTGACCACCACCATATTAACGTGAATAAATGTAGTCTTAAGATTAGGACTTAAATGGAATTAAGAGATTTAATTATAGCTAAGTAAGTTAAACTAACCAAAACCAAGTAAATTTAATGATTAAATTAAATGGAAACTAAAAATGAAATTGATAAATTGATAAGGAGTAGAAAATGTTAACTTTATATACTTTATAATTATTCTTTTAAATGTATTTTGTGCCTAAATGAGCTTACAAATGTTTGTTTTATGTTTTAGAAATTAAAAATAAGCTAAAATGGCAGATTTGAGATTTTTTGACCAGTTAGAGGTAAAATTGTAATTTCACTATTTTAACATGCTTAGATGAAGATGAAGCCCCCATGAAAGTTAAAGAGGACTTCTTAATCTTTCTAGAATGTACAAGATCTCAAAAATTCAAGTTGGCTTGATGGGTCAAACATTTGTAAAAAGTCAACTTAAAATTTTTACTACTAATCCTAATGGGATTAAGATCCTAGTTGGATATATAAGGACTACTTGTGCACATTAGAATTAAAGAGAGTTTTAGTGAAAGTGGAATTCTAAAAGTAAGAAGTTTACTTGGAGAGAAACTATTATAATTAGATGTTTATTAGAGAATAATTTCTTGTTAAATTAGGATTGTAATTAGCTTATTTAAAGGCCACAGCACTACACAAACTAGTCATACATGTTTTAATATTGTTTTTAACGTTTTCTCCTCTATTTTATAAAAGTTGTGTTTTCTTTGTATTATAAGTACGATTGTCGATTTCTTTATAACGTTTTCACTACTAAATACTCTTAGATGCATGTTGTGAGATATCTATGAGCTTAATAAATACTTGTTGATTAATTATATGAGATTTTTTGAGCATATTAATATGATTATTGATTTGATTTGATAGGAGACCTATTATTTACTTAAATTTAATAATTTATGGCTAGATTAAAATTTAAGTCCGTAATTGCTTGATGCTTTTAATCACTACAAGTCTAAAGAATAAAAGTTTAAGTTAAATAAACCGAGCTTGTGTGTTTATTGCTTAATTTCAATCCATATCTTTCTAAATTCTAACGCTACTATAAATTATATTTAATGAGCTTACTCTAGGTAGTTTAGTAGTTAAGAATTAATTAAAGAGCTTGTTTCAGTTTACGACTGAGTAAGAAAATATGGGTATAGTAGAGTTGTTGTTATAATATGATTAAATATTTAATTGATAATATTAATCCTTAGTCGATCATCAATGTCTTATTACAAGAGTGGATAGATATCTAGTAATCGAAGCTTTTTAATATTTGTAAAATCGATTTTCATATTGGCTTTTATTTAATATTTAGTCAAATTAGATTAATTAAATTTAGAAAAACCCCTTTCTAATTTTTATTTTTTGAACTTGATTTTTATAAATAACTTAATTAACTTTTATCTTTGTGGGATCGACCTTTACTCCATTATCTATAAGTTAATGGCAGAAGAGTAATTTATTTTTGGTGCATTTGGCACGTATCAAAGTTTTTTGGTGCCATTACTAGGGATTGATAGTTTAATTGAGTTATTTATTTTAATTATAGTTCTAATTTGTCTCTTTCTTTTTCCTTTTAAGGTTTACATGTCAAATGAAGATCCTAGCCGAAGACTCCAAAGGATAAGGAACTTTGTGCAAGCAAACAAAGAAACAGTGCCACCACCACCACCACCCACTCTTTCGATCCACATTCAACCAAGATCACCTTTATACCAACGCTTGAATTTTCAAGTGATTTAGAGGAAAAAGCAATGGTTGGAAATGGAAACACAATAACTCTCAAGGAGTTGGCTATTCCAACCATGAACCAACAACCCATTTGCATTACTCTTCCTAATTTAGATGTTTCATTTGAATTAAAATCTGGTTTGATACATCTTTTACCATCTTTCCATGGTCTTACAGGTGAAGATACATACAAGCATCTAAAGAATTCCATGTGGTTTGCTTAAGTATGAAACCTATAGGGGGTCATTGAAGAGCAAATTAAACTTAGTGCCTTTCCCTTGTCATTGGCAAAGTCAGCCAACTATTGGCTCTACTATTTACCTTTAGGGACCATCATCACATGGAAAGAGATGAAAAGATTCTTTTTAGAAAGATACTTTCTCGCTTCAAGGGCTGCTACTATTTGCAAAGAAATTTGTAGAATTAGACATATAATAGAGAATCTTTGTATGAGTTTAAAAGGCTTTGTGCTAGTTGCCTACACCACCAAATTCATGAGTAACTTCTAATCCAATGCTTTTATAAAGGACTTTTACCCATAAACAAAAGCATTATTGATACAGCAAGTAGATGAGCATTGGTGGACAAGGCTCGTCAAGAGGCTAAGAACTTAATAGCAAACATGGCACCAAACTCCCAACAGTTTTGCACTAGGCATGATTTACCATCAAAGCAGGTACATGAGGTAAGCACATCTTTTATTAAGAAAACAACTTGCTAATTTAACATCTTTGTACGTCAAATAGCTATAGAAAACATGCAATAAGCCAAGGCTTGTGGTATTTGCTCCAACACATGACACCTCACTGACAAGTGTCCAACACTTAAAGAGGACACTATAGAGCAAGCCAACACAATAGAAGGATTTCTTGGACAACTACAACGCATGTATGATTCTTACTCCAACACTTACAACAAGGTTGGAGGGATCATCCCAATCTTTAATATGGAAATTGACAAGCCCTTTATATACCACTTTATAATCAGCCAAGCAACTTCCAACAGGCCAAGACTCAATTTTAAGAAAGGACCCAAGCTCTAAATCAAATTTAAGTATGTCTTTTAAAGAAATTGTTAAAAGTCTTGCTTCTAATAGTTTACAATTTTAACAAGAAACCAAGATGAGCATCAAAGAATTTAGAGAATTAAGTGAGTCAATTGGCTAACTCTGTGTGTAGAATAGAGAGTCAAAATTCAAGAAAGTTGCTCTCTCAAACCATGGTAAACCCAAGGGAGAATGCTTGTGCAATAGTCTTAAGAAGTGGGAAAGAAGTAGAACACCAACTAAGGAACCTCCAAAGGAAGCAACCAAAACCATTTAAGAAGAGCAAAGATTGGAAACAAGAAAAGTGACACCTCTATCTAAGGTAAGTGAAAAACGTATTTCATTTAATACTAGTGCTTACCCTCCTCCTTTTCTTAGTAGGTTTGCAAAAGCTAAGAAGAAAGAATAGGACAGAAATTTTCGAGTTGTTTAGAAAAGTGGAAGTTAATATTCCTCTCCTAAATGCTATTAAGCAAGTGCCATGATACGCAAAGGTTTTTAAAGAGTTGTGTACTACCAAGAGGAAATTGCAAGGCAATAAAAAGGTAAGAGTGGAAGAGAATGTTTTGGCAATAAATCGATGAAAAATTCCTCCTCTGTGCAAAGATCTTTGAACGCTTACTATCTGTTGTAAAATAAGCAATACTAGGTTTGAAAAAGCCATGATAGATTTAAGAGCTTCTATTATTGTTATGCCACACTTAATATATGCTTCATTAAATCTTGGACCTTTAAAATAGATTGGAGTAATAATTTAATTGACTAATCGTTCTAATGCTTATCCTGAAGGAGTAGTAGAAAATGTACTCATGCAAGTAAATGAACTAGTCTTCCCTGTCAATTTTTATATATTGAATATGGAGGATGATAACTTTCCTAATGCAAAACCTATATTGTTAGGGAGGCCTTTTTTAAAGACCAATTTCAAACCTTATACACCTTTGAAAACATGACTGGACATGCTTTTATTGCACATAGCATACTTATGCATAAGCATGTGTTTTTGGACACCTGAGATCCAAATATGATTTCGAAAGTCATTACATTGTCTATATGATATGCACAGAAATATTTTATGCATAAGTTTACTCAAACAACTTTAACAGCCATGCATGCCAATATTTTGTATATGTCTTGAATCACATTCATGAACATGTTATCTGATATGAAATATGAATTTATGAAAAACATTAAACTGAGTTTTAATGCATGATATATATATATTTTATTGCATGGCGTATTTAAAGAGAATTTGTTTTGAGACAAAAAGGCACCTTAATAGCTCATACCACATGGAATGCAGCACTTTAATGTATACCGGGCAACAATGATCTTGCTTTTATGGTGGTGCTAGTATTACAATGGGGGTATGCTTGACGAGGCCATCTCATAACGAAAAACGTTGTCAAGACACAAGTCACAACACGAGCCTTAGTGTTAGTGGATCCCTGACACTGAGGTAAGTTTATGATCATAGATAATTACACCGAAGTCTCACAAAGCATGTTAACCATGACTAGCTACCATTAGTTGATGTTTTTGCCCAATGAACTTTAGGGTATATTCCTAGTCTCCTAAATAATGAGCACAAATTTATATTGTTTTTATACGTGGTGATCTCATATATTTTATAAGATTGAGAACAAATACCTTGTTTTAAAGATTAATACAAAAGGATATATGTATATGTTTTATGCTACTGCAAATTGAATTTTATACGTCGATAAACATAGCATGTAACCTAGTGATTTTTATTACATAATGATATAATACATATTGCTTTTATGCTTCAATATTTATATCTGGCATTTAAACTATGGTTGTTATGCATTCATGCTTATGCATGGCACATGCATATAAGTGTAACAGTCCAAACGTATAGTAAATAACACATTTTACACAAAAATTTATAGTTAGGCTGTCTGCGATGCCTTTAATATTTGTACATTAACAATGATAAACAGTAAACTCCAAATAATTTATAAATTTGGAGTATGCAATTTAATATTATTTCCTTACAGTTTACATCCCCTGTTTCTATTTTACATTTTAAATAGTACTATACAATACATCTGAATGCATAAAAGAAAATACAAATACCTCTCGAATCGATACAATGCAGTCTCGATAAACACAAAACAAAATCATATCCCCATAATGTATATCTCTTAATCACTTATACAATCTTGTGGAGTGAAAAATAAAGGGGGTGAGCGAAACTTGCTCAGAAAAGGAATTGTATGCAAAACTGATATAACGAAATCTATATGCCAGAAAACTTTATTTTCCTAACAGTTCACTAGGCATAGTAAACAAAAGGATACTATAGTAGGCCAGGCAACCGGTGGAGCATGGAAGGTATTTTGAAATACTTGTCTTGTTCCAGAAAGCCAGAAGCAACTATAGGGAGTAACTGTTAAATTCTTGATATAAAATAGTTTAATAAAGTTTTTCAATAAATAAATGGTAATAAAACCATTTAATTTAACAATTCAGTGAACACTTGAAAACACTTACAATAACCGTAATAGAAACAGTATAGTAAAATCGTTTAATTTACAGTAGTGATTGTATAGAAACAGTTCAATAATAGTACTATGATAGTACTGAAAACAGTAGGTTTAGAATTTAACACAGTAAACAGTTCAGTAAAACAGTAACTAATCGGTTCAGTAAACAATTTCACTATAACAGTGATTTATTGGGTAATGCTTTCAATAGTAACAATTTAGTAACAGTAATAATTTTTAGTAAACCGTAACAGTTCAATAAACAGTAGTGTTTTCAATAAACCGTATAGGTTTAAAGAAAATAAAATTTTCATTTTAAAACATTAACAGTTTAGTAAAACACTTCAGTAACAATTCAGTACAGTATTCTTTGCAGTAACAGTAAACAGTTTAGTATTGGTATGATAACAGATCATGGTTGAAAATCATTTCTCGTGACATAAAATCATTTATTATGATTTTCGATAATTTTCGAGAATTTTTCGCTAAATTTTCGGTAGTATAACGGCTGCCGATTGGCTAGCCTCCTGCACGGAAAATACAATTTATAATTCCAACCAGTACATCATCACAAATTTCCAACCAAAGAATCATCACAATATTTTCATAAAATATTCATAATTAAAAACATGCAGACTGAATATCCTTACAGTGCTACACATGCATCTCTTACCTGTCTAGGGTCGACGACTGCCTCGTTCGTCGCACCTGTGTTCACCTCGGCCAATTTTATCGGCTCAGTCATCGAGAGAATTTTCTAGAAATTAAAATTCTAAAATTTAGAATTTTTTCATAATTATTTAAATTAAATACTCAAAATTAATTTCCGAAATTCTAACCGAATTTCTTGAATTTTTCCGGGTTTTCGAATTTCCTGGGATTTCTCGAATTCCCGAAAATTTCTTTTCTCTTTCTCTTTCTTCTTTTTCTTCCTTCTTTCTTTTTCTCTTTTCTTTTCCATTCTTTTCCTTTTTCCTTTTTCTTTTTCTTTTCTTTTTCTTTTTCTTTTTCTTTTCTTTCTTCCCAACAGGACCTGACACCTCCCCTCACTGCCGGTTCTTCTCCGGTGACCAGTTCTCCGGCGGTTCGATGGCCCCTCAGCTGGCCGGCACCATGGCGAAGCCGGATCTGGACTCCGTTCATCCTGAATCGGCGGCACGACGGCAGATCGACTCGGTTTTGGTTTGGTTCCTTTCGCCTCTTCGTTCTCCCTCTTCCGCCATTCACCGCCTCTCCGATGGCCTCCTACCTCTTCCTCTTCCTCCAGCGACACTTCAGTGGCAATGGCGGTGGCCGATTTTGCGGGCACCGCCAGATCCCATTTTCCTTTTTCTTCCCAGCTTCCGTCGGTTTTTCCCCCTTCTCCGTTTCTGTTTAGGGCCGATGGCGTCTCTCCCTTCTCCTTTCTCCCTCGTCAGCGGTGGCAGCTCCGCCATCGTCGTCTCTGGCTGGGAAGGGTCGGGCTTCCCGATCCTTTCCTTTCTCCCATTTTTATTTTCCTTTCTATTTTTAGTATATACTATACTATATTTTATATTTTATACATATAATATATACTATATATTATACATATATTATATCATATATGATATAGTACAATATATATTATATATAAAGTATATATATTGTATGTTACAAAATATATATCTAGTGTATATATATGTATATTTATGTATTTTAAATTTAAATAACCTTTATATATATTTTTCAAACTTTAATGTAAATTAATATTTACATTTCTTATATATGTGTATAAATTTATATATACATAAAATGTTGTATCTATACATACGTATTATTTAAATTTGTAAAATAGTATACACGTATATATATACCACTGTATATTACTATATATTATATACTATACAGTATTTAAATACGTATGTATTTGTATAAAAATACATTTATATAATAAAAATTATATAAATATATTTCATTTTTCCTCATTTTCTCATTTAATTTGGATTTCTTAATATCAAAAAATAAATTATACACATTTTCATTTATTATTTAATTTGGATTTCCATTTATCGTAATTAAATTTCCTCTATCTCCTCCTTTCATCAACTTTCGAATTTCCCAATATTTCTATCTCCTAAATTGTGATAACCATAAAATTTTCAATTATTAGAAATTATAAATACTGGAAATAAATATTGGAGAAAATAGATCAGTGGAAATAAATAAATTGGATATTAAGAAAATCCAAAATTAATGAATAAAAATGCGAGTATCTATATATTTATATAATTTTATTATATAAATATATTTTTAAATATATTCTATATGTTTTTATAAATACAAGTGTATATATAAGAAATATGGTAGAATATATACTATATTATATTAAATGAATACATGTGTACATTATAAAAATACTTTTTTGTATATAGAAATAAATATATAAGTATATATATATGAAATATATATATTATTATTTCAAATAAAAGTGTATATATATATGAGAAATATATATTATTGTACATTAAAATATATGGATATATATATCAATGAGATATATATATATTTATATATATATTTAATATGGAAAGTATATATATATAATTATATTAATAGAATTATATATATTATATATATTAAAATAAAAAAAGAAATAGACAGAAACGGGGTCGGGATATAACCCGACCCCCGTTATTGTTCTGTCTCAGGAAACAGAAACAGAAGGGAAACGCGGCCGACCAAAGGAAGAAGCAGAGGAGCGAAGCCGCCGGCGATGCGAGGAAGAGGCGACTGGCGACCGACGACGAGAAAACGAAAAAAGGGAAGTGAAACCGACGGAAGCCGAGAAGAAAAAGAAAAGAGGAACTGGCGGCGTCGGCCAAATTGGCCACCGCCACTGCGACCGAAGCATCGCCGAAGGAAGAGGAAGAGGAAGCAGGCCACCCGAGGGGCGATGAACGGCGGAGGAGGGCCGGCGAAGAGGCGAAAGAAACCGAAGGTAAATCGACTCGATCCGCCACCGTGCCACCGATCCAGGCGTAACGGAGACCACCAGCAGACTCGCCGTATCGTCGGAGAACCGACAGCCGGAGAAGAACCGGCGATGAGGGTATCTGACCGGTCTGAACCGGTCCAGCCATGAAAAGGAAAAGAGGAAAAAGAGAAATGAAAAAGAAAAAAAAAAGAAAAAGAAAAGAAAAGAAAGAAAAGAAGAGAAAAAGAAAGAAAAGAAAGAAAAGAAAAGAAAAGAGAAATTTTCGAGATTCGGGAATTTCGAAAATTACGGGAGATCCAGAGAATTCGAAAACCCGAGAATTATAGGAATCGATAAGAAATCCCGGAAAGTGCTAAATTATTTAAATAATTTATTTATTTAAATAATTATGGAAAAATTCTAAATTTTAGAATTTAATTTCCAGAAAATTCCCTCGACGATCGAGCCGATGGAATCGGGCGTGGTGAACACGGGCGTGACGAACGAGGCGGTCGCCGACCCGGAAACAGGTAAGGGATGCATCTGCAGCACTGTAAGGATATTCAGTCTGCATGATTTTAATTATGAAATATTTTATGAAAGTGTTGTGATGATTCATCGACAGAGAAATTGTGATGATGTACTGGCTGAATTTTAAACTGTATTTTTCGTGCAAGAGGCTAGCCAATCGGCAGCTGTTATACTGCCGAAAAATTATCAAAATTATTGAAAAATTCTAAAAAATTTCATAAAATCATAATAAATGATTTTATTTCACGAGAAACGATTTTCAACCACGAAAATCGAGAAAATGAATATTTTCTACAAAAACATGAATAAAATGAAAGTGATTTTAAAATATTCTTGTTTTTTGAGAATAGTGATAATGAAATCATCGAAAATTCTCTTGATATGTAAATTACACGTAATACAAGATGAAAAATGAAAAAAGATAAAGTGAATATTTTTATATATATATTTTTATAAATATTCACTAAATGGTTTTCTAACCTTTATGGTTTCAAATTAAGAAATTATATATTTTTATAAATTCCATAAACGTTTACTGATGACGAAAAATACGGTTTTGAGATTAGTTGGCATCCTATCATGCTGATATGTGATATGTGATATGTGATATGTAATATGTGATATGTGATATGTGATATGTGATATGTGGTCCCGGCCGACACCTGATCAGTGATCCGCCGAGGACAATTATAGACTATGGCCATAGATCTGACATGATGATTTTATACCCTTCGGGGTCTATAGCATGATACGAGTAACAACCCAGTGGACGGGCTGGGTGTGATAACCGTAAATTTTCTATTTATTGGAAATTACAAATATTGGAAATAAATATGGAAGAAAATAGATAAATTGGAAATTATGGAAAATAATGAAGAGAAGGAAATTTAATTTGGATAAATGGAAATCCAAATTAAATGAGAAAATGATAAAATGGAAGAGAAATATATTTATATAATTATAAATTATATAAATGTATTTTTATATTAATACATATGTATTGAAATAATTACATAGTATATATTAAAATACAGAGGAATATATAGATATATATACTATGGTATAAATTGAAATAATACATATGTATTAAATATAACATTGTATGTATATATATAAGTATATACATATTTGAGAAGGCAAATATTAAATTATATTAAAGTTGGAAAATATATATATTGTAAATACAAGATATATGAAATTTTCTACATTTATATATAAAGAAATATATAAATGTTAAGCAATTTAAATTAAACAAATATATATATTATATAGACTAAATATGTATTTTGATAATACATAATATATATATATATATATATATCTTTATATACATATATAATATATATAGTTATATAGTAATATAATATATATAATAGTAATATTATATGTATTATGTTTATATATAATATATGTATATATAATTAAACTAAATGAATTAAAACAAAAAAAAAAAAGAAAAAGGAAAGATCGGGAGGAACCCGATCCTCCCAGAGGGGTCGACGGCGGCGAAGCTGCCACCACCTGCGAGGGAGGAAAAGGAAGAGTGAAACGGCGCCGGCAAAGAGAAGGGAAGTCGGTGACCGACGAAAAACGGAAGGAAAACAGAAACGGAGAAGGAAATCCCGGCGAAAATCGAAGGGAAAAGAGGAAAAAGGATCTGGCGGTGCCGGCCAAATTGGCCACGGCCACTGCAACCACACCACCGCCGAAGGAAGAGGAAAACGTGGGATGCCACCGGAAAGGCGGGGAATGGCGGAGGAATGCCGACGGAGGAGGAGAAGAAATCGAGGGAAAACCGAGTAGATCCGTCGCCGTGCCGCCGATCCAGCCAAGCCGAGACCACCGGCAACTTCGCCTCGACGTCGACCAACTGCTGGGCCACTGAACCGTCGGAGAACCGACCACCGGAGGAGAACCGGCGGTGAACCCAATCTGACTGGTCTGAATGGCTTGAACCGGCCAGGAAAGAGAAAAAGAAAAGAAAAGAAAGAAAGAAAAAAGAAAAGAAGAAGAGAAAAAGAAAAAGAGGAATTCCGAGAATTCGAAAAATTCCCGAGAATTCAAAAATTACGAGAAATCCCAAAAATTACGGGAATCGGTAAGAAATCCTGAAAAATGTTAAATTATTTAAATAAATTATTTATTTAAATAATTGTGAAAAAATTCTAAAATTTAGATTTTAATTTCCAGAAAATTTCCTCGATAACCGAGCTGATGGAATCGGGCGAGGTGAACACGGGTGCGACCTTCGAGAGGCAGTCGCCAACCCGAAACAGGTAAGGGAGACATGTGCCGCCTGTAAGGATATTCGGCCACATGTTTTAAATTATGCATTTAATTTATAAATACAATTTATAATGATTGGTTTTGAAAATTGTGGTGATTTATCGGTTTCAAATTATGGTGAAATACTAGTTGCAAAATATAAACTGTATTTTCCATGCAGGAGGCTAGCCAAATCGACAACCGTTATACTGCCGAAAAATTATTGAAAAATTACTGAAATTTACCGAAAATCACTGAAAACCAAAATAAAAGATTTGATTTCACGTGAATCGATTTTCGGGTATGAAAATCGAGAAATTAAGTAAATTTCATAAAACATGAATATAGTGATATTTAATTTTAAAATATTCATGTTTTCGAGAATGGTGAAAAGGAAATCACCGAAAATTCACCCGGTAGGTGATATTTCACGTGAAACGAGATGAAAATAAAAAAGAGACCGAAGTGAATATTTTTATAAATATTCTTAAATATTCACTTGATTTAATATAAAACCTTTTATGGTTTTAATTGTGAGATAAATAATTATATAAATTCCATAAAGGTTAAGAAATGATGGAAAATTATGATTTCGAGACTAAAGGTCTCTACACGTGTTTTTAGAAAGAAACATGGTTACGGGATTTATGAATTTGGAAAAATAAATATTTTATTTTTCATAAATTATTGAAAAACCATGTTTTCAAGTGAAAGCATGAAAAGCGTGCATACGTGTTTTACGATGGAGAAAGGACAGTTTTGCCCTTTTATATGTTACATTGATGATTTTGCAAACTGTTTCACCGTGAGGAAAACACGATTTATACCTTTATGAAATATTTTGAGAAGTATTATTTAAATTATAAATTTCATAAAGGTGATGATTTTATTACATGTGAGCCTTATGGATATTTGTGAAATATTTCGATTTACTGTATTTAAAATCCATAAAGGCTATGGTACAGTTTATACTGTTTTGAGACTTAGGCCCCGAGTTTCATGCATCACACTTATACTGTTACTGTCACGTGGCTGATAGACCTGCCAGTCATCAGCATCCCGGATGTCACCTGGCAAGTGTACACCGAGGACACCATATAGATCATGGCTATAGATATCGCTGTTATACTATTACTGTGTCCCTTCGGGGATGATGATTACTGGTCCATTATTGGACGATGATAGCATGATTTAATTATAGGGTGATGCTTAGTCTCACATACTATTACTGTTTACTGAAAAGATTTACAGAATCCTATTTATTGTACTGTATTGTACTGTTTACTGTTCTGAACTATTGTTTACTGTTACTGATAAAAAAACTGTACCAAAACATTGTTTACTGAATTGTACTGTTTACTGAAATGGTAGCCACTGATTACTGTTTTACTGAAGAAAAAGCTACCATTTACTGTTTACTGAACTGAAAGCTACCGTATACTATTTACTGAATAGGTAGCTACTGCTTACTGCTTACTGTTACTGATTGAACCGTATCGAGATATTATTTTACTGAATACTGAATATACTGTTTTACTGAACTGTATGATACGGTTACTGATTTGAAAAGAGAAATAAATGTTTATTCTAAAAGAATAACATAAGAATTATTTCTAAGATAAAAATAATCGCAAAAGTACTTATCCAATGATTGGATATTTGCGAACCACTGTATTGTCACGTGTTTTATTGTACTGAACAGAAGAGAAATAAACCACTATTTTTATTATTGAACTGCCACGTATTTTAAAGTATACTGGATGTGAAAAGAAATAGTGGTTTAATCCGTGGAAAAACGAAAATTATATCATTTTGAAAACAACGAAAATAGTACTCTCTACAATTGCTTCTAGGTTCCGAAACAAGTCAGGTATTTCAAAATACCTGCCTTACTCTATCTGGATCCCTAGCCAACTGTAGTATCCTTCCTACATGTGTGCCTAGAGCCAGTTAGGAAGATTTCGAAGAAAATAAAAAAAATTAAAAAAATTATTTTCAGCATATAGATAGCTGAATATCAAGTGTGACAGACCGATTAAGATATATCAGGTACGATCATTTATTTTCTGTATTTAGACATGTCTACAGTACTACATATTTGTAAATAAGATAGGGGATGTGTATAATGTTAACAATATTTTATTAAATTGTTTAACATCAAGGGTAAAGTGAAGTATCACAGACAGCCCAACCGGATAAATTGTGTAAAATAAGGTTTAAAAATGTGGTAACGGGTCGTTACAGATTTAATGGTATCAGAGCATGGTTGGCCTGATGTCTGTGGATAATTTGGAAGGAAAAGTGTTAAACATCCCCAGTAGTACTGTGTCGTCTGAATACATAAAGAAAATAAATGATTGTAAATTGAGAAAAATAAATTAAAGGGAGTGAGAAAGTATAAATTGAAAATGTTAAAGAAATAATGGGCTCAGAAATTACCAGAAAATTGGTAATTCTTATAATCTAAATGAAGGCCTATTCGGTAAGGAACCAAAAGGACTCAGTGAGGGCCCCACCAGTACTTTACGGTCCGAATCGAACTGAGACCTGAAAATGATGGTATGAAGGAGGAGAATGACATATCATCATTAAATAGACTTTAAGATCACCGATTGAGGGTAATTTGAAGAGAGAGAAAATTTTTGGCCAAATATGACCAAAATACCCCTACTTCAAAAAATATACCGGGAGCCAAAATAAACCCACAGAAGTGGGGATTGATTGATTTGATAGAGAAATTGATAATGTAAAGCTGCATTTTATGCAAAATAACCCAAGTGTGGATTTTAATGGATTTCTCTGTCGACATTAAACAAGATTGTAAACTGCTGAGATTAGTATGAGAATGGATACTATCAGCATAGAGATAATAAGATCATTGATTCATAAGTATATTGAGGAGAAAGAAATAAATGTCGAAATGATGAAAATGCCCCTATGTTGGGCGATGTTCGGAACAGTGATAAAACCGAGCTGAATTGGAATCCATTGATAGTAATGGAGTTATAAATGGCATAGAGGATGTCATATGAATATAACGATCCCTATTACTGACTTCCATTTACACTTAGATTACGGACGCGACTGTGAGTGACCTAGTGAATGGGCTGGGCACTCTCAAAGAGGACAGTACACATGTGTAAAGGCGAACGGCGAACTGGCTGGGGCCTTATATGATGCGATCTGATAAAAGTGTAGTGGAATGTCACCAGATGATTGGCTCGAATATTGACTGTAAGGGCCTGAATTATGAGTGTATCAACTCGGATAATTATTACGGGATCGTTGAATATTATGAGAAGTGAAATAATTACAGAAAATGACTGAGAAGGTGAATAGTACAGATAATGAAATCCATAACAGTACTGTTGACTGAGGTTCTATATATTTATACTAATTCTGAAGTATTAAAAGAATAATTAATTATAGAACCTGAGCATTTGAGATACGCCTTGGAAATTAATGTACTGTATGGAATTCTGTGAATTGGTGAATATATATAAGAACAGTAAAGTGATAAAAAGAAGATGACAGCTAACCTAACTTCTTCAGGACCCTTGAGACAGAACTATGATGGGGGACCCAATGATGGTCGACCCGTAGTGGATCATGTGTTATGAGATGCAGGCGAACTATGTTATCGCCGACTCACTAGTAAGGGTAAACCTGAGGCGAAAGGATCGCCAACGGCCGATTCGAACGGGCGGGACTCTTACAAGGAGCTTAATGATAACACGAGTGTAAGGAACTAGGTACGTAAGGGTGTCAGGGTTCAAACCTCGTGGATAATATGCTCAAGGGAGTTAAACCTGAATTTATTAAATGAACTTGATTCCAAAGTAAATTACAATGGTAATAAATTGGTTAGCTGTAACATGTGTTGATAACTGTTGTACTTACTACAGCTTACTAGAATGAGATTTATAAGGCTGTAAAGTATGAGTAAACAATGAAATCAAGGTAGCGTGTGAGTCAAAATGAATCGAATAGTAAATGTCTCTGCCTTGAGAATACACAGTGTAAAGGACAGGACATGAGGATAAAATGTCCGAATTAATAAGGAATGTGTGATTAAAGAAAGTATCGGATTTGATTTTCGATAAAACTTTCAGAGCTATATAAATTGGAGGAGTCGAGCTAACATTGACTCGATTTTGACTATGAAATCTAATTCTAAGCTTATATCGGAGAACTTAAGAAAATCCGAAAGCTTAAGAAATCCACTCTGGAAAAGGTGTGAATAATGGAATTCATGTGTAAAGGTCTGAATGATGAAAACACATATAGTGAAATTGAGAATAATGAAGTTGTATGTATAAGTGTAAATGAGAGAAATACAGATGACCTCGATATGTAGATGAATGAAAGTGATATAATAAATGATTACTATTTAATAAAGTTCTCATGAAGAACAAGTATTCATCTACATGAAAATAGACGCTTTATTGATCTGATCATATATATATGAAAGGTTAATAAGACTAGCCTCAGTATAAAGCGTCCTTAGATAAAAGATTGGAGAGTAATGTCCGTAAGATGATGATTAGAACTTGGAGTGAATTTTACGAGTTCCTATTGAGGTTACGAGGTTAATGATTTGCCTTGTGAGGTATATAAGCCTAAAGAATGAGGCATCCACTCATGAGTAAATTGATGAAATACTGATAGAGTTTAAAGTACAAAAGGAAAATGAGCAGCATTGTGGTATGACTCTTAAACTCTTAAAGACTGTGGAATTGTGTTAAGATTGGTAAATAAGATGTTTGGCTAGACAGTGTCTCCTTGTGAGGGATATATGATCTCGAGATGACAGAGTGACAGTGAATCTGTCTATAATAAAAAAAATGATCGAGATACGAAAATAATGAGTCTAGCTAGATACTAATGCCAATCTATAAAAGAGTGATGAGACTAGCTGCTCTACTAATGTGATGTAATTAAAGGAAGAAGTTAAAGTCGGTAAATGGATAACTGTAAAGAAAAGATAGTATGCAAGATTTTAAAAGATCTTAGCAGTATAGTACCATACCAATCGAGAAAACTGACTAAAAGGATGAGAGTAAAAATATGAAGAGATAAAAGTGGGAATATGAAAACAAAAATGAAAGTGGAATAAGGAAATAAGTTGCATGATGAGAAGGGAACATTAATATGAAACAGTTCCCGAAGGTAAGACTGAAAGTGATTTGTGTTGGTTATCACATAACTGTGGCAAGATGAAAAAAAAATCAGGCCAGATTTGATAGTGAAAGTAATGATACTCAAAGGAGTAAAATGAATGACACGTGTTATTTTACTGCCAGTATATAAATGAAAAATGATTATACATATAACCACCATAACATGATAGAAACGGTGGAAGTATATAGATGATGTGGTGATTAAATATATAAATTGAGGATTCAATTGTGGAATCTAAATTATGAAAAGAGTTTTAAAGATCATACTACATGAAGAGAACAAAATAGTCTCATGATTTATGATTGTAAGAGATGATCTATAGTAAAGTCTGCAATGAGATGCAGCCTTGATGAAATAAAAGAGAAAATGAATATTGGGGACAATAAAGAGTCCAAAAGAGAAGTGATGATATGGAAGTGATTAAAGATTGAAGATCTAAATAGAATCACTTTCCATTAACAGACTCTTAGATTCTCTAGTGCCTTAGTCGCAGTATGAGTGAGAAACAGTGGAGATGTATATGTACAGTTCCAGTGAGCATTACATGTGATGGGAGTCTCTGAGATGCCATATGCTTAATGAGAAATAGCAAAAGGCTTTGAGATCCCAAGTGTATTGATAGCATCGCTCCGTACTGATGTAAATATCTTAGCTTAATATTGAAACGCTTGAAGATACATTGAGAGAGCAGATGCATGAGATGTATAAGCTACTAGGACAATTACATATAACTGACTGACATGTGTAATTGATAGTTTTAAACTATATCGACTGGGCATTAAGTGAGAAAAATGGATGATGAATAGCATAGAGCAGCTGTGACATGAAAAATACTGTGCATGGACTCTTATGTGAAAAGAGGAATGAAATGAATGACTCCCAATTTGATGAATGAACTTACGGGAGTATAGATATATATGATGAAAGACTTCATGTAGTGCTCTAAAGTACTCTTGATGTCGAAAGTGTACTGGCAGTATTACTTGGAGGATGACCTAAAGGTCAGAAGTCGTAAGTATACGACATGTACCACCTTTGAACTTAAGTTAAATTCGGAGGACCGAATTTCTTAAGGTGGGGAGGATGTGATAACCGTAAATTTTCTATTTATTGGAAATTACAAATATTGGAAATAAATATAGAAGAAAATAGATAAATTGAAAATTATGGAAAATAATGAAGAGAAGGAAATTTAATTTGGATAAATGGAAATCCAAATTAAATGAGAAAATGATAAAATGGAAGAGAAATATATTTATATAATTATAAATGTATTTTTATATTAATACATATGTATTGAAATAATTACATAGTATATATTAAAATACAGAGGAATATATAGATATATATACTATGGTATAAATTGAAATAATACATATGTACTAAATATAACATTGTATGTATATATATAAGTATATAAATATTTGAGAAAGGCAAATATTAAATTATATTAAAGTTGGAAAATATATATATTGTAAATACTATATATATGGAATTTTCTACATTTATATATAAAGAAATATATAAATGTTAAGCAATTTAAATTAAACAAATATATATACTAAATATGTATTTTGATAATACATAATATATATATATCTTTATATACATATAAAATATATATAGTTATATAGTAATATAATAAATATAATAGTAATATTATATGTATTATGTTTATATATAATATATGTATATATAATTAAACTAAATGAATTAAAATAGAAAAAAAAAAGAAAAAGGAAAGATCGGGAGGAACCTGATCCTCCCAGAGGGGCCGACGGTGGCGAAGCTGCCACCACCGGTGAGGGAGGAAAAGGAAGAGTGAAACGGCGTCGGCAAAGAGAAGGGAAGCCGGTGACCGACGGAAAATGGAAGGAAAACAGAAATGGAGAAGGAAATCACGGCAGATATCGAAGGGAAAAGAGGAAAAGGGATCTGGCGGTGCCGGCCAAATTGGCCACCGCCATTGCAGCCACACCACCGCCGGAGGAAGAGGAAAACATGGGATGCCACCGGAGAGGCGGGGAACGGCAGAGGAAGGCCGACGGAGGAGGAGAAGAAACCGAGGGAAAACTGAGTAGATCCGCCGCCGTGTCGCCGATCTAGGCCAAGCTGAGACCACCGGCAGCTTCGCCTCGACGCCAGCCAGCTACTGGGCCACTGAACCGCCGGAGAACCGGCCACCGGAGGAGAACCGGCGGTGAACCCAATCTGACCGATCTAAATGGCTTGAACCGGCCAGGAAAGAGAAAAAGAAAAGAAAAGAAACAAAGAAAAAAGAAAAGAAAAAGAGAAAAAGAAAAAGAGGAATTATGGGAATTTGGAAAATTCTCGAGAATTCGAAAATTACGAGAAATCCCGGGAATTAAGGGAATCGGTAAGAAATCCCAAAAATGTTAAATTATTTAAATAAATTATTTCTTTAAATAATTGTGGAAAAATTCTAAAATTTAGAATTTAATTTCCAAAAAATTTCCTCGATAACCGAGCCGATGGAATCGGGCGGGTGAACACGGGCGCGACCTTTGAGAGGCAGTCGCTGACCCGAAACAGGTAAGGGAGACATGTGCCGCCTGTAAGGATATTCGGCCACATGTTTTAAATTATGCATTTAATTTATAAATGCAATTTATAATGATTAGTTTTGAAAATTGTGGTGATTTATCGGTTTCAAATTGTGGTGAAATACCAGTTGCGAAATATAAACTGTATTTTTCGTGCAGGAGGCTAGCCAAATCGGTAGCCGTTATACTGCCGAAAAATTATTGAAAAATTACTGAAATTTATCGAAAATCACTGAAAACCAAAATAAAAGATTTGATTTCACGTGAATCAATTTTCGGGTACGAAAATCGAGAAATTAAGTAAATTTCATAAAACATGAATATAGTGATATTTAATTTTAAAATATTCATGTTTTCGAGAATGGTGAAAAGGAAATCACCGAAAATTCACCCGGTAGGTGATATTTCACGTGAAACGAGATGAAAATGAAAAAAAGACCGAAGTGAATATTTTTATAAATATTCTTAAATATTCACTTGATTTAATATAAAACCTTTATGGTTTTAATTGTGAGATAAATAATTATATAAATTCCATAAAGGTTAAGAATGATGGAAAACTATGATTTCGAGACTAGAGGTCTCTACACGTGTTTTTAGAAAGAAACATGGTTACAGGATTTATGAATTTGGAAAAATAAATATTTTATTTTTCATAAATTATTGAAAAACCGTGTTTTCAAGTGAAAGCACGAAAAAACGTGCATACGTGTTTTACGGTGGAGAAAGGACAGTTTTGCCCTTTCATATGATACATTGATGATTTTGCAAACTGTTTCACCGTGAGGAAAACACGATTTATACCTTTATGAAATATTTTGAGAAATATTTTTTAAATTATAAATTTCATAAAGGTGATGATTTTATTACATGTGAGCCTTATGGATATTTGTGAAATATTTCGATTTACTGTATTTAAAATCCATAAAGGCTATGGTACGGTTTATACTGTTTTGAGACTTAGGCCTCGAATTTCATGCATCACACTTATACTGTTACTGTCACGTGACTGATAGACCTGCCAGTCATCAGCATCCCGGATGTCACCTGGCAAGTGTACACCGAGGACACCATATAGATCATGGCTATAGATCTCACTGTTATACTGTTACTGTGTCCCTTCGGAGATGATGATTACTGGTCCATTATTGGACGATGATAGCATGATTTAATTGTAGGGTGATACCTAGTCTCACATACTGTTACTGTTTACTAAAAGAATTTACAAAATCCTATTTATTGTACTGTACTGTACTGTTTACTGTTCTGAACTACTGTTTACTGTTTACTGTTACTGATAAAAAAACTGTACCAAAACATTGTTTACTGAACTGTACTGTTTACTGAAATGGTAGCCACTGATTACTGTTTTACTGAAGAAAAAGCTACCATTTACTGTTTACTGAACTCAAAGCTACCGTATACTATTTACTGAATGGGTAGCTACTACTTACTGTTGCTGATTGAACCGTATCGAGATACTGTTTTACTGAATACTGAATATACTGTTTTATTGAACTGTACGATACAGTTACTGATTTGAAAAGAGAAATAAATGTTTATTCTAAAAGAATAACATAAGAATTATTTCTAATATAAAAATAATCGCAAAAGTACTTATCCAATGATTGGATATTTGCGAACCACTGTACTGTCACGTGTTTTACTGTACTAAAGAGAAGAGAAGTAAACCACTATTTTTATTACTGAACTGCCACGTGTTTTAAAGTATACTGGATGTGAAAAGAAATAGTGGTTTACTCCGTGGAAAAACGAAAATTATATCGTTTTGAAAACAACGGAAATAGTACTCTCTATAGTTGCTTCTAGGTTCCGAAACAAGTCAGGTATTTCAAAATACCTGCCTTACTCTATCTGGATCCCTAGCCGACTGTAGTATCCTTCCTACATGTGTGCCTAGAGCCAGCTAGGAAGATTTTAAAGAAAATAAAAAAAAATAAAAAAATTATTTTCAGCATATAGATAGCTGAATATCAAGTGTGACATATAACTCTCTTACTGAGCCGTGGTTTGCTCACTCCCCAATTTTAACATTTCAGGTTTTGATGATGGTGAGATCCAATATTTGTGGATTACGGCTGCACATAATGGACAATGTGACAGACCGACTAAGATATATCAGGTACGATCATTTATTTTCTGTATTTAGACATGTCTACAGTACTACATATTTGTAAATAAGATAGGGGATGTGTATAACGTTAACAATATTTTATTAAATTGTTTAACATCAAGGGTAAAGCGCAGTATCACAGACAGCCCAACCGGATAAATTGTGTAAAATAAGGTTTAAAATTGTGGTAACGGGTCGTTACACTGGGCGTGCCTCAGTCTCCATAAATGAAAATGTTTTATATGATATGTGATATAATGTTTTATAGGTTATGTGAAATGTAAATGTTTTACATGATATGTAACAAGTTAAATGAAAGAGATTTACAGCATTTTACAAAATGCTTATTTCAGTACTGATTTTAGTACTACGAGATGATTTTCATATAACATGTGATATGAATATGTAATATGTTTTCAAAAGGGAAAAGAGTTTATAAGTCTAATATTCTTACTACGATTTTAAATTGAATATTAGACTATATGTGACATGAATATGTGATTTGTTTTAAAAAGGAAAGAGGAGGAAAATAAATCTAATATTCTTATTTTAAACTTTAAATTGAATATTAGATTTAAATGATTTATATGTTATACGAAAAGGAAATTATAGCTTATTTTGCTATTTAAAGTACTGTACTAATTATGATTGTACAGTAAAATATGAAATGAGTTTAAATGAGAACGATGATGATTTAACTAATATTCTTTTCAAGGAATATATGAATATTAGTTATTTTATTTAAATGCTTTATTTCATATAAGCATTATTTTGAAAGGAATATGGAAATGATATGAAATGAAAAGGTAAAAGGATATAAATGTCAAACGAAAAGAAATTTATTACTCTCTACAATTGCTTCTAGGTTCCGGGACAAGATAGGTATTTCAAAATACCTACCTTACTCCATCTGGATCCCTAGCCGACTGTAGTATCCTTCCTACATGCGAGCCTATAGCCTATAGGAAAAATGAAAAAGTTTTTCAGCATATAGATAGCTGAATATCAAGTATGCATATAATTCCCTTACTGAGCCGTGGTTTGCTCACCCCTTAATATTAACATTTCAGGTTTTCGAAGACTGAGAATCTGACACCTAAAGGATTTCGATTGCGCATTTGGAGACGATGCGACAGCTTGATTTATTTAATAAGGTATGATAATTTATTTTCTGTATTTAGACTTATCTACAGTACTACTTCCTTATGAATTAAGATAGGGGATATAATTCATATTATAATTTAATATGAAATTATGTATATGTAAAAGAAAAGTAAAGTATCGCAGACAACCCAACCATATAAGATGTATAGAATAAGATGAAAAATAGGGTCACGGGCTGTGACAGATTTAATGGTATCAGAGCACGGTTGGCCTGATATCTGTCGATACTTTTGGAAAGAAAATGTGTCAAAAAAGGTTAACATCCCCTGTAGTACTGTGTAGTCTAAATACATAAAGGAAATAAATGATTGTAAATTGGGTTAAGTGTTTAGAAGGGGGTGAGAATTATGAGCTGAGGATGTCAAAGAGGGAAAACGGCTCAGGAATGTTACCTGAAAATGGTGATCTTATAATCTAAATAAAGGTCGGTTTGGTAAGGAACAGAAATGGACTCGGTGAGGGCCCCACCAGTACTTTTCTGTCCTGATCGAACTGAAACCTGAAAGTGATGATATAAAGGAGGGGAATGAAATATCATCATTAAATAGACCTTAAGATCACCGATTAAAGGTATTTGGAGGATAGAGAAAAATTTTGGCCAAAAATGATCAAAATACCCCTATCTTTAAAATTTTGCCTGGAGTCAAAATACACTAGCAGAAGTTGGAATTGATTGATTTGACAGAGAAATTGATGATGTAAAGCTGCATTTCAAGCAAAATAATCCAATTATGGATCCTAGTGGACTTCTTTGTCGATATCAAACAAGATCTTAAATAGCTGATATTAGTATGAGAAAGGATACTATCAGCACATAGATAATAAGATCAATGGTTTAAATGTATATGAGGATAAAGAAATAAATGTTGAAATGACGAAAATGCCCCTATGTGGGATTATGTTTTGAATAGTGATAAAACCAAGTTGATCTTGAATCCATTGATGGTAATGGAGTTATTGATGGCATAAAGGAATGTAATATGAGTATAACGATCCCGATTATAAATTTCACCTACATGTAGAGTGCTGATGTGACCCGAATGGTTATAGGGAAGTCGTAGGATGAGCGACTCTATTATTGATTTTTAAGGGTCAGAGTTAAAAAGGGTATTGATGGGATATTATTACGGGATCGTTGGATATGATGAATAAGAAAGAAATCAGTATAAAGGACGAAATCCATAGCAGTACAGTTAATTCTGATTCTATACATTCATACAGTTTTCGAAGTATTAAATGGACATTTATAGAACCAGAATATTTTGAAATATGTCTTGCAGAATAATGTACTGTATGGAGTATATGAAATTGGAGATATGTATAAGGGCAGTAAAGTGATGATAGGAGATGAGGAAGATGATAGCTAACTTGAGATTATTAAATGAGAATGATCTCTAAAGTAAAACATAGTGATAAATAGGTTAGCTATCAAAGGTGTTAATTAAACAGTTATACTTAATACAGCATTGCAAATTAAGAGGATTGATATGCTGTGTAGTATAAGTAAACAAGTGAATCAAGGCGGAGTAGATGTTAAAATGATTTGAATATTAAATGTCTTTGCCTTGAGGATGTACAGTGAAATGATAAGACATAGGGATGAAATGTCTAACACAGTGAGAGATGAATGGTTAAAGAAAGTATCGGATGTGATTCCCGATAAATTTCAGAGTTATATAGATTGGAGAAATCGAGCTAACATTGACTCGATTGTTAATATGAAATCTATTCTAAACTTATATCGGAGAATATAAAGGAATCCGAAAAGCTTAAGAAAATAACTCGGGAAAATATGTGGATAATGAAATTCACATGTATAGATGAAATTGATGGAAATACGGATGATGTTAATGAGATGATGAAGTATAATTGGATATTAAATTCCTATTATGCAATAGAGTTCTTACTAAAAACAAATATTCATCTGTGTGGAAATTGATGCTTTATTTGATTTAATCAGAGAAGTATAAGGAGTTTATAAGAACCAATCTCTGTACAAGGCGTCATCAGATGAAAAGTTGAAGACTGATGGTTATAAGATGATAATGATTTGAACTCGATAAAATTATCACGAGTTCCTATTGAAGTTTACAAGGTTAATGAAATTCCTTACGAGGTGTATAAGCCTAATAAATGAGGCATCCATATAAGGATAAGTGATGAGATATCGATATAGTCTAAGATATCGATGGAAAATAAGCAGCATGGTGGTATGACCCTGTGGACTCTCAAAGACAGTGAATTATATGTTGATTATGGCAAATAAGAGATGTGGCTAGACAGTATCTCTATCAAAGATATATGATCTCGAATGACAGAGCGATGTGGATCTGTCTATGATGAAGAGATAATGATTGAGATGCGAAATGTACTGAGTCTAGCTAGATACTATTGTCAGTCTATAGGAGAGTTTATGGGTTAGCTGCTCTACTGACGTGACTAATAAGTAAAGAAGTTAAAGTCGGTGGACGAATAAATGTAAAGATGATATACAAAAGGTTAAAATCGAGTTTAGTAGTGGAATATTTTACCACTGAAGAAAAGTGACTGAAATGATGAGAATGAAAAGATGTAAATGTAAGAAGAGGATAAGTACAGGATGATGAGGGACCACGAATATGGAGCGGTTCCCAATTTTAAGATTGAAAATGATTTCCTTGTGATTTTCACATGATTATGGCTAGATGGAAGATCGAGCCAATTTTGATAAATGAAATTTAATGATACTCAAAGGAGTAAATGAATTATATGATTTACTGTCAGTCATGTAAATGGAAAAATAATAAATATATATATACAACCACCTTGGAAATGGTGGAATTACATGGATAATGTGGTGACGAAAATGATGATTGAGTTGTTACCTATGAAATTTAAATTATGAAGAGTATAAGCTCAGGTATATTCTAAAACTTAAGTAATATAGAGTATACCATAAGAATAAGAGATGTAATGATGAGATTACATGGAAAGATGATATGAAGAGAAAATGATTGTCTCTGGATTCAATTATGGTAAGAGATGGTAAATGGTAAAGTTTGCAAATGAACTGCAGCATTTGATGAAATAAAAATGTAAAGAGTATGGGGGATAATAAAGAGTTTAAAGGAGATATAATAATATGGAAGTGATTAAAGACTGATTGTCTAAATGGAATCACTTTCCCATTATCAAACTCTTAGATTCTTTAGTGCCATAGTCGAAATATGATTATAAAATGATGAGAATGTATGTGAAGCTCCAGTGAGCCCTATATGTGATGGGAATCTCTGGTAGCTATATGTTTATGAGAAATAACAAAAGGCTCTGAGATTCCAAATTTATTGACAGCATCGCTCCGTACTGATGTAAATATCTGAGCGTAGAATGGAAACGCTCGATGATATGTTGAGAGAGCGGATGCACGAGATGTGAAAGCTACTGGGACAATCACATACTACTGGATACAGTGTATAAACGATGATTATCGAAATATATCGACTTGGCACTAAATGAGAGAAAACGGATGATGAACAGTATGAATCATATGTGATATGAAAGAGGAATGAAATCGATAACTCCCAATTGGTAAGAAATAAACTTACGGGAGTATAGATATATGATGAGAGACAATATGTAATGCTCAAAAAAAATCTTGATGTTAAAGGTATACTGGCAGTATAATTTGAAAGATGATGTAGAGGACAAGAACTATAAGTATACAGGATGTTACCACCTTTTAATTTAAGTTAAATTCGGAGGATCGAATTTTTTAAGGTGGGGAGAATGTGATAACCGTAAAATTTTCAATTATTAGAAATTATAAATATTAGAAATAAATATTGGAGAAAATAGATCAGTGGAAATAAATAAATTGGATATTAAGAAAATCGAAAATTAATGAATAAAAATGCGAGTATCTATATATTTATATAATTTTATTATATAAATATTTTTAAATATATTATATATGTTTTTATAAATATATGTGTATATATATGAAATATGGTATATATTATAAAAAGAATATATACTATATTATATTAAATGAATACAAATGTGCATTATAAAAATATATTTTTGTATATAGAAATAAATATATAAGTATATATATATATGAAATATATATTATTATTTCAAATAAAAGTGTATATATATATATGAGAAATATATATATATATATATATATCAATGAGAGATATATATATTTTATATATATATATTTAATATGGAAAGTATATATATATATAATTATATTAATAGAATTATATATATTATATATATTAATATAAAAAAAATAGACAGAAATGAGGTCGAGATATAACCGGACCCCCGTTATTTTTCTGTCTCAAGAAACAGAAACAGAAAGGAAATGTGGAGGAGAGGCCGGCCATTGTCGACCGACCGACCAAAGGAAGAAGGAGAGGAGCGAAGCCGCCGGCGATGCGAGGAAGAGGCGACCGGCGACCGACGACCGATGACTAGAAAACAAAAAACGAGAAGTGAAACCGACGGAAGCCAAGAAGAAAAAGAAAAGAGGAACTGGCGGCACCGGCCAAATTGGCCAACGCCACTGCTACCAAAGCATCGCCGGAGGAAGAGGAAGGAGGCCAGCCGAGGGGCGGTGAAAGGGCGGAGGAGGGCCGACGAAGAGGCGAAAGAAACCGAAGGTAAATCGACTCGATCCGCCGTCGTGCCACCGATCCAAGCCTAACAGAGACCACCAGCAGACTCACCGTGCCGTCGGCCAGCTGTGGAGCCACAGAACCGCTAGAGAACCGGTAGCTGGAGAAGAACTTGCGATGAGGGGATCTGATCGGTCTAAACCGGTCTAGCCAAGAAAATGAAAAGAGGAAAAAGAGAAAAGAAAAAGGAAAAAAGAAAAAGAAAAGAAAAGAAAAGAAAGAAAAGAAGAGAAAAAGAAAGAAAAGAAAGAAAAGAAAAGAAAAGAGAAAAAGAGAAATTTTCAGGATTTGAGAATTTTGGAAATTACGGGAGATCCCGAGAATTCGGAAACTCGGGAATTACGAGAATCGGTAAGAAATCTCGGAAAGTGCTAAATTATTTAAATAATTTATTTATTTAAATAATTATGGAAAAATTCTAAATTTTAGAATTTAATTTCCAAAAAATTCCCTTGACGATCGAGCTGATGGAATCGGGCGAGGTGAACACGGGCGCGACAAACAAGGCGGTCGTCGACTCGGAAACAGGTAAGGGATGCATGTGCAGCACTGTAAGGATATTCAATCTGCATGATTTTAATTATGAAATATTTTATGAAAATATTTTATGAAAGTGTTGTGATGATTCATCGGCTGAGAAATTGTGATGATGTATTGGTTGGATTTTAAACTGTATTTTTCGTGCAGGAGGCTAGCCAATCGGCAGCCGTTATACTGTCGAAAAATTATCAAAATTATCGAAAAATTCTAGAAAATTTCATTAAATCATAATAAATGATTTTATTTCACGAGAAACGATTTTCAACCACGGAAATCGAGAAAATGAATATTTTCCACAAAACATGAATAAAATGAAAGTGATTTTAAAATATTCATGTTTTCGAGAATGGTGATAATGAAATCAGTGAAAATTCTCTTCATATGTAAATTACACGTAATACGAGATGAAAAATGAAAAGAGATAAAGTGAATATTTTTTTATATATTTTTATAAATATTCACTAAATGGTTTTCTAACCTTTATGGTTTCAAATTAAGAAATTATATATTTTTATAAATTCCATAAAGGTTTACTGATGACGAAAAATACGGTTTTGAGACTAGTTGGCATCCTATCATGCTGATATGTGATATGTGACATGTAATATGTGATATGTGATATGTGATATGTGGTCCCGGTCGACACCTGATCAGTGATCCGCCGAGGACAATTATAGACTATGGCCATAGATCTGACATGATGATTTTATACCCTTCGGGGTCTATAGCATGATACGAGTAACGACCCAGTGGACGGGCTGGGCGTGCCTCAGTCTCCATAAATGAAAATGTTTTATATGATATGTGATATGTGAAATGTAAATGTTTTACAGGATATGTGAAATGTAAATGTTTTACATGATATGCGACAAGTTAAATGAAAGAGATTTACAGCATTTTACAGAATGCTTATTTCAGTACTGATTTTAGTACTACGAGATGATTTTCATATGACATGTGATATGAACTTGTAATATGTTTTCAAAAGGGAAAAGAGTTTATAAGTCTAATATTCTTACTACGATTTTAAATTGAATATTAGACTATATGTGACATGAATATGTGATTTGTTTTAAAAAGGAAAGAGGAGGAAAATAAATCTACTATTCTTATTTTAAACTTTAAATTGAATATTAGATTTAAATGATTTATATGTTATACGAAAAGGAAATTATAGCTATTTAAAGTACTATACTAATTATGATTGTACAGTAAAATATGAAATGAGTTTAAATGAGAACGATGATGATTTAACTAATATTCTTTTCAAGGAATATATGAATATTAGTTATTTTATTTAAATGCTTTATTTCATATAAGCATTATTTTGAAAGGAATATGGAAATGATATGAAATGAAAAGGTAAAAGGATATAAATTTCAAACGAAAAGAACTTTATTACTCTCTACAGTTGCTTCTAGGTTCCGGGACAAGATAGGTATTTCAAAATACCTACCTTACTCCATTCGAATCCCTAGCCGACTGTAGTATCCTTCCTACATGCGAGCCTAGAGCCCATAGGAAAAATGAAAAAGTTTTTTAGCATATAGATAGTCGAATATCAAGTATGCATATAATTCTCTTACTGAGCCGTGGTTTGCTCACCCCTTAATATTAACATTTCAGGTTTTCGAAGACTGAGAATCTGACACCTAAAGGATTTTGGCTATGCATTTGGGGACGATGCGACAGCTTGATTTATTTAATAAGGGATGATAATTTATTTTCTGTATTTAGACTTATCTACAGTACTACTTCCTTATGAATTAAGATAGGGGATGTAATTCATATTATAATTTAATATTAAATTGTGTATATGTAAAAGAAAAGTAAAGTATCGCAGACAGCCCAACCATATAAGATGTATAGAATAAGATGAAAAATAGGGTTACGGGCTGTGACATAAATAAATTTATTTATTTTCTTTAACTTGTTTATTTGTTTTAATATTAAATTTACAATTATTTAATATTAATTTTAGAAAATTAGCGGTTATCACATAGGCCCCGTATCATGCTCACATGTCACGTGTTTCATGTGTTACTCATGTGTAAAGTTGTTGATACTGATCCTGTCTTCAACGTCCTGGTTGACACCTAATCGGCGTACGACCGAGGACACCTATAAACTATGGCCATAGATCTCATGTGTTTATTATACTGTCCCTACAGGGATCTCACGTGTACCCTTTTATTCCCTACGGGACTTATAGCATGATATCATTTGAGTGTTGCCTGGTCTACATTATGATTTCATGTGTTATTATCGATTTTAGTGATATTTTTAGAAAACTATGATGATTTTCTGAAGTGTTTCATTTCTAAACTGTTATTATTATTGAACAGTTATTTTACTGTTACACGTGTATAAGTGATGATTTCAGTGATGGAAACCTTGAGATTTTCAAGTATTGAATTAGTGGTTTGATAAAGTGTTTTAATCAAGTGGATGATATATTTATATACAGTAAATTGAATTAAGTTTTATATTAAAAAAAATAAATTTCTACTCCCTATAGTCGCTCTGGGTTTCCGGGACAAGACAGGTATTTCAAAATACCTTCTATGCTCTATCTGGATTTTCCAGCCGACTATAGTATCCTTTCCTTTTTAGTGTGCTTAGCATACAAATAAGAAATTAAGGATTTTACTGCATATAGTCTTCGTGATATCAAAATTTGCATACAATTCTCTTGCTGAGCCGTGATTTGCTCACTCCTTTACTTCATCATCACAGATTTGATATAAAGAATAGTTGAAGTACCAAACCATGGATTAAATACGCTTGAGAAGCTCGAACCGTCGTATATTGGATTCTCGAGGTATCTTACATTTATATATTTAGACTCGTTTATACAGTACTACTAGTTGAAAATTTTATTTCAAGAGGATGTAAATTAACTTTTACAGTTTGTGAATATTAATTTACCATAAATAAATATTGTCTAATTTGTTTACTGTTGTAGATGAACAGTGTGTAAAGGCATCACAGACAGCCCAACCATATAAAATGTGTGGAAAAACGTGAAATAATGTAGTCACGGGATGTGACAATATTTGATATTAGATTAATTTTCAAAGTAGTTGTCAAAATTGTTGTTGAAGAAAAACTCGTTATTACCGCACCTTACTTTCCCTGAGCAAATCAAAAAATGCTCTTGATATTCACTAGTGGTGAGTTTCAAGAAAATCAAGCTATTAGCATAGTTGGGACCATAACTTGATTTTACCTTACCAAAGGTTCGTGTATTGCTCGTGTGTATCACTGTTAAAAGCTGGGCACTTGAACAACTTTGGTTTGAGAAAACCAAGTACTCGTGTAAAATCATCTTGAAGCAAAATTTTTGGATTAGGGACTCAAGAATTAAGGTTTGAAAATTTTTAACTCCATGATTGTTATGATTATGACAATACGATTTCTATTTGGCTATTAAGTATGATCTTATGGATGGTTTCGGGCTTTGTATGTTTAATTTAATTTTTTGCTGTATTATACATAGGATGTATTTTATGCTTGATTAAGCATGAACCCGAAACCTTGAGGTCTCATAACACCTAGCACACTATTTGGTTGATGTGTACATACTTAGCCAAATGTACTTGGCCGACCCTTGCTTGGTTACTTAGTTATTTTGCAGGCTTGGAGCAATGAATCACCATTTTCATCCAAACAGAGCTTTTTGTTTGGGAGACGCTTTCACATTTAGTCACTTTGGCCATTCTTTCTTTGACACTTAATTATTTCGACTATCCTTGATTAATAAGGGTGTCTTTGGCTGAACATGGTTCCTTGCTCACGTGGCATCTTTGGGGCTCTTATATACTTGCCAATTTTTTTCACATAGTTGAGCAAAGTCTCTTGACCTCTCCGTACTTGGTTACCAGCAAATCACTTTGCTTGATTGATTTTTCAAACACTTGGTCGCTTCAAATTCTCTTGAATTCTACTTAAGTGAAGTTTCTCAATCAAGAAACCGTCATAACACTTAGTTCTTTTGGTGATCCTCGAATGTTGCTTCAACCTTCAATGAATGTGTTCTTTGTCATGGCGAGTCTTCATAGCACTTAGTTGCGTTGCTTCTTATTTCATAATTAGCATGTAAGGATCTTCAAATCTTGTTTGTTGTGTTAGATAAACATTCTTGCTTTGGTAGCTTGTTGTGAACTTCCCATTCTTCACCCATGGCTAGCCACCTTAGTCAAAAGTTATGTTTTGTTGACTTTGACTTTTTTTCATGAATTGAACATGTGACACTTTTTTGTCTTTTTCCTTTTTTTTCCTTTTCATCATTCTTGCTTTTTCTCTTTTTTGCTTCTTTTTCCTTTTTCGTTGTATAGCAAGTTTAGGGAACACCATTTTCTCTCCAAGCTTTGAATTTCCATGCACCTTACCTCTTTTCCCTTGAACTATTCCTATTGGTTAGTTGCTGGACAAAATTTTCACCTTTCATACCCTCGGCCTAATCTTCCATATTTTTCTTCTCCGAGTTTGGCTCTTCATTACACTTGGGTTTTTTTTCTTGCTCCAATTTCTTTCAAATTTTGGCACATTCAAGCAAGTCTTCTTACGACATTCTCTTTAGGTAACATAATAAACTCCTTTTGTTCTTTCAAATTTTCAAATGTTTCCTACCATATCTTTGTATTGATGTCATTGTCAACTTTCGTGTATGTCTATATGCCTTAGCTAAAACATGGTCCCTTTATGTGTTCTAATTGCGTTTTAGCTTACTATTTCATGCTAGAATAGGCCATTAAGTATCTTGTATATTTTTATCGAGCTTTTATAATCTTTGCTTTCTTTTACTGAATTTAGTATGATTTTATTTTTCATTGTTGCGCTTGTAGGATGCCTGCTTATTATTTCCGAGACTAATTTTTGCCATAGTCGATCTACATGTTCTTTTATTTCTTGTTGTTGAGCATGCCTTTGTCGTTTCTTTTTATTTTTATAGTTCATCGCATGTTTGATAACTTAAGTGCTTTTTGTAATTAAAGCTTAATCACGCATGCTTTAGGACAAAGTAGAGCTTACTTGACCTTTAAAGTGCACTTATAGTGCTCAGCCACAAACTTAGTGTAGTTTTCTTCATAATTGCTTTTCTTTGTCACCTTTTCTTGAGTGTGATCTTTGTAACGTAGTCACATGCTCATTGATTCACATAGGTTATAGGCATGTTGTTATTCAACTTCCATTCCACTTCGTTATCTTAGCTTTGTAAGATGTCTTCCTCTAGTAGAAGCGCAAATAATGGTCACAATGATAGTGAAAGTTCAAGCAATTTTGGCTCAAGGTCATGCTCTCTTTTAATGGCAGCCCCATCCTTAAGAAGTTTGGAAGGTCATCCCTTTGTTTCAGCTTTTTTGGCCCTTGGTTCTTCAAGTAAGGTAAATATGCGTCATGCACTCACTAAGGAAGAGAATGAGTCATCGAATAATGGTCTTAAATTGCAAGAAGGTCGAGGTTATCGGGACTTAAGAGTAAAATCCTTCTTTCTTAAGACATTGTCAAAAATTATCAAGAGTGACATATCATAAGGGATCCGAACATCATACTGTGTGACCCTAGATGGTATCTACGCACAAGTGCATGTGGTCTTCAAGTAATAGGAGGTCAGTCCGAATATATCGTCCCACAAAGATTGTTAATTACAAAGCATAGCTAAATGCTGAATACTATTATCTTAAGTATATCTTAGCAAATTATGCGAGTTGTCTAGTGTGTAATCTACAAGGCTAACAAATAAAATAAAGTAAAATAAAATATGATAAAATAAATGAAATTAAAGAGGAATTAAGAGATACTTATAGTGAAAATGATGACAATAAAATAACTACAAAAGAAATGAACAAAAAAAATGCAAACTAGAAAGCTGTAGGGGTAAAAAAGGATTTTCTAAAATTATGGGCCTAAAATGCAATTAATGAAAATATACAAGAAAATCCTAAACTGAAATTAATAAGGATTATTATCCTATCCTATCTATTACCAGTAGAAATTTTAACTCCACAAGCGGGGTTAGAATGACAACATGTGTCCCATTTTATTTATTTTTTATTTTATTAATATTTCTAAAGGACACATGTCATCATCCTAATCCCGCTTGAGGAGTTAAAAAACTCCACTGGCAGTGGATAGGATAATAATCCAATTAATAATGCATGAATTAATTGAAAATCAAATTAAACTAATTAAGAAATAATATTAATGCATGAAATGCCTAACCCTAATGAAAACTTAAAACCCTAAATGAAACCATAATTAACCTTACCCCTAATTATACACTAAATGGTAACCCTAATCTAATGCTTAATCTAAATGGTTCCCAAGTTAATTAAATGCATGAAATCCTAATATTAACTACTCTACTAATGCATAAGTAAATATATTTTTGGAATTTTGAAAGAATAAATTTAAATGCACCCTAACATAACCATAACCCTACTTAAACCCAATGCATGTATTTAACACTTAACTAAACCTAATTAAATCCTAAAACAATCTCTAAACTAACCTAAAACAGTCCACTAAAACCATTAAATGAAAATGCAACATATGCCTAAGCTAATGCATCTAAATGTTAATGTAAATGACCTAAACAGTAATCCTAACTAACCCTAGCTTAAGACCTATAATTAAACTACCCTAAGAAATCTAAAACTACCCCCAAAAATGTACCTAAATGCATGGATTTAATGTAAGAATAAAAACTAGACAAAATTAAAATGTAAGACTGAATGAACCTAAAAATGTAAACAAAGTATTAATAAAAATTAACTAACTACTAAATTTAATTTAAGAAATGTATAAAACACAAGGTAAGTAAAATGGTGGCTACTCTAAGCTACTAAAAACATGTAAAATGGATATAAAAATAAAGCTCCTAAACCTTATGTAGCCGACCCCTTCCATAGGTCCTATAATGTTGCTTAAATACTCATAAAACCTACGGATACAAGAGTAATTTCCTATCCTAGATGGGTTGGCATTAATTGCCACTTGTGTTCATGTCATTGGCTCCTCAAGGGAGATATTTTCATGTCATTTAAGTGCCCACATCAACCATGGGCGCTTTAGTTATAAGACCCGATTTTACTATACTGTACATATAAAATATAAATAATTTTTGAGTTTTAATTATGAGGACAACAATTTCCTTAAGTATAATGGGAAATTTACTTTCCAAGTTGAAAAGTAAATGAAAAAGAATGAATTAAATTATTGAAAGTAGTTAGTAAATTTAATTAAGGATTGGAAATTGTGAAGATAAAATATCATGAGGCTTGAATGACCAATCGACAATGGTTCGATTCTAATTTTTGATCGGAGTATCCAATTGATAAACCGTAAAATATTTTGGAAAGCTAACTCAATTATCTTTCCAAGCATATAGGCCTCTTATTCTAGTTCCTTATGGATCAATACCAGAAATTTTGTAAAATTACCCCATGAGCAGTAGATTCTACCAGCCGACTCAACCGACCTATCCGTAAAGATTCACCCATAGCGGTTGGTAGGAAACTCCGATCAAGGTGATTCAAATTGCGTTGAAAAATTAACTCGAAGATATTTCTGGCCATGTATGGCTCGTATTTTTATACATTTTGGATTGATCTCGGTGAATTTTTAAAGTTGATTATAAGTGCAGTAAAGTAATAAAAAAATGAGATAAATGTTTTAGAGATATATATATATATATATATATATATAATATAGTATATGACAAAGAGATGTTTATACATATAAAATTGTAAATACATAATTATGAATATATATTTATATTAAAAAAAAGAGAAGAGAAATTGCAGCAAGCTTCACGTGGAAGCTTGCTGCACAAAAATTTCAAATCCAATTCTTACAGGAAAGCAAAAGAAAAAGGGAGAAAGGAGAAGGGACAACATGGCAATTTCTTATTGGATGGGATGTTAATAAAGAAGACAAAATTAGATATTCTTTAGCTTAACCGACATTCACCCTGTTATTTTGCTGCTAGAACAGATTTTTCTACAGCTTCCATTTCTGCCCGTTTTACATGTTCTTCCCACTCTTTTCTAACCGATTCACCAATCTCCTCTACCTAAACAATCAAGCCATCTCAACAAACTTTGTTCTTCATTTTTAAGAGCTGATTTCAGCTGGAATGGCGTGGACAGAATCAAGAAATAGAGTGGATGACATGAGGAAAATAAAATGGGTTTAGAGGCTGTGCTGTTCGGTTTATGTGGAAAGGTGAGGAATAATTAAATGTCATGTTGTTTTGGTTGATGATCTTGAGTGTTTAAGACATGAATAACATGGTTGATACTTTAGATTGAAAAAAATGATGTGCAGAAAAATTTATGGGTTTCGGTCAAGCTTGGTAAATTTTCCTATGCTTGTGTTTTCTTGAGTTTAATGGCATAAAATAATTCCTTTAAGTGTAGTAAGCTTGTTTTTAGTCATGGAATTGTTAATTTGTGAAGAATAAAATTTCACCATTTTAGTAACATTCGGCCAAGCATTAAAAAGGGAGGTTTTATGGTGTTTCAAGCATAAAAATGGTGTAAATTAAATCACTAAGCATAGGAAAATAATATAGTAATTTTTAATTTGTTAAAAAACATGAAGAAACGGCAATGGCACCATTCGGTCTAGGTGAAGGGGAGAAGAATGGTGGCTGTTTTGAATGGTTTGATGGTTGATTATGACTGTAGAAATTACGAGGAGTCTGTCGGTATACTTGGATTTAAAATCCGGCGCAAAAAGGAGAAGTTATGTTATATTACAGGTAGAAATTATACTGCAAAAATATTTGTAGTATTTTATATGACTGCATTTTAATATCAATAATGGATTAAAAATAAGGATTAATTGAGTTAATAATTTTGGTGAATTTAAATTGCAGCCGGGGATTTTGGTGAAAATGTGGTGCACGCAATTGCGCGAATTCGATAGACAGGTAAGGGATGCATGTGCAACACTATAAGGATATTCAGTCTGCATGTTTTTAATTATGAAATATTTTATAAAAATATTGTGATGATTCTTTGGTTGGAAATTTGTGATGAACTGGCTGGAATTATAAATTATATTTTTGTGCAGGAGGCTAGTCAATCGGAAATCGTTATGCTGTCGAAAGTTTTTAGAAAATTACGTAAAATCATATTAAATGATTTTATTTTCGAAAATCGATATCCAATCACGAAAAACGAGAAAATTATTAGTTTTCATAAAAACGAATATAATGAGATTGATTTTTAAATATTCATGTTTTCGAGAATGGTGATAATGAAATCATCGAAAATTCTCTTGATATGTAAATTACACGAAATACGAGATAGAAAATGAAAAGAAATAAAGTGAATATTTTTATAAATATCTCATAAATATTCACTAAATAGTTTTATAACATTTATGGTTTTAAATTATGACATTATATATTTTTGTAAATTCCATAAAGGTTTACTGAGGATGAAAAATACTGTTTTGAGTCTAGTTGGCAACCTTATCATGCTGATATGTGATATGTGACATGTGATATGTGATATGTAGTCTCGACCAACACCTGATCAGTGATCCGCCAAGGACAATTATAGACTATGGCTATAGATCTGACATGATTATTTTATACCCTTCGGGGTCTATAGCATGATATGTGTAACGACCTAGTGGACAGGCTGGGCGTGCCTTAGTCTCCAAATATGAAAAAGTTTTATATGATATGTAATACGTGAAATGAAAATGTTTTACATGATATGTGATAAATTAAATGAAAGTGATTTATAGCATTTTTATAAAATTCTCATTTCGGTATTGTTTTTAGTACTACGAAATGATTTTCATATGATATGTGAGATGAATATGTAATATGTTTTCAAAAAGGAGAAAAGGGGAAAATAAATCTAATATTCTTATTTTAAATTTTTAAATTGAATATTAGATTTAAATGATTTATATGTTATACATAAAGGAATTAATAGCTTATTTTGTTATTTAAAATACTGTACTAATTATGATTCTACAATAAAATATGAAATGAGTTTAAATGAGAATGATGATGATTTAACTGATATTCTTTTCAAAGAATATATGAATATTAGTTACTTTATTTTAAATGCTTTATTTCATAAAAGCATCATTTTGAAAAGAATATGAATATGATATGGAATAAAAAGGAAAAGGATTTAAATTTCAAACGAAAAGAAATTTATTACTCTCTACAATTGCTTTTAGGTTCCGAGACAAGACAGGTATTTTAAAATACCTGCCTTACTCCATTCGGATCCCTGACCGACTGTAATATACTTCTTACATGCGAGCCTAGAGCCCTTATAGGAAAAATAAAAAAGTTTTTCAGCATATAAATAGCTGAATATCAAGTGATGCATATAATTCCCTTACTGAGCCGTGGTTTGCTCACCCCTTAATTTTAACATTTCAGATTTTCGAGGACGTAGAGTCTGACATCTAAAGAATTTCGGCTGTGCATTTGGAGACGATGCGATAGCTTGAGTTATTACAAAAGGTACGATCATTTATTTTTCGTATTTAGACATATTCACAGTACTACTTTCTTATGAAGTAAGATAGGGGATGTAATTCATATTATAATTTTATATGAAATTGTTTATATGTAAAAGTAAAGTATTGCATACAGCTCAACCAAATAAGATGTATAGAAAAAGGTGAAAAATAGGGTCACATGCGAGGATAGATTTAATGGTATCAGAGCAAGGTTGGCCTGATGTCTGTCGATACTTTTGGAAAGAAAATGTGTTGAAAAGGTTAATATCCCCTATAGTACTGTGCAGTCTGAATACATAAAGGAAATAAATGATTGTAAAATGAATTAAATGGTTTAAAAAGGAGTGAACATTATGAACTAAGGATGTCAAAGAGGAAAAACGGCACTAGAAATTATCTGAAATGGTGATCTTATAGTCTAAATGAAGGTCGGTTCGGTAAGGAACAGAAATGGATTCGGTGAGGGCCCCACCAGTACTTTTCTGTCTGGATCGAATTAAGACCTTAAAGTGATGATATAAAGGAGGGGAATGAAATATCATCATTAAATAGACCTTAGGATCACCGATTGAAGGCATTTTGAAGAAAGAGAATTTTTGGCAAAAAATGACCAAAATACCTTACCTCCAAAATTTTACCTGGAGTCAAAATAGACCAACAAAAGTTGAAATTGAGTGATTTGATAGAGAAATTAATGATGTAAAGCTGCATTACATACAAAATAACCTAATTATGGATCCCAATGGACTTCTTTGTCGAAATCAGACAAGTTTTATAAATGCTGATATTAGCATGAGAAAGGATACTATCAGCACATAGATAAGAAGATCTTTGGTTAAATGTATACTGAGGAGAAAGAAATAAATGTTGAAATTACGAAAACGCCCCTATGTTAGGCAATGTTTTGAACAGTGATAGAACTAAGTTGATCTTGAATCCATTGATAGTGATGGAGTTATTGATGGCATAAAGGAATGTAATATGTGTATAACGATCCTGATTTCTAATTTCACTTACACTTAGAGTGCTGATGTGACTCGAATGTTTATAGTGGAAAGTTGTAGGATGATTAGCCCTGTTATTGATTTTAAGGGTCTAAATTAAAAAGTGTATTAATGGGATATTATTACGAGATCGTTGGATATGATGAAAAGTAATATGATTACTGAATATGAATGAGAAAGAGATCTATATAGATAATGAAATCCATAGCAGTACTGTTAATTCTGGTTTTATACATTCATACAGTTTCTGAAGTATCAAATGGATATTTATAGAACCAAAATATTTTAAAATATGTATTATAGAATAATGTACTATATGGAGTATATGAAATTGGAGAATATGCATAAGGACAGTAAGTGAAGATAAGAGATAAGGAAGATAACAGCTAACCTGAATTATTAAATGAAAATGATTGTAAAAGTGAAGTATAGTAATAAATTGGTTAGCTGTAAAATGTGTTGATAACTGTTGTACTTGATACAGCTTACTACATTGAGATTCGTAACGCTGTGAAACATGAGTGAACAATGAAATTAAGGTGAAGCATAGTTCAAAATGATTTGAATATCAAATGGTTCTGCCTTGAAATTATACAATGAAAATGAAAGGACATAAGGATGAAATGTCCAAAATGATAAGAGATGTGTGATTAAAGAAAGTATCGGATGTGATTCCCGATAAATTTTCAGAGCAATATAGATATGGGAGATTGGGTTAGCATTGACTCGATTGTTAATACAGAATCTATTTTAAGCTTATATTGGAGAACATAGAAGAATCCGAAAAGCTTAAGAAAATAACTTTGGAAAAAAAAATTTAGTGAATAATGAAATTCACTTATATAAGGATAATTGATGGAAATACGGATGATGTGATTGAGGATGAATTAAATGGTGTATCAAATTTCAATTATGAAATTGATGCCTTATTTAATTTAATTAGAGATATATGAGGAATTTATACGACCAATCTTTGTAAAAGGCATCATCAGCTGAAAAGTTGAAAACTAATAGTCATAAGATGATAATGATTTGAACTCGATAAAATTATCACGAGTTCATATTGAGGTTTACAAGGTTAATGAAATACCTTGTGATATATATGAGCCTAATGAATGAGGCATCCCTACAAGAATAAAGTAATGATATACCATACAGTCAAAGACATCAATGGAAAATGAGCAGCATAGTGGTATGACCCTGCAAACTCTCAAAGACAATGAATTATATGTTAAGTATGGCAATAAAAGATTTAGCTAGACAGTATCTCTTTTTAAGATATGATCTCGAATGACAGAATGATTGTGAATCTGTCTATGATGAAGAGATAATGATTGAGATACGAAATGTACTGGGTCTAGCTAAATACTATTGCCAGTCTATAGAAGAGTTATTGGGTTAGCTGCTTTACAGATGTGACTGATAAGTAAAGAAGTTAAGTCGGTAAATGAATAAGTGTGAAGAAAAGATGGTATGCAAAATGTTAAAAGATTTTAATAGTGGAATACTCTACCACTGAGGAAAAGTGACCGAAATGATGATGAAGGAAAAGATGAATATGTAATAAGAGAATAAGTATATGATGATGAGGGAATATGAATATGAAATAGTTCCTGAATTTAAGACTGAAAGTGATTTTGTGGTTATCACATGATTATGGCTAGATGTAAGATCGAGCCAAACTCGATAGAGGAAAAGTAATGATACTCAGAGGAGTAGATAAATGAATTATATGATTTACTGCCAGTAATGTAAATGGAAAAATGATAAATATATATACAACCACCTCAGAAATGGTGGAATTATATGGATAATGAGGTGACGAAAATGATGATTTTATTAGTCACCTATGAAATCTAAATTAAGAAAAGATTTCATGTTAAGGTATATTCTAAAACCTAAGTGTATAGAGTATATTGTAAGAATAAGAGATGTAATGATGAGATTACATGAAAAGACGATATGGAGAAAAAAATGACTGTCTCCTGATTCAATTATGGTAAAATGATGAGTAATAGTAAAGTCTGCAAATGCGTTGCAGCATTTGATGAAATAAATATGAAAAGAGTATTATGGATAATAAAGAATCTAAAAGAGATATGATAATATGGAAGTGATTAAGGACTGATTGTCTAATGAAATCACTTCACCGTTATCAAACTCTTAGATTCCTTAGTGTCATAGTCGAAATATGATTATAAAATGATGAGAATGTATGTGAAGTTCCAGTGAGCCCTATATGTAATGGAATCTTTGAGTAGCTATATGTTTATGGGAAGTAGCAAAAGGCTCTGAGATTCCAAATTTATAGACAGCACTGCTCCGTACATGATTTAAATATGTGAGCGTAGTATGGAAACGCTCGATGATATGTTGAGGGAGCAGATGCATGAGATGTGAAAGCTATTGGGACAATTACATACTATTGATTTAAATCAGTAAATGATAGTTATCAAACTATATCGACTTGGCACTAATTGAAAAAACGGATGATAAATAGTATGAAATAGCTATTATATGAAAAGAGGTAGAAAGTGCTAACTCCCAATTAATAAAAAAAAAATTAGGGAGTAAAAAATATGATGAAAGATGATATGCAATGGTATCAAGAGTGATTTGATATTGAAGGTATACTGGCAGTAATAGTCAAAAGATGATTGAAAGGTCAGAAATAAGGAGTATACAGAACGGTACCACCTTTAATTTAAGATAAATTCGGAGGACCGAATTTCTTAAAGGTTGGGAGAAAATGTAAGATACGATTTTACTATACTGTACATGTAAATATAAATAATTTTTGAGTTTTAATTATGAGGACCACAATTTCCTAAAGGATAATGGGAAATTTACTTTCCAAGATGAAAAGTAAATGAAAAAGAATGAATTAAATTATTGAAAGTAGTTAGTAAATTTAATTAAGGATTGAAAATTGTGAAGATAAAATATCATGAGGCTTGAATGACCAATCGACAATGGTTTAATTATAATTTTTGATTGGAGTATCCAATTGATAAACCATAAAATATTTTGGAAAGCTAACTCAATTATCTTTCCAAGCATCTAGGCCTATTATTCTAGTTCCTTATGGATCAATACCAGAAATTTTGTAAAATTACCCCATGAGCAGTAGATTCTACCAACCGACTCAACCGACCTATTTGTAAAGATTCACCCATAGCGGTTGGTAGGAAACTCCGATCAAGGAGATTCAAATTGCGTTGAAAAATTAACTCGAAGATATTTCCGGCCATGTATGGCTCATATTTTTATACAATTTGGATTGATCGCAGTGAATTTTTAAAGTTGATTATAAGTGCAGTAAAGCAATAAAAAAATGAGATAAATGTTTTAGAGAGTTATATATATATAATATAGTATATGCCAAAGAGATGTTTATACATATAAAATTGTACATACATAATTATGAATATATATTTTATATTAAAAAAAAAGAAGAGAAATTGCAGCAAGCTTCACGTGGAAGCTTGCTGCACAAAAATTTCAAACCCAATTCTGACAGGAAAGCAAAAGAAAAAGGGAGAAAGGAGAAGGGAAATTAAATTAAGAGACAACATGGAAATTTCTTATTGCATGGGATGTTAATGAAGAAGACAAAATCAGATATTCTTTAGCCTCATCACTCTTCATAACCGACATTCACCCTGTTATTTTGCTGCTGGAACAGATTTTTCTACAGCTTCCATTTCTGCCCGTTTTACATATTGTTCCCACTCTTTTCTAATCGATTCACCAATCTCCTCTACCTAAACCATCAAGCCATCTCAACAAACTTTGTTCTTCATTTTTAAGAGCTGATTTCAGCTGGAATGGCGTGGACAGAATCAAGAAATAGAGTGGATGACATGAGGAAAATAAAATGGGTTTAGAGGCTGTACTGTTCGATTTATATGGAAAGGTGAGGAATAATTAAATGTCATGTTGTTTTGGTTGATGATATTGAGTGTTTAAGACATGAATAACATGGTTGATACTTTAGATTGAAGAAAATAATGTGCAGAAAAATTTATGGGTTTCGGTCAAGCTTGGTAAATTTTCCTATGCTTGTGTTTTCTTGAGTTTAATGGCATAAAATAATTCCTTTAAGTGTAGTAAGCTTGTTTTTAGTCATGGAATTGTTTAATTTGTGAAGAATAAAATTTCACCATTTTAGTACCATTCGGCCAAGCATTAAAAAGGGAGGTTTTATGGTGTTTCCAGCATAAAAATGGTGTAAATTAAATCACTAAGCATAGGAAAATAATATAGTAATTTTTAATTTGTTGAAAAACATGAAGAAATGGCTATGGCACCATTCGGTCTAGGTGAAGGGGAGAAGAATGGTGGCTGTTTTGAATGGTTTGATGGTTGTTATGACTGTAGAAATTACAAGGAGTCTGTCGGTATACTCAGATTTAAAATTCGACGCAAAACAAAAAAGTTATGTTATATTATCGGTAGAAATTATACTGTAAAAATATTTGTAGTATTTTATATGGGTGCATTTTAATATCAATAATGGATTAAAAATAAGGATTAATTGAGTTAATAATTTTGGAGAATTTAAATTGCAGCCGAGGATTTTGGTGAACATATGGTGCACGCAATTGCGCGAATTCGATAGACAGGTAAGGGATGCATGTGTAGCACTGTAAGGATATTCAGTCTGCATGTTTTTAATTATGAAATATTTTATGAAAATATTGTGATGATTCTTTGGTTGGAAATTTGTGACGATGTACTGGCTGGAATTATAAATTGTATTTTTCGTGCAGGAGGCTAGTCAATCGGCAACCGTTATGCTGTCGAAAATTTTTAGAAAATTACGTAAAAGCATATTAAATGATTTTATTTCCGAAAATCGATATTCAATCACGAAAAACGAGAAAATTATTATTTTTCCTAAAACACAAATATAATGAGATTGATTTTTAAATATTTATGTTTTCGAGAATGGTGATAATGAAATCACCGAAAATTCTCTTGATATGTAAATTACACGAAATACGAGATAGAAAATGAAAAGAAATAAAGTGAATATTTTTATAAATATTTCATAAATATTCACTAAATAGTTTTATAACCTTTATGGCTTTAAATTATGATATTATATATTTTTATAAATTCCATAAAGGTGTACTGAAGATGAAAAATATTGTTTTGAGACTAGTTGGCAACCTTATCATGCTGATATGTGATATGTGATATGTGACATGTGACATGTGATATGTGATATGTGATATGTGATATGTAGTCCCGGCCGACACCTGATCAGTGATTTGCCGAGGACAATTATAGACTATGGTCATAGATCTGACATGATTATTTTATACCCTTCAGGGTCTATAGCATGATATGTGTAACGACCCAGTGGACGGGCTGGGCATGCCTTAGTCTCCATATATGGAAAAGGTTTTATATGATATGTGATACGTGAAATGAAAATGTTTTACATGGTATGTGATAAATTAAATGAAAGTGATTTATAGCATTTTTATAAAATGCTCATTTCGGTACTGTTTTTAGTACTACGAAATGATTTTCATATGATATGTGAGATGAATATGTAATATGTTTTCAAAAAGGAAAAAAGAGGAAAATAAATCTAATATTCTTATTTTAAATTTTTAAATTGAATATTAGATTTAAATGATTTATATGTTATACGTAAAGGAATTAATAGCTTATTTTGTTATTTAAAGTACTGTACTAATTATGATTCTACAGTAAAATATGAAATGAGTTTAAATGAGAATGATGATGATTTAACTAATATTCTTTTCAAAGAATATATGAATATTAGTTACTTTATTTTAAATACTTTATTTCATAAAAGCATTATTTTGAAAAGAATATGAAAATGATATGGAATAAAAAGGAAAAGGATTTAAATTTCAAACAAAGAATTTTATTACTCTCTATGGTTGCTTCTAGGTTCTGCGACAAGATAGGTATTTTAAAATACCTGCCTTACTCCATCCGGATCCTTAGCCGACTGTAGTATCCTTCCTATATGCAAGCCTAGAGCCCTTATAGGAAAAATGAAAAAGTTTTTCAGCATATAGATAGCTGAATATCAAGTGATGCATATAATTCCCTTACTGAGCCGTGGTTTGCTCACCCCTTAATTTTAACATTTCAGATTTTCGAGGACATAGAGTCTGACATCTAAAGAATTTTGGTTGTGCATTTGGGGACGATGCGACAGCTTGAGTTATTACAAAAGGTACAATTATTTATTTTTCGTATTTAGACATTCACAGTACTACTTTCTTATGAAGTAAGATAGGGGATGTAATTCATATTACAATTTTATATGAAATTGTTTATATGTTGATATGACAAAGTATACCAACTTTGGGCCAGGCCCAAGGTTCATCAAAGACCACCACGTGGCAGGAGATCACTAGGCCACGTGGCTTTCGGCGACAGACCCTTGACGCCGCATAACACCTGTCGCTAGGCAACAGACTCTCAGCCTATCGTCTGACGTCACAGCGCGACACGTGGCATCAGTTCCGTCTACCGACTGGCGACAGACCCCTGACGCTACATCGTGAGTCGCGAGATGGTCTCTCACCAACGACAGGGTTCGATTCATCTGTACGTGAAATTGCTATTACATCTGGATACAAACTCTTAGCAAAGTTACGTACTTATCCCTAGGTAATTAACCTAGAATATTCGCCTATAAATAAGCTTCAAGTATAATCTTATTCCCCAATTTTTTGACTACTGGCTTTTACGCTTCCCAATACTGAAGAACTTTCTGTTGACTTAAGCATCGGAGTGTCTAAGCAGGGAATCACCCCTGCGTCTCTCTGACTTTTCTTGTTTTACAGAAGCTTCTTGGAGACACGTGGAGACCAAGTACGAACTTCGACGTCAGCATACCTTTATTGTTGTTTTGTGCAATAACAATTGGCACCGTATGTGGGAAACGCATAAAAAGCCAATCAATACTTTCAAAGATGGTGAGAACAAGATCTACAAACGTGAGGACCGGGAGTGAGGAAAACTCTGTGAGCTCCCCTGAACAACGGATTCACCAGAGGAACCAGGTGAACAGGGAAGAAGAAAGAATTACTGTCTCGGTGGCAGAATTCGAAGCTCTGAGGTGACAAAGCGAAGAAACTACCCAGGCACTGAGAGCCTTGGTGGATCTGTTCCAAGGAGTTCTCCCGACATTGAATCTGCCGCCTGCTGTGCAGAACTTGGTAGAAGGAACGAACCACAAGGTTCCGCCGCAGGTGATTGGGCGACAGGAGGATGCGACAGCGGCAGACCCCTATCGGCCACAAGAGGCTCCCCCTGTAGAAGAGAATGATATTCATCAGGATGCGGTAGGACAGGAGAGCGGGAGGCCTGTCGCAGGCACCCGACGAGAGACTGAGGAAGCAGCAGGCTTAGATCCTGCGGTAGGGGTCAGGCGACAGACTCCAAATGTATGGCGACAGGTGCCTGTGCGACAGGAAGCTGACCGGGCGACAGGATCTACCGCCCACCACCATAACTTGTCAAATTTTGCTTGCACCAACTTAGAACATGGTGTGGGAGGTACTGGAAAGAATGGTGGCGAAGATCAAAGCACTTGGGGGACAGGGTCGGAGTTCGACCCCACTTGGTGCACGCAGATGATACGAACAAACGCACCCCAAGTGAAAGGTAAGGAAGTAGTCATAAACCTACCTGATTCGTCTCATGCTAGAAATCAGCTTGCTCCCCCCGTAGACAACACAGGGCCCTTAGACATGAAGAAGATGATTGAACAGGTGTTAGAAGAGAAAAAATTAGTGTCTGCAGAAGAGTGCCAGAGAAGAAGAGTACCATTCTGCACAACCATCATGCAAAAACCTTTGCCCTCAAAGTTCAAAATGCCATAGATAGCCGCATACACCGGGAAGACGGATCCCTATGATCATATGCAAAATTATGAGGCCCTAATGTTGCTACATGGATAGGAGGACGAGATAATGTGCAGGGCCTTCTCCTTAACTCTGTCCGGACATGTGATGAAATGGTTTAATAACTTGCTTGAAGGGTCTATTACCTCTTTTGACCAATTGTGAAGTGAGTTTCTTAAGGCGTTTGCGTTGAACAGTCAAAGAAGGAAGGAACCGACCTATTTGCTCACTATTAAGCAAGGAGCTAAGGAGTCTTTGAAGAATTATGTGGATCGGTTTAGAGATGCTACCTTAGAGGTACGAGATCTGCAAGTCGGTATAGCTGTGGCAGCTATGTTACAGGTGACAAGTCTGAGAAATTGCAAGAATCCCTGTCGCTAGACCAGCCAACTACCATCTCAGACCTGCTTTCCCATGCAAATAAGTATGTAACCCAGGAGGAAGTAATCAAAATGGTGACGATAGGAGAAATCAAGGATGGAAGGAAACGAGGAAGAGAGGTCACTGAAGCATCTTCTAGCCAACCAAGGAAGTTTGAAAAAGCTCCCACACTGAAATACTCTGCTTATACCCCACTCACTGAATCTCGAGCTATGGTATTAGCAGCTATTGAGGGGTCAGGTCTTATACAGACTCCAAAGAAGGCGTCAGGGAATCTGGGCCGTGATTTAAGGTTGTATTGCGATTATCACTCAACGCATGGGCACACAACCGAAAAATGTAGGGAGTTGATGAATCAGCTAGAAAAGCTAGCACGAAAGGGAAAAATAAACTGTTTCGTATGGAGAGGTGATAGAACTAACTATCCTGCGCAGAATAGAGGAAACAATTTCAGAGATAGAAGAGGTGAAAACAGAGGACCTATTAGACGAAATGAAGGTGAAAGAAGAGATGATGACAGAAGGGTAGAAAGAAGGAATCGAGAGGAAGATAATGAACTCACAAGGCCAGCTATTAATGTGATATCCGGAGGAGAGTCATTAGCTGGCACTTCTTCCTCATCTCGAAAGACCTACGCCCGACAAGCTTATCAAATTAATTCGGTAATGGAGAAAAAGCATGATGAAGAGCCCATTACTTTCACGCCAGCTGACAAAGGTGATGTAATAACCCCTTATGATGACCCAATAGTGATTTCGGCGGTAATAGCAAAACACCCAGTGCGTCGCATCCTAGTTGATAATGAGAGTTCGATAAATTTGATTTACTGGAGTTGCTTTGAGAAAATGAACATCTCGAATGATAGACTGAAGCTAGTAACCACACCACTATATGGCTTCTCAGGAGAAAAAGTGAAGGTGGAGGGCGCAGTTCAGCTACCTGTGACATTGGGGGAAAGCCCGAAGTGTGTCACTCGACAAGTGTTATTTATGGTGGTGAAGTCAACGTCAGTGGCGTACAATATGATCCTCGAGCGGCCATTGTTAAATGACATGAGAGCGGTAGTACACCCCTGCTATTTGTTAATGAAGTTTCCGACTGCCCACGGTGTTGGACAAGTAAGGGGAGATCAAAAGAAAGCCAGAACATGTAATGTCACATCCGCCACATGCAAAGGGATTCAAAGGAAGGAAACCCTTACAATTGAAGAACTGCCTAAACCAAAACCTGATGAGGAAATGGAAACAATCCAGTTGGATGACGAAGATAAAGGGAAAATAGTATATGTGGGAAGCCAGCTGCCTGAAGAAGTAAAAAGGGAGATAGTCCGATGCTTAAAAGAGAATTCTGATGTGTTTGCATGGACCCCAGCCGATATGCCTGGAATAGACCCTGAAGTTATTTGCCATCGGTTGAACGTAATCTCAGGGGTAAAGCCGATAAAATAGAAGAAGAGGAATTTTGCTCCAGAGAGGCAACAGGCAATAAACGAAGAAATCTCAAAGTTGTTGCAAGCAGGATTCATCAGAGAAGTTAATTATCCGGAGTGGTTGGCTACTATTGTGATGGTGAAAAAAGCCAACGGGAAATGGAGAATGTGTGTGGACTTCACAGATCTGAATAAAGCTTTTCCTAAGGATTCGTATCCATTACCTCGAATTGGCAAGATGGTAGACGAAACTTGTGGGTATGAATTACTTAGCTTCTTGGATGCCTTCTCAAGATACCACCAAATCATGATGCATCCGAATGATGAAGAGAAGACTTCGTTCATTACCGATGTTGGGACATATTGTTACCGAGTAATGCCATTCGGTTTGAAGAATGCGGGGGCAACCTACCAGCGCATGGTAAATAGGGTGTTCCAAGACTTGTTGGGCAACACCATGGAAGTTTATGTCGATGATATGATCATCAAAAGCCGACAGGGAGAATCACATGCCAAAAAAATGACAAAGGTATTCAACATGTTGCGGCAGTTCAAGATGAAGTTGAATCCTAATAAATGCTCATTCGGGATGAGGTCTGGAAAGTTTTTGGGATTCATGATTACTAATCGGAGGATAGAGGCTAATCCTAAGAAAGTTCAAGCTATTTTGGACATGAGACCACCCAATACTGTAAGAGAAGTTCAAAGGCTGACAGGGAGGACAGCAGCCTTGAATCGTTTTTTGTCCAAATCAACTGAAAGAAGTCTACCCTTTTTTAAGGCAATAAAAGCAAGAAAGAACTTTAATTGGATGGAAGAGTGCAACGACGCCTTTGAAAGGTTGAAAGACTACCTAAAAGAGTTGCCTCTGTTATCCCAACCACAACCCGGAGATCACCTCCTCATGTACCTCGGTGTAGGAGAGAAAGCTGTAAGTGCAGTCCTATTAAGGAAAGAAGGAGATAGGGATTGCCCGATCTATTATGTGAGTAAAGTCCTGCTAGATGCCGAGATAAGGTACCCCTTAGTTGAAAGGATAGCTTTATCCTTGGTGATGGCAACCCGAAAGTTACGACCTTACTTCTAAGCTCACTCGGTGACTATCTTAACGGATCAGCCTTTGAGACAAATACTGCAGAAACCAGAGCATTCCGGTCGTCTGATCAAATGGGCCATCGAATTAAGTGAATATGACATACACTTCCAGCCTCGCCAAGCAATAAAAGGGCTGGCGTTGGCAGATTTCATTGTAGAATGCACTGGCCGAGCAGTCCGTGTAGAAACAGAGTTAGTTTGGTAGAAATTATTTGTGGATGGAGCTCGTAACATGGATGGCAGTGGAGCCGGAATTGTGCTAACTTCGCCTGAAGGGAAAACCTATGAGTATTCCCTACGTTTCGACTTTCCAAGTTCGAACAGTCGAGTACGAAGCCTTGATAGCTGGAATGAAACTTGCTGAGAAAATGGGAGTCATCAACTTAATGGCCCATAGCGATTCGCAATTAGTGTTAAACCAGTTCTCAGGTGAGTATGAAGCACGAGAACCCGCTCTAGTCCCTTATCTGCAGAAATTGCAATTATTGGCACATTCATTTAAGAACTTCCAATTGACTCAGATAAAACGGTCAGAGAATAACCATGCAGATGCCCTTTCAAAGTTGGCTTCTTCAAGAGGAGTTAAAGGGGGTATGGTTAAAGTGGAATCCCTCGCAAGGCCAAGTATTGAAGAAGAAGATGTCTGTGATGTCGAAATCAGAGGCGATTGGAGAAGCCCAATCAAAGACTACATACTGGGGGGCACACTCCCTACTAACAGAGACGAAGCTCGAAGGTTGAAGTTAAAAAGTGCTAGGTTTACCGTGGTGAATGGGGAACTTTATAAACGGGGATTTACAATGCCCCTGTTGAAGTGTCTAAGGCCCCAACAGGCTGAGTACACCTTAGCTGAAGTTCATGAGGGAATATGCGGTGAACATTTGGGGGCTCGAGCCTTGACCTCGAAAATATTACGCACGGGGTTTTATTGGCCTACCTTGAGGAAGGATGCCACAGACAAAGTGAGAAGATGTGAAAAGTGTCAGAAATTCGCTCCTATAACTACCGCGCCTGTTTCGGCTCTTCAGAACACTCTCCAACCAACTCCATTTGCACAATGGGGACTAGATATCCTGGGGCCTTTTCCCTTAGGCTCAGGACAAAGGAAGTATTTGCTTGTGGCCACAGACTACTTCACAAAATGGATAGAAGCCGAGCCTTTGGCTATAATTTCTGAGAAGAAGGTGGAAGCAATGGTGTGTAAAGACATAATTTGCCGATTTGGGATCCCCCGTGTGATAAATGCAGATCATGGGAAGCAGTTCGACTGTGATGCTTTTCGAAATTTTTGTAGTGGCCTGAAGATTCTCCTAAGAATATCTTCTGTGTCTTACCCACAGGCCAATGGGCAGGCAGAGGTGAGCAATCGAACTATACTGCACGGGTTGAAGACTAGACTGGACAAGGCAAAGGGAGCATAGGTAGATGAGCTCCCAAGTGTCCTATGGGCTTATAGAACGACAAGCAAAGTGTTAACAGGTGAAACACCGTTCAATTTGGTATATGGCATTGAAGCCCTCATCCCAGTAGAAGTTGGAGCTGAGTCACCCAGACTAGTCCCTTACATTGAGGAACTTAATTCTCAAGGACTAAGGGAAAATCTTGACCTGATAAATGAGCTGAGAGACCAGGAAAAAGTGAGGCTGGCTGCTTACCAACAGAGAGTAGCCACTTATTACAATGCACCAGTCAAGAACAAAGAATTGCAAGAAGGGGACCTTGTATTTAGAAAGTCGGCAATTACAAACGCCCATAGGGAAGATGGAAAGCTCCAGGCTAATTGGGAAGGACCATACAGAATCAGAAAAATGGTTGGACCTAGCACTTGCACCTTAGAAATCTTGCAAGGAAAGAAAATCTCAAAGACTTGGAATGCCAACCATCTTAAGCTATATTGGCAGTAAACATTGTAATTTTTGCTTTCTGATTGTTATTATTCTTGTCTTTACTTTCCCATCTATTGCTACATTACTTTACAGATGTTATTATTTTTTCGATTCATTATTAAAGGCCAGCCAATCATTTTTTATATTCTTTAATGCAATATGTGAGACAGATTATGTGTTACAGGAATTGAAATGAGGCAACAGCTGGCAAACAAAAGTCCCTAAGCGAAAAATGCGCGAGACAGGCAAACATACAAGTCCCTAAGCAAAAAATGTGCGAGACGGGCAAACACAAAAGTCCCTAAGCGAAAAATGCGCGAGACGGGCAAACACAAAAGTCCCTAAGCGAAAAATGCGCGAGACGGGCAAACACAAAAGTCCCTAAGCGAAAAATGGGCGAGACGGGCAAACACAAAAGTCCCTAAGTGAAAAATGGGTGAGACGGGCAAACAAAAGTCCCTAAGCGAAAAATGAGCGAGACGGGCAAACATAAAAGTCCCTAAGAAAAATGCGCGAGATGGGCAAATCTAAAAGTCCCTAAGCACAAAGGTGCAAGACGGGCAAAAGACCAATCCTTAAAAAAGTGCACAAAAAGACAAATCGCGGAATCATCAAGCACTAGGCAAACAGACATGTGCGAAATCCAAATAACACAAAGATACAGATTATATAGCATGTTACGAGTCTTGATTACTCTAATAAGTCCTTAAAAGAAAAGAGCGCGAGATAGGCACAACGCCCAAGAAAAGTTCATCTTTGAACAGGAATGACAAAGCTGTCTCAAAGTAGAACTCGGGGAGCAACATGGTGTAAAGGTACGCTTTATACCGTGAAAATAGAATTATTTCATATTTTTATGCTTTAATGCTGCTCTTTAGAATCTTGTGATGTAGCAGTTATAAAAACAAAACATCAATTCAGAGAAGAAAAGAGGAAAAAGCTGCAAAAAGAAATGTACTTTTCATTGAATGTTTACAAACAGAGGAAAATACAAAATCCTAATCTACATTGAGTACTAAGTCATCTGGCTGAGAAAAAGCCGCCTCGACACCGGAACCCTCAATAACCGAGGAATCAGAAACTTGAGGAATCGAAGCACAGGGATCCTGGGGAGCCGAAGGAGCCATCCCGGATGAAGGATCATCACTTGAAGGCCCAACCACAGCTACGGAGTCTGGCACAGGATCAACGGCTGTGGAATCAGAAATCTGGAACTCATCACCGTCCAACCCTAAAAGTGCCTCGATAGACTCAGGCTGACCGCCCGCCTCGATAGTCTTAGGAACGTCACACACTGTTGAAGGTTCAACTCGATCACGTGCGCCAGAAGACTCAGGATGACGTTGTGGCTGTCGAGGAGGCCACGGGCCCTCAAGATTGTCCAATTCGTCCCCAGCACCCTCCTCCAAATAGGCATTCGGACCTTGTGAGTCGGGCTCGTACTTGGTCCAAGAAGGAGCTGCATAGTACTTGGCCTCCTCAGTAAAGAGCAACTCAGAAAAAGTCTCGCTAGGCCGATGCTTCTCCAACCACGAACGAGCTAAATAGAAACCGTACTTGATGAATCCCGCCGCGAACATTGCTTTCTTATCATAGCAATGTTGGGACAAGCGGTACTTACGAATGGCCTCGGCCCGAATCTCTCTCTGACGGTCCAGTACGTTATGCAGCTCCTCAATGGCTTCATCCCGTTGTCTCTCCATGGCTTCCCGGTTATTGACAGCCTTATTATAAGCTTCTTGGTACCCCTAAAGGGAAGCCACCTTCGCTTGCTCTTCTTGGAGTTTTTTCTCAAGATCAGCATTCCTTTGCTCGAGATCAGAGTTCTTTTTATTTAGCTCCTCCGTCCTTTTGGGATAGGGACGAAGCTGGACAACCTCGTTCATAAGCTCCATTTTCTGCTCTCGAAGTTCACCAATGTCTTTATCGGCTTGCTCACTGAGGGCCCTGTGTCGAGCATTAACAGCCGCAATTTGCTGAGCCATCTGACAAAAAAAAAACAAACAAACAAACAAAGACTCAACAAACCTGACGAAAAAGCATAAAAAGAAAAAAACTAATTACCAAACAAGCACAAAGCTTACCTTCATCGCGAGGTAGTCAGAATTATCCTCCGCTTCAGTCAGATTGGTGAAAAGCCTTGCCTCGTCGCGAGGGAGAATGGTGCTCCAAGCCAGGTGGGATGCTATCCCGGCATCCTCAATGCTGTCGTTGTCATTTACCCCGGGATAGGTCTGGAAGTCTTCTCCACCTACAACGACCCCGCTATCAACTTGATAGCGCCTCAAAGTCGAATCGGCCACCTTAGGCAAAATTGGTCTTGTAGGCATTGTGGCTTCAATAATTAGCCTCTTCCTGTATTTGTGCCTAGGCTGGCGAGGAACAGACCTATCCTCAGTAACTCGAGATCCACCCTCTTGACGGGCTGAATCACTCCTCTGGGACTCTGAGCTCTCGCGGTCATCCGAACCACGATCAGGGACAAGAGGCCTCTTTCGTTTATTTCTCCTAACCTCTTGTGTAGGATGGCTGGATACACCAGCGGCAGGAGAAGGGGCAGTAGGAGCACGAGCTGGTACAGAGGAGGGAGCATGAGCTAGTCCAGATGAGAGAGCACGAGCTGGTCCAGATGAAGAAGCCCCAGCTTGCGACTGAGAAGCAGGAGCCGCTCGAGCAGCATCACTGGCATCCCTCCTACGCAAAAACTCCTGAAAGTTCATACTTGCACAATATAAGAAGGAATTAGCTGACCAAGTAAAACGCCACACCCACGTATATAAGAAGTAAAAAGGAAATTAGAAAACTAAAAAACCACTAATATCCTCTAAACTATTCAAGGATGAATTCAAGGGGAAATCGACGAAGGGACTCCCAAAGGCATCAGCCCGAGCCCACTCAGGATTCTCCTCTAACTGATCACTAGTACCCGCAGCCTTAGGGGTCTCATCCTCCGAGTCCGAAGAGGATTCATCTACAAGATGACCTATAGGGGTGGATGCTTCGGCTACGACTACCGAAGATGGCTGACTAGGACCAGCATCAAGAACACATGGAGTTGCAGGCAAGTTAGATGGGGCAGCAGAAGTCCCAACAACGGTCCTGCTTACCCCCCAGTCGGCAGCGGTGATATTCTTTGGGGTTAAAAGGGAGAATAAGTTACGCTCCCCGGTAGAACAGATCCGCCGAATAGGCTCACCAAATTGGTCTCTCAAAGTTTCTGCTTTGAATCTTTCTGAGCACTGTGAGTGGTCGGAAGTATCACGATTCCATCTCTTGCGGATCCGTAGGTCGCTTGGAATCTCGACAACGACCCACTCACTCTCAAAGCCACGCAGTTTATTGGGAAGATTCGAGAAGATCTTATTATTAGGAAACTCGTCGATCTTCAACCGTTGAAGAGAGAACGTTATCAACCCTTTCAACCCACGAACTCTGAAAAAAGTGCTTAAAAGAGGAACAGTTGGGACAATACCCAAGTGACGACACACTATGGAAAATGCTACCAACTGGGCCCACGCATGGGGATGGAGTTGACACGGGACGATATCCTTATACCTAAGAAACGCTTCACCAAACTCCGGAAGAGGGAAGCGAAAACCGAAGGATAATGAGGCCTTATGAACGGCTACGCCATTTCTAACCAAGTCGGGTGTAGCCTCCCTTGGACTGGAAGTCGATAAGGATAACCTGACAGAAGAGGGAAACGAGTCCTAAAATCCTCTAAGTCAGCATTTGTCAAAGAACACAGAACACCCCCGGTTCTGAGTGTTTTACCCGGACGTAGCAAAGACATAGCGAAGGAATGACCTGTTAGGGCGACAGACCTACTAGCGGAGACCTGCGGGAGACCTAGGCTTTACGCGGAAGACCAAAAACACCTGCGGGAGGCCTAAATCTGAATGCGAAAGGTGATAAATAAGGCAACAGATATGCACTTACTGAAATGAACGAGAGATCCTGACGAGAGAGCGACAGGCCCTTTTAGGTGACAGACTCTTTTGGCTAGAGAGCTGAAAGATGGGCGACAGACGACTGTTCAAAGGTTTTCGTGCACTCTCTTGACGAGCCCCAGCGGTTTATATAGCCGCGATAGAGAATGCTAAACGTCGCGCCCGATTACGTCTGTCACAGAGTAGAGCTTTTTCACCTGCAAAAAATACCAGAAGAAATAACAAAAAATAGAGAAGACTATTCACGGTGGGCTAAAGCCCAAAAAAACACACATATTTATACTCTCTTGGTTAGAAAAATCCAACAAGAGAGTGGGGAGTAATTGATATGACAAAGTATACCAACTTTGGGCCAGGCCCAAGGTTCATCAAAGACCACAACGTGGCAGGAGATCACTAGGCCACGTGGCCTTTAGCGACAGACCCCTGACGCCGCATAACACCTGTCGCTAGGCGACAGACTCTCAGCCTATCGTCTGACGCCACAACGCGACACGTGGCATCAGTTCCGTCTACCGACTGGCGACAAACCCCTGACGCCGCATCGTGATTCGCGAGATGGTCTCTCACCAACGACAAGGTTCGAGTTCATCTGTACGTGGAATTTGTATTACATCTGGATACAAACTCTTAGCAAAGTTACGTACTTATCCCCAGGTAATTAACCTAGAATATTCGCCTATAAATAGGCTTCAGGTATAATCTTATTCCCTAATTTTTTTACTACTGGCTTTTACGCTTCCCAATACTGAAGAACTTTCTGCTGACTTAAGCATCGGAGTGTCTACGCAGGGAATCACCCCTGTGTCTCTTTGACTTTTCTTGTTTTACAGAAGCTTCTTGGAGACACGTGGAGACCAAGTACGAACTTCGACGTCAGCATACCTTTATTGTTGTTTTGTGCAACAACATATGTAAAAGAAAAGTAAAGTATCGCAGACAGCCCAACCAAATAAGATGTATAGAAAAAGGTGGAAAATAGGGTCACGGGCTGTGACATTAGCATCTTACTTTTTGTCTTATTGACCATATATGCATGCAAGGTGGAAAAGGAATGTGACTTCCTTATGTTGGCAATGTATTTTTTATTCTTATCCTCCAATAGTGAAAAGGATGATGACATGTGGCATGATATTGTCAAGGAGAGAGAGAGAAATGGTGAGTCATGCTTTCTTTATCTTTTAGTGGTCTAGTCTCGTTTGTTGTCCTTTTTCAATCTAATTTCTACTCAAATCACAGAAATTCATCTTAAATTTTTTTATTTGCAAAACTTGAGGAAATTAAGAAAATTAAAGGAATAATTAACAAATTAAATGAGGGAATTAAATAATAATTAAGCAATTAAGCACAAAATAACTTTACTTTCATAGAGTTATTACATACTTAGCTTCATTTCTTTGTCTTGGATCCCTCGTATCAGGGAGGTGTACTCAATTCCTTCATTTTTTTAATATTAAGCTTTCTTGTGATTTAGATATTGTGTCGCAAAGTCCCTGTGCCGATGATCTTTTCATCTGCGTCGATACTCTCAAAGAAAGTCTTAGGCTTTCCATCCATCATTTTGTCGTGGACTTCCTCAATGCTTCACGCATCACTTTCTCCCAATTAATGCCCAACACATGGACAAATTTGATGGGTTTCATCGTTCTTTGCAAACTCACCTATGTTCGGCCTTCTCTAAATCTCTTTAGGAAGTTCTTTACCTTTAGGTCGAACAATAAAGTGAAAGGGTTTCTCACCTTGTACTCCAAAAGGGGTTTATCCTGTTTTAGGAACCATTTCACAACTTGGTGTAAGAGCCTCGCCCGATCACCAGGCCGACGGCGAGCATCCCCTAGGCGATCCACGTCCCAAGTTTACCTTGACAGCGAGAATAGGCGGTCGCCCAACACTCACCAACAATGTATTGTCCGCTCTAAGAGGTCGCCCACCCTCACGGCTTTACGTCAAGGCTCCTGAAGAACTCAGGATAATGCCTTGAACGTGTTTTCTGAGGCTCGAACCCCGGCATCCTTAGATAGTGTAAGGCTCGGGTATCTAAGGATGCCGGGGTTCGAGCCTCAGAAAACGCGTTCAAGGCATTATCCTGAGTTCTTCAGGAGCCTTGACGTAAAGCCGTGTGGGTAGGCGACCTCTTAGAGCGGACAATACGTTGTTGGTGAGTGTTGGGTGACCGCCTACTCTCGCTGTCAAGGTAAACCTGGGGCGTGGATCGCTTAGGGGATGCTCGCCGTCGGCTTGGTGATACGGGCGAGGCCTTGACGATGTAAGTAAGAGTAAACCTAGGGCGTGGATCGCCAAGGAGATGCTCGCCATCGACCTGGTGATCGGGCAAGGCTCTTACATTTGGAAAGGTTGGAAACATGGATTTGTCACATTTCCTCCTCTATCTATGTCTTTAGGTTAGCCGATCTGCACTTCTTGTAAAGATTATGCTTTTATCCATCCCTCTTTCTTATTGACATATGAAAAGAGATTTCATGAGATACTATCTTTCTTCAGACCTTTGGATATAAAGAAGCTTGTCATTCGTGACTTTGTTGGCAAGCTGATGTCCAAACACTCTCTTAGTACACTTTGTTCTTTCATACATATGTTTTGTTCTTATATTTCTTGCAACTACCCTGTTCTTTCTTCATTTTTCCTTGTAGACATGTTTTCCATAACCAAAGATTCTCTCATAGTTGAGCTTATTAGGATGAATTCGTATTCTCCACCTACTCTTACCATCTTTGCGCAGGCCACTCCTTAAGCCAAGAGGAAAACAGGTGGTTATCAATGAATGCACAACAAGAAGGATAAAGGGAAAACAACGGTGGTGGTTCATCTCCCTATTTACTAGGTGATGAATTTGTTTGATCATTCTCCATGTGACACTTTCTTTTTGAGTTCTTACTTGGTTTTTTTTTTTTGCCAAATTCATAGGGCAAGCCAGCTAAATTTGGTTGATTGTGGGAAGATGTTTATTTGCTTAAGTGAGGCCTTGTTGCTTTTGACTTAATATTGTCTCTTAGAGTAAGAATAGTGGTTTGAAAAATGTCAAACCGCCTATACTCTGACTAAGGCGATAATATTCCTACGAATAGGGATAAGTATCAGACTCTTCAAGGTGATGTCTCCTTTTCTATTCATGCCTTTAGTGCATAAACAATATTAGGTAATGATGCTTTCTTTCTCTTTGCAGACTACAATGACAACTTTAGTCATGGCCGAAAGGTGTAGCCAACATAACTACAAGAAGTCTCACCTTCTTGCATACCATCACAAGTTAACCTCTCAATTAGATAGCTTTAAAAAGGAACATGACAATTCTCTAGCCACTTGCTCTTGTCTTAGGAAAATTCCTGATGCATCCAAGAAAGAGAAAGAGAAGTTAGATGGCATTGTAGGGGGAGTTTAAGGAGATAGTTAAACATTTGGAATCTACCATGGAAGATGTTTGACAGGTGGCTATTACAGAGTACAAGCCATCTGAGGCCTTTACTTTTAATGTCTCAATTATGAGCCTTAGAGCTTTGAGGGTTAGGTTCAACATTCTTTTTGACATGATGCAACTAGATCATCCAGATATCAATTACCCTAAATACACCCTACTCCAAGTAGTACGTGATGCTGGGAAACACCTTACCACATTGTCTGCCTCTAGACTTTCTAAGCCTCATACGGACTCACATGAACAACCTGAGGATGACGAGCTCACTGAAATGGTGAGGAACTTGTAAGGGATATTTTCTGAAGATGGTATGGACGTTAATGCCTAGGATTCTGCTACTACAGCCGACCAGTGAGTGTTCTTTCATTTATTTCATGTTTTTCCCTTAGGCTATTGTTTTTTAGGCTTTTAGATACAATGATGTTGGATGATGACTATTAGTCTAAAACGCCTTGACATTTTGCCACACTTCACTTTTTCTTCTTTTGCATGAATTAATCATATTGTTGCTTCACTTGGTTGCTTGATTTGCAACAATTTTGTAACTTTGCTAATATAAAGTGTCGGATTTCCTTTTTGCATCTTTGTCATTATTGCATCCATTAATGTTGCATTTTCCTCTCATCTCATCTTATTTGACTCAGCTAATATTGTATATGCTTCACTTATTCAACTAGAATATCTCATCATGTTGAATTTCTATCATAAAGAATACGTTACCTCTTATTTTCCCCTTTCTTGATCAAAAATATGAAGTCTACTATAGTGATGCATGCTTAAACAGTATCATTTGCTTAGTAAGCTGTCACATCCCGTGACTACATTATTTCATGTTTTCCACACATTTTATATGGTTGGGCTATCTGTGATGCCTTTATACACTGTTCATCTGTAATAGTAAACAAATTATTCAATATTTATTTATGGTAAATTAATATTCACAAACTGTAAAAGTTAGTTTACATCCCCTTGAAATAAAATTTCCAACTAGTAGTAATGTATAAACGAGTCTGAATATATAAATGTAAACGTGATACCTTGGGAATCCATTATACGACACTTCGAGCTTCTCAAGCGTATTTAATCCATGGTTTGGTACTTCAGATATTCTTTATATCAAATCTGTGATGATGAAAGTAAAAGGAGTGAGCAAACCACAGCTCAGTAAGAGAATTGTATGCAAATTTTGATATCACGAAGACTATATGCAGTAAAACCTTTTAGTTTACTATCGGTATGCTGTGCACATTATAAGGAAATGATACGATAGTCGGTCGGCAAATCCAGATAAAGTAAGGAAGGTATTTTGAAATACCTGCCTTGTCTTGAAAACCCAAAGCGACTATAGGGAGTAGAAATTTATTTTTTTTCATATATCCTTATTTCAAATTATTGCATATAAATATTTCATACACTTGATAATCACAAAGTTTCCACCACTGAAATTATTACTTTCACACGTGTAACAGTAAAATAACTGTTTAATTATAATAACAATTTAGTAATAAAACACTTTAGAAAATCATCATAGTTTTATGAAATTATTACTAAAATCAATAATAACACGTGAAATCATAATGGAGACCAGACAACACCCAAATGATATCATGCTATAAGTCCCATAAGGAATAATAGGGTACACGTGAGATCCCTGTAGGGACAGTATAATAAACTCATGAGATCTATGGCCATAGTCTATAGGTGTCCTCGGTCGTACACTGATCAGGTGTCAACCAGGATGCTGAAGAAAGGATCAGTATCAACAGCTTCACACATGAGTAACACATGAAACACGTGACACGTGAGCATGATACGGGGCCTATTAGTCTCAAAACAGTATATAATAAATCTCATTACCTTTATGGAATTTAGTAAGATCAATGATGTTTTCCAGAAAATCCATAAAGGTATAAATCATAATATTTCGTACAGTGAAAAACAATTTATAAGATAATCACAAAGTAGTAATAAAATTTCAAAACTGTTCTTTTTCACCGTAGAATACATACACACATGTTTCCATACTTTCTTTCCAAAACTTGAAATTCAAAGTTATTGGAAATCAATTCCAATATTTTCATAATTAATGAAAAAATAAAAATATTTATTTTTCAAAATTAACAATAATTCCACCAACACATTTTTCACTATAAAACATGTGCAGAGACATTTTAGTCTCAAAACAATAGTTATACAGTGATAAAGCCTTTATGGAAATCATTACACGTGATAAAATTTATTTAATCCATAAAGGAAAATCATAATAAATTAGTGAATATTATACTGAAAATTATTTATAAAATATTTACTATTCACCATTTCACTTCACCGATCACACATTTCCCTATAAAACACATGGAATGAATTTTCGGTAGTTTAATCTTTACCGAAATCGGTATCATGAATATTTAATAAGTACTTTTCGGTAAATTCACCGTTTATGAAAAATAATTAATTTATTACTTTTGAGGCTAGGAAAAATACCAATAATGCACTAAAATTTTTAATAATTTTTTTTGAAAATATCTTTAGTAAATTTCGGCAACATAACGACTGCCAGAATCCTAGCCTACCTGCACTTCCAAACACAGTCTCAACAGCCAGAAACCACAATTTCGTAGCATTTCAAGGCAATTCAATATCCAATAAATCTTATAAAATTCATAGCATGAAAATCATGCATTCGGATATCCTTACAAATTCACACACGCATCTCTTACCAGTCTTATGAAGTTGAGCTTCCCATTTACGCTAACTGAAATCCGTCAACTCGGGCTGCAAAATAATTTTATCAAAAATTATTAATATTTTTCCTTTTAATTTTAAGCCACTAGTATTCATAAAATGCAGCCACTAACGTCATGTTATAAGCACAACCAGTATAAATTATACTGGTGCTGAAATTCAACTTCCTCATTTTTGTTTCTTTTTTGGTTTTATTTTCACCAATCCTTCTCTTTTAATTTCTATATTTATTTTCTATCAAAATCCCTAATTCTTAGCATTAATTCATGCAAAAATCAAGTCATGGCCAAAACCTTCTTTGGCCATTTCATTGACTTTTCCATCTTTCTTCAATCTTCTTATTTCCATTTGGTTCTTTATAGTTCACGTGTACATTCCTTGACTTCTACTTGCATGAAACCCCAATTTCCTTTATCCTTTCATGCCAACCGAAGCTTCCATAATTTGCCAATTTTTGGATTCTTCATGCTTTCAAGTTTTCAAGCTTCCTCTTCATTTTATTTATATTCTAAAATTCATTTCTTATCATTCTCATAAAATTTCCAACCTAATTCCCTTCTTGTTTTTCATCTACATCAAGATCCAAACTTATTCCACTTTCATAATCCAACAAGATTTAACTAAAATAATTCTATAACCATGTTGATTATGTCATAAAACATGAAAATTTACCATTAAATATCAAGAAAAGCATGGGGTCATGGAAGCTCACCTTGACCGAATGGTGCTTCTCAAAGCAGAGCAAGTTTTCTGTTTCAATTTCAGCCCTCTTCTCTTGTCTCTTTGATGGTTTAAATGATGAAGGGAAGGTGGATGATAATGGTTAAAGGGTTAGCTATCAAAGTATGATTTTTGCTGAATTTTTTTTTTTGGAAATCGGTAGCCAAAACAGAACACCAAAATCCTTCAAAGCTAGCTCTCGTAGACAGTAGAAACTCGGTAATGAAGATGGAAAATTGGTTGCAATTCTTCTTCAATTAGTCTCCATTATATTCAAAGTACCCAATAGGAAATGGCCACCTAGTTCTTATCTTATTTTCCTCATCATTTTAGGTCTAAATTGCATTAAATTGCTGAAGAATTTGACAGCATAAAGGAACGGTTGGAATGGTTCCTTGCTGTCCCGTTTTCTGACCAAGTTTCTTCTTCCTTTTTGTGAGCTTTAACCAATAAAATTTTCTTATCTATTAAACCTTTAATACTCCATCTTTTAAGCAATATTTCCCTTATATTTTCTACTATAAACTTTATAATCAAACTCAATAAAAGTCTCCAGCTGGCCACGCATAATGGCATAATTAAGGAAGCTTACCGTCCACACTTGGCTGCACTTTCTTGGCTTTTCTTGGCCTCTTTTGCTAACTATTTCATCCAATAAAATTTAACTTCATTTTAGATTGTTAACTCCCCTTCCTTCTATATTATTCCTATTGCCTTTTTATCATCCTTTAGCAAATTTCCAGCCATGCAATTCACGACAGCAAGGGTGACGTGCAATACATATTTTCTGCACACTTTGTTCACTCTTCTTGCTTACTTTTAGTATATCTTTCAGCCAACAAATCATCCAATAAAATTCCACCATATCTCTACTTAATAAAGTCCTCTTTATCTATCATTATCATCCATTTTTACTGTGACAACCATAAATTTTTTAAATTAATATTAATTATGCAAAAAATTATTTTGGATAAATTGAAATCCAAATTAAATAAGAAATGAAAAATAAGTATAATTATATATTTATATAATTATATTATATAAATAGATTTTTATATAAATACATATGTACATAAATGAAATATATGTATATATATTATATATATATATATTGATATAATATATATATTATTTATACTTTTAAGAAAGTACATATGTATATGCTTATGTGTGTGTGTATATATATATATATATATATATATATATATATATAAATATGAACATTATTTTATGTTGAAGTGTAAATATATATATATATATATATACACACACACACACACACACACACACATATATAGGTATTTTGATACAAAATATGTATTTAAATACATATTATAAATAGTGTATTTATATATATAATTATAATTATAAAAGAAAAAAGAGAAGACAGAAATGAAATCGGGAGAACCCGATCCCGTTTCCTTCTTCTCTATTAGAAATAGAGAAGAGAAGCCGACGACAGCAGTAGCTGCCACCGTCGGCAAGAAAGGGGGGAAGAAAAGGAGAGGTCGTCTCCGACAAGAAGGAAAAGAGAAAGGAGGAAACGACGGTGTTGGTCGATTCGGGCACCGCCATTGCCTCCGACATCACCAACGAAGGGAGGTGAAGAGGAAAGGATGACTGGCGGTGAATGGAGAAGAAAAAAAGAGGGAGAAAAGAGAGGACAAGAGGCCAAAACCCACCGTCCCAGATTCGGCGCTGTCGTTGTCGATGGGGGAAAAAGAGGCCAGATCCGACTTCGTGGCAACCTCGGCCAGCTTCAGAGTGGCTGAACAGCAAGAGATGGGGGCTGATGATGGCCGAATCGGAAGGAAGAAGGTGGACCGGCTAAACCCAGCCGAACCGGTCTGAAAAGAAAAGAAAAAGAAAAAGAAAAGAAAAAAAGAAAAGAAAAAGAAAAGGAAAAAGAAAAGAAAAGAAAAAGAAGAAAAGGGAAAAAGAAAAAGGAAAAGAAAGAAGAAGAGAAATGGGTAGGAAAAATTTATGGAATTTTTATAATTATTATTTTTATTAAATAATTATACAAAATTATAAATTGAGTATGTTATTGAAATTGATAGAAAATCATACTCAGTGATTGAAGATGATGGAAATCGGGAGAAGTGGACTACGGGCGCGACGTAGTGAGGAAGTCGCCAACCCGGAACAGGTAAGGGATGCGTGTGTGATTTGTAGGGATATCCGAATGCATGTTTTTCATGCTATGAATTTTATAAAATTATTTGGAAAGTGAATTGCCTTAAATTGTTATGAATTGTGGTTATATGGTTGGTTGAATTGTATTTGAAAGTGCAGGGAGGCTAGGACACTGGCAGTCGTTATGCTGCCAAAATTTATTAAAAATAATTCTAAAATGACAGAAAATATCTTAATGCATTCTTGATTTCTATCCTAGCCTTCAAAGTGAGGACTTGATTATTTTCCATAAATGAGGAATTTACCGAAAATCAATTACTAAATATTCATGTTATTGATTTCGATAAAAGTTAAATTATCGAAAATTCCTCCCACGTGTTTTATAGTGGAATATGTGATTGGTGAAGTGAAATGGTGAATAGTGAATATTTTATAAATAATTTTTAGTATAATATTCACTAATTTATTATGATTTTTCTTTATGGATTAAATAAATTTTATCACGTGTAATGATTTTCATAAAGGCTTTATCACTGTATAACTATTGTTTTGAGACTAAAATGTCTCTGCACGTGTTTTATAGTGAAAATTGTGTTGGTGGAATTATTGTTAATTTTGGAAAATAAATATTCTTATTTTTCCATTAAGTATGAAAATATTGAATTAATTTCCAATAACTTTGAATTTCAAGTTTTGGAAAGCAAGTATGGAAATATGTGTGTATGTATTCTACGGTGAAAAAGAACAGTTATAAAATTTTATTACTACTGAGTGATTATCTTATAAACTGTTTTTCACCGTACGAAATATTATAATTTATACCTTTATGGATTTTCTGGAAAACATAATTGATCTTACTAAATTCCATAAAGGTAATGAGATTTCTTATATACTGTTTTGAGACTGACAGGCCTCGTATCATGCTCACGTGTCACGTGTTTCATGTGTTACTAATGTGTGAAGCTGTTGACGCTGATCCTGTCTTCAGCATCCTGGTTGACACCTGATCAGTGTACGACTAAGGACACTTATAGACTATGGCCATAGATCTCATGTGTTTATTATACTGTCCCTACAACGATCTCACGTGCACCCTATTATTCCCTACGGGACTTATAGCATGATATCATTTGAGTATTGCCTGGTCTCCATTATGATTTCACGTGTTATTATTGATTTTAGTGATATTTTCAGAAAACTATGATGATTTTCTGAAGTGTTTTATTACTAAACTGTCATTATAATTAAACAGTTATTTTACTGTTATACGTGTGAAAGTAATGATTTCAGTGGTGGAAACTTTGTGATTATCAAGTGTATGAAATATTTATATGCAGTAATTTGAAATAAGTATATATGAAAAAAATAAATTTCTACTCCCTATAGTCGCTCTGGGTTTTCAGGACAAGACAGGTATTTCAAAATACCTTTCTTACTCTATTTGGATTTCCCAGCCGACTATAGTATCATTTCCTTATAGTGTGCCCAGCATACCGATAGTGAACTAAAAGGTTTTACTGCATATAGTTTTCGTGATATCAAAATTTGCATACAATTCTTTTACTGAGCCGTGGTTTGCTCACTCCCTTACTTTTAAACATTTCAGATTTTCAGTGACTGTGAGATCTGACATATGAGGATTTTGGGTTGCGCATTTGAGGACAATGTGACAGCTTGACTGAAATATGAGGTACAATCATTTATTTTCTGTATTTAGACTTGTCTACAGTACTACTTTATTGTGAATTAAAATAGGGGATGTAAACAACATTATAATTTTAATATAAAATAGTTTAAATGAAAATGAAAAGTAAAGTATCATAGACAGCCCAACCGCATAAGATGTGTGAAAAAACGAAAAAAAAATGTGGTCACGGGCTGTGACATTTACATCACAAACTCTAAAAAATTTTGTGTTCAGCCGTGCATCATGATAACAGCAAATTGGATGCACGGTTTTTCTCCTCCTTTAATATATTCCTTCAATCAAAATTTTATCACTTGTCCAATAAATAATTTCTTCCCCTTGTAAATATATTTATTGATCTCTAATACCATGAAAATAATGCTTCCATTCTAAATTTTCTGATTTCACTTTCTTCCTTTACTCCATGCCTTACTTTCTATTCATCTCTTTAGTTTTCATTTTAATTCATATACACCATATTGTAAAATTAAAATTCCGAAAATTCCATAATGTAAAGTGAAATTTCATATTTAATATTTATTTAATTCTACTAAATAATTTATTTCAGTTATCAATCATTTACAATATAGTGTACAATGTAATAAAATCGAGTCTCACATAAGCTGCAACAACCTTTCTTGCTAACCATACTACATTGCAGAGGTGTTCTTTTTGTGATGAGGATTGCCTTTGCTTTTTACGTCAGAAACTTTCATGTGATAACATCTATTGACTTTTATCCTAATGTTCACATATAGGTATGATCTTAACTTGTTATTCACCACGAGGCATTTTTAAGTTTCCTAGCAAGCTTCCGCATTATACTTGGATTATCACCTCTAACATTTTGACAAATGGTCACGAATTTTTCTTTCATTTCCATGCCATCCTTTTTGTCATGCTACAGGCCTCAAATACATATTTTGGCACAGCTTTGCTTAGCTTTTTGATGTTTCATGGTTTTTCGAGGTGCGTCTAAGGTTAAGTTGGTTCATGCTTGGAGACTTGATGTCGCCATAATCTTGTAGCATTCTTAAGTTGGCTTAAGGAAAACCATTAGACTTTCTCATGATACAGGCGTGTAACATAACTCATTGTCCAACCCTTTGTAAACAATGCCTTGGCATTGTTCTTAACATAAATTCTTAAACTTAGGGAATTTTTTTGGGGTGTTAACTCTTTGACTGACTTGCCACGCTTGTCAAAGGGATAGCATTCTCAAATTTCTTTCAAGTGGCAACTTTCACTCTTATGCTATACGAAGATGAGTTTTCTCTTATCCTAAGGACGCTTCTATACTTGGAATGTATCAGAATGTGTTTTCTCCCGTCTAAAGGATGACTTCCATACTTAGAGTATCTAGGCTCAAAATGTACCCAAAAAAATATTAAAATTGAATAATTACTCAATTAGTTAACGAGTTATACGATTAGATTTAATGTAATTACTAATTATGTTGGTTTTTCAAAAAAATAAATGTAGGAAAAATTCTAAAAAATTTAAAATTTTATTAAATATATAATATAATTACTAAAAAAGCTAATAAAACAAAGTAAAAAAGTAAAAATTTATTAGACAAAGAGTGTCGAAATTCCAATGGCTCAACTTTGGCCAAAAAAATATAATGATCGAATAATGAGTTATTGGTTTAAGTTAAGAGTACAAAACTATTTATATAAATTTTTACTTGTTTCGTTTAATTTATTTATAGTTTGTTAGTTATTTATACAAAATAATTCCTTTTTTATGTATTGTAGCTAATAATTTCTGATTTTTACTTTTTTTTTAGTTTTACTATATATATTTTTTGGGCTCACTTAAAAAATAAATTCTTATACAATTATTAATAAATAATTATATATTTTATAATAAATATAGTAGGAAATTAAAAAAATAATCATTATCAAGTAATAAAAACATTAAAATGTAAAAATTTATCTTTATATAAATATTTATTAAATTTTAACTTTGGTTTAGTGTTTCTATGATATTTTTATTTAACTATATAAAAAATTAAATTAATTATTACATTCAAAATTATAAAAAAAATATTTGCAGCTTGCAAAATTTTAAAATAATTTGAATTAAGCCTGCTAAACGTACTTGATTTGAATCGAATCGAACCCGAAAATAACCAAACCTGAAAGTATCCGAACTTGAAGAAACCTGAATCCAAAAACACTCGAACCCGAAAATACCTGAACCTAAAGACTATTCGGACCGAACTGGCTCGTTTGCCACCTTCACCCTACTAAGTATTTAGTGTGGACTGGACTGATCACTAAGTACAACGCTCTTGACAAGATTGGTTAGTCGTGCAGACACGACTAGGGTACAACTATGTAAGAAAGGAAATATGACAAAAAGTAGCCTAAGCAAGAATGAGAGCCAAAAGGTCTCTTTCCCTTGGAAAGAAGGGCATATTTATAGACAAGTGGGGAGCACTAGATCGTGCCATGTGTCATTATCTGATGGAGTTTATTTATCTAAATTGAATTCGTCTGTCTTCAAGTCATGAAACTGAGGAGACCAAGAAACTGAGTAGGATTTGAGCTGGAACTATTAAGTCAGGCTAGGCGTGCAGTCTCTAGGCTCAGTCCATCCCTGACAAGCTTTTAATGAGAAGACCACTATTTAGTTTTTTAAAGTGGTACAGTCTCTAGTGAGAAGACCATTGTTTAAATTTTCAAAGTGATATACCCTTTGATAAGAGGACCACTATTTAAATTTTCAAAGTGGTATAGCCTTTAGTGAGAGGATCACTATTTAGATTTTCAAAGTGATGCAACCTTTAGTGAAAGAATCACTGTTTCCTTTGGTGAGAGGACTATTGTTTAGATTTTCAAAGTTGCACAACCTTTGTTGAGAAAACTATTGTTTAGATTTTTAGATTGGTACAGCTACCGATAGCACTGTCAAAATGGGCCAAGGCCCGTTGGACCGGCCCGGCCTAGCCCATTTATTCAGGGCTTAGACTTCATTTTTGTAGCCCATTTAAGCAAGAGGGCTTTTTGGCCAAGCCCATTTAGGCCCAGGCCTAAATGGATTTAGACTGGGCTTAAATGGGCCGAGCCCGTTTTAATTTTTTAATATTTTTAATTATATTAAAATTTTGTTTTTATTTTAATTATTTATATGTTTAACATTTTAATTAAAGTAAAATATATAAAACTAATACTATTTAGTATTACTAATTTACTTCAAACCAACCTAATGACTCACAACCTTTTACACATGCTAGTTGGAAAGGGAAGAGTACATTTGCTTTAAGTGATGTAAGTTCATTTTTGTTTTTTAAATATATACTTTATTTTAAATTCTCTTTTATAATGACAATTAATTTATTTTGAAATGTTCAAGGATATAGGCTTTCAAAAGATTTGAAACTATTCAAGTAGAAGAACCAAAATCTCAATTAGATCTTTATTTAAAAGAGCTAAAGATTATGGATCGTATAATTGAAAATTTAAATGTGCTGCAATGGTAGAAAGATCATAAGCCAAGATTTCCAAAGTTTACAAGTATAGCTTGTGATATCTTGAGCATTCCAATAACAACAATAGCATCGGAGAGTTTTTTTAGTATTGGTTTTTGTGTTTTAAATAAGTATTGAAGTTCTCTAAATCATGAGAACGTGAAAACTTTCATTTACATCCGAAATTGGATTTTTGGTTTTGAAAGTACTATTATTAATTAGTTGACAATTTTTAATCAATTCATAAGTTTAATTCTTGTGAGTTCTTATATTGTTCTTTATTTATATTTGTAAATGGCAAAGTTGAAAAAGAATTGATTGAATATGATTGACACTATGGAGGAGATGGATAGACATGGATCTATTTATCATGTTTTTTATTTTTAATATTGTTGAGACATGTTTTTCAGTATCTAGGTTTGTTAAAACAATTTATATTATGCTTGTTAAACTATTAATATGTAATGTTCAAATGATGTTGAATACTTGATGGATTTGATGTGAATTTATTTGATGTTTGTTTAATTTTTATTCAAATTTTACTTTGTTTATTTACTAAAAATGGGATTTTAATATAAAATTTAATTTTTTTTAATTTCTTATACAGGCCGGCCCATTTAAGCCCGTTAGCCCTTAAGGCCAGATAGGGCTTGCATTTTTAGGCCCATTTAACCAAAAAAGCTTTTTGGCCCGACCCATTTATGGCCTGGCCTGCTAGCCACCGGTGAGACGACCACTGTTTAGATTTTCAAAGTAGTACAACCATTGGTAAGAAGACTACTGTTCAAATTTTTAAAGTAATAGAACTTCTAATAAGAAGACCGCTATTTGGATTTTCAAAGTGATAAACCTCTAGTGAGAGGACCACTATTTATATTGTCAAAAAAGGTACAACCTATGGGAAGAAGTCCATTGATTAGAGTTTCAAAGTAGCAAAACAAAAACAAAACAAAAAAAAAACAAAAAACAAATATAAATATAAAAAACGAGGGGCAAGTAAATAAATATAAAATTCTGAACAAAATTTTTTTTCTAATTTTGCACAATTTTTTATTCTCCGAACATGTAAAACTAATTTATAAATGAGTGCTTTCTTACACTAGAGTAAAACTAATTTATTTTTACATACTTTCATTGTGATAACCTCGAATTTTCGAATTTTGATAATAAGTATTCGGAAATTTAATTTAATGCAAGAGATAAATTAAAGTAATAAATGAATTTATTTAAGAGATAGAAATATTTGAAAATTTGAAAGTTGATGAAATGATGAAATTGAGGAAATTTAATTTGGATAAATGGAAATCCAAATTAAAGAAAATAAAAATTCGAGTATTTATATATTTATATAATTTTATTGTATAAATATATTTTTGAATATATCTTTATATGTTTACATGATTACATATGTATATATATGAAAAAAAATAGTAGTATCTATATGATTATTATATAATGATATATACTATTTAAATGTATATATATCATAAATATATACATATGTAGATATATATATATATATATATGAAAAATATATAATATATATCTATATATATATATATGTAATATCTAATATTATATATAATTATATAAATATAATTATATATATTAGAAAAAAAAGGGGGGGTAAAAACAGAAACATGATCCACGGGATCGGGACCCCGTTTCTGTCTAAAAAACTAAAGAAACAAAAGCAGAGAAGCCGATCGACGCCGGCCACCGGAAGGGAAGAGGAGAGAAGGGGCGTCGCCGGCAAGATAAGAGGGAAAAGGGAAGTGACTGATGACGACCCAAAATGGAAAAGATAGAAGAAATCGGGAGACAGAAACCGAAGGAAAAAAAGAGGAAAAGAGAAGAAGAGACACGACGGTGCCGGTCGATCCAGGCACCGCCACTCCCCCCCCCCCCCCCCATGACACCTGTGGAGGCCATGGGAAGGAAAGGGGACCACCGGCAACGTAAGGAGAAAGAGGAAAGAGGGTGAAAAGAGGAGGAGAAGGAGCCGCCGCTGCCACCTCCAGATCCGGCGCCGTCACCGGTGATGGGGAGAAACGGAGACCAGATCCGACGTCCCCGCAACTCCGGCCAGCTATAGGAGGCACGAACTAGCGGGAAGGAGGACCGACGGTGGCCGAACCTTAAGTGTTGCCGAGGTACTTACAGGTTTTTCAGCATATAGAATGCTGAATATCAAGTGTTGCATATAATTCCTTTACTGAGCCGTGGTTTGCTCACCCCTTAATATTAACATTTCAGATTTACAGTGACTGTGAGATCTAACATCTAAGAATTTTGACTGCGCATTTGGAGACACTACGACAGCTTGATTTATATGAGGTACGATCATTTATTTTTTGTATTTAGACTTATCTACAGTACTAATTTCTTATAAATTAAGATAGGAGATGTAAACGATAATATGTTTTTAAATGTAATAGTTTAATGAACATGAAAAGTAATGTATCACAGATAGCCCAACCATATAAGATGTATAGAAAAACGTGAAATAAGGTGGTCACGGACTATGACATTCATATATTTTTATATAATTTATATTTTTTTAATCCATTAATTTTATGCTCTATTCAGTTAGATTACGCACACTAACTTTCAAGATAATAAAGATGTTTAATTATTTATTTTATAATAATAAAATTTTAATTATTAATATATATTAAAAAAATACTATACTTGATTGAAATGGTAAGAATATCAAATTTACTAAAAAATTTATATGCATGATAAATACAAATAAGTTGTTAAATCTAACTGTTAACTTGTAATTATATTAATTCTACATGAAATTATAAAAAATGTGTAAAATAATTTATTTTACAATATTATATTTGAATTTTTTTTTTATTTATATTTATATCTATATCTATTTATATATACACACGTGTGTATGTTCATGATAAGATGAATGAAAAGAAAATAAATATTGATTGATGTTGGCTAATTGGTACACTGGCAGTACGCGGTAAGCCCCACACTTATCGGTCCCGTCCAATACAGAAATTGTGGCGCACTGAGCTTAAGAAAGGCCTTCTCATTAAGTGGTCCACTCCCCAATGAAATCCGTACCCAAAAACTACAGGATTGCTTACTTCATACTTCAAACTTAATATCAGAAATTCAGTTGCTTATATATATATATATAATATATATATATATATATCTAATGTATGTGTATCATCGTCACTTGAGTCAGTTAAAATACATCGAATGCCTTCAAAAGGAATATGCATGTACTTTTTATCTGTTAATTTGTTCAAATTCAACTCCACAGTATTTTTTTTTTTTGGACAGCAACTCCACAGTATTGACCAGACCTATCTTATAAAGAAAAGAAAAATCAACTCTTGCATTTAAAATTACTAATAAAAAAAATTGCACTCAATTTTTTGAATAGAGTAATATATTTAGTCAAATAGGGATCATGTTGTATGGTTTCCATTGTACAATTTATTTAATTCTCAAGCATAGTTTCTTATTTAACGGAATAAATAAATTGCCTAACCCCCAACTTATTTTTCTCTTTTATTATTATATTTATTTTAATTTGTATACTTTTAGGGAGCGTTTGGTTCATAAATTTTAAAATTTTTAGGTAGAATTTTACTTTCTATAATCTAATTCTTTCGTTTGGTTGTCAATTTTTCTCTTCCGGAGATTTTTTTTTTATTTTCCCTAGGAATTCAAATTTTATTTCAAGTTTGTCCTAAACTTTTTTTCATATGGGTCAATTTTATCCTTTACCATCAAAGATATTACATCTTAAATAATTATTTATATACTAAAATAAATACATATGTTAATTAACTAAATAATTTAACATCATAAATAATTAAATAAGTAATTTAAATATAATTGTACCATTGAATTTGCCAAAAATTACAACCCTAAATAAATTTTCCTTCAGGAATTCAATTTTTATTTCAAGTTGGTCCTAAACTTTTTTTCATATGGGTCAACTTTATCCTTTACCATCAAAGATATTACATCCTAAATAATTATTTATCTACTAAAATAAATACATATGTTAAATAACTAAATAATTTAACATCATAAATAATTAAATAAATAATTTAAATATAATTGTACCATTAAATTTGTCAAAAATTACAACCCTAAATAAAATATTTATTAAAAACCTTTTTTTAAGCGATTGCAAACCATTTCTTAATTAATATAAAATGACTAATTTTATTACATCTGAATATGATTTCCAAGTATGCAAATATCAAAGTATTATTTTTTATTTGAATTGGAAACCAATAAATGTTGTGGTCACTTTTAAAAATAGGCTTAATATCAAATGGACCAATAATAAAAGAGACTTTATAAACAAGTTCATTTTCATTAATCTAAATTAATTTAATATAGCAATATTTTGGTAAATAAAATTAATTTACATATTGTTGTTGCCTGTTTATAACAATAAATTTGTATGTTGTAAGAATCTCGATCTTCGTGTTCACTTGTCTCCTAAGAACTTTGCAGAAAAAAAAAGGAAATAAAAGACGTAGGGATTTATCTTTGCACGTGTACTCCAATGCTTAAGTCAAAAGTTGAGCAGAGTCGCAGTTAGAAAAATAGTAATTAATTGAAACAAAAAGTCATCTGACCACTTATTTATAGAATAGAATTGGTTCGCATTTACCTTTCGTCCTTTTAGACCTATATGATTGAGGCGTAGGCGCGGGTTTGGGTCCAATGAATTTAGGCCAATATCTCGTGAGCCTCAGAGTGAGCTTCTCGCCCATGTAGCAGAAATCGATCTCCCACATTGGGCACAAAGAGTGCAACCATGGTCTCCCGCACATCACTCTCTCGCACGGGAAAGTGCACCTTTTTTTTAAATAATATATATTTATTTATATATTTAATAATATATATTTATATATATTGAATTATGATTATATATTTAATAATGATAATAATAATATTATTATTAGTAAAATCATTATCATTATTTATTTTTATTTGTACGACTTATATCAATTGCTTCCTAATTCTTTGTGAAAGAACTCAATTTTTTACAAAGAATTTTTTAGCGATTACACATTTTTCCTTGCACGTAATTAAACTTGCCTAGCTTAATAAATAGAATTACCTTGCGCATTTTTCGCTTCAAATTCTCACATTTCATGTGCGTGACTTACGTCTCGAATTTTTTGCTTCAAGCTTCTACACTTTCTCATCTTTCAAATACGTGACTTATGTTGCAAATTTTTCGCTTCAAGCCCGTGCTCCTTTGCCTTCACGCATGACTTACTTCGTGCATTTTTCACTTCAATTTCATGCGTAGCCTATTTTGCGTGCTTTAGGCTTTTTTTCTTCAAGTGCGTGGTTTACATCACACATTTTTCGCTTCAAGCCCTTGCACTTTTGTCATCACACATAACTTACTTCACACATTTTCGCTTCAAGTTCGTGCTCCTTTGCCTTCACGCATAACTTACTTCGTGCATTTTTTGCTTTAAGTCCATGCATAGCCTACTTCACTCATTTTTCGCTTCAGGCTTTTTTCTTCGAGTGCATGGTTTACCTCGTGCATTTTTTGCTTCAAGCCCTTACACTTTTGTCTTCATGCGTGACTTACTTTGCGCATTTTTCGCTTCAAGCCTTTTTCCTTGACCACATGGCTTACCTCGCGCATTTTTTGCTCAAGCCCAGCACTTTTACTCTTCATGCATGACTTACTTTGCACACTTTTCGTTTTAAGTCCATGGATAGCCTACTTTGCACATTTTTTGCTTCAGGCCTTTTTCTTCAAGTGCTTGGATTATCTTGTGCATTTTTTGCTTCAAGTCCAAGCACTTTGTCTTCACGCATGACTTACTTCATGCAGTTTTTGCTTCAAGTACATGCGTAACCTACTTCACTCATTTTTCGCTTTAAGCTAAACAAGGTTTTTTGCATTCCTGCTATAAAATATACAATCATGATAGTAAATGATAAGGATTATGAACATCCTTTATTAATTTATTACATAATCATGATAACAAAAGGCAACAGGGAATACAAAATAAAAATTTCAAAATAACAAATCTACTATTAATAAAAATTTAAATGATTAAAATTCCAAATCTTCTCAATCTTTCTTCACATCTAGGGGTCAGCAATGACAAGGGTTTCCTTCTTTTGAATCCCTTGGCTAGTGGTAGATGAGATATAATATGTCTTTCTTCTCTCCTGGTCACCTCTGACTTGGCCTACTCCATTAGGTATGGGAAACTTCATCAACAGGTAACATGGAGAGATTACAGCCCTTATGTCAATCAACAACAGTCGCCTAAGCATCATATTGTATGCTATGGAGCTCGACTTCACTATTATGAACAACACCTGTTGGGTCAAATCTTGAGGATTTTCCTTTAAGGTGACAGGTAGTTGTACAGACCCGGCTACATTCACTTTCTCTCCTGCAAACCCATACAAAGATGTCCTAATAGGTTTTAACATATCTTTGCTGATATTCATCTTTTTAAAGCAATTCCAATAGATAAGGTTTACTGAACATCCATTATCTATTAGAATTCTAAAAACTGGATGTTTAGCTACCACCACAGATATCATCATTAGATTGTCATGAGGAGTTGTTAAATTCCCCTTATCAGCAAGAGTGAACACAATCGATTCCTCATCCTTCCTTTCCTCCATCAGTAAGTTGACATGATATGCTCGACGGGCATAGGACTTTCACAAGAAAGCTAAGTTTCCAGTACTCGAATCACCTCCGGAGATAACATATATAGCTGGGCTTGTAGGTTCATTATCTTCTTGTAGGCCTTTTTGGTCATTCCTTGCTTCATCATTTCTCCTTTTATCTTCTCCCCCTCTCTTCTGTTGTTGTCGTACTACCTATTATATGACAAATTTTCTCTCCGATTGCGTGGAAAATAGTGTGCTCCCTCATTTATCTAAAGATATCTATCTTCACTTCCTAAGCCAGTTTTCCCAATTGGTTTGTGAGTTCTCGACACTTCTTAGTCGAGAACCCACTTACGAAGTGAAAATCGCAATATGCATCCATGTCTTTTAGTAAGTTTCCTGTTGTCCTTTCAAGAAACTACAACAATCTGATTCTCTTAATAGTTGCAAGAATGGAGGCCCTAGGCTCATTGGGTGTAGTCCTCATATTTCAGCTTTGGAGCCTTGTTTGTGTAAAAACCCTGCCCGTTCCTTGGCCGACGGCGAGCATCCCTTAGGCGATCGCACACACCACAAGTTTATCTTTACACATGAGGTTGGCGGTCGCCCACACTCACACGTATTGTCCGCTTTGGCGGTCGCCCACCTCACGGCTTTATCTCAAGGGGCCTGAACAACTCAGGATAATTCCCTTGAGCTCGTTTTCACTTGAGGTTCGAACCCAGGACCCGTAAGTACCTGACTCTTACACTCATCATACCATTTGGACAAGTTGTTCAGGCCCCTTGAGATAAAGCCGTGAGGTGGGCGACCGCCAAAGCAGACAATACGTGTGAGTGTGGGCGACTGCCAACCTCACGTGTAAAGATAAACCTGGGGCGTGTTTACATAAATTTTATATAAAGACCCCGCCTGTTGATTGGCCGTCGGCGAGCATCCCCTAGGCGATCGCACAAGCCCCAGGTTTATCTTGACACGTGAGGTTGGCGGTCGCCCACACTCACACGTATTGTCCGCTTTGGCGGTCGCCCACCTCACGGTTTTATCTCAAGGGGCCTGAAGAACTCAGGATAATTTCTTTAAGCGCGTTTTCACTTGACGTTCAAACCCAAGACCCGTAAGTACCTGACTCTTACATTAATCATACCATTTGGACAGTTGGTATGATTAGTGCAAGAGTCAGGTACTTACGGGTCTTGGGTTCGAACCTCAAGTGAAAACGCGCTTAAAGAAATTATCCTGAGTTCTTCAGGCCCCTTGCGATAAAGCCGTGAGGTGGGCGACTGCTAAAGCGGATAATACGTGTGAGTGTGGGCGACTGCCAAGCTCACGTGTCAAGATAAACCTGGGGCTTGTGCGATCGCCTAAGGGATGCTCACAGACGGCCAAGGAACGGGCGGGGTCTTTACAATTTGACTTGTCTGCACCTTTGTCAATAGATTCTCTCTCCAATTTTCTTCCTCCTTCAAGATCGTGAGTCTGTATCATTTTCAACACTTCCTCTTATGTAATTTACTTATTAGCTCTAAAGAACAATTCTAAAAGTGTTGTTAGTTGATCCAGAAAAAGTGATTCTTGTAACTTCTGATATCTGGTTCCTTGCAACATAGCTGCTGTAGACACCTAATTTTGTCCGAACAATTTTTTTTATATATAATCAAAAAATCAAAAATCAAAAAAATAAATAATGATAAAAAGAAACAACTCAATTTTGGTCAAATCTCATGTGAAGCACATGCAAAATTCACATCTTCAAAAGTTGACTAAAGTTGATATTGTTGTCAAAAATAAAAGAAAAAATAATCAGCCACTAAATCAATGAATAAATCAACAAAAGGAAGGAAATTGGTTGAAATTAAATCTGAAAATTCATTGCCAAAAAAATAATAAAAAGGAAATAAATTAAAAAAAAGGAGAAAGTCAAACAAAATAAATGAAAAATCCCATAATCATGGGAGCAATTATAAATTTTTTATTTCTTTCCATGAAATTTTGACAAGTATAAAGAGGGAGGAAACCCGAGTCTTTGAGGAAGCACCTTCATCTCATCTACGCTGCCCCTATATCCATTAAAAATCATCACTAACCCTAGCCACTAAGTCCGCTTCGGTCCTAGTACATCAATATCCTAGTTGGCGGCATGCTCGTCATCACCCTTATCGCTGACCCTTCTTCGTTGTCCTGACACGAGTGCCCTTATCTCTATTGCTGCATCAACGATTGCATAGCCTCTATCATTGAACCAAACTTTCTAACTTTGCCTGGAAACTTTGCACGTCACCATCATTGCTTGCTACTCATGCCACACGAAGCAAGAAAGAAAATATGCTATGACTTGAGGAAATATTGCAAAATTGGGTAAAGTGGCTTTAAGAATTACGTGATTTCACATCACCTAGGTATGATCATTTTCTTTTATTTTTTTTTGGTTGGTTTTTTGTTGTTTTGTGATTAATGCATATAATTAATTTAGATTAAGTTATTATGTAATATTGTAAATTTGATTAATAATTTTGTTTGTTTATAAATACATTTTTTATTTAGGTTGATTAATAAAGTTATCTAATTTGACTCACATTTTTGTTCATAATTAAATAATTGCATGATAATCTTTAATGTGATCTTGCATGAAATAACTATATGATGGTATTTAATTAATATAATTGTATGGTACATTTTGTATGAATAAATTTTATAATGTGATTTGATGAATTGCATAAATTTAGCTCACTATATTAGGATTAATGCTTAGAATAAAAAAATAAAAAAAATAATGAAGACAATATAATTCATATGAACTTTGAAATATTAATTAAAACTAATAAAATTCTACTAAAATATAAATAGAAACAAATTATCCGACGATGGAATTTTAAAAGTACTGCGCTTGAGTAGTGCTTTTAGATATCTTGAGGTGAGGAGATTCTTCTTAAATCTTACCAGCTTGATGGAAGATTTAAAAAGATATTTCCGATATTTAAAATTCAAAAAATATTATTAAAATTAATTGCAATTAAAAGAATAAATAATCAGATTAGAAATAATGAATTATAAAAATTAATTTAGACATAAAATAGAATAAAATAATAAAAATACAAATTATCCTACGACGGAATTCTAAAGGGACTGCGCTTGAGTAGTACTTTTAGATGTCTTGAGGTGAGGAGAGTTCTTTTAAATCTTGCCAGCTTGATGGAAGATTTATAGGACATTTCCAAGATTTAATAAATTAAATTATAAAAATAAAAATTAAATTAGATTAGATTAAAAAATAGTAAATTAAAATTAAGTTTATTATAATAAAGAATAAAGATCAAATAAATAAATTGGAATTAAAATTAGAAAATAATTAAAAATAAATAGAAATTAAATTACATTAAATATTTTAATAAATGTGAATTATTCCGAGGATGGAATTTAAAGGGAATTGCGCTTGAGTAATTTCTTTAAAAATTCCTAAGGTGAGAAAGTTTCTTTAAGGTCTTACTAGCTTGATGGAAGGTCTTTAAGAAAATATTCAATATCAAATAATTCATGTTTATTTAAAGATATAAAAAAACATGAAATAATAATTTATATGAAGAAATAATAACGATAGAATAAAATAGGATAAAATAATAAATATAAATTGGATAGAAGTCAAAATAGGGTTTGCATAAAATATTTAAACAATCCGACGACGGAGCCTCTTCAAGAAAGGCGATTGGTCCTACTTGAATACTCTTGAGGTGAGAATAACTTTTAAGTCGTCCAACCAGCTTGATGGAGGAGACTTAAGAGATTTTTCAATATTTAATTATATCGAAATTAAAGTAAAAGGCAAAATTAAGATAACCTTAGATCACTTGGTACCATTTTAGGATGGGCGTTGTGAGGGTGCTAATCCTTCCTCACACGTAACCGTACTCCCGAACTTAGAACTTTCAACGTAGACCAGGCCTTATCCTTAGTTTGAATAGGTGACCAATCACACCTAGGTTAGAATGATTGGTGGCGACTCCATAGTTTTGTGTCTAGCTATTAGGTTTCCCGAAACTTAATACGTTACGACAGTTTGGCGACTCCACTGGGGACCTTAGAGAGTCAGGCCATTAGGTAGTTTAAGGTTATCAAGATTTTGCCTAAAACTTTAAATTTCATAAAATATTTAATGCACATACTTCACATTCATGTGCATGCATTAGCCCTCGACCCGGGCTTATCCTTCATAGGAGGGAGTATAGTATCTTTGCCTTCGTGAGGTGATAACCTCCACACAGGCCAGTGAAATACTCCCACTCAAATTGAACCTTTCCGTTTGTAACCTGTAATGGGTGAGGATTGGGTGCCTTCCTAGTCTTGGGTGGACGACAGTAAGGAACAATTTGGGAACCTTTAGCCCTTTTATCTAAAGCCATGCATATAGTGAAATTAAGAAGACCAATTATAAGATAGAGCCATATCAACCCATGCTTTAGAAAATACCCATTACTCATGACATATGCTTGATCAAGTTTGTTTGATTTTGGTTTATACATGAGACACTAAGAGGGTACCATGAGTTCACCAAAACATTTACATGCATCACTCATCCATTATTGTTACATGGCAACCTTTTACCATACCATACCATTCCATTCATACACATGTAGCATCATCTCATTTTGTTCATCTTCAATCATTGTTTTTGAACAAAACATTTTTAAACTTTTTTAAGCATCACCACACAAAAAATGATGAACTCTTAATTGTGGTAATAAAGGTTCAAGGATAGCCTGACCAAAAGTCCATTCACATCACACTCATTATCAAGCTAGGATTATGGAAGAAGAACAAAACATTCGCATGGAGAAGATGGAAAAAGCTCAAGAGGATATAAGGGGGCAATTGACCCAAATCACTGAGTTGTTGAAAAACTTGAGTAAGGGAAAGGGAGTAATAGAATAAGTTATAGTTCAAGAAGAGATTTGTCTTATGGGGGTATGGAGGGTTCGAGCCTGACAATCTTGAAGATTTATAAATTCTAGTTTTGTTTTTGCTTTTTTTTATTTCTTTAAGTAATGCAAGATAGTTTTTGAAAGTGCTTAAGCCCATAAGCACGAGATAAAGTTTTATGTATAGGCTAACTTTTATTTATTTCCCTTTCAATAAAGCAACTAGTGTGATGCACTATCAATTTCTCATTCTGTTCATTTGCCACATACCCACCATATCTTTCATTCACAAGTATCCAAATAATGAACATGATGATAATGATGTCAATAAATCTAGGATTCAATTTTGAAAGAACCACTATTGTTGATGAATTAATAGTATGCCAATGTTGCGAAAGCAAGAAAATGAAGGAAAGGTTGCTCACCATCCGCACTTGATAGACAGTACGAGAAAGGTGAATCTCTTACAGAAACTTCCAACAAGTTTGTCATTGTTCAATAAATGATCTTTAATGAGAGCACTTGCATCTGAAATGATAAATGGCCTTCTTTCACTATCCTTCAAGCATGAGTAAAATTATCCTTTGATTACCCATTTTGAGCCTATTATATTTTTGTAATATAACCCACCAAGGATTACCATCCATATTGGGGGCAAGGAAGATGAAATAAAGAAATTTTAAGGGCAAAAATGAAAGTGTTCATGATGAATCAAGGGGCAAAAAAAAAAGAAGAAGAAAAGAAAAATAGCCCAATTTTATGAAAAAAAAGAAGAAGAAGAGAAAAAAAGGGTTTCTATTAAAAAAGAAAACCCCAAAAAAAAATAAAAAGGGGCAAAATGCCTGAATGTTTTACTTAATAAAGAAAGTGATCCCTTGGTTTATAAACCTTGAAACACAGTTTGGGCCTACTATATCCTTTTCTTTCATAAGCCCCCACTTGAGCCTACATTACATGCCTTCAAAAGCCCATTTTGATCAAATGTAAATGTTTAAATTGAAGAATCATGTATTGAATGAAGGCATACCTGTATAACGAGATAATGATCCTGTGAAGGTTCGAGGAAGATAAAGGGAGTAGATCAAGTTGAATAAAGAAGTCCATGAGCTTTAGAAGATATCTTGGATCGAAATCAAGAACGCCTATTAAGGGGCATGAATTTGGATTGAGCATTGAAGGTTGAAGTTTCTCAAAACCAATGAAGTTGAAAATGAAAAAAAAAAGAAAAAAAAAAGAAGAAAAAAGAGAAAGAAAAAAAAAGAAAAAAAGAAAAAAAGAAGAAAAGAAAAAGAAAGGAAAAAAAAAGAAAAAGGAGGATTCAAACTGAAAACCCGAAAAGGGCAATTTGAATCAAATAAAGGGGCACCTAAGTTGAAAACCTGAAAAGGCGGCTTAGGAAAATATCAGCATAAAAAAGTTTTGATAAAGGGCAAGATTGGCAGACACTACATGAAAAAACATATCAACATAAGAGTGGGCTTTTGGAAAAGAGTTTTAGATTGACTTGATTGAATGTCAGAATGTTCATTAAATGGATACTGAAAACCTTATTCCAAACAGACTGTCCCATTGATTTTTCTTGATTTCATGTTCATTTTCTAAGAATGAATATTTATATCTCTCTTGATCATTTTATCATTTATTCCACCCCTATAATAAATTGAGAAGATGTATAAGTGCATTACATTAGTGGTCAAGTTGAAAGGAAAATAAATGAATTTTGGTAACCTTTTTTTTGGTTAAATTTTTGAAAAAATTTTCTTTTAAGAAATCTTGCATTACTAAAAAAGAGAAAGAAAAAAAAGTGAATGATGAATATATAAATCTGAAAACATGATGCCTAGTCTTCGGGCATAATTGGACTAGGACTCAATAGAAGATGGGATGAGAAAGGAAGATAAAGGATTTAAACAAGGAGAATTCAATAGACATAATGGACTTGAGAGAGACAAGATGAACTTGAGAATCTTGTTACCACAATTGAGAATGCATTTGCATATATTCATGGAATAATGCAGGGGGCATGACATTGACATGTGCATAACATTCATGGCATTCATTATATTCATGACATGCATGACATTTCATTAGTGCATTTTGACATTGAACTGTATGTTAAGACATTAGGATAAGAAGTTCTGAATGATTAAAATTTTGAGGAAAAGAGAAAATATAAGAGATGGTAATTTGAAAAAATGATGAGGTATGAGAAGATGATGAGAAAATAATTTTTGAAAAAACCTTAGATGAGAGTAAAGTCCAGTTTAGCTGGCACCTTAAAGGAGAATAAAGCCTAATATTGTTGGCATCAAAATGAAAGTTAAGCCCAGTCAAACCCATGTTAACTGGCATTCTGAATGAAACTTTTATTTTTCAAAAGTCTCAATGCCTCTGGTGAGAGGAGCACAAGATTATTTTTCAAAAGTTTCAATGCCTCTGGTGAGACGAGCACAAGATTATTTTTCAAAGTTCCAATGCCTCTGGTGAGAGGAGCACATGGTTATTTTTCAAAAGTCTCAATGCCTCTGGTGAGAGGAGCACAAGGTTATTTTTCAAAGTTCCAATGCCTCTGGTGAGAGGAGCACATGGTTATTTTTCAAAAGTCTCAATGCCTCTGGTGAGAGGAGCACAAGGTTAGTTTTCAAAAGTTCCAATGCCTCTGGTGAGAGGAGCACAAGACTATTTTTCAAAGTTCCAATGCCTCTGGTGAGAGGAGCACAAAGTTATTTTTCAAAGTTCCAATGCCTCTAGTGAGAGGAGCACAAGGTTATTTTTTTGAAGTTCCAATGCCTCTGGTGAGAGGAGCACAAGATTATTTTTCAAAGTCTCATAGCCTCTGGTGAGAGGAGCTTTTATTTCATGATCATTTTTCATTTCCTTGGTCTTATGATAGGAAAGACTAGGAATTTCATTTCACAGTCCTTAGTCTTATGATAGGAGAGACTAGGAAAACTTCATTTTTTGCATTTCCTTAGTCTTATGATAGGGGGGACTAGGAATTTCACTTTGCATTCCTTAATCTTGTGATAGAAAAGATTAGGAAATCTCATTCATTTTTGCATTTCCTTAGTCTTATGATAGGAGAGACTAGGAATTTCATTTTGCATTCCTTAATCTTGTGATAGAAAAGATTAGGAAATCCCATTCACTTTGCATTCCTTAGTCTTATGATAGGAAAGACCAGGAAATTTCATCTCACATTCCTCAGTCTTATGATAGGAGAGACTAGGAGTTTCACTTTGCATTCCTTAATCTTATGGTAGAAAAGATTTGGAAAATTCATGTTTGTATTCTTTAGTCTTATGATAGAAGAGACTAAAATAGGAATTTCACTTTGCATTCCTGAACCTTACGATAGAAGAGACTAGGAAACTTCATTTTGCATTTATTCCTCAATCTTTATAAGAGAGGAAGATTAGGAAATTTCATTTTGCATTTATTCCTTAGCCTTATGATAGAAAAGGCTAGGAAATATCATATTTTACAAAAAAAAAAATCATTGATAGGTCTTGCATTCGGACAAAATGGTTGTCTATGTCTTTGCACCATTACTGTTTCACAGCAAAGCGCAAAGAGGGGCAGCTGTAGACACCTAATTTTGTCCGAACAATTTTTTTTATATATAATCAAAAAATCATAAATCAAAAAAATAAATAATGATAAAAAGAAACAAGTCAATTTTGGTCAAATCTCATGTGAAGCACATGCAAAATTCACATCTTCAAGAGTTGACTAAAGTTGATATTGTTGTCAAAAATAAAAGAAAAAATAATCAGCCATTAAATCAATGAATAAATCAACAAAAGGAAGGAAATTGGTTGAAATTAAATCTGAAAATTCATTGCCAAAAAAATAATAAAAAGGAAATAAATTAAAAAAAAGGAGAAAGTCAAACAAAATAAATGAAAAATCCCATAATCATGGGAGCAATTATAAATTTTTTATTTCTTTCCATGAAATTTTGACAAGTATAAAGAGGGAGGAAACCCGAGTCTTTGAGGAAGCACCTTCATCTCATCTACGCTGCCCCTATATCCATTAAAAATCATCACTAACCCTAGCCACTAAGTCCGCTTCGGTCCTAGTACATCAATATCCTAGTTGGCGGCATGCTCGTCATCACCCTTATCGCTGACCCTTCTTCGTTGTCCTGACACGAGTGCCCTTATCTCTATTGCTGCATCAACGATTGCATAGCCTCTATCATTGAACCAAACTTTCTAACTTTGCCTAGAAACTCTGCACGTCACCATCATTGCTTGCTACTCATGCCACACGAAGCAAGAAAGAAAATATGCTATGACTTGAGGAAATATTGCAAAATTGGGTAAAGTGGCTTTAAGAATTACGTGATTTCACATCACCTAGGTATGATCATTTTCTTTTATTTTTTTTTTGGTTGGTTTTTTGTTGTTTTGTGATTAATGCATATAATTAATTTAGATTAAGTTATTATGTAATATTGTAAATTTGATTAATAATTTTGTTTGTTTATAAATACATTTTTTATTTAGGTTGATTAATAAAGTTATCTAATTTGACTCACATTTTTGTTCATAATTAAATAATTGCATGATAATCTTTAATGTGATCTTGCATGAAATAACTATATGATGGTATTTAATTAATATAATTGTATGGTACATTTTGTATGAATAAATTTTATAATGTGATTTGATGAATTGCATAAATTTAGCTCACTATATTAGGATTAATGCTTAGAATAAAAAAATAAAAAAAAATAATGAAGACAATATAATTCATATGAACTTTGAAATATTAATTAAAACTAATAAAATTCTACTAAAATATAAATAGAAACAAATTATCCGACGATGGAATTTTAAAAGTACTGCGCTTGAGTAGTGCTTTTAGATATCTTGAGGTGAGGAGATTCTTCTTAAATCTTACCAGCTTGATGGAAGATTTAAAAAGATATTTCCGATATTTAAAATTCAAAAAATATTATTAAAATTAATTGCAATTAAAAGAATAAATAATCAGATTAGAAATAATGAATTATAAAAATTAATTTAGACATAAAATAGAATAAAATAATAAAAATACAAATTATCCTACGACGGAATTCTAAAGGGACTGCGCTTGAGTAGTACTTTTAGATGTCTTGAGGTGAGGAGAGTTCTTTTAAATCTTGCCAGCTTGATGGAAGATTTATAGGACATTTCCAAGATTTAATAAATTAAATTATAAAAATAAAAATTAAATTAGATTAGATTAAAAAATAGTAAATTAAAATTAAGTTTATTATAATAAAGAATAAAGATCAAATAAATAAATTGGAATTAAAATTAGAAAATAATTAAAAATAAATAGAAATTAAATTACATTAAATATTTTAATAAATGTGAATTATTCCGAGGATGGAATTTAAAGGGAATTGCGCTTGAGTAATTTCTTTAAAAATTCCTAAGGTGAGAAAGTTTCTTTAAGGTCTTACTAGCTTGATGGAAGGTCTTTAAGAAAATATTCAATATCAAATAATTCATGTTTATTTAAAGATATAAAAATACATGAAATAATAATTTATATGAAGAAATAATAACGATAGAATAAAATAGGATAAAATAATAAATATAAATTGGATAGAAGTCAAAATAGGGTTTGCATAAAATATTTAAACAATCCGACGACGGAGCCTCTTCAAGAAAGGCGATTGGTCCTACTTGAATACTCTTGAGGTGAGAATAACTTTTAAGTCGTCCAACCAGCTTGATGGAGGAGACTTAAGAGATTTTTCAATATTTAATTATATCGAAATTAAAGTAAAAGGCAAAATTAAGATAACCTTAGATCACTTGGTACCATTTTAGGATGGGCGTTGTGAGGGTGCTAATCCTTCCTCACACGTAACCGTACTCCCGAACTTAGAACTTTCAACGTAGACCAGGCCTTATCCTTAGTTTGAATAGGTGACCAATCACACCTAGGTTAGAATGATTGGTGGCAACTCCATAGTTTTGTGTCTAGCTATTAGGTTTCCCGAAACTTAATACGTTACGACAGCTGCCATTGTGACACTAGCTTGCAAGTCATGAATCTCTAAGGTGGCATCACAAAATCTGTCCACATAACTCTTTAAAGATTCCTTATTACCTTGCTTTAAAGCCAGCAAATACGTCGTTTCCTTCTTCCTCTTACTGTTAATCAAGAATGCCTTCAAGAATTCACTACGTAACTGATCGAATGAAGAAATAGACCCTTTCTTCAAACGTTGAACCATTTCATGGCGTGGCTTGTTAAGATGATTGAGAATGCTCTGCACATAATTTCGTCCTCCCAATCTGGAGGAGCATTATTAACTCATGATTTTGCATGTGATCATACGGGTTAATCTTTCCCGCATACATCGTCATTTGAGGTATCTTGAATATATGAGGCAAGGGCCTCTCCATGATTGAGGCATTAAATGGTATCCGTCTCCTCTGGTTATCCTCAACCAACACTACTTTTTCTCCTCCAGAATTTTCTCAATCATGTTCTTCACATCATTTATTTACTGAGCTGCGGAAATAGATTGACTCCCCATCCTAGATGAGTCCGCTTGGTCTGTAATTCTTTCTCCCTTATCGTGGGTAGAGGTCACCGATTTCCTTCTTCCTTCAACTTGCCTGTCTTCTTCTCTTTCCAAACCAGGATTCCAGGTCAAGTCAGTTTCCAAGTCGAAATTCTGATAGTATTTCGATAGGCTGCTTCATTGGGGTTTATCGTCCCAAACATCTCATAGCTTTAAACTGATGCTCCCCAAACTGTGGCCCTGAGTCCGGTTTACAGTCTGCCTGTAACGTCCAAACTATTGAATATTCAAACCAAAATTTTCTTTTTTCATTTAAATGGTTGGGCTATGCTTAGTGTCTCAGATTTATGTAAAGCTAGATTTACATTAGCTAAATCAATATCCATTAATTCGATTGGTCCTAGTTCAAATATTTCTAAGAATAATACGTAGTCTCATACAAGCTAATTTAATTAGCAAGGTTCATGTATATAAACGTATTGTATAATACCTTGTAATATATCCATACAAACTATAAATATATTTTCAACTTCTTTTAGTTACATCCCCTTTCTTACATAAATATTGTACTATTGAGTCTAAATACAAAAGGAAGAACTATACATAGTATACCTTCAAGGTGGTGCCAAAATGGCCTCGAAGGAACAGATCATGGCCCTTACTCTGCGAAACTACTACAGATAATCTAAAAGGGTAAGTAAGGGTGTGAGCTTGGGCCTAGTAAAGAATACATATAAAGATAAAGATATAGATGCCCTAAACCATATGCAAATTTCTAAATCAAATATTAAATACCAAAATTTAAGGAATAGTTCTAAACAAAAATTCGAAAAGAACTTTCTCTACAGCTTGTTAGGATTTTAGGGCTGAGTAAGAAAGGATGCTTTGCAGCACCTCACTTGTCCTTTCCTCTTAACACCTAAGATATAGAGAAATCCAATAAATCTTATCAGAGAAGGAATTATTGCATTTCTAAAAATCAGAATCAAATCAATATAATGCCATAAAAATCCACTTTGTAAGAATGTATCATGCAAGTATCATAAGTCATTTCAAATCATAACATATATCATAATTCGAAATCAAATCATAAATTTTCGTATCAAATTATTTTAGAATTCGAAGTCCAAATATCATAAAATCAGAAATCATATAAAATATAGATAAGTAATAATAAGTGGAGACATGGCAGCAACTCAGCAAAAATCATGCATTCTAGATATCCCATGAGGGAAAATAATAATTAGATAAACATATGGCCATAGTCCAAAGTGGTCCACAATGATCACAGATTAGATGTCAACTGGGACCACTGTGGACTAGACCAAAGTAACACAATGGTTCAGATTTCAGATTTCAGAGTTTAAAGGTTAAATATTGCAAGATTACAGTTAACCAGTGTCTCAAAACATAAGGTTTCATAATCCGAAATTCAAAAATTGAAATTTCAAATCTTATAAATGTTCATAGACATTTAAAATACAAAATTTTCCAAAATCATGTAATTTTTATAATTTCCATAAATATTTTTAAAATACTTTATTTTGGTAATTTCCATAAAACAAAATTTAAAAATAGAATTTCATGAATATTGCAAAATCATATAATCTAATATTTTCAAAAACTGAATTCCTTTGGAAATCTCTGTTCTTAAAGCATTTCTTAAATTCCTAGCCTACATCACAACAACTAATGTTTTTACGACAATTCAGCACATAATAGTATAAATTTTCTAAACCCTTCTGCAAGGCAAACACAGTTTATAAACCCAATGCAGTTGATTTAAAAATCATTTTAGTATTCTTATATATACTCTTTACATTAATCAATCACAATGCAGCTTATCCAAATCAATCTAGTAGTTAATACCCAATAATCGAGCATATATTCTCTCGAAACCAACTTATTCTCGGACTGCAGAACATCATTTAAAACAGTTTAAATTCCATAATTACCTACACATAATATTTTTAAATCTCAATTATCACTTAAAATTTCTAATACAGTAGTAATTCAGTCTACTTCCTATTGAGCATCAAAACTGCAACTACTGCAAAATCACCTTTGTTTCCAAATCTGACTTCACCAGCAATCTTATATTAATTTATACATTATTCTAAGATAAATTTTATCTCAAATTGAACATGATCTCCCTTTACTCTTCCTTTGGCCGAAAACACACTCACACACAACACTATGTTTCATGCCATTCTAACACCATATTCTCACTTCTTATGATTTTTACATTATTTCTGCACCAATTTCACATGAGAAATAACACTTCTTCATAATAAACCCTTATGGCTAAAACCCTAAAAGTAAGATCCTAATGGTTTTCATCAATCTAAGGTTATACACAAGCTAAACATATCAAAAACACTAAAATATATTTAAAGAAATTAAAACAAAATTTCCTATCTCGTACATACTCAAATGGCCTATTCTTAGAGGAAGGATTTCACCCACCAAATGGCCTCTTCTAAGCTTGATTCCAAGATATGTGATAGAGGAGAGTGAGATGAACAAGTTTGCTTTTTTGTGTTTTAAGATCTATGGTAGTTTTCCTAAGGTTTCACTTAAGCTCTTCTCTTTTCCTTAAGCTTTGCAAAGAAAATGGAAATGGTGGAAATATGGTCTAACTAGCCGACTAAGTGAGGAAGATGAGTGTAAAATATCTCAATTCTTTAATATTAAAGTTACAATGTAGTGGGGCAACTATACAAGTATAGTTACCTCTACTAACTTATAAAATATTTATTTATTTTCATAATTTTTATAAATTTTAATTACTTTATTATTTTATTTATCATTTATGTCATATAATTTTTAATTATGAGTCAAAATTTGACTTCAATAAAAAGGGTGGTCGGCCATGTGTGTGTTTTTACCAAAATACCTCTTATAAGTTCATTAATCCCATTTATGTCCTAACCTTTAGAATATCTTTTAAACTATTTAATTAAATTACCCAATATTTTATTTTCCTACAAAATATACTTATTTAACATAATGTAGCTTAAACTTTGATTTTGAATAGGGTTTGACTAGTCAAATAGTGAAATTACTAAAATACCTCGAAATAGTATTTTAAGGCGTTTTCGTGTGATTTTTGTATACAAATTAGAACTGAGTGAGACATCTTCACATGAGGGTTTCAACTATCATATTTTGTGGGTTTAAAGTCAAATCATGTTAACCTATACTCAAAATTTACGTTTTCCAACTTAGGGACATAATCATCATTTCCAAATTTATCTGCATGTTTCCCAAGACATGTACAAACAAAAGAATTTTTAGATGTAGATTTTTACAATCTCAGTATTCCACTTCAAATATCAATAATTCATAGTCCAGTATCCTTACAAATGTTAAAATTCTGGGTGAGGCCCACAACATACTTTCCTCCTATAAGATAAAATATAAGGAATTCATTTACTATCTTTAAATTTAATCATTCTAAATTCAAAATCAACTTATACGAAAGGAAAGAAATTAGGAATCTCACATGCTCTCTACTTTAGAAAATTTGGTCCTTCAAATTTACATCAGGCTAACTCTGATCAAATTGTTCTGGATATTTCTCCTTCATAAGACTCCATCTCCTATGTTACTTCCTCAGTAGTATGGTACTGCCAGAGAACCTTTACCAACGGAATAAGTTTAGATTGCAGAACTTTCTCTTTCCTATCCAAGATTCGTACTGGCTTCTCCACATAGCTCATATCCTCTCAAATCTTTAAAAGCTCATACTGAATTACATGTGATGGATTTGGATAGCACTTGCGTAGAATTGACACATTAAATACATTGTGAACTTTAGCTAACTCTAGAGGTAAAGCTAACCGATATGCTACATCTCCAATATGGTCCAAAATCTTAAAAGGCTTGATGAATTGAGGACTCAGTTTCCTTTTTTTTCCAAATCTCATAATACCTTTAGAAGGAGAAACTTTCAAAAATACAAAATCTCCCACAGAGAACTCAAGATGTTTACGTTGACTATCAACATAACTCTTCTATTGACTCTGAGCTATCCTAAGTCTCTCATAAATCAAACGAACATCCCTAAACCTGTTCCACTAGATCGGGAGCAAGTGTCTTACAATTACCCACTCTTCCCAACTGATTGGAGAACGGAACCTTCTACCATATAGAGCTTTATATGGTGCTATCCCAATGCTCGAATGATAACTATTATTATAGGTAAATTTGGCTAGAGGAAGAAGATCATCCCAAGAGCCCCTAAAATCCAAAGCACACACTCTCAACATTTCCTCAAGAGTCTGGATGGTACGCTCAGACTATCCATTTGTCTATGGATGGAAAGCGGTGCTGAAATTCAATCAAAATCCCATAGCATCCTGAAAATGTTACTAAAAGTAGGAAGTAAACTAGGAATGTTGGTCAGAAGTGATTCTCACTAAAACTCCATGAAGTCGTACAATCTCCCTAACATACAAGTCTGCTAGAGCATTGAGAGTATCAATGGACTTAATGGCCAGAAAGTGGGTTGATTTAGTCAATCTATCAACAGTAACCTAGATTGCATCATGGTTCCTTCAAGTTCTTGGCAAGCCCATGATAAAGTCTATAGTAATATGCTCCCAGTTCCATGTAAGTATAGATAGAGGCTGTAGCAAACCTGCTAGTCTCTGGTGCTCTACCTTAACTTGCTAACATGTGAGACACTTACCAACAAATTCTACAATATCTCTTTTCATTCCAAACCACCAGTACACTTTACGCAGATTGTGATACATGTTAGTATTGCTAGGATGTAACGTGTACTTTGTACAATAAGCCTTTGATAGAATTAGATCCTTGAGATCTCTGTCGTTTGGGATAAAAATTTGTCCTTTAAACCTCAAAAGACCATTAAATCCAACTTTAAAATAAGTCTTCTCCCTAGTATGAACTCGACTAGCCATATCCACACAATACGTATCCTCCCTCTGAGCACGTCTAATACGCTTCATTAGATCTGGCTCAATCTACATACTAGCCATCATGCCATACCTTTTAGAAGGAGTAATATTCAAGCTCAGACTTGCAAACTGCTATAACAAATCAAACTCTCAGACCATCATATATGAAACCAATCCCAAGTGCTTCTACTAATAGCATCAGCAACAACATTAGCTTTACCTCGGAGATAAAGTATCTCACAGTCGTAATCTTTTAGAAGCTCCATCCATCTTCTTTGCCTCATATTCAATTCCTTCTACGAGAATAGATACTTTAAACTTTTATGATCTATGAATACCTAAAATATTTCTCCATAAAGATAGTACCGCCATATCTTCAAAGCAAAAACCACTACAGCTAACTCGCAATCATGAGTGGATAGTTCTTCTCATGGTCCTTAAGCTGTTAGGAACCATAAGCCACTGTCTTTCCATTCTGCATAGCACACAACCCAAACCCTTAGCGAAGGCATCACTATACACTAAAAACCCTCTTGAACCGCTAAGTAAAGTAAGGATCGGTGTTGTAGACAATCTACGCTCAACTCTTGGAAGCTACACTCACAGGCTTTTTCCAGTCAAACTTTACCTCTTTGTGCGTGAGGCATATCAGATGAGCAACTCATTTAGAAAATCCCTAAACAAGCCTCCAATAATATCCAGCTAGACCAAGGAAACTCTGAATCTCAGTGATTGACTTTGGCCTTTCCCACGGCACAATAGCTTCTATCTTGGATAGATCAATAGACACCCTGTCTTTATTCACTACATGCCTAAAATAGAAATCTGATCCAACCAAAAGTCACACTTACTCAATTTGGCATGTAACTTACGGTTCTTGAGAGTCTGGAGTACCATCCTCAAATGCTGCTCATATTCTTCCCAAGACTTAAAATAGACAAGAATGTCATCTATGAACACAATGATGAACCTATCCAGATAAGGCTTGAATACTTCATTCATTAAATTCATAAAAGCTGTGGGTGCAATTGTAAGCCCGAATGGCATCAGCAATAACTCATAAGGTCTATATCGAGTCCTGAAAGCTATTTTAGGGATATCATCACTTTTACTTTTCAACTGATGATACCCCAATCCAAGGTTAATCTTGGAAAAGACCTGAGTACACCTAAACTAGTTGAATAAGTCATCGATCCTAAGAAGTGGGTACTTATTCTTGATAGTAGCCTCATTCAACCACCGGTAATCAATACACAACCTTAGGCTACCATCCTTCTTTCAAACAAATAATACAAGTACATCTCAAGGAGATACACTCAGTCGAATAAAGCCCTTGTCCAAAGTTCCTGGAGTTACTTCTTTAATTCTTCTAGCTCAACTAAGGCTATTCTATACGGTGGCTTGGAAATAGGTTCTATACTAAGAACTAAATCTATGGCAAACTCTAGCTCCCTATCAGAAGGAAGTCCTGGCAACTCATCTGAAAATACATTAGGAAACTCCCTCACCATAGGGACTCGTGTAACTCTGGACAGCTTTTTTCTATGTCCTTGACATAGCCAAGAAATCCTTCAAAATCAAACATACACTATAAGTTTTCATTTAAACATACACTTGATAGAAGAGTACGTTTTCATTACTTAGAAACAAAATTTACAACATATCTTTCAGGGAATGAGAAAGTTATAGTCTTAAAGTAGCAATCTAAATTAACTCGATTGGTAGATAGCCAATACATATAAAAAATTACATCAAAATCATACATATTCAATAACACTAGATCTGATACCATTTCCTTCGTTCCAACCGTTAGCTTACAATTTCTATACACTATATCAGTCATGTGAGATTCTCTTAAAGGAGTACTAATTTGTAATAAATGTCTTAAAGGTTTAGGCTCTACAGGCATTTTCATAGTAAGAGAAGAAGATACAAATGAATGTGTAGAACCAGGATCAAATAATACAAGTGCCATAGTATCAAATATAAAGATCTTACCTTTAATAACATCTGAAGATGTATTTGCGATCTCCTGATACAGTGCATATACTTTCCCCTAAACTTGCCTTCTGGCCTTTCTATGTGGAGGTGGCTCGTTGTCACATCCCGTGACTACATAATTTCACGTTTTTTCACACATTTTATATGGTTAGGCTGTCTGTGACGCCTTTAACACCATTCATCTACAACAGTAAAACAGTTTAGACAACATTACATCCCTTGAATTTAAAATTTATAACAAGTAGTACTATATAAAAATGTCTGAACATATAAATGTAAGCACGATACCTTAGGGATCCATTATGAGCTATGTCGAGCTACTTAAGGCGCAACTACTCCATGGATTGATGCTTCAGTTAATCGATACATCAAATCTATGGATCATGAAAGTAAAAGAGTGAGCAAACCACGGCTCAGTAAGGAAATTGTATGCAACACTTGATATCCCGAAAACTATATGCAATGAAAACTTTTCATTTCCTATGGGTACACTAAGGACCGATATAGGAAAAATACTATAGTCGATTAGATAACCAGGTGGAATAAAGACAGGTACTTTAGAGTACCTTACGTGTTCCGGCACCTAAAGCAACTATAGAGAGTACTCATCACTTGCGAAAACATAACTCTTTTTCATATCACATATTTTTCCTTTTCAAATAAAGCTTTATAAAATCAAGCATTTAAATAAATGGGATTAAAACCAATATTCATGTAAAATGTATAAAAGAATATTAGTTTATAAAATTCCCATTTTTCACTTTTGAGTCAAATCCCTTTTTCATATAAAACATATTCATATTCATTTCCAAATCATTTCAGTTCCATCAATTCCATATAACATTTCATTTAATCATTTAAAAGAGATGGAGACTAAGGCATCACCCAAAGTATATCATGCTAGTAAAACTGCCCCGTAAGGCATATCATGGGTGCCCTGTAAGGTACATCATCATCATGTCAGATCTATGGCCATAGTCTATGGATGTCCTCGATTAAGCACTGATCAGGTGCAAATCGGGACCATATACATATCACATATCACATATCACATGTCACATATCACATATCAGCATGATATGGGGCCTAACAGTCTCAAAACAACATTTTCATATACATATTACCTTTATGGAAAATTAATAAATTCAATAAAAATTAAATAAATTCAATAAAAATTAAATAAATTCCATAAAGGTTTTCATCATCTCATATAGTGAATATTTATGAAAATCATTTATAAAATATTCACTTTCCACCATTTCATCATTCACACCATATCACACATTTTAAAACATATAGGAGGAATTTTCAGTAATCTTCCTTTTGATAAAACTGATAACATGAATATTTAAATAACCCTTTTTCGATATATTCATGTTTTATGAAAAATGACAATTTCTCCTTTTCAAGGCTAGGACATCAATAAATCATATAATGAAATATTTTCTATTATTTTTAGAAAATATTTAAGAAAATTTTGGCAGCATATCGACTGCTCACAACCTAGGCTTCCTGCAAATTCCAAATCATTTCATATATCACAAACAACCATAATTCCATGAATTTCAAAGCATATCATTGCACAATTATTCTCGTAAAATTATTTGCATAACATTTATGCATTCAAGATATCTCTACAAGTTACACACGCATTCCTTACCTGTGTAGCGTATTTCGACTCTTCGAGTGCGCCACTCGTAATCCCTTATTCTTGGGCTGCAGATAATTCCACCAAAATTCTATTATCATTTTATGTATATAAATTTCATTCTCATACTATACAATTCACATTGAAATCTCATAGTCATAATTAAACTATATTCCTTCTCATAATCATAAGTATTTTCTTTACATTTTAATTCACTTAGTACATTTAACTTTTACCCATTTTATATTTATTTTTACTCCATTTTCCTCTCCCACAACCATTTACTCCAAATTTCCATATGTTCATGGTTTGTTTTCATCTTACTTCAACTTTAACTTCATAACAATTTTCCACTCATTTAGCATCAAAAGTCAATACTTTCTCTCCCATTTTCCTTTTCTTTTTCTACCTCATTTCTTTTCTTTTTCTGTCTTAGTTTTTACTGCAGCTTCATGTTTTCTTTCCTCTTTTTCCTTCTTATTCCACGTTTACTGCAGCTTAATGTCATCTTCTTTACACTTCCTTCTCCCTTAACCGTGTGCTTCTTAATGCTATTTACTCATAATTTTTACTTTTTCAGTTACTTCTTAATTTATGTATTTCTTTTGTTCACATAGGAATTTCTTCAAACCTCTTTAGTTCATTGAGATTTTCTCTTTGCCATTCAATTTCGGTTTTGCCGAATATCATCCATCTTCACGTCGCATGCATGCATTTCTCATATATTGCATATTTTCATTTACTTCAAACTCTAATTAAGTTTCCATTGATTTTTATTTTATCCATCTTTATCTATATCTATCAACCATCCAACAATTCATTAAACACTTTTAAATCTTTAAATCAACATCATCATCATTCAACAGCTCACTCATAATCGGTTGGCAACCAACACCACGTCAACCTGACTGTTTTGACAATTTCTCATTGCAGCCAAGTTCCTCTAAGTTCCATTTATCATGATTTTCTAATTTAACAACCATTAAAATACACTTGAATCTCTCTTTTTCTTCCTCAACCGAAATCCCATGTTTTTCTTCTTCCTTTCTTCTTCTTCTTTTTTATTTTTAATTGCATTTAATTTCTAAACACACCATTCCAGCTATGAACAAAACCAAGGCTATAGAATAAAACTCAAACGATATACTAATTCAGCTTACCTTCATTTTTGCTCAATGGAAACAGTCCCTTTTCAGCCTTGTTACGCTGATTTCTACTCTTCCTTTCCATCTTTAGTCCGTTTTTAAGGTGGGAAATAAAGGTTATTGAAGACAGTTAAGAAATTAGGAGTTTAAAGAAATGATTTTACGTGGAGAACAAAGGGGTGTGAGGAAGAACGATGGAGGATAGAATTGTTTTGGGAGAGTCGGTGCAGCAGAACGAAATGGAAAGGAAAATATGGGTTCTGCCGAGAAGAAGATTCAAGAAAGCCATCTTTTGTCTTCTTTTATTATCATTTTTCCCAATAGGATGTCGCCACATTGGCCAATAGAACAATTCCTTTTTTCTTTTTTCTCTAGATTATACTTTCTTTGCTGTGTTGTTATTTATCAGTGCAGTCCACGTATAGAGCTAAAATGGTTAAGAAATTTGTCTTCTTTATCTTTTGTTTTTTTTACAATCATTCTAACAAATAGGACGATAACACATGTTAACATATTAATTTTTCCCTCCAAAATTAATAATTTGCATTTTTTGCCACATTATATCTTTAAAACATTAATTTTTTTTTTCTGATCACTTTACTACACTTACACTCAACTTTAAAAATTCACCAAGATCAATCCAAATTGAATAAAAATATGAGCCATATATCGCCAGAAAGGTCTTCGAGTTAACTTTCCAATGCAATTTGAATCACCTCATTTGGAGTTTCCTATAAAACATTATGTCTGACTCTTTACTGATTGCTCGATGCTAAACTCCATATATGTGACATGAATGTAGAAATTTCTTGTGGTTAATTTATAATGAACTAAAATACAAGCCTTACATGGATAAAAAGGTATTTAAGTTAGCTTTCTAATGGATTTTGATTCACCTTAATCAGAGTTTTCTGCCAACCGCTATGGGTGAATCTTTACAGATAGGTCGGTTGAGTCGGTTGGTAGAATCTACTGCTCATGGAGTAACTTTACAAAATTTTGGGTATTGATCTATGAGGAACTAGAATATGAGGCCTATATATTTGAAAAGATAATTAAGTAACTTATATTTGAAAAGATAATTAAGTTAACTTTCCAAAGAATTTTACGGTTTATCAATTGGATACTCTGATCAAACATTATAACCGAAACACTATCGATTGGTCATTCAAGCCTCATGATATTTTATCTTCACAATCTCCAATCCTTAATTCAACATCCAAAAATATTTTCTCACTCATATCATCGTCTGAGCACCAAAATTTAAGTGGGGTCCACATAGATTTTTCTTTAATATTTGTAAAAATATACAAAATAATTTATTTATTAATTAAAGTCTACAGGTCCTTACATGTATAGTACAGTAAAATCAGATCTTACACTAGTCTCTGGGGTTAGATAGGATGCTTGGGTTCCTTTTGTGTAGTCTGTCCTAACGGATAGTCTTTTATCATATGCCCTTTCTGTTCGCACTTAAAACAAGGATGACTTGTCAGGTCAATCAGCCACGTGACAATACAGTAACAGTGAGCATGAAATTGAGGCCTAAAGTCTCAAAATCATTTAATCTCAATATAAAATACCTTTAAGGAATTTAAATAAAAATTGTTATTTAATTTAATAAAGATTACAAAAGGTATTAAATTCTTATTTACCAGTACAGTAGAAACAATAAATAAAATATTCATGTTTGGTGAGAAAATTCATAAATGTTCATTTTCAATATAAATTTCTTTGAAGAACTTTTTTCTAATCTCACTTTAATAAAATTTCACAACATGAATATTTAATTTATATTTTTCATTAAAACTCCAACTTATGGAAAATTTATGGAAATAAATTCCAAAATTCATAATTCACTCAAATTATGCATCTAAAATATTTCATGCTATTTTAGAATAATTTCGATAATTTTCGGCAATATAACAGCTGCGTTTCCTTAACCCCCGGCACTTAAAATACAGTATATAAAACCAGCCGTAAACCACAGATTTGCAAGATTTTCAAAGGCAATTCAATACCAAATAATTTCATAAAATTATATTCATCAAAATCATGCATTCGATATATCCTTACGGCCTACACACTCATCCTTTACCAGTCCTGTATTACCGATTCTTTTGATAGCACCGATCGTAATCCGTCAACCTCAACTGGAAAACAATTTCACCAAAAATTATCATTAATTTTCCTCTTATTTTTATGCTATCAACTCTCACTAAATGCAGCCATGTAGGATACATTCTATGCCTAACCAGTGTAAATTACAGTAGTAGTAAACCTTAACTTTCCCGTTTTAGCTCCAATTTCATATCAGTTTCCACCATTCTTCTTCTCTTAATTTCTACAGTCATTTAGCATATTCAAACCATAAATTGCAGCATCTTAGGCTATCCAAACCGTCTTGGCGAAATGCTCCCATGTAGGTATTCTTATGGTTTCTCTTAAATCTAAGCTTGCCATATTGTTTATCTTAATCTCTCATGCATTTTGGCATCAATTTTATGCAAATTCCAGCATGGTTTCCTCTTGTTCTTGTGCACACTAAAACCCCAAAGTGCCCTTTTCTTCATATTCTAATGAGATTCAAACAAAAATAATACTAGATCTAGACTTAGCATGTTAAAGAACCTAGAAATCTAACCTTAGTTTGTAAAGAAATGAAAAATCACCATAAAACTCACCTTTGCCGCCCCCTTCTTCTTCACTTTTCTTCTTTTTTCTTCTTTGTTTGATGAGCTAATGGTGTAAGTGGAGAGATGGAATTGTATAGAATATTTTTCTAGTAATGGGTTTAGTGTGAAAGGCTAGGTTTTTGTTGTGTTTTTTTACTTTTCTTTCTCTTCTTTTTCTTTCTTTCTTTTCTTTGTGCCGTGCAAGCCAAATGAAGAAGAAGTATATAGTGGCCGACCATCACCCTTTATTGACTTATGGAACTTTCTAGAGAGGGAAAAATTACCATTTTGCCCTTGGTTATGCAAATTTTGGACAATTTCACCCTTAACTTCCATAATCGTAAAAACTGTGTAATTGGACTCCAAAATTTTGGATTCCACTGCCAAATAATCATATTTAATGTATCTTGATGAATGGAAGTGGTTTCCTAGACGCGCGGTGCACGGATAGTGAGAAATTATGATTTTTACTTCACCACTGTTTCGATAAATCTCTTGATACTATCTTATTCTCCTTTCTATGTAGAATATCATGGTATTTTTACTTCATCATAACTCACTTTAGTTTGGGCGTAATTTAAGAAAATGTCCTCAGGACGTATCCGTCATTTTCCAATTTGTTTTTCAAAATTCACAAAAATTTCAGAAAAATTCATAATAATATAATTCAATGATTTTAAACCTCAAAATCATCACATTATATTTTATTACACCACTGTACACAACATTTTCAGTCTCAAGCCCATCATCACACAATAAAATTAAGTGGGGCCCACATCACACTTTCACTTATAATCACTTAACATATAAATTTTTATTCAATAATTAATGACATATTCCATGTACAGTACAGTAGAATCGGGTCTCATAAGTATACAGTCAAGGTGGTACCAAAATGGCCTTGAAGGAATAGAACAAGCCCTTCACTCTATGAAACTACTTCAGATAATCTCCAAGGGTAAGTAAGAGGGTGAGCTTACACCCAATAAAGAATACATATAAAGATACAGATACTGTAAACTATAGGCAAATTTCTAAATCAAATATGAAATACCAAATTTAAGGAAAAGTTCTAAACGAAAATTTAATGCTTTAATGCACCTCACTTGTCCTTTTTTCTTAACACTTAAGCTATAGAGAAATCGAGTAAATCCTATCAGAGAAGGAATTCATGTGTTTTTGAAAATCAAAATCAAATCAATGTAATGCCACAGAAATCCACTTTGCAAGAATATATCGTGCAAGTATCATAAGTCATTTTAAATCATAGCATATATCATAATTCAAAATCAAAGCAAAAATTTTCGTATCAAATTATTTCAGATTTCGAAGTCCAAATATCATAAATTTAGAAATCATATAAAATATAGATAAGTAATAATAAGTGGAGATATGGTAGCAACTCAGCAAAAATCATGCTATCCAAATGTCCCGTTAGGGAAAATAGAAATCAGATAGACGTATGGCCATAGTCCAAAGTGGTCCGTAGTGATCACGAATCAGGTGTCAACTGGGACCACTGTAGACTAGATCAAGGTCACACAACAGTTCAAATTTCAGAGTTCAGAGGTCAGATACTGCAAGATTACAGTTAGCCAGTGTCTTAAAACATAAGGTTTCATAATCCAAAATTAAAAAATAGCATTTTCAAATCTTATAGATGTTCATAGACAATTAAAATACAAAATTTTCCAAAATCATGTAATTTTTATAATTTTCATAAATATTTTTAAAATACTTTTTTTTGATAATTTCCATAAAACAAAATTTAATAATATAATTTCATGAATATCCCAAAATCATATAATTTAATATTTTCAAAAATAGAATTACTTAGGAAATCTCTATTCTTAAAGCGTTTCTAAAATTCCTAGCCTAAATCGTAGCAACTAATGTTTTTACGAAAATTCAGCAACATAATAGTATAAATTTTCTAAAATCACCTACAAGGCAAACACAGTTTATAAACCCAATGCAGTTGATTTAAAAATAATTTCAGTATCTCCTACATTCCTTATATATACTCCTTACATTAATTAATCATAATGCAGCTTATCCAAATCAATCTAGTAGTCAATACCTAATAATCTAGCGTATACATTCTCGACATCGACTTATTCTCGAACTACAAAAAATCATTTTAAATGGTTTAAATTCCATAATTAGCTTCACATAATATTTATAAGTCTTAATTATCTTTCAAAATTCCTAATAAAGTAGTAATTCAGTCTATTTCCTATTGAACGTCCAAACTACAACTATTGCCAAATCACCTCTGTTTCCAAATCCGACTTTGCCAGCAGTTTCATATTAATTTATACATTATTCTAAGATAAATTTTATATCAAATTGAACATGATCTCCCTTAACTCTTCCTTTGGCCTAATACACATTCATAGATAATACTATGTTCATGCCATTCTAACACCATATTCTTACTTCTTATGATTTCTATATTTTTCTACGCCAATTTCACATGAGAAATAACACTTCTTCATAATAAACCCTTATGGCTGAAATCCCTAAAAGCAAGATCATAATGGTTTTTCATCAATCTAAGGTTATACATAAGCTAAACACATCAAAAACACTAACATATATTTAAAGAAATCAAAACAAAATTTCCTATCTCATACACACCCAAATCGTTGAATCTTAGAGGAAGGATTTCACTCACCAAATGCCTCTCCTAAGCTTAATTCCAAGATATGTGATAGAGGAGAGTGAGATGAACAAGTTTGCTTTTGTGTGTTTTAGGATCGATAGTAGTTTTCCTAAGGTTTCACTTAATCTCTTCTCTTTCCATTAAGCTTTGGAAAGAAAATGGAAATGGTGAAAATGATGGTGTGAATGGCTAGCTAAGTGAGGAAGATGAGTGAAAAATATCTCAATTCTTTAATATTAAAGTTATAATGTAGTGGGGTAACTATACATATATAGTTACCTCCACTAACTTATAAAATATTTATTTTCATAATTTTTAAAAATTCTAGTTGCTTTATTATTTTATTTATCATTTATATCATATAATTTTTAATTATAAGTCAAAATTTGACTTCGATAAAAGGGTGGCCTGCCATGTGTGTGTTTTTACCAAAATACCTCTTATAACTTCATTAATCTCATTTATGTCCTAACCTTTACAATATCATTTAAACTATTTAATTAAATTACCAAATATTTTTATTTTCCTACAAAATATACTTATTTAACATTATGTACCTCAAACTTTGATTTTTAATGGGGTTTGACATATCAAATAGTGAAATTACTAAAATACCCTTAAATAGTGTTTTAAGGCATTTTTGGTGATTTCAGTCCACAAATTGAATTGAGTGAGACATCTTTACACGAGGGTTTCAACTCTCATATTTTGGTGACCTAAAGTCAAATCATGTTGACCTATACTCAAAATTTACGTTTTTCCAACCTAGAGACATAATTGTCATTTTTAAATTTGTTTACACGTTTCCTAAGACATATACAAACAAAAGAATTTTGAGATGTAGATTTTTACCATCTCAGTATTCCACTTCAAATATCAATAATCTAAAGTCCAGTATCCTTTCAAATGTTAAAATTTTGGGTGGGGCCCACAACATACTTTCCTCTTATAAGACAAAACATAAGAAATCATTTACTATCTTTAAATTTAATCATTCTAACTTCAAAATCAACTATTATAAAAGGAAAGAAATCAGGAATCTCACATTACTGCACTTTGGTCTTGTAACAACCCTTTATACAAAAAATACGAACCAAATTTTTTTCTTTTTCAGTTACTTGGTTGGGTTGTACGTAGTGTCACTAATCTATTCTTAAGCTAGCTTTACATTAGCTAAATCATTATCCTTTAATTAGCTTGGTCCCAGTTCAAAATCTCTCACTAAGCATGCATTCACAATTTTAATTCATTCTACATGACAATATTTATCCACCAATGTTGCATGCATCGTTATAAACCATAAATATATAACGTACTTCTTTTAATTACATCCCCTATTATAAAAGTACTGAAATACATGTCTGAATACAAAATAAATAATTGTACATCACATTCCTTCAAGGGTGATACGAAAGCCTCAAAAGACGTGCTTAAACCCTACATACCAAGCACCTACTGCAATTAATCTGGAAGGTGGAGAGAGGGGTGAGCTTATAAAGCCCAATAAGAAATATATATATATATATAAGAGACAGATATCAAATTTCTATATGCAAGCTTTTAAAACATTTATTAAGGCTCGAAATCGAAATTTATATATTGTGAAAACCAAATCATGCTTATGCAATGCATCAAAAAATAATTCATTCAAAACTATAATAAAGCAATTTAATTCGAAACATAAATCCAAACATGGGTGCATTTATCATATCCACTTTCCGTAAAAATCTTCGAAATAAACCATATAGGTTTCAAAATCCAAATATCAACGTTCAGAATTTATATACGGAAATAAGTACGAAAAGCATATACATATTAAGCTGGAGACATATTAACGACTAAGCAATAATCATGCAGTTCAAATATTCTCATAAGGAAAGTGCAAGTCAATTAGACATATGGCCATAGTCCAGAGGGGGGCCCGAAGTGAGCACTGATCAGGTGTCAACTGGGCTCGTTGTGGAGCTGTGGACTAGATCAATATCACATAGCCCAGAAATACTACTGTAGATTGGATCAGGGTCACACAGTAATCCAAAACAATACCTACTGTGGACTAGATTAGGGTCACACAGTAGTCCAAAACAATACTACAGTGACTATTAGTCATGTCTCAAAACATTTAATATGTATATTTTCTAAAAATACAAAACTTTGGTAATTTCCATGAAAGTCAGTGTTTCGGATAAAATTTCCATAAATATTAAAAGTCATGCTATTTCACATTCTTTTTCAAAACAAAGCTTGCTAGAGAATTGTTGTTTTCAAATTGTTTTCTTAACTCTAGCTTATTTTGTAAAACCGAATTTTTACAAAAAATCCGACAGCATAACAACTTAATTTTTTTAAAACCCTCTGCAAGAAAAATACAGTTTATAAAACCCAAGACAGTTGATTTTAAAATTTATTCAATATCTTCTACATTCCAATATATATATCTCTTACCTTAATTCAGCATAATTGTAGATTAATCAAACAGTCTAGTAGTCAGTATCCCAAAATCAAACTTGTACATATCAGTCACCACTCACTCCTAGACTGCAGAAAAATCATTTAAAATAATTTAATTTTCAAAATTACCTTCTCATCATATTTATAAGTCTTAGTAATCTCTCAAACTTCCTCTTAATAATTTCCAAAATAGTTCTTATACCATAATTACATCCTTCCATATCATATTTGATAGCACTTAGATATTGATAAGTACTCATTATATTCATATTGCTTTAAAGTGCAACTATTTAAATAAAAGCCTATATTGTACTTCCTCATCAAGCTCATGATATATGTATGCATATATATTTATATATTTACACATATCTATATATCTGTAGGCATAATCCAAACACATATGTAATTGCATAAACACAATTATACAATTATATTGCTCAAAACATAACCTTTACCTTCAAAACCGACCTCATTTTTTTTAACTCACTTGCAATCTTCCAATGCTATTTAAAACATGTTTAAACGCCACTTATTGGCAACCTAAAACCCAGCCAAGAACATCACTTTTGCACCCCTATTTCACACGTACAAACAACCACCTTGAGCCATCTTCACCGCCCTTAAATAGCATCCACTAGACTACGCACATAGAGCCTATATCAGCCCCTATTTCTGTCCTACAAAATAGCCTTGAAACAGTCCTGAACTACTCCCATTATAGCCATTTTTTGTTACATCAAAAGCCCTTAATTAGCAGCTCAACATAGCTCCAAATGCAGCACCTACCAAGCCCTTACTCAGTAACCCAAACCTTCCTCACGCCCCTATCTTAAACCCCTGATCAGTCCCGATTCTGCCTCCCTTGTTTTGTCGAGACCAAATGTCCCTAGTTCAGTCAAAATGCTTCACGTCACCTGCCCCCTTTCCTTGGCTCATCTCATCTTTTTTATTTATTTATTTATTTTACTGTAAGGCTGAGAGAACAACAGCTTCCTACTGCTATTTTGTTGAGAAGAAATGAAGACCCCTCGTGGCTCCCTTGTTCACGTTTTGTTCCACTTCGGTTCCCTCTCTTTTCCAATGATTTCTCTTCCTTTCCCCTATCTTCTCCTTCCCTGTTTTCCCATCTTTCCTTTCTCTTCCTCTGTTTCAACCATAGATCCTCATGCATAAGCTTTACTCTATCTCTTCTGACCATCGAAACACCCAAATCTGGTCACCGAAACACTTAGTTCTGACCACCTAAATACACCTGTACCTAAACTATTTTGGTCTCCCCAAAACTAGACCTAATTTCTCTCTTACCGCAACTCTTTTCTTCCTTGAACCTTTGCTGTCGATACCTATTGGAACTGAGTTGTAACAAGCCCGTGAGGATGATGATGGTGATACTTTCGGTACAGCAGAAAATGAAGGAAGGGAGGAGAAATGGTGAGGGGTCACGATGATGATGATGATGATGGACGGTGATAAAAATAATTTAAGTGGCCGGTAGTGAAAATATAGTGGGAATAGGTGGCTGTTTTCAAGCTTCCTCAAGAAGCTACTCTTTGTCTTATTCTTATTTTATTTAGCTATATATTTATTTTAGGCTTTATATTATTAGTGGTTAAATATATCCTAAATTATTTAATTTCATTTACTACATGCTTTTGATATCATTAATATTTAGTACTTTCTACATTCATTAATTTAAATAACTAGAATTATATATATTAATATATTAATATACAAGTGATATGTATATACACACATATATATTATCACATATTTGGCTTTATTAATTAAATTACCAAATGCATTTATTTCACTACAAAAATAAACCTATTAACATAAGGTGGTGTATTCTTTCATATATTTACAAACTAGGTACGGAAAAATTTGCGGTCTTCACAGGTCTGTCGCACACAAGTCTATAGCACCTCGGTTTGACGCATAAAAGTCTGCTGCATGTCACTCTCCCACACACTAGTCTAGCACTCATCAGTCTATTGCAGATCGATCTAGTGCACTGCAGTCTCCCTTAGACCAGTCTAGTGCACAGTCTCCCCCAGACCAATTTGGCACACAGTCTCCCTCAGACTAATCTGGCTTACTCCAATCCTCTCCAAACCAGTCTAGCATACTCCAGCCTCCTTTAGACATGTCGGCGCTGAAGATCTGCCTCATTAGTCTGCTGCGGCTAGCTTCCTCCTACGAGATTCTAAATGGCTGGCAGTAGATTGATTTGCGAAAGTGCTTCTTTGAAAAAATTTACCAAGACCTTCAACGCATGAGTAGTCTCTTCATTTCTTTGCCTCAAAGCTTCATATTTCGCTATTGAGACTATATTTGCAGGTTCAACTTCTGGCACTTGAGCTTCTTGATGCGTTTGATGATCATGAGAGTTAACCAAAACTTCCTCCTCATTCACTTCCCTCGCTGCTGATCCTACTCTTTCTATCTTTCACAATAAAGCTTTTCATATTAGATTCCTACAAATGGTGTCAATTGTTGTTACCTATTTACAACAATAAATTTGTATGTCGTAGGAATCTCGATCTTCGTCTTCAGGTGTCTACCAAAAACTCTACAAAAAAAAAAGAAAAAACGCAGCAATTTATCTCTGCACATGCACTTCGATGCTTGAGTCAAAAGTTGAGCAAAGTCTCAATCAGAAAAATAGTAATTAATTGAAACAAAGAGTTATCTGACCTGTTATTTATAGAGTGGCATTGGGTCGCGTTTACCCTTCTATCCTTTTAAACTTATTTGATTAAGGCCCAGGTGCGTGTCTAAGTCCAATGAGTTTGGGCCAATATCTCGTGAGCCTCAAAGTGAGCTTCCCACCTATGTAGCAGAAATTGATCTCCCACATTGGGAGGGAGACCACGGGAGAATGGTTCTACCACGCATCATTCTCCTCCTTGGGAGAGTGATTCTCCCGCATATCACTCTCCCACGGCACTCTCCTGCGTGGGAGATTGATTATACCGCATGTCACTCTCCCGCGGGAGAGTGCTCCTTGGCACTCTTCCACAAATGGGATATATATATATAATATATATATATATATATATATTGAATAATGATTATATATTTAATAATGACAATAACATCATTATTATTAGTAAAATCATTATTATTATTTTTATTTTTTTTGTGACTTATATCATATATTAAAAACTTAAATAAATAAACAAGTAATTCAAATATAACTATTTTCTTGTATTATTCACTTTACATCAACTAGTAATATAATTAAGCATATTATAGGATATATGGAACAAAAAGGGCATTATGGAAAATATCATTCGATAATCTTACATTCCCCCAATCAAATATAAAAATCTTATCTTTTTTCTAACTAAACCAAACACATGAATTTAGCATTTCGAAGATTTTCAAATGTTCATTGTTTTACGAGTAATCATATTCCAAACACTAATCTAACTTTCTGCGAGCCGAATCCTCTTAGCTTAATTTTGACAGTATTCTATTTCCATCCTTTTCATGACACGTGCATTTCCTTGTACACGTGAAATTTCAACCTTTTTTTTTTTACTTGGGTGAGCAAGAAATTGCAACTTGCAAGAACGTAAATGCTATCAAGATACTTGAAAAGTAATTAACTTAAACGTATACATTTGATTTGAGATGATAATTAATAACTGGTTAGATAATAATTATAATAAATTGAACCGCCATCCAAACTGGTTTATAAAGAAACTGAAAAATTTTGGAAATCTTTGATGTCATAGACGTTAGTGCCACCTAAGAAATGTGAATGCGCCCTATCTTTTATATATATATATATATATATATATATATATATATATATATATATATATGCGCGCGCTTGAATGATGAGAAAGTCTGGATAACCTGATAAGTCTCTTTCAATGGATAATGCTAGCTAGCAAAAAATTATTATAAAAATTATATGATTGAATTAATTAATAAGCGTGACAATTATATTGGATAAGATAAAACAAATATATATATATATATATATATATATATATATATATATATATATATATATATATATATCTAGTTTTAGTTGTCTATCCCATAAAGCTTTTGTAGCAAAACATGACGCAATTTAGCAATAATTAAATGTCAAATTCAATGGAAAACCATATCAGAAAAATTAGGACCTGTGACATTAGAATTTCTCAGTCGTCGGTCACTTGATATTTGGCGGAGGTGACTGTCAGTTTCACAAGCTTATCTGTGATGCAGAAGAAATTACTCATGACTGCTGAGGAAACTAGAAGCTAAGATAGAATGGTGTGCCTGGCTTCAGAGATAGCAGAATATATATCTCTTTCCTCTTCAAAAAAGAGCATGACCACTCAAAAGAGGTGGGCCTCAATCATCCCAATATTAACGCAAGTGAAGAGGAAATGGAGCATGACAGAAAGATTAGATCAGAGGAAAAAAGAGTTGGAAATTCATCAAAATTTGGAAGAATATTTGGATTCCATGTATATCTGGCACTACAAAATGTTTCAACTTAATTTGTGATGAAATGATTGGACAATTGATTAATTTAATTTTATGGAAATATATAGAGTAGTAGAAATCGATACAAGGGCTATGTGAAAAGTCAACAAAATGGGTTGAACTGATAATCTCATCTCAATACGTTTTTATTGAAGATTCCTCTTGTTGGGACCCTGGTTAGGGCTTCAACGATTGGGTTTAGGCTTGTGTTGTGGAAAGGACCCAACCCTTTGAATGCCTCTTAACTAATTCACTTCTCCCTACACCCCTTAACCCTAAGAAGACATTACACCTCTCCCTTCTCTCATGTGTCTTTTGACAAATTTGAATAGATGATAGATTAGTTCTGATAAGATTGAAAAAGAAAAAATCATTCTTAAGTTTTTTTTTTCACAAAAAAAATATATATTTTGTAATAAAAAATTAGAATCAGGGGTGAAAGAGTAATTTTATTATTTTGTCTTTTTTGCATTGTTGCTCACTGGTCACATCGCATCAGAGGTGCAGTGAGAGTCAAACTAACCTTTTTTTTTTATTCTCTTTTACAATTTCCATGTTGTTTTACCACCTCTTGCACTTTTTTTTTCTTTTTTTACCATCCTAATTTCTCCAACTAAAATTTCATTTCAACAAATATTAAGATATACACCTTGGTCTCCGACTCTTTTTATATTTCAAGTACCTTTTTGTATTATATGCAGTACCATTTTGTGTTGGTGTCCTATCAATTCTAGCCAGGCAGTCATTTTGACTTTTTTTTTTTTACTTTATAAAACTCATAGGTGGTATCTACTGATTCGAGTGAAAGTCTAAAGGATTTTGAAGCACAAGTAAAATTAAAAGTTAAGAATTAAATTAAATTAAATAGTGTGAACGCAAACAATATTGGATTTCCATGGAAATCTATGAAGTAGTTTCCACTTTCCACCGCTCACATATAGTTAAGTAATTAATTCTTTTGTAGTGGCATATGTTGCATTTGGAGCATTCGAAGATAATGTGCAGACTCTGAAAAGAAAAGGCAACCTAGCTAGCTAGGGCGAAGAATCACACACACAAATTTAATAGCTTTCAAATGTCAATAATACATATATATGTTTTGTAAATGTTATTCGCTTTTTCCTGCTATTTCTACGGTGAAATGGCAATTATTCTGTGTATTGGCTCAAAAACAAACACTAGAACACTAAAAGCCATGTCTCCCATTTACGCATTCACAGCAATTATAACAGAAAGAAGATGGCACTAAGGGTTTTTTTTTTCATTTTTCTTTTTAAATAAATTGTTATGCAGAAATTCTATTCCACTATGAACAGAAAGAAGGATACAAATTAAGAACCAGTTGGCTTTTATTTTATACTGCAAAAACACTTCCTTCAACTTTATATGCCCTTTCCACACTTTTAATATATTTATTTTGGCAAACAAATAATAAATTATAGTAATAAAAAGAAAATGAAAACATTTAACCCCACTATAAAACTACACCCCATGTGCATGGCTGTTAATCCAATTCACCACCACTATTTCCTGCTGTACTCATTAGAATCTTTTCTTCAGACCGACTGGATCCATCTTCTCACTTCTCAGCCAAAGGAAAAATTCAAGTTTTTGATGATAAACTGTTTTTCACTGCATTATGTATTTTTTTCATATCACAGTAAATAATATAGTAAAACCACCTTGTCAATGCCTCACTTGATGTCAGTTTTGATTAGAAGCTTCCCTTTTGTTGTCTTACTCGCCATTGCCAATAGGAGCAGTTTTGTTTGCTACTAACTCAAAATCATTACCTTCATATTCCTCTTCACTATCCTCATCTTCTTCATCATCTTGAATCTGATCCGTATTTTCCCTCTCAGCAGCTTCTTCCACCATCACCGCCTCGGCAGCCTGCTGGCTCATTTCTTGCTGGGGAGGCCATTGCTGCTCCGGTCTTACCATCAGTGGCATCATTGTGCTGTCAGGTTTAATTCCACATCCGGAAGCAACGAGTGAACTCTCGTTTTTGCTGATTTTTTCTTTGTAAATAGCATCTAGCTGGTGAAAATATGGGCATGTCTTGGAATCTTCAGGCCTTTTCTTGTTGCTTTCTTTTACTTTCCTGAAGTATTTGTTAATGTTTTCCCATTTTTCTTTGCATCTCTTTGCTTTCCGATTGTATCCAAGATTTCTCATCGCGGCTGAGATCTCCTCCCATAGAGGAGCCTTACATCCATTTTCTTGATACTTAATGTCAAGACTAGTTCTAAGCTTTATAAGAGCTTGAACTTCAGCTTTTGGCCATCGTGAAGGACTTGATGTAACCGCATTATTGCCTCCATTTGTCATTCTTGAGGTTTCCAAATTCAAGGCCTGAGTTGGCGGTTGAGGTGGCGGCTGCTGCAATGGTGGCGGCAGCGATAGCGGTGCTGTTGGAGGAGCTGGTGGCTGAGGATGTCCTTGCGATTGCACTTGCACCGTGTTCGGCTGCTGTCCGGACATCTTTTGTAAGAATGCAATAACTGCAGCATCTTTTTCGGCTGCCGTGGATCGTTCCTGAATTAAAATCTCATGCTCTCTATTGATCCGCGCCATTTCTTGAAATCTCCAAGCTTCTTCCCGTGCTATTCTTTCCTGTTCGGATTTCTCTGTGGTTTGCAAAAACTTGTTTTGCAACTCCTCTTGTTTCTCGATCACCTCCCTCGTCAGCCTCCTGAAAAACTCCTTCCATTTTCTCTTCTTCTTACTGCTCCCTTGATCCGAATTGTCATCGGATGCGGTTGAAGAAGATGTAGAAGTGGAGAAGAGATTTGATGAAATATTATGAAAAGAAGATTGGATATTATTGGCGTAAGGATTTACCGAATGTATAGGAAGTGCTTGTGTGGAAATGGTAGGGTTTACGGGCGGTCTGGCATTGGTCTTAGGTACAATATTGGTAGGGTTTATTGTTGTTGATGGGCCATGGATATTGGAGGAAGAAGGAGGATTAGTACTCCAAGGAATTGCTGCGGATGTCGGGTTTGGAGTTTGAGGCTTTGGAGGCGAAAGTGATTGGAGAGAATGAAGATTTTCAAGGGCTTCCAACTGATCAAAGAAGCGATAAGTTTTGCCATCTGCCTTGCCTGTTCGGCCATCTTTGGTTCTCTTGTGATACTTGTAAACATTCTCGAATTTTTCCTTGCATTTCTTGGCACTTCGATGATAACCAAGCTCTGCTAGTTTCCTGATAAAAACAGTTGCAAAACAGCTCCATTTCTGGTTACATTCTATCTCAAATTCGGCAAGAGAATAATGTTTAAACGCACTTTGCGACACTACTAAACATCAAAAGAACAAGAAGAACGTAGAAAATAAGACATAAAAGATGTAAATATAAAAAAAGAAAATACACCTAACCATCGAAGGCCACATGGGAAACTCACAACCCATGTTGGAAGTATATGTAGACATTTATTCGGTTGATAGCCTTTCTTTTATGAATTTCACTAAAATGAAAGAAAGCCAAAACAAACCATCTCTAGAAAGACCATAACTATCAGCAGCTGGGTTTTCTCTGTGTGGAACTTTAAATTTTAAATGCTTGAAAAAAAAAAAAAGCTGAGTTCAACTCCCAGCTTGTAAACACTGAAATCCATGAAACTGAGAATTGAAAGCCAATTCCACTTCCCCGGAATGTTCCAAGAAAAGTGATTCTGGTATGAAGCTATGAACTATAAATGACATCTTATAAGAGAAATCAAAATTCACTTTGAAAATCTAAATCAGATGATCTATCTGCATGCATGATCAGCTGAATCAGCTAACCTAGATAGCTTAATCCTCAATTTGTTGAAGCAAAAACAAAACAAACAAAGATTCTTGCTCACCTGGAAACCTCTTCCCATAAAGGACCCTTGAGACTTGAGTCTCGGAAAACAGCATCCATATCGGAACGTATCTTCAATAAAGCCAAAGTCTCTTGCCTAGGCCATCGATTTGCTCCACAACTCCGGTCACCTTCATCAACTCTACCCTTATCTTCTTCACTTGAATTTGAGACAACCATGCCAATTTCACTTCCTTCATGAACTACCGGCGCTGCCGCAACATCGGCGGAGCTTTCTACCATACCTGAGTCCCCCAGCATAGGACTATCCCTTAGCAATTACAGCTGAAAGAAAAAGAATAGTATAACAAGAGAAAGGTGAATATTATCAAGGGGTTATATGTAAGATAGGTGTACGGTGAATTTATTTTTTTTATTTTTTGGTGGTGATCTGCCTGTCAATCTCAACCAAAAAAAAAACAATTTGCAAACAAGGACTTTTTTCCTTTTTTCTAATCTTAATCTGTATGGAATCTTTTGTTTTTTTTCGCTTTTGCCGGTGAAAAAATTAAAGAACCCAAATGCTTACTTGGGTTTCTATTATATATATATATATACAGAGACATATGCAGAAGAGTAAATAAATAAATAAAGTGGCCGAAGATAGGTGAATTATAATATCCCAAAGGAAAATAAATATTATTATATAATACATAGAAAATTTATCAACAGCTGCAGATTGCAGATAGCGACGATGGGGATAATAAGTTGGGCCACGTAGGTCAGCTTTGCTTTTTGGGGCGTTTTGAATTTCGGTGGCCGTTGGCTACAATCGAGGGTGAAATTACATACAGCCCCTAACATGTATCCCATTGACCCTCTAATCATGCAACCTAATGGTTCAACTATTTTATTACATCAGCTGATCACTAAGTAACTTGTATTCCACAGTTCACTTTTTCTTCAATCTTTGGTTGATCATTCAACTTTCCGAAATTGCCCTTTTATGTTATTTATTTATTTTTATTTTCTGGTATTTGTCTATGATTCTGATTACATATATATAATGAAATATAATTCTCTTTAATTTAGCATTTTATATTTAATTAAATATCAAAAGTAATACTATATATTTTTTGTAGGAAAGAAAATAAAGATAGAGAACAAAGGCGAGGCAAGACAAAATAAAATATAAACAAATAACTATTTTTCTTCTTTAGAATTGGTAAAAAAAAAAAACAGAGCACCATAAAGTGATTAGGAGTAAAATATAAAAAAAATGGATTTAATAAAAAAAGTAAAAAAACTAAGTGTGCGTTTGCGTTATGAAAACAAAGCTACTTTTTATTTTTATTTTTACAGAAAACAAAAAATTAAGGGAAAACATATGTGGTCGAAGATGTGGAAAATAGTTTTTGAAAAATGAGTATGAAAATAGACCATAATTTTTTAAAAAAATACTAAGAACAATTGAAAAAAGTGAAGACATGAGATTTCTTAAATTTTTTTTTAGGGTATTTCACCTTTTTAATGTTTGGTCATAATTCAACTTTAGTTCATTAGTTTCAAAAATAGACACTCTGCTCCAAATTTTTTTATGTCAGAGGACAACTAAGTCTTTTCGTTAATTAAGTGTTAAAAACTTAATTTTGTGACTATTTTACCTTTAAGATTACTTGAAAAGCTTTAAATACTACAACAACTAGAAATGAAATCAAATTAACTAAGAGGTATTGTTAGAAAGGTATCTATTTTTTACTTTTAAATTATTTTTTGGTTTATATATTTGTTTATTGTTTATTATTTATTGTTTATTATTTTTGTGTTTTATGTTATACACTAAGTTTGTGGATTTATTTGCTTAGTATTTATTATTTATTAATTTATTATTTTTGTATTTTATGTTCTGCACTAAGTTTATGGATTTATTTGTTTATTATTTATTAATTTATTATTTAGTTTAAACTCCATAACTAACATTTGGCATAATTTATTATCCAGGAGTTTAGGGTAAAATTCAAACAAAAAATAATCTTTGAAATTTACTCTAAACTCTTGGATAATAAATTGTGCTAGTGGTTAGTTGTGCGGTTTATACTAAATAATATATTAATAAATAATAAACAATAAATAATAAATAAATATATCTACAAACTTAGTACAAAACATAAAACACAAAAATAATAAATAATAAGCAAATAAATCCACAAACTTAGTGCATAACATAAAACACATAAATAATAAACAATAAACAAATAAATAAACAAAAAATAAATTAAAAGTAAAAAATAAATACCTTTCTAGTAGTACCTCTTAGTTAATCTGACTTCATTTTTTGTTGTGATAATAATTAAAGCTTTTCAAGTAGACTAAAAAGTCACAAAATTAAGTTTTTAGCAATTGACCTAACGGTTGACTAACGGAAGAACATAGTTGTCTTATGACATAAAAACGTTTGTGGCAAAATGTCCATTTTTGAAATTAATGGACTGAAGTTGAAATATGATCAAACATTTAAGAAGGTGGATGTAATTTACCTTTTTTTTTAACTTTTATTGCAAAATACCTAAGAACTCAAATTTAATTCACAATAGATGCAAGATTTTTTTATTTTTTTGCAAAAGTTGAAACAATCCTCTAAGTAATTTCTTTACAGAAATATTATTGAGACCATTCATTACTTGTTAGTTGTTATGATTGACTTGGTGTGGAATATTTCTATCACATTATTTTTTATTTATGTCAGTATATGGTTGTTATTTAGGGCTGTAATCAATAGCTATGTTACTTAAGGTTGTTAAATCTTCAGTTGTAATCAAAATATTTGATTCTTTTTATATGTGACTTTATCATGTTTGATATTTGGTTAGTGAGAAATTTTTAGCTATATTTTTTATTAATTCCTTTGAGTTTGGAGTTGCTTATGTCTTATACAAGGTTGTTTTTTTTACCTCTTCAAAATGTGTAAATATCAAGAAAGAAAATTTGATTTTGATTGAAACCAAGTGCTAGTAAATTAGCATATAAATGTGGTTCCAACTTGTTATGATAGAAATAGCATCTTATAGCCTTGTTAATTAAAAAAATGAAGATACCAAACACATTTTAATAATTTTATTTTTGAAAACAAATTTTCATTTTTATATACCAAACATATTTTTTGAAATTCAGAGAATAGAAATGAAATTACTTTTAGAAAATGAAAGTAAAAGATAGAAAATAAAAAAAAATATTTTCTAAAAGCAACCAGTGCCTAATTATTTTCCTTCTCCTTTCTTATTTTTTGTCTTATGAAACATAATGTAAAATATACTTTATGAAACATAAAGTAAAATATACTTTATTCAAGTCAAGGTTCAATATCAAGACCTAGGTTTTGAGACCCACTAGACTTCTAAATCCCACTTTGTTTTTGTTCTCTTCATTCTTAAAATTTTGAGCTTTAAGACTTATGAATCATTTAATCCACTAGTTATTTCTTTTTGTCACTTTACTTCATTCTCTTCAATCTCATAGATTTCATCATCTTCAATTTAGTGAATTACCGGTGGTTTTTTTTTCTTGTACCCTAGTGTTAACATAAGGACCTACACCTAACTATTAACAAAGAATTCTTTTAATATCATTATTGTATATATTAAAAACAAGACAAATTTGAATTCTTCCAGTAGCAGCAACAAGTTGAAATAATTTCTCTAAAAATCTTGTCTTTGGTGAGTGCTTCCTAGAGTCTTCTTTTCTACAAACATAGTAGATATGGTAGCAATCCAAACAAAACACAACAAGATTCACTCATAAAACTCTTTTGCTTAACCAAATATGTAACTTTATTATATTTAGAATTGGATGTTGGATTAAAATCGAAGACCTAGATTAATTTTTCTTTTCCTTTTTGAAATTTATGTCCAAGAGTCAAGATTTATTCACTGGCCTTTTTAAATAATCACCTAAACAGAACATTTATTGGTCTCCCCCTCCACAGAGACGTGATGTTAATAGCTCTGCTCTTGAAAAACCTAACTTGTTGGCATTGAGAGAGTAATTTGGGATTGAAAAGTTAATTTCTAACTTATTTTCTTTAAGAGTGTTAGAATAAAAGGTTCAAATTTGGTTTAACACTTGACTGTCTTAAAAGCTCTCTTTTGTTAAGTAATATTCTATAATTATAAAGAAATTATTATTCTTTTATTAAAATAATATTTAAGATTATGTAATAGATTTTCTTCTTAATTGCTAAAATTTTTTTTTATATAAATAAGAAACTAATACATAATTTTAATTCAAGTTAATAAATAGAATATGCTTTTCTCCTCTAACATAGTATCAGAGCTACTTTATTTAGTTTTCGATTTACTTAAATTCTGTTTAATACTTGTGCCTAATTTTTTTTATTACAAGTTTTATACAAATGACAACACCTTATAAAAAAACTTTTCTCTTTTCCATACATGCATCCTAGTGGAAATTTCATCACGAGAAACTTTCAAAAATTATCGTTTTCTAAACAACCTTTTTAGGTGTCATTAAAAATACGATTTTTTTCGGCCATCCTCAAACTGTAATCACGAAAAGATTTATTTTGCCTAGCACTTTCTATTGTTGTCTCACGCACTGCCATTCATTATGTAATTATAAGTAGATTTTCTTCTTAATTGGTGAGAATCATTTGTATATAAATAGAAAACTCATATACAATTTTAATTTAAGTGAGTGAATAGAATATTTCTTCTCCTCAACACCTCTGTTGTAAGTGAAGCAAATTTAAATTCTTTACCTGAGATTATAATTAAAAATGACTCTAAAGTGATAATCTCTTAGTTGAATAGAGTTCCTAATAGCCCATAGAAATACAACGATCTCTCTCCTTTTCCTTCTTTTGACAAAGCAAACGATATTGAAAATGAATGTCCGAGATTTCATTTTAGCAAAGTACTTAACCTATCTAGAATGGCAAGCTAGACAAGGAAAAAACTCTTTTGACACATTTAGAGAAAATCATATCAAGTTATGGCAAGACACACGAGCATGCTTTTTCCTTAAATTTGCCAAGTATCTACCACAATGAGCTTGCTAGATTTTGAAGCTGCCCAAATAGCATTTCAAAATGTAATGCTAGATTGAGTTAGCAAATTGTGTAATACCACAAAACTTTAAGATTTTTCTCAAACCCTAGCTACAAAGAGTTAGCACATTTCTGGCCTAAATGTGATTATTCTCAAAGGATAAGCATAAACCCAAGCTATCCAAATTGAGCCTAGTTTGAAAACAGAGTCCAGACATTTCTAAGAATACAAATGTTTTAGATTTTCAAACTCTTCAAACCAAGTCCTCCATACTTAGATTCCATATAAATTTCCATTTTATTTTGACTCCTCTAACATTTGTTTCTTTACCCTTTAATAAAACAATTGAGCAGAATTGATCGATTTTTTTGGATGAATTTTTCAGATAGATTGAACATAAAACACCATTAATTTTGCAAAATGAAAAGTACTTATTGAATCAATTGCCCCTGATCTGCATAAGATAACCTTTTTTAGGCCCAATTATAATCCTTTTAGAAATCTTTTGATTAAAGGGATCGCAATTTTTTTTTGTGAGCCTCCAAAAGTTAAACGAATTCTAAAATACCTGATAATAAGATTTTCTAGTTTGAAATTAGTGTCTTATTGATTTCACATGCAATTAAAAAAATTATTCATATTTTTAATAAAAGCCAGAATTTAATTTCATTTGTATGAGATAATAAAGAATAGTCAGCTCGCATCATATAAAAATTATTTATAGTTGATGCACTGCCAGTGTAATAAATTTTACACACTAATAAATAATAGCATACCGCTTCATTAATTCATAAATTTTAAAATGAAAAGTCCTTAAAAATAATTTTTTTAAATTCACTAATTAATAAGTTGTCATATTATGATTTAATTGCACAATATAGAATTTATACGTTGACAATGTATCAATTAGACCTAATAGCCAAATATACCATCAACTTTTTGCATAAAATGAAATTAAACCTTCAACTTTTTTATTGTGTGAAAATCAGTCCATAAATTTTTATTTTACTGTAAATAAACCCTCAACCTTTTACAATCATGCAATTAAGTCCATATTGGTTAAATGACACTAGCTATCGTTAAGACATCTTACATGAATGCTGATGTGGATAGCTCAATTGGTTGTCACGTGTGCAATATTGATGGAAGTTAGTCTTATTTAACAGATTTGAACTTAATTGTATGGTTTTGAATGGTTGAAGATTTATTTACAGTAAAATAAAAGTTTATAGACTAATTTCTATGTAATAAAACGTTAAGGGTTTATATCCATTTTGTACAAAAGGTTAAGAATATATTTGACTATTAAGCTTATCAATTACAAACTCTTAGAAAAATTGTCATATGTAATTGGATAATTATATATGTACTTTTTAATATTCTAATATGCCATAGTGGTTTATGTCAGCTCCTTAATCCTATTTCTTAGAGTCTTAATGAAATAATTTTTTTTAAAAAAATAAAAAGTTATCTCATAAATTATCAGTGAAATATAAAAATTCCATAAAGAATTTAAAAGTTTGTCACATACCTCTCTCTAGAGTATACATATTAAAAATAAAAATAACTGATTTAATTAAAAAAAACACAAAATACTATTTTGGACACTATTTTTAAAATTTAAAAACTTTAAATAGAAAAAACGAACTACCATTGCGATTATTTAATATTAAGGCCAGAATACTTAAATTTTCAACATGCCGTGGGGCAAAGTGGCAAAAGTGTGATGCTCGTGCAAACACGTGGGCAAAACGGGGTAACCACGATTAAGACGAATCATGATTTGACAAATCTTGGCTTCAAAGTCATCTAATTAAAATTTTGCTTTTTTTTTTTAATTTATTAAATGGGCATTAAACTTGTTATCTGAATTTGATCCACTGTGTTGAAATTAAACAAGGTAGATGCAGGTCATTTTACTAGGCCAAAGCCATTTATGAAGTTGTAACTAGTGACCGATATCGTTAGGCTGTGACCTACCGTAATAAATGGTATTGAAATTTCGCTGGCTAAGATATTGTATAATTAATTCCCCATGATTCATGAATTATTAGAATTTCTGGGACCATATCATGGGTGGCCTGCCCTTGTTGAGTTGTTAGATGTTACTCCAGTCTCTCATCAACGCGGCTTTGGAGGTTCTGATTAATTATCGAGTCGTTATCCGTCATTACTGAGAAAATCGTAAAGGCTACAATTACGTAAAATATTAATTACAGTTATTAAAAGCGAATGCAATCTAATATATTTAGTTATAGTTTTTAATCTTAATCGCATTTTTGGTTTTCAGACATCATACATCTAATTACAGTATAAATATAAATGTATTCTTATTTTTTATTAATTATATGACATTGTTGACATAGATCTAATTTTTTTTCGAAATGGAGTATTATTGTTTAATATTTTTTCTGATTTTAAGTGATGCAAGTTAAAAAGTTAACTAATCATAACCTTCATTATTCGTGGGAGTTATTGTGCAGAAACACTTTTGACTGCCTTCAAGAAAGTATGGATTTCATCATAATAGAACTATGATGAAATTCAATACATATTTGTAGTTATTCAAAATTTCTTCTGCGCAATAACTCTCACAAATAATGAAGGTATAGATCTATTAACATTTTTATTTGCATCATTTTAACTCAGTAATTCTTAATTTTTAAAAACCAAGTAAGCAAAATATCCATTAAGCAACAACTACATTGAGAAAGCTAATTGATGCACTTAAAAAATGTTATATGATAAAATACAATATGCGTAGTAATTATTTTGTTTATATATATATTATATATATATATATATATATATTGTTTTATAAAATAAAACAGTACGGTTTTTCAATATGCATAGTCTACTGTTTTTAATTTCAAATAAATCAAAATTTATAATTAATTTAATCACATATTTTATTTAAAAATTAGACTACATTTAAAAATAACATAATCTACTTCAAAACTGAAGTTTAGACTATTTGAGAAAAAATTACGCTAGAATAGATTATAGTTAGAAAAAAAAATACTTTTTTTAGACTACGTTTTTTAAATGTATACAAAAATAGCTAATATTTTTAGGGATTTTTTAGAATCTTAATACCATTTTCACACTCGTTACGGCAATAAAAAGATTACAAAAAATTATATTTAAAACTAAAAAAGGAATTACATGGAAGAATTAGATAGTTTCTTTTAAATTGCATGTGAAATATGTCATTGAAAAATAAATCAATTCAAAAATAGTGTCTACTCCTCGTTTGAAGAGAAGGTAATTAAAATGACACTTATAATCATATATATATATATTATAATATATATATATATATATATTATATTTGTTATTCTTTTACCTGTTTTTTTATATATAATTGGTAGTGAAGATTGAGATTATTTAAGCTCAAATCTAACTTTACAACATGGTGCAACTCTTTATTAACTACTTGATCAAAAAGTTGTTGACATTTATTCGGTTTGTTTTTGGTTGAAATCCTTGGTATCCGAAAGTTATTTTGAACCTCAAATAATCTAGAGTCAAGCTATGTTCAGACCTGCTACGTTCAGTTTTTTAACTCACATGACTTGGTGTCTTTTTAATTAGAGACATAAAACTCATTCTCTTTATATATTGATAAATATTAATGATAATTTACAAACAAGACTAGTAATTACCAAATGTATCATACATACAGTTTGGCGAAGAATTTTGACTTTCATTTCTAATCTTCAATTTTCAACAAAGCTAAATGTAATATTGTGTTAACTAATATTCTTTTTTATGGCTCGAGATGACCCCACAGGCAGAGGAAGGAAAATCTTGTTATAATTATTAGCAAGAGAAATTAAATAACTTGTTCAGTGAAAGCTGTCCTTCAGGGTTAGGAGAGTTGGATTTGGCTGATAATGCTATCGACTCAATTGCTCAATTATTGATACAAGAAATTAACTAACAAAATGAAGCAGGCAGCATATAATGCAGGATAGTGGGACCCAATAATCGATAGGACATTATAACCATAACATCATGCTGTATTATTAGTTAAATCATACACGCAATGCAAAAATTAAAAAAAAAAACCTTCTCTAACCTTGTTTTATTAAATGTAATGTTGTATAAGAGAATTTGATTGTAGCATATGTATAAAGTTTTAATATTTACGTGAATATTGTTACTGAATTTTCGACGAGTGTACCGCAAGTGTACAGACCGTAGTAAGTAATAAAGTGATCAGTACAAGATCATTTCCACGAGGATTGAAATTGTGAGTTGTTTACTAAGTATTAAAATTCCACACCCTAATTTTATTCAAATGATCGAAAGAATTTTTTAATCAAAACACTAGTATTTTTGAAATAGAAGTAGAGGAAAGTGAAAATAAAAAAAATTTTATTTAAATCAAAACTTCTAAAATATTACAAAATAAAAACCGAAAGAAATTTAGATGAAAACTTGAAAACAAAGAGAATAAAACTAAAACTAAACTACTCTATATCCCCTAGTGGGATTGAATGCTCTTTCATGGTGCTGAGCTGGCTATTTATAGAGGCAGTGGTGATGATGATTAGCTCAAAATCTTAGCTGATAAGGCTTGATCTTTATCTTGAAAGAAAATTTATCTTTTATCAGCTCTCTTGTTTATCCCTATCCTTAGCAAAAAGTCCATCTTGATAATTTATCTTCATAAAAGATAATTTCAACAATTTATCTTTCTTGGCAGCAAGTAGAGATATCCATGCATGAAGCTTTATCAACAAAGTCTTGTATTTGAATGGATTTTGGAACTAAAGTCCTTCACATCTTTAACTTTTTTATGAATTGGAGTTCCTACATCATTGAGAGAAATTTAATAGATAAATTTAATCTAATAATAATAATTTAGAGATAAATTATATCATTAAATTATGATAATTCTATAAATTATAGAATTATCACACCACTAAATTTGAATTTTTGCTTGTCATCGAGCAAAATAAAATTAAAAAAGAAATGTACCTAAAGGTTAAATACACTTGCAAGAATGATTTTCCTTTAATTTCCTCAATGATTTTGAAAACATTACAACTGCATGAAAATCCATAAACATTAGCTAAATATATATAAACTCATTCAAAAGAGAGTATCAATTCAATTCAATTTTTCCGTGTGTGTGTAATTTTTTTTTTCATTTCAGTGCATGCAATCCTGATAAATTTATACAAACATGAACATAACAAAAGATCTCAAAGAATAGTTATCTTCCATAAGTTTGCTTTTTTCATCTTCTCTCCACTAATGTAGACACACATAGCCAAAGATCAATAGGACTTTATAAGCTTGTAATGTATGGCTAGGGTAATAGGTAAGAGAAAAAGGATTTTTAGGCTCAACCCCTAATTATGCATTCTTTTTCTTGGACTTTTTTAAGAGCTATCAAACAATTCTCCTAACTTGATTTCTTCTTTCTTTCTTTCTTTTTTTTTTCAACTTTTTTTTTGAATTTCACCATTTCTTCAATATATGCGTAGCTCTAAATATATCATGACATAGTCCTCATGCATATAACGGGGTATGGGAATTTTTTTTTAGGCTAGCTAATTATTAATGTAGGTAAAACAAGAGAGAATGTCTATTTAAACTCAAATTGGGTGATTAAGGATAAAATATATTGTGGTAGTCTGGAAAAGCTCAAACGGTCTAAAGATGGCCTAAATCACCTTTTTAGCTAAATGTGTTCTAGGATTTCGCCTTGAGAGATGATAAAACAAATTCTAGAAAAATAACAAACTTTAAAGACTAATGTTTATTCCTATTCACATAAATTTTCTCCAAATATGCATGACTTTAATGATAGAAACATGGTGCATTTAATTTTGGGAAAAATCACAATCAAAAGGATAATTCACTAAAGAATTCATGCACATACTCATGAATTCCATCTTGCTATAACATTTTCAATCCATGGTTAAATATCAAGGAATTATCAAGCAAGCATATAATCACTTCAAGGTAAAAACTATTTTAAAGCACAGAATTTTTGCAAAGATTTCAAAAGAAAATTGAAAAAATTTTGCTCAATCTTTGAAAATTTTGCTCTTCCCCCTCAACTTGAAACATACATTGTCCTCAATTTATAAAAATAAAAAATAGGAATGAGAAAGAAATACTCCCCTGACTTGAGATCAAATTGCCACATGCTTACACCATGAAGAAGGCATATGCACAGCCACAACATCTCCTGCTTATGCCACACGCTCAAGCTTACTGTGCATGCCACTTTATAAAGCCATCTTTTATCAAGCTCTTCTTAGTTTTCCCAAATTTAGGTTATACCCTGTAAATCAAGAAAAAGGAAAAAAATATAATAAGTAAAAAAAAATTAAGTTATTTATTTAAAGAAATAATATTAAGAGGGAAAGATAGAAAGCTGGGTTGCCTCCCTAGAATTGCTTGAGTTATAGTCTTCGGCTTGACTACCACGATTGATTTCAAGCTGGATCATTAAGATAAGTGACCGATTTTTTGACGATCGATCACTCCTCCCTAGTAATGTTTCAATCTTTGACCGTTAACCATTAATGGTTCCTTAGAAAACTCTCCTTTTATTTTCACAGTTCCATATGGAAAAACTCGAATAACAATGAATGGTCTAGACCACCTTGATTTCAACTTACCTGGAAACAGCTTCAAACGAGAATTATAGAGTAAAACCTGTTGCCCCGGCTCAAATTGTCTTTCCACTATCTTCTTGTCATGCCACTTCTTCGTTCTCTGCTTATAGAGTCTAGTAGTCTCATATGCTTGCATTCTGAATTCATCTAACTCGTTGAGCTGCAATAGAAGCTTTTCACCAGCTAAATAAGAATACCTTTCAAATTGTCTGTTGGGAATCGTCACAGCTTTTACCTCAGCACAATTGGATGTCTCTTCATCAAGAATTGCTTCTATGGTGTCCATTAGTTGTTGATTGACAAATATTCCCTAAACTATACTCTCCTTTTTAGTCACTTCAAAACAATTATTAGTCTCACATGGGAATTTAATTGTTGAAAAAAGATTAAATGTTACCTCTTGATCATTGACCCGCATGTGAGCTCTCCTTTTTGCACATCAATAAGAGCCTTACCAGTTGCCAGAAAGGGTCTCCCAAGGATAATTGGGACTTCACGATCTTCCTCCATATCCAACACTACAAAATCAACTGGAAAGACAAATTTGTCAACCTTCACTAGCACATCGTCAATAATGCCTCTTGGATACTTGAGAGATCGGTCTACTAACTGGAGTGTTATCTTGGTTGGTTTAGTCTCTCCTAGTCCAAGTTTCCTGAAATAAAAAAAGGCATTAAATTAATACTTGCACCTAAATCACATAAAACTTTATCAAAAAATAAGTTACCAACAGTGCAAGGAATAGTAAAATTCCCTGGATCTTCAAGCTTAGGTGGTAAGTTCCTTTGCAAAACGGTGTTGCACACCTCAGTAAGAGCAACAATTTCGAAATCCTCAATTTGCATTTTCTTGGAGATGATGTCCTTCATGAACTTGGCATAAATTGGCATTTGCTCCAATGCATTAGAGAAAGGGATGTTGATGTAGAGCTTTTTTAATACCTCTAGGAACTTAGCAAACTGCTTATCTGTCTTCTTTTGCTTGAATCTTTGAGGAAAAGGGATAGGTTGAGGATGTGATTCAATGATTTTACCAAAATGAGATGAAGTCTGCTCAATGTTCTTTTGCTCCTTATCTTCTTCTTCTGCTTGTACTTCAACTCTAACATCTTCCTTTGATTCCTTAGGTATGTAACCCACTTTTTTACCCTTCCTCAAGGTGATTGATTTATAGTGCTCTTCCCTTCTTGGATTATGTTTAGTATTGCTAGGCAGGGTACCTTGAGGATGGTTACTAATGGCATTGGCAATCTGAGCTTCCTGAATTTCAAGGTTCTTTATAGAAGCTGCTTGGTTTTGTAAGATGGTAGTGAACACCTCTTTTAAGGAAGGCTTCTTTTCTTGTGGTGGGACTTGTGGTAGAGGATTATGTTGATATGGTGGCGGTGGTCGATTGTGGAAACCAAGAGGATAAGTAGGTCTTGAGTTAGATGGTTGCCCTTGATTATTGTTCCAAGACAAATTTGGGTGATTTCTCCAGCCAAGGTTATTGGTGTTTGAGAATGGGTTATGGTTCATATTTGGATGGGAAACATATTGGACTTTGTTGGCTCTTATAGGCAATACCGAGAGGGGGGTGAATCGGTTCTTTGCTAACCTTAAGCCCATTTTTCGGTTCTTCTAAATTCTCTAGCTTAGATTGATATTTTCTAAGTTCTCTAAGCTAGGCAAGCATGCAATTCAAGTTCAATGCAATAAACACAATATAATCGCAAGTAAATAAAGAGTAGGGAGAAAGAGATTTACACAAGCGATTTATAGAGGTTCGGCAACCTTGCCTACGTCCTCTACCTTGAGACGCTCCCAAGGATTTTCCCCAAATTCACTACACTTGAATTTGTCTTTACAATCCCTCTTTTTAAAGGCTCAAGAGAAACCTCTCTCTTTTTCTAGGCTCAAGAGTAACCTCCCTCTTTTTCTTAGGCTAAAGAGTAACCTCCCTCTTTTTCTAAGGCTTAAAAGAAACCTCCTCTTTACAAGGAATGATGGGATACAAATAATGTAATCAAAGAAAAGGCCTCTAGGTAGGCAATTGATTACAGAAATTAAGCTCAATGAGAAGCCTATACAGTATTTGTGCTAAGCACTACAAGGAATAAGAGAATGATAGATGATGGAAACTTTGTAGCTCTTGATTTGTTGTTTGAGGCTTGTAGATTTGAGGAATATGAGATTTTGAGTTGCTGAGTGGTTCCTCTTCCTTCCTTTAGCTTCTAAGCCTCTATTTATAGTCCCTTGGATATATTCTAGCCGTTGGGTGGAGCCAAATCTCGAATATTACCGTTGTCTTACAAAAACTAGCCGTTATAGGCTATTTTCGGGCAAAGGGATCGATCCCTTTCCATAGGGGATCGATCCCTTTTGTCCAGAATCTTGATTCTGGGCTTCAGGGACCTTGGGAAGACTTTCTGCCAAAAAGGGAGCAATCTTGCTACAGTGGGGATCTATCCTTTTCTTCCAGAGGGCATTTTTCCTGCACTTTTGGGTTAGAAATGATATGACCTTTGATCCTAATTCAACCCAAAACATTTATAAGCTTTAAGGGAATTTTTCTTGACTTTCTCAAATGAAAATATTGTCCAAAAACTTATAAGTAATTTTCTAAACTTACGTTCAATAATTCTTGAGAAAATTAGTTAATATTGAAAATCATTTGTGATAAGGCAAATTTACAATATGAATTAAAACATTAAAGCTTACTTAAGTTTTTGTCATTTCAAAATACATATGTCAATTTAAAGCTAACAATCTCCCCCTTTTTGATATGACAAAACTTAATGTAAATTTGCTTTGAAAATTCTTTGACAAAATACTCCCCCTCAAATAAAGCAGGATTTTATCAAGCTCCCCTTTAATATAAGCATGGGTTTTGAAAATAAATTTTCAAACTATTTCTCTCCCATTATCTTTCCCCCTTAATATTTCTCCCTTTTTAATATATATATCTCTCCCCCTTTTTGTCATAGCAAAAAGAAGGAAAAAAATATGCTCCCCCTAAAATGATGGCTATGTGAGAAGAGATAAAAATGCTCCATCCAACAAGAAACATGTTAGTACATGAGACTCATAGCACAAATAAATAAGTCAATATTAACAAAGAGTATGAAATATACATGCAATGAATATGACTTATGATCCTATACCAATTGTTTATAAATAATTTTGATACCAACTGTTGATAAGTAATTTTGCAAGAAGGTTCCAATTGGTAAGAAGTTAAGCAAGCACCTAAGTATATCAATTGTTCTCTAAGGTCCAACTAAGGTGCATGGTAATACATCATGATTATGAGCTAAAATTAGATGACATATCATATGCATGAGCTCATAAATCATGTTCAAGCAAGAGTGTGCATATTACAAATTCTAGCACAAAAGTGTTTCATGCAAAAGTGGCTATTGTGAATTCTTCCCTATTTGTCATTTCAATCTAAGGAGCATGAGAAGAATTGTCAATTTAAAGCTCATACCAATTGGCAATTTAGTTTTGGCTTACCAATTATTAAAAATATGGTTGCCAATGATACTAATTGTTATTTCAATCTAAATACCAATTGTTACTAATGGTTGACTTAGTCATTTTGCATGAATCCAATATTTATGTGTAGTGTGTTCATGTCAAAATAATCATTCTAAATATGCAAGAACACAACACATATCATCAAATATGCATATGGATTAATTAAATATAAGCATACTATCATAAAGTATTAATCCATATTCATATTCACAAAGTTATACCATATGGAAGATTCATAAAATCAAAGTATTCAAGCAAACACATTTTCTTCCATGTTTTCAAGCACAAAAATCCTATGCTCATTTTCCAATTCAAGTCCTTAACCAATTATGAGCAAGGAAAGATTACCATTTTAATCATTTAATAGCCATATCCCCAGTTAATTTTAATGTTCTAGAGGGTATATGCTATTTTAACTAAAATGGCTTCACCTGAGTGAATCAATATTATCAAGCTAAAATATATTTTATCATTAAAATCCATAAACTATGAGCGAGGTTAAGCACATAATATCATGAAAACAACTATTCTCATCTCATAGGCATGATTATTGATTCAACTTAAGTAAACATGCATGTTCAACATCAAAACAATCAAGATACAATGCATGTATATCAATAGTTGATGTTGTCATTAAAGTCCAAGTTCTTTAATAATTTGGCCACCATTACCAATTGTTGAATTTACATTTGAAATTAATCCACTAGATGTATAATTATCATGAAACCTAGTGTGGAATAGATAAGTCAAGCTAAGAGATTTAATCCTATAAGCATGCTTGACTAAGATGAACAAAAGGAATAAAGAAGATTCATTATGCACTAGTTCATCAATTTTTCAAATATATTCATAAATTCTTGAAATATTTCTCAAAATTATGTTTAATCATTCATTGAAAGTATATTTCAAGATTATTTCAAGATTCATGAACATTTTCAACAAGAAAACTGATTTTGCACTTGTGAGCTCAAGAAAACTGATATTGATTGTTGAAAGTGATACCATTTGTTGGAAATGATTCAAATTGATGAATTTGAGGCATGATATCAATGAAAAATGAATTTTCATAGTTTAAAGATCATCAAAAAGAAGTTAAAATACTGGATTTTAAGTTGAGAAGAAAGAAGATATTAAGAAAGTGAAAAATCCTTCTCAAATTTGGTTGAAAAAGTGCAGAAAAGCCATGTTGGCCTGGGGGGATCGATCCCTTTAGGAGAGGGATCGATCCCTTTGTTCCAGAATCACAGATTTTGCATTCTGCTCAAGGGGGATCGATCCTGCTTGTTGAGGGATCGATCCCTCATCCTGTTTCTGCAGTTTTTTGACAGAAAATTCAAGTTTTGAGGTGCCAAATCTTTGTTTTTGAGTATTTTAAGTCCAAGTAAAGATTTAAACATTTGTAAAACATGATTTTGGACTTGTATGAATGAAAAATATGATTGAAAAACCATTTTACAAAAGATTTTGCAATTTTGGAAGAATTTACACAATAAAATGCATTTTTGGCCTCAAGAGAGGTCATTTTGAGAGTTAAGCATATTTTGACAAAACTAAAGCATTAGAAACCAAAAATATGCCAAAACAAACTTGTTCACATAGATTTTAAGCACATATAACATCAAATCATCATACTTGTGAACATTATGCCATGATTTCCAACATACAAGTTCTTCATTAATGCTCATGACATGGCATTTTGCATATATGACATATTTGACTTCTTTTGAGCAACTAAATATATTATCTAGACATATCAAACTTGCTCAAGATGCAAAAAACCAAAAATCATTTCAAATTCACTAAACATGCCTTTCATTCAATGTATTAAGAACAATTCATCAAGCACTCAACAATCATTTATTATGCTTTTTGCTCAATCACAATGCATCATTAATCATTAACCAATTTTCTCATCAAAGCATAACTAATCAAATAAAAAGTTTAAGGTATAAGGAATTAAGCTTACAAAAGTCCTTTGCTAAAGAATGCTTTGCCTTGACTAGAATCCACCTTGTGCCATCCTTTGAAGAATTGTTGTGATGGATCCTCAAGCTTTTTCTTTTTCTCATTGGCACAAGCAATCTCCATAGAGGTGTGTAGAGCATTCAAACTCCATTGTTTCTTTGTAACTCCATGCTCTATCACTCCTACAATAAACACATTCATGCATGTTTTGGTACCCAAATTTTCTTGGGTCCATGAGGGTTAGTGCAAACAATTTTTGATCCTTTTGGGATCCATTTCAGGCACAATTCATCATTATTTATTGCATGCTTTGGCACCCACATTTTTCTAACAACTCTTCCTCTAAATGTAGTTTTTCTATAAGTGCATGCTTGTGAAGAGTGTCCTAGTCTATTGCATAGTGAGCATGTGAGAGATGTATCATGCATAGAATTTTTGCTCACCAAGAAATTCCTAAGATGAGTTTCTTTATGTATTTCATTATATCCTAGCCCATCTTTGTCAAAGAAAGCTCTTTGGGTCTCTAACATATGATCTAGCTTTTGTTGACCCATATAGAACCTAGTAAATAAATTATGCAAATTTAAGTTCTTTCTATTCAACTCATTTATCTCTAAGTTAGCCTCTTCTAATTTCTTTTCAAATTCTAGCTTAGCATTTGTCAAGGCTTTATTTTCTATTTTCAATTTAGCAATGATTTTCTTATATTTGGAGTTCATGCATTGAAAATCATTTGCTAATTCATTAAAAGCATTTTGTAGTTCATCAAATGTATAATCATTATCTTCACTAGAACTACAACTAGCCTCATCATCACTAATAGCCATAAAGCATGAGTAAGCTACCTCTTCATCTACGTTTTCCTCATCGGAGCTATCACTATCGCTCCATGCAGCCACAAATGCTTTCTTCTTAGGCTTTCTATCCTTTTCTCTCCTAAGTAAGGGGCAATCTAACTTAGTATGACCCCGTTCATTACACTCATAACACACTAAAGGGTCTTTTTCTCTTCTACTTGACTCTCCCCTATGATGTCTCCTATTTTGCTCTTTCTCATTCATTCTCATGAACCTATTGAATCTTTTGGCAAACATAGCCATTTCCTTTTCTTCCTCATTTCCACTCTCATCACTATCATCTTCAATGACCTCATGAGTGGAAGACTTAAGTGCTACCCCTACTTTCTTTGAAGGCACTTCATTTCTTTTCATTTTCATTTCATATGTAAGTAGGGAGCCCATAAGCTCATCTAGAGACAAGGTATTTGGATCCTTAGACTCTTCTATTGCGGTTACCTTTGCCTCCCATGACTTAGGCAAGCTATTCAAAATTTTCTTTACCATTTCAACATTGGAATAAGCCTTGCCTAGAGCCTTAAGTCCATTAATTATATCATTAAATCTAGTGAACATTTCGCTAATGGACTCATTTTCTTTCATCCTAAATAGCTAATAATCATGTGTGAGCATTCCTACTTTGGTCTCTCTAACTTGATTTGTCCCTTCATGTGTGATGGCTAGTTTGTCTCATATTTTCTTAGCATTTTCACATAGAGACACTCTATTATACTCATTGGGACCTAACGCACAAAAGAGGGTATGCATAGCCTTGGCATTCAATTGTGCCAATCTCGTGTCATTTGTGTCCCATTCATCTTCACCCTTAGGGACATCTTTTCCATCTACTTTTTTCATTGGGATTCTAGGACCATTAATTTTTACTCTCCACACTTCATAGTCATTAGATTGCACAAATAACATCATCCTAATTTTCCAATAAGAGTAATTCTCACCATTGAAGAGTGGAGGTCTAACTAATGAGTGACCCTCTTCTCCTAGGGGTGTGCCTACATTCAAGTGAGTCATTTATGATCGTTTTGCTCGATAGAGGTTAGTCTAAATCAATCTCGAGCCCAAGCTCTGATACCAATTGTTGGCTCTTATAGGCAATACCGAGAGGGGGGTGAATCGGTTCTTTGCTAACCTTAAGCCCGTTTTTCGGTTCTTCTAAATTCTCTAGCTTAGATTGATATTTTCTAAGTTCTCTAAGCTAGGCAAGCATGCAATTCAAGTTCAATGCAATAAACACGATATAATCGCAAGTAAATAAAGAGTAGGGATAAAGAGATTTACACAAGCGATTTATAGAGGTTCGGCAACCTTGCCTACGTCCTCTACCTTGAGACGCTCCCAAGGATTTTCCCCAAATTCACTACACTTGAATTTGTCTTTACAATCACTCTTTTTAAAGGCTCAAGAGAAACCTCTCTCTTTTTCTAGGCTCAAGAGAAACCTATCTTTTTTCTAGGCTAAAGAGTAACCTCCCTCTTTTTCTTAGGCTAAAGAGTAACCTCCCTCTTTTTCTAAGGCTTAAGAGAAACCTCCTCTTTACAAGGAATGATGGGATACAAATAATGTAATCAAAGAAAAGGCCTCTAGGTAGGCAATTGATTACAGAAATTAAGCTCAATGAGAAGCCTATACAATATTTGTGCTAAGCACTACAAGGAATAAGAGAATGATAGATGATGGAAACTTTGTAGCTCTTGATTTGTTGTTTGAGGCTTGTAGATTTGAGGAATATGAGATTTTGAGTTGCTGAGTGGTTCCTCTTCCTTCCTTTAGCTTCTAAGCCTCTATTTATAGTCCCTTGGATGTATTCTAGCCGTTGGGTGGAGCCAAATCTCGAATATTACCGTTGTCTTACAAAAACTAGCCGTTATAGGTTATTTTCGGGCAAAGGGATCGATCCCTTTCCATAGGGGATCGATCCCTTTTGTCCAGAATCTTGATTCTAGGCTTCAGGGACCTTGGGAAGACTTTCTGCCAAAAAGGGATCGATCCTGCTACAGTGGGGATCGATCCTTTTCTTCCAGAGGGCATTTTTCCTGCACTTTTGGGTTAGAAATGATATGACCTTTGATCCTAATTCAACCCAAAACATTTATAAGCTTTAAGGGAATTTTTCTTGACTTTCTCAAATGAAAATATTGTCCAAAAACTTATAAGTAATTTTCTAAACTTTTGTTCAATAATTCTTGAGAAAATTACTTAATATTGAAAATCATTTGTGATAAGGCAAATTTACAATATGAATTAAAACATTAAAGCTTACTTAAGTTTTTGTCATTTCAAAATACATATGTCAATTTAAAGCTAACAGACTTGTTCAGCTCGAATAGGACACCTATCGCCAGAGTGATTACCCCCACAATTATCACAAGTTACAAAAGGGTTTTGAATGAAATGGAATGGGTTGGCTTGGGTTGTTGATTGACTCCAAAAGAATCAACCTTTTTGGTCAAGGCTGAGATTTGAGAGCTAAGGGCGGTGAGTGCATCTAACTCATATATACCTACAGTTTTTGATGTAAACCTCTCAGTTGACCATTGATAGCTGTTTGTAGCCATGTCTTCTATCAAGTTTAGGCATCATCTATAGACTTCCTTATTAATGCACCACTTGCAGCTGTGTCTATAGTAGTTTTGGTCTGGCCTTTCAACCCATTGTAGAATGTTTGCACTTGCAACCAATTTGGAATACCATGATGAGGACACCTTCTCAAGAGCTCTTTGTACCTATCCCATGCTTCATAGAGTGACTTTGAGTCGTGTTGCATGAAAGTGGTGATGTCGTTCCTCATCTTAGCTGTTTTGGCTGGTGGGAAGAATTTTGCCAGACTTCTAGACTAAGTCCTCCCATGTTGTGATTGATCTAGGTGCCAATGAGTTCAACCAGTTCATCGCCATGTCCCTGAGAGAAAAAGGAAATAATCTCATCTTATTGCATCATCAGAAACACCATTATTCTTAAAAGTAGAGCAAATTTGTAAAAAATGTTTCAGATGAGCATTCGGATCATCATTGATTGAACCTCCAAACTGTATGGAAGTTTGGATCATTTGGATGATGGCCGGTTTGATCTCGAAATTATTTGCTTGAATAGCTGGATTTTTTATGCTTATCTCGAATCCATTCACTGTAGGCATTGCATAATCTCGAAGAGCCTTGGTATCTGTTTCTTCCATGATGTTTGTTTCAACAAAGTCTTCTTGGTTCTCCTTCTTGATTCTTCATAAAGTCTTTTCAATTTCAGGGTTAAGGGGAGCCAATTCACCACTCCTTGTTCGGCTCATGCACTAGGCCAATATACCTCGCAAGAAAAACAAGAGAAGATATTAGTAACAAGAAGGAGGAAAAATAAAAAAAAATATTTCAATTAAAACTAGGTATGCTTAGTATTAATATTAGCAAAACAAATCCTTCAATCTCCGGCAACAGCACCAAAAACTTATTATCGAATTTTTGATGAGTGTACCGCAAGTGTACGGACCATAGCAAGTAATAAAGTGATAAGTACAAGATCGTTCCCACGAGGATTGAAATTATGAGTTGTTTACTAAGTACTAAAATTCCACACCCTAATTTTATTCAAATGATCAAAAGAATTTTTTAATCAAAACACTAGTATTTCTAAAATAGAAGTAGCAGGAAAGTGAACATAAAAAAATCTTTATTTAAATCAAAACTTCTAAAATATTACAAAATAAAAACTGAAAGAAATTTAGATAAAAACTTGAAAACAAAGAGAATAAAACTAAAACTAAACTACTCTATATCCCCTAGTGGGATTGAATGCTCTTTCATGGTGCTGAAGCTGACTATTTATAGAGGCAGTGGTGATGATGATTAGCTCAAAATCTTGGCTGATAAGGCTTGATCTTTATCTTGAAAGAAAATTTATCTTTTATCAGCTTTCTTGTTTATCTTTATCCTTAGCAAAAAGTCCATCTTGATAATTATCTTCATAAAAGATAATTACAACAATTTATTTTTCTTGGCAGCAAGTGAGATATCCATGCATGAAGCTTTATCAACAAAGTCTTGTGTTTGAATGGAATTTGAAACTAAAGTCCTTCACATCTTTGGCTTCTTTATGAATTGGTGTTCCTACATCATTGAGAGAAATTTAAGAGATAAATGAGAGATTTTAATCTAATAATAATAATTTAGAGATAAATTGTATCATTAAATTCATGATAATTCTATAAATTATAAAATTATAAAATATTTATTATTTAATGTTTTTATTTGTAACTAATTGCTGTATATTTTGAAATTACTTGTACTATAAAATTATTCTTCTTCGATGATTATATTTATGTGAATGTGGCTAGCTTGTACGGATGCATACATATAAAGACTTTTATTTTGTTTTAAGATTTTCAATTGAGTTAATATATATATATATATATATATATATATATATATTTATAGAATTAGGAATAAATGTTTCATGTTTTTTATTGGTGGATTTAAATGAAGAAAGTTTACAAGAAATTCATTTTATATGAAAAATTATTATATTAGTAAGCCATCCTCTTATTAAAGTAAATTAGTGTAATTATAACTCTTTTTATCTAAAAAATAAATATTATTATTAATTATAATTATAATTATAATTATGAAAAATGGAAATTTAAAGATTTTAAAAAATAACTATTTTCACCAATAAAAATTTTACACACATTTATGCTTTATATATTATATTTAGATTATTTGTAAAGATAAGTCTAAAAGTGACACATCTGTTATCCTTTCACATGGCATTCTCGATGTCATCATATAGATTTTACATATAATATTATTGGTGTACTATGATAATTTTTCTAGTCTTAACGAAATAGAAAATTAATTTAATTATCGAACATTGTAGCATTGTTTAATCTAAAAATATATAAATGAAAACAGTTAAATATTTAACTCAAAGATAAGAGCATGTATAGCCATAAGGGATTAATTAGTTCAGTCCTTTGACAGCCTTGTGAAAATACATTCCCAAAGTAAAATATTGAATGCATCATATTGATATAAAAGAATGCACTTTTAAAATCATGAACAAAATATTAAACTAAATAAACATCTTTAATTGTATTAATTAAAAAAATGAATAAATCCTTATTCAAAGAGACGGAATTAGACCTTTTTTCTTTTAAAAGAAGAAATTTGTTAATTAGAAGTACAAAGTTACGGATGGTTAATTAAAAGTTAGAACTTATTAAAAAAAATTAATTTTAAAGAAAGGTCTCTTCATTTAATTGAATTGTTTTTACCAAATTATAAGGACCCGATTAACATTTTTCATAAGAAAAGCCTAAAATATAAGAAATTATGGAATCCCGTACATATAATTAGTGCACAAACAAAATCTTCCTGGAAGAGTTAATTATAATTATTTTATAGATTTAATCATAAAAAATAGCTTATAGCGGTGTCATCTATGGCAATGGTAATTAATACTATATTAAAAGGTTTCGCTTTCCATTTCCCCAAACCTACTACTTATTATAGATTCTTTTTTGCTAAGGATTACGAAAGCCGGTACACTAATAAATTTGAGTTTCAAATACACTTTATTTTTACTAATATGATTTTTAATATATGCATCCTCAATGGTTAAAAACTGAGACTCAATTTTAAAGATATTGAATTCAATTCGACTAATAATATAGAATAAAAGTACTTCTTGTTAGACTTGACCAAAGGTCAAAGACTTGTTGAAGTCCAAAAGTTAGTTCAATTTTTTAAGGGATTTGAACAAAAATATTAGATGTATAAATGGGTTTCAACAAAAAAAAAAAGGTCTGATGAATTTTCAAGTCGGACTTGAATTTTACTAATTTAGACCTAGGCCTACTTGAAAATAATAAATATTTTTTATACTTTTTATTAATGTAATTAAATGTATATAAAAAATTATTAATTAATAAACATTATATATGTTTAATATAGAAATTGACATGTAAAGTTTGACAAACTAAATTAAACATTCAAAGGAATGAAAAATAAAAAAACAAAGAAACAAGAAATTAAAATGCAAAATAAAAAAATCGGATCAGGTCGGGCCTAGGTTTATATAATAAACTTAAAATCGGTCTTGCGCTTAAAATCAAACATGAATAAAATGAGTCAAGTTAGACTTGGGCTTGTATGTAACTCGTTAATATATAATTTAGGCTAAACCTGAACTCGACTTGGCCCAACTCATAAAACACCTCTACTTCTTATATATTTAGAGGAATAATGGCTCAATATGTTTAAAAGAAAACTTTTTTTTTATGTATAGGGAGGTAAAGGGAAGAATGAAAAAATTGAACATTCGATTTAATCCCTTCTTAAAAAAGAGTAATAATAACTAGACCAAACCTTGATTATTAAAAGAAACCTTTTTCAAATCCTACTGAAATTTAAAGTGTTACCATCTAGACTTTTGGCCACACTTTGATTCTTTTTTTGGGCACTTTGCACTTTATTTGCATTCTTTGTCCATATCAAAGTCTCTTTAACTACAAGTCTATTAAATATACTAAGAATTTATAATTTAAATTATAGAAAAATACTATCTGATTTGGTATAGAATAACTTTGCCTCCTAAGATATGAAATTTGGCTGTAACCCAAAAAATTTTAAAATTTGACACTTAATATCACCTTAGGTTTATTTTATATTTTAAAGGAAAAATTTATTCGGATTCAAATTACATGGTACATTTTTAGTATTTACCAAAAATTATAACACAAATCCAAGTCTATAAAAGTTGTATGAAGTGGTAATAAAGATATAATTCTGATAGAAAAGTCGAAAGAAAATGTTAAAGTTCAAATTGTTTGTAGGGGCATTTTTAGGATTGAACTGGCAATGCATATTTTTAGGATTAAATTGGATAAGTATTCAATTGGCAATCTCTGAGTTATAGCATACAAGTACAACTAGTTCTGCACTGACACAAATAAACTATCAAAGTGGATTCACAGAATGAAAAAGTCCAACATCTAGTTTGTACGCATATTTATTGAGAGATAGAGATTGAGAGTAAATGGTCTTAGCACGTGCAAGAGAAAAAACTAGACTACCATTTATCGCCGAATAGGCCCAGTACTCAAAATGACATTATTCGTAATTTTTACTCTAGGACTAGATATATCTATTCGAATATATAAATTGTTTTTTGTGTCTTCAAAAAATGTATTTGTGATATAAAAATTTTATATCAACACGTTATACACAATGTTTTTAAAATTTTTACCTAATTTTAAATTATATAATTTTCATATTTTTTATTCGTGTTATTTTCATATCATGTCATCATATTATATTTACAATTATCAAAATTATTCAAGAGTGATTTTTTTTAGAGTACTTGACTTATTTGGACTTATTTTTCCGATCCAATTAGCAAAATCCTATCTATTATAGGTGAACTATAATTCATAGTTGTCGATTTCAACAATGCGACAATACTACCTTGGACCATTTGATTCTATGATTAGCAATTATCATTTTGGTTTATCCAAAGTCTAACCTAATGATCGTTATTTTTCTTTAAAAGGGATTAAATCCAAGATGGTTCGAATCTCTATTTCACCCTTGTACTTCCTTATGAACAAAAAATATTTTTTTTGATTTGATTTTTCCCTTCACCATATTATAATAAATAAATATCGGAGAGCATGTATTTTGGAATAAAGTTAAAGGGTATTTCAGAACAAGCAAAAAATAAGAATACAAGAGGGATTAAAATTAGAGAAAAGGGATATAGTAGTAAAAATATTGAAGATGAGGAGTTGAGGTGGATGAGGAAGTAAGGTAGGTAAACATCAAGGAGAAATGGGGCACGTAATTGATTTATGAGAAGACTTGTCACATTTTGTTTGTGTATAGTATGTATTTTTGCTTGTCTCTGCCTTCTCCATAGAAAAAACAGTGATTTTGCTGGTTTGTTTTATGTCTCCCCAACCCCCCTCGTGTGCTTTGCTGGCACAAACACTTCTCTTTAGCAGCTTGATTAATGGAGATGCACCTAGCTAGCTTCCCCGGCTTTCTCACCATTAAATTCTCCCCATCTCTGGATCTTTCTATTCATCACATACCACCAAGACACAATTGCAATTAGAGCAGCTAAACACCAAAAAGTGGTTGAAAAAGTGGAAGTAAACTTCTTCCCATATATTTGGATATAGTTCAAATTTTAGAGTCATCATTATTGTGAAAATTTTATTATTTATCACTTGACTCGAACAGGATTAATATCATATAATAAAAAGATAATAATACCTATGGTTAAAAAAAAGTAGCACAAGAATTTCTCTGTTATGTTTATAAGGTTTTGTCTGCCAGAGAATAAAACAATTTGGGTGCCAAACAGATCCAGGTAGTTAATCAGATAGGATCTTACTTTCCTTAAACATATTATTCCAGTCCCAGCACTCAACTTTGTTTCATTTTTTTTTATACTTCACAAACAAGCTAATTAATTAATAAATATATAAACTATCAATTAATGCATCTGAAATCTATTGTTTAATATTAATTCAGCAGACAGAAACAACAGCCAACCATCTGGGGTTTCTCTTCTCTGTGCTATAACTCAAGCAAAGAATCTTGGGACGAAAAACAAGAAAAAATAATTCCGTTTGACCTTTCGCAGCACATAATTTACTAAGGAAAATTGAAAAAGAAAAGAAGGGCACAAACAACTTTTCAGGTTGCTACTCTAATTATTGCATGCTACAAAGTCGAAACTGAGGTGAGCTGTGATAGGGTGGCAAGCTGTTGCAAAGATATTTTAGAACATTTTAAAAATTAATGTTATGACAATTTGTTATAATAATAATAATAATAATCAGGCGCCGCCCAACCTCGTGACGTGGTGGAGTTATACCTGTCTGATCTCACTGAGTAAAGCCCGTTATTCTGGAAAGTTTACATCTCAAAAGAGGAGAAACAATGAGAAGGTTGCTTACCAGGAAAGGCATGTGGATGTGAGACTCCCATCATATGTCATCCATGTGGTTTAACCTTCCAAATTACCTGGCAATAGCTAAGCAAACCCCGACTTGATTCTATGATTCCATCTGATTTTCTTTTTTTTTTTGCTAATGTTAGTCTTAATGATCTGATTACAAGTTGTTAATATGATCAGAATCATAAATCTCAGAAGAAGCTAGATAACCATGGAGGATTTTTGGTCAAGCCCTTTTATTCTTGGTATTGGTAATTTTTTTTGATATAATCGTAAGTATTTTCATCTGTTTTACGGTCTGAAACTAATATTATTATGTCTAAAAATGATAAATATTACTATGACTTATATTGATGAACCATTGGGATACCCTTAATGATTAATTCAATTGATAATTTTTTTTCAATCAAATTTGGTTCTTGTGTAAAATATTTGGAAACTAAAATATTAAATACATTGAATAAACACACATAAAAATGGTGTCATGCGTACTAATAAAATAAAATAAAGCATGAAAATATTACCAAAGGTCTTAATTATTTTCTTAAAAAAATGCAGGCCGGGATCCTTTGATTCCGACTCTCCAACGAAGCCTAGGATTCTGTTCCAAAATTACATGTACAAATTAGTGCTATCTGGTTTAATTAACATCATGAATCATGAATTTCTGTTCCAACCGCCACGGTTGGTTTGGGTATAATTTAAACATAGATTAAAGAATAATCCATAAACAAAGAGAAGTTTACTAGTCAACTTTTGTGACTCAATAAATTTAACATCAAATTCATATCATATCTTCCAAAACAGAAATAAATAAAAATATGTGGAGACTGACGTGAGCATTGTTAGAAAAATAATAGAACAAAAGAGGTAGGAATTTCAAAGATTGAATATTAATCATAATTTTGAAGAATTAAAAAATCTCAGGATATAACAAAAATTTTCAAATTCTCTCAAACATAGGTATGAATTTTAGATGAAAATTAAACGCAAAACTCTAGATATTTATAACGGAAAAATAAGTACTTTGAATGAACATGTCATGGCAAAAAGCACCATTTAGTTGTCTTTTAGAAATAACATTTGGATAAATTATGTGTGAAATCTCCAATTTTCTGTAATTTTCCTATGCTTGTATAGTTTTTCAACTTGAATTAATGAAATAAATATGAATTTCTGATATATATATATATATATATATATATATATATATATATATGGTGCATGGGACATAAAGGGAATTAAAGGAATTGATGGTCAAATGTCAAAGAGTCAAAAAGGGGGAATTTATGGCTGAGATGAGCATGCATTAAAGGGGGCATTAAATGCCATAGCATGACTCATCAGCATCATCTCTTGCACCCCACGACACAGCCCATCTTCCTCTCCCTCTCGTTGCTTCCATTTTTCCTCTAAGTGTCCAAGCTTCTCACCTTGACAAACCACCATTTCAGGTCATCGATTCGTTAAGCTCCTCTAAAGAAAAACGATCCTTGTCAATAGCTTAACCTATGCCTTTAATATGAGAGAGTGAATCCAAGTGGTTAAGTAGATCTCAAAATCCAAAGATTTGGTAAATTGCAAAGGTAAGCAAGTTAGAAGGTTTTAGTTGATTTTATTGAGGGTTTGGTATTGTATGGAGTTGGTAGAATAGGTTTATTGAAGTTTAAATTGTCATGATGATTTCAGCTTGAAGAAGTGGAAAAGGACAAGTGTAGATTGGCTACCAAGCTTGTGGATTTATCTCAATTGAGGTAAGGAATTTATGTAACGGACGTAGGGTGACTATGTCCGCATGTTTTAATATGTTTTCATGTGATTTGGAAAGAAGTACAGCTGTTTTAATTTCAGGAAAAAGGGTACCATTTGGGTCCTACTCCTAGTACCAATTAGGCTAGGAGCAGCCGACTGCCTTAAGTAGCAGCCGACTGCCTAGAGACATCAAAAACGCCGTTTTTCGAAAATCGATGCAAACCAGTCGACTGCCATGGGAGCCAGTCGACTGCCATTTTCCAGAAATCATTCTGTTTCAAACCAGTCGACTGCCAGGGGGAGCCAGTCGACTGCTATTTTTCCAGAAGCATTCTGTTTCAAAACCAGCCGACTGCCAAGGGGGCCAGTCGACTGCTAATTCTCGGGAAGCATTCTGCACCCCACGACACAGCCCATCTTCCTCTCCCTCTCGTTGCTTCCATTTTTCCTCTAAGTGTCCAAGCTTCTCACCTTGACAAACCACCATTTCAGGTCATCGATTCGTTAAGCTCCTCTAAAGAAAAACGATCCTTGTCAATAGCTTAACCTATGCCTTTAATATGAGAGAGTGAATCCAAGTGGTTAAGTAGATCTCAAAATCCAAAGATTTGGTAAATTGCAAAGGTAAGCAAGTTAGAAGGTTTTAGTTGATTTTATTGAGGGTTTGGTATTGTATGGAGTTGGTAGAATAGGTTTATTGAAGTTTAAATTGTCATGATGATTTCAGCTTGAAGAAGTGGAAAAGGACAAGTGTAGATTGGCTACCAAGCTTGTGGATTTATCTCAATTGAGGTAAGGAATTTATGTAACGGACGTAGGGTGACTATGTCCGCATGTTTTAGTATGTTTTGATGTGATTTGGAAAGAAGTACAGCTGTTTTAATTTCAGGAAAAAGGGTACCATTTGGGTCCTACTCCTAGTACCAATTAGGCTAGGAGCAGCCGACTGCCTTAAGTAGCAGCCGACTGACTCATCAGCATCATCTCTTGCACCCCACGACACAGCCCATCTTCCTCTCCCTCTCGTTGCTTCCATTTTTCCTCTAAGTGTCCAAGCTTCTCACCTTGACAAACCACCATTTCAGGTCATCGATTCGTTAAGCTCCTCTAAAGAAAAATGATCCTTGTCAATAGCTTAACCTATGCCTTTAATATGAGAGAGTGAATCCAAGTGGTTAAGTAGATCTCAAAATCCAAAGATTTGGTAAATTGCAAAGGTAAGCAAGTTAGAAGGTTTTAGTTGATTTTATTGAGGGTTTGGTATTGTATGGAGTTGGTAGAATAGGTTTATTGAAGTTTAAATTGTCATGATGATTTCAGCTTGAAGAAGTGGAAAAGGACAAGTGTCGATTGGCTACCAAGCTTGTGGATTTATCTCAATTGAGGTAAGGAATTTATGTAACGGACGTAGGGTGACTATGTCCGCATGTTTTAGTATGTTTTGATGTGATTTGGAAAGAAGTACAGCTGTTTTAATTTCAGGAAAAAGGATACCATTTGGGTCCTACTCCTAGTACCAATTAGGCTAGGAGCAGCCGACTGCCTTAAGTAGCAGCCGACTGCCTAGAGACATCAAAAACGTCGTTTTTCGAAAATCGATGCAAACTAGTCGACTGCCATGGGAGCCAGTCGACTGCCATTTTCCAGAAATCATTCTGTTTCAAACCAGTCGACTGGCCAAACCAGTCGACTGCCAGGGGGAGCCAGTCGACTGCTATTTGTCCAGAAGCATTCTGTTTCAAAACCAGCCGACTGCCAAGGGGGCCAGTCGACTGCTAATTCTCGGGAAGCATTCTGTTTCAAAACCAGTCGATTGCCATTTGGGGCCAGTCGACTGCCTTAATTGTATTTTGAAAAATATAATAATTGAATTTTAAAAAGGGAAAGAAATTCAATAAGGCAAAACATGGGGTAGCAGTCGACTGCCATATATGACCAGTCGACTGCCTATTTGAAAGAAAGGTTTTAAGAACCTGTTTTAAGAAAGGATATTCATACTTGTTTAAAACCTATATGAACAAGGTTTTGGAGACTATAAATCTCTCAAAAGAGCATGCACATTATTTGTTACTTGTATTTGACTGAGGAGCTCTAGTCCAGCCCTCAGACTCGCAGTACGGCACCTGACTAGTGAAACTGTGGGATATAGACAATGGCCATGAGTCTCTTATTTGATTCGGCTTTAGGGAGGATCCCTGGCCCATACGTGGGTACGCCATTTATTTGATATCTCTCAGGATTATCCCTAACGGGATATATTTGCGGTATCCTTATGAGATTTATCTATTGGATTATCCCTTACGGGATATATTTGCTGTATCCATTATCTCTCTGGATTATCCTTTACGGGATATATTTGCTGTATCCATGATGAGAATTACTTGGTGCATGAATCTGTTGGATATAAATTGTCTCCCATCTATTTGAAAATAATTGTAATTGCCTACTTGATTTCACGTGATTTGAGATCCGTGGAAATACCTGAAAGCATGATTTATTTGCGAAAGAAATATAAGCACTATGCTTTATAATGATTTTACATGACATTATAGAGCCAAGCAGGAAAACTACATATAGTGATATAGTACGCTCTTTTACATAAGTTTCTTACTGAGCGTAAACTCACTCCTTTATAACTATTTTTCATACAGATTACTTGAAGTAATTCCGCTCCGGATAGAGGAGCTCATTTCGAGATTTTTGAGATACCTTCGAGGCACGCTTCCTACTTATCCTTTGAAGGTATATTTAGTCGGCCGTTACTTCGGCTAATGTACAGTACAATACTACAGTTTTGTATATGTTGGGGATTAGGGTGTATGAATATTTGAGATCCTGATGTATATGGCACATGTTTATAAATGAAAAATTTTATGCATGTGAAAATGAATATTATACTCTGATAGAAATGCCTAAAGCATAAGAGTAAGGGAGATTGACATCGGATAAACTAGTCGATTTATTTGTTATTTGAGTTAAAAGTTAATTGTTATTTTGTTAGTGACGAGGACGTCACAGATTGGTATCAGAGCAGATTCGACTGAAGCTTATCGATGTCAATTAGCTAGAATTAGAGTAATTCCCCAATGTACTGTACTAGCTTACTTGATTTTGAGGAGTATAACGGCTCAAGGTTATACTAAATGATGTTATTTGATTATGATCTTAACAGAATGAGTACTCGAAGGAGGGGTACTAGACGAGGACGAGGAGGAGGACGGGGTCGCACTGAAGAGCCCCCAGTTCCGTCTCCTCATCCATCTCCACCGCATAGCCCGAATACGAGGCTAGCTAAAATGGAGAAACATATGGAAAACATGGCCGCCATGTTCACCCAGTTTATGGCTAAATTTCCGGACGTGGCCGCTAGTGCACCGACAGTTACCCCTACAGTACCTCCTACTTCGGCAGTACAACCCCCACCAGTTCCAGCTAATGAGAGGCGAGATCCTACGGCTTACTGCAGTGTGGCATTAATAAAGGAGTTTAAGAAGCTGGATCCGCCAAAGTTCAAAGGGGACAGTGATCCAGTAGCCGCAGAGAACTGGATGAAAGCGGTTACTAAGTCATTCGGATACATGGCTTGTACGGAGAAAGAGAAGGTGGGATTAGCCGCCTATTTGCTAGTGGATGAGGCTGAGCCATGGTGGCAGGCTACTCAGACAGTATTAGAAGCTAAGTATCCAGAGGTGACGTGGGATAGATTTGTAGAAGCTTTTAATGAACAATATGTCCCACGTACTGCTCAGAGGAGATTACAAGTAGAGTTCTTGAACTTGACTCAAGGAAGTATGACTGTTAGCCAGTATGAGTCGAAGTTCATTACACTGAGCAGGTTTGATCCTGAAGTACTGAGAAGAGAGGATCACAAGACCTACAGATTCATGGAGGGATTGAGACCTTCCATTAGGTCTAAGTTATATCCGTTGGATATCACTACTTATGGAGAGGCAGTCCGTAAGGCTCAACTGTGTGAGCAGGACTATGAGTTTCATCAGGCAGACTTCCGAGCAAGGAATAAGGGTAAAGAACCTATGAAGCAGAAGTCAGATGAGAAGGCCTTAAGGGATAGATATCCATCTAGGAAGAATAGGCCTTATGACAGAGCTTCAATAGGTAAGCAAGTCAATTATAAGAAAATATATTGTCTTCATTAATGGTTATATGGAATTATGATAAATATGGAGTTATGATGATTATGACACAGGAACTCCTAGATCCACCGGGATCAAAATAGGTGATGAAAGATCACAACATCCAGTTGGTAGTACAGCTAGCTCACCGAGGAGTACGATGCCGAGGTGTGTGCAATGCGGGAAATTCCATGGAGCACAGCCTTGCCGGTTGGCGAGTGGGGCGTGCTATTGGTGTGGTGAACAGGGACATAGAATTAAAGATTGTCCCAAGATAAATCAGAGGGCACCCGAAGAGACAGAAAAGACCCCTCAACCACAATCTAAGACCACACAACCAAAGCGTAAAGCCACAGCGGCAGAGAAAGGAAAAGCGCCAGTGACTCAGGGAAGGGTATTTGCCATCGATAAAGAGTCCGCTGATGCTTCATCAAAGATGATTCAGGGTAAGATTTACCTTAATGATACATATGTCCTTGCTTTATTTGATCCAGGCTCTACGCACTCTTTTATTTCCCCTATGGCTACTAGGAGATTAAATATTGAGCCTGAGCAGTTAGGAGGATTGCTACAAATAATTACTCCATTTAGGGAATCCCAAATGACGGACATAGTGTATCGTAATTGTAAGCTACGGGTAGGAGAGAGAGAGTCAATAGCTGACCTAATCTTATTAAATATGTCTGGATTTGATGTTATATTAGGAATGGATTGGTTAGCTGAAAATCATGTGATGATAGATTGTCATGCTAAGAGTGTGATTTTCTCCTCTCCCGTTAGCTATGTTGTAAATTTTGCAAATATGTAATGCAAAAGCATAATTACTTGTTTGGTTTAATTGCGATGTAATTGATAGAACATAATTGTGATGTGAAGGGTTTGTAGCACACGTGGTAGACGTAGATCAGAAACGTCCCACACTTCATGAAATTCCAGTAGTTAAGGAATTTTCCGAGGTATTTCCGGATGATTTTCCAGGACTTCCTCCGGATAGAGAAGTAGAGTTCACTATAGAATTGGTGCCGGGGACTGAGCCTATATCAAGAGCTCCTTACCGGATGGCTTTGGTAGAATTGGAAGAACTTAAGAAGCAGCTTCAGGAGTTGCTAGACAAGGGATTCATACGACCCAGCGTATCCCCTTGGGGTGCTCCTGTGCTTTTTGTCAAAAAGAAGGACGGTAGTATGAGGTTGTGCATCGACTACCGGTGGTTGAATAAAGTGACGATCAAGAACAAGTATCCTCTTCCAAGAATAGATGACCTCTTTGATCAGCTAAAAGGTGCACAAGTCTTTTCCAAGATAGACTTGAGATCGGGATATCATCAGTTGAAGATCCGAGATGAAGATATCCCTAAGACTGCATTCAGGACACGGTATGGCCATTATGAATTCTTGGTGATGCCGTTTGGGTTAACCAATGCACCCGCAGCATTCATGAACTTAATGAATGATGTGTTTAAGCAATACTTGGATCAGTTTGTCATTGTTTTCATCGATGACATCTTGGTGTACTCGAGGTCACGGGAAGAGCATGAGCAACATTTGAGGATTGTTTTGGAAACCCTCAGAGAAAGAGGATTGTATGCCAAGCTAAATAAGTGTGAATTCTGGTTAAACCAAATCTCCTTTTTAGGTCATGTGATCAGTAAAGATGGAGTCTCAGTTGATCCGTCGAAGATTGAAGCGGTGGTCCAATGGGAAAGACCGAAGACGGTAACGGAGATTAGGAGTTTCTTGGGTTTAGCTGGCTACTATAGAAGATTTGTAGAGGGTTTCTCGAAGCTAGCTGCTCCATTGACGAGACTGACGTGCAAAGAGGTGAAGTATGAATGGAATGAAGCTTGTGAGCAAAGTTTCCAAGAGTTGAAGCATAGGCTGACGACTGCACCTATCCTCACCATTCCTAGTGGTTCAGGTGGATTTGCAGTGTATAGTGATGCCTCAGGGCAAGGTTTGGGATGCGTATTAATGCAGCATGATAAGGTAGTAGCCTATGGTTCCAGACAATTGAAGGACCATGAGAAGAACTACCCGACTCATGATTTGGAGTTAGCTGCAGTAGTGTTTGCCCTGAAGATATGGAGGCATTACTTGTATGGTGAGAGATTTCAGATTTTTACAGATCACAAAAGTCTGAAATATTTGTTCTCCCAGAAGGAGTTGAACATGAGACAAAGAAGGTGGCTAGAGCTTCTGAAGGATTATGATTGTGAGATCATGTACCACCCGGGGAAAGCAAATGTGGTGGCGGATGCTCTGAGCCGGAAGCATATTAGCATGGTGTCTTATCTGATGATAAAAGAGCATGAACTAATTGAGCAATTCACAAGCCTCAACTTTAACGTTATGCCTAATGAGCAATTTGGAATAATGGCTAGTTTAAGAGTTGAGCCAGAGTTGATGGATAGAATCCGGGTTGCTCAAAGAGAGGATACTCAGTGTATTGAGGCTATGGATGAGATTCAATCGGGTATGACCTCAGAATTCCATATGGGTAAGGATGAGATGTTGAGGTTTAATAACCGTATATGTGTTCCTAAGGATAATGAATTGAGGAAGTTGATCCTAACAGAAGCACATTCCACTAGGTACACATTACACCCGGGAAGCACGAAGATGTATCACAATCTTCGCAAGGTGTATTGGTGGACTGGCATGAAAAGAGACATAGCTGAGTTTGTAGCAAAATGTCTGACGTGCCAGCAAGTTAAAGTAGAGCACCAGAGACCGGCAGGATTGTTACATCCTCTACCTATACCTATGTGGAAATGGGAACACATTACGATGGATTTCATTATGGGATTGCCCAAGACCAAGAGAAATCATGATGGTATTTGGGTGATAGTAGATAGATTGACGAAGTCAGCTCACTTCCTACCTATGAAGTCTACAGATACACTTAGCGCTTTGGCAGACTATACGTGAGAGAAGTCGTCAGACTACATGGTGTTCCAGTGAGCATCACATCGGATAGAGATTCCAGGTTTACTTCTCACTTTTGGGAACATTTTCAGGAAGCCATGGGATCTCAGCTGAATTTTAGCACAGCTTTTCATCCGCAGACTGATGGGCAGTCCGAGCGCACTATTCAGACGCTCGAGGATATGTTGAGAGCATGTGCTTTGGATTTTAAAGGCTCATGGGACGACCATCTGCCATTGGCTGAGTTTGCTTATAATAATAGCTATCATACAAGCATGGGATGGCACCATATGAGGCTTTATATGGTAGACGGTGTCGATCACCGATTGGGTGGGAAGAAGTGGGCGAGCGCAAGTTGTTGGCTCAGATTTATGTCGAACAAGCCTCTGAGAATTTAAATGATTTGTCAAAGACTTAAGACAGCTCAGAATCGACAAAAGAGCTATGCAGATGTTCGACGGAGGTCACTTGAGTTTTTGTTGGAGATTATGTGTTTTTGAAAGTCTTCTCCATCCAAAGGGATTATGAGATTTGGCCGACGAGGTAAGTTAAGTCCTCGTTAGTTTATCGGGACCATTTGAGATCCTAGATCGTGTTGGAGACGTGGCCTATAGGTTGGCACTACCTCCGGAGTTATCGGGTAGTACATAATGTCTTTCATGTATCGATGCTTCGGAAGTATAATCCGGATCCATCTCATGTCATTGAATATGAACCTTGGAGATTCGAGAAGACATGAGTTATGTGGAGAAACCGATTCGGATTTTGGATAGAAAGATAAGGTGTTGAGATCAAAGACGATTCCATTGGTTAAAGTTCTCTGGCAACACCATACTACAGAAGAAGCTACTTGGGAACTAGAGAACTTGATGAGAGAGATATCCGGAATTGTTTTAAGACATAACCTTACTTGAATTTGGAGGACCAAATTCTCTAAGGTGGGGAGAATGTGAAATCCCCAATTTTCTGTAATTTTCCTATGCTTGTATAGTTTTTCAACTTGAATTAATGGAATAAATATGAATTTCTGATATATATATATCTATATATTGCATGGGACATAAAGGGAATTAAGGAATTGATGGTCAAAATGTCAAAGAGTCAAAAAAGGGGGGTAATGGCTGAGATGAGCATGCATTATAAGGGGGCATTAAATGCCATAGCATGATCATCAGCATCATCTCTTGCTCCCCACGACACAGCCCATCTTCCTCTTCCTCTCGTTGCTTCCATTTTTCCTCTAAGTGTCCAAGCTTCTCACCTTGACAAACCACCATTTCAGGTCATCGATTCGTTAAGCTCTCTTAAAGAAAACGATCCTTGTCAATAGCTTAACCTATGCCTTTAATATGAGAGAGTGAATCCAAGTGGTTAAGTAGATCTCAAATCCAAAGATTTGGTAAATTGCAAAGGTAAGCAGTTAGAAGGTTTTAGTTGATTTTATTGAGGGTTTGGGTTTTGTATGGAGTTGGGTAGAATAGGTTTATTGAAGTTTAAATTGTCATGATGATTTCAGCTTGAAGAAGTGGAAAAGGACAAGTGTAGATTGGCTACCAAGCTTGTGGATTTATCTCATTGAGGTAAGGAATTTATGTAACGGACGTAGGGTGACTATGTCCGCATGTTTTAGTATGTTTTGATGTGATTTGGAAAGAAGTACAGCTGTTTTAATTTCAGGAAAAAGGGTACCATTTGGGTCCTATCCTAGTACCAATTAGGCTAGGAGCAGCCGACTGCCTTAAGTAGCAGCCGACTGCCTAGAGACATAAAAAACGCCGTTTTTCGAAAAATCGATGAAAACCAGTCGACTGCCATGGGAGCCAGTCGACTGCCATTTTCCAGAAATCATTTGTTTCAAACCAGTCGACTGTCAGGGGGAGCCAGTCGACTGCTATTTGTCCAGAAGCATTCTGTTTCAAAAACCAGCCGACTGCCAAGGGGGCCAGTCGACTGCTAATTCTCGGGAAAGCATTCTGTTTCAAAACCAGTCGACTGCCATTTGGGGACCAGTCGACTGCCCTATTTGTATTTTGAAAAATATAATAATTGAATTTAAAAAGGGAAGAAATTCAATAGGCAAAACATGGGGTAGCAGTCGACTGCCATATATGACCAGTCGACTGCCTATTTGAAAGAAAGGTTTTGAGAACCTGTTTTAAGAAAGGATATTCATACTTGTTTAAAACCTATATGAACAAGGTTTTGGAGACTATAAATCTCTCAAAAGAGCATGCACATTATTTGTTACTTGTATTTGACTGAGGAGCTCTAGTCCAGCCCTCAGACCCGCAGTACGGCACCTGACTAGTGAAACTGTGGGATATAGACAATGGCCATGAGTCTCTTATTTGATTCGGCTTTAGGGAGGATCCCTAGCCCATACGTGGGTACGCCATTTATTTGATATCTCTCAGGATTATCCCTAATGGGATATATTTGCGGTATCCTTATGAGATTTATCTATTGGATTATCCCTTACGGGATATATTTGCTGTATCCATTATCTCTCTGGATTATCCTTTATGGGATATATTTGCTGTATCCATGATGAGAATTACTTGGTGCATGAATCTGTTGGATATAAATTGTCTCCCATCTATTTGAAAATAATTGTAATTGCCTACTTGATTTCACGTGATTTGAGATCCGTGGAAATACTTGAAAGCATGATTTATTTGCGAAAGAAATATAAGCACTATGCTTTATAATGATTTTACATGACATTATAGAGCCAAGCAGGAAAACTGCATATAGTGATATAGTACGCTCTTTTACATAAGTTTCTTACTGAGCGTAAACTCACTCCTTTACAACTATTTTTCATACAGATTACTTGAAGTAATTCCGCTCCGGATAGAGGAGCTCATTTCGAGATTTTTGAGATACCTTCGAGGCACGCTTCCTACTTATCCTTTGAAGGTATATTTAGTCGGCCGTTACTTCGGCTAATGTACAGTACAATACTACAGTTTTGTATATGTTGGGGATTAGGGTGTATGAATATTTGAGATCCTGATGTATATGGCACATGTTTATAAATGAAAAATTTTATGCATGTGAAAATGAATATTATACTCTGATAGAAATGCCTAAAGCATAAGAGTAAGGGAGATTGACATCGGATAAACTAGTCGATTTATTTGTTATTTGAGTTAAAAGTTAATTGTTATTTGGTTAGTGACGAGGACGTCACATTATGTTTATCGGAAATAGCTATATATGCCAACTAGACAACTTTCAGACAAATTATATTTATTAGTACTAGATATATCTATTAAACATAACCTTCTAGTAAGTTTTATCTATTCAATGTCTATTGGACATAGTTTTTGGCAATTTAAACTTAGTTTTCAAACTTTACAGTTCAAACTACTTAAACCACTAGTTTGAAATGTTTGTTTAATTCACTATTTCATACAACAAGTAATATTCAGAAAGTATCTCTAAATTTGAACTTTTCATAATTAACATTTGTATCTTAATGTCTAATGAAGTTAATAGTGTCTTCATATTGAAACATTACCCTATTGTTAGATTATGACACACATAAGACTTCTCTGCTAGTCTTGAGAGGTATATTATCTTTGCAACACTATTATAACCATGTGTTCTTCTTGGTAATTGTGATAACTTTTCAAGAAAATTTATCAATTTCTTATTTGAAGCGACATCACTTCTATGATCACTTAGGTGGAGTTCTTTATGTCCTTGTTGCTATGGACATTTTGTTACAACTCTATTAAGAGTAAAACTCATCCTCTAAAACAGTAGGCGACATCACTTAACTAAGTAGTTTAGAAATGGGAATCAAGTGCTAAACAAGCATATGCAATAACTTGTTGTTACCAATTGAACTTTTTTCGGGCTCAAGGAAGAAACCTTACCCCTTCTTTTTCCGGCCTCAAGAAAGAAACCTTACAACCTCTCCCTTTTATGGCTCAAGAAGACAACCTTCTACCCAATCCTCATTTACCAAAAAGCACCCAAGGGTTCACTCCAGTTTACAAATTGTGAATAGGTTTTCTAGTTTGTGTAATCAAGGAGATACCTCTAGATAGGCAAATGATTACAAAGATTAAGCTCAAAATAAAACCTATACAATATTTGTGCTATTTTATATAAAAAAGATGAGAATGATAGAATATGAAGAATTTTTAGCACTTGAAATGTTGTTGAGAAGTGAGGAAGATGGAGAAGATGAAGAATATTGTTGCTTAGCTATTCCTCTTGCTTTCTTAAGCTTCCAAGTTTCTTTTTATAGTCCCTTGGACATGTTCTTAACGTTGGGTGGAGCCAAAACTGAAAGTTACCATTGTATCTCACAAAAACTAGCCGTTGGAGTGCTTTTTCGTGCCATGGAATGATCCTATGCCTTGGGGGATCGATCCTGTGCCTCTTGCCATGCTTCCTGGGCATTCTGCCATGAAGGGATTCAATCCCTTCCCTTAGGGGATTGATCCCATGCTTCAATTTTGCCTCCTGGGAGCATTATGCAATTAGGGGATCGATCCCTTCCCTCAGGAGATCGATCCCTTCCCTCAGGGGATCGATCCCTTGCACTATTCATCTATCCTGTTGGTAAGGGGATCCATCCCTTGCACTATTCATTCACATTTTCTAGGTTTTTAGGCATTAAAAACATTCTAAAGCCAATTTTGAGTATTTTTAAATATAACATGACTTGAAAACATGAATTTGAGTCCAAAAAGTTATCAAGTAATTTTCTTAAAATATATTCAATAATTCCATAAGAAAATTACTTAAACCAATAATTAAAAATGTTTTCTAAATTGATTAAAGCCAAAAAGATAATCAATTAAATCATGGTTTTAAATTTGATAAAAGCACTTAATATGTTTGTGAAAATCATAATTGATAAGCAAACTTACAATATGAATCAAACATTTAAGATTACTTAATTTTTTGTCATTTCAAAATATATATGTCAATTTAAAGCCAACAATCTCCCCCTTTTTAATATGACAAAACTTAAGGTAAATTTGCTTTGAAAATTCTTTAACGAAATACTTCCCTTCAAATAAAGCATGGTTTTAAATATAAAGCTCCCCCTAAATATTAGCATGGTTTTCAAAAGAATTTTCAAACCCCATTATTTCTCCCCCTTTTTGTCATAGCAAAAAGAAGGGAAATTAAAAATATGCTCCCCCTAAAAATATGGCTTAATAAATGTGAGAACCAAGAAATATGCTCCATCCAACAAGAAACATGTTAGTACATGGGACTAATAGTACAAATAAATAGATCAATGTCCATAAAGAATGTGAGATGTTAGTGCATGCAAAGGACATTGGTTATGATCCTATACCAATTGTTCATAAATAATTTTGCAAAAAGCTCTCAATTGGTAGATAATGAAGCAAGTCATTTATAAATTTTCTACTAGAAATATTAATTGTTCTCTAAAGTCTAACTAAGGTGCATGTCAATACATCATGATTATGAGCTGAAATTAGATGACATATTATATGCAATGAGCTCATAAACTATTTCCAAGAAAGATTGTGCTTATAATTAATACATATATCAATTAACCACAAATTCTAGCACACAAGTCTCTCATGCAAAAGTGTCCTAAATGAATTCTTCTCTATTTGTCATTTCAATCTAAAGAGAGTGAGAAGAATTGTCAATTTAAAGCTTATACCAATTGTTATTAATGGTTGTCTTAAACATTTTGCATGATGTTAATTGTTATGTGTGGTGTGCTTAGTGAATAATCAAGTCAAATATGTAAGAACACAATCACACACCATCAAATATGCATATGGATTAATTAAATGTTAGTGTCCTATCATAAGATGTTAATCCATATTCATAAGCATAAATGGAAGATTCAAAAATTTATATCATCCAAGCACACACATTTTCTTCCATAGTTATAAACATAAATATCCCATGCTCATTTTCCAATTCAAATCCTTAACCAATTATGAGCAAGGAAAGGTTCAAGATTTTCCTCTTAATCATTTAATAGCCATATCCCTAATTGTTTTCATCATTTAGGGTTCTAGAAGGTATATCCTATTTAACTAAAATGACTTTACCTAAGTGAATCAATATTATCAAGCTAAAATGTATTTTATCATTAAGATTTTCAATCTATGAGTGAGATCAACTACAATTTCATGAAAACTAATATTCTCATCTCATAGACATGGTCATTGATTCGACTTAAGCAAACATGCAAGTTCAACATCAAAACAATCAAGATTCAATGCATAGATATCAATCAAAGTGCATTTGTTCAAGTTTGCATTTATCCTTGAATGTTGATATTATCACTAAAGCCTAAGTTCTTTAAAAATTTGGCCATAAGAAAAATCTAAGTTCATGTATGATAAATTTTCATACATTTGAACATTTAAGATCCATTTATCATTACAAATTATAGGCCAAGGACAATTATGACTTTAGGTAAAGCTTTTTGTATCTCAAGTATTTCATTTACCAAAATCATATTTGAACTCTATCATTAAGGTCAAGTTTTGATCATTTTATCTTTCAAGCATATATTTTGACCTTTAATTATTCATATTCCACTAGATTTATAGTTATCATGAAGCCTAGTGTGGAATAGGTAAGTCAAGTTATGAGATATAATCCTTTAAGCATGCTTGACTAAGATGAACTAAAGGTATGAACAACATCTATCATGCACAAGTTCATCAAATTCTCAAATATACACACAAATCATTGAAATAATTCTTAAAACAATGTTTAGGCATTCATTCAAAATATATTTCAAGATTATTTCAAGATTTATGCAATTCATGAATGTCTTCAACATTGAAACTAATTTTGCACTTGTGAGTTCAATGAAAATGACATTAATTGTTGAAAATAATATAAACTATTGAAGTTGAGGCATAATATCAATGAAAAATGATTTTTCATATTGAAAAGTTCATCAAAAAGAAGTTAAAACAATGAATTTTGAGCTTAGTAGAAAAAGAGTATGAAGTTAAATCAAAATCCTTCTCAAATTCAACTAAAAAGTGCAAAGAAGGCATTTTCCCTTTAGAAGGATCGATCCCTAGGGGAGCGGGATCGATCCCTCATTCCCAGAATGCAAAAATTCTGCATTTTTGGCTAGAGGATCAATCCTACATAAGGAGGGATTGATCCCTCATTCAACTTCTGCAAAATTTTGGCTTAAAAATCAACTTTGGAGGTGCCAAAACTTCGTTTTTGAGTATTTTAAGTCCAAGTAAAAGTTTAAGTGCATATACCTTCGTTTTTGGAGGTGCCAAAACATGATTTTGGACTTGTATGAATGAAAAATATGGATGGAAAATCATTTAACAATAACTTTTGTAATTTTGGAAGCATTATCACCATAAAGTGCACTTTTGGTCTCAAAAAGGGTAATTTTGAAATTTATGCGTATTTTGGCAAAACTATTACATTGGAAAACACAAATATGCCAAAACAAACATGTTTACATAGAATTTAAGTGCATATATCAATGAATCACACAACTTGTGAACATCATGCCATGATTTCTAATATACAAATTCCTCATGACATGGCATTTTGCATGCATGACATATTTGACATTTTTGGAGCAAAAAAATATATTATCAACACATTGCAAACTTGCTCAAATTACAGAAATCCAATAATCATTTTAAAATCATGTTACATGCTTTTTATCCAATCATTAAGAATTGTCCACAAAATAATCAAAAATCATTTATCATACCTTTTGTTTAATCATTCAACTCGCAATGCATCAAAGATCATTAACAAAATGCCTTATTGAATCATACAAATAATTTTAGCAAATATGAGTTTTGAGAAGATAGAATTTAAGCTTACAAAACTCCTTTGCTTAAGAATGCTTTGCCTTGATTTGTTGAGTCCACCCTGAGCTATCCTTGGAAGAATTTTTGTGACCTTGCCAAGGGTGGATTCCCACGCTCTTTCTCTTTCTTATTGGCATAAGCAAACTCCATGAGATGTGTAGAGCATTTGAACTTCATTGTTTCATTATAGCTCCATGCTCTAACACTCCTATAACAAACAAATTCAAGCATGTTTTGGTACCTAAATTTTCTTGGGTCCATGAGAGTTAGTGTTCAAAATTTTAAATCCTTTAGGAATCCATTTCAAACTCAATTCATTATTATTTACAACATGCTTTGGTACCCACATTTTTCTAACTACTCTTCCTCTAAATGTGGTTTTTCTATAAGTGCATACTTGTGATGAGTGTCCTATTCTATTGCATAGTGAACATGTGAGAGATGTGTCATGCATAGAATTTTTGTTCACAAGAAAATTCTTAAGATGAGTTTCCTTTTTATTTGCATTATAACCTAACCCATCTTTATCAAAGAAAGCTCTTTGGGTCTCAAACATGTGATCTAATTTTTGTTGACCCATGTAAAATCTAGAAAATGAGTTTTGCAAATTTATATTCTTTTTATTCAACTCATTTATCTCTAAGTTGGCCTCCTCTAATTTCTTTTCTAGTTCTAGCTTAGCGTTTATCAAGGCTTCCGTTTCTATTTTCAAATTAGCAACGATTTTCTTATATTTAGAGTTCATGCATTGAAATTCATTTGCTAATTCATTAAAGGCATTTTGTAATTCATCAAATGTATAAACGTTATCTTCACTAGAACTAGAACTAGCCTCATCATCACTAATAGCCATAAAGCACGAGTAGGCTACCTCATCATCTATGTTTTCCTTATCGGAGCTATCACTATACTCCTTGCAGCCACAAATGCTTTCTTCTTAGGCTTTTTATCCTTTTCCTTCTTAAGTAAGGGGCAATCTAATCTAGTGTGTCCCGGTTCATTACACTCATAGCACACTTTGGATTCTTTTTCTTTCCTCCTTGCCTCTCCTCTCATTACTTCTCTTCTTTGGTGTCTCCTATCATTCTCTCTCTCTTTCATCAAATTTATTAAATCTTTTGACAAACATTGTCATTTCCTTTTCTTCCTCATTTCCACTCTCATCACTAATGTTCTCATGAGTGGAAGATTTAAGTGCTACCCCTACTTTCTTTAAAGGCACTTCATTTCTTTTCAATTTCATTTCATATGTAAGTAGGGAGCCCATAAGCTCATCTAAAGACAAGGTATTAGGATCCTTAGACTCTTCTATTACGATTACCTTTGCCTTCCAAGATTTTGGCAAGCTATTCAAAATTTTATTAGTCATTTCTACATTGGAATAGGTCTTGCCTAAAGCCTTAAGTCCATTGATTATGTCATTAAACCTAGTAAACATATCACTCATGGACTCATCTTCTTTCATCCTAAAAAGTTTATAGTTATGTGTGAGCATACCTCCTTTGGTTTCTCTAACTTGATTTATCCCTTCATGTGTAATGGCTAATTTATCCCATATTTGCTTGGCATTCTCACATAAGGAGACTCTATTATATTCATTGGGACCTAATGCACAAAAGAGAGTCTGCATAGCCTTGGCATTCAATTATGCCAATCTTATGTCATTTGTGTCCCACTCATCCTCACTTTTAGGGACATCCTTTCCATCTACTTTCTTTATTGGAATTTTGGGACCATTAACTATCACTCTCCACACTTCATAGTCATTTGATTGCACAAACTACATCATTCTAGTTTTCTAATATGAGTAATTCTCTCCATTAAAAAATTGAGGTCTAACTAATGAGTGTCTCCCTTCTCCTAAAGGTGTACCTATGTTCAAATGAGCCATTTAGGATCGTTTTACTCGATGGATGCTAATCCAAATTAATCTCGAGCCCAAGCTCTGATACCAATTGTTAGCTCTATAGCTAAATCGAGAGAGGGTGAATCGGTTTTGAGCTAACCTTAAGTTCGTTTTTTGATTCTTCTAAACTCACTAGCTTATATTGATGTTTTCTAAGTTCTCTATGCTACTCAAGCATGCAATTCAAATTCAATACAACAAACACAATATAATTACAAGTAAAATAAAGAGAGAAGGGAAAGAGAAATGTACACAAGTGCTTTATAGAGGTTCGGCAACCTTGCCTACGTCCTCTACCTTGAGAGCTCCCAAGGATTTTCCCAAATCCACTAGCTTGAATTTGTTACACTCTTTTTCCTAGGCTCAAGAGTAACCTTTAGACCTTTCCTTTTTTCAGCCTTAAGGAGGAAACCTTACCCCTTCTTTTTTCGGGCTCAAGAAGGAAACCTTACAACCTCTCCCTTTTATGGCTCAAGGAGAAAACCTTCTACCCATTCCTCACTTATAATGAAGCACTCAAGGGTTCACTCCATTTTACAAATTGTGAATGGGTTTTCTAGTTTGTGTAATCAAGGAGATACCTCTAGATAGCAAATGATTACAAAGATTAAGCTTAAAATAAAACCTATACAATATTTGTGCTATTTTATACAAAGAATATGAGAAAAATAGAATATGAAGAATTTTTAGCACTTGAAATGTTGTTGAGACTTGAGGAAGATGGAGAAGATAAAGAATATTGTTGCTCAGCTATTCCTCTTGCTTTCTTAAGCTTCCAAGCCTCTTTTTATAGTACCTTGGATGTGTTCTTGACGTTGGGTGGAGCCAAAACTGAAAGTTACAGTTGTATCTCACAAAAACTAGCAGTTGGAGTGCTTTTTCTTGCTAGGGGATCAATCCCATGCCTTGAGGGACCGATCTGGTGCCTCTTGCCATGCTTCCTAGGCATTCTGCCATGAAGGGATCATCCTTTCCCTTAGGGGATTGATCCCATGCTTAAATTTTACCTCCTGAGAGCATTCTGCCATTAGGGGATCGATCCCTTCCCTCAGGGGATCGATCCCTTGCACTATTCATCTATCATGTTGGTAAGGGATCCATCCCTTGCACTATTCATTTACCTTTTCAAGGTTTTTAGGCATTAAAAACATTCTAAAGCCAATTTTGAGTATTTTTAAATATAACATGACTTTGAAAACATGAATTTGAGTCCAAAAAGTTATCAAGTAATTTTCTTAAAATATATTCAATAATTCCATAAGAAAATTACTTAAACCAATAATGAAAAATGTTTTCTAAATTGATTAAAGCCAATAAAGATAATCAATTAAATCATGGTTTTAAATTTGATAAAAGCACTTATTATGGTTTGTGAAAATCATAATTGATAAGCAAATTTACAATATGAATCAAACATTTAAGATTACTTAAGTTTTTGTCATTTCAAAATATATATGTCAATTTAAAGCTAACACTATACTAAATATGTAATATTCTCTTACCTAAAAAAGTATATTGTAAAACTATTTGAGTAGTAATGAAAATAAAATATTTTACTAAAATTGTTATGTGTTTGATGTGAAGGATTCATAGCCTACGTGGAGGACGTAGAAAAGAAATGTTTGGAGTTACACGAGATTCCCATAGCCAAGGATTTTTCAGATGTGTTTCCGTATGACTTGCTGGGACTTCTTCCCGATCGAGAGATCGAGTTCACTATTGATCAAGTCCCTAGTACAGAACCCATTTCCAAGCCTTCCTACTAAATGGCACTAGTGGAGCTAGATGAGCTCAAGAAATTGCTCTAGGAGTTACTAGCAAAGGTTTCATCCGTCCCAGTGTCTCTCATTGGGGTGCACCAGTTCCTTTTGTCAGAAAGAAGGATGGTAGCCTGCGATTTTGTATAGATTATCGGTTGCTTAATAAGGCTACTATCAAGAACAAATATCCTCTACCCAGGATCGATGATCTCTTTGATCAACTTAGGGGTGCGCAAGTGTTCTCTAAAATTGATATCAGATTTGGGTACCATCAATTAAAGATTTAAGAACCAGATGTCCCTAAAATTGCATTTAGAACTTGATATGGACATTATAAGTTTCTGGTCATACCTTTCGGACTTACTAATACCCCTACAACATTCATGAGTCTGATGAATGAGGTATTCAAGCCCTACCTGGATAAATTTGTGGTTATATTCATTGATAACTATTAGTTTACTCTAAATCATGGAAGGAACAGGAGCAGCATTTATATATAGTTCTGCAGACCCTCGAGGACCGGAAGCTTTATGCTAAGCTCAGCAAGTGTGAATTCTGGCTTGATTAGATTACTTTTTCGGGCCATTAGTATCTCAAGATGGGATGTCAGTTGATCCGTTTAAGATAGAGGCTATAGGGTAGTGGGAAAGGCCTAAAACATTGACCGAGATTCAGAGTTTTTTAGGTCTAGTCGGGTATTACCATCGGTTTGTTAAAGGGTTTCTCTAAATTGGTTGCTTCACTGACGCATCTCACATGTAAGGATGTCAAGTTTGAATAAACAGATGCTTGTAAGTGCGGTTTCAAAGAACCGAAGCATCGACTGACCACAGCACCTATTCTTACCATTCCCAGTGGTTCTGGTTGATTTTCGGTATACAGTGATGCCTTTTCACAGGGATTGGGTTATGTACTAATGCAGCATGATCTCTTATGGTTCTTGTCAACTGAAGTACCATGAGAAGAACTATCTTACACATGATCTGGAATTAGCTACCATAGTGTTTGCACTGAAGATATGACGGCATTATCTGTATGGTTAAAAGTTCCAGGTATTCACTGATCATAAAAGCCTCAAATATTTATTCTCACAGCGTGAATTGAATATGAGGCAGCGTAGATGGATGGAGCTTCTAAAGGATTACGATTGTGAATACTATACTACATAGGGAAAGCAAATGTGGTGGCAGATGCTTTGAGTAAGAAAAACTTTGGTATGGTCTCCTATATGATGGTTCGAGAATATGATTTGTTGGAGCAATTTGCCAGCCTCAACGTGAGTGTCACTCCTTCTAAGAGATATGGTTTGACGGCTAGTTTGCATATTGATCCGAATTTTATGGATTGAATTAGAATTGCTCAGAGGGAAGATTCTGATTGTATTGAGATTGCTAGTTAGGTATAGATGGGTGCACAATCTGATTATGGCAATGGTTCTAATGGCATTCTATGATTCAGAGGCAGGATTTGTATCTCGAAGATAAGCAGCTAAAGAACTTGATTTTGACAGAAGCACATACATCTAAGTATACTTTACATCTAGGCAGTAATAAAATATATCATAATCTGTGTAAGGTGTACTGGTGGCCTAAAATGAAACTAGATATCGCTGAATTTGTTGCAAGATGTCTCATATGCCAGCAAGTAAAGGTAGAGCATCGGAAACTAGCAGGATTGCTTTATCCTTTATCGATACTATGGTGGAAATATGAGCACATTACTATAGATTTCATCATGGGATTGCCAAAAACCAGGAAGAACCATGATGCTATCTGGGTGATTATCGACAAATTGACTAAGTCAGCCCGCTTCCTTGCCATGAAGTCTATAGTTTCTCTCAATGCCTTAAACGATTTTTATGTCGAAGAGATTGTTAGGTTGCATGGAGTCCTAGTGAGTATCACTTTTGACAGAGATTCTAGGTTCACATCTTATTTTTGGGAACATTTTCAAGATGCCATGGAATCTCAATTGAATTTCAGCATAGCTTTCCACTAGCAGATTGATGGTCATTCCGAGCACACCATTCAGACGCTCGATGATATGTTGAGAGCTTGTGTGTTGGATTTTAAGGGCTCTTGGGATAATCATCTTCCATTGGCAGAATTTGCTTATAATAATAACTACCATTCTAGTATCGGTATGGCATTGTAGGAGGCTCTTTATGGCAGGAGATTTTGATCCCCTATTGGTTAGGAAGAAGTGGGTGATAGAAAGATTTTAGCTCTTGATCTTGTTGAGCAAGCTTCAACAAATGTTTGGATTATCTATGGAAGGCTGAAGGCTGCTTAGAGTCAACAGAAAAGCTATGTAGATGTCAGATGCTAGCCCTTAGAGTACTCAGTAGGGGATTCTGTATTTTTGAAGGTTTCACAATCAAAAGGAATCATGAGATTCAGTAAGAAGGAAAAATTGAGTCCTCAATATATTAGGCCTTTTGAGATCATAGACTGAGTGGTAGACGTAGCATACCGATTAGCACTACCACCGGAGCTATCTGGAGTTCATAATGTCTTCCATGTATCTATGCTACGAAAGTAGCATCCCAATCCGTCTCATATAATTCAGTATGAGCCATTGAAAATCAGAGAAGACACGAGTTATGTTGAAAAGCCAATTTAGATCTTGGATAGGAAAAAAGGTACTACGGTTTAAGACGATTCCTTTAATCAAAGTTCTCTAGCAATACCACTCAGAAGAGGAAGCTACTTGGGAGTTAGAGAGCCTGATGAAGGAAAAGTATCCGGAACTATTCGACTAATAGACCTACTCAAATTTGGAGGACTAAATTTCTTAAAGTGCGGAGGATGTGAGAATCACATTTCCTACTACTGTACTATAAGTTCTTGAAGCGAGGTATCTCAGAGCTATTTCTGTATTTTGACTTTTGTAGGTATAGCTATGATTTGAACTATAGGCCCCAATGAGATTGGTATAGTTCGGATGGAGACGAAACTCCATAGTACTGTTATTTGGAGCAAATTAATATGATGGTAAGTTTTTGCAACTCAAAAGCATATGTTTTGGTCATTTTTGGAAAACGTGCAACAAATTTAAAAATGACGATTAAGGACATAGGCTAGAAGAATTTTTGTGAATAATTGTCAACTGAGCGGACTTTTGACCAACCAACAGAAGTATGATAATCCACCTGTGATAAAGTTCTATGTCATGCCATTAGATAGACTAAAACACACGAAGAATAAAATCTATACGATTAACTTGATAGAAGTATTTCGGTAATTTCATCCTTACAGTCAGTCAAACCTTAGTGAAATCTTGTCCAATGATTAGAATATGTCTAATATTCATATTCTACGATGAAATAAAGTATTTAGAAGTTAAATTGACTGGTTAATAACGTCATGGAAGTGTGAAAGGCAAAATGGTCTAAAATCTTTACGTATGAGGGCATTTTGGTAATTTACCATTAAAATGTTATTTTTTAAGACTTTTCTGGTTTCTTCTTCCATATAGCCAACCTTCCTCTTCCATTTTCAACTTCCACTATAACCAAGCTTAAAGTGAGAGAAAAACCCTTGAAACACATACTAAAACATACTGAATTCAAAAACCGTCTTCACAAACCCTACCCAGTTTTCAGTGCTCTTTAATTTGGTACCAATTTCTCATCCAAAAGAGGCCAAAACCAAGGTGTAATCAGACCTGAAAGTTTCGGCCACCATAGTTAAGAGAGAGAAAGCTTAGTTTTTCATGGTTTTATGGCGTTATCTCATGTGGTTTACATGTTGTGTAATCAGACCTGAAAGTTTCGGCCACCATAGTTAAGAGAGAGAAAGCTTAGTTTTTCATGGTTTTATGGCGTTATCTCATGTGGTTTACATGTTTAGCTTTGCGTTTAAGCTTAATTTGAAACAAAACCATGAAATTCATGATGTTCGGGTTTTGGCCTCCGTATACAATGCAAGTCCATGTGCTTGTTTGATGAATAATTAGTATAGAAATGATGTAGAACATGTGTAGAGCATGATTTCAAGCTTAATTTGTTGAAATGCATTATGTAAACCCATATGTACAATTCAGCTAAGTGAAGGGGAGCCATGAATTGTGCTTAATTCAATATGTTTTGGGTACAAAGAGAGTGTATAAATTAATAGAAGACTATAGTGAAATCAAAATAAAAAACGGAGTAGTTTTGACACTAGTTGCAATGTTAGCATAGGTATGAAGTAGACCAATTTAGCAGCTGCAGTAGGCAATGTGATAGATCTTAGGATGTTAAATATTCTTTATTTGGAAGTGTGACGAATTGACTGTATTTGTGTGGTATTTTGCAGCTTGGAAGTGAGTGATTTAATCCGAGTGCTATCAAGCTTTTCAATAGAAACTGAGTGGTAAGGGATATGTATGAAAGTCGTAGGGATACTAGGATTTCATAATTGAATGATTTGATGGAATTATTTTGGAATGAATTGGGTTGGAAAGTGTAAAACTACCATTGGGTTATAAACTATATTTTCATGCAGGGAGGTTAGGGCAAACTTAACCGTTATGTTGCCAAAATGTCATTAAACGTGTTTTGATCCCTAGATTTTAAAAGAGTGGAATTTGAAGTATTTTTTAGTGGATTTTGGTGAACAAAATGGATTTAAATCTCACATAGCAATTAAGAGCATTAAATTTTTAACTTAGTTTCCGAGTCTGATTTTGATAGTTTTTTCTAATTTCACGATTTATACGTGTGATGGCATCGTTCTTAAACGTAAATAAAATATTTTGAACACTGAATTCTAATATGAGAATATTTGTCAAATTTTATTTGTAAACTACTATTATTCTGATTTTGATAATTTTGTGAACTGATTTAAGATTTGATTTATTATTCTGAACTTGCAAATGTGTTTATACTGAATTATAAACTGTTTTGAGATTGTTGACCCAATAGTACCTTTAGGCTTAATCATGCATTCTGAGTGAGTGATCGTATAATGTTAGACCTGCCAAGTCTTCAGCTCTCGCAATTGTCACCTGGCAAATGTACACTGTAGACTCTTTGACTATGGTCATATGTCGTTATTAATCCCTCTGGGATCTTTATTATGCATGATACTATCAGGTGTAGCCTAGTCTCCACTAATCTGCTACTGAGTTGTTTTATATCTGTTTACCGAATCTGATCGTATTTATGAAATCTGATCGATTATTTTGATTTACTAAGTGATTGATTTCTGAATTTGATCGACTGATCTAACTTGTTGATAAATCTGATCGATATTCTGATTATTTTATGAATTAAAATTTTAACTGATTATCGAGTGACTGTTTAATATGTTTTTGAGTTGTTTTTGGAAATATGGAATTGAAAACTGTACTTTTGGACTACATGTTTAATTAATAACTTCTTATTCTCTATAGTTAGAATTAGGGATCGAGACAAGTGAGGTGCTTTAAAGCATCTTTTCATACTCAGTTTGGTTACCTAACCGATTAAGTATCCATTCCTTTAGCGTGCCAAAACTTTAATTATGAAAATGTTTTATAAGTGTATGTAGTCATGTATAGCATCAGTACTTTTATAAATATTTCTTACTAAGCCTTCCCCAAGCTTACCCCCTCTTTTCTCTCCAAATTATTTGCAGTGAATTTTCTGAGTATAGAGGTCACTTTTACCATATTCCTTAGGCGGTAATCCAGGCACCGTAAAGGTATACACAATTTACTTTTTATATGTTTAGCTCTGTAATAATAGTACTATAGTATGTAAATAATGTATAGGGGATGTAAACATATTTTGTAAACTAATTGTAAATATTTGTTTATATATATTAGAGTTTTTGGATTTTGAGGTTGTGATTGTTTAATAAATTCTGAATGTGTACTTGACAGATAGCCTAACCAAGTATAATTATGTGAAATGTGTGATATTTGGATCGTGACAATGATCATAGATAAATGCCCTTCGAGGGAAACTCTCCCATTGATAGCTACAATATGTTAGATATGATATGATACCAAAATAGGGATCCATGCCTAGCCTCTTAGTAAATGTTAAATGATTGTCTAGAGTATGGTTTATTGTATATGAAACTTTAGACATGATATATTTTTACAGTTTATGTGATATAACTGTGACTAAATATGATTTACACATGGTTTTATACCACACATCATACGATTTGAGACTGTACATGTTTTGAAATGTGTTTTAATGTATATTTTAAATGATTTTGACACTATATGAGTTTCGTACATGATTATATACTACATGAGACCTGTTTTGAAATGGATGCTTTATATAGCAGAACTTTCATACATTACATTTTGAACCCTATCTTAATGGTACATCTTACATTGATATATGATATGTAGTGACATAATGATACTTATTGTCATTAGGGCATGATAGAATAAATATTCAAAGGATATTGACTTCTAAATGATCCTGGGAGTTACAATTGTAAGATTCATGCATTGCATTAGAGACGATATAATTCTTATTCTATTCTTATATTAGTAACTTACTGAGCCCTTGCTCATTAAACATGATTATTTTTCTTTTACAGATTGATTTGAGTAAAAGGATGCGTTGGGACATTTTGGGTGATTGAATAGTGTCTTAAGGGCCAAGGTCCTCTCTGTTGAATATTTTGGTATTGTAGTACTTCTTTCGTATATGCTTTTATTTTGAGGCAAATTCTGTACAGTATTATAGGATGGGATGCAAACTAGGATAATAAATTATGGATATAATGTTTTAATGCCATATGATATGTATGTGATTAGTTGTGGATATTAGGATTGTTGAATTGGGATAGGCTACTGTGTTGCACTGTATCAAATGAATTTGATTTGCAAATGGTTAATTGGGGAAAGTCATAAATTATAAGGAGGATATTTTCAATCTGTTTCTAAGAAACAATAAGTTATGGGTTAAAAATGATGATTACCTATCTTACAGAGTAATTTAAATCACTTTTGAATTAAAGAATGAATGTAAAGGTTTAATGACTACATTGGCACCGAATACAACTATAAAATGAAAAGGAAAAATTTAGTTCGTAAAATTATAAAGAAAAAAATGTAAGTGCCAAGTGCAAGTTACGATCTTTGAGATTGTGATGTGTGGTTCCCAAGGGAGTGAAGATCAAAGAGGGAGCCTAACCTTGAGCTCTCAATCCAACATTTTGATGGAAAGCATAATTGAACAAGAAAAAGCAAGGGAAGGCTAGGATGCTCTTGTTTGACCATTTGGGTAAAGAACATTTAAACCTGTTTTGCTTGATGAAATATAAGTGTATGGTAGCAAAGTAATGGCAAGTAATTTCATTTTAGATATCAAAATGTGTTTGTGATAAGAAAATTAAATGCAATGTTAACAAAGGTAATGTGAGTGACATTAAAAGTACCACAATGATGTTGACTAGGTGTTAATTGGTACTAAAAGCTAGAGAAGGTCTTGGCTTGGCATATATGAGACTTGCTTGGTGTGGTGCACTAGTGTAACTCTCGACATTACTCATTTGGGTAAGGATTGAATCTTGTTAAACCCCATTTGGTGAAATTTAAATGTTAATAAGGATTAACCCTTAGAAGCTCTTATATGGAAATGTAACACGGGATAGTTGTGTGCTGGAAGCTAAGTGCCAAAGGGCCTTGTGTTCTTGTGACGTCAGAGGTTGTAAGTGGAAATATAAACTTGATTTGAAATTTCTAAATTGACATTTTGAAAAGGCTTACTTGAATGACATCTTTAAGTTTGTTGTTATACTATAATGGTGTATTTGGCTTAAATGACTTTCATGCATTTGTTACACTCTCGACCTAGAGATTGCTTACTTTGAATTGTTATCTTAACTTGGTTTAACTTAGTTTGCTTGACCTTATATATATATATATATATATATATATATATATATATATATATATATATATATATATATATATATATATATATTTCCAAATGAAATTACTTCAAAGATTTCATACCTTGAGCTTGTTACTAAAAGAATTTATGCAAAAAAAAAATGTTTTATATACACAAATATACACACACCAAAGATCATTGCTATACTAAGAGATGTTCTTAGAAATTTAAATATCATATCATAGATTTAAAAAAGGGGTTTGTAATAACAATAAATGGAGTAAGGTATTGTTTAACATAATTGTTTGTATACACAATAGTATTTTGATAATTGTATGGTATATGGTATCATTCAGATTTTTTGAGACTTAGGAGGCTATACATTTGATTGAGCACCACCTTATACTTCTTCTGTATTCTTAAGAGCATTTTGGATTGTCTCGTATAGTATGTTAGGATAATTGCTGGTTCTATCCGATCAATTAGACTGAGTTTGTTAGCTTATAGCCATAAGTAATGCCCTTCAGGGAGTTGGTAAATTGACAGCTACAGTGTTATATGTGTGGAATAGATTCTTGGATGTGTTTAGCAAGATGCCTATGTTGTCTTTGAGCTTTGGTTGTGAATTTTGGTTTTATACCAACCATAATGCTTGCATGCTTGCTTTGAGATGTTAGATATAATTTATACATGAGCTTTACATATTTGGAAATGAATTTATAAATGTACTCTCGGCATGCAATGTGAGACCCGATTTTATAATACTGGACACCATATTTTGTAAATCTTTGATAGTGGAAATAAATTATTTAGTAAAATTAAAAAAATATTGAATTTGGATTTTCACTTTGGATTTTTGATTTATTGGGTTTATGATTTAAAATATGGTGTATAAAAGGTGAAATAAATATTAAATGATGAATTGAAGGTATAGAAATAAATAAAGAAATAAATCTGAAAATTTGGAATTGAAATGCAATTTTAATGGCATAAAATACAAATAAATAATATTTAAAGGAAGGCCATTGATTAATTGGAAATGTGATTAATTGTGATTGGTTGAAGTATACAAAAGATGGGGAAAAAAAGTCAAAACCGTGCAGCAAATTGGTCTTCATGCAACTTCTTTTTGCTGCTATATTGCTTCTCGGCTGGATCCATTAAAAAGGAAAAGAAATGATGAAAATAATGGGTTGTTAGCTAGGTGGCACGTTCTTATTGGACAATATGATAAGTAGAAGATTTAATAGAGTAAAACTTAAGCAAATTCTTTCTTCTTTGCCGACTTACTCTGATGCTCCACGGGTTTTCTGTTTTGGCTGCACATTGTGTTCTGTTTTGCTTCCATTTCTTCTAAGATTTATTTAAAAATGTCATCCTCTTGTCATCTGAACATTTAACCTTTCTCCATAAACCCTTCCTCCATCTTAAGACTATTTAAGAACCAAGAAAGGGAGGCTTGACGTGAACGGGAAACAACATAGAATTAGAGCTGTGTTGGTTCGGTCAAGTAAAGGTAAAGGGTTTGGTGATGTGTTGATTGATTTTATGATGATTTTTAATTGTCATAGCATGGATAACATGTTTAAGACATGAGATTGAAATGAATAAATAAGAGGAAAAAGACTAAGGAAAGTTCGGACAAAGAAAGGAGGTACCAATTTCTATTGTTTTATTTTAATTCAAAGTTGTAATCTTATAGATTTGAAGGTGTAGATTTCATATTTGCCATTGGTTTTGAGTTATTTTGCTTAAACAAAAATATGCCATTTTTATGGGTTTCGGTCAGCTTGAGAAACTAAGGAATCCATGCATTTTGTTGCATGAAAATGGTAGGAAATGGAAGCTTAAGATGGATTAATAAAGATAAAAACAATAAATCATGGAAAAGAGTTGAAAAATCATGAAATGTGTTCAAGAGGGGATTTCGGCCATGGCTGTTTGGGCATGATTTAATGCTGCATCTTATGGTTTGATGGTAGAAAATGAGAGTAGAAATCGAAAGAGGAAGATCGGTGAAGTCGGAATCGAAAACGGAGCTAAAACGGGAAAGTTCAGTTTTAGCACCAGTGTAAATTATACTGGTTGTGCATATGCTGTGTCATTAATGGCTGCATTTTATGAAAGTTAGTGGCTTAAAATTAAAGGGAAAAATATTGATAATTTTTGATAAAATTATTTTGCAATCGAAAATTTTGAATTTCGGTAGGTGCAACCGGGAAGCTCGGTTTTGTTAGATAGGTAAGGGGGAAGTGTGTGAGTTGTATGGATATGATGAATTGCATGATTTATCAAGTTTAATTTTATGAAATTATTGGAAGCTTGATTTGCTTTGAAATCATGAAAAATTGTGGTTGAAGGCTAGTTTATATACTGTTAAATTCAGTGCAGGTGGCTAAGAATTTGCAGCCGTTATGTTGCCGAAAAATTATAAAAAATATTCTAAAATATCATGAAATATTTTAGATGCATAAATGGAATAAATCATGAATTTTGGAAATCATTTCCATAAATTTTCCATAAAGTGGAAATTGTTGAAAAATGCTAAATTATATATTCATGTTTTGGATTTTTATTTAAAATGAGAATGAAATATATTCTTTTTACTATTAATTATTCAAAAAAGAATATTTATGAGATTCTCACTTGATACATGAATATTTATCGACTGTTTTCCCTGTATTTGGAGATATGAAATAAATACCTTTTTGGAATATTTATTTAAATAAATGATTTAATTCATTAAATTTCCTTAAAGGTATTTTTATGGGAAAATAAATGATTTTATACCTTTGTGGAATTAATTAATGATTTTATTTATTTTATAAATTCCATAAGGTTGATGAGATGGTGAATAAAATGTATTGAGATGATTTTGGGAAAGATGTGAAAATGATGGAAATTCCTGAAAAGAGGAAATATATGAAATTGTGAGCCTTATGGATAAACATGAAATATTTCAAATTATTTTTGAATAAAATCCATAAAGGCTATGATACAAATTTTTATACTGTTTTGAGACTTAGGCCCCAATTTCATGCTTACTAATTACTGTTATTGTCACATGGCTGACTGACCTGCCAAGTCATTAGCAGTCCCGGAGTCACTTGGTAAGTGTACACCGAGGACGCCCTATAGACTATGGCCATAGATCTTACTATATACTATTACTGTGTCCCTTAGGGGATGATGATAGCATGATATGATTTAGGGTGATGCCTAGTCTCAACCTACTGAAATATTGTTTACTGAACTGTATGGTACTGAGAAATATTGTTTACTGAACTGTGTCACACTGATTACTGTCTACTGAATTGTACTGAGAACTACTATTTGATAAAAAAAATATTATGAAAATTATTTCTAAAATTAGAAAAAATTGCTGAACTGTTTATCCACTGATTTCTAAATAATTATAACATACTGTACTGAAGTGACTGTATACTGTTTTTATAGTATTACATCTACTGTTCACTGTATTGCTTTACTACTGAACTGTCATGTGTTTTGAACTGTTACTGAAGTGATGGAAACTAAATGGTTTATTCCATTTATATTTATGGAAAAATAAATATTTTCCAGCATATAGATTCCATTTAAAATAAATACAACTCCTTTACTAAGCACGTTGTTGCTCACCCTTTTATTTTCCAACTCCCTAGATTTATTGCAAGGATTATTTGAGATCTTCCTCGAATAAATATTGCTGCAAGTAAGCACACTGGGGCAAAGTGCGTTAAATTTTAAAGGTACAGTCATTTCTCTTATATATATTCAGATATATGTATATAATACTACTTTATTGAAAATTAGAAACAAGGGATGTAAAATGTAAGGATTATTGCAAAAATTTCATATTCCAAAATTATTTAATAAATGTTTACCATTTATTGCTGTTACTGATCAAGTGTTAAAGGCATTACAGACAGCCCAATCGTAAATTAGGTATAAATATGTTATTTTACTTGTACTGTGGATTGTTACAGTTTTAATGGTATCAGAGTAAGGTTGGTCTGATGTCTATTATGCCTTTAGAACAGAAAGTGTTGAAAATGGTTAACAACCCCTGTAGTACTGTATATGTGATGCCCTGGATTTACCGGACTCCGCCGGGGGGCCCAGGCCGCATCACTCATCCGTACTGTCCCCTCTGAGGTGCCACACACGGGCCGTCTGCCTCTCAGGGTTTTATCGGGAATAATTCCCAATTCGCGTCCGCCATGACTTGAAACCCTTACCACTTGTAAGTGTCAAGTCATGACTAACCATTGGACCGTGGTTTTGCTCACCCCTTAATATTAAACATCTCAGGTTTTGATGCTGGTGAGTTCAGTGGATTGTGGATCCTGGCTGTACACGAAGAACAATGTGTCAGACCGACTGATTATTTGAGGTATGATTATTTATTCTCTGTATTTAGACATGTCAACAGTACTACTTATCTGATTTGTTACGATAGGGGATGTGTATAATATAAACAATATTATGTAAAATTTATTAACAGTCAGTACAAGTGAAGTATCGCAGACAGCCCAACCGGTTAAGATGTGTATAAGTAGGGTAAAAATGTGGTCACGGGTCGTGACAAATTTAGTGGTATCAGAGCATTGGTTGGCCTGATGTCTGTGGATACTTTGGAAAGAAAAGAGTTAAACATCCCCTGTAGTACTGTGTCGTCTGAATACATAGAGAAAATAAATGATTGTACTGGAGTAAAATGATTTAAAGGGAGTGAGAAAGTATAAATTGAGAATGATAAAGAAGAAAATAGGCTCAGAAATTACCGAAAAATTGGTGATTCTTCTAATCTATATGAAGGCCTGTTCGGTAAGGAACAGAAATGGACTCGGTGAGGGCCCCACCAGTACTTTTCTGTCCGAACCGAACTGAGACCTGAAAGTGATGGTATAAAATAGGGGAATAAAATATCATCATTAAATAGACTTTAAGATCACCGATTGAGGGTAATTTGAAGAGAGAGAAAATTTTTAGCCAAAAATGACCAAAATACCCCTACCCCCAAAATTTTACTGGGAGTCAAAATAGATCACCAGAAGTTGGAATTGATCGATTTGACAGAGAAATTAATGTTATAAAGCTGAATTACAAGTAAATTAATCCCATTGTGGATTTTAGTGAACTTCTCTGTCGAAAATCGAATGAGATCTAACTTGCTGTAATAAGTATCAGAAAGGATACTATCAACACATAGATGATCAGTTCATTGATTTGAATGTATATTGAGGAGATAGAAATAAATGTCGAAATGACGAAAATGCCCCTATATTGGGCGATGTCGGAATAGTGATAAAACCGAGCTGAATTGGAATCCATTGATAGTAATGGAATTATTAATGGCATAGAAGATGTCATGTGAATCTAACGATCCCTATTACTGATTCCACTAACACTTAGATTATGGACGCGAAAGAAAAACCCCGAGTGGACTGTGGGCCATAGGGGATAACAGTATGGTTGAGTGAGGCGGCCAGGGCTCCCCCCACGAGTGGACTTTGGGCCATAGTGGTAAATCCTGGGCTTCACAATAAAACAATCCGTGAGGGACTAAGTGCCACGTCTGTGTGACGGGGGCCACCTCTAGAGCTCAGAGCGGACAGCACGGATGAGTGGTGCGGCTCGGGCCCCTCCGGCTTGAGACCGGCAAATCCGAGGCATCACAATAAAACGTGTACAGGCGGACGGCGAACGAGCCGGGGCCTTATATGATGCGATCCAAAGAGTGTAGTGGAATGTCATCAAATGTTTGGCCCGGTTATTGACTGAAAGGGTCGAAAATTAAGAGTGTATTGAACGGGATCGTTAAATATTGTGAAAAGTGAAATGATTACAAGAATTGACTGATGAGGTGAAAAGTATAGATAATGAAATACATACTGGTGTGATTACTTATGGTTCTGTACGTTTTCATTTCTTTGAGGTATCAAACAGATAATCGTACATAGAACCGACGTATCTTGGAATATGTGCTACAGAATGAGGTACTGTTTGGAGTACTGTGAATTAGAGGATAATTATAAGAACAGTCAAGTGATAAAAAGAAGATGACCGCTAACCTAAGTTCTTCAGGACCCTTGAAACAGAACTGTGATGGGCGACCCAATGATGGGCGACCCGTAGTGGATCATGTGTCGTGAGATATAGGCGAACTATCTCATCGCCGACTCACTAGTAAGGATAAACCTGAGGCGAAAGGATCACCTAGGGGATGCTTGTCGATGGTCGATATGAACGGGCGAGGCCCTTATAAGCATCTCAATGGTAACACGAGTGTAAGGAACTAGGTACGTAAGGGGTGCCAAGGTTCAAACCTCGTGGAGAATATACTCAAGGGAACTAAGCCTGAATTCGGTAAATGGAAATGGTTTTCAAGTGAATAACTGAATTGAAACGAGTAGCTGTAAAATGTGTTGATAAACATTGTACTTGATACAGCTTACCAGAATGAGATTCGTAACGCTGTGAAGTATGACTATGTAATGAAATCAAGGTAGAGTATGTATCAAAATGATTTGAATATGGAATGTCTCTGACTTGAAACTACACTGTGAAGTGATGGGAAACAATGATGAAGGTCCAAGATGATAAAGAAGTGTGGTTAAAGAAACTGTCGGTTGAGAATCCCAATAAATTCCAAAGTAACATAGATTGAGAAATCAGGTTAATGTTGATTCGATCGTGGATATGAAATTTATTCTTAAGCTTGTATCGAAGAATATAGAAGAAATCCGACAAGCTTAAGAAAATAATTTTTGGAAAATATTACGGATGATGAAATTCACAAGTATCGAGGTAAAGAAAGGAAATACAAATGATATGATTTGAGGATGAATTAAATGATGTATTAAAATTTTTGGTTATACACTAAAATTCTTATGAAGAACAAATAAATATTATATGGAAGTGATGCCTTAAATATGATTTAATCGGAGATGTACAAGGAGCTTATAAGAGCAATCTTTATAAAAGGCATCATCAGATGAAAAGTTGAAGAATGATGGTCACAAGATGATAAGAAATGTATGATTAAAGAAAATATCAGATTTGATTTCCGATAAAACTTCCAAAGTTATATAAATTAGAGGAATCGAGATAACGCTGATTTGATTTTAAATATGAAGTTAAATTCTAAGCTTATATCGGAGGATGTAGAAAGAATCCGAAAAGTTAAAGAAAATAACTCTGGAAAATGTGTGAATAATGAAATTCACGTGTAGAGGTCTGAATGACGAAACTACAGATAATGAAAAATTGAGAATAATGAAATTGTCTGTATAAGTGTAAATGAGAGAAATGCAAATGATGTTGAGTTGTAGACAAATCAAAAAAGGATATATTAAATTTCTATCATTGATGAAGTTCTGGTGAAGAACAAGTATTAATCTACGTGAAAATAGACGCTTTATTGATCTGATTAGAGATACGTGAGGAGTAAATAAGATTAGCTGCTGTATAAAGCGTCCTTAGATAAAAGATTGAAGGTTGGTGTCCATAAGATGATGATTTGAACTCGAAGTGAATTTTACGAGTTCCGATTGAAGTTATAAGGGTAATGAGTTGCCTTGTAAAGTAGATAAGCCTAAAGAATGAGGCATCCTTACATGAGTAACATTGATGAAATACTGATAGAGTCTAAAGTATAAATGGAACATGAGCAGCATTGTGATATAATCCTTAAACTCTTAAAGACTGTGGAATTGTGCTAAGATTAACAACTAAGAAATTTGGCTAGACAGTATCTCCTCTTGAGATATATGATCTTGAGACGACAGGGTGACAGTAAACCTGTCTAGGATATAAAATAATGATTGAGATACGAAAGTAATGAGTCTAGCTAAATACTATTGTCAGCCTATAAAAGAGTGATGAGACTGGCTGCTCTATAGACGAGATCTAATTAAAGAAATTAAAGTCGGCAGATGGCTAGTGTAAAGAAAAAGATGGTACGCAAGATTCTAAAAGATCTTAGCTGTATAGTACCATACCAATCGAGAAAACCGACAAAAAGGAATGAGAGTAAAAATATGAAAACGACAATGAAAGTGAGATAAGGAAATAAATTGCATGACGAGAAGGGAACATTAATATAAAACAGTTCCCGCAGTTAAGACTGAAAGCGAAGGGTGTTGGTTATCACATAACTGTGGCAAGATGTAAAATCAAAGCCAGAACTGATAAGTGAAAGTAATGATACTCCAAGGAGTAAGATAATTGATATGTTTACTGCCAGTAAAATGTTGTACATATAACCACCTTGAAATGATGGAGATGGTGGAATTGTATAGATAATGTGGTGCTTAAATGGATAATTCGAGGATTCAATCACAGAATCTAAATTATGAAAAGAGTATATTCCTGGTTATATCTTAAAATTTAAATGATATTTAATATACCATAAGCGTAAGAGATGTAATGACCATACTACATGAAAAGAGACATGGAGAGAAAATGATTGTCTCATGATTTATTTCTGTAAGAGATGATTAACAGTAAGATTTGCAATGATATGTAGCCTTGATGGAATAAGTGTGAAAATGAATATTGTGGACAATAAAGAGTCCAAAAGAGAAATAATGATATGGAAGTGATTAAAGACTGATGATCTAAATAGAATCATTTTCCATTATCAGACATCTAGATTCTCTAGTGCCTTAGTCGAAGTATAAGTGTTAAACGGTGTGAATGTGTATGTACAGTTCCAGTGAGCCTTACATGTGATGGGAGTCTCTGTGTTGCCATATGCGAATGAGAGATAGCAAAAGGCTTTGAGATCCCAAGTGTATTGATAGCACCGCTCCATACTGATATATATTTATATATATATGAGCGTGAGATGTAACCGCTCCATGATATTGAGAGAGCGTGTGCACGAGATGTGAAAGCTACTGGGACACTTACATATAATTGATTGACACGAGTACATGATAGTACCAAATTATGTCGACTCGGCACTAAGTGAGAAAAATGGATGATGAACAATATAGAACAGCTGTGACATGAAAAACATTGTGCATGGACTCTTATGTGAAAAGAGTGGAAATGAATAACTCCCGATTTGAGAAAAGAACTTACGGGAGTATAGACATATACGATGAAAGACAGCATGTAGTGGTCTAAAGCACTCTTGATGTTGAAAGTGTACTGGCAGTATTACTTGGAGGATGAACTAGAGGTCAGAAGTCGTAAGTGTACGACATGCACCACCTTTGGACTTAAGTTAAATTCGGAGGACCGAATTTCTTAAGGTGGGGAGGATGTGATAACCGTAAATTTTTCAATTATAGGAAATAATAAATATTGAAAATAAATATTGGAGAACTTAAATAAGAGGAAATAAAATTTGCGAGAACGGGATATTGGTGAAAATCCCGAGAATTAAAAAAAAAAAGTGAAAATAAAAATAATAGAGAGAGGGAAAGAATTAAATTGGATAAATTAAAATCCAAATTAAATAAGGAAAACGAGAAAATGAAAATAAAATATGTTTATATGATTTCAAGTTTTATATAAGTGTATTTTATACAAATACGTATGTATTTAAAATACTATATGGTATATTTTAATATACGTTGGTGTATATATATATAAACTATTTCATGAATTTAATTAATACATATATATATATAAACATAATATTTTATGTATATATAAATATATATATACATACATATATAGAAAATGTAAATGTTATTTTATATTAAAGTTTATAGGTATATATATATTCTATTATAACATTTATATAATTATATATATAAATGTTATTTATTCTAAAGTATATAAATATAAATTATATATATATATATACTAGATATATATATATTTTGTAATGTACAGTATATATAATCTATATATAATATATATTGTATTACAATATATATGAAATAATATTATATGTGTAATATATGGTAAATATTATGTGTATAAATTATATATAATATATTGTATAATATATAGTAGGTTACTTACTAAAAAGGAAACCAAATAAACCAAAAAAAGGAAAGAAAAAAAAAAAAAGGAAAACAAGACAGAATCGGGAAACCCGATTCTGTCACCGGAAGAGCCGCCCCCGTCAGCGGCCGCCGGAGAGGGAAAGGAGGAGAAGGAAAAGATGCGTCGACGCCGGCAAGGGAAGAGGAAGCCGACGCCAACGCCGGCGTGAAGAAACGGAGGAAAATCGAACGGGAAACAGAAGCAAACGCCGGAAGAGAAAAGGAAAATGTCGACGGCGGTGCCGGCCAAATCGGTGGCCGCCACTGTCACTGAAGCACCGCCGGAGGGAGAGGAACACGATGGAGGTCACCCGACGCGCCATGGACGGCGGAGGAACGCCGGCGAAGAGGAGAAGAAGCCGAGGCAAAATCGAGTGGATCCGCCGCCGTGCCGCCGATCCAGGCCAAGCTGAGACCACCGGCAGCTTCGCCTCGACGCCGGCCAGCTGAGGGACCAACGAGCCGCCGGAGAACCGGCCGCCGGCGAGGAACCGGCGAGGAAAGGCTTTGAACCGGTCTAACCGGGAAAGGAAGAAGAAAAAGAAAAGAAAAAGAAAAGAAAAAGGAAAAAGAAAAAGAAAAAGAAAAAAGAAAAAGAAAGGAAAGAAAGAAAAGAAAAAGAGGAAAAAGGAAGAAAAAATAAGAAAAAGAGGAAGAAGGAGAATTTCGAGAATTCGGAAAATTCCCGGAAATTCGACAACCCGGGATTTTACAAATTCGGTAAGAAATTTCCCGAGAATTTAATTTCAGAAAAAATTAAATAAATTATGAAAAAATTCTAAAAATTAGAATTTTAATTCCAGAAATTATTTTCAGCAATCGAGATAAGGAATCGGGAGAAATGGAGTGCGGGCGCGATCGATAAGCGGAATTCGCCGACCCGGAAAAAGGTAAGGGATGCATGTGCAGCACTGTAAGGATACTCAGTCTGCATAATTTAATTTAAAATATTTTATGCAATTATTTTATGAAAATTATTATGATGCATGAATTGCTGAAAATAATTTGAGAAGAAGTACTGGCTGAAAGATTTCAAACTGTATTTTCCGTGCAGGAGGTTAGTGAATCGGCAGCCGTTATGCTGCCGAAAATTTTAGAAAAACTTTATAAAATCATATTAAATGATTTATTTCCGAATTTCGATAGTAAATCACGAGACATGAGGAAATTTCTAAATTTCATAAAATATGAATATAATGAGATGGAACTTAAGAATATTCATGTATTCGAGAACGGTGATAATGAAATCACCGAAAATTCTCGAAATAGATAAATTACACGAATTACGAGACGAATGATGAAGTGAAATATAGTGAATATTTTTATGGATATTTTTATCAATATTCACTAAAGGATTATAACCCTTATGGTTTTAAATCATGGAATTATATAATTATATAAATTCCATAAAGGTGTATTTTATGATGAAAAATACGGTTTTGAGACTGGTTGGTATTCTTATCATGCTGATACATGATATGTGACATGTTTAGTCCCGGTCGACACCTAATCTGTGATCCACCGAGGACAATATAGATTATGGTCATAGATTTGACCGGTTTAGTCCTTTACCCTCCGTGATTTATAGTACGACAAGATTAACGTCTATATTAAAATCCATAAATGATAGGTGACATGTTAAAAAGGGAAATATTTTCCATGACATGGAATATGTCAAACGGAAAAGGCCATACCGAGCAGAGACTCGATGATTGAACCGTGGGAGCCACCTCTAGAGTCCTTCGGGAACTAAGTGCTACACGTGTTCCGATATTTCAGTACAGGCCATACCGAGCAGAGACTCGATGATTGAACCGTGGGAGCCACCTCTAGAGTCCTTCGGGAACTAAGTGCTACACGTGTTCCGATATTTCAGTACAGGCCATACCGAGCAGAGACTCGATGATTGAACCGTGGGAGCCACCTCTAGAGTCCTTCGGGAACTAAGTGCTACACGTGTTCCGATATTTCAGTACAGGCCATACCGAGCAGAGACTCGATGATTGAACCGTGGGAGCCACCTCTAGAGTCCTTCGGGAACTAAGTGCTACACGTGTTCTGATGTTTCAGTACAGGCCATACCGAGCAGAGGCTCGATGATTGAACAGTGGGAGCCACCTCTAGAGTCCTTCGGGAACTAAGTGCTACACGTGTTCTGATGTTTCAGTACAGGCCATACCGAGCAGAGACTCGATGATTGAACCGTGGGAGCCACCTCTAGAGTCCTTCGGGAACTAAGTGCTACACGTGTTCCGATGTTAGTATGAGAAATCGTAGGATATTATGACGATAAGTAAGTGAGTGTGATTCGTGAATTCGACAAATGTCAAAGAATGAAATAGATTTTAATTGCTTATTCTGCTTTTTAACGGACAGAACTAATTAAGAGAGTACATTAAAACATGAAATAAGTTTTAAAGAAATAAGATGATGATTTAACTAATATTCCTTTCAAGGAATATACGGATATTAATTATTCTATTTAAAGGCTTTATTTCGTAGAGGCATTATTTTGAAAGGAATATGAAAAAGATTATGAAAGATTAAAAAGGAAAAGGATTTATTAATTCAAAACAAAAAGAAAAAAAATTTTCTCTACAGTTGCTTCTAGGTTCCGTAACAAGTATGGTATTCTAAAATACCTACCTTACTCCATTCGGATCCCTAGCCGACTGTAGTATCTTTCCTACATGCGAGCCTAGAGCCCATAGGAAAAATGAAAAAGATTTTCAGCATATAGGAAGCTGAGTATCAAGTGAGGCATATAATTCTCTTACTGAGCCGTGGTTTTGCTCACCCCTTAATATTAAACATCTCAGGTTTTGATGCTGGTGAGTTCAGTGGATTGTGGATCCTGGCTGTACACGAAGAACAATGTGTCAGACCGACTGATTATTTGAGGTATGATTATTTATTCTCTGTATTTAGACATGTCAACAGTACTACTTATCTGATTTGTTACGATAGGGGATGTGTATAATATAAACAATATTATGTAAAATTTATTAACAGTCAGTACAAGTGAAGTATCGTAGACAGCCCAACCGGTTAAGATGTGTATAAGTAGGGTAAAAATGTGGTCACGGGTCGTGACAGTATAGTCTGAATGTATAAAGGAATCAAGTGACTGTAAGTTGGGTTAAGTGTTTAAAATGGTGTGGAAGTTTACGAATCAAGGGTTACAAAAAAGGACTGTAATCCAAGAATTTCACATGGAATAGGTGATCTTATGGTCTTAATTGAGGTCTACTCGATAAAGTACAAAGAAGAACTCGGTGAGGGGCCCATCAGGACCTCTTTGTCCTAATCGAACTAAGACCCTGAAATGATGATATTGGAGTTAAATGGGATATCATCAGTGCATAGATCTTAAGATCGCCTGTTTAAAGGTATCTTGAAGAAAGAGACATAAACTGGGAAATGATGAATATGCCCCTATATTGAAATAATTCCTCTGAATCATAGATGACTAAATTGATTTGGAATCAATTAATGGTTATAAAGTAATTAATGGTGTAAAGAATGTAGTACAGGTATAATGGTCCCTACTATTAGCCCCACCAATACTCTGATGAGTAATGCGACCGGAGTGTATACTGTGTAGTCGGCCTTATTATGGATTTTTGGGGCTTGAATTAAACATGAAAATTTGGGTATATTGGTTAGGGATTATTGGATATTATGAAAAGTGATACACTTATAGAGTGTGACAAAAAAAGGTGAATTGTGCATTGATGATTCAATATCAGTGTTATTAATTCTGGTTTTATATATTCCTTCTGTTTCTTATGAGTATAAATCAAATATTTATAGAACCGAAATATTTTGAAATATGCTTTACAGAATGGTATATTATGAAGTGAAAACATATGTAAGTGAATCGATGTGAAATATATATTAAAAGATTTGAAAGTTACATATATTTGTTTTGAGGATACATAGTGGAATTGCCAGATGTAGATACAAAACATCCAAGGTAATTTACCAGATGAATTTTCAAATAAACTTTCAAAGTAATGTGGATTCGAGAGATTATTGACTCGATTCACAACATTGAATCTATCTATAAGCTCTTACCAGAGAACATAAAAGAGTCGAAGAGCTTAAGAAATTACTCTAGAGATTAATGACCAAAGAACCCATCTGTATTAGTGTAACTGGTGAAAACACAGATGAATTGGTTTGCAAGAATAAGCATAGCTTATGATTGTGTACTAAATTTCGAGTATTCAATAGTATTATTAGTAAGAATGAATATGCACTTGTTCAAGATTGATGTTTTAATTGATCCACTTAATGATGTATATAGAGTTTCAAAATCAATCTCTGAATAAGATGTTATTGAATAAAAAGCTTACAGACAGGTGTTCATAAGATGATGTTCAGAACTTGGTATAATTTTTACGAGTCCTTTATGGTACTTAAGAGATTTATGAAATATCCTGTGACGTATGTGAATTTAATGAATGAAATATGTCAGTCACATACGGATAAATTATAATGGCATGTAACCATGATGTGTGAATATATTTCAACTCATTTGAAGAATATAAGCAACATCCTTGAATAATGCCACAAACTTCTGGAAACTGAAAATTTTATTTTTAAGCTCAGTAAATACGAGTTCTAACTGAATCATAATGCTATTAAAGACGTGCGGTCTCGAATGATAAAGTGAATATTGATTTGTTTAAATAGAGGTTATTGCTAAGTGAGTGAGATTAAAATATAGTTATTGGGGTATGAAAATTATGAGGTTTACCCGTATAATATAAATGATTTGTTGAGGAGTTTTTGGAATCGATTGCTTTACTGATATGGTACATACATGGGAGGAAATTAAATGGGAGTGGATGAATATGTGTGAGTATAGTATTCAAAAATGTTAAAAGATTGTAACGGAAGAGTACTGTAACATTTGGAAAAGTAACTAAAGTGATAAATGTGAAAGGATGAAAATGCATTAAAAGACAAGTCATATGATGATAAGGGAACTCGAATTATGAAGTAGTTCCCAAATCTAAGATTGAATGTGATTTCCTGCGATTATCATGTGGTTATGGCTAGATATAAGATCGAGCCAAACTTAACGGATAAAAGTAGTTACACTCAGAGGAGTAAATAAATGAAGTACTGCCAGTCATGTAAAATGGATATATATATATATATTACAGAATTTGATTATGAAAAGATTACATCCTCAGGTACATCCTATAATAAAGTGATATTATATGTACTATAAGAATAAGGGATGTAATCGTAATACTATATGAAAAGAGATGTTAGGGAAAATTATTACCTAATGTCTCATTAACTGTAATTAATGGTTAATATTAAAGTCTGCAAGTGAAGTGCAGCCATAGCTAAACTGTGAAATGATTATAGTGGGATAGTAAAGAATCCAAAAGGACCATGATGTTATAGAAGTGACTATAGATTGATTGACCAAATTGATTCAATTCTACATCATCAAGTTTCTTGATCTCTTGAGTGCCCTAGTCGATATATATTTGTGAAACGGTGAGAATGTATGTGAAGTTCCAGTGAGCGAGTACATGTGATAGGGATCCCTAATTTGCCACATGCTTTTAAAAAAAAATAGCAAAAGGCTTTGAGATTCCAAATTTACTATCAGCACCACTTCTTATAGATGTAAATATCAGAGCGCATATGTAGACGCTCGATGATATATAGAAAGCAAGTGCACTAGATTTAAAAAGCTACTGGGATAATTACATACGATTGATTAAAATTTTTTAAAGATAGTCACCAAATTAAAATCGGCTTCGCACTAAATGAGATAATATGTGATAAATAGTGTGAATTAATTACTGTATGAAAAGAAGTGAAAATTGTTAACTCCCAAAGATGATAAATAATTTCAGGGAGTATAAATGGATTGTGAAAAAAAGGAATGTGTGATTTAAAGGAAATCCGGATTGTAAAGATATACTGACAGTCTCATCTTAATGAAGAGATTAACTGAAAGTTAGAAATTATAAGGAAGAAAAATACCTATATTGGTTGTACTTCCTAAATTAAGCGGAATTCAGAGGACCAGCAGAGGATATGATGCTATATGGGTAATTATGGATAAATTGACTAAGTCTGCTCATTTCTGGCTATTAAGTCTACGAATCCAGTTGCGGCCTTAGCCGATTTATATGTCAGGGAGATAGTGAGGTTACATGGTGTTCCAACGAGCATCACATTTGACAGGGAGTCCCGCTTCACATCTCATTTTTTAGAGAGATTTCAAGAGGCCATGGGATCCCAACTGAGTCTTAACACCGCGTTTTATCCACAGACTGACGGACAGTCCGAGCGTATGATACAGATGCTCAAGGATATGTCATGAGCGTGTGTAATAGATTTTAGAGGCTCCTGGGACAATCATCTACCCTGGCAGAGTTTACTCATAATAATAGCTAACAGGCGGGTATCGGCATGGCACTTTACGAGGTTTTATAAGGAAGACGATGTAGATCCACAGTAGCATGGGAAGAAGTGGGAGACCGTAAGTTATTAGCTCCCGACTTGGTCGAGTAGGCTTCCCAAGATGTACGTGTGATTATGTATTTTTGAAAGTCTCACCCTCTAAAGGCATAATGAGATTCGATAAGAAAGAAAAGCTGAGTCCTCGATACACTGGACCTTTCGAGATCTTAGATCGCATGGGAGAGGTAGCATACCGGTTAGCACTACCTCCAGAGTTGTCAAGAGTGCATAATGTATTCCATGTCTCGATGTTGAGGAAGTAACATCCAGATCCTTCTCATGTAATTCGACATGAGCCACTGGAGATTAGAGGTCGATACGGATCTTGGATAAGAAGGATAAAGTACTGCGATCTAAGATTATTCTGTTGGTTAAGGTGCTCTGGCAGTATCACACTGAGGGGGAGGCTACTTGGGAGTTAGAGAGCTTTATGCTTGAGAAGTATCTAAAGATTTTTCAGTGATAGGGACCAAATTCCCTAAGGTAGGGAGAAAATGTAAGACCCAATTTTATAATATTGTATGCCATATTTTTGTAAATCTTTGATAGTGGAAATAAATTATTTAGTGAAATTAAATAAATATTGAATTTGGATTTCCACTTTGGATTTTTGATTTATTGGGTTTATGATTTAAAATATGGTGTATAAAAGATGAAATAAATAGTAAATGATGAATTGAAGGTATAGAAATAAATAAAGAAATAAATCTGAAAATTTGGAATTGAAATGCAATTTTAATGGCATAAAATACAAATAAATGATATTTAAAGGAAGGGAATTGATTAATTGGAAATGTGATTAATTCTGATTGGTTGAAGTATACAAAAGATGGGGAAAACAAGTCAAAACTGTGTAGCAAATTGGTCTTCACGCCACTTCTTTTGCTGCTATTTTGCTTCTCGGCTGGATCCATTAAAAAGGAAAAGAAATGATGAAAACAATAGGTTGTTAGCTAGGTGGCACGTTCTTATTGGACAATATGATAAGTAGAAGATTTAATAGAGTAAAACTTAACCAAATTCTTTCTTCTTTGCCGACTTCCTCTACTGCTCCACAGGTTTTCTATTTTGGCTGCACATTGTGTTCTGTTTTGCTTCCGTTTCTTCCAAGATTTATTTAGCAAAATGTCATCCTCTTGTCATCTAAACGTTTAACTCTTTTCCATAAACCCTTCCTCCATTTTAAGACCATTTAAGAACCAAGAAAGGGAGGGCTAACGTGAACAGGAAACAACACAGAATTAGAGCTGTGTTGGTTCGGTCAGGTAAAGGTAAAGCGGTTGGTGATGTGTTGATTGATTTTATGATGATTTTTAATTGTCATAGCATGGATAACATGTTTAAGACATGAGATTGAAATGAATAAATAAAAGGAAAAAGACTAAGGAAAGTTCAAACAAAAAAAGTGGTTACCAATTTCTATTTTTTTATTTAATTCAAAGTTGTAATCTTATAGATTTGAAGGTGTAGATTTCATATTTGCCATTGGTTTTGAGTTATTTTGCTTAAACAAAAATATGCCATTTGTATGGGTTTCGGTCAGCTTGAGAACCTAAGGAATCCATGCATTTTGTTGCATGAAAATGGTAGGAAATGGAAGCTTAAGATGGATTAACAAAGATAAAAACAATAAATAATGGAAAAGAGTTGAAAAATCATGAAATGTGTTCAAGAGGGAATTTCTTCCATGGCTGTTTGGGCATGATTTAATGCTGCATCTTAAGGTTTGATGGTAGAAAATGAGAGTAGAAATCGAAAGAGGAAGATCGGTGATGTCGGAATCGAAAACGGAGCTAAAACGGGAAAGTTCAATTTTAGCACCAGTGTAAATTATACTGGTTGTGCATATGCTATGTCATTAATGGTTGCATTTTATAAAATTTAGTGGCTTAAAATTAAAGGAAAAAATATTGATAATTTTTTATATAATTATTTTGCAGCCGAGAATTTCGAATTTCGGTAAGTGCAACCGGGAAGCACGGTTTCGTTAGACAGGTAAGGGGGAAGTGTGTGAGTTGTATGGATATGGTGAATTGCATGATTTATCAAGTTTAATTTTATGAAATTATTGGAAGCTTGATTTACTTTGAAATCATGCAAAATTGTGGTTGAAAGGTGGTTTATATACTGTTAAATTTCGTGCAGGAGGCTAAGAATTCGCAGCTGTTATGCTGCCGAAAAATTATCAAAATTATTCTAAAATATCATGAAATATCTTAGATGCATAAATGGAATAAATCATGAATTTTGAAAATCATTTCCATAAATTTTCCATAAAGTGGAAATTGTTGAAAAATGCTAAATTAAATATTCATGTTATGGATTTTTATTTAAAACGAGAATGAAATATATTCTTTTTACTATTAATTATTCAAAAAAGAATATTTATGAGATTCTCACTCGATACATGAATATTTATCGATTGTTTTTCTTGTATTTGGAGATATGACATAAATACCTTTTTGAATATTTATTTAAATAAATGACTTAATTCATTAAATTTCCTTAAAGGTATTTTTGTGGGAAAATAAATAATGTTATACCTTTATGGAATTAATTAATGATTTTATTTATTTTATAAATTCCATAAGGTTGATGAGATGATGAATAAAATATATTAAGATGATTTTCGGAAAAATGTGAAAATGATGGAAATTTCTGAAAAGAGGAAATATATGAAATTGTGAGCTTTATGGATAAACATGAAATATTTCAAATTATTTTTGAATAAAATCCATAAAGGCTATGATACAAATTTTTATACTGTTTTGAGACCTAGGCCCTAATTTCATGCTTACTAATTATTGTTATTGTCATGTGGCTGATTGACCCGTCAAGTTATCAACAGTCCCAAAGTCACCTGGCAAGTGTACACCGAGGATGCCCTATAGACTATGGCCATAGATCTTACTATATACTGTTACTGTGTCCTTTAGGGGAAGATGATAGCATGATATGATTTAAGGTGATGCCTAGTCTCAACCTACTGAAATACTGTTTACTGAACTGTTCGGTACTTAGAAATACTGTTTACTGAATTGTATCGTACTGATTATTGTTTACTGAATCGTACTAAGAACTACTATTTGATAAAAAAAATATTATGAAAATTATTTCTAAAATTAGAATAATTACTGAACTGTTTATCCACTTATTTTTGGATAATTATAACATACTGTACTAAAGTGACTGTATACTGTTTTTACAGTATTACATCTACTGTTCACTGTACTGCTTCACTACTGAACTATCACGTGTTTTGAACTGTTACTGAAGTGATGGAAATTAAATGGTTTATTCCATTTATATTTATGGAAAAATAAATATTTTCCAGCATATAGATTTCATTGTATCAAGCAGCATACGACTCCTATACTGAGCACATTGTCACTCACCCCTTTATTTTTCAACTCCCCAGATTTATTACAAGGATTATTTGAGATCTTCCTCGAATAAATATAGCTGCCAGTAAGCACACTAGGGCAAAGTTCGTTAAATTTTAAAGGTTCAGTCACTTCTCTTATATATATTATATATATATATTCAGATTTATGTATATAGTACTACTTTATTGGAAATTAGAAACAGGGGATGTAAAGTGTAAGGAATATTGTAAAAATTTCATATTCTAAAATTATTTAATAAATGTTTACCATTTATTACTGTTACTGATCAAGTGTTAAAGGCATCACAGACAGCCCAACCGTAAATTGGGTATAAAAATGTTATTTTACTGTACTGTAGACTATTACATGCAAGGTTTGCTATTGTCTTTATTATTGAAATGTCATAAATGGTTTGCTTATATTACCCTTATTTACTACACAACTCACTCCTTGTTTGCCCTTCTTGCAGATTGAGCCTCGGAGATAAATCTATTGTGAGTTGGTCTATACTACTCCATTGAGGCATTTGAGTATACACTGAGGTATACTACTTGGATATTTTGCTTGTATGTGATGGGACACAATTATGGTTGGACAGTGTACGAAGTTGCATTTTCTAAGATGTATTCTGCATCAAGTATTTGGATTTTTGGATATGTCTATACATAGTATGCATGCTTTTGATTTTACTGATAATGAAGGACTTATATGATTGTATGTGTCTCGAATTTGTATATAAATAATTGTTGAGGATATGATATATTGCTATGTGATGCCTTGTGTAGAGTTTAGCGTGGATATATACATAATTATATGGATGCTATGATTGAGTTGTAAGTGTGAAACATATAAGATAACCTAGAATTATTTAAATTAGGACAATTGAAGAATGTCGAAAAGTATGATCTGGTGTGGCCTTTGAATTCAGTTGTAAGGATCGAATATGCAATATGTAAGTAACCTCGGCAAATGAGTTTAGGAGCTTGTGACATATGTATATTGAGTAAGGTAGTGTAGGAAGAAGGAACTTTGATTTAATGCTTTATCAAAATCATGTCAAAGAAACTACTATGTCAAAGTGATTAAACTGCGTATGTTTACACATGATATATGAAACCTAAATCAATGAGAATAACTATATGCTAGTTAGCTAACTTAGATTAGCAACCGTTTGGACCTATATGACACAAACATATCTAAATGGAAAAGTGAAAAATTAGCCCATAATCTTCAGCTTCCTAAGATTGAGGGTGTGACACAAAAAAGAAAAAAAAGAAAAAATAAAGAGAAAGAAAAAAAAGAAAAGAAATAAAAAAAAGAAAAAAGAAGAAAAAAATAGCAAAAGAAGAAAAGAAAATTAAGAAAAATAAAATAAAGTGTATAGCAAAGAAAATAAGTTTGGGGCGGCTATTTAGAGCTCTAAACATCATAGATCCTAGTAAGTAGTGCATGATTATAGGTTTGAGCCTATTCTCCTTTATCATACCTTAGCCTTGGCCTTACATTACAAGCTTAATGAGGACCTATTGATTTCTGATTAAGTGTGACTACATTAGTGGAGAGAGAAGTGGAAAGTAAACATATGGAAGTGATCACTTGTCATTGACTTTGCATCTCTCTATTTGCATAAACTAATTCGAATGGTATACTTTAAAGTGAGATTGACATTACATGCACACATGAGGAGTCCAATTTGGGTTAGGACTCATGATTGATGATGCCTAATGTTTGATCTATAATTGTGAGTCTGAGATTAGGATTTGTACTTTATCTTTAAGGATGGTTAGGAAAATAAATTTGTTTTGTACTTGTCATCTCCTATATATGTTTTGTTTTGCTTGAGGACAGGCAATAGCTTAAGCATGGGGGTGTGATAACTCTATAAAAATAGAGTTAATTTGTGCGTAATTGATTGATTATTATTTAATTCCTCCATGAATTTATTAATTAATCCCCCTAATTTTATTAAATTTCTTATGTTTTGCATATAAATAAATTTCAAATGAATATTAATCATTTCGGTAGAAATTAAACTTAAAAAGGGCAAGAAAAGAGACTGGACCACTAAAAGACAAAGTGAGCATAAGTCACCATTTTTCTCTCTCTCCCAGGTGCCATCATACCAAATGTCATCATCCTACTCCCTCTTGGAGGATAAGAACAAAGGACACATCGCCAACACATGGAAGACACATGCCATTGCCTCCTTGCATGCTTAAATGAACTAGAAAACAAAAGGAAAGGTGGTAGAAGGGGTGAGGTGTCCATAAATGATGTGGGCATATAAATGACATGGAAATATTTACCTTGAGGAGCTAGTGACATGAAGACAAGGGGCCAAAAATGCCAACTCATCTACGATAAGAAATTACCTTATCCCTAGGTTTAAAGAGTTTATAAGCAACATTATGGGACCTAACCTAGGGTAGGGTTCAATTTCTTTATTTTTCTAGCACATTTACATGCTTCTAGTAGCTTAGAAAAGCCTCCATTTTTATATCCTTGTGTTATTTACATTTCTCATTTTAATTAACAAGTTTTCTTGTTATTTTCTTACAATCTTTTACTACTTTCTGGCAACTTTTCATTTAAGCTTTATGCTTTCTTTAAATTCTAGCAATTTAATCATCTTCTACTCCTTTTTCTTCTTCATCTTTCGTTTTTTAATGATTGAGTTTCATGCTCATTGAAGCTTAGGAAGTTGAAAAACTACCTTTATAGCTCTTGTGAGGGAGCTTGATCTTTAATGTTTTTGAGCAATTTTTATTTTCTGTTTTAGGGCTTTTTAATGGTTGTTTTAAATTTTTTATCTACTGCTTTGAAGGTTTATTTTAATGTATTAAATCATTTTGTAAAGTTTTATATCAAATAAAAATAAAGACAATCCAAGTTAGGGTTTATATCAAGCCTAGGCATCATTTTGGGAATACTTATGTGATTCTGGATTCTTCAATTTTCTATCAGTTTTAGGTTTAGTTTTAAGGTCCATTTAGGTTCTGTTTTTATTTCCCTTTAATGTCTTTCAAGTATCTTTTAATTAAGTATTAGTTTCAAGCAATTAAGGTAAGGTTTGCTAAGTCATTGATACATGTTCTAGGTTAGTAGTTGTTGTTTCATGCATTTTCTTTTAAATTTTCCTGCTTGTGATGTTTTTTGCAACATTTTTTACATTCATTTTTTTATATTTTTAAATATATTTCCAATAGCTTAAGGTCTCTTTTAGGTTGTGTTAGAGTTAGGAATTTTTTAAGATTCAATTAGGTTCATTAGCTTACTCATTTCATTGCATTTCCACACTTAATTAGCTAAATTTCCTGATCAGTTCTTAATTTTGTTTTGCAAATTTCTAGATCCATTTTCCATTAGTTTAGGCTTCATTTCACATTAGTTAACTCAGATTTAGGTCATATAATTAATTAGTAGTGATTAGGGGTTGTTAGGATAAGGTTACATAGCATTTTCTTGCACAAATTCCATGCATTTCGTTACTGTTCTGGTTAGGCATCATTTGGATAATTTGCATTTTCCGTTTTGGGTTCATTTTTAGGTCCATTTAGGCCTTCTTAGGTCATATTAGGCCCCTACATGTTATAGGAAATTTGTAGGTCTCCTTTAGCTAGGTTACCTTACTTATTTGCTTACATTTTGCATGCATTTATACTAGTTAGGCATCCTTGCATCAAATCTCTCTAGAATTATTTTACTTACTATTTTAGGCATTTTTAAGTTGTATTTCATGAAGTTTAGGTCATTTTAGGTTCATAGGTTTAGTGGTTTAAGTGTAAGATAAGTTATGGATAGTGTTTAAGTCATTTACATTAGCATTTACTTGCATTAGATTAGGCTTAAGTATAAATTCATTATTGTTTTTATAGGGCTGATTAGGGATTGTTTATTTGCCTTTTTAGTTCATTTATATTGTCTAGGGTTAAATACATGCACTTAGGATCCATTTAAGGTTAAGGTTAGTTAGCACTTCATTTGTTCACTTTAACTCATTCTTGAAAAATTTTCCAAAAATATGTTTTCTTACATGCATTTTCTAGCTTAGTTTACATTAGTAATTTCATGCATTTAATAAATTAGGAACCCTTTAGATTGAGCATTAGATTAGGGTTATCATTTAGGTCATTTTTAGGGTTAGGGTTGCTAGGGTTAATTAGGGTTTTTTGGGTTTCATTAGGGTTAAGCATTTCATGCATCATTTTCTTTCTTTAATTAATTTTAAATTGATTTTTAATTAGTTCATGCATTATTAGTTTCATTTTTGGATTTTCATTATTTACATTTTAAGCCTATAATTTTAGGAAATTAAATTTTTATCCCTTTAGTTTACTAATTTTCATTTTTCTTTCTTTTTTTCTGCATTTATTTTATTTTCATCATTTCAACGGTAAGTATTTCTTATTATCTTTTTAATTTCATTTATTTGATTTTATTATTTCCATTTTATTTTATTTGTTAGACTTGTATATCACATATTAAAAACATTCATAATTTGCTAGGATATATCTAAGATAGTAATTGTGAGAGTCACATATTTCGTACTGTTACATATGTCAGATTTCTCACCACTGTTCAATTCCTGTGTACTTCACAGATACGACTGGATATAGTAAGGTGGGTCCCATAGGCCCTATAGTGCCCGAATGGACGTGAGACTAAACAAATACTGTACGGAGGGTCAAATAAGCCTATGGTACAAATTTAGAGCCCAAAATCCTTTATGTAAGTTATTTTTAGGAAGTGTGTGTTGAATTTAGAAAATGACGATTAAGAACATAGCTTGGTTGAACTTTTGTTAATAACGATTAAACTGAATTGACTTTTGACCAAATGACTGAAGTATAATAATCAACGTATAAATAAGTTCTAGGCTATGTCAATAGATAGATTAAATTGATGGTGAAATTAGAAATTTACCCGATTGGCCCGGTAGAGGTATTTTCGTAATTTCACCCTTACGGTCAGCAAACCTTAATCAAACCCTATCCATTCATTAAATTATATTCAATAAGAATACTTACTGATGAAATAAAATATTTTGGAGTTAAATGGGATAGTTAGAAAAATTATAAAAGTTTTAGGGCAAAATTGTCCAAATTTGTCATAACCAAGGGCATTTTGATCATTTTACTATTAAAAGAAATTTCTAGAATTTTCCACACAAAGCATCTGTCCACTCCACTCTATCATCTTCAACCTTATGCCACTCACCTCCATAACCAAGCTTGAGCAAAAATAAAATCAACCAAAAACACCATTAAATTCACCTTAAATCACCAAACCTTCTTTTACAAATTTGTTCTAAATTCAATCCTCTACAAGCCCATAGCCATATCTTGTTGTAAAGTGGAAAAAATCAAGGAGGAAGAACTCCCATAGTTTTTTGCCAAAGCAACATAATTCTATACTTTCATTACCTTTAAATTCTAATGTTAGAAAAATGACGAAACTAAGTGTGTTAATCATGATTCGAACCTGAGATTGAGTTAAAACCACTTCAATTCTTCCCTTAGGGTTTTGGCCATGATGAAGAACTTATGAACCATTGTGTGTTGATGCATGAAAATGGTGTAAGAGAGGTAGAAATTAATGGCTAAGCATGAATTAGTGGTTAAATTGTTGAAATGCCATGTTTAAGACACCATGAAGCATTCGGCTATGGCTATGGGAGAGGGTTATTGTGCTCAATTTGATGTGTTCTAGGTGCCATAAGACTGTATAAATTAAGAGGAGACTACTGGTGAAATCGAAATTTAAATCGTTGTTGATTTAGGCAAAGTGTGTTTTAGCACTGATGTAAATTATACTGGGTTTAATGACTACTGTGGACAATGTGATAGATTTCAATAAGGAAAAATTTATTAGAATTGAATTATGGTGAATAATAGTGGTTGGCATGATGTTTTGCAGCCCGGGACTGAGAAATTGTTGTATGGTGCTGTTGGTGACTTTAGTGAAATAAGACAGGTAAGGGATAAGTATGGAAGCCATATGGATACTGTGAATGCATATTATAATTTAAAATAATTTTAGGAAATGGTTTTGAAATCAATTGCTTTGGAATTGCTAAAATTGTGGATACTGGCTGGTTTATATAATGTGTTTTCAATACAAGAGAGCTAGGTTAGAAACAGCCGTTATATTGCTGAAAATTTTAGAAATTCTATGAAATTATATTTAATATTCTTAAATATTAGAAATAAAGGAATTTCTAAGTGATTTTCATATTATTTATTAAAGTTGCATATTTTATTAAATATCGAAAAACAATATTTAAAAATACATGTTAATGAATTTTACGTACATAAAGGTACCAGCATATTCTTATAATTGTTCTATAGATAAATAGAACATTTTTAGAAATGAATATTAAAATGTGAATATTTTATGAATTTTTATTTTTGAACTGCTTATATTTTTTCATATATTTATTTATGAACTAATTGAAGATATTATCACAGAAATTGATTTCATAAATAGTGGTTCTACTGTTTATAAATTGTTTTGAAACTGTTAGGCCCCGTATCATGCTAACTGTTATTGTTACTATTGCTGATAGACCTGCCAAGTCTTCAGCTTCTGCAGTTGTCACCTGGCAAGTGTATACTGTGGACCACTATGACTATGGCCATATGTCGTGTTGTTATTATTTCTCCATTCTTGGGATACTCTTATGGCATGATATTTATTGACTGTTGCCTAGTCTCCACTATACTATACTATTTTACTAAACTAAACTTTTACTGGTACCGAAGTGAATGATTTAAATATTGACTGTACTGTGGAATTCTAAAGTGTTACTGTACTATTTATTGAATTTCTATTCTGAACTGTCTAGTGAAATGATTTCAATTAAAGTATTTATATACTATTTACATACTATTTATATACTGTTCATATATTGAAAAATGCATGAACTGATTTCAAGTGATATAAACTGTGTATACATATCATCTTCAACTGTTTACTTTTTATAGTCGCTACTAGGGACTGGACACGAAAAGTACTTCAAAGTAGCTCCCATACCCCATCTGGTTTCTTAGTCGACTATATTATCTATCCTATAATGTCCTTAGTGCACTGTTAGGAATTAAATATTTTTTGCATATAGATTTCATAGTATCAGTCTTGCATACGAATCTTTTACCGAGCAAATTAGCTCACCTCTTACTTTTCCACCTCACAAGTTATCTGCAGTAGTATACCGTTCCACAAGTTTAGCTATGTTTTAGTACCCTAAGGCAGCTGTGATTGGATCCTAGAGGTATATTTTATTTCTTTTATATGTTCAGACTTTTCATATACAGTACTACATTTGTATAATTATATATAGGGGATGTAGAACTTATGAAAGATACCGAAAATAATATTTTGTTGTAAATATTGGTATTAGTTTTAAATAGAATTTTATTTAAAAAGTGGTTTACTATTAAAAGTGAGTGTGATAAAAGCATAACAGACAGCCCAACCAACTTACTGTATGTGTGATTATGTGTAATTACTATATATCATGGAACGTTATAGTTTATTTGATATCAGAGCAAGGTTAATCCGATGTCTGTCGATGTCTGTATATCTAAATAATTGTGCATTCCCTTTAGTACTGTATAGTCTAAATGTACAAATGATTTAAGTGATTGAAAACCGATTTGAATGTCTGTGCTGTGTAGAAATGAGAGGGTGAAGGGTTACTCGATGAGTTAGAGGACAGGATAAGGTGAAGCCGATTCCAAAGCCAGCACCGAAACCCGCCACAGAACCTGCACTCCCTCTACAGCCTAAAAGTCCTAATACTAGAATTACGAGGGTGGAACAAATGTTGGCGAATTTTATTGCTATGTATAATGCTGACAGAGCCAGGGCAACAGCCCGAAAAGTAGCACCACCCCCACCTCAACCTGCACAAGCACTAATATGGCCAGCTCGTGAGCCACAACCTGCTCCGCAGCCTGAGCCCCAGCCACAAGTAGCTCTGTAGCCACTTGCACAACCACAACCTACTAATATTGAGTCCTACTGTGATGTTAATCTTGTACGGTAGTTTAAGAAGTTGGATCTTTTGAAGTTTAAGGGTGATAAGGATATGATGGTGGTAGAGCATTGGGTAAATGCGATCGAGAAACTATTTAAGTATATGCGGTGTTCGAGACAGAAAAGGTGGGCCTGGTTGTATTTCAGTTGACTGATGATGCGAATCACTTGTGGAAGTTTACTCAAACTGTACTGTTAGCCCAGCATCCAGTGGTGACTTGGACCATATTTCTAGAGGTATTTTACAGACAGTATATTCCCTGTACAGCACAGAAAGAAGTTGCAACAGGAGTTTTAGGAGTTCATTTAAAGGAATATGACTATGGATCAGTATGAGTCCAGATTCACCATACTTAGCCAATTCGATCTTCGGACCCGGACAAGTGAAGAGCAAAAGATTGACCGGTTTATGGCGGGTTTGAGACCTTCGATTCAGACCCGATTAGTCCTGTTCGATATCCAGACTTATGATGAGACAGTGAGATGAGCTCAGCTCTACGAACGGGATTATGAGCAATTCTATATTGATACGGGTTCTAAGGGTAAAGGTAAAGGGAAGGAGAAAGTGAAGAGAGGTTATGAGGATTGGACAAGGTGATAGTAGCCTAAAAAGACATAGACATCGAGCATTTAGATTTCAGAGTATAGGCCAGCTAAATCTGCTGCTACAGCCTTACTACTAGACCTACTATTACTCAAAGGGGTACAACGACCAAGTGTGCACATTGTAGGAGGTCACATGGTACTTAGCCCTATTTCTGCTTATTAGGGCCTGTTTCAAATGCGAATAGATGGGGCACTTGGTCAGAGACTGTGTAAAAATCCAATTGTACAGTAAATCATGTACATTTTTACACATGTTTGACGGTTGGGCCATCTGCGATGCCTTAATCACTTAAATAGTAACAATGATAACAGTAACTTTAAATTATTTACAAAACCGGAATATGAAATTAAAGTATATTCCTTAGCAATTTACATCCCTGTATCAATTTTATAATTTAAGTAATACTGTACAATTACTCTAAATATATAAAAGAAAATAAAATACCTCCAAGATCGACAATATGCAGACTCAGGTAACTGAAATCGTAGCCGATAATCTCGGGATGGTATATCTCTTATCCAAATATAGTATCTTGTGGAGTGGAAAGTAAAGGGGTAAGCGAAACGTGCTCAGTAAAGGAATCGTATGCAAGACTAATATAACAAAAACTATATGCTGGAAAATATTCATTTTCCTAACGGTTCAGTAGGCACAGTAAACAAATGGATACTATAGTCAGCCAAGAAATCCATATGGAGCATAGAAGGTATTTTGAAATACCTGTCTTGTCCCGAAAACCTAGAGCAACTATAAGGAATATTTCCTAAATTGTTGAGATAAAACAATTTAATTATGTTTTTCCACAAATCATAAATGGTAAATAAACCATTTAATTTAATCACTTCAGTAACACTTTCAAATCACGTGACAGTGACAGTAGTAAAATAGTATAGTAAATCAATTGAATTTAAAGAGTGGAAACAGTATACTAGTTGGTTCAGTAATAGTATGATAAAATGCTTCAGTAAATAGTGAATAAAAAGTTATGTGCAGTAAACAGTATATTTTGGTACAGTTCAGTAAACAGTAATCAGTAAATAGTAACTTTCAGTACGGCTCAGTAATCATTTAACAGTAGGTTGAGACTAGGTACACCTTAAATAATCATGCTATAATTATCTCCGTAGGGAAACAATAACAGTATGCAGTAAGATCTATGGCCATAGTCTATCTGGTGTCCATAGAGTACACTTGCCAGGTGACCCCAGGACTGTTGATGACTTGGTAGGTCAATCAGCCACAATGACAGTACAGTAATAGTAAGCATGAAGTTGGGGCCCAAAGTCTCAAAAATCATTTTATTTCAATATAAATACCTTTAAGGAATTTAAATAGAAATTATCATTTAATTTAATAAAAATTTTGAAAAGTTATTAAATTCATATTTAACAGTACAGTGAAAACAGTCGATAAAATATTCATGTTTTGGTCAGAAAATTTATAAATATTCATTTTCAATATAAAATGCTTTAAAGAACATTTTTATATTCTCACTTTAATAGAATTTTATAACATGAATATTTAATTACTATTTTCAATAAAATTCCAACTTATGGAAAATTTATGGAGATAAACTCTAAAATCCATAATTCACTCAATTCATGCATCTAAAATATTTCATGCTATTTTAGTATATTTTAGGGTAATTTTCAGTAGCATAACAGTTGTGATTTCCCTAACCCCCTACACTTGAGATACAGTTTATAAAACAGTCGTAATATCCCAATTTGCATGATTTCAAGGCAATTCAACATCCAAATAATTTCATAAAATTATATTTATAAAATCATGCAATTCATTATATCCCTACGGCTTCCACACTTCTCTCTTACCTGTCTAATAATACCGACTCATTCGGTAGCACCAATCATAATCCGATAATTCCTGTTGCAAAACAATTTTACCAAAAATTATCATTAATTTTCCTCTTATTTTTAAGCTATTAACTTTCACTAAATTCAACCATGTAAGACACTGTCAATGTCTAACAAGTGTAAATTACACTGATAGTAAACTTTAACTTTTCCGTTTTAGCTCTTATTTCAGATTTGATTTCACCAACCTTCTTCACTTAATTTCTACAGTCATTTAGCATATTCAGACCATGAAATACAACATCTCAACCTATCTAAAACCTCTTGGCCGAATGCCTCCCTTAAGCAATCCTTAATGATTTTCCAAATTCTAATGCTACCATGTTATTTATCTTAGTCTTTTATGCATTTTGGCACCAATTTCATTAAGGTTCACCATGTTTTCCTCATACCCTTGTCCTAGCCGAAACCACATGGTGCCCTTTCCTCTTGATTCAATTGGTTTTAAATGAAACAAATGGTAGATCTATACTTAACATTAAGAAAAACATAGAAATCTAACATAAGTTTTTAAGGAAATGTAAAATCACCAAGAAATCTCACCTTTGCAGCCACCTTCTTCTTCACATTTCTCCTTATTTTCTTCTTCATTTGCTGAGATATTGGTGTCAATGGAGAGAGGGAATTGTGTAGAGAAATTTCCTAGAAGCAACTTTGGTGAGAAAAGTTAAGCTTGAGTTGTTTTTGTTGACTTTTTCTTTCTTTTTCTCTCTTGGTGCCATGGGGTATGGGTTGATGAAGCTGAATAGTGGCTGACCATCCCTTATTTACTTATACAAATGCTTCTAGAAGGATGGAAATTTACCATTTTGCCTTTGGTTATATAAATTTCGGATAATTTCACCCTTAAGCTTCCGTAGTCATAAAAACCATGTAACCGTGCTCCAAAATTTCAGATTTCAGTACCAATCAATCACATTTAATGTATTTTGATGATTGGAAGTGGTTTCGTTGATGCGCGGTGCACTGATAATGAGAAATTATGATTTTACCCCTAGTGGACAGCCAACGAAAATTTTCGATTAAATCAACGTTTCAATTAATCTCTTGGCACTATGGTATTCTCCTTTTCATGTAGAATATCATGGTATTTTTACGTCGTCCCAACTTATTTTAGTTTGAGAATAATTTACGAAAATGCCCTTGGGACGTATCCATCGTTTTTCAATTTGTTTTCCAAAATTCGCAAAATAATTCCAAATAATACAAAAATTGTTTTTATGCCTCAAAATCATTAATTTATATTTATTTTACTCACTGTACACTTTAATATTAGTCTTGAGTCCATCAAAACCATAAAAATTAAAGTGGGACCCACATAACAAATTCACTTAATTTCACAAAATAAATTATATTTCACTATTTAAATAGTTACAAAATATCATGTACAGTACAATATAAAACAAGTCTCACAGAATGCCCAATGATGAGAGAGGCTGCTGCATCTACTATTCCTACCACTGTTCCACCTCCAGCAACCCCAGTACCGAATGAATCCGAGAAGGTGACAGCCTCACAGCTAAGACGAGCTACAACAACAAAGAAGGGTAAGAAAGATGTGACACAGGGTCGGGCGTTTGCATTGGATCAGGAGGCTGCTGACACATCTACAGATGTTATCAAGGATAAGATTTATATTTTTGATATTCCAGTACTTGCATTATTTTATCCTAGTTCTACGTACTCTTTTGCGTCATTAGTATGCGCTAATAAGATATTAGTAGAACCTGAACCTTTAGGGTATACCTTGCAGATCAATACACCTTTTAAAGAATCACAAATGACTGATTTTGTATATAAAAACTGTAAAGTAATAGTAGGAGAGAAGGAAACCACAACTGACCTAATTTTGTTGAACATGTATGATTTCGATGTAATTTTAGGAATAAATTGGTTAGCTGTAAACCATGTTAGTTTAGATTGCTATATTAAGTTTATTACCTTCTCTCATCCTAAACGTTACACTATAAAATTGTTAGATAAGTAATGAATGTAAAATATTGTTACTAATTGTTTGAGTGTTATGTGTGATGTGATTGAAGGTTATATGGAATATGTGGAGGATGTAGAAAAGAAATGTCCAGAGCTACATGAGATTCCTATGGTCAAGGATTTCCCTAACATGTTTTCGGATGATTTACAGGTGTTACTACCAGATCAAAAGATTGAGTTTACCATTGAATTGGTACCCGGTACAGAGCCCATTTCTAAGCCCCCATATCGGATAGCATTAGTAGAGTTGGAGGAGCTTAAGAAGTAGCTCCAGGAATTATTAGATAAGGGCTTCATTCGCCCCAGTTTGTCTCAGTGGGGTGTACTAGTATTATTTGTCCGGAAGAAGGATGGTAGCTTGCGATTGTGTATCGACTAGCGGTTGCTTAATAGAGTTTCCATCAAGAATAAATATCCAGTGCCAAGGATTGATGATCTGTTCAATTAGCTTAAGGGTGCATAATTGTTCTCCAAGATTGATCTTCGATCAGGGTATCATTAGTTGAATATTTGGGAAGCTGATGTCACTAAGACGAAATTCAAGACTTGTTATGGCCATTATGAGTTATTGGTAATGCCATTCGAATTGACTAATGCCCCTGCAACTTTCATGAGTTTGATGAATGAGGTATTTAAGCCATACTTGGGCAAGTTCGTTATAGTGTTTATTGATGACATCTTGGTATATTCCAAGTCACTAGAGAAGCACAAGCAGCATCTTTATATAGTCTTCAGACCCTCAGGGATCAGAAGCTCTATGCCAATTCAGTAAATGTGAGTTTTGGCTAGATCATATTACATTTCTGGGACATGTTATGTCTAAAGACGAGATGTTTGTTGATCCATCTAAGGTAGAAGCCATTGTGCAGTGGGAGTGGTCGAAGATGGTGATAGAGATACCAAGTTTCTTGGGCCTAGTCGGATACTACTGCTAGTTTGTCGAGGGATTTTCAAGATTAACTGCTCCACTGACACATCTCACACGTAAGGATGTTAAGTTCGAGTGGACAATTGCGAGTGAGCACAGTTTTCAAGAATTGAAGGGGAGATTGGCTACTGCTCCTATCCATGCCCTTCCCATAAGATCATGAGGTTTCTTAGTCTACGATTATGCTTTCGCATTGGGATTGGGTTGTGTTCTCATGAAGAATGGTAGGGTGATTGCTTATGGTTCCAGGCAGTTGAAATTGCATGAGAGGAATTATCCCACACATGACTTGGAATTAGTTGCTGTGGTGTTTGCATTGAAGATATGGTGGCACTATCTCTACAGAGAGAAATTCCAGGTATATACAGACCATAAGAGTCTTAAGTATCTGTTCTTGCAGTGAGAGTTGAATATGAGACAGCACAGATGGATGGAGTTGCTAAAGTATTACAACTGCGAGATCTTATACCACTCGGGGAAAGCAAACGCAGTAGCAGATACTTTGAGCAGGAAGCATATAGGTATGGTATCATACATGATGGTCTTGGAGAATGATTTGTTAGAGCAATTCTTGAGCCTCAATTTGAATGTGATTTCCTATGAAAGATATGGATTCATGCCAGTTTCCGAATTGAGCCAAATTTGATAGACAAAATTAGGGATGCTCAAAGAAGTAATTTTTATTGCATAGAAGTTGCTAGTCGGTATAGATGGGTGTTCATTCAGATTATAGAATTGGCACCAATGGCATACTGAGGTTCAGAGGCAAGATCTGTATACCCTATGATTAGCAGTTGAAGCATCTGATTTTGACATAAGCCCATACATCAAGGTACACTTTGCACCCAAGCAGTAATAAGATGTACCATAATCTATGCAAGGTGTATTGATGGCCTAAGATGAAACGAGACATCACGAAGTTTATTACTAGATGTCTCATATGTCAGTAGGTGAAGATTAAGCACCAGAAGCCTATAGGGTTGCTACAACCTCTACTGATTTCGATGTGGAAATGGGAGCATATTACTATGGACTTCATTACGGGTTTGCCAAAGACCCGAAGGAATCATATGGTATATGGGTGATTGTCGATCGATTAACGAAGTTTGCTCACTTTCTTGCCATCAGATCTACCAATTCTCTCAGTGCCTTAGCCAATTTATATGTTCGAGAGATCGTTAGGCTGCATGGTTTTCCAGTGAGCATCACTTCTAATCGGGATTCTTGGTTTACTTTACATTTTTTGGAGAGATTTCAAGAGGCTATGGGATCCTGATTGAATTTTAGCACCGCTTTCCATCCGTAGACTGACGGACAGTCTGAATGCACCATTTAGACGCTCGAGGATATGTTGAGAGCGTGTGCACTGGATTTTAAAGGCTTTGGGACGACCACTTACCATTAGCAGAATTTGCATATAATAACAGCTATCAATCTAGTATCGGCATGGCACCACATGAGGCTCTGTATGTCAAACGATATAGATCCCCAGTTGTATGGGAAGAAGTGGGTGATCGAAAGATATTAGCTTTCGATTTGGTAGAGCAAGCTTCCTGATATGTATAGATTATTTGTGAGAGGCTAAAGACAGCACAGAGTTGGTAGAAGAGCTATGCAGACACCAGATGCAGACCATTGGAATTCTTGGTTAGAGATTCCGTATCTTTTAGAGTCTCACTAGCATAGAGCATCATGAGATTTGGTAAGAAAGAGAAATTGAGTCTTCGATATATTGGGTCGTTCGAGATCTTAGACTGTGTGGGAGATGTTGCTTATCGGTTAGCATTGCCACTAGATTTATCCGAGGTGCATAATGTCTTCTACGTATTAATGTTGAGAAAGTATTATCTGGATCCATCCACGTAATTCAATACAAGCCACTAGAGATTAGGGAAGACATGAGTTACATGGAAAGATCGATTCGGACCTTGGATCGAAAAGACAAGGTATTACAGTCTAAAACTATCCCTTTGGTTAAAGTGCTTTTGCAGTACCATTCAGAAGAGGAGGCTACATGGGAATAAGAAAGCTTAATGAGAGAAAAGTATCCAGAGCTATTTTAGTGACAGGTTCGACAAATTTGGAGGACCAAATTTCCTAAGATGGGGGAGGATGTGAGAGTCACATATTCTGGTACTGTTACATATGTTAGACTTCTCACCACTATTCAATTCCTGTGTATTTCACATATACGATCTGATAAAGTAAGGTGGGTCCCACAAGCCCTATAGTGCTCGGATGGATGTGAGGCTGAACGAGTACTGTATAGAGGGTCAAATAAGCCTATGGTAAGAATTTAGAGCCCAAAATCCTTTATTTAAGTTATTTTTAGGAAGTGTGTCAACAATTTAGAAAATAACATTTAAAAACATAGCGCGTTGAACTTTTGTTAATAACGGTCAAAATTAAATTGACTTTTAACCAATTGACTGAAGTATGGTAATCTACATATAAATAAGTTTTAAGTTATGTCAATAGATAGATTAAATCGGTGGTAAAATAAGAAATTTACGTGATTGGCCTGGTAGGTGTATTTTCGTAATTTCACCCTTAAGGTCAATCAAACCTTAATAAAACCCAATCCATTCATTAAATTATATTCAATAATAATATTTAGTGATGAAATAAAATATTTTGGAGTTAAATTGAATAGTTAGAGAAATTATAGAAGTTTAAGGGCAAAACTATCCAAATTTCTCACAACCAAGGGCATTTTGGTCATTTTACTATTCAAGGAAAATTCTAAAATTTTTTGCACAAAGCAGCTGGTGTAACAGCCCAAATGTATAGTATAACACACATTTTACACATAAATTACAGTTGAGCTGTCTGTGATGCCTTTAACACTTGAATGTAATAATGATAAACAGTAAACTTTAATTAATTTATAAAATCGAAATGTGTAATTATACAATATTCTTTACACTTTACATCCCCTGTTCCTACTTTACAATTTAAGTAGTACTATACAATACATCTGAATGTATAAAAGACAAAACAAATACCTCCCGGATCGACACAATACGGTCTCGGGTAACTCAACATGCAACAGATATCCCCAGAATGTATACCTCTTAATCACTTATACTATCTTGTGGAGTGGAAAGTAAAGGGATGAGCAAAACGTACTCAGTAAAAGAATCATATGCAAGACTGATATAACGAAATCTATATGTTCAAAAACATTTATTATCCTAACAGTTCACTAGGCATAGTAATGGGAAGGATACTATAGTCGGCCAGGCAATCGGATGGAGCATCGAAGGTATTTTAAAATACATGTCTTGTCTTGAAAACCCAGAAGCAACTATAGGGAGTAATTAATAAATTGTCGATATAAAAATAATTTAATATATTTCCAATATTTAAATGGTAAGAAAACCCCTTTAATAAACAGTTCAGTTTAATTTAAATTCATATGATAGTAAACAATAATAAATGACAATACAATAAACAGTTTCGGTGAATAGTAGTAACAGTATAGTGATAATACGAAAAACAGTGAAATAGGATTTAACATAGTAAACACTTCAATAGATAGTGAGTAATCTGTTTCGTGAACAATTTTCACTTTAACAATTAATTTGGTAAGCACATTTAATTAAGCAACTATAGAAGTAATTAATAAATTGTCGATATAAAAATAATTTAATATATTTCCAATAATTAAATGGTAAGAAAACCCCTTTAATAAACACTTCAGTATAATTTAAATTCATATGACAGTAAACAATAATAAATGACAATACAATAAACAGTTTCGGTGAACAGTAGTAACAGTACAGTGATAATACGAAAAACAGTGAAATAGGATTTAACATAGTAAACACTTCAATTGATAGTGAGTAATCTGTTTCGTGAACAATTTTCACTTTAACAATTAATTCGGTAAGCACATTTAATTATGTAACAATTCAGTGAACTATAATAGTTTCTAATAACTAGTAACAGTTTAATCCCAGTTCAGTAAACATCACAATAAAATGAGCCGTTTTCAATAAACCGTAATAAGTTTAGAAACAGTAAAAATGTTCATTTCAAAACACTAACAGTTCAGTAAAACAATTTTAGTAATAGTTATTTTTAGTAACAGTAAACTTTTCAATAACAATAAAACAGTTCAATAATGGTACGATAGAAAGTTTGGTAAACAGTGCGGAAATAGTTTAATATAGTAAACACTTGAATTTTACAACACCGTAACAGTTCAATAAACATTTCTTAATCAGTATTAATTCCATATATGTTTTCAATTCAGTAAATAGTAATAATTCGATACAGTTCAGTAAACAGTTTACAGTAATTCACAGTTCAGTAAACAATTAACAGTACATCACATTTCAGTAAACAGTAGGTGGAGACCAGGCTCACCCTAGATATATCATGCTATAATAATTCTTGAAGGAAAACAATAACACGTGAATCTATGGCCATAGACTATAAAGTGTCCTGAGAGTACACTTTCCAGGTGTCTTTAGGATTGCTAATGACTTAGCGGGTCTATCAGCCACAGTAACAGTACAATACAGCAAACAGTGAGCATGATATGAGGCCTAACAGTTTCAAAACATTTTATTTACCGTGGAAATATCTTTAAGGAAATAAAAAATATCTTTTAAATTAATAAATTTCCACAAAGGTATTTAGTTTCACATTTAACAGTACAATGAAAATAGTCAATAAAATATTCATGCTTGAGTGAGAAATTCAATAAACGTTCTAATTTACTGTAAAATATTTTAAAGAATGTATTAATAGTCTCACTTTGATAAAATTTCATTACATGAATATTTAAATATTATATTTCGATAAAATACCAATTTATGAAAAATATTGGAAATAAATTCCAAATTGCACAATCTCACTCAATTTATTCTCATAAAGTATTTTATGATATTTTAGAAAATTTTGGAGGAAATTGCGGTAGCATAACAGCTGCGAATACCTTAACCTCCCTGCAAGTAAACACAATTTTCATACTAACCATAAATCACAGATTTGCATGATTTCAAAGGCAGTTAAATACCAAATAATTTCATAAAATTAAATCCATCAAAATCATGCATTCACTATATCCCTACGGCTTCCATACTTATCCCTTACCTGTCTCGTGTTATTGAACTTCTCGATAGCACCACACATAATCCACTTATCCTGCAAAACAATTTCACAAATAATTTTCATTAATTATCCTCTAATTTTTGGACCATTATACACCACTAAATGCAGCCACATTGTACACTGCTTATGTCTAACCAGTGTAATTTACATCGATAGTAAAACACAACTTCACCGTAACTCCGATTTCAAATCCGATTGCACCATTGATCTTCTCTTAATTTCTACATTATTTTGGCATATCAAACTCATGAAATGCATCATATGAACCTACCCAAAACTCCATTGCTGAATGGTGCTTTATGGGGTTCTTGATGTTTCTCAACAATCTAAGCTTACCAATCTACAAATCTATGCTCATTAAGCTTTTTGGCACCATTTTTATGCAAAAACCACAATGGTTTCCCTATCCCCTTATGCAAACTGAAACCCCATGGTCACCATTATGCTTGATTCAATTAGATTTAGGCAAAATGAACACTAGATTCATGTTTAGCAAGGTAGAAAACATAAAAATCTATCATTAAACTTCAAAGAAGCAAAATATATAAGGAATGGGTACCTTTGGCAGAATGCTTCTTCATCATTTTTCTCCTTGTTTTGTTCCTTAGTTGATGATCTATGGGTATGGATGAAGAGAGGAGAGTGAGTAGGACAATTTTCTAGTTTGATATTAGTGAGAAAATGTAGTTTTAGCTAGGTTTTTGTTGACTTTCTTTTCTTTCTTCTTTTTTCATAAAAAATGGCATGGGAGCTCTTGAGGAAGAAGGTGAATAGTGCCAGCCACAAGTTGACTAAAATTTAAAGAGTCTTCTAAAAGGGTGTGAAATTACCAAAATACCCCTGGTTATGTAAATTTTGGATAATTTCACCTTTAAGCTTCCATAATCGTAAAAACTATGTAATTGGACTCCAAAATTTTGGATTCCATCACCAAATAATCTTATTAAATGTATTTTGATATTAGAAGTGGTTTCGTTGACGCACGGTGTAACGACCCCTTTATATCGAAAATATGAATCAAATTTTTCCTTTTTCACTTACTTGGTTGGGCTGTACGTAGTGCCACTAAATTATTCTTAAGCTAACTTTATATTAGCTAAGTCAATATTATTTAATTACCTTAGGTCCTAGTCAAATTCTCTCACTAAGCATGCATTTACAATTTCGAATCATTCTACTTGACTAAATATATCTCTACCTAAGTTGCATGCATTGTTATAAACTATAAATATATCCTATACTTCCTTTAATTACATCCCCATACTATAAAAGTACTGAAATACAAGTCTGAATACAAAATAAACTGTACATGACATACCTTTAAGGGTGGTGTGAAAGCCTCGAAGCACGTATTTAAACTTCGAATACCAAGCACCTACTACATGTTATCTGGAAGGTGCAGAAGGGGGTGAGCTTTGGGGAAAGCCCAGTAAGAAAAATATATAAGAGACAGATACTAAATTTCTATATGAAAGCTTCTAAAACATTTATTAAGGTTTAAAATCGAAATTTATACATTTCGGAAACAAAAATATGCTTATGTAGTGCATCAAAAATAATTCATTTCAGACCCTAGCTAAGCATTATAATTCGAAACATAATTCGAAACATAAACATTCAAAATCCATAAACGGCGTAAGTACGTAAAGGAACATATATATCATAAGCTGGAGATATAACGACTAAGCAATAATCAAGTAGTTCAAATATTCCCGTGAGGGAAAATGCAGTTGACATATGGCCATAGTCCAGAAGGGGTCTACAGTGAGCACTGATCAGGTGTCAACTGGGCTCGCTGTGGATTAGATCAAGGTCACACAGCATAAAAAAACTCTACTGTAGACTGGATCAAGATCATACAGTAACCCAAAACAATACCTACTGTGGACTGGATCAAGGTCACATAGTAGTCCAAAACAATACTGCAGTGACTCATGTCTCAAAACATTTTCATATATATATTTTCTAACATTACGAAACTTTGATAATTTCTATGAAAATGGGTGTTTCAAATAAAGTTTCCATAAGTAGTCAAAATCATACCATTTCGTACTTGTTTTCAAAACAAAACTTACTAGAGAATTGTTATTTTCAAATCATTTTCTTAACTCTAGCTCATTTTGCAAACCAATATTTTACAAAAATCCGACAACATAACGGCTTAATTTTATTAAAAACCTCCTACAAGGAAAATACAGTTTATAAAACACAATGCAGTTGATTTTAAAATTTTATTTAGTATATCTTACGTTATGATATATATCTCTTACCTCAATTTAGCATAATTGTAGCTTAATCAGATAGTCTTGTAATCGATATCCCAAAATCGAACTGGTACAATATCAATCATCATTCACTCCCGGACTGCAGAATAATTATTTAAAACAATTTAATTTCCAAAATTACCTTCTCATCATATTTATAAGTCCTAGAAATCTCTCAAAATTCCCTTAATATTTTCCAAAATAATTCTTATAGCATACACACGATCACATAGTCACGTGTATATACTCGTAAATATATAAGCTTACCCGCTTACTCTTAACATATCATCTCAATCTAATAAGTATCTAACAATTCCTTATTCATTTTCTTCATTCGTGGTAATGATTAATTTTCTTTACTATTTATATACACTTATACTTAATTCCCTATATATATATATCATATTTTATTTTATTTTATTTATATATATTTTTAAGCTTTAGAATTATTAAAGCATACTTTTTCATCCTAAAATCATCATTTAAACTCCTTATTTCACCCTACATTCATCATTTGAAAATCTATAATAAACTCAAATTCTTACCCCTTATTAGTTGTCAAAACCGAGGGCCCCTCTTGTAGCCTTGAATCTTTATGGTTTTGGAGCTGCTATGGACTTACAAACACAACCACTCTTTCTCCATTTCAACCTTGAAATTTTGTATTTCAAATGTACCACTACATATATACATATTCAATCTTAAATCATCATCCCTTATTCCCTGAATATATATATATGCTAATTTAAACTTAATTTGAATCATGTACATGGCCAGCCTTACCTCTCGATTCAAGCCATCATTTTGCTTTGTTTGGCTTGTAATCTCAATCCTGTAATTGTAACAACTCGGCCCCTTTGTCACTGCCCTTAACCAACATAATGTGATCAGCCTTGCTGAGACCCTTGTTCAGCCCTTAAGAAACCAGCTTTCAACAGCCCTTAAAGGCTTGACATTCACCCCTGGACATAGCCCCTGTTTTTCACGATTTCAGATGTCCCTTCCAGCTCAAATCAGTGCCTAAAACCACCTTGGACAACAAGCCCCTATTTCATTTTAGTCTTCCCTTCTTCTTCCTTTCTTCTTCCTTTCTTCTTCCTTTCTTCTTCTCTTTTGTCAGTGATCAAGACCCTTTTACTGCACCTCCCTTCTTCACCTAATCAACCCTTCATAGACGCCATTTCAACTTTCATTTCTGCTCCATCGTGGCTCTTCGGTTCAACCAAAATGCCACTGTCCTTTGCTTCTATTCAACTCATGTTGAACTCCAATGATAGCTTTGATCAACGCCCCAAAATCATTACCACAGTGCTGCCCTACCTAAGCCCACCCAAATGCCACTATCACAACCCTTACACCCATGTTTAATCCTACCGAAACCAACTTTGTTTCCAGCACTAAAGTGATGGCTTAACTCCACTTATCTCTTCTGTTTTTGTCTCCCGAATCTGAACATTTCCTTGCTGATGCGCACGGACAAGAGAAAACATAGATTGGAATTTGAAGAAACTGAAACGCAACAAGACGAAGCAAAGATGATGAATGATACCTTCTGAAACCTAGACCTGAAGCCTAAAGAGACTCGAACCCAAAGGTATTGGACCTTGACCCTACGAATAAGAATTCGAGAACCTAAGGTATAGCAATGGTGGATGGTGAAAAAAGGAGGCGCCACAAGGAAGAAGACCTTGATAACCCTAGTTGAGAGGGAACCCAAGAGAAAGGCACACTCAAATTCTGAAATTTTAAACTGATCTATCATCAATAGCGTTTATAAGGTATTTATATTAATACCTAGCACTTAAGCCCATAAACAAGTGGGCTGGAATTAACACCAACAGAAAATAAGACTAAACCCAAATTCATGCCTAAACCTAGTTACATAAAATAATAGTCCAAGACACAATAAGACTCAAATGTGGGCTATTCAAACACTTAACCCATCTTATTGTTAAGCTAAAATAAGACAGTAAACCATGCTCATGTCGTTTGGGCTTCCAAGCAAGTATAGATGTCTTGGGACTTTTCGTAGAAGCTTCCTTGATGCTTCAATGATGCCAGAGCTTGTTGCATTAATGAGGCTAGGGCTTGTTGCGTCTTCTTGGCTTGAGCTCGGGTAATTGGACCTCCTTGGATGACCAATGGATCCTTAGCATCACAAACATCACGAGCAAGTGGATCTCCATCATTCCCCCTCTCCTCAAAAGGATTTGTCCTCAAATCGCATATACCTTCATCAAAAGAAAAAGGAGAAAGATCAGAAACATTAAAAGTGGCAGATACACCATACTTACCAGGAAGATCCAATCGGTAGGCATTATCGTTGATCTTCTCAATGACTTGGAATGGTCCATCTCCTCAGGGATGCAGCTTGGTTCGTCGCTGAACAAGAAACCTCTCCTTTCTCATATGCACCCAAACCCAATCACTAGGCTCAAAGACTACTTTCTTTCGATGTTTATTTGCTTGGGTGGTATACTGCTCAGTCTTCTTTTCAATAGCTTGACGTACTCTCTCATGGAGTTGCTTCACAAACTTAGCCTTCTGTTCTCCATCCAAGTTACTCTGCTCAGCACTAGGTAATGGCAACAAATCCAAAGGAGTAAGAGGATTAAAGCCATAAACAACTTCAAATGGAGAGCAACTCGTAGTGGAGTTGACACTACGATTATATGCAAACTCCACATGTGGCAAGCAATCTTCCCAATTCTTCAAATTCTTCTGTATAATGGACCTCAATAATGTAGATAGGGTTCGGTTGACTACCTCAGTCTATCCATCAGTCTGGGGGTGACAAGTGGTGGAGAATAACAATTTAGTTCCCAACTTTCCCCCATAACATCTTCTAAAAGTAACTAAGGAACTTGGCATCTCGATCGGAAACAATGGTCCTCGATACACCATGTAAACGTACTATCTCTTTGAAGAAAAGGTCAGTAACGTTGCTCACATCATCCGTCTTGTGGCAAGCGATGAAATGAGCCATCTTAGAGAACCTGTCAACCACAACAAAAATAGAATCTCTACCGCGTTTTGTTCTAGGCAAGCCCAAAACAAAATCCATAGAGATATCAGTCCACGGAGTAGTAGGAATGGGTAAAGGAGTATATAAACCATGATTATGAACTCTAGATTTAGCTTGCCTACATGAAATGCATCTATCACATAACCTCGCTACATCTCTCCTCATGTTAGGCCAAAAGAAATGTTCTTGCAAAACATCTAGAGTTTTCCTAACTCCAAAGTGACCCATTAATCCTCCACTATGGGCTTCTCTAACTAACAGCTCGCGCAACGAACTCCTAGGCACACATAATTTATTTTCTCTAAATAAGAACCCATCGTGCCTAAAGAACTTGCCAAAGCCAGATGTAGCACATGCCTCATAAACATTACCAAAATCAACATCATCAGCATACTGTTCTTTGATATACTCAAATCCTAAAAGTTTAGCATCAAGAGTAGTGATAAGAGTATACCTACGAGATAACGCATCTGCTACGACGTTCTCTTTACCTTGTTTGTACTTGATCACATACGGGAACATCTTAATAAACTCTATCCACTTGGCATGACGCTTATGCAACTTATTCTGTCCTTTCAGATGCTTCAAGGACTCGTGATCAGTGTGGATGACAAATTCCTTAGGCCACAAGTAATGTTGTCATGTCTCCAAGGCCCTCACTAACGCGTACATCTCCTTGTCATATGTGGGATAGTTAAGTGCTGCTCCACTTAACTTCTCACTAAAGAAAGCAATTGGGTGTTTTTCTTGCATAAGCACAGCTCCAATACCTACACCTGAGGTATTGCACTCAATCTCAAAAGTTTTAGTAAAGTCAGGCATAGATAACAAAGGAGCAGAACAAAGTTTATGCTTAAGCAAATTAAAAGCATGCTCTTGTGCAAGACCCCAATGAAATGCAACATTCTTTTTGACCACTTCGATCAAAGGTGCAGCTATAGTGCTAAAATCTCTAACGAATCGACGATAGAAACTAGCTAAACCATGGAAACTACGCACCTCAGAAACAGACTTAGGTACAGACCAATCTTTAATTGCCTTTACCTTCTCATTATCAACAGAAATTCCATGTGAAGAAACTACATACCCAAGGAAAACAATCTTATCAGTGCAGAATGTACATTTCTTAAAATTAGCATACAAACTTGCATTCCTCAAAATAGTAAGAACATTCCTAAGATGCTCAACATGCTCATGCTGGCTCTTACTGTATATCAAAATATCATCAAAATAGACAACCACATACTTACCAATGAATACATGTAAAACATGGTTCATTAAGTGCATGAATGTACTGGGTGCATTAGTCAAGCCAAAAGGCATAACTAACCACTCATAGAGACCATGCTTAGTCTTGAATGTGGTTTTCCATTTATCACCTTCTTTCATACGAATTTGGTGATATCCACTCTTTAAATCAATTTTAGAAAACATGCATGCACCATGCAACTCATCAAGCATGTCATCTAGCCTAGGAATAGGATAGCGGTACTTTACAGTGATTTTGTTGACGGCTTGGCAGTCAACGTACATCCTCCACGTCCCATCTTTTTTTGGCACAAGCAGGACAGGCACGGCGCATGGACTCATGCTCTCTCTCACATAACCTTTCCTCATGAGCTCCTCAACTTGCCTTTGAAGCTCCTTCGTCTCCTCGGGATTACTTCTGTATGCTGGACGGTTAGGAATAGCAGCTCTGGGGACAAGGTCAATCATGTGCTCGATCCCACGAATCGATGGTAATCCACTTGGGATCTCCTCAAGGAATACATCCTTGAACTCCTGCAATAATGAGACAACATCAATAGGCAAAGTATCATGGAGTTCAGCATCAATGAAACAAGAATCTTTAAATAAGAGTAAAAGGATAGGAGACTTAGCAAGAAACGCAGTCTTCACATCTCGGGGTTTGGCATAACAGCTCACTATTTTGCTTTCCTTGTTCTCCTTTTTTTCTTTAGCTTGCTTCCTTTGCTCGTCATGTTGCTCCTTTAGCCTTAATTGGTCCTCATAAATCTCCTTGGGGCTAAGGGGAGCAAGAGTGATCTTCTTGTCATCCGTAGTAAAGGAGTAACGGTTAGTGTAACCATCGTGGATAACTCTCCGATCATACTGCCACGGTCTACCCAGCAATAGGTGGCTAGCTTGCATGGGCACCACGTTACACAACACCTTATTCCGATAACTTCCAATACGAAAAGGAACCAAGACTTGCTTCACCACGTTCACTTCACCACAGTCATTAATCCACTGCAACTTATATGGGTGGTGATGCTTGGTAGTGGGCAACTTTAACTTATCAATAAGGTATGTGCTAGCAACATTAGTAAAGCTCCCACCATCAATGATTACAGTGCATACCTTCTCACTAATATGGCACCTCGTATGGAAGATGGTCTCGCGCTGTGCCTCATCTTCAAACTTCACATGGGTATTAAGAGCATGCCTAGCAACAAGTGCTTCACCATGAGCAGCATACTCAACAACTTCTTCTTCTTCAGCATCTTCTAACGCAGGCATCTCATCTTCAACACCGACTTCAGAACCTTCACTCTCAACATCTCCATTCCCTTGCATGAACATCACTCTACGGTTGGGACACTGTGAGGCAACATGTCCACGACCTAAACACTTGAAACACTTAATGTCACGTGTCCTGCTCTAAGATGCTTGGGCAGGTTCAGTCTTGGGCTTTGGAGGGCCCTCAGGCTTGGGCTTAGCAAAGCTCTTCGATTTAGGCGTAGACACAAGCTTATCATCCCTACGAAAGGTGTTAGATTTCCAAACAGGAACTGAACTAGGAGTGAAACAAGATGTACCTTTCCTTTGGAGTTGCCTTTCCACTTTGATGGCCACATACAGCATCTCCTCTAAATCCATGTAATGCTGCAACTCTACTACATTGGCAATCTCAAAGTTTAAGCCTTAGAGAAAACGAGCCATAGTAGCTTTTGCATCCTCCTGGATATTGGCTCGGATCATGGTTATTTCCATCTCTTTGAAGTAATCCTCAACACTCTTTGAGCCCTGGGTAAGACCTTGGAGTTTCTAGTATAGCTCTCTGTAGTAATGAGTAGGAACAAATCTCTTCCTTATGATGCGCTTCATCTCATCCCATGTAGACATTGGAGGATCTCCATATCTTCTTCTACTAGAGACTAACTGATCCCACCAAACCATCCTGCAAGTTTGACCTTTTTTTCCTCAGAGTAGTGAGTCAAACACCATTTCAATCTTCCTTTCCCACTCCAAATATGCCTCAGGATCATTCTTGCCTTGGAAAGGAGGAATATTCAATTTTATACTGCCAAGGTTTCCATCCATCTTCTCCTTACCTCTATCACGGGCTCTATCAACTCGATCTCTATACCCATGGTACTTTCTATGATGTCTATCTACCCCAGACTCTTCGTTCGAGACATACCCAACATTATCATCATACTCGTCATTGGCAACAATCTTACTTTTTAGACGGGAAGTATCACCTTGTTGGAACTTCGCAAATCGAGTTTCATGTTGGTTCAACTTATCATGAATATTAGTGAATTTCACGTCCATCCGTTGCAACAGTTGTTGCATTGCCTGAAGCATAATTCAATCTTTTTAAAGTCTGACTTATCACCTTCAGAAGACATTTTTAACAAGTGATATCCTTACGTGTTTACACTCGTGTTTCACTCAAGTAATTTGGCTTTTCTCTACTAATGTTTCTCACACACTCATGCCTTTTTCCCTTACTCTGCCTTAACTCTATAGGTTCACAATTGCACTAGAGACTTAGTCAAAGATTCAACCTCGCAGAATCAACTAATTTACCAAGTATTTTCACCAAGTATTTTCTCTTTTTTTTCGAATTCTTCTCCTTTTTTTTCACAGAAAGGTGCGGCTAGGGTACTCAAAGAAAGAAAAAAAATAAAATAAAAATTAAAAAAAATCACTAGAATGACAAAAAAAATAAAAAATGGCCTAAAACTATAGGAAGACAATGGAATTTGGCCAAGATAGGGTGGGGATTCCACGGGTTCATTTTATTTCGTCGTTTTCTTTAAAACGGGTACTCACACGCCTCCTAACTCAGCCAAATTTTTTTGTTTGAACAGTACTGTAACAATTTTTTTTGAATTCTTTTTTTCCCTTCTTCTTTTTTTTTAATCTGATTTTTACGGTTTCCTTGAAAAGCGTAGGGGTGCGGCTAGCGTTGAATTAAGTGGTTGAAGAAGTACGGCTAGGCTTATGATTGAAGGGGTGCGGCTAGGGTTATGATTGAAGGGGTACGGCTAGGGTTATGAGGAAGTGCGGCTAGGTTTGAAATAAGTGGTGGAAGAAATGCTTCTAAGGTTATGAAGAAGTACGACTAGGGTTGTGAATGAAAGGGTGCGGCTATGGTTGAAATAAGGGGCTGAATTTTCCAAGGATTCTACCAAGAGTGAGAGACGCACAGACAAACTAGAAATCGAGGCCAATAAATCAAAAAAAAATCAAAACCAACAAACCAAAAATCGAAATTAACAAACCAAAAATCGAAATCAACAAACCAAAAATCAAAACCAACAAACCAAAAATCGAAAAGTGAGTGACCCACAAACAAGCCAGAAATCAAAACTTGAGCTCTGATACCAACTGATGAGCACGGACAAAAGAAAACGTAGATTGGAATTTGAAGGAACTGAAACGCAATAAGACAGAAGCAAAGATGATGAATGATACCTTTTGAAACCTAGACCCGAAGCCTAAAGAGACTCGAACCCAAAGGTATTGGACCTTGACCCTACAAATAAGAATTCGATAACCTAAGGTACAGTAATGGTTGATGGTGAAAAAAAGAGGCGCCACAAGGAAGAAGACCTTGATAATGTTGGATTATGCCCTTAGAACCATTCATTAGATGATTGACTTTGGCATTTTTTTATGTATCATGACATTTTTATTTATTATAGTTCATTATTATATTTGTCTTATAACTGCATAATGTAATCTTATATGATAATGTCCTTAGAATAGTAATAACACACTATTCTTAAAATATCCTTAGTCAAGTATTATTGTAAACAAGGATAACAATTATACGATAAGACTAGTATGTGGTTGATTGATGACCATTGTCATGGATATAGGATATCAAGTCATCACATAGGTACATGTTAGAGAACTATGTATTGGATCGACCCTCCATGAGAACGCTACATGGATTGTTATATGAGTGTCATAAACGATTCTCATAGTGATGATAGTGTATGTGATCCTTTGACTTGAGATCATCAGAGATCCCAACATAGAGAATTGCATACTTTAATGCTGCTAGATGTCATTCGTAACAGGATGGACTATAAAGGTAGTAATTGGGTATGCCTTGATCTATGTAGAGGGATGTTGAGTGATCAAGATAGGATTTATCCCTCTTATATAACAAGAGTGATGTCTTGGGCCCTTTGATAGAGTGAGACTAAGAAATGCATGGCCGTGCTCGAATAAGTCAATATGAGATATTGATTTTATTTGTTTAATTAGTCTACTCAGGAATCAAGAAACGCTGATTAGACTATACAAGTGTGACACATTACATGACTTGTGTCTAATCAAGACATCAAAGGATAAAGGGATTAGGCTACTCGGTAACATCTATCACGAGTAAGGTTATGTCGAGTCATTGACATTCTCGTTACATAGGTAGCAATGATGTGTTGCTAGATACCGCTCATTGCCTGTGACAATTTTGTCATTGCCATTATTTTGAGAACCTATTGGGTCGCACACTTAGAACGGATCAATGAGGAGCCTAATTAATCCTATTCTGAATTGGATTAAGGATATAACTAATCCTATTCTGAATTGGATTAAGGATATAACTAATCCTATTCTAAGTAGGATTAGAGTTCTGTTTGACAGTAAATTTTAGGATAAAATTTACTGCCTATAAAAGGATGTTTTGTGTTTTCTAAAACTGAGCCGCACAATTAAACAGAAAAGAGAAACATGTTCTCTGTGGTTTTAGAGCTTCTTTCAAACAAAAACAAAATATTATTTTAATCGAAGCTAGCAATTCGGTTAAAATAAAAAACGCTCTTTAAGGCTTCTGATCGTGAGACGTTCAAGAGTCGTGAGATCCGTTCGTGTGGATACCATAGAGGCAGGAACGAAAAGTTGTTGCTTGTGACTCGACCAACGACAGAAAATCAGAGAAAACGTTAGGTAAAATCTCGAAACCCTAATCAGGCAACTCTCCGAATCGATCCTGGTGGAGGCCGAATGATTTAAATTCCGTTGCGTGCTTGTTTCGGTTTCCTTCAGATAAGCCTAGTTAAGAGGGAACCCAAGAGAAAGGCACACTCAAATTCTAAAATTCCAAAACTGATCTATCATCAATAGCGTTTACAAGATATTTATAAAAATACCTAGCACTTAAGCCCATAAACAAGTGGGCTGGAATTAACACCAACAGAAAAAAAGACTAAACCCAAATTCATGCCTAAACCTAGTTACATAAAATAAATAGTCCAAGACATAATAAGACTCAAATTTGGGCTATTCAAACACTTAACCCATCTTATTGTTAAGCTAAAATAAGACAGTAAACCATGCTCATGTCGTTTGGGCTTCCAAGCAAGTATAGATGTCTTGGGACTCTTCATGGAAGCTTCCTTGACACTTCAATGATGCCAGAGCTTGTTGCATTAATGAGGCCAGGGCTTGTTGCATCTTCTTGGCTTGAGCTTGGGTAATTGGACCTCCTTGGATGACCATTGGATCCTTAGCATCACGAACATCACAAGCAAGTGGATCTCCATCACTTGTCTTGAGCTTTTCCTCTATTGAGTCTTAGCAGCCAGCACAACAAGGGATAAGATCGTGAGGATGCTGATGGTGTTGTCTTGTTTCCAGCAGAAAACTAAAAGAAAAGATGAAATGGTGGAGGTTGGGATGATGATGATGAACGTTGATAATGATGGCTGGCCTCACGCTTCTTCAAGAAGCCACTAATACATCTATTATATTATATTTGTTTATTTATTTGTTTTTAGCCCTATATTAATATTTATGGAATGTACTTTAAATTATTTTAGTTTATTTATCACATGCTTTTTGTTTAACTAGCATGTCATATTTATTTATTTATTTATTTTATTCATTTATTTATTTTCTTTATTGAATTTATATATATATATATATATATATATATATATACACACATCTCAATACTCAAGTTATTTAATTCCCTCATTTACTTACAAACTCGGTATGAAAAATTTGTGGTCTTCACAAGTGATACACCGATTGCGCGAAATTACAAAATTACCCCTAGTAGACCTCCAGCAAAATTTTCTGATTAAACCACCAAGTTGATAGATCTAATGACACTATCTTAACCTTCTTTTTAGGTAAAATATCATGATATTTTTACTTTGTCCCAATTCATTTTAGTTTGCGCACAATTTATGAAAATACCTTCAGGACGTAACTGTCATTTTCTAATTTATTTACCACACTTCACAAAATACTTTAAAATTATATAAATAAATAATTTTGAACCTCAAAATCATCATATTATATTGATAACACCACTATACACTGTATTATCAATCTCAAGCCCATCTGAACACATTAAAAAAATAAGTGGGGCCCACATACATTTTCACTTATAATTTATATAATATACAAAATTTCACTTAATAATTAATTGCATATCACATGAATAGTACAATAGAAACGGGTCCTACAGCTGGCGACTCCACTCTATCATCTTCAACCTCACGTCACTCACCTTCATAACCAAGCTTGAGCAAAAATAAAATCCACCAAAAACACCATTAAATTCACCTTAAATCATCAAACTTTCTTCTATAAAGTTGTTCTAAATTCAATCCTCTACAAGCCCATAGCCATATCTTGTTGTAAAGTGGACAAAATCAAGGAGGAAGAACTCCCATAGGTTTTGGCCAAAGCAAGGTAATTCTATACTTTCATTTCCTTTAAATTCTAATGATAGAAAATGATGAAACTAAGTGTTAAGCATGATTCTAACCTCATATTGAATTAAAACCATTTCAATTCTTCCCTTAAGGTTTCAACCATGATGAAGAACTTATGAACCATTGTATTTTGATGCATGAAAATGGTGTAAGAGAGGTAGAAATTAATGGCTAAGCATGAATTAGTGGTTAAATTGTTGAAATGCCATGTTTAAGACACCATGAAGCATTCGGCCATGGCTATGGGAGAGGGTGCTCAACTTGATGTGTTCTAGGTGCCATAAGACTGTATAAATTAAAAGGAGACTACTGGTGAAATCAGAATTTAAATTGAAGTTGGTTTAGGCAAAGTGTGTTTTAGCACCGATGACTGGGTTTAATGACTACTGTGGACAATGTGGTAGATTTCAACAAGGAAAATTTTATTAGAATTGAATTATGGTGAATAATAGTGATTGGTATAATGTTTTGTAGCCCGAGACTAAGAAATTGTCGCATGGTGCTGTTGGTGACTTCAGTGAAATAAGACAGGTAAGGGAAGAGTATGGAAGCCGTAGGGATGCTAAGAATGCATATTGTGATTTAAAATAATTTTATGAAATGGTTTTGAAATCAGTTGCTTTAGAATTGGTAAAATTGTGGATACTGGCTGGTTTATATACTGTGTTTTCAATGCAAGAGGGCTAGGTTAGAAACTGCCGTTATACTATCGAAAATTCTAGAAATTCTATGAAATTATCTTTAATATTCTTAAATATTAGAAATAAAGGAATTTTTCATATTATTTATTAAAGTTGCATATTTTATTAAATACCAAAAAACAATATTTAAAAATTCATGGTAATGAATTTTACATACGTGAGGTACTAGCATATACTTATAACTGTTCTATAGATAAATAGAATATTTTTAGAAAAGAATATCAAAATGTGAATATTTTATGAATTTTTATTTTTGAACTGCTTATTTTTTTCAATATATTTATTTATGGACTGATTGAAGATATTATCACTAAAATTGATTTCATAAATAGTGTTTCTATTGTTTATAAACTGTTTTGAGACAGTTAGGCCCCGTATCATGCTGACTGTTACTGTTGCTGATAGACCTACAAGTCTTCAGCTTCCACAGTTGTCAACTAGCAAGTGTACATTGTGGACTACTATAATTATGGCCATATGTCGTACTGTTACTATATCTCTCTTCTAAGGATACTGTTATGGCATGATATTTATTAGATGTTACATGATCTCCACTATTCTTTCTGTTTTACTAAACTGAACTTTTACTGGTATTGAAGTGAATGATTTAAATACTGACTGTACTATGGAATTCTAAAGTGTTAGTTACTGTACTATTTATGGAATTTCTATACTGAACAGTCTATTGAAATGATTTCAATTAAAATGTTTATATACTGTTTAAATATTGTTTATATACTATTCATATATTGAAAAGTGTATGAACTGATTTCAAGTGATTTAAACTGTGTATACATATCATCATCAGTTGTTTACTCCCTATAGTCACTACTAGGGATTGGGACACGAAATGTACTTCAAAGTACCTCCCATACTCCATCCGATTTCCTAGCCAACTACGGTATCCATCCTATAATGTCCTTTAGTGTACTGCTAGGAATTAAATATTTTTATGCATACAGATTTCATAGTAGCAGTCTTGCATACGTATCTCTTACTAAGCCGTTAACTCACCCCTTATTTTTCTACTTCATAGATTATCTGCAGTAGTATATCGTTCCATGGATTTGGCTGCATTTTACTACCCCAAGGCAGCTGTGATTGGATCCTGGAGGTATATTTTATTTCTTTTATATGTTCAAACTTTTCATGTACAATACCACATTTGTATAATTACGTACAGGGGATACAAAACTTGTGAAAGATACCAAAAATAATATTTTGTTGTAAATATTGATATAAGTTTTAAATAGAATTTTATTTAAAAAGTGGTTTACTATTAAAAGTGAGTGTGATAAAAGCATCACAGATAGCTCACTAGTTTACTATATGTGTGATTATGAGTAATTACTGAATATTACGGAACATTACAGTAATCCCGATTACTTAGCTATAAGCTTCACAATGCCAGTCTCTATGGACGATATTTTCGGAAACAACTCTGTATTAGTTGAAGACCACGTGCACTTGCATGTAGATGCAATTGACAACACTATGCACTTTAGTTTAGGGGAGGGGGTTAGCTTGAGCATTTTCAAAAATTTTGAAAATTTTTTCAATTATGCGCAAAAATTTTTTAAAATGATCAAGTTAACCCCTTCCTCCAAACTTAAAGTGCACTGTCGACCCAAAAAGGTATCTTCACATAAGTGTATATGGTCTTCAAGTAATACAGAGGTGAATTCAAAAAATATTGTCCATCAAAGACTAGTGTTACAAAACCTAGCTAAGTATAAGGTACTTTTACCTAATGTATATCCTAGCAAATTATGAATTTAGTTAAGTGTGATCTACAAAGGCTAACAAATTAAAATAAATGGAATTAATAAAATAAAGTAAAAATGAATGAAATAAATGGGAGAAAAAAATACTTAAAGTGAAAACTTGAAATAAAAATAACTACAAAAGAGAAGAAAAAAAATGCAAGTTAATAAATTTTATGGGCAAAAGTGTAATTTCCTAAAACTAAGGGCCTAAAATGCAAATAATGATAAATGTATGAAATTGTCACACCCAATCTCTAGGCTACAGAAAAATTTCGGGCTAATTTTGAATTTTTTGAATCCATACTACGTTTGTGTGTGCTGTAAGTTCGATCGATTCCAAGACTAATAAGTCATTGATGTTTAACTATTTTCCTTAAAATTTAACTCCCAACACATTCCACGCAAGTGATACTTATTTACTCAAAAAATATAATTAACTATTTATTCAACATGATTTTGATAGATAGTTTCGTTAGGGTTCTCTTCTCTGACAAATTCAGGCTATACGTCAAATAACTGAATAACCTTACAACTCTTTATATGCACCAATTATTCAACTATGTATAGGTAATCCATTCATGCCATATATATTTGTAATTATGCATCTATTACTCATATCACCAAGTTGTCATCTATATGTGTCACTTATATATAAATATATATATATATATATATACACACACACACACACAAAACATGTCTAAAGTCTTATATGAAATACTAGCTTAGTATATATCTCGGATTGTGCGCTATATACACTGTACCATACAAAATATCGTGCCTAAAATAGATACATCCAAATAAAAGTATACCTTCAAGTATACTCAACAACTCAGAGGAGTAAGACAATCCTTTTGGGGTACTCTAACATTAAGTCTCAATTTGCAAGTGGGAGAAATGAGGGGTGAGCCGTTAACTCAGTAAGGGAAATATAATTAAAACAGTTATGACATCCAATGTTTCAAACCATATTCAAACCCTGCATGCTTAGAGTATATTTGCAAAGAAATATCAGAAAATAAAATATTGTTTAGCTCATTTCAAAACTCAAAATAGCATGCAAGCAAGTGTGATAAATCTAAAACCAATACCAAATACAGATTTCAAGAAGGACATAAGCTTCGTGCTTGAATGTCTAAGAGTCTAAATCCACTATATCACACTGTAGCTATCAGTGTACAAAATCCACGAAGGGCACTACCCCATAAGCTAACAAAGCTGGTCCTATTGATCAGATGAACCAGCAATTGTCTTAGAGTAGTATACGGGACAATCTAAAATGCCTCCAGGAAACAATGAAGCATAGAGTGGTGCTCAATCAAATGTTTAGCAGCCTAGTCTCACAAAACGAATAGCACAATGTAAGAGTACATACAAATAGTTATTCCAACAGCTACTTAGTTTATTAAAACTATTTTTCAAACCTTTATAAATTCAAACTTTAGTTTACAAGCTCATGCTATAAAATCCAGTCCATAATATATATGTCATCTTTCTTTAAAATAAAAATATTTCCAAAATAAAGCTGTCATCATTAATCAAGAAAATTGTGCAAAAGTATATGTATATGAGAAATTACAGATTTGTTAAGCCAAGAACAAACCCAAGCTGGTGAGATCACATGATCCAAATGTACTCAATAGATGAGATTAATAAAATTAGGATGTCATTCAATTAACAATCAAACCAAAACCATTTAGATAAAATTTCCAAAATTATATATATTTCCACTTACTACACTCCCAAACTATCCACCAAACTCGTATCAAGCTTGATTTCCACCTTCACCAAGCTTTAGTCCTTAGAACAGCCTTCAACATAGCAGATGGTAGATCAAATTAATTCACTACTCCCAATTATATCCTAACATTAAGAATTGCATAATTCAATAAGAAATGACACTTAATAGTGTTTTTTGAGCTATTCAAATATAATTTGGTACTATTTATCCTCTTTTTGTTCACTTGAAATACTTATAATCTACTTGGTCCATTTCTACATTTGAAATTTCTGACCTTATGGCATTGTGTTGGCCTTAATTAAAGATTTCAGAATCCAATTCCCAAACTGTAAATTTTATATAACACATAACTTAAATTCCTATTCAGAAATGTAAAATTAAATTCCTATTCAAAAATGTAAGGTTTATAATTTAACTCTTCCTGGACCAACAGTAGCAAATTTTCAAAATTTCACCATGTTTTAATAGTTTCTAGGCAGAGTATCACACTAACCCATGTACAGTAAAATGCACTTATCTAATTATAGGTAAATTCAATTAATGAAATTCCAAAACTGGATAAAAACAAAGTCATTTCCCCATCTGGAAATGTAAGGACTGAATCCTAACTCATTTTGTGTAATTTTCTGGGCAGAGTACCTTGCACTATTTAACCTATTTATCTAGCTATAGGACTCCAATTTAGTTGATTCTAAAACTAATTTAAAGCTAACTTACAAGGTTATCTACCATAAAAATTTCAAAATTAAGCTCATGATACAACTTTTGAACTGAATTTTTAAATTCAACTCTAAAACAAAACACTAACCCAAATTTTAAAACATCAAACCTAATCTCACTTCATAATTCATCCATACCATAGCAATTTAATTCAAATCACCATAATTCCATACTCATACCTAACAAACTAGCACTACACGTCAGAATTTTACCTCACTTACCCAAAATTTGTTGTAATCAAGCCTTTCAGCCCCAAACCTTTCGGTTCTAATCTTCCCTCATGGTCTCTTTGACTATTTTCCTCTTAACTAACAACACATTCACACCAATTCAATATCCAATTTTCTGGAATCATCATTAGAAATCAAAATAGCTATTTCCACACAACTCCTCTTTTCAAAATTTCACATTCCAACTTAGCATTTTACACACGCAAGACCATTTCTTGAAGGCTTCTTCACTACAACAAAGGTTTCTTTCTTTCTACTAAAAACTTCTTCAAACCATGGCTACCATTCGAACTTTCCTTCAAAATTGAAATGGATAGAGATGAGGGGAGGAAGAAATAATGGACTATGTGTGAGAGGAAGGTAGATCAGTTAAAGAGCAATAAAGTTCTCGATTCTCCTATTCCTTTAACTTCTAAAACTTAATCAAATTAAAAGAGTAAAGTAGGTTTTTTGGATGCCAGTTGTATCGGGCAAGAGAAGAAGAAATGAAATCTTTTTATTTAGTTGGTAGGATGTTTGCTACTGTTCTGAACAAGGAGTTCGTGGATTAATGAATACCAATGAGAAAAGATATTTCACTTTAAGCTTCCCTTTAACTAATTCTTTTAATTTCCAACTAGGCATTACAACTTAATTATATTTAGGTCCCATTGCATTTAGGTCTTCAAGAATTTCTTTTAATCACACTAGGCTCCAAGTTTCAAATTAACTTCCCAATTTAAATCAATTCATTCGATCAACCTTCTAATTACTCGATTTTGAGCCTAACTTTCAAAAATTAACTGTAACGATCTACAAGAAGTCTAAGGTCAAGTCCTGCATAATCGTAAAGATCTCTAAATTATATTTTTAATGAAATTTGAGTCACCTAAAACGAATTTCTCTATAAAACGTTATGCCAGTTTCATTATCGGTTGCTCATAGTCAAAATTTCCCAAGTGTAAGGTGAATTTAAAAATTCATTGCTATTGATCCATATTGAATTAGATAACAAGCCTTATATGGTTGAAAAGCTTATCAAGTTATCTTTTAAGCAAATTTGAATAGCCTTAATCGGAGTTTCCTATTAAGAGATATGCTTGATTCTTTACAGAGGTGTAGGCTGATAGGTTTCACTAAACATTGTTCAACTTTAAAATTTTTTTGGTACTAATCCATTGGGAATTAAATTACAAGCTTTTCATAGCTAAAAGATCTTAAAGTTAGCTTTCATAAGAATTTTAGGGCTTATTATTTTGATACTCTGATCAAGAGATATGATAAAAACAAGCAAATTGGTTATTAGCCAAAAGATGAAAATTTCGGTTTATTGTCAAATTCTCGGAATAGGCCCATCATCACATGACCCAATTTATCTTATTCAAGACCATTTATGATGAATTTAAGGTACTTACATGGTTTCTAAGTGAGTGTGCACTTTTGTGAGGGCTCGTGATAACTCTATGAAAATAGAGTTATTTTAGTATTTTATTGATTAATAATTATTTAATTCCCCCGTTATTTTATTAATTATTCCCCTAATTTTATTAAATTCCTCATGTTTTGCAGAAAAATAAATTTTAGATGAATTTCAGTCTTTTCGGTAGAAAATAGACTGAAAATGGGCAAGAAAGGAGACTGGACCACTACAAGACAAGGGAGCATGACTCTTCATTTTCTCTCTCATCTTTTGACATCTAGCATGCCACATGTCATCATCCTACTCACTCTTAGTGGATAAAAACAAAAGACACATGCCAACACATGGAAGACACATGCCTTTGCCACCTTGCATGCTTATGTGGATTAGAAGACAAAAAGGAAGGTGCTAGAAGGGATGAGATGTCCATGGCTGATGTGAGCATTTAAATGACATGGAAATATCTACTTTGAAGAGCCAAGGACATGAAGACAAGTGGCAATTAATGCCAACTCATCTAGGATAGAAATTACCATTGTATCCCTAGGTTAAATGACTATATAAACAACTTTATGAGACCTAACCTAAAGGGGGGGGCTGCCTAGGGTTTAGTTTTATTTTTTTTCCAGCATTTCTTTTATGTCTTGAGAAGTTTAGAAGCAGCCACCATCATCTTTCACGTTTGTCAAGTTCTTTCCTTTTTTATGCAAGTTACTTATTTTGTTCACATTTCCTTTAAGTTTAGTAAAGTTTCTTTCAAGTTCTCTTTTAATCTTAGTGTTCATTTATATTTCTTGCAATGATATCTTCTTCTACTCTTTCATTTTATTTTATTTTGATTATTGATGAGGTTCTATGAGAATGGGGATTCAAAAGGTTGAAACAATACCTCTATAGTTCTTGTTCTTGAACTTTGTCTACACTTTTCTTTAGTGATATTTTATTCACTGTTTTCCAGAATTTTTTTTTTTTGTGGTTTATAATTTTTTCTTTACTGTTTCATATGTCTACTTTAATGTCATATTTTTAGCTTTAAGTATTTCTCATAAACAGAAAATATAAAAAATTCGTACAGTGGAATAGAGCAGTGAAAGTGGCGTTACTTGTTTTTTTTTTCTTGTGAGTTATGGATTGTTCAATGTGGTCAGCATTAGGCGTTAGTTTTAGGAGTCTTTAGGTTCTGTTTTAAGTCCTTCTTAATCTCATTTAGTGAGTCTTTAAATGGATTAAAGTTTCATGCAATTAAGAGTAGTGTTCATTAGGTGTTTGATTTAATTTGCTAAGCATTACATTAGTTATTTCATTAAATTCTGTTTTAGAAATTTCAGGTCTGTTTTGACGTTAATCTTAGGGTATTTTAAGGTCTGATTTTGTTTGCATTTAATGGTCATTTAGGTGTCTTAAATTCATACTAAGGTCATATAGTAATTAGGTGATTTGTAGGATTAGTTTTGATGTCATTTACATAGCATTTGGTAACACTTTTGCATTAATTTCCTGATCAGTTTTTAAGTTGCTGTTTGAGTTTATAGATACTGTTTGGTCATTAATTTAGGTTCATTTCAGTAGTTTTAATGCATGTAATTGTTAAGAATTCATATTAGCATTTCTAGGAAGCATTAGTGTAATTTTCTAGCATTTTGCATAGCATTTTTAATTTTCATATAGTGTTAGGCGTCCTTAATGTAGGTCACTGTCCAGAATTTTATATTTGCTATTTTTGGTGTCATTTAAGTCATGTTCAATTAATTTTAAGTCATTTTAGGTTCATTTACTTAGTGTTTTAGGTGTAGGTTAAGTTAGATTAATTTTCATGAGCATTTAGATACATTTTTAGATTAGTTTTGTATTAAATTTCAAATCTGTCCATCACAATTATTACTAATTTGCATTTTTATTTCTTTTCTTTTGTAGTTATTTTGTTTTCATCATTTCCATTGTAAGTATTTCTTTTTTTTATTATTATTATTTCATTTTATTTTAATTTTGTTATTTTCATTTATTTTATTTTATCTTCTTAATTCCATTTATTTTATTTTATTTTGTTAGCCATGGTAGATCACCCATATAATCAAACCTTTATAATTTGCTAGGATATACCTTAGATAATAGTATCTAGTATTTAACTAAGCTTCACACTACCAGTCTCTGTGGGACGATATTTCCGGACTCACCTCCGTATTACTTGAAGACCACGTGCACTTGCGTGTAGATACCTTTTAGGGTCAACAAGTTTTTGGCGCTGTTGCCGGGGACTGGGCAAACCTTAGTTAATATTGGAGAACTTATGCTTAGGTATAGTCTTAGCTTGTACATGCTTAGTTTGTAAATACTTAGAGCCTTAGGTTAGAATAGTAAAACCCTTAGTTAGATTTTCTCTTTTCTTTTCTTTTATTTTCTTTCTAGAGATACACCATTAGGACTCTGTTGATATTTGCATGCGTAGAGCCAAGAGCTGTGAATTCTTTCCCTTAGATCTTGAAATTGAGAAAACACTTAGGAAAATTAGAAGGGAATCCAAAAAACAAATTGCTCCGTTGCAATATCCAATGGCGGATAACAGAGAGCTTAGGACAATAGGGGATTATGCTGTCCCAACCATAGGGGGATATTACACTGGCATTAGGAGGCCAGCAATTCCTGCGAATAACTTTGAGATTAAGCCAGCCATTATTCAGATGATCCAGACATCGGTGCAGTTCAGTGGGTTACCACATGATGATCCACATGCACACTTGGGCAATTTCCTTGAGATATGTGACACCTTCAAGCACAATGGAGTCTCTGAAGATGCGATTAGGCTTAGGTTATTTCCCTTCTCTCTGAGGGATAGAGCAAAGAGTTGGTTAACCTCCTTACCCCCAGGATCTATCACTACATGGGATGAACTAGCCCAACAGTTCCTAGCCAAATTCTTTCCTCCTTCTAAAATGGCCAAGCTAAGAAATGATATCTCCTCCTTCACCCAGTTTGATACTGAGTCCTTATATGATGCTTGGGAGAGATACAAGGACCTACTTAGGAAGTGCCCTCACCATGGCCTACCCCTATGGCTTCAGGTGCAGACCTTCTACAACAGTCTAACTAGCCAGAATAGGACGATCATTGATGCTGCGGCAGGAGGAGCACTTATGTGCAAGACAGAGGAGGAAGCTTATAATCTTTTGGACAAGATGGCCACTAATAATTATCAGTGGTTAGCTGAGCGACATGCACCTAGGAAAACAGCTGGTATCTATGAGCTTGATGCTCTTTCTACCTTGACTTCACAAATTACCACATTAACAAAGAAGGTAGAGTCCCTTAGTACCCAGTCCTCTCCTAGCCCTAATCCTGTCCTTTCAGTACAAAGTCCTTTCAATCTGTGTAATCTATGTGGTGGCACGCATTCGATAGATAAGTGCCCACTAAATCTAGAGTCTGTTCAGTATGTTGCCCCACCCCAGAGGCAGCAGAACAACCCTTTTTCAAGCACTTACAATCCAGGTTGGAAGAATCACCCTAATTTCTCTTGGAGTCAAAATCAGGGGCAATCATCCACTTCTAGACCTTTAGGACCCCCAGGTTTTCAACCTCCACCCACTCATGTGCCACCACACCAGCATCAGTTACCACCTCATGCTTCTCATCCACCTTATCAGTCTCACCATCAACCACCACCACCACCGCCTATTCAGCCCCAGCACATTCCTGCACCTGCAGCTGAGAAGAAACCCTCACTCGAAGAGATGTTTACGACTATCCTGCAAAATCAAGCTGCTTCCATCAAGAACTTGGAAGTCCAGGTTGGACAGATAGCTAATGCTCTCAGCCAACGTCCACAAGGAAACCTTCCTAGTAACACTGAAGCTAATCCTATAAGAAGGGAGGGTAAAGAGCATGTTAAGGCAGTAACCTTAAGGAGTGGTAGAGAGTTAGGTGATTCAGATGCTAGGTCCATTCCTGTTGAGCCCATAGTGGCAGAGCCCCTAAGTTCTAGTGAGGCAGCTAGGAAAGAGCAGGTAAAGGATGATACAGTTGCAGGGAAGCTTCAGGCTGGCACTTCTTCTTCTTTATCTAGTTCTTCACCCTCAAGTTCTACACCTGTTAGCACTCCTCCTCCTGTTATGCCACCGATACCTTTTCCTCAGCGCTTTCAAAATCAAAAGTCAGATCAGCAATTCTCCAAATTCTTAGAGGTATTTAAGAAGCTTCACATTAACATTCCATTCGCTGATGCTTTAGAGCAGATGCCTAGTTATGTGAAATTCATGAAGGATATCCTCTCGAAGAAGCGAAGATTGGAGGATTATGAGACTGTGGCACTGACGGAGGGATGTAGTGCCATTATTCAGAGAAGACTACCCCCTAAGCTCAAAGATCCAGGCAGCTTTACCATTCCTTGCACCATAGGTGATCAGTTCTTTAATAGAGCCTTATGTGATCTAGGAGCTAGTATTAACTTGATGCCATGGTCTATATACCAAAAGCTAGGAGTAGGTGTTGCAAAGCCTACTACAGTGACCCTACAGTTAGCAGACAGATCCATTAAGTATCCAAAAGGGATCATTGAGGATGTCTTAGTGAAGGTGGATAAGTTTATCTTCCCTGCTGATTTTATAGTGCTTGACATGGAGGAAGATAGGGAAGTTCCCATCATTCTAGGCAGACCTTTTCTAGCTACTGGTAGGACCCTTATGCAAAAAGGGGAGCTTACTATGAGAGTTCAGGATCAGGAGGTTACATTTAATGTCTTTAAATCTATGAAGTATCCTGATGACTCTCAAGATTGTTTCCGTATGGATGTAGTGGACAGAGACATTATTAAGGAGTTTTCTAGATCACACCCTGTGAACCCTTTAGAGGCTTCCTTAGTTAAGTCTGTTCATTTAGAGGAGTATGAGGAGGAGGATGATGATGTACTTGAGGCTTTGCAATTATTAGAGGCTTCCCCACTGATGGAGTCAGCTCAATTTGAGGCTATTGACATAGCATCCTCCCCAGCTTTAGATATTCATCCATCTATTAGTGACCCTCCAGCTTTAGAGCTGAAACCTTTACCTCCACACCTTAGATATGCTTATCTAGGTGAGTCCTCTACTCAACCAGTCATTATTTCTACTGCTCTCACTTCTGATCAGGAGGAGAAGTTGTTAAAGGTATTGAGAGAGCATCAGAAGGCCATAGGATGGTCCATTTCTAATATAAAGGGTATTAGTCCCTCAATTTGTATGCACAAGATACTTCTAGAGGAGGGGTATAGGTCTTCCATAGAGCACCAGCGTAGACTGAATCCGGTAATGAAAGAAGTGGTCAAGAAAGAGATAATTAAGTGGTTAGATGCAGGAATTATATACCCCATCTCAGACAGTGCCTGGGTGAGTCCAATTCAGTGTGTCCCTAAAAAGGGAGGGATGACCGTTATAGAAAATGAGAACAATGAACTCATCCCCACTAGGACTGTCACCGGTTGGCGAGTATGTATGGATTATAGGAAGTTAAACAAAGCCACCAGAAAAGACCACTTCCCTTTGCCTTTCATTGACCAAATGTTGGATAGGCTAGCCGGTCATGAGTTTTATTGCTTGCTGGATGGGTACTCAGGATACAATCAGATAGCTATAGCCCCAGAGGACCAAGAAAAGACCACTTTCACCTGTCCCTATGGGACCTTTGCTTTTAGGAGAATGCCATTTGGACTATGTAATGCACCTGCTACTTTTCAGAGATGTATGATGGCTATTTTCTCCGATATGGTGGAGAATTTTCTTGAGGTTTTTATGGATGATTTTTCAGTATTTGGGGATAGCTTTGATCTATGTTTACATAATCTTTCTTTGGTGTTGAAAAGGTGTGAAGAGACTAACCTAGTGCTTAATTGGGAGAAGTGCCATTTTATGGTAAAAGAAGGAATAGTGCTAGGGCATAAGATCTCTTCTAAGGGGATTGAGGTAGATAAAGCTAAGATTGAGGCCATTGAGAAACTACCTCCCCCTTCTTCTGTTAAGGGCATCCGAAGCTTCTTAGGACATGCAGGCTTCTATAGGAGATTCATTAAGGACTTCTCTCATATCTCTAAGCCTTTATGTAATCTTCTTGAGAAGGATGCAAAGTTTAATTTTGATGAGCATTGTTTAGAGGCATTTAAGACCTTAAAAGAAAAGTTAGTGACTGCCCCAGTTATTGTTGCCCCGGATTGGAATCTTTCATTTGAGCTTATGTGTGATGCAAGCGATTATGCTGTGGGTGCAGTCCTTGGACAGAGGAAAGGAAAGGTCTTCCATGCCATCTATTATGCAAGTAAGACTCTGACTGATGCTCAGCTAAACTATGCCACCACTGAGAAGGAGTTGCTAGCAGTAGTGTTTGCATTTGATAAGTTTCGCTCCTATCTCATAGGGACTAAAGTGGTGGTATACACTGATCACTCTGCTATTAAATACCTTATTGCTAAGAAAGATGCTAAGCCTAGGTTGATTAGATGGATCCTCCTTCTTCAGGAATTTGACTTAGAGATTAGGGATAAGAAAGGCACAGAAAACCAGGTGGCTGATCATCTTTCAAGGTTAGAGAGTAGAGTAGTGGAGGATAGGACAGAAATTAATGAATCCTTCCCAGATGAGCAGTTATTTGCTTATGGTCATTTGAGTTTACCATGGTATGCTGACTACGTTAATTTCTTGGTTAGTAATGTGTTACCTCCTGATTTGTCTACCCAACAAAAGAAGAAGTTTTTGAATGATGTCAAGAGTTATGTTTGGGACGAGCCTTATTTGTACAAGCAGTGTAAAGATCACATTTTGAGGAGGTGTGTCCCCAGTGAGGAGATAGAAAGTATACTTAGACATTGTCATTCTTCAGAGTATGGGGGACATTTTGGTGGTAGTAGGACAGCTGCCAAGGTACTTCAGTGTGGATACTATTGGCCTACCCTATTTAAGGATGCCCACTTATTTGCTTCAAGGTGTGATAGGTGTCAGAGGACAGGCAATATATCTAGAAGAAATGAGATGCCTCTGACAAACATTTTAGAAGTGGAACTATTTGATGTGTGGGGCATTGACTTTATGGGACCCTTTATTCCTTCTTATGGGAATCTGTACATTCTGCTGGCAGTAGATTATGTTTCTAAGTGGGTTGAAGCAATAGCAGTACCTACTAATGATTCTCGAGCAGTGATGAAGTTTCTTAGGAAAAATATCTTTTCTAGATTTGGTACACCTAGGGCAATCATTAGTGATGAAGGATCCCATTTTTGCAATAGAACTCTAGAAGCACTTTTAAAGAAGTATGGGGTCAAGCATAAGGTAGCTACTGCTTATCACCCTCAGACTAGTGGCCAAGCAGAGATTTCCAATAGGGAGATTAAAGGAATTTTGGAAAAGACTGTGAATCCCAATAGGAAAGATTGGTCTCTTAGGCTAGATGATGCATTGTGGGCTTATAGGACTGCATTCAAAACACCTATAGGGATGTCACCATATAAATTGGTCTATGGAAAGGCTTGCCATTTACCTGTAGAGTTAGAACATAGAGCTTACTGGGCTATTAAGAACCTGAACTTTGATCTTAAAGTAGCTGGTGAGAAGAGGCTACTGCAGTTAAATGAGTTAGATGAATTCAGGTTACAAGCGTATGAGAATGCCAAGCTCTATAAGGAAAAGACTAAGCTGTGGCATGATAGAAAGCTCAAGGAGAAACATTTCGAGCCAGGGCAGCAGGTTCTGTTATTTAATTCACGCTTGAAGTTGTTTCCAGGCAAGCTTAAGTCTAGGTGGTCAGGGCCTTTCACCATTACGCAAGTCTTTCCACACGGGGCAGTAGAGATCATGGATGAGACCATCAGGCAACCCTTTAAGGTAAATGGGCAGAGGCTTAAGTTGTATTTTGGGGGAGGATATGATAGGCAAGATTCGGTCACTGTATTAGCTGATCCTAGTCGCCCTACTATTGCTCCAGATCCAGATTGATGCAGAATGATTGAAAGTCTTGCTGAAGACTATAAACTTAGCCCAGCTTCAGTATTTAATTGTTATTTTCTTTTCTCTTCCTTTCTTTTTATGTTTGTACAGTTCTTTTTTTTTTCCGTGTGATGTTTGTTTTTCTTTGTTTGCTTTTGTAGGTACCTTTCATAGCAGCACCTTTCTTTGAGCTTCACAATGATCATCCGTGGGATATTCAGGGAGTTTTCTATTCCGTGCTTCATTTCTTTATTTTATCTGCACACTGAGGACAATGTGCACTTTAAGTTTGGGGGAGGGGATTAACTTGAGCATTTTCAAAAAAAAAATGTGCAAAATTGAAAAGTTTTGAAAATTTGGGCTTAAATGGAATGTTTTGAGATGATTTGAGTACTTAGCATGTTATTTTCTCATAATCCTATGATATTACCCCTTGAATTGGTCTGATCTGATTGACTAAGAAGCATGATTGTGGTGAAAGCATGAAGTTAAATTCTTTGAATTTGTCCTGATTCTAGTTGCGATATCCTCATCTTTATACACATGTCATGATCATGGATTAGTATGCACATTTAGAGAAGGCTTATGTGGACATAGGATTGCATTGGTTCATTTGACTTTGTGTATCATATTCTAGAATTTGCTTGATCTTCTCTTGAGGCGAAATTATTAGATCACACTTGATTAAGAAAGTGATTTAGGCCATCCTTGGATCGTTTGAGCCTTTCTAGCTAACCTTGTACATATTTTATCCTTAGTCACCCCTTTGAGCCAAATTAGCTTTTCTCTGTTTATACACCTAAAAGTTAATTTCCTTTAGCCAAATAAACACACTTTCCTATCCCTTACCCCAAAAGCATGTGTTTTACTAGGATATATCATGAGCTATGTACATATTTGGGTAGATAAATAGGATATAAAAAAAAAAGAAGAAGAAAAAAAAAGAAAAAAAAAGAAGAAGAAAAATGGAAAATTAAAAAAAAAAGAGAAGAAAAAAATGGAAAATTCAAAAAAAAAATAAAAAAAATTGAAAAAAAAAAAGAAAAAGAAAAAGAAAATAAAGTGTATAGCAAAAGAACTAAGTTTAGGGGGAGATGGTTAGAGCTCTCTAAACATCATAGATCCTAGTGAGTAATGCATGATTAGGGGATGAGCCTAAATTTCCTTTATCATACCTTAGCCCTAGCCTTACATTACAAGCTTAATAAAGACCTATTGATTCTTGGTTAAGTGTGACTACATTAGTGGAGAGAGAAGTGAAAGAAAAACATATGGAAGTGATCACTTGTCATTGACTTTTCATCTTTACGTTTGCATAATCTGATCTGGATTGTGTACTTTGAAGTGAGATTGACATTACACACACACATACGAGGAGTCCAATTTGGGTTAAGACTTATGAATGAATGATACTTAGTGTTTGATCTATGATTGTGAATCTTTGAGATTGGAATTTGTACTTTATCTTTGAGGATGATTGAGAAAATAAAATATGCTTCGTACTTGTCATCTCCTACTTAGGTTTTGTTTTGCTTGAGGACAAGCAAAAGCTCAAGTTTGGGGGTGTGATAACTCTATGAAAATAGAGTTATTTTAGTATTTTATTGATTAATAATTATTTAATTCCCCCGTTATTTTATTAATTATTCCCCTAATTTTATTAAATTCCTCATGTTTTGCAGAAAAATAAATTTTAGATGAATTTCAGTCTTTTCGGTAGAAAATAGACTGAAAATGGGCAAGAAAGGAGACTGGACCACTACAAGACAAGGGAGCATGACTCTTCATTTTCTCTCTCATCTTTTGACATCTAGCATGCCACATGTCATCATCCTACTCACTCTTAGTGGATAAAAACAAAAGACACATGCCAACACATGGAAGACACATGCCTTTGCCACCTTGCATGCTTATGTGGATTAGAAGACAAAAAGGAAGGTGCTAGAAGGGATGAGATGTCCATGGCTGATGTGAGCATTTAAATGACATGGAAATATCTACTTTGAAGAGCCAAGGACATGAAGACAAGTGGCAATTAATGCCAACTCATCTAGGATAGAAATTACCATTGTATCCCTAGGTTAAATGACTATATAAACAACTTTATGAGACCTAACCTAAAGGGGGGCTGCCTAGGGTTTAGTTTTATTTTTTTTCCAGCATTTCTTTTATGTCTTGAGAAGTTTAGAAGCAGCCACCATCATCTTTCACGTTTGTCAAGTTCTTTCCTTTTTTATGCAAGTTACTTATTTTGTTCACATTTCCTTTAAGTTTAGTAAAGTTTCTTTCAAGTTCTCTTTTAATCTTAGTGTTCATTTATATTTCTTGCAATGATATCTTCTTCTACTCTTTCATTTTATTTTATTTTGATTATTGATGAGGTTCTATGAGAATGGGGATTCAAAAGGTTGAAACAATACCTCTATAGTTCTTGTTCTTGAACTTTGTCTACACTTTTCTTTAGTGATATTTTATTCACTGTTTTCCAGAATTTTTTTTTTGTGGTTTATAATTTTTTCTTTACTGTTTCATATGTCTACTTTAATGTCATATTTTTAGCTTTAAGTATTTCTCATAAACAGAAAATATAAAAAATTCGTACAGTGGAATAGTGCAGTGAAAGTGGCGTTACTTGTTTTTTTTTTTCTTGTGAGTTATGGTTTGTTCAATGTGGTCAGCATTAGGCGTTAGTTTTAGGAGTCTTTAGGTTCTGTTTTAAGTCCTTCTTAATCTCATTTAGTGAGTCTTTAAATGGATTAAAGTTTCATGCAATTAAGAGTAGTGTTCATTAGGTGTTTGATTTAATTTGCTAAGCATTACATTAGTTATTTCATTAAATTCTGTTTTAGAAATTTCAGGTCTGTTTTGACGTTAATCTTAGGGTATTTTAAGGTCTGATTTTGTTTGCATTTAATGGTCATTTAGGTGTCTTAAATTCATACTAAGGTCATATAGTAATTAGGTGATTTGTAGGATTAGTTTTGATGTCATTTACATAGCATTTGGTAACACTTTTGCATTAATTTCCTGATCAGTTTTTAAGTTGCTGTTTGAGTTTATAGATACTGTTTGGTCATTAATTTAGGTTCATTTCAGTAGTTTTAATGCATGTAATTGTTAAGAATTCATATTAGCATTTCTAGGAAGCATTAGTGTAATTTTCTAGCATTTTGCATAGCATTTTTAATTTTCATATAGTGTTAGGCGTCCTTAATGTAGGTCACTGTCCAGAATTTTATATTTGCTATTTTTGGTGTCATTTAAGTCATGTTCAATTAATTTTAAGTCATTTTAGGTTCATTTACTTAGTGTTTTAGGTGTAGGTTAAGTTAGATTAATTTTCATGAGCATTTAGATACATTTTTAGATTAGTTTTGTATTAAATTTCAAATCTGTCCATCACAATTATTACTAATTTGCATTTTTATTTCTTTTCTTTTGTAGTTATTTTGTTTTCATCATTTCCATTGTAAGTATTTCTTTTTTTTATTATTATTATTTCATTTTATTTTAATTTTGTTATTTTCATTTATTTTATTTTATCTTCTTAATTCCATTTATTTTATTTTATTTTGTTAGCCATGGTAGATCACCCATATAATCAAACCTTTATAATTTGCTAGGATATACCTTAGATAATAGTATCTAGTATTTAACTAAGCTTCACACTACCAGTCTCTGTGGGACGATATTTCCGGACTCACCTCCGTATTACTTGAAGATCACGTGCACTTGCGTATAGATACCTTTTAGGGTCAACAGCTCGCCGACTTGTTTGGACGAAAGCTTGGGTTCTTATGCCAAAATCTAAAGATGTCACAATTTGGCCTCTAAATACCTCGAGTGTCATTTAAAATTATTTAACATGAAGAAAAAAATTGTAGTTGTTAATCCTCCCTACTTTGTGAAATTTGGTCCTCCAAATTTGAATATGGTTGTCTCAAAAAATGTGAGGATAGTTTTCCCTTAATAGGCTTTCTATTTCCCATGTGGCTTCCTGTTGATAGTGTTATTGCCACAATACTTGGACTAAGTGAATTGTTTTCGATCGTAGAACTTTTTCTTTTTGGTTTAAGATTTGGATAGGTTTCTCTTCATATGTCATGTCGTCTCAGATATCTATCTTCTGATATTCAATGACATTAGAAGGGTCTGGTTGGTACGACATAAAAACATGAAATATTATGTGTACATTAGATAGTTGAGAAGGTAAAGTCAATCTGTAAGCAACATCACTGACCTTCTCCAATATCTCAAAAGGCCCAACAAACCTTGGGCTTAATTTACCCTTTCTTCCAAATCTCATAATCCCTTTGGATGGAGAGATCTTCAAAAACACTGAATCACCAAATGAGAACTCTAAACGTCTCCTCTGTTTATCTGCTTAAGACTTCTGACTACTCTGAGTAGTTTTCAATCTCTCACAAATCAATTTTACACTTTCGGAGACTTGTTCCACTAGTTCTGAGCAAATACCTTTCAATCACCAATCTTTTCCCAACTAATTGGAGACCTACACTTCTGTCAATATAAAGCTTCATATAGTGCCATGCCGATGCTTGAGTGGAATCCATTTTTGTAAGCAAACTCAGCTAGAGGCAAATGATCATCCCAAAAACCTTTGAAATCTATAGCGAAAGCTCTTAACATGTGTGAAGACCCCAAATTCTCGATTTCAAACTTGTAAGTTGATGTACGATTGAAGTAAATTAGATATTGAAGATGTAATTGAAATTTTAATCATTATGAAGTGACGAATTACGTATGAACAATATAAGAATTTTTCGATTTCAAGTTTATAAGAATTATGGGGAATGGAGGAAACTAAGGACTTAAAATGGTGGATTAAAACATCTTAATAAATTACATGAGATTAATTTATTCAATTGATGGATTAAAACACTAAGAATCTTATTGTATTAAATATAGAAGGGTTCTTAAAGAAATATTAATAAAGAAATATACGTGTGTGTGTATATATATATAATATACTTAATTAGATTATAATATAAAAATTATAATATAATATAATATAAAAGATAATATTTACTATAAAAAATACATATTATAATAAAAGAAATGATATAATATTGTATTATATTATAATATGTAAGATATTATAATATGTAAGATATAATGTCTTAAAAAAAAATGAAAAGTGTGACAAGATTCCTAAGGAAGCTTGTCAGTGGGTGGGTTAGTGGGTGAAAACCCACTCATCCACGCCACACATGTCTGCTGCAAATGTCACGTCCCGCATGCAAGTCCAAGGCCTGATGGACGGAAGCAGGCCAAACCAGGCCCCAGCCAAGGTGATGAGAGGCTGGTGGGCCAAACCAAGGTAGCCCAAGGTAGTGGGAGTGACGTGGATGCTGGCCAGAAGGTGTACGGGGAGATAGACACATAGGTGCATAAGTCAAACGCTGGTTGGGCAAGCCGGACATTTGGGCGAGGCTCTAACCAGGTGGGCGAGCAAAGTCCCAATCGCCAGATCAAGGCGAGCCAGTCGGTGGGCGAGCTCCAGGCATAGGCGAAGGCGAGGGCGAGTGCACCAGGTGACCTGGCGTGCAAAGCGAGAAGGCTCCCGAGTGGAATAGTGCTGGAAGGAGATAGCAGGCTTGAAGGTGACCTCGAAAGCCCCAAGAGCGCGTCCAAGTGCAGGCCTTGAGCGGAAAGGCTTGGAACCCGCTTGACCCAGTGCGAGCACCAACAGGCCCCGGTCCAGCTCAGCTCCAGTGCGTACTAGAGAGGCAGGGGTGGTTCCCGGAGCAGTCTGCCAGCCATACACTTGGCCAGACCATCACCATCGGATCTGTGAGGGCTTGCTTATATAAAGGGTGGCCTTCCCCCCCCCCCCCCCCACATTTGTACATAAGAGAGACCCCTTTGAAAGCTGAGCGAGAGTCTTCATTTGTGGGTGAGGCGTGAGCTGCTGTAGGTTAAGGCCCTTATGCAGGTCTCCTAGGCAAGGTTGGGTGTGTCCAGCCAAGATAGTTGAGGCCATAGGCTGAGTTGGGGCCATAGGCTGTGCCTCCCTATTACAAGCTCCTGTACATTGTTGAGTTAGAGGGAAATACAAGTGTATAGTTCCCCACATGTGTGTGTTGCTTGTGTACTTGGCTTGACTTTCACAGGTGTTGGAGTATCTTGGGCAAGGAGTAAGCTGACTTAGGGACATAGGGACGTGAGTTTCCCACAAAAGGACGCACGGTTGCTAGGCTAAAGCTCCCGGTACTTGATTGTTGGTATCAGAGCAAGCGATTAGTGTTCGGTTGCGACCAGCGGTCCAACCTAATCTAGCATGCGCAGTGATAGCGGTGCCTAGTGCTAGTTGAGACGTGGTCCGAGCTAAGTTAGCTGAAGAAAGCAGACGAGTGTGTAGCCCGGACTGAGCAAGGATGGCAAGCTTGGAGGGGAGTGTGCACACTGAAGGGCAAGAGGGCCGTGAGACTCGAGCTGGGAAGGTGAAGAAGGGTAGTAACTCCCGAGATGATGCTGTGTCTACCCTTGATGCACAGTTAGCCAAGGTGGAGCTAACCATAGGCAAGATAGGGGACAGACTTGAAGATCGCCTCGTCGATTTCTATTCTGAAGGAAAGGAGTTGAGGCTAGAGGTATGGGAGAAGCTCACCGAGGTTCAGATGCTAGCCCAGAAGAATGCAGCCTTGGAAGCGATGGTCGAGGCCATGTGGGTGGAGCTAGTGCAGTTGCCTAACAAGGTCAGTACGTGCGAAACCGCCATGGCAGGTCGCCTACTAGCATTTGCTCCCCAATTCTCGGCGGATGTCCCCAAGCCAAAGGAGTTCAGAGGGACGCGATCGGTTAAGGATGTGGACAACTTCTTGTGGGACTTGCAACAGTATTTCAGAGCTGTCAGCATCGAGGAGGAGGCTACTAAGGTGAGCACAGCCTTTATGTACTTGGTTGATATTACCTTGCTGTGATGGCGATGCAAGTGTGAGGACGCCAGGCGAGGAGGTGCTACCAACGGGACATGGGCAGAATTCCAGCTCAAGTTCAGGCAGCAGTTCTATCCCGAGTACGCAACAGAGGAGGCAAGGTCCAACCTCAAGTGGTTGACGCAGCGCGAAGAGGTGCGGGACTACTTGCTGGAATTCTCCGAGCTGATGCTGCAGATACCGAGCCTTGGAGAGGACGAGGCTCTATTTTCTTTCCTAGATGGACTCAGGCCATGGGCGAGATAAGAACTGAAGCGGATGGGCATTCAGACGCTGTCAAGGGCCATAGAAGCTGCGGAGTCCTTAGTGGATCTTAGCAGGTCTGAGTCATCCAAGTCAAGGGGAAAAGGCTTGCGGGAAGATGATGGCCTTGCCTGGACTATGCAATTCTCGATGACAAGTAACGATGCTTAAAGTGTACAAGGTTTTTAAATGCATTAGATAATTCTAAACCAATACCACGAAATTTACTTAAACGATTTCTAGCAATATTTCGGCATTATCATGGCACAGGTAGCACAGTACCCAGCTTTATAATCACAACTAAATAACCTGTAGAAAACTCCAACAAGCAGTGTATTTTATACACCAATTCAACACAATCCCAATCTCAAAACATTTTACACTTTAAGCTCAATCCAACATATTTTGAAATTCGAACAAAATGCATTTAAAACTATGAATATTAAATAACATTAACTTACACATACATGAACACAGAGGACTAACAAGTATTTAACATACATTCCCTTACCTTACGTTGCACGACACCAAGATTGGTGACACTACACTCGCAAGCCTTACCGCATTAGCATTTTCTCAGAATTGTTCTTCACTTAGCCTACACTTAAACCAATATCTTTAGCCTTACTATACCAATAACCAACATTCCTTAACAATCTACACTAATCCGACTATAACCGTATTTAAGAGAAAGCTTATCACCTTTTTAAGGCCCTTCCAAGAAAATCAAGCACCCTTGTAACCGTGTTCTTCCTTAATTTAATTTTCCATTGAAATTCTCTTCAACAGCTTCTACATTAAAGTAAAGGTCATTGCACTTAGCCTCCTCGAGCAATCTCATGATTTTAACTAACTGGGCACTTCTTACCTTATGAGTTTACTTTAGTCGAAAGAGCCCTAATTCTTCACACCTCCACCGCTTTTGTTCGAGGTGGTAGAATTGGTAAACAGCCTCAATTTGCAGCTCAATTTACTTCCAAATGAGACTTTACATCTCTCACAAATTTCCAACCACACCACATTTGTTTTGATTCTTTGTATTTCACTCAAATGCACTTAGTTGTTGTTTTTTTTTTGCCCTACTGTTGTACCTATTCTACCCTAAAGATGCTCTACTTCACTCTCAAGGTGCCTTTGGTTCAACTCCAAAATCAGGGCCAAACTCAACTTCCAAATACCCCTGAACAAAACTTATCTCAATCCCAAAAACAGCCCCTTTTTCGACCTTTTCAAAGCCTAAACAGCTCTCTTCTTGAGCCCGTAGACCCAGCCTCAAACCACCTTTATTCCAAGCCCCTATTCTGATTTCAACCTCCCTATTTATATAAGTTTCTCATATATATCTCCTATATTTCCCAACAGTGAATGGCACTTCAATAGTTAGGCTTAATCCTTCCTCCTCAGATTTCTCAGCTTGCCAAAACCCATATTCTTGCTGTAAATTCAACCTTCCAAAAATCTCACTACCCTTTGGTTTTCAAATCAATATCATCATCATCAACCTTTAAGAAAACTTAAGAATCAACCCCTTATTTGAACACCAAACAACAACAAAATAAGGCTTTAAACACCAATAGAAAATCAGCTCCTATGCTTTATGGTTCCAATGCCAAAATATCCTCTATCCAAGCAGTGCTCTAACCTATGTTCAACCCCTAAAAATCCTCCCAACAACCATTGTTCAAACCAGCATCTAAGGCCCCAAAAACTTCAAAAATCTTAGCCTTTGGTCGAACCCTCTAACAGCTCTAAACCAGCCTTGTCTCAACCTTCTTTAGTCTCCAATTGATGCCACCTCATCCCCTAAGTCAATGACATCTCAACCTCAACACAACCCAACAACCATCAAACTCTGGCGTCCCAATACCCTTGACTTTAGCCTTCCTCATTTTTTTCATTCTCATCTCCCTTCAAGATGCCCTAAGAAACACCCCTGTCCAATGCCTGTTCTAGCCTCATTTATCGCTGAAATCCAGCCTTCCCTGCTTCACTCTCTCTTTCCGATTCACTCACTCTCATCCCCTGCCTTGATTCCAGTCGATTTCAGCACCTAAAAACATTAAATTCCTAGCCTTGTTTTAGCCGCATGGCAACAGTAGTGGCTACCTCCTAACCAGCCTGATAACCTCCTAGACAACCCTTGTTCGGTGCTCTTTCTTTCCATGCTATGTACTGCTATTCTTCATGCCTAGTTCAGCCTTGAAATCCTACGGATGTGTAACTCTTTTCCGATCACGTGTTGCCCCAAAAGAAAGCCTCTTGCCGCTGCAGTTTTGGTGCTCTCTACTCCTCTGTTTCAGTCGTGAATCAAGGGTTAAGGTGCTTAGGTTTAGGTGGTTCTGATGGCTTCTCCAAGAAGCTGTTTGTTATGCTATTATTATATTTCTTATTTTCATATTTTATTTATTTATCACATGTGTTTATCTCAAATATATATTTATATATTACTTTCATTCTATATATATTTATATTTCTTTATAGACATACTCATCTACCAATAATTTTACTAATTTACCAATATATTAACTCAACTTAATTATTTAATAGTATTCTAGTTAACTAATGAGCCTATAAAATTAATAAGGTTAATTTATATTTTATAACTTAAGTGGCTTACCCTTTTATTTTCTTAGTAATTATAAAATATTATAACTAACCATTGAAATTTAATTTAGCTAACTTAAATAAATTTATATTGTTAGATTTCATTTCTCATCAAATGGGCAAGTCTAAATTCAAATGCTCTTATTCATCCAACTTGATTTCCATAATCATGATTTTCTCATAATTTCACAATCTACCATGATTCCCATAATTCTTACACTTTTCCTGTTACTTTTACTTCACATAATTTACAACTGAATTCTCAACAACTACGTTACATCCAAACACCACATTTATCTACTATCTGTAGGATGTTCGCAGTTATCACATTTTTCTTATTTTTAGGTATTCACTTCTTGGTGTTGAACCATCAAATCGAGCACTATTTTGGCTCTATTTGGTTGGCAAATTCCATTTCCCGAAAAATGTTCTATTCTAAAAGTCAGGTAATGATCTTACACCTTTTCTTGATCTTGATTAAGTGGGTTTAACTTAGGGCCATTCGCATTTGTTCTTGTAGCACCTCTATTCAAAGCTTCTGTTTTTTTGTATCTTTTGCTTTTGATTTTAGATATTGTGAAAAAGTTTAAGTTTTTAAGGAGTTTGATTTCTATTTTTTAGGGGTTTTATCCATAAAGTGTAAATATTGAGTTAAAATATGAATTTGGGTTTTTGATTTCTTGTCTGAGGAATGACTTTTGGATTGAAATTATTGTGCTATTAGAGCAACAACAGCATCAGCTGTTGCTGTTATTGCTTGGACAGTAACTGCCCTACAACATCAGTTGCTGTCCAACAACTAGACTTTTATTTTTTTAATAATATGTAATAATTAAATTATAAATAATTTATTTTTAATAATATGATTATTATTATTGATTTAAAAACATTATTAGTGGATAGAACATGATCTTTGTGAATGTTAAATGGATATTTAATAGATATTTACAATTTTTATTTGACCATTTAAGTGTGTATATATATATATTAAATGTACGAATTTTTATTAAACTGTATTATAAGTAGATTCGATTATGTTTTAGGTGTTCACTTCCTGGAGTTGGATGGTTTTTAGAAAGCATTGCTTTGTAGACATAATTTTCCTTTCTATTTTATTTGAATGTTAATATATATATATATATATATATATTTGCATTTATGAATTGGACATGATGTTTCGGATGTTGAATGGATAGTTTCTAAATATTTAAAGATTTTATTAGATTATGTACATGTGTGTATGTGTGTGTATATATATATATATTAATTGTATGGATTTTTGTTAAACTGTATTTAACAAAAAAAATGATTTTGTTTTAGGTGTTCACTTTTTGAAGCAAAGACCGTCTTCAAGAAGCACTACGATGTTGTACAAGTTTATCTTTATACTTTTGTATTTGAACATAGTATAAATTTCAGAACTGAACATAATGTTTATGGATGTTGGTACATATTCTATGGATATTAGATGTATATTTTATGGTTATTTAAGGTTTTTGTTTGATTATGTATATATTAAATGTATAGATTTTTGTTAAACTATATTGTAAATTAATTGGATTCAATTTTAAGTGTACTTAGATTTTTTTTTTAACTTATAAGTGTACTTATTGTAAACTATAAGTGTACTTAGATGGAAAATAGATTTTAGCCTATAAAATTAATTGTTTTTTTAATGAAATTCAACAATTTAAATAGCTATGAAATACATCGTATTTGCAACGGAATAAATCAAATCAATGACGAAATTTTTGTTGCTAAAATGAATTGTTGATGTATTTTATAATTTATTTTTATTTTCTAAACAATTTTTGTAACAAAAAATAACAATTTAAATGTTGATTTTTTTTGTCACAGCTTTGTGACGGAATTTGTAACAGAATTCTTGTCGCAAATTGTGACAAAATTTTAACAAAAAGTAGCGATTTATAATAGATTTTTCGTCACAAAATATAATTTTATTTCTTATATTATTTTAACAATATATTTGTTGTGACCGAAAAATAGATTTACAGATGGAATTTCAGTCACAAATTCCATTGTAACTTATTTGAGATAGAATTTCCTACCGAAATTCCATCATAAATATAAAAAAAATAAATTAAAAAATAAAATTTGAAATTTTTTTTATTTGAACCAATTTTTTTTGTGACAGAATATAGTTTTAAAGATGGAATTTCCGTCATAGTTTGTGATGGAAATTGCATCGGAATTTCCGTCACAAAAATTTGCGACGGAAAATCGGACGCAAAATCCAATGCAAAAAGCAAAATATTTTAGTAGAAAAACCAATTTGTTTTTCATTTTATTAAATTTTTTTGACAAAAAAATAGTTTCACAAACAGATTTTGATCACAAATATCCGTCTCAAATTTGCAATGGAAAAAATGGCTTTCTGACGGAAAGACTTTCAGCCACTTCAAATTTGCAGATGAAATTTGAGACGAAATATTCTATCTCAAATCCATCATTAATTGTTATCAGTGACGGAATTAGAAAATTTATAATGAAAATTCTATCACAAATTTCGTCTCTGATACTCTGTATTTTTTGTAGTGTTATGTTTCTTGTAGTCTTTTTTATAAGAATTTACTCAAACTAATTAGTTATACTTATTAACTATTATGTGCTTTATTATTTTTAATATTTATTATAGTTTTTTAAAAAATTAGTAATGTTTGAGCAGGCTTGGACAGGTTTGAACTTTATTCATTGTACGCAAAAATGAACTTGGACAAAAAATTTAAACTCAAAAATCGAGCTGAACCAAGTTTATGCTTACTTTTAATTCCTAAAAACCTTACAAAGTCCAACCTGAACCATGATTAAGTTTACCTAGGCATAGTGGAGACTATATTTTGGTTGTATAATTATTTAATAACTAATTGCTCGCAATTATAAACTTATAAATTTTATCCTAAATAAATAAAAAAATATTCGTACTTAAAACATATATATGGCCCCACATGTAACATCTTATTTACCGAAAATTTGAATTAAATTTTTCCTTTTTAGACAGTTAGTAGGGTTGTGTGTAGTGTAACAGATTTTAAGTTAAGTTAAAATTTACATTAGCTAAATTAATATCCATTAACTCAGATAGTCCCAGTTCATATATTTATGCATGCAGTCTCGTGTAAAACAAATTCAATTAACAAGTCTCTGTACATGCATCCAAAAGACTATAATTATATTTTCAAATTCTTTTAATTACATCCCCGTACATTGGCATGAGTACTGTACAAATAAGTTTTAATACAAAATGAGTAATTGTAAAATCTATACCTTCAAGGGAGGTACCAAAAGCCTTGAAGGAATCAGAATCAAAACCCCTTACCAAGCTGACTTTACTACAAGTAATCTGGAAGGGAAAGTAAGGGGGTGAGCTTACGCTCAGTAAGAAACATATATAAAGATACAGATATCATAAACTATATGCAAGTATTTGAAAACAATTAATAAGTACCAAAAACGTAAGGGGTATTTCTAAAACAGGGGATCGAAGAAATATCTCTATAACTTGTTAGGGGTTAAGGGCTGAGTCAAGAAGGATGCTTTAAAGTACCTTACTTGTCCCTTTTTCCTAACGCCTAAGCCATAGAGAAGTCTGAGAAATTCATTAGAGAAGGAATTCATGTATTTCGAAATTAAAGATAAATCAGTATAACAGAAATTCAGTTGGCAAAATCAAGCTATGCAGATGGCGTAAATTAGTCAAATTCAAAAATTGTATCACATTTCAAATCAAATCATATAAATCCATATCAAAACATTTCAAATTTCAGAGTTTGGATATCAGAATACAGAAATCATACAAATATAAAAAAAACAAAAAGTGGAGACATGGCAATAACTCGGTATACATCATGTAGCAAAGATATCTCATAGGGATAATAAACAGACAGACGTATGGCCATAGTCCAAGTGGTCTACAGTGAACACTGATCAGGTGTCATCTGTAACCGCTGCAGACTGGATCAAATCACACAGCAATATAGTGTGCAGAATATATATATCATATATAGATACTGTAGGGTAACCCAAAGGTCACACTACATCCAAATACTACCGGATCCAAAATTATACAACAATTCAGATATCGCAAAATGATGGTTAGCCAGTGTCTCAAAACATAAGGTTTTCATAGTTCAAAGTTTTCAAATCAATAAGTAAAATTACACATATATTCATAAGAGTTCAAAAAGCAGATTTTCGGATCAAATCAGAATTATGTCCAAATATTCAAAATTTAGTAATTTATAAAATATATAAAGAAAATAGATTTCAGTGCCATAATTTGTAATAAATTCATAAAACTAATATTAAAATAGAAAAGTCACAAATCTTTAAAAGCATTAAATCAAATAAGCTTCTAGAAAAAAACTGAATTCCTTAGAAATTTCCTTCCTCTTAAAGAGTTTCATAAATTCCAATTGTCATGACTATTGTTTTTACAAAAATTTGGTAGCATAACAGTATAAATTTTCTAAAACCTCCTGCAAAGCTATAAGCTTTAAATTGACATGTATTTTGAAATGACAAAACTCAAGTAAGCTTAAAGCATTTTTCTACAATGTAAATTTGCTCAAAATGAACTCAATGATGGAAAATACTTTAAACAAATTTTTGAAATGTGATTTCAATTGAAAAAGTCAGGAAATACTCTTATAAAAGTGTTACAAGGTTTTGAACTGACTTAGAATCACACAAGCCATCAAATTGTCACAATTTGCAGCAAAAAAAGTACAAGAAATTATGAAGGATTGATCCCCTCTGTAGAGGAATCGATCCCTAAGTGGCAGAAAGTTTGGAACGCCTCTTGGAAAGCCTTTTGGAAATTTTGGATTGATCCCATATGGTAAGGAATCGATCCCTTTTTACGTAAACAGTGTCCAACAACTAGTTTTTGAGGGTTTCAACGGAGGATTAGCAATAAATGCTTCACCAACTGTTCCAATCAGTTGGGGGACTATAAATAGAGGTATTTATAAAGATTGGAGGTAGAACAAGCACTCAGAAATTCTCCAAGCTTCAAAAGACAAAATCAAATCTAAAAATTCATTCTTTATAACTCCATTTGTGTGAATTCTCATTGTACATCACCCATTCACTCAAACTTCTGATATTCGCGGGGTGTGTTACCCTTGTAAGAATTGTTATTGTAAGAGTGTGGGTAGTATTACAAGGAGAAAGGCTTAGAAGATTATTTCTAAGTCTTCAAGAGAAATTGTAAGAGGTCTCATCACACCTTGAAGTGGTTTGTAAGAATTCCAAAGGAAGAGTGGAAGCAATACCTTGACAAGAGGATCAAGGAGAGAGGACGTAGGCAAGAGATTGGTCGAACCTCTATAAATCTGTGTTTGCTTCTCTTTCCCTTACTTATTTACTGCATTTATTTTATTGTAGCCTTATTTGTTTTATTTGTGCATTAAGTGTTAGAAAAACCAAAAATTAGTAGAAAAACCGATTCACCTCCCTTTCGGTAGAGCCAACAATTGGTATCAGAGCTTGGACTTGAGAATCGATTAGGAGTAACTTGCTTCGAGTAGAAACGATCTAGATGGCTCAAACTAGTGTATTTACACCTTTGGTAGGAGAAGGACACTCTACGGTTAGGCCACCACTCTTCAATGGTGAAAATTATGCTTATTGGAAGACTAGGATGATGTTATTCATTCAAGCTAATGATTATGAAGTATGGATGATTATAGTTAAAGGTCTCATTGTCCCTATTAAGAAAGTAGATGGGGAGGATGTGCCAAAGAAAGAGGATGAGTGGGACACAAGCGATTTTAGAATGGCACAACTAAATGCTAAGGCAATGCACACACTATTTTGTGCATTATGACCAAATGAGTATAATAGAGTTTCACAATGTGAGAATACTAAACAAGTTTGGGATAAACTAGCCATTACACATGAGGGAACCACACAAGTTAAAGAAACTAAGGTAGGCATGCTCACTCAAGATTATGAATTATTTAAAATAAAGAGTGATGAATCTATTAGTGACATGTTTACTAAGTTTACTGACATTATAAATGGTCTTAAAGCCTTAGGAAAAACATATTCTAATGTAGAAATCGTAAAAAAGATCCTTAATAGCTTACCTAAATCATGGGAAGCTAAAGCTACAGCTATTAAGGAATCTAAGGATCCCCATACTCTTTCACTAGATGAACTCATCTCTACTCACCTATGAGATGAAGATCAAGAGGAATCAAAATCCTCCTAAGAAAGTTGGAGTAGTATTAAAATCAACCACGATTGAAGAATCAAAAGACGATCATGATGAGAGTGGTGATGATGAGGATTTAGAAATGGCCATGTTTGCAAAGAGGTTCAATAAATTCATGAGAATGAGAACTAGTGGAAATCTAAAAGACCCCTTAGGAGAGACTTTAACAAAGGAGAGACAAGTAGGAAAGAAAAGGATCAAATCATTTGTTATGAATGTAAAAAACCTGGTCACATTAAATTTGATTGTCCTTTTTATAGAAAACAAAATGGAAGGAAACCAAAGAAGAAGGCAATAATGGCTACATGGAGTGATAGTGACTGCTCCGATGAAGAAAATGTAGAAGATAAAGTAGCCAACCTTTGCTTTTTGGCTATTAAAGATGAAAAGGTAAAAACTAACTCATTTGACACTAATGAATATACATTTGATGAATTATAAGATGCATTTGATGAGTTAGCAAATGGTTTGAGTGCATGAATATGAAATATAAGAAAATGATTTCAAAATTGAAAAAGGAAAATGAAATGCTCATGAATGTCAAATTAGAATGTGAAAAGAAATTAGAAAATGCAAATCTAGAAAAAGAAGAATTAAGTAAAAAGAACCTTAACTTACAAAATTCTTTTTCTAGATTTTATATGGGTCAACAAAAACTTGATCATATGCTAGAGACCTAAAGAGCATTCTTTGATAGAGAAGGAATAGGCTACAATGCATCAAACAAAGAAACTCGTCCTAAAAACTTTCTTGTTAAAGATAGAAAAATTGTATTATATACCTCATGTAATAAACTAGGACACTCAACACAAGCATGCACATCTAGGAAGACCATTATTAGAGGAAAAATAGTTATTAAGATTTGGGTGCCAAAGCATGTTTTAAATTCAAGTGATGAGTTATTAAAAATGAAATGGATCCCTAAAGGATCAAAAATTATTAGTACTAACTCACAAAGACCTAAAAAATTTAGGTACCTAAGATAAAAGTTTGATGTATTTGTGTATAAGAGGAAGAACATTGCTACAAGGCTAAGTCCAAGGAGCATTGGTACCTTGATAGTGGATGCTCAAGACACATGACCAATTATAAGAGCCAATTCAAGTTCTTAAAGCCTAAAAGTGGTGGAGAAGTCACATTTGGAGACAACTCCAAAAGACAAATTGAAGGAATTGGCTCAATTGGTAACTCTTCCTCAACTATTGAAAATGTTTTGTATGTTAGAGGTTTGAAACATAATTTGCTTAGTATTAGTCAATTGTGTGATAAAGGTTTTAAAGTTATGTTCGATGCTTTGTGTTGTAATGTTGTTAATGCTAAAACTAATCAAATTATTTTTATTGGACATAGACAAGAAAACATTTACATTGTTAATTTAGATGAGCTAAATAGCAAAAATGTATGCTTTATGGCCACTAGAGAGGATGAACCTTGGTTATGACATAGAAGACTAGGTCATGCTAGCATGCATGTTTTATCTAAATTAGCCATAAGAGACTTAGTGGTAGGTTTACCTAAGCTTCAATTTGAAAATGATAAAATTTGTGAGGCTTGCGTAAGAGGAAAACACAAGAGAATATAATTTAAATCTAAAAACTGTGTTACAACCTCTAGGTCACTTCAACTCTTTCACTTAGATCTTTTTAGACCAACTAGAACCGCTAGTTTAGGAGGAAAACACTATGGTTTTGTCATAGTTATGACTACACTAGGTTCACTTGGGTGTTCTTTTTAAGTGTGAGAAATAAAGTCTTAAAGAAATTCATTATCTTTTCAAAACTTGTTCAAAATGAAAAAGGTTACTCTATTACTAGCATTAGGAGTGATCATCGAAAAAAATTTTGAAAATCTTGGTTTTGATACATATTGTAATGAAAATGATATTAGTTATAACTTTTCAGCTCCTAGAACTCCTCAACAAAATGGGGTAGTTGAAAGGAGAAATAGAACTTTAGAAGAAATGGCTTGAACTATGCTTTGTGAAAACAATTTACCAAAATATTTTTGGGTTGAAGCTATAAACACTGCATATTTTGTTATAAATAGAGTTATGGTTAGGCCTATTTTAAAGAAAACCCCTTATGAGCTTTATAAAGGAAAAAGGCCTAACATAGGCTATTTTCATCCATTTGGCTGCAAATGTTTTGTTTTGAATAATGGAAAAGATAACTTAGGAAAATTTGATGCAAAAAGTGATGAAGGCATTTTTCTTGGTTATTCTACAAATTCTAAGGCATATAGAGTTTTCAATAAAGGAACACTTATTGTAGAAGAATCAATTCATGTGATTTTTTATGAGTCAAATACCTTTAGTAGAATTAATCTTGATGATGAAGTAGAGATATTTGATGAACCCATAATTGATCCATCTCAAGATAAAGATGTTAGAGACCAATTAGAAGATCTTGATAAAAATAAGAAATAGGAGTTATTGGAACAAGAAATAATTGAGAAAGAATCAAGATGTCCTAGAGAACTTGGTTATGTAAAGGATAATAACATTGCTGGAGATCCAAATATAGGTGTTAGAACTAGGTCAACCTATAGAAACATATGTCAACATGTAGCTTTTGTGTCACAATTTGAGCCAAAAAATGTGCATGAGGCCTTGAAAATTGAAAATTGGATTATGGTCATGCAAGAGGAATTAAATCAATTTGAAAGAAGCAAAGTATGGACACTAGTGGAAAGACCTAAGGATTATCCAATTATTCGAACTAAATGGATATTCAAGAATAAGATGGATGAGAATAGCATAATTGTTATAAAAAAAGCTAGACTAGTGGCTTAAGAATATAGGCAAGAAAAGAGGGTAGACTATGATGAAACATATACTCCGGTAGCTAGATTAGAAGCCATTAGAATGCTACTTGCCTTTGCATGCTACAAAGATTTTAAACTATATCAAATGGATGTTAAAAGTGACTTTTTAAATGGTTACATAAATGAAGAGGTCTATGTTGAACAACCTCTCGGTTTTGAAAATCTAAAGTTTTCTAACTATGTTTTCAAACTATCAAAAGCTTTATATGGATTAAAACAAGCTCCTAGAGCTTGGTACGAAAGACTTTCAAAGTTTTTGATTGAAAAAGGTTTTGCAAGAGGCAAAGCAGACACAACCTTGTTTATCCAATCTAAGGGTAGTGACTTATATGTAGTTCAAATTTATGTGGATGATATCATTTTTGGATCTACAAATGAGTCATTGTGTAAAGATTTCTAAAAATTAATGCAAGGTGAATTTGAGATGAGTATGATGGGAGAGCTAACCTTCTTTCTAGGACTTCAAGTTAAACAATGCAAAGAGGGTATTTTTATAAATCAAACTAAGTATACTAAAGATTTGCTCAAAAGATTTGGAATAGATGAGTCTAAACCTTACTCCACTCCAATGAGCACAAATATCAAGCTTGATAAGGATGAAGGAGGAAAGTGTGTAAACACTAAACTATATAGGTCTATGATTGGTTCATTGCTATATCTCATTGCTAATAGACCCGATATAAGTTTTTGATTGAAAAAGGTTTTGCAAGAGGCAAAGCAGACACAACCTTGTTTATCCAATCTAAGGGTAGTGACTTATTAGTAGTTCAAATTTATGTGGATGATATCATTTTTGGATCTACAAATGAGTCATTGTGTAAAGATTTCTAAAAATTAATGCAAGGTGAATTTGAGATGAGTATGATGGGAGAGCTAACCTTCTTTCTAGGACTTCAAGTTAAACAATGCAAAGAGGGTATTTTTATAAATTATGCTAAGAATACTAAAGATTTGCTCAAAAGATTTGGAATAGATGAGTCTAAACCTTACTCCACTCCAATGAGCACAAATATCAAGCTTGATAAGGATAAAGGAGGAAAGTGTGTAAACACTAAACTATATAGGTCTATGATTGGTTCATTGCTATATCTCATTGCTAATAGACCCGATATAATGTCTAGTGTGTGCTTGTGTGCTAGATTTCAATAATCTCCTAGAGAATCACACTTACAAGTTGTAAAAAGAATCCTTAGATAGCTTTAAAACACCTCTTCTTAGGACTTTGGTATCCTAAAGATTCTACTTTTGCTCTCCATGCTTATTCCGATGCGGATTTTGGTGAATGCAAAGTTGATAGGAAAAGCACATCAGGAACTTGTCAATTCTTAGGAAATAGGCTCATTTCATGGTTCTCTAAGAAACAAAATAGTGTAGCTCAATCCGCAACCAAAGCTGAATATATTGCTTCCGGAAGTTGTTGTGCTCAAGTATTGTGGATTAAACAACAAATAAGTGACTATGGAATAGAAATGAATCAAGTTCCCATCAAATGTGACAACACTAGTGCTATCAATCTTACCGAAAATCCCATCCAACACTCTAGAACTAAGCACATTGAGATTAGACATCATTTTATAAGGGATCATGTGCAAAATGGTGATATAGTTCTAGAGTATGTAGATACCTTGCACCAATTAGCTGATATCTTTACAAAACCCTTAGATAAAGAGCGATTTTGCACACTTATAGATGAACTAGGTCTCATGAATGCTCCCTAAATTAAATTGATTTTTAATGAATGGATTAAGTTGGTTGTGATGATTGCAAGTAAGAAATTTAGAAAATGTATTAACCACTTGCTGTTCATAACCTTAACTTGCCATATTGTTATTAGTCTTTAGGATGAATTGTTGAAATATGTATGTTTGATCATGTTAAATCCTTATCTTTCAGCTTCATCAACTGAAACTCACTTCTCATGCCAAAATGATTTTTAATGTTTCTTTTTTTGCATGTTTCAATAATTTTCTACATATTCTGGTCTTTTTCAAGTCAATTATCATGCTTTCCAAGTAGCTCAAACCTGGTTTTGATTTTAAAATAATAAAAATGCATAAGTTGTTTTGTTTTCAAATCATTTTTATGCATCAAAACTAAGGCAATTGACTGAGAGGACAATTCTTCCAAAAATAGGAGTGATTCTCAAGTCATACAGGCTAAAATCTAGGTTTCTGCTATGAGGGATCGATCCCAATTACCATGGGATCGCTCCCATAGCATCAGAATAATCAGGGGGGCTCTCGGGTTTGAAGGGATCAATCCCTTCCTATAGAGGATCGATCCCCTCAGACTAGATCACAATTCGTGGCTTTTATAAAGTGTTGGCCTCCCTTCTCTTGGTTACTATTCATCTTCCCCTTTTACAGAAACATCCTTCCTCCATTTTCCTTTCACCAAAACTTCAAGATCTCCTTCATTTCTTCACCAAATCACATCATTTTTTCATCATTTCTCATCTTTTTTTGATCTCTTTCACTTTTCCTCATCCTTTCACATCAAAACCTCATCATTCTTGATTTCCTTTCTTCTCCCTTGTGTTCATCACTATTCACGCCCAATATTTCAATTGTAAGTATTTCTTCACTAATTTTCATCAATTTTTCTTGCATTTCTCGTTTATTTCATCGTATCTTGTTAACCCATTTCAAATTTCTGCATATATTTTCATTCCATCTTGTTTTTCATTTTACATAAAACCCATGTTTTTTGTCTAACTTCTAGTGTTCATAACTTAGAATCCCTTTAATATTTCAGCATCATTCTTTCATCAAAGTTGTTGATTGCATATTGCTCTGTGATTTTGTGCTGATTGGTTAGGCTTATATTCCCTCATCCACTCATCCATACTCTACCAAACTTGTGCTCACCACCTATTCGACAGAATACCTCAGAGACCTTCACTCTATCATAATGGCTCCTAAAATGAAACACGCTGCTCCGAAACAGAAAGCCCCTGCTTCTTCCTCCTCTTTCGTTCCAACAGCCTTTAATCGCTGCTTTCGCAATGCGGAAGAGAAAACTCGTTTTCACACCAAATTCACCAACATGCGCATCAAACATTGGCACCCAATTGATTTTGGATTCCTCGAATCAATTGGATTTCCATACTTAGCCAAATTCGATTCTTTTCGCTGGACAAACTTTCTAAAAATTAACACTCCAATGCCTTGCAACATTGTTCGAGCGTTCTTCTCCAACGCCGAACTAATCATAAGTCCCAATGATCCATGCAAAGTTATAGGAATTCACTCATTCATCATGGGAAAGCATATCAAAGTCACCGAACAATCACTCTCCCATGCTTTCGGCATTCGCGAAGGAGGCCTTACTTATGAAATTGTCGAGGTTCCTTTAGAGTTCGTCATTCATGATAAGTGTGCTAGTGATCTTCCAATTTTTGCACGTCTCTTACACATCATCATCTCATGGAATCTCCATCCACTTGGCACAAAATATTCTCAAGTTCGTAGGCTCGACAGGTTTTGGCTTCATCATATACACTCACCTGATGGTTATCAACTTGATCTCCTTCACTTCATTCTTCAAGATTGGGTGAAAATCGTCCGAGGTAAAGTCAAGTCTATTGTCTATCCTCAGCCATTGACTTACTATCTGTGTAATAGTCTAAGTGTACATTTTTACACAATATTTACTAGTTTTTTACATATTTTTACTGGTTGGGCCGTCTGCGATGCCTTTAACACTTGATCATTAACAGTAATAAATAGTAAACATTTATTCAATAAATTCAGAATATAAAAATTTTTACAATATTCCATACACTTTACATCACCTGTTTTTATTTTACAATAATGTAGTACTGTATACAAGTGTCTAAATATATAAGAGAAGTGATTGTACCTTTAAATTTCAATGCTCTTTGTCCCAGTGGACTACTTGCAGCTATATTTATCTGAGGAAGCCATCAAATAATCCTCGTAATTAATCTGAAAAATTTGAAAGTAAAGGGTGAGCGAACCACATGCTCAGTAAAGGAGTCGTATGCTGTTGATATAATGAAAACTATATGCCGTAAAACATTTATTTCTTAATGGTGTACTAAGCACAGTAGGGAAGGATACTATAGTCGACCGGGAAATCCAGATGGAGCATGAAAGGTACTTTGAAATACTTGTCTTATCCCGAAAACCCAGAGCAACTTTAGAGAGTAATAAATAAATTGTTTTATTTCAAAACAATTTCCTTCTCTTTTCTCATAATTATGAAAATGGCATAGACCATTTTATTATATCACTTCAGTACACCAATTTCCAAAACACATGACAATATAATGATAAAATAATAGTTACAGTAAACAGTCTTTTCAGTACAGTATTTTATAAATATCCACCTCACTGGATAACAGTTTAGTAATTATTTCTATTTAAGAAATAATTTTCAATGTATTCTTTCTCGATAACAGTAATTTCCTTTCAGTTTAGTAAACAGTATTTTTTACAATTCAGTTCAGTAAACAGAAATCAGTAGGTTTCATTTCAGTAAACAGTAATCAGTAACTTTCCATTCAATAAATAGTAATCAGGAGCTACTAGTACAAAAATCAGTAATCAGTAGCTTTTAGTTCAATAAACAATAATCAGTAGCTACCAATTCAGTAAACAGTATCTCTCAGTACAGTACAGTTTAGTAAAAAAGCGTTTTGGTACAGTTCAGTCCAATAAACAATAATTCACAGTGCAATACAATAAACAGGATTCAATAAATCCCTCTAGTAACAGTAATCAGTAAGTTAAGACTAGGCATCACCCTACAATTAAATCATGCTATCATCGTCCACTAAGGGACACAGTAATCATCCCCTAAGGGACACAGTATATAGTGAGATCTATGGCCATGATCTATAGGGTGTCCTCGGTGTACACTTGCCAGGTGACATCCGGGACACTGATAAATGGTGGGTCAATCAGTCACGTGACAGTAACAGTAACAGCATGATGCATGAAACTCGAGGCCTAAGTCTCAAAACAGTATAAAAACCATATCATAACCTTTATGGATCTTATTTAAAGTAATTTGAAATATTTCATGTTTATCCATAAGGCTCACAATTTTAAATATCATCACCTTTATGGAAATTTTAAATTAAATAAAATCAGTATGTAGTTCCATAAAGGTATAAAAATTCATTTCTTTCCCATAAATATACCTTTAAGGAGTTTAATTAAATTAAATCATTTATTTCAATTATTACTCCCGGAAAGGTATTTATTCCCATTTTCACATACCGTAAATCAATCGGTAAATATTCATGTATCAAGTGAGAAAGTAAGTAAATATTCAATTTGAATATTTAATATCATATAAAATAAATCAAATTCTCACTTTAATAAAAATATAAAACATGAATATTTAATTTCTCATAACTTTCTCATAATTTCCAATTTATGGAAAATTGGTGGAAATTATATTTAAATTTCCATTTTAAACCATTTCATGCTTCTAAAATATTTTATAATATTTTAGAATATTTTTGGAAATTTTTCTGACAGCATAACAGTTGCAGATTCCAAACCTCCTGCACACAAGCACAGTTTATAAACCAGCTTTTCAACCACAGCATCTTTGCATGTTTTAAACCAAATCATTATTCCAATATTTCCATAAAATTTAACTTGATAAAACATACATTTCATTATATCACTACAACTCACACACTCCCCCCTTACTAGTCTTATGAAGTTGAGCTTCTCGGTTACGTTAACCAAATTCCGTCAACCTGGGCTGCAAAATAATTTTATCAAAGATTATTAAAATTCTTCTTCTTATTTTTAAGCCACTGATATTCAAAAATGCAGCCACCAACATCATATTATAAGCACAAGCAGTATAAATTATACTGGTGCTAAAGCTCAACTTGTTCATTCAAGTTTCTTTTTCGATTTTAATTTCACCAATTCTTCTCTTTTAATTTCTATAATTATTCCTTACCAAAACCCCTAATTTTTCAGCATATTTTGTGCCTCCAAGTGTCATGGCCGAATCCCTTAATGGCCATGGTCATTGACTTTTCAACATTTTTCTTCTATTTTCTTGTTTTCCATTTGGTTCTTTATGGTTCACGGGTACATTCCTTTCCTTCTATTTGCATGAAACCACAATTTCTTTCATCCTTTCGTGCCAATCGAACCTTCCCAAAATTTGTCAAATTTGGATTCTTTATCCTTTCCAATTTCCAAGTTTCCTTTTTATTTTTTTTATACTCTATCATTTATTAATAATTTATTTTCGCTATCACGGATTTACGAAAATACGGTGTACAGTATTATAAAATCGGGTCTCACAATCTGCTCGACCAAGGCATAGACTGCTCGTGTAAAGTTGGTGTCCTTCCTGAATCAAATACCACCATCAATCTCACCACCATGCATAACCTTGGGTGGTATTCCCATCAGCGAGGTGATACTGTAGTATGGGAAAAGAGCCATGGTCAACCTACATTTCCCGAGCAAGATAGCGAAAAGGAAGCTCCTACCGAACCTTCTTCTTCTGCACCTTCAGGATCCACTTCGGCTTCTCTTGACCAGATCATGCTATCGCTTCAAAACTTACAGCAGACTGTTACTCAACGCTTTGATAAGCTCGATGCTCGCCTCGACACCATGGAGGAGACACAAGCTGCTTTATTCAATGAAGTCCAAGACATTCGCATGCAGCAAGAGGACTTCATTAAGCAGTATCACTTGACATTTCCTAGGCGCCATTGACTAGACTCTTTCTGCTTTTTATGACTTATGTTTCGGACTTGATGTTTATTTGTTTGTTGTGAACTTTCTTAGTTATGTTTGCTTTTATCTTTTCTTAGCTGTATGAACTGGTGTGTTCGTAGACTCTTTGCACCATGTATGTTTATGGCATGGTTTATGTTTATGATTATGGCTTTCTCTTGGTTTTCCTTTTATGCCATATGTTTCTATTTTTATATGTTCCTATCTATACCATTACATTATTGCTTTAAATTGACTTATACCTCTGACCATTTCTCTTTATGTCATCATATTTGTTCTAATTCTTGATATGACAAAAAGGTGCAGAATTAATGGGGTAAATTTTTCATGCATAAATTGAGGGGGAGCAAAATATTTTTCCATGTATAAATTGAGGGGGAGCAAAGCAAAATGATTTTCATGATGTCAAAATTATAAGCAAACTTATCTTAAGCAAATTTACCTTAAGTTTTTTCATATAAAAAAAGGAGAGATTGTTAGCTTTAAATTCACATGTATTTTGAAATGACAAAACTCAAGTAAGCTTAAAGCATTTTTCTACAATGTAAATTTGCTCAAAATGAACTCAATGATGGAAAATACTTTAAACAAATTTTTGGAATGTGATTTCAATTGAAAAAGTCAGGAAATATTCTTATAAGAGTGTTAGAAGGTTTTGAATTGACTTAGAATCACAAAAGCCATCAAATTGTCTCAATTTGCAGCAAAAGAAGTATAGGAAATTATGAGAGAGGGGATCGATCCCTAGGTGCCAGAAAGTTTGGAACGCCTCTCGGAAAGCCTTCTGGAAATTTTAGATCGATCTCATATGGTAAGAGATCGATCCCTTTTTACTAAATACTGTCCAACGGCTAGTTTTTTAGTGTTTCAACAAGAGGATTAGCATTAAATGCTTCACCAACCATTCCAATCAATTGGGGGACTATAAATAGAGGTATTTATGAAGATTGGAGGTAGAATAAGCACTCAGAAATTCTCCAAGCTTCAAGAGACAAAATCAAATCTGAAAATTCATTCTTTGTAACTCCATTTGTGTGAATTCTCATTGTACATCACCCATTCACTCAAACTTCTAATATTCAAGGGGTCTCTTACCCTTGTAAGAATTTTAATTGTAAGACTGTGGGTAGTATTACAAGGGGAAAGGCTTAGAAGATTATTTCTAAGTCTTCAAAAGAAATTGTAAGAGGTCTCACCACACCTTGAAGTGGTTTGTAAGAATTCCAAAGGAAGAGTGGAATCAATACCTTAACAAGAGGATCAAGGAGAGAGGATGTAGGCAAGAGATTGGCCAAACCTTTATAAATCTGTGTTTGCTTCTCTTTCCCTTATTTACTGCATTTATTTTATTGTAGCCTTATTTGTTTTATTTGTGCATTAAGTGTTAGAAAAACCAAAAATTAGTAGAAAAACCAATTCACCCCCCTCTCGGAAGAGCCAACAAAAGCAAACACAATTTATAAAATCCAATGTAGTTGATTTTAAATCCACTTCAGTATCTCTTACGTTCCTTATACATTCTTTACCTAAAATCGCAACACAGCTTATCCGAATCAATCCAAGAATCAGAATACCGTAGCAAGCGTAATACCACCCAATCTCCAACTCACTCCTAGACTGTAGGAAATCATTAAAACAATTTAATTCTCAAAATTACCTTCGCATAATATTTATAAGTCCTAGAGATATCTCAAAATTCCAATACAGTAGCAATTCAGTCCTACATAGCGCTAAAACTATAACTATTACCAAATCACCTTTGTTTTCAAATCGACTTCACCAGCAGTCTTATATTATTTTATACATTATTTTAGAACCATTTTTGTATCAAATGGAGCATGGTTTCCCACACCCCTTCACATGGCCGAATACACACTCACACACATCAGTAAGTTTCATGCCATTCTAACACCATATTCATTCTCATAATTTCTACATTGTTCCTACATCCATTTAGCATGAAAAACCACACTTTCCTATGATAAACCCTTGAGGCCGAAATCCTACAAGCATCATCCTAAGGAATTTTCATCAATCTAAGGCTATACATAGTCTTTACCAACTTAAAATAACAACATATGTTCAAAGAAACAACAACCAAATTTTGAATCTTGTCCTTACCCATTTGGCTAAAACTTAGAGGAAGGATTTCACCCACCAAATGGCCTCTCCCAAGCTTGATTCCAAGATATGTGATAGAGGAGAGTGAGAAACGTGGAGATGGTGAAGAAACGTGGAGATGGTGAGAAATGAAAGAGTGGTCGGCCAAATGTGAGGTAGATGAGTGAAATATCTCAAATTTTTTAATTATTAAAGTCATAACGTAGCAGGGTAACTATGCTTGCATAGTTACTTTCACTTACTCATATTTGTATTTGTTTATTCATTATAATTTCCATTCATTTCTCTATTATTTGTTTATTCATTATAATTTCCATTCATTTCTCTAAAAATTGTAAGGATGGCAAGAAAGGAAAGAGTATGGCCAGCAAAATGTGAGGAAAATGAGATAAATATATTGTACTTTTAATATTTAAGTGATAATTGTAGTGGAATTACTAATTATCAATAGTTACTTCCTTTTAACTCATAAATATATATTATATTCATGATATTTGATATTTCTTTTCTTAGAAAAATGTGAGAATGGTGAAAGGAAGGGAGTGTGGCCGTAAAGCATGAGGATGAGATGAAAAATATCAACATATTTTAATATTAAAGTGATAAATGCAGTGGCATAATTATACATGAATAGTTATACCACTAACTTATGAAAATATATATTTATTCATAATATTTTTGTACTTTTAATTACCTTATTATTTCCCATGTTATTTTAATCATTTATTTTTTATATATATATATATATATTATAAATAATGGTTAAATTCTCATTTCTAAAGTAGGGTGGCCAGCCATGCATGTGAATTTACTAAAATGCCCTTCCTAATTACATTAATACCAATTATGTCTTAACCGTTGCTAAATTATTTAAACTATTTAATTTAATTTTCAAATATTTCTATTTACTTATGGAATATATTTATTTAATATAATATAGTTAAGAATTTGACTTTTAATGGAATTTGACCGTCAAAATGCAAAACTACTAAAATACCCCTAATTAGCGTTTTAAGGCATTTCTATGTGATTCAGTCTACAATCTGAAACTAAGTAAGATATCTTCACATAAGAGTTCAATGATCATATTTTGTAGATCTAAAGTCAAATCACGTTGACCTTTATTCAAAATTTAAGTTTTCCGACCTAAGGTTAAAATCATTATTTTTCACATTTTTGGCACGTTTCCCAAAACATATACAATACGAAAGGATTTGAGATGCGGATTCTTACCTTTTATATATTTAGCCCAAAATATCATTATTATGAAGTCCAGTGTCCTTCAAATCATAAGAAATCACACCACATAACAAAATGCATTAGCAATCCATATCTTACATCCTTCTTAAATTCTCAATTATTTGAATAAAAATACAACAAAATATTTTTTACTACTAAATTATTTATTGCATTAACCTAACATTTCTTTATCTCAATAACTCATAGGTAGAACTTTTTTATATAGAAGATTCTTTTATACACTAATTAGACATGCTTTTAATTCTATTAAAATTTCTGGAACCAATATGTGAGTGTTTTTTATTTAAAAAAATGTTTTAAAAGGAAGAAAAAAATTATCTTATTAAATCTATTCATAAATTTATATTATAGGATTAGATTTTGGCACACTCATTACGTGGGTGAAATTCAAACAAATACTATAAAAAAAATTATTTGATTAAAAAAAATTACTTGATGAATAAAGTGATTAGTTTTTTAATCACGTGAAAATGAAAAAAAAAAGAAAAAAGAAAGACATTATTATCATCATCATCATCATCATCATCAATTCAATTGATTTTTTTTGTGTAAATCACAGGTATTCTTATATGTTTTAACAATCTGAGATTAATTCTGCTCGAGGTTTCGTCACAATTAAGGCTAACATAAAATAGCAAAATTTTTCAAGTATTCATATAACAGATAAGTAGGTTTAAACCATGCATAAAGATTTCCGTAAAGTAAAAACACCCATATTATTTACGTAGGATACTACTTTTAATTTTATTATTTATTTGTTTTTAAAAATTATAATGTTCTGAATTGGTAAACTATTAATAGCAATCTTAAAATAATATTTTGATATTTTAAAAATTATTAGCATAAATTTTCCTTTTTTATTTTGAAAAAAAAAGTTTGAACCAGAAATGGTAAAAAAAAAACAAATTATCATGCATCACTGTTTCTAATGTTCGCTGTGTGTTCATTAACAACGAAACTGGCCCATAGAGTTGTTAAATGGGCTTGGGTCGAGTAGGTTTTTGTGAGTCACCTATTTATGTGTCTTAAACCAATCTAAATAGGTTAGTTGGCATATTTTAGAGGCCTACAAAAAAAATAAAATCATAGCTTTCATTTGTTTGTTCAGTGGGCTAAAGAGATAGGCCTGCGAACCAAATAAATCAAAGACAAAAATCTTTTCTCTTGACAAAGGCTAAAAAGAGGTCTTGAGTTAGTAACAAGAAAGAGGTTTTAAAATTTTAAGATTTTAAGTTCGAGTTTTATAGAGTATGAGTTCGAGTTAGTTTATTTGTTATTTGTTTAGTTTATTATTATCATTTGTATTTATCAATTTATCAAATTATCAGTTCATGAAATGTAATATGTTGACAAATACTCTAGAGTTTTTTTATAATTAGTGGTTGAGAGATGAGGTTACTTAGGTTGGATTTCAGCCCTTACAGATTCACATCATTCCAACAAATTTAAAGTTTCTAAAATTCTCTTCTAATTAATAAACATTCATATAATCCACAAAATAACATATATCACCAAAAGAGCTCTAACCGGCTAGCTGTAACAATGGGTAAAGGACTCGAGGTAAAAGACATTAGTTTTTTTTATAATTGTGGAATCTCAATAAGAGACCGCAGACTTTTAGATATTCCAACATGAATAATATGCATAGCATAACAATACCCATTGTTACAAAATAGCTGCATGACTGCTAAAGCTGTTATATATATATATATATATATATATATATATATATATATATAGGTTTTTACTTTAGGCAAATAAAAGGCGGCATTGTTTGGTCGAAGATCAAAATCCAATTAATGGGTTTAGTGTTAAAATAAAAACAAAAAGACATGGGCCACATGGTGAAATGACCTTGGCCATTGAGTTTGCTTTTCGTTTAATTAGTCAATTAGGTCTTAGGTTTTTTTTTTTGTTTAATTGAATCATGGTAACTTCCATGTGGGAATAGTAATGTGTCCCTTATAAATAGGTATTGGGCACTATTTGATTCAAATAAATAAAATTAAGAGAATATATAATCAGATTCGAATAGAATTCAGATAATAAAATTATTACTAGTAACGAATTCAGATAATTATCTTTGGGTATCTGGTATCCACTATCCAAACTCAATTATAATATGATATTTATATTTTTATATATAAATTATTTATAATTAATGTTATATTTAATTAAATTAATTCATTACATATTATAATTATGATTTTTAACTTTAATTTATTTTTATGAGTTAAATTAAATTTTATTAATTTAATTTTTTTAAATAAGTTATTCTAAAATTGATTTTAAATTTAAATTTAAAAGTTAAACTTTGAGTTAATAAATAAGTATTTAACGGGTTTGGACAATTAATATGTATTTTAATATTATCGAGTGAGGATTCGAGTAACACAAATCAAAATAATTGAGTTCAGGTATTATGAAAATTAATCCAATTAAGATTTGACTATTTCAAAATTAACATGTACTCATCCTGTTTACACTCTTAATCCTATGTCATAACAATAGCCATTAGATAAAAAAACATATCAATTTGTGGACAAACGAATTTGGCTGTGAGGATCACAGCTCAAACAATTTGGTTCTAATTCTACTCGCATTTAAATAGATTCATTTTAAAAATCCTAACATTAAAAACAAAATGTGTCAGCAGATTAATTTGCGAACTCAAAACTTGTTTGAACAACCCTCAATTAACCCAGTCGGAGAAAAAGGATGGGCCGGGGAGCATTACATCTGTAGCCAAACGCGTCGTTTAATGATTGGTCAGATAAACAAAACCAAAAAGTCAATCTCGAAGGATTTTTTTTTTTTTTGAGCAAACTCGAAGGAATTAAATGGCAAGAAAGTTCTTGGTTAATGGTTAGAACTTCATTAATCCTTCAGTCACAGTCACCGGGAAATTTAATAAACAAAAAAAAAGAATCAGATAAATTTTATTACACGTAAATGGATTCGTTAAATTAAAATGAAAATTTTCATAAAAATTGGAACAAGCTTTTTTAATTTTCTTTTTATTGTAATAAAATTAGAAATTTCGTGAACTAGATTTAATAAGGTTTTGGATCCGTGGCTTTACTTCTGTCAAGTCGAGAGAAAGCGCGTGTGGTAAATGCGTTTGAGGATCTGTCGCAGAAAGAGAAGAAGAAACAACGATGGTGAGCTCTGCTTACTCGTGATTCTCTTTCCTAATTAGATCTCTAAATTCCTCTCCGTTTTTACTTTTCTGTTTGTTTCTCGAGAAAAAAAAGTTCCTTCCAACTTGGAAAAAAACCTTCATGCTTCTTTTATCCAATTTTTTGAAGTCCGTATGCTTCGAAAAGTTTCAAAATCTTATTTCCTTTGCTGCTCATGATTTTATCGATTCCTTGTTTTTTCTCTGTACTTTTCTAATTGGTGCTAAAAAAACACTGCATTCATTTCTTATTTTTCTATTTTTTTTCGTGATTTTCTATCTATTTCGGAGGTTAAATAATTAAATTTAAATTTATTATTTCTTTTTTTTTTTGCGGAAAATATTTTTATAAGAAACTCTTATTTATGCTTAATTACTCAAAATTCAGAGATGAAAAAAAAAAAATAGTTTAACATTGCATAGGGTAAAGTCTTCTCAGCTGCAGTTACTTTAATGAAGGTTAAATTTTAAAGCTTCAAATGTTAAAGCTTTAGATATTTTATAAATTATTTTAATTAGTAGCAGAACTTAAAGTAACATAAATTAAGGGCTTGGTATATAAATTACTTTAAAAGGAAATTGGTATTTAATATGCTTAAAAAGAACCATGCTTTACTGCTTTCACGAATTTTAATGCTTATTTGTAGGATTAAGAAAATGGATAAATTTGGGTATTTCTTGTACTTTTGTGTTTTTAGATTCTTAGTTTGAACAAAGACCATACCGGAAGAAGAGGAAGCTAAGAATTTTTTTTTTTGAATTAAGAGTAACTTTGTTTTATTTATTTATTTAATATTTTTTGTGAGATTAGTGTTTTTAAAACCCCGCCTAAAAGATGTTTCTGGTAAAAGTCTGGTATTTTAGTTGCTTTTTTTGGTCCATTTTGATTGAGCCTTTTCTTTTATGAGAATTTTCTTTTCTTGCTTTGTGCTTTTCGGTCTATCTCATCTGTTCTTCTTTTCTTACTTTCTTATATATCAAGTATTGTCAGTTTCGAGTTTATAAAACTTAAGGTGTTTTTGCTTTGATTTTGCAGTTGGTGCATACGTGTGGATGATCTGTAATCGGCATTTTAGCAAGTCACAATTGTAATTTATGGAACCATTCTGGAGGATAAGTTAATTCTTTTTGGAGGCTTTTAGGAGTGCTGGGAGTAAATGTCGTTCCGAAGTATAGTTAATGATGTGAGGGATGCCTTCGGGAGCTTATCTAGGCGTAGTTTTGAGGTGAGGTTGCCTGGTCATCATAGGGGAAAATCTCATGGCTCAGTGCTTGAGTTGCACGATCAGCCTGTAGTCATCCAGAATAGCCGCTGGGCAAGCCTCCCGCCTGAGCTGTTGTGTAATGTGATCAAGAGATTGGAAGTTAGTGAGAGTACGTGGCCTGCTCTTAAGCATGTTGTCACTTGTGCTGCAGTATGTCGGTCATGGAGGGAAATGTGCAAGGAAATTGTTAGATGTCCTGATTTCTCTGGACAAATTACCTTTTTGGTTTCTCCGAAGCAGGTCAGTTCTCTAAATTCTTTATGCCCTTCTGTCCTGCTAACAAGAAATATTTGTTGGATGATTGGTTGATGAACTGATTAATAATGTGCTTGTTAGGCTTCTTGGTGGCAAAACCGTTTTACTTTTGATATAAATGTGTGTACACATGTTTTAACTTCTAGAGCTGAATTTTCTATTATATACAGTGGTGACTGAAAAAGTTTTCTTTTGTTTATCAATTACAGCCTGGGCCGAGGGATGGAACCATGCAATGCTACATTAAGAGAGACAAAACTAATTTAACTTATCACCTTTTCCTTTGCCTTAGTCCTGGTAATTCTATGACTTGCAATCATTCTTCCTCTTGTTCCCTCTGAAAATTTCTAATGAAAGATGAACGTAATGTGCAATAAAATATATGTTTTAGTAGGATGGAAAGTTTTTCTCTACCTTTAGGCCTACATTTCTTCGGCTATACATAACCTTGTAAATCTGCTTCTTGCATTGTCTTGCTGACTCCTCCAGTCTAGCTAGTTTTTAAATATTTTGGAAATTCTAGAGGGTAAATGGCTACTTCTGATTCTAAAGGTCCTGATGCATTTTTATCAAATTTAGAGTCGTTCAATTCCAAAGTTGAGAGTGTGTTGGAAAAATTGATTATTCAAACATTTGAGCCGTCTATTGAACATTACTGTGATGGAATTCCCCTGTATAACTGATTGCTACACATCCAATTATTATTTCGGTAACTGCATGATTTTTTTTCTTCGCATTAACTAGTTTGGTTCCAGGTATAAATGATATAGGGTTTTGAGTAGATTTTCTGTTGGCAACCTATATGATCTGTGGCTAAGCTCTGTTGCTCAAATAGAATGTCTGTTGTGACATTCATGTTTGAAGTTTATTTGCAAGTTGTTTACTTTAAACTTTCAATAGCCATGTATGTTAGGATTAAAGCCCTATTTTCAGATAGCAATAATAATTAAGTACGAAGAAAAATTGGAACACACAAGATTTATATTGCTTCACTATCAACATAAGAGCTACGTTTACTTGCTGCTGCTACAGAATTTTTACCATGAAGAATGCCATATTACAGCACGTGATAACATGCCTTAAACTATCAGCCCTTTAAATATAGCATAATTATAGCAACCAAATTACAGGTGCAAAAAAAAAAAAAAAACCTTAATATTTTTACATATAAAATAAGGTCGATCTGTTCTTACTATGCCTAGTGGCAATCAATGTCAGGGTAGTAATTTGGCTTCTCACATCTTAACAATGTTATACATTGGGTTGGGCTCTAATGGCCTTCTCTGCTGAAATGAGTTGACTTTAACAGCTGTGTCTCAATGTAATTTAAATAAGGCCGTCAGTCATCTCTGCTTCATGGTTACATGGGATCATAATTTTTGGTTGAAGTTTTTTTTTTTTCAATTTCCCTTGCTAGGAGGTGAATTATTTCTCATCTTTTTTCACTTTAATTCTAACTAGCTATAGATGGCACATTATCATTGTGTTAGATGTCTGACATATTCTGATCTTCATGCTTATGGGGATGTAATTTCTATTTTTTTTCTTTCTATTTATCATTGTATTTTGGTAATTAACCTTAATCTTTGCTAAATTTTGCAGCTTTGCTTGTTGAAAATGGGAAGTTTCTTCTTTCTGCAAAACGAACTCGTAGAACTACTTGCACAGAGTATGTAATCTCTATGGATGCAGGTAACATATCAAGATCTAGTAGCAACTACATTGGGAAACTTAGGTAGGATTTCTGATTCCTTCCTAGATGGTGGTTTTTTTTTTTTTTCCTTTTATCATTCTTTGAATGCAGAGTTTGCTAATCCACCTGTTATATATGTTAAATGCTCTACAATTTTGAGGAAAGAAATGGTGTAACATTCTCCTGGAGATGCCCGCTAGTTTGTTTGTAGCAAATATATGACTTTTAGGAACACCTTAAAGTGCATTTTTCAACTTCAGGTCAAATTTTCTCCGTACCAAATTCATAATTTATGACACGCAACCGCCATACAACAATGCTCAGCTTTCACTGCCTGGCCAGAGCCGAAGGTTCTATTCAAAAAAAGTCTGCTACAACATTGCTCAGGTTTCATACGAGCTGAATGTGCTAGGTACTAGGGGGCCTCGAAGGATGCTTTGCACTATGCACTCAATTCCTGCATCAGCCCTCGAGCCTGGTGGGATTGTTCCAGGCCAGCCAGAGCTTCTGCGTCGATCCCTTGAAGACTTATTTCGGAGCATCTCATTTTCAAAGTCAATTGACAATTCATCTGAGTTTAGCAGTTCCAGATTCTCAGACATTGCTGGAACCCGCGATGAAGAGGATGAGAAAAAGGAGAGACCTTTGGTTCTCCGGAACAAGCCACCACGATGGCATGAGCAGTTACAGTGTTGGTGCCTGAACTTTCAAGGACGGGTGACTCTGGCATCTGTCAAGAATTTCCAGCTGATTGCAGCTAATGAGCCAGCAGATGGCACCCCAACACCATCACAGCCAACCCAATCTGACCGTGATAAGGTTATTCTCCAGTTTGGTAAAGTTGGCAAGGACATGTTTACCATGGACTACAGATATCCTCTCTCTGCATTTCAAGCTTTTGCCATCTGCCTGAGCAGCTTTGACACGAAGCTGGCATGTGAATAGATGAGAAGTGACATGTTAAGCAAATAGAAAACATGGCTGTTGGGTATTGAGTCGCCTTGCTTTTCTTGCTTTTATAGGAGCGGGTGGTTGCATGCAGTCTATGTACAACTCAGCCAGAGACGGGCGGGCACGGAACAGCATCCGTGCACCCTTTGGAGGAGTTTTCCTTTTTTATTATTATTTTTTTAGTTTTTTTTCCCTTTTTTCTGTGTTTGAGGTAGATTGCTTTAAATGGTGTCATTGCCTGTCTTGTGTTCAATCTTTGATGCTCTTATCATATTATCTGAAAATAACAGTTGAGACTAGGAAGTTTACTATGTTCAGGCATCAAGTTATTGAGGATTTCTCTCTTTGGGGTTCGGTCTTATATTCACTCTTCGTTCCCGTTGTGCCAACATGGTTCTAAGGGGGCCAAATTTTTATTCTCATAATGAAGGATTACATGAAATATTAATAATATAAGTTATTTGCTTTTGAACCTAAAAGAAAATGCATAAGCTGCACCCACAAATTAATATTTTTCACAAAATTATTTTCAGGTTTTTAAAGTTATGATATATAAAATACGTATAGTCAGCCTACGTATTATGTAATAAGAAAATTAATTTTTTTCTAAAGCTTTTAAATAATTCTAAATATGATAAAAAATAAGAAAATAAATAAAATTTTAATCAAGTCCAATTAAGATTATTTAAAATTGCATATATCCTTATAGACAATTTTCGAATGAACGCAAATCTTATTTCTAATGATTTTTTTATTTTCATAAAAATGATGGCCAAAGTTGACAGAAGCATGGCAAATGAAAAATCATTTTCTTGATTTTGCATCAACTTTATCTCTATCACCAGAATCAATGTGCACACATGAAAGACAAACAAAATTTCTTAGCTATGAATGATATACCTTTTTAACACTTCAAGTTTCTTCATGTAGTTCATGTCCAACAGAATAGATGGTCCTATTGTTAATCAGGTAGGTTTTTGTGTTAACTGTATCTACCCAAAATGTTTTTAGCAACCCAGCATGTATCGTCATGCTCCTAGCACACTCGTTCAAAGTTATGTTCATGCACTTTACAACACCATTTTGCTTTGGTGTACCATGAATGGTCTTTTCCATTGGAATTCTATTTGCTGCATAAAAAATCTTTGAACTCATTGCTGCTGTACTCACCACCATGATTAGATCTCAAACACTTTATAATTCTACCAGATTCATTCTCTTTTTGTGTAACGTCTGAAAATTAAAAAAAATTCGAACTAACTTTTTTCTTTTTGTTATTATCTTTCTCATCCCAATACACAATAGCATATCGGTTTGCATTCGGTATCGATGTAAGTTCAATCTACCATTCTTATTACCGCTACATTTTATACCATTAAAATTTAAAATCCACAAATAATAAATAAGAAATTATAATAAAGCTATAACATAATATTTATAATTCTATTTATATCAATTCAATGTGATTATTTTCTACTAAGTCATGTATTTCTCTTACATTTAACATCTCACCACTTACATCTCAGTATAAAGACATATGATGTGCATTTGCTAGTCTGAATATAAATATAAAAAAATTAACATACACCTGTCTAATCGATATTTTAAACTTCTAACGACTTTCCTCCACTAACCTAGAATTTGCTATTGCCACGTACAAAGAAGTACTATCTGGAATGGTGAGTAAGGGAGTGAGCTTTGAGGAAAGCCTAGTAAGAAACACATAAAAGCGCGTACTATATGCAGTTGAATAAAAATAACTTATATTACTAATTATAAAGAAAACATATTGAATATAAATATTACAATGCATAAAACATTTATTTCCTAATAGTTCACTAGGAGACAATATTGGAAGGATACTATAGTCGGCTAGGTAATCGGGTAGAGTATGGGAGGTACTTTGAAGTACCTGTCATATTCCAATCCCTAGATGCGACTATAGAGAGTAAGTAATTCATGATGAAATCATTAATCAGTATAAAACATTTGATAATTTATGCAATGAAATTTCAAATCGATATAGGTATATAAACAATTTTATTTAGACAATGCTATAAAACAATTTCGGTAAAAATTTTAATAAATAAAACAGTAACTTTTCAAATATTTATATAAGCAATACTTCCCGTATTCTCTTCTAATACCATAAAACAAATCATTGAACATTAACACTATCAATCATTCGGTTCAATTAAATCACAAATTCAAATATAATCCAATATTTTGAGAACAAGACATACTTACTTCAAAATTAAACAATTTTCTCCGTAAACATTATAAATCATATTTATAACAGTTTCTAACAAGTAATTCAAATGAAATAACATCACATGTTTTTTCATGTTATAAAACATAAAATACGGATATATCAGAATCAAAAATATATATCAAAATTGGGGGTGCCTAGATCTAAGTTAACCAGGGATTTACTGTGAAGACCCCAATTTTTTTATATTCGATATAAGCTACAGAGTGTAGGAATTTAAAAGAGAAAATTTATTTTTAAAATATTTAAATAACGGGTTTATTCGATAAGGTTCAAGGAGGTACTTGGTGAGGGCTCCACCAAGACTTTCTTTGTCCAGATCAAAGTGAGACCCTAGAATGGTGATATTTGAGGTGAAATATGAATATAACAAGAATCTGCATCTCAAATTCACTTCGTTTGAGTGTATTTGAAAATGAGAAACAAATTCGGAAATGACGATCGTGTCCATACCCTAGAAGAATCTTTCTAAATAACGGTCAAACTAAATTGACTTTGGACCCACAAACTGTTATAGGATAATCCTCGTGTAAAGAAGTTTCACATGGATTTAGCCCATGAACTGAATTACGTGAAAGTGCTAAAAACAATGCGAACGAAACTAAATGCACTAAATGGGTAGTTTGGTAATTTCACTACCCATGACTGGTTAAACTACTCTAAGAGTCAATAATTGACCTTAATTGATCGAAATATACGAGGAATAATAAATATAAAATAATGAGAATTTAGCTATAAAAGTCTAATTAGCTAAATATGTTTCAAAAATAGAATCATGTTAAATTTTAATGGTTAATGGATATAGAATAATATATTTAGGTTAATAAAACTATTGATGAAATTTATAATTGAAGAAAGAATAAGATTTTGGTAAGTGTGGAATTTTGGCCAAGACTTAATATATAAGTTCTTCATGTAAATACTATAATTCATAGTTAATGAATAATATATGTAGGTTATTTAAATTCTAAATGAGATTTAATTTGAAGAAGAATAAACCTTGGATAAATAAGAAATTGGTTAACCACATGGGAGGAGTGAATTAGAAGAAGACAATATGATTTAATTGTATTTACATAGCAATAATTAATTAAACATAAAATAAATGAATTGTTGAAATTAATAAAATAGAAGATAGAAATTTATAAAATAAATATTCAATATAGTTACATATGGAAGTTTAAATATAAAATAAGAATATTGGTGACATGGGATTTAAAGAAAGCAATGGGATTTGATTGAAATCATATTTTGGTAATTAATAAGAAAATAAAATAAAATAAATTATAGAAATTAATAAAATAGAATATAGGAATTTATAGAATATTTATTAAAGTTATATATGGGATTTTAAGTGTAATTTGGAATTAATTGGTGACAATGGATGTAGGGGAAGAAGGGGGTATAATTGGAATTATGTTTTGGCAAATTGTGGGAAATAAGTTAAGGAAAATTAATTAGTGAAAATTTATAAGAATAAAAGATAGGAAACTAAAAGAATTTTTGTGAAAGTTATAGTATGGAATTTTAAATATAATTTGAAATTATCGTGCAGTTCTAAAGAGTTGAATTATAAAAAGGCGAAAATGGCACTACCAGATTTTACATTGCACGAAAATAGAGGTAAAAAACATATATAGAAGTCGTACAAAAAATGTTTTATTTGTATTCAAATATTTTTAGAAATCAAATCGTACTCGTTTCATACCCAATTATCCTAAACATAAAAATAGGAGTTTATTTTTCATCCATACAAGTTTAAAACATGATTTTATTTACATGAAATATTATTATTATTATTATTATTATTATTATTATTATTATTATTATTATTATTATTATTATTATTATTATTATTATTACATTACATGCAATGACTTACATGAATTGCATTATATGAAATGATTTACATTGATTGCATTATATAAAATGATTTACATGAGTAGAACTACAAGAAACGATTTTTATGAAATGTGTTACATGAAATGATTTACATGAATTGAATTACATGAAATGATTTATATGAATTGACTTATATAGTGTGATTTTATGAAATTGATGTCTCCTTGATGATCGTGCATATGAGACAGTGATGATTAGGCTAGGAGACATCCCAAACCTTTCCCTTTACACGATGAGCACCTAACCAATGCAAAACTGTGAGTGATCGACAATGGTCTTTCATTATAGTGTTTTGTAGGATTGGCTAAGGAGTTCCAGATCCCTGGCCTTCCTATACAGGTCCCTTACGGGATATAGTGCGTGCATGAATCTTTGGAAGATTATTTTTCTACCAATATGTGATACTTAACAGATGATTGATTTATTGAATAATTTGATTGAAAAGTGACAAAAGAAGTGATATAATGTTTTATAGTATAAGTTTTCTCGATACAAGTGCATTTTCCTATTTTAATGACTTTAAAATGAATCGTTTTACGCCACTAAACGAAATTATTGAAATTATTACATTATCTCATGATTTTGAAATTGTTACCATACTGTTTACTGAAATTGCATACTGAAATTGCATCATGGAATTGTTTAAAATAAAATTTTTTTTGTATTGTTATTGATTTGAAACTACATGAAATTATTAATGTCTTATATTTCCTAATTATTCTATTGACAACTGTTTATTCCCTATAGTTGTATCTAGGTATCGAAACATGATAGGTACTTTAAAGTACCTTCCATACTCTATCTGGTTACCTAGCCGATTATAGTATCCTTCCTATACTATCTCCTAGTAAGTCGTTAGGAAATAAATGTTTTTATTACATTTTAATATTTACAATTAATATGCGTCTTTCATAATTAGTTTAAATAAATTATTTTTATTTAATTGCCTATAGTATACACTTTATATATGTTTCTTATTAATGATTGATTTATTGAATAATGTGATTGAAAAGTGACAAAAGAAGTGATATAATGTTTTATAGTATAAGTTTTCTCGATACAAGTGCATTTTTCCTATTTTAATGACTTTAAAATGAATCGTTTTACTGCACTGAACGAAATTATTAGAATTATTACATTATTTCATGATTTTGAAATTGTTACCATACTGTTTACTGAAATTGCATACTAAAATTGCATCATGGAATTGTTTAAAATAAAATTATTTTTTTTATTGTTATTGATTTGAAACTACATGAAATTATTAATGTCTTATATTTCATAATTATTCTATCAACAACTATTTATTCTCTATAGTTGTATCTAAGGATCGAAACATGACAGGTACTTTAAAGTACCTCCCATACTCTATCCAGTTACCTAGCCGACTATAGAATCCTTCTTATACTGTACCCTAGTAAGTCGTTAGGAAATAAATACTTTTATTACATTTTAATATTTACAATTAATATGCATCTTTCATAATTAGTTTAAATAAATTATTTTTATTTAACTGCCTATAGTATACACTTTATATATGTTTCTTACTGGGCCTTTCCCCAAAGCTCACCTCCTTACTCACCATCCCAGATAACATTGTTAGAGTGTGTGCCGACCGCTGTGATAAGTCAGTTGAAGAAAATTACTGGAAGTTTAAAGTACCTAGTGACCAGGTACTTGTAAAGCTTTATATTTATATTTAGACTTAGAAATGTACAGCAGATTATTTGTGATAGGATGTAAATACTGTAATTGTGAAATTTATGAAAGTACTTGAAATAGTAAGATGTAAATTACTCCTAGATTTATACATATTATTTAATAGATTTTATTCTGATTTCTAAATTGTTATTTACAGTTTAATAAATTTAATAGTATAAAAGTTAATTGTAACGAAAATGGTAAAAGGAATCTTACATCGACATCGAACGCAAACCAACTGATACCGAATAATTAATAAGAAAGATAAAAGTGAAAAGGAAAAATTTAGTTCAGAATTTTCTAATTCCGGACGTTACATTTACCACCCCAGTATAAATTTTAGTGGAGAGTAGGCTACACTCAATAGACACATGCACTATAATAGACGTATGGCCATAGTCAGAGGTCACAGTGTGTACACTAGCCAGGTGACACTTGTAGGAGCTAGAAGACTGGGCTGAGTCAGCAGCAATCAGCACAGAATGGAAATGCATGTACCCATAGGTAGCTACGGGGCCACAATCTCAAAACAGTTTAAACAAATAGTTCAGAGTTGTTTACGGAGACAATTTAAATAAAACATATACATGCGTATTTAAAGACCTAGCGTAACCACTTTTTGTGGGCCAGGGATCCACCCCTAGTAGCCTCAAATAAATTTATTTAAAAAATCATATAATAACAAAATCATAAAATCAATAATATTAATTTCCAAAACATAATATCAAAATAATATTAACCCTACAAATATTCAAAATAAATTCCACAATAATAAAAATATTCCAACATAAGAACTTAAAATAAATTTATAATTTAATTAACTAAACTAAGGCCTATAATGAATTTGTGATTTATATAATGAATTTGTGATTTAATTATATAAATTCATATTTAAGAATTTAATTTCAACCTTATAAAATATTTCAAAGTTGTTTACTGAGATAAATTCAAAAATCTGAATCTTCAGTCAGTCCATAAATACATATTTTGAAATTATAAACAGTTCATAAGTAAAAATTTATAAAATATTTACAAATCAATATTCAGTTCTAAAAATGTTTCATTTATCTTTAAATAAGTTATACGAACACACAAATACTATCACATATGCAAAATTCGATAACATGAATTTTTGAATATTAAATTTGTGATTTAATTTACTTAAAACCATCTTTAGGGAATTAAATGTTCAAAGTTCTAAAATTCATTTAAACCATCAATGCAAATCTTTAATATTCAAATAGCATATTAAAAACATAAATGATAAATCATTTCACGTAAAATAATAATAAAATTTCATTTTACACAATTTAAACATTTTATGTAATTTATTTCATATAAATCAATTCATGTAAACCACTTCATGTAAATCAATTCAAGTAGATTATTTCATGAAATTCAATTCATATAAGTCATTTCTTCTAAATCAATTTAGATAAATCATTTCATGTAAGGCAATACTTAGACTCGTAAGAATTTAAGATAAATTTCTATTTCTTGCATTCGGGAACAACAAGTGAGAAACGTTTAAATTCGGTTTTCTGAAAATTTCCAATTGCAAGTAAGACATATCCTATGCAGCTTTCATACATGTTCCTTACCTCTACTTCCACACTGTATAAAAATCCAGTAGCGCCATTCATACTTCTTTATCTTTCAAATTCTTAGCATTGCACAATAAATTCCAAATTATATTTAAAATTCCATATTATGATTTTAACAATTTTTCTTTTAATACAAATATTCTATTTCTATAATTTCAATAAGCAATTCATCTTAACTTATTTCCTTCCAATTTCCAAAACATAATTCCAATTAAATCCCATTCTTTCTCTAAATCCCATGTCATCAATAATTCCAATTTATATTTAAAATCCCATATATATAACTATAATGGATATTCCTATAAATTCCCATTTTCCATTTTGTAAATCTCAATAATTAATTTATTTAATTTCTTACTAAATGTTTTAACATAACCATACTTAGATTGAAATCTTTTCTCAATTCTAATTCCACTAATAATCTCATATTTCAATTCTATCAATTATTTTATTAAACCTTATTTTCTATTTTATTACTTTTCATGGTAAAATTATTTTATTTCAAATTAAATGTCAAAATATAATTACAACTACAATTAAATGGAATTCTTTTCCTACATCCATTTTTATTATAGTTAAATGTTTATTCTTGCAATTTACTTATTATTTTCAAATTTTGATTTCACTTATAATTTTTTTTTTATAAATTTTGTTATATTGTTTCTTATTCATTACCCATTAAATTCAATATTTAATATTATGAAATATGGTTGACCAATTTCCTATTTACCTAAGGATTTATTCTTCTTTTCCAAATTCAATCTCATGTATAATTTAATTAACTTTTATATATATATATATATATATATATATATATTATTCATTAACTATTACTTTATAAAATTTTGCATGAGGAGCTTATGCATTGGGTCTTAGTTAAATTTCACATTTGTCCAATATCTTTCATTTTCCCATTTCTTATTTCATAAAGATCATTTATTCATTTACTCATGTTTCTATCTTCACTTTACTCCTTTCATATTTTAATATCTAACCAAATCACCCATTCCACCTTGTGACCAAATACTCATACTCATACTCATACTAAACTTATTATTTTTCATATCTAATTTCACAATTAATCCTTATTCATTACTTATATAAATGCTATAGTTCCCATATATGAAGATTACATTAATAATACCTATACTTCTTGCATGACCAAATGCTCTTATGGTCTAATTCTCATTAGTTTTATCCATTTTCTCCTCAATTAATTTAGAAATTATTTTCTACTCACCTAATAGATTTATCATATATTTATTTTACATTAAATTTATACAAATTTTCATCCCAAAAAGCCATGGTCGAGAGCTTCCATGGCCTCACCTTGTTGGTTTTTTTCATTGTTTCTTCTTCACCTATCTTATAGATATTTCCTATCTCACTTAGGACTTTTATCAAATAGCTTTTATTCATCAAAATAGCATCACCATCCTCAGCCACACTCTGGCCGGCATTCCCCTCTTCACGCCATTCCCCTGTTTTGAACCATCATCATTCACGCCAACTTCTAGTCCCTTGCAAATTATCACTACAACCATGTTCAAATCAAGTTCCACTCATCATGTATTACTAATTCCTACCCAAAACACATTAAAATCACAACAATTTCCTCATCTTCCATGCATTACCGAACCAACATGAAGCTTCAAAAATATGATTTTATTTCATTCTAATGCTATAAACGTGTGTTTCTAACATAGAGCAATTCATAACCGTGGTTGGTATTGAAGAAATCATCACCAATTCATACCTTTCTGTCATGCCCGAACAATATAGCCATAAAACCAGTCCCGATTCCTCCATTCCAGCCACTAAATTTTTGGGTTTGAGATGATCTTATGATGGGGAATAGACTTTGTGAAGGATGATTGGTGTTTTGGTGATGAAACATTGTGAGCTTATGGGCAAATCAAGAGGAAAACGTGAGAAAATCATGGAGAAAATGGAGCAGAATCGCACAATAGCAGGGAATAGGGGAGAGTCGGTGGTTGAAGGCTGAAATGGCTGTGTTTTAATCTGATTTTTTTATTATTTAATGTATTAAAATCAGCCCAAGTTAAAATGACAAGTTTACCCCCTCTATTGTCCACTATTTACACCTTTACCATGTGTAGTATTTTATTATTTTAAATTCCAGATTTTTTAAATTTATTTTAATTTAATTTAATTAATTTGGATCAATTCTGGTCAAGATTGACTAATTTGACCAACTCTCATGTTAAATGATCATAATACCATTGTATAATTTCATTATTTTCACTTATGTCCCATTATTAATTTAATATTCTTAGAATCAGATTTAATATTTTATTTTTATTATTTCTTATATATTTTTGCAAAAAATGGTCAATTATTTACCTCAAGATAGTTTGACGAGTCATGGTTAGTGAAATTATCAAATTACCCCTAACCGTAAAATCGTGTAAATTTTTGTTTTTACGCTCGATCTCTTTTATCAATCCACATGATCTAAAACCTTATTACATGAGGAATTATTCACCACTAATAATTGATTAAAAATCATCTCGGTTTGACCGTAATTTACAAAAATTTGTCCAGCTTATGGACTTAACCGTCATTTTTAAATTTATTTCTTGCTTTTTGGCATATACTCAAAAGAGCTGATTTATTTCTTGCTTTTTGCTATATTCATATTTCAACTTAAATATCATCATTCTAGGGTCTCACTTCGATCTGGACAGAGAAAGTCCTGGTAGGGCCCTCACAAGTATTTCTCTGAACCTTATTGAACAAATTCTTCATTTAAATATTTTAATAATAAATTTCTTTCTTTTAAAGTCCTAAACTCTATAGTATGTATCGAATATGAGAAAAATAGGGTTATCACATCCTCCCCTAAAAAGGAATTTGGTCCTCCAAATTCGACACAGGTACTTCGATAGTTCAATGCCTTGAGACTTATTGGTTCAATACTTAACCATAACATTCATCCTTTGCCCCTATTCATATTAGTGTTTTTATACAATATCCACGCCATTTATTAATAATCTTCTTACCTTTGTTGATCCATATCAATTTTCTCAATTATCGTATCCCATAAAATCATTCTATTATCCTCAATTAATACACACTTCAATCAATCAATCTCGATCATTCAATATTTATCTTACTCATTTATGCTGATTCCAAATTCTTCTGTACCACATTTATACCAGTCATTAACTATCCCCTTGCTTTCCTTTTATTCTCTTTAGTTCCTATACCTATTATATTCATTACGATCATTTTATCGTCTCCAATCAACCACAATGTTATCAATCCTTTTCGATCGTTTAATACCTATCTCATTCTTTTATATTCACACTTCCATATAATATCTGTATCACTCACTAGTAATTTCTCATTTCTATTTATACCATTTATCTCCACTACGATCACTTTATCATCTCCAATTAAATAGAACCATCAATTACTTTCGAGCATTCTAACTAAATCTAATTCCATTAATCATTCTCAGTCATCCGATACTCATTTCCATAACACTTCTCTACAATATCCGTGACTATCATTCTTATTCTTTCCATCAACCATTAATGTTCCTTTACTTATCGACATTTCATTCCATTTTCCAACCATTCTTCACAATATATATTCAGACAATGCACAGTAGTATGGAATGTAAATCAATTCTAACCTACTCACATCAACACGTACTAGGTAAACTTTGCTCTGATACCATTTTCTGTAACGTCCAAAATTAAAAAAATTTGAACTAACTTTTTCCTTTTTGTTATTATCTTTCTCATCCCAATACACAGTAGCATCTCAGTTTGCATTTGGTGTCGATGTAAGTTCGATCTACTGTTCTTATTACCGCTACATTTTATACCATTAAAATTTTAAATTCATAAATAAGAAATTATAATAAAACTATAACATAATATTTATAATTTTATTTATATCAATTCAATGTGATTATTTTCTACTAAGTCAAGTATTTCTCTTACATTTAACATCTCATCGTTTACATCCCAGTATAAAGACATCTACTGTGCATTTGCTAGTCTGAATATAAATATAAAAAAAATTAACATATACTTGTCTAATCGATATTTTAAACTTCTAACGACTTTCCTCCACTAACCTAGAACCTACTGTTGCCACGTACATAGAAGTATTATCTGGAATGGTGCGTAACGAGGGTGAGCTTTGGAGAAAGCCTAGTAAGAAACACATATAAAAGCACATACTATATGTAGTTGAATAAAAATAACTTATATTACTAATTATAAAGAAAACATATTGAATATAAAAATTACAATAAGTAAAACATTTATTTCCTAATAGTTCACTAGGGGACAGTATTGGAAGGATACTATAGTCGGCTAGGTAACCGGGTGGAGTATGAGAGGTACTTTGAAGTACCTGTCGTGTTCCAGTCCCTAGATGTGACTATAGGGAGTAAGTAATTGATGATGAAATCATTAATCAATATAAAACATTTGATAATTTATGCAATGAAATTTCAAATCGATATAGGTATATAAACAATTTATTTAGACAATACTATAAAACAATTTCAGTAAAAATTTAATAATTAAAAAGGTAACTTTTCAAACCTTTATATAAGCAATACTTCCCGTATTCTCTTCTAATACCATAAAACAAATCATTGAAAATTAACACTGTTAATCATTCGATTCAATTAAATCACAAATTTAAATATAATCCAATATATTGAGAACAAGACATACTTACATCGAAATTAAACAATTTTCTCCGTAAATATTATAAATCATATTTATAACAATTTCCGACAAGTAATTCAAATGAAATAACATCACATGCTTTTTCATGTTATAAAACATAAAGTACGGATATATAAGAATCAAAAATATATATCAAAACTAGGAGTGCCTAGATCTAAATTAACTAGAGATTTACCACCCCAATATAAATTTTAATGAAAACTGGGCTACACCCAATAGACACATGCACTATAATAGACGTATGGCCATAGTTAGGGGCCACAGTGTGTACACTAGCTAGGTGACACCTGTTGGAGCTAGAAGACTGGGCTAGAGTCAACAACAATTAGAACGGAACAAAAATGCATGTACCTACAGGTAGCTACGGGGCCATAGTCTCAAAACAGTTTAAATAAATAGTTTAGAGTTGTTTACAGAGACAATTTAAATAAAACATGTACATGCGTGTTTTAAGACTTGGCATAACCACATTTTGTGGGCCAGGGATCCACCCCCAATAGCCTCAAATAAATTTATTCATAAAATCATATAATCACAAAATCATAAAATCAATAATATTAATTTCCAAAACATAATATCAAAATAATATTAACCTTACAAATATTCAAAATAAATTTCACAATAAAAAAATATTCCAATATAAGAACTTAAAATAAATTTATAATTTAATTAACTAAACTAAGGCCTATAATGAATTTGTGATTTAATTATATAAATACATATTTAAGAATTTAATTTTAACCTTATAAAACATTTCAAAGTTGTTTATGGAGATAAATTCAAAAATCTAAATCTTCAGTCAGTCCATAAATACATATTTTGAAATTATAAACAGTTCAGAAATAAAAATTCATAAAATATTCACAAATCAATATTCAGTTCTAAAAACGTTCTATTTATTTATAAATAAGTTATACGAACACACAAATACATTTGCATTGATGGTTTAAATGAATTTTAGAACTTTGAACATTTAAGTCCCTAAATATGGTTTTAAGTAAATTAATCACAAATTCAATATTCAAAAATTCATGTTATCGAATTTTGCATATGTGATAGGTGTCCCTCAGGCGGAGTTGATATATCTGTAGAGGTATACGTGATTTATATTTATATGTTCGGACTTATATGTACAGTACTTTTACTATATGTAGTTAGACTTGCGTTGTAAATCAAATGGGAAAATATATTTTGAAAAATTGTAGTTTGTATATGTTGTTTATAGTAAGTGAAAAGAAATAGTTCCTGAGATTTGTTTTGAAAATGAATATAAAGTTTAAATTAAATTATTAGTGAAGGTATTACAGACAGCCCAACCGACGGTAAGTAAGGTTTAAAAGTGGTATGAAGATCAATAATTTGGACCGTGACAATTCAAAATATCAATTTCAATTTCATAAAAGCCAAAATTTATCAAATCATGCAACGAGGTATCCTTACGCTTTATACATATATCCCTTACCTTTTAATTTCTTGGTATTAGGCTCGTTGCACCAGTAACAGCTTTTGACCTTGGGGCTGCAAATTCACCATCCAAACTTAATAAATTCACCATATGTTAATTAAAAGAATATTTAATTATTTAAATATAAGAATATTGTCTGTTGAAATCTCCAAATTCAGTGTAATTCTACCAGTGCTAAAATTACAACTTTCACTAAACATCTCTGTTTTCGATTCCGATCGTGCCTATAGTCTCAGAATAATTCATATATTATTTTAGGATCTAAATTACATTGGAATAAGCAAGATTTCATCCTCCTCTTATGTTGGCCGAAACTTCCTTACCATTCAACATTTCACATTTCAACATTTCAAGCTTCCTTACTTAATCTAAACTTGTTCTTTTAATTTTCTACATTATTTCCACATGAAATTCACATTGAATGGCATCAAATTCATGCTTCCCTAGTCATGGCTGAATGGGTTCCTTCTCCTTGTACTTGGTGATTCTTCCATTTAAGCTTAATTAAGCTTATTTTCATGCTTTTCATAATTTTTACATGCTTTCCTACACCAAATTCTCACCAAAAAACACCATGTTTATGTACCATGGATGTTGGCCGAAACCCTCAAGTGCTCAATTACATGATTTTAACATGATTTAAGCTAAAGGATATATGAAAACATCTTAAGCACATGGAATTTAACTAGAAAACCCTGAAAAAGTTCAAACTTCTTGAACTTCTCACCTTGGCCGAATGCTTCAAGGAACCCCACACCTCTCTTTTGGCTGTTTTAGCTAATGATTTTGGTATAGGAAGATAGAGGAAGTTGAGAGGAACAAGTTTGGTGAAGACAATTTTTGGTTTTAGTGTGATTTTGGTTAGGTTTTCACACATTCTCTCTCTTCCTCAAGCTCATGTTAATGGTGAAATTGTTGCTGCTAGTTGCTGCCAAAAATGAGCAAGGAAGATACTGGAAAATTGTGAGAAAAATGATTATTTTATGGTAAATTTATCATTTTGCCCTTATACTTAAAGAAACTTTTCAATTTTTCTCCTAAAGTTTGACTTTGTTGAAAACAGTCTATCTAATCACTAAAATACTTTATTTAATCATAAAACACCTCTATTTAACTTGCTCTAATGATTGGTGCAGCTTTTGTTAGGGTTCGGGTGCTCACGTGGGTGAAATTACCGAAATACCCATAATCGTAAAATCGCGTAAATTTCTGTTTTTACATCTCATTTATTCCATTTGTCTACATGTTTTAAAATTATGTTTTATGAGAAGTTATTTAGAATAGACAGTGGTTCAAAAGTCCATTTAGTTTGACCATTATTAACAGAAGTTCCGACGGCTTATGGACTAAACCGTTATTTCTTAAATTATTTCACATTTTTCAAAACATACACAAAATAATTGAGTTTAGAGTTAGGATTTTTACCATCTTAGTTCCTGACCTTGAACATTGAATCCTTCAAGTTCCACTTTCATCTAAACCTCAAGGAATCAATGGGAACCACCTACTATATTGTGTTTATACCTAAAATATAGTTAACAATTTATTAGTTATAAATTATTCAATATTCTTATTTATATAAATAAAATTAAATGGTAATTAAATATGCGGGGTATCACACATAACTAATAAAATATTAGCAATGATTTATTATTTACTAATTAATTTATTAATATTCAAAAATAATTATATTTTGAAAATAATATATTTAATATTAAAATATTATATTATTAAACATTTAAAAGAAAAATATTTATTATTACTTATATTTATATTTATAGAAACTTGAAGTAATATTGCTATTTTAATATATAATATTAATAATATATTAATATTTATTTTTTAAATATTGAAATTATTTATATTATTAAAATAACTATATTTTATACTGAAAGTATTTATTATTAAAATCATAACAAAAGTATTATTTATTTATATTTATTATTGAAATATTATATAAAATATTTGTAAATAAAAAATAAAAACATTATATCCTAGAGATTTATTACTATTTTAATATATAACATTAATATATGTATAAATTATTAATATTTTGATATTATTAGAAAATATTACTATTTTAATATATAATATTAATAATAAATTAAATATTTATTTTTAAAATATTAACATATATATATATTATTAAATAATTAGATTTTATACTGAAAGTATTTATTATTAAATTATAAAAAAAGTATTATATATTTATATTTACTATTAAAATATTAATATAAAACATTATATCTTAAACTAAAATATTAACAAATTATTAAAATAATAAATATATGTATTAAATTAGTATTTTTTATTATTAAAATAACGATATAATATTTTTGTTATTGAAATATTAAAAATATTCAAGATTAATAATATAAAAAATAAAATATTTTAACATAAAATATTGAAAAATTTTTAATGTTAACTTTTAATATTTAAAAATTTTAATCTAATCAAGTAAAAATATTTTTATTAATATAATAATATTTTATGTATGGTTAAATTAAATCAAAGTTTAAAAAAACATATCTCAGGTCTAACTTAAGTAAAATTATATTCACAAGCTTAGCATATAACCTTACGCATAGATAATTATTTTTCGGAAAATGTCTTTTCCTTTTTAAAAGTGTAAGACATATCTTAGGAAAATGACCTAATTTTTAGTTAATCAGGAAATCATTTTTCATTAACCCACTAATTTTCTATCAATCAAACATAAAAAAAATACAAAAAATCATTTTTTTAAAAATATTTTCAATGAACCAAACAGATTCTCCATTTGGTTCGCGTAAAATGACTTTCAGAAAATTATTTTTGTAAAATGATTTCTGAAAATTTGATTTTCTGGAAAAACTAATATTTTCTGTTGTTTAATTGATATGCTAAAAAATATTTTCTGTTATTTGTTGTTTTAATCCAATATAGATTAGGTTGAGTTTTAGCGTTCGTTTGGTTCGCGTATTTCATTTTCCCGAAAATATTTTCCACATTTTCCAGTGTTTGGTATGTGTAAAACATTTTCGATCAATGAAAAATGAAATTCAGTCAATGGAAAATCTTTAAGGATTTTGGAAAATTGTCTTCCCATTTTCAAAAAGGGAAGACAATTTTCAAACCTATGTCACTTTTAAGAAAAAAGCTCCCACTAAAACTCAACCTAATCTATATTGGATTAAAACAACAAACAACTGAAAATATTTTTCAACATATCAACCAAACAACATAAAATATTATTTTTTTTAGAAAATCAAATTTTCAAAAATTATTTTATAAAAATTATTTTTTAAAAGTCATTTTACACGAATCAAATGCAGTCTTAGTGGGAGCTTTTTTCTTATCCTAAATTTAAATTATAATTTCCTAGTCCTATCCTGAATTTTTATCTTCTCGTCTAACGGGCCTTTAAAATTCAAACAAGTTAAACCCACAGAACCCAAGGCCAACCCAAAAAAATGGCAAGCCAGTAATTCAAGCCTTGTCACATATCCTCTTGTTCTCTGCTTTCTCGTCTTAGATCTCTTTTTATTCTCCTGTATGTTTTTCTTTTTCCTTCTTTTATTCCTTTTTCATTTCCCAATTTTCAACTGTTTTGAGAAATTCATGATAATTTGCCCGATGATGTAGAGCAAAGACCATTGAGCGTTTGCTATGGTTTTTGTTTTTTCCGGAGCTTTTACTCACCGCCGCCGCCACCATCACCTCCACTCCCACCAACGAGCCATCATCACCATCTCCTTCCACTTCATACATATACATACATATATACATACATACATGTACGATTGTATACAAGTGGTGAGTAAAGGCTTTGGAGGAACTGCCATTAGCACGAAAAAACCGCGGATGATTTGTTCAAAAGCTATGAGATCTGAGGGCTTTCTCATTTTCTTTTATCACTTTTCACAAAATACCCATTTTTGTATTTGACTCATAAATGATCTTTCTTTACTCATTTATGAAGAATGATGATGCATGCATGGAGTGCAGGTTCTCTTTTTCTTGCTGTACATGCAGCCTAGAAAGCTTTATATAACTCACGCCATTTATTTTGGGAGGGTATGTTGTAATGCTAATTTTGCCTTTAATTTGTGGTTAAAACAAATGCTGTTAAACAAGTTTTATACCTAGAAAGCTTTATATAACTAACGCCATTTATTTTGGGAGGGTATGTTGTAATGCTAATTTTGCCTTTAATTTGTGGTTAAAACAAATGCTGTTAAACAAGTTATATATATATATATATATATATATATATATATATATATATATATATATATATATATATATATATGGGAAAGGTTGGGGTTAGCAATATACATTGTTTTTTTTTCCTCTGCTTGATTCGATTCTTTTTCGGCATGCTAACATTGAATTCCTCGCATTGCAATTGCTTCTGGAACCCACATTTTTGTTTGATTTTGTATTGGACTCATTACGGAGCAGTTTTTCTGATTTTCCTTTAGAGCATTTACTATCATCATCTTCATTAGCAACTGCATCAATTTCTCTTTCTTTCTCTCTATTTGTCTGTCCTTTCTATTATAATTCTATCTATCTTCTTCTTTAATTATTTTAATGAGAATCAGTTTGTTAATACTGCAAATGACCAAACATAGCCATGAGATCTGAGGGATTTGTTGATCATTTCGAATATCAGACTTTATCTTGCTAATTTTGTATTCTTTGCATATGATTTACATCATGATCATACTCATGCCTACCTTTCACTGAATGCATAATCAAGTAATTAGCAGTTATCTACCGTGAGATTTTTTTGGCTGTTTATTGTTCTTTGGTGACTACAGTGTTGAAATGTGATGCGACTGATTGGTAGTACGTTTTCTCATTGGGATGGTTTGTATGAGTTTCTTAGCTTTGTTAGCGTATGAATTTTGTAAATCAGTCACACTTAATGTATCTTAATTTATAATTGCAATAGCAATACCAATATTCAGAGTACACGTTCTTTTGTTGCTTGATGAAATCTTTGAAGCCTCTCTTACAATTTTGGTAAAAATCGAGATACAACTTTGTCGTTTTTAAATACTAAATGTAGGGGTCTTTTTTATGCACTCCATACGTATATTTCATCAATTATAGTATCTTCCTCTTTTTGAATTGCTAATTTGAAAGCATTGAACATTTAGTTATTTAATACAAGTATGTAAGTTGTGGTTATGATTGTGTTTGCATTGTTTATCATAGATGTATATCTGTTTATCGCCATTGCAGATATGTTCATGTTTATCATCGACTTATATCTGTTTATCACCATTGCAGGTTCATTCCTGTTTATCATCGACAGATAGATATGGCAGATAGGTTCTAGTTTATCATAGTTAGGCAGATATAATGGAAGTTATCATGGTCTTTAACCAGTTATTGCAATTATGATTTTTTTTTTTTAGTTTTGCATATCTTTATATAAAATATAATAATTATAAGGATAATTATCCCATATACCGTCAATGAAATTTTTTTTACTTCGTAAGCGGGGTTAGAATGATGACATATATCTTATTTTATTTATTTTTATTTTCTTAATATTTTTAAAGAACATGTGTCATCATTTCTTTCGTTGCACAATTTGTATGATTGACATTTTGTTTGTTTGCTTTGGTAATTGATGAACAATTATGTTGATTTCAATTGCCAAGATGATGCCTATGTGATAATAACTTAAATATAATCTTATCCAAGTCAACAATGTCATTGACTAACTCTACTTCTCTTCTCCTTCCTCTTTTCTCTTTTCAACTTCACTCCAAAGGACCCAAACACATAAATCCTTCCCTGAATGATACGAAAGATATGACACAAGCAAGAAACTAGCAAAGCATTCTCTCCTAACATTGCTTACACCCTCCCATGATCGACTATAAATGCCCAGGACAGCCCTCTTCCCTTAACATTAAAATCATGGATGTTGAATGGCTCTCACCCACCACACCAGGCCCTAGTTCTTGCAAGTTCAACAGAATCATAATATAAAAAGGTAATTTAAGTTTTATAGTCGATTGAGGTTTGAGACTGAATTGGGATGGAATTGGTGTTGATATGATAATTCTGATTTAGGCTTAATTTGCTCTTTTTTAGGGATTTTCTCAGATGAAAACCCTTTTTGTTTTTAGGTTGAAATAATAATAATAATAATAATAATAATAATAATAATAATAATAATAATAATAATAATAATAAAAATAAAAATAAAAATAAAATTATTATTATTATATTGGAGAATGGAACTCTGTCATATCTTCACTAGAGCTCATGGGTTATTGGTGTATTCAACAGCTTTGCTAAGGCAGCAAGTGATGGGGGCAAAAGACAACACTGGAAGCTTTAGTTGGGATGGAATAAACTCACAAAACAGAGGACTTTACACAAACCTTAATCCTTGAGGACAAGGATGTTTTGGAGGAGAGGGTATTTGTTACACGCCCAAATATGAAAAGTAGAAATGCACTACTTTTGGTTGTTTTGCTTAAATAACTGTTAGCTAGTTACAAAACTCAGTATATAAATTGTAAAACCTGAGCATTTGTGGTTTACAAGAAATATCAGAATAGAATTACAACGGTCTCGTCTTCCTCTCTTCTTTCTCAGTATCCCTCTCCCTCTGTTTTCCTTCTCCTCTCTTCTTCTATAATTTCTGAAGCCTCTCGATTTGGCTTGCATCAGAATTATGGTACTATTGAAAACTGAGGGTATTTTGTTTTCTTTGAATTACATCTAAGTTCTTATAGCGTTTTAGGGTTGGTATTTGAAGCTTGATTAGAGCCTTTATAACCAATGTGCTTTTTTCTTTCTGTGTTTATGGTTTTTAATAGATTATAGTTATTTCTTTCTACAATGTTATGTAGGGTTTTAGACATTTTTGTCTTGGATTTCATCAAGGTCCTACTGTCTTTTGCCCAATGATGGAAAACTCATTTATGATTGAACGGTTCTGGTTTTAAATTCATTTCTAGCTTTTGCCCGCCACCGACTTCATTCTCTCTATCTCTTTCTCTCTTTCCATGTACACGTGTTTGTCAGTATGTATGTATGTATGTATTATTTATTTATTTATTTATTTTTGGTGGTGTGTGAAAAGCTATTGATGGATGCCTTTGCAGTGAACTGTTCATGATCTTGGCATTGCTATGAGATCTGAGGGCTTTTTTCTAATTGCAGTTTTATAGTTTTCGAAGTCAGATGTTGTCTATGGCCAAAAGAAGTCGACCGAGTCGAATTGCAGAATGTGTGGTATTTAGATTTTTACTTCTGTATTAGTATATGTCATATGTAAGTTAATTGAAATTTTAATTAATGCATTGGAGTAATTCTGGTTGATTAAACATGTATCTGTAAGTATAATCAATCTTTGCAGTTGGGTGAGGCTGATTTCTACAATTCTATATGATAATATACATATTTTTGACTTTTGTCTCTTCGATGAACCTTTTTCTAGGCAGTCTTACAGATATCTTTTACATGTTAGAGTTTGGTCTAGATATCACTTACCCTATGCATTTGCCTTGCTTGATGATGGATACTTTATGTTGGGAGAGGTTTCCCTGGCTTAGTTGTTGGCCTCCATTCTCCCTACTACTTAGAGTAGATGTGTTGTTTTTGTGTGTTCAGTTCTCACAGTTTTAACTGCTTAGAGTAGATGGGTTGTTTTTGTTTAAATCCAGTCACAGATATTAAGTTGACAACAATCAAACAAACACTCGAAAAAATGATGTTTACATTCAAGAACTTGGGTAAATTTCAAGAAAACTCATTAACAATAGGCTTCTCTTATAGCTTTCCCTCTTCAATTTCTGTTTTCATTTTCCAATCCCATTGTTGCATTAGTAGTCACACTATGAGAGTTACTGTGAGTTGTTTTTTGGGCTAACAAAATCGATCAACTGAACGTAGAGGAACTTATTAACGAGATCAGTAATCCTGTCCTCATCTTAGATGGCAAAATTATATTCTCTTATTTTTGTATTTATATTTATGCTGACTTGCGCATGTCCATGCTCTGGCACCGGAGATAGAAGAGTTGAAAAAGAGGTTCCTCATTCAAATTTATTTCTTAAATCCTATTATAAAACAACTCATTTGTGTTTAAAATAAATATAGAAATGAACCTATAAGTGTTCAGCTTCTTCCGCTTGAAGAAAAAACCAAGTTATCTAAACTTTAGCAAGATATAAAAAAGGAAATTGTTGCACAATTACTTGCTTTGCAACCTCCAACAATCCATGGACATGAATCGTAGCATTCATTATCGCATTCTTATAACTTTTTTTTCTCATTTTTTTCAGGACGTAAGATTTCTTTGCGAAGCAAAAATAGTTCAAATAGATCCATCCATGAGATGGTTCTAAAATGCTTGCAACCAGTGTTGGCATGCCTTCGTTATTGTGCTAGATCTCATTAGTGCCCAAACAATCATGGCTAAAAATCGTTGAACCAGATGTGAGAATTTCCTTTTCTCGCTTGTTTGATTTCCTTGTTCGCTTGCCTGCTTTTTTCCAAAGAAAAAAAAAGATTTACACATTAAGTTATGAAAAATTTTTTATTTTTGCTTTCTGTTTCAAGTACTTTTCCTTTGCTTTCTTTTCTGTATTTGCAACATTTATCATACTTTTTGTGGAGAATTTGAACAAATACTACCTCAAGTTATCCATGGTAAAAACTAGTTTTCCTCTTATTTATTTCTATCTAATTTCTTTTCCGTAAGTTGCAGTTGAATAAACTCATGGAGGACAGTACAAGCCTGCTGAAAGTTTTGGCATTTGCAAAGCAGACAGAGAAACTGACTGACACAACACTGCTAAAAAATGTCGCACTTTAACCACTTGAGAAGAAGACCTTGCCAAAACTTACTGGTAAACGCATTCGCAAAGAAAAAAATCCTCCCACTTGGTCCCATAAAGCAAGTTATTAGAGAAGGGGTTATTGCTTACAAAGTTTTTCATTCTAAAGATCCTATAAAACAACTTGATGCATCAAAACTGTTGCTTCTTCAAAACCCTTCAATCGTAGTCAGTGGACACGGAACATCATTTGAATTAGAATCCACAGTCACCAAAAGCATATCTAAATCAATCAAATGTATTTGGCTTAATAGAAGGGTCGGGTTAGATTCAAGCCAAGCTTAAGTAAGGTATAAATAAAATGAAAGTGTGTTCAAGTTTGGCCCAATCTATTTTTTGGACCTAATTTTTTGTCAAAACCCGTTTTTATATATAATGAATAAGCTCAAATCTGTCCAAATATTATTAATTTTTTTAAAAAAATAATAAAATATAAAAATATTAAAACACTTAATATTTAATAAGTATAACATAATAAATTTGAATAAATTTTTACATAAAAACTAAAAGAAACATGAAAATTTAAATTAAAGTATAAAAAATAATACAAACTCAAAATAAATTGTACAAAGAAAGCAAAATTAATTAAAAATATATTAATATAAAAAAATAATAAAGTATATTAAATGAGTGGGTCGGTGGGGCCGGTCCGGCAGGCTTGGGCTTGAAATGATGAACCCAAGTCCTACCCATTTTTTGACGGGCCTTGATTATTAAGACCAAATCCATTTAACAGGCTTAATATTTTTGTCCAAGCTCGTTAAAAAAATGGGCAGACCTTCGGGTTTAGGCGGGTTACCTGGCCCATGAATAGGTTTACTTAATAGCCAAATTTACCCTCAACGTTTACAACAACATAAAATTAAGACCTTAATGTTTAATTGCATGAAAATCAGTCTATTAAGTTTTATTTTAAGCAATTAAAACCTAAACGTTTCAAAATAACAGAATTAAATACATTTTCATTAAATCCCTCTAACTGTCGTTAAGTTTTAATTGCTGTGTAAGGTAACAACAGTTAAAGGATTTAATGGAAATGTACTTAATTCTGTTATGTTAAAACATTTGGAAATTAATTACTTAAAATAAACTTCATGTACTAATTTTCATACAATTAAATGTTGAGGACTTAATTTTATTTTGTGATAAACGTTGAGGGCATATATAAATATTAAGCCAATATATTTCTAAACACCACAAGTTGCTCTCAAACACTAACCAACCACAATAGTTCTTTTTGAATCTTAACAACAATTCTTACATCATCAACAACTCAAATCCTATATATCTTTTCTCACAAGAATCTTTATTAAAAAAAAAAAAACCTCAAAGGTAAGTATGAGAATTTTTGCTTACTTTATGCATTTGTACTTCTTTTCACTTAGTTTTTGCATTTTTCTTCTATTTGTAGGGAAAATTGATAATGGAGAATATCGGCTACCCTAATTTTGGCCGGAGAAAGTAAACAACTCCAAAGAAGGCATGCATTCTTTTGATCAAAGAACAAAACAAGTAAAGCCTGATTTATATATGTGTTTATAATTCCTATGTCAATTTCTATCCTTCTTTTGACTACTTTTTTGGTACTCTTTTGCACACACAACAATGATTGAATCAAATTCTCTTTTACTAAGTAAGTTTGAAAATCCATCTTTTTTTATATTAACTTCTCGTAACCCATTGATCAAGAATGTAAACTCCTGATGAAGAAATGAGATATCATCAGTTAATTATTCAAGTGATTTTGATTTTCTTCTTCATCAGGTTAGTTTGCCAAGAAACATTCTTCTTTTTTTTTTTTGAAAGAAGACTGGCAGCCTTTATTATATAATAAGATCAAGATTACAAAAAGGAAGAGGGGGTTAGTGTAACCATTCCCTCTATTCACCAATAGCATAGGCCAATTTGGCAACATTGTGTGCAAACTTATTTGCTAGCCTACTAATATGTATTATTCTAAAAACATCAAACTAAGTCTGCAATGAATGGATTGTAGTTAAAATATCAGCTCCCTGCCACAATGAGGCATTGCCCTTCTCAAGTTCCTATACAACCAGTAAGCAGTCACTTTCTAACACCACAGAACAATAACCATGCTGTTCAGCAACAAATAACCCAAACCAGATAGCTTTTGCTTCAGCAGTTAAGGGATCAACAATATAAGACAATTTAGTGACAGTCGAACAGATGACTGTCCTAGAACAATCTTGAGCTACCATACCCAGCAAGGCTTCATGTGATGAAAATGAAGCATCCACATTTACCTTTTATGAGCCCTGGTGGTGGTGGAGACCATGTTGTTAGCACGGCCCTTGGAGATCCAAATATAGCACTATGTGAAGCAAGTGAAGTTGCAATAGACACTTGAGATTGAATCTGGAAATTAATTGTTGCTAGTGACTTATAACACTTATCATGAACACTACAAATTTCGATTGAGTCAAAATGTCCATGTAAGAGCCTAGCCCGTCTCACCAGGCCGTCGGCGAGCATCCCCTAGGCTTCCTTATTGCCCCAGGTTTACTCTTACAACATTATCAAGGCCTCGCCCGTTCCAGTAGGCCATCGGCGAGCATCCCCTAGGCCTCTCATTACCCCAGGTTTGCCTTGACAGTGAGAGTAGACGGTTACCCACACTCACTAACAACGTATTGTTCGCTCTGGGCGATCGCCACCCTCACGGCTTTATCCCAATGCTCTTGAAGAACTCAGGATTAATGCCTTAAGCGTGTTCTCAGAGGCTTGAGCCCCAGCGACCTTAAGTACCTGAGCCTTACACTATATTGTGTAAGGCTCAAGCACTTAAGGGTGCCAGGGTTTGAGCCTCTGAGAACACGCTCAAGGCATTAATCCTGAGTTCTTTTAGAGCATTAGGACAAAGCTGTGAGGGTGGCGATCGCCCAAAGCGAACAAAACGTTGTTAGTGAGTGTGGGTGACCGTCTACTCTCGCTGTCAAGGCAAACCTGGGGCAATGAGAGGTTTAGGGGATGCTCACCGACGGCCCACTGGAACAGGTGAGGCCTTAAGGATGTTGTAAGAGTAAACCTGGGGCAATGAGTAAGCCTAGGGGATGCTCGCCGATGGTCTAGTGACACGGGCGAGGCTTTTACATAAAAAACGCACTTTTTTATTGTAAGAGCCTCGCTCGTCTCACCAGGCCGTCAGCCCTAGGTTTACTCTTACAACATCATCAAGGCCTCACCCGTTCTAGTGGGTCGTCGGCGAGCATCCCCTAGGAATCCTCTCTTACGCCCCAGGTTTGCCTTGATAGCGAGAGTAGGCGGTCGTCCACACTCACTAACAATGTATTGTCTGCTCTGGGCAATCACCACCCTCACAGCTCTGTCCCAAGGCTCCTGAAGAACTCAGGATTAATGCCTTGAGCGCGTTTTCTGAGGCTCGAACCCCAGCACCCTTAAGTGCCTGAGCCTTACACAACATGAGTGTAAGGCTCAGGTACTTAAGGGTACTGGGGTTCGAGCCTCAGAAAACGTGCTCAAGGCATTAATCCTGAGTTCTTCAAGAGCCTTAGGACGAACCCGTGGGGGTGGCGATCGCTAGAGCGAACAATACGTTGTTAGTGAGTGTGGGTGACCGTTTACTCTCGGTGTCAAGGCAAACCTGGGGCAATGAGAGGCCTAGGGGATGCTCGTCGACAGCCCACTGGAATGGGTGAGGCCTTGACAATGTTGTAAGAGTAAACCGGGGGCAATAAGGAAGCCTAGGGATGCTTGCCAATGGCCTGGTGAGACGAGCGAGGCTCTTACATAAAAAACGAGTGTTTTTATTGTAAGAGCCTCTCCCGTCTCACCAGGTCGTCGGTGAGCATCCCCTTGGCGTCCTCTCATGCCCCAGGTTTACTCTTACAACATCGTCAAGGCCTCACCAGTTCCAGTGGGCTGTCGACGAGCATCCCTTAGGCGTCCTCTCTCATGCCCCGGGTTTACCTTGATAGCGAGAGTAGGCGGTCGCCCACACTCACTAACAACGTATTGTCCGCTTTAGGTGGTCGCCCACCCTCACGACTTTGTCCCAAGGCGCTTGAAGTTCCTTACGGGTCATTTATCACCTTGAGCGTTTTATTCAGTTCGAACCCGGGACCTCTATAAGTTCCCGCATTCTACAATACTCGTACCATTGAGACAAGTTGTCTCAATGGTAACATGAGTGTAAGGCTTGGGTACTTAAGGGTGCCGGGGTTCGAGCCTCAGCAAACGTGCTCAAGGCATTAATCTTGAGTTCTTTAGGAGCCTTGGGACAAAGCCGTGAGGGTGGGCGACTGCCTAGAGCGGACAATACGTTGTTAGTGAGTGTTGGGTAACCGCCTACTCTCGCTGTCAAGGCAAACCTGGGGCAATGAGAGGCCCAAGGGATGCTCACCAACGACCCACTAGAATGAGCGAGGCCTTGACGATGTTGTAAGAGTAAACTTGGGGCGTGAGAGAGGACACTTAGGGGATGCTCGCCGATGGCCTGGTGAGACGGGCGAGGCTCTTACATAAAAAATGTAAGAGCCTCGCCCGTCTCACCAGGTCGTCGGCGACCATCCCCTAGGCTTCCTCATTGCCCTAGGTTTACTCTTACAACGTCAAGGCCTCGCTCGTTCCAGTGGACCGTCGGCGAGCATTTCCTAGGCTTCTTCATTGCCCTAGGTTTGCCTTGACAGCGAGAGTAGGCGATCGCCCAACACTCCCTACACAACGTATTGTCCGCTTTGGCGGTCGCCCATCTCACGGCTTTGTCCCAAGGCTCCTGAAGAACTCAGGATTAATGCCTTGAGCTCGTTTTCTGAGGCTCGAACCCCGACACCCTTAAGTATCCGAGCCTTACACTCATGTTACCATTGAGACAAGTTGTCTCAATTGTCTCAATGGTAACATGAGTGTAAGGCTCGGGTACTTAAGGGTGTCGGGGTTTGAGCCTTAGAAAACGCGCTCAAGGCATTAATCCTGAGTTCTTCAGGAGCCTTGGGACAAAGCCGTGAGATGGGCGACCGCCAAAGCGGACAATACGTTGTGTAGGGAGTGTTGGGCGATCGCCTACTCTTGCTGTCAAGGCAAACCTGGGGCAATGAAGAAGCCTAGGGGATGCTCGCCGACGGTCCACTGGGACGGGCAAGGCCTTGACGTTTTAAGAGTAAACCTAGGCCAATGAGGAAGCCTAGGGGATGCTCGCCGACGGCCTGGTGAGACGGGCGAGGCTCTTACATTTTTTATGTAAGAGCCCCGCCCGTCTCACCAGGTCATCGATGAGCATCCCCTAAGCGTCTTCTCTCACGCCCCAGGTTTACTTTTACAACATCGTCAAGGTCTCGCTCGTTCTAGTGGGCCGTCAGCGAGCATCCCCTAGGCTTCCTCATTACCCCAAGTTTGCCTTGACAGTGAGAGTAGGCGGTCGCCCACACTCACTAATAATGTATTGTCCGCTTTGGGCGGTCGCCCACCCTCACGGCTTTGTCCCAAGGCGTTGAAAGTACCTTATCGGTCATTTATCACATTAAGCGCGTTATTCAGTTTGAACCCAGGACCTCTATAAGTACCCGCGTTCTACAATACTCGTACCATTGAGACGTATGTAAGAGCCTCGCCTGTCTCACCAAGCTGTCGGCGAGCATCCCCTAGGGGTCCTCTCTCACGCCCCAGGTTTACTCTTACAACATCATCAAGGCCTCGCCTGTTCTAGTGTGCCATCAGCGAGCATCCCTGTGAAGACTGTAAATTCTTTGCCCGAGTCTGTAAATAAATAAAGAAATTGAATGAAGTTAGCGTGAGATGTACTACCAAAAATATACATATATATATATATAAATACTATTATTGAGTAATGAAAGCAACATTATAGGTGTAACGCGTTTAATAATAAAGGATTAATAAATATATTTTGGATTTAGACAAATAAATTCGAGGTATATAAATTTATAAATATATATATTGATTTAATAAGGAAAATAGGTAATGTTTGGCACATTGTGAAGAAATCTAATAATCATATAAATGTGCTTATGAAACCTAAGTGCATAGATAATTAAAAGAACAAATAGATATATATAAATATATTCATGTGTGTATTCATTTAACTAAACAAAGAGTACAAGCATGTTGAATTAAAGGTAATATACACATGAATATATAACTAAATAGATATAAATGTAATAAAAAGAGGAAAATATACAAGTGTCAAGCATTGTATTATGAAATGGATATTTAAAATAAAGGAAAATATAATATGTAATTATATATTTACTAGTATATATATTTATATACTTTAGACATGAAAAAATATATATATGTAGATATATGTATATATATATATATATATATATATATATATATATATAAACTATATATATATTCAACATTTGAAAAATATGTACATATACATATTATATATAAAGAATATAACAAAATAAATAAATAAAAATATATAAATATATATTGGTTAAGTAAATATATTTATAAATTATGTGAATATAGATATTAAAGATTAGAATAAAACAAAAATAAAACAAATTTTGAAATCTTAAAATTTAAATAAGTAAAATAATACTTAGTGGAGTTTGATGGGACTTTCTCCCATCAAACCCCACTAAGCAACCATCACCGGCATCATCATCTAAGGCGTATCAAAGAAGCCTTGGAAATAAAAAGAAAGTGAAAATGAAATGAGAGGAAGAGAGACCCGAGAGAGAACCAGAAAAAGAAAAGAAAAGAAAGAAAACTAAATCGGAAAGGAAAAGAAAAGAAGGAGAAGCCGAAAAGGAAAAGAAAAAGAAGGAGAAGCTGAAAGGAAAGGAAAAGAAAAGAAGAGAAGAGAAGAGTGACGAGGGAAGGGAAGGAAGAGGAGCTGTAGTCGTGCAGCAAAGAGAAAAGGAAAGGGAGAAGAAAATTTACAGCAATGTGAAAAAGAGACGAAAGAGAGAGGGAGATACAAACCGAGGGAGAAACCTTGAAGTAGGAACCGAAAGAGAGTAGTGAAGAGTTGCTGCAAGTGCCGACTGAACAAAGGAGTAAAAAAAAAAGGATAAAAAATGCAGCAGCTTCACACAAGAGGAAAGGCCTGAAATTTGGGGTAAGGAGCTATTGTTTGGAGCCATTTTATGATGGCAGAATTTGGAAGAAGGAAGACCCACAGGTTCGGCTGGAGAAAGAGCAGTGTAAGGGTTGATCTCAAAGCCAATTTAAAGGGCTGTTAACAGAGGTAAATGATGTCTTTTAAGCTGATTTTAAGCTGACTTTTGAGGGCTGTTATATGCATGAAAATAGGTCATGTAAGGGATACTAGGAATGCTCTCTTGCTTAAATGTTTTAGATGGATATATATATATATATATAAAAGGATGAAAATCGTGATTTTAAGATACGTGTTTTTGGTACATAATTAAGTATAATGAGGACAGGTTAATAAGCTGTTAATGAATTGAATTGTAGTGAAACGGAGCGGTGAAGGAGCTTAATTTGGTTTGGAAGATCGAGGAAGTAAATCGCTAAGTATTGAGGTAAGTGGGTTAAATAAGCCTTACTACTATCATCTCGTAAGAGATGAAAGAATCTTTATTCGATAATTATCTAATTTCATATCAAGTTTGGTGAAATATCACGAAAAAGACTATGAGAGTAAGTCCTGGTAAGATACAAGTTTGACTTGATGTGATCGTGAATAGTATTCGTCTGGAATGAAACCTTATTTATGATTTGTGTGTTATGTGTTATGACTTGTTTATGCTCACTGAATATATAAAATCGTATAAATGTCGGTGCCTGCATCATGAGGAATGCATGTGATTGAATTAAGTCACACCAAGTGAGTATGTTAATATAATGCGATACTTTGAGAATGTATATATGAATTAGTGTACAATATATACAACTCACGATGTTGAACATATAGACCTCGAATAGCACCTAGTTGTATTCATCGAAACTAGGATAATGGAATTGTATGACAACTGATGTATATATGTAACTTAAGGACTTGAATGATTTTTCGAACATTACTACTAGAAATCATACGCCAAAATGACGACGGATAACACCAAATTCTTTTTGGGACCTTGTGAGCCACCTCTAGAGGACTCAAAGGAACTACGTGCTACGTAGATTTCTTCGGAACTATGAGAGCCACCTCTAGAGTCCTTTGAGAGCTAAGTGTTGTACGAGTACCTATGAACTATTAGAAAGCATGCGCCAAAGAGGCAAATTTGAATAAGACCCATTCTTTTTGGGACCGTGTGAGCCACCTCTAGAGAACTCAAAGGAACTACGTGCTACGCAGATTTCCTCAAAACTGTGGGAGCCACCTCTAGAGTCCTTTGAGAGCTAAGTGCTGCACGAGTACCTATGAACTATTAGAAAGTATGCGCCAAAGAGGCAAATTTGAATAAGACCTATTCTTTTTGGGACCGTGTGAGCCACCTCTAGAGAACTCAAAGGAACTAGGTGCTACGCAGATTGCTTCGGAACTGTAGGAGCCACCTCTAGAGTCCTTTAAGAGCTAAGTGTGACACGAGTACCTATGAAATATTAGAAAGCATAAGCCAAAGAGGCAAATTTGAGTAAGACCCATTCTTTTTGGACCGTGTGAGCCACCTCTACAGAACTTAAAGGAACTACATGCTACGCAGATTTCTTCGGAACTGTGGGAGCCACCTTTAGAGTCCTTTGAGAACTAAGTGCTACACGAGTACTGATAAATCATTGGAGATTATATGCCAAAGAGAAAAAAATTGTTATGACCTTGTGACGTTGTATCCATCACTAGTTAGGATGGATATTATACATATGACAATGAGTTGGAATAACTGTTGAACTTTATTTGTGCTATTTGAAATGGTTAGTCACTTTACGCTTAACCATATCGATGAAAGTAATGAAAAGGATGAAATTGTGCGAGTTAAAGATATGAGGAAAAAGTTGAACAAGCCTATATAATCTGTTGTAGATTATAGTGAGTAGCAATTCATGGCAGAGTGCATACATGATATTTTATACGGTACATGCATGTATGATCATATTTTACGACATGAGCCTAGTCTGTATTTATTTAAGCTACTTACTGAGCCGTGGATTGCTCACCCCTTAATTTAACATCTGCAGATCACACTAGTTGAAATCCAGCTTTAGGCTTCGTATAGGCTCTCTCGGGAACAGTACTTGGTTGTGGTACTCGTCTACGTTCTCCGAGCTTTGCTTTTGTACTTTTGAGGTATACGAATTGTATATCATTTTGATAATTATGCAAACTTTAATTTCACAGTACTAGGAAGTAAAATAGGATGTAATTTGGATCGCACTAGATTATTATATAGGTCTATGTGATTATCGAGTACGATCCGGGATAAGATTATATTTTGAAGTACGTATAAACTGCAAAAAAATGTGGAATTATTATTGTGTTGGATCTTGAGAAACATGAGATGCATGATGGTATGAATTGTGGAAATTAAAGCTGGCTGTGAAAATTAAAAATGTATTTGCAATGCAGGTAATTTACTGGGGAAATTGATAAAATACAAGGGGAGGTTTTCGACCCATTTCTTTTGGGATAAGTGAATATGAGACTAAAATAATTATAGTCACCTTGAGATTTATGATATAGCTAGAGAAATAATATTATTAAGGCAAGATTTGGTTTAGTTACTACACTAACACTGAATACAAATCGTAAATAGAAAAAGAAAAATTTAGTTCGTAACTTTCTAAATGAAATAAGGTAAGTGTTAAGTGAACGTCATGGCATTCGGGTCGTGATAATCTCCTAGGCCTCTCATTGCACCAGGTTGCCTTGACAGCGAGAGTAGGCGGTCGCTCAACACTCACTAACAATGTATTGTTTACTCTGGGCGATCGCCACCCTCACGGCTTTATCCCAAGGCTCCTGAAAAACTTAGGATTAATGCCTTAAGCGCGTTTTCTGAGGCTTGAACCCTGGCACCCTTAAGTTCCTGAGCCTTACACTCATGTTACCGTTGAGATAACTTGTCCAAATGGTTACATTAGTGTAAGGCTCGGTACTTAAGGGTGCCGGGGTTCGAGCCTCAAAAAACATGCTCAAGGCAATAATCTTGAGTTCTTTAGGAGCCTTGGGACACAGCCGTGAGGGTGGCGATCGCCCAAAGTGGACAATACGTTGTTAGTGAGTGTTGGGCAATCGCCTACTCTTGCTGTCAAGGCAAACCTGGGGCAATGAGAGGCCTAAGGATGCTCATCGATGACCCACTAGAACGGGCGAGGCCTTGACGATATTGTAAGAGTAAACCTGGGGCGTGAGAGAGGACGCCTAGGGGATGCTCGCCTACGGCCTGGTGAGACGGGCGAGGCTCTTACAATCCAGCATGTAGTGGCAAAAAGATTTATGACTCCCTAATCTGTCGCCTTGGCAAGCATTGTCCCAAAACCTTAGTCATACAGCTCAGAAAGTGAAGAATCCAGAACCCAAGCCAAGTTGCTATGCCACTCATTTCTACTATAACAACAGTATAAAAAAATATGCCTCCAATTCTCCCTCGATAAGCCACAAATAGGACAATCATCATTTTTAGGCACATGGTGATTCTTCAGGTTGGAATAAGTTGGCAGAATCAATGAACAAGGTGCCACACAAAGAGTCTAACTTTTGGTAAGGTGTTCATAGTCCAGATATATCTTTATACCAAACAGCGCAAGTGTAACGTATGGTTTTTAGCAAAAATACGAATAACTTTTTCATTTTGCTATCGACTTGGTTAGGCTGTTTGTTGTGTCATCATTCTTTCTTACTTACATTATAAACACTGTTAGGATTATTGCAATATCATTATATCCATTCCCCTCAAAATGCTATAATAACATTAACATCAACATTTATTTATTATTCAACAGCCATAGGTCGATACATCATCAAGTTCAACATTCTATTTACTATATACAATATTACCTTTACAAACTTACACCCCACTACGGTTAAACTAGATGACAATATTGTACAGAGTCTGAGATATAAAATTAAAAGAATAATATACCTTCAAGGAACTGTATATGCACTCTTGAAGGAATAGTGTATTCTAAATTATAAGCCCTTTTAAAAGCAAGCAGAATCACTGCAAATAGTCTGGGAGGAAAAATAGGGAGGGTGAGTTACGCTCAGTATGAAGACATATATAAAACTGGGATACTACGCAACTATGATGCATGATCCCTACTTGGCTCTATAATAGTATGAAAAAGTCAATACCAATACAATCATTTAGGATAGGGAATTTCTATAGCTGATTAGGATGACCAGGCTAAGTATGGAAAGATGCTTTAAAGCACCTCACTTGTCCCGGGTCCTAAATTTGACCATAGGGAAGCAATATAATATTCTAAGGATATTGAAACTTTACAATTGAATTTAAAACAATCGTTTAATTATAAATGTAAGATGGCTATAAAGAATACCTATACTTCAGATACACTTAAATCAATAAAATCCAACTTTCCTTCAATTATCAAACATTTCAATCAATCAAACATTTCTTTAAACATAAAGCATTCAATTCTATAATCTGTTAAATTGTGAACATTTCATGGAGACGTCAACATCCTAATAGAATCATACACATGCAATTCCCATAAGGGATACAATATAGGAAATGGCATACCCATGATAGGCTAGGGATTTACCCCTAATAAGCCATTCCTACTAATATAGAGACTAATGGCCATCGTCGAACAATCACACAGTGTTCACTAGTCAGGTGACATCTGTAGGAGCTGATTACTTCACTAAGGTTAAACAACAACAATCAATACAATCTGAATGCATGACACGGAAGCCAACAATCTCAAAACATTTATTATCAAACTAATACTTTTAAAATCATCAATACATATTAAAGCCCTTTTTGAAATACATGGATTGTAAACTAACACATTTGTACCAAATAAGAATTTCAAAGCAATATTTCAAAGGGGGCAGTTGATTGCTCTTTTAAGACAATCGACTGCTATGCACTTTCTTCAATTAATTAATTAATTTTCTAAAATTAACTTTGGAATATTTAAAAATTGAATTCAAAGAGGGCAATCGACTGGTTATTTGGGCAATCAACTGGTTTTCAAATAGAATGCTTCTAAATAAAATGCAGTCAATTAGCCTATGTAGCGGTTAACTGGTGTGCAAATAGAATGTTTTTGGGAAAAAGTAGTCGATTGGCCTTCATGGCAGTTGACTGGTTTTAAAACAAAATGCTACGAAATAAAAGTGATCGACTTATCTTTAATGCAGTCGGCTAGTTTTAAGTTGGTTATACAAATAGATAGTCGACTGCTGTACAGGGCAGTTGATTGGTTTAAGGTGGTTTTGGAAAGAAGTATGTCATGTCTATGTCTGAGTAGTCAGCTACCCTGTAGGGCAGTCAGTTGCTTCTAGCCAGAGTCAATACTAGGTGTTAAACCGAATTTCAAACTTTCTGCACTTATAAAACAGTTCCATTTTGTATCCAACCATTAAACCACAATGTAGGCATAGTAACTCTACACCATTTTACATGCGTCTCTTACCTCAATACCACAATAATATAATAACTCACAGCACTAAATGATCCTCTTTAGCTTTCCAAAGTTAATGCTACAAAACAATAACAACTTCAATCAAATCTCATTCTCTTTTAAATTTAACTATACTAACCATCTTCTTATTACTTAAGCATCATCGTATAACCCCCAAAGCATCAAGCTCAACACCCTAACCTTTTTTTCTTACTTAACCAATTGCACCTATAATACAAAACTTAACCTCTTTCAAAACTAACACCATAGCCATCTTTCCCTTACTCCCCACTTCCATTCTACACCATCCATGCATGTAAAATCACATGTTATCATGCAAACCCTCTCTTAACCAAAACCCTCAAGAATCGCTACAATTGGTTTTGCTACATTTTAAAGCTATATACTTGTTATATAACCTTAGAACAATCAAGAGCAATAGCTACCTTCAAGTAGAACTTCATCTTTTCTCACCTTTAATAGTGATTGAATTTATAGCAGCTAATACACTCCTCAAATGGCTGATTCAAGCTTCTAAACTCCAGGTGTAACTAGAGCTAAGCAAGAGGAATAATTTTTCTTTAGGGTGAAATTTGATTGGATGAAGTTTGGAAGGTGTTCTCCAAACTTTCTCACCTACGACTTCGTAAAATTTGAGAGAAACTGAGGTGCAATGGTGATAGCCGGCCCTTGAAGAAGAAGAAGAAGACTAAAATATCTCATTTTATCGTCATTTTTAGTATTAAAATATCATCCATTACCACTTTGACCATTTTGCCCCTTTAAAATTCCATTAATATCACTTATCTCCTTAGCAATACAATATCAATTTACTTGTTTTATTAAATTCCTATTTATTATCATTTTCCGTAATTATGGTCCTCTAATAATAGATAAAGTCAAATCTTTAACCTTGATGGCATAGGTTGTGCGACCATAAGGTAAAATTATCAAAATACCCCTAGTGGTACAATCACATAATTTTCGACATTTTCGAGTTGTTTAGTCTATGGCTTGGAATAGCGTAGGACATCTTCAGACGAGGATTTGACTATGACAGTCTGTGGGTTAAAAGTCAAACTAAGTTGACTGTTATTTACTAAAGTTTTCCCAACCTATGGATAAAATCATCATTTTTGAATTTGTTGCACGTAAACTTAAGTATGCTCAAATAAAAGAATTTGAAAAAATGATCTTCTTACCAATTATGTATGTCGAGCCAAATTTAAGAATTTGCCACTTTTGTATCCATACAGGTTACACATAATGTTGTGGGGCCCACCATACGATTTCTCCGTTACCTATAAGACATAGTGCGACTTCTTATCACAATTTATCCAATCATTCTAATTTAAAATACTATGTAGGTATGGAAGGAATAAGGGAAGTTGTGGATCTTACATCCTCCCTACCTTAAGAAATTTGGTCTTCCAAATTTAAGTCGGGTTACTGATCAAAAAGTTCTAGATACTTCTCTTTCATTAAGCTCTCTAGCTCCTATGTGGCTTCTTCCATTGAATGGTATTGTCAGAGAACTTTAACTAAGGGAATCTTCTTAGATTGCAACACTTTCTCTTTTCTATCCAGAATCTACACTGGCTTCTCCACATAACTCATGTCTTCTCGAATCTCTAATGGTTCATACTCGATGACATGAGAAGGATCTGGATGGTACTTTCAAACCATGGATACATGGAAGACATTATGCACTTTGGCTAGCTTGGGTGGTAGTGCTAACCTGTAGGCAACATCTCATACTCGGTCTAAGATCTCAAATGGCCCGATGTAGCAAGCACTTAACTTTCCCTTCTTAACGAATAGCATGATTCCTTTTGATGGAGAAACTTTTAGAAATATTGATTCCCCAACAGAAAACTCTAATGGTCTACGTCGACTATCTGCATAGCTTTTCTGATGACTTTGAGTTGTCTTAAGTCTTTAACAAATTAGCTTGACATCTTCAGAAGCCTGTTCAACCAAGTTGGGTGTTAACAATTTACGCTCTCCTACTTCTTCCTAGCCAATCGGTGAATGGCACCTTCTACCATATAAAGCTTCATACGGTGCCGTCTCAATACTTAAATGGTAGCTGTTATTGTAAGCAAGTTCAGCTAATGGAAGATGATCGTCCCAAGAGCCTTTAAAATCCAAAGTATAGGCTCTTAACATATCCTTGAGCATCTGAATGCTCAAATTGACCATCGATCTACGGATGGAAAGCCGTGCTAAAGTTTAATCGAGATCCCATAGCTTCTTAAAAATGTTCCAAAAAATGAGAAGTAAACTTGGAATCTCTATCAAAAGTGACGCTCATTGGAACACCATGAAGTCGAACAATTTTTTTAACATATAAATCTGCCAAAGCACTAACAGTGCGTTTGGATGGAGAATTTTAAAAGTTTGAAGCATTTTAAAATGAAGGCATTTCAAAATTCATCATTTTAAAATATTAGCATTTATAGTTGACTTGTTTGAATAAATAATTTTTAGAAAGAATTTTTGGACACTAGAATTTGATTAAATAAAAATTAATTATAAAAAAATAATATTATATATTAGAAAAAGAAAAAATATCAAATAAAATATATAATATGGATACATTAGATTTGTAAAATTATATAGTATTGTTAATAATATTAAAAAAATAAAAATATACATTATATTTAAATAAAATAACATGTTTCTGTTTCTAAATTTATATTTAATAATGGGCCATGTTTAATAAAATATGGAATAGTGGGAGGAATTTTAAAAAACCACTTTTTAGGTGGATTTTCAAGAGGGAATTTGAGCATCTTAAATTCCTTTTTGAAATCACTCCTAAAATTTGAAATTCTTCAAAATTTTTTACCAAACAAAGAATTTGGATTTTGAATTTTTAAATATCCTCATTGAAATGAATTTCCTCTTTGAAATCTCTTATCCAAACACACTCTAAGAGAATCCGTGGATTTGATGGCTAGAAAGTAAGCAGACTTAGTCAATCGATCCACAATCACCCAAATACTATCAAGATTCTTTTGAGTTTGAGGCAAACCCATAATGAAATCCATAGTAATGTGCTCTTATATCCACATAGGTATAGGCAGAGGCTGTAGTAAATCGGCTGGTCTCTGGTGCTTCACCTTAACCTGCTGACACATGAGACACTTCGCCACAAACTCTGCTATGTCTCGTTTCATGCTAGGCCATCAATACACCTTGCATAGATTGTGATACATTTTAGTATTACCAGGATGCAGGGTGTAGTTTGTGGAATAAGCTTTTGTCAAAATTAGCCTTTTCAACTTCTTATCATTAGGAACACATATACGACCTTTAAATCTCAAATGTCATCACTACCAATCACAAAGTTCGATAAGATACCCAATTGAATCTGATTCGTTGCCTCAATACACTGAGCATCCTCCTTCTAAGCAACCATAATTCTATTCATCAACTCTGGTTCGATCAATAAGCTAGCTATCATTCCATAACACTCAGAAGGTGAAACATTTAAGCTGAGGCTTGCAAACTGTTCCAACAACTCGTACTCTCGGACCATCATGTATGATACCATTCCCATGTGTTTCCTGCTTAGAGCATCTGCCACCACATTGGCCTTTCCCGGGTGGTACAGGATCTCACAATCATAATCCTTTAGAGCTCGAGCCATCTTTTCTATCTCATATTAAATTCCTTTTGGGAAAACAAATACTTTAGACTCTTATGGTTTGTGAACACTTGAAATTTCTCCCCACACAGATAATGCCGCCAAATCTTTAAGGAAAACATCGCAGTGGCTAACTCCAAATCATGTGTCAGGTAGTTCTTCTCATGGTGCTTTAATTAGCGAGAACCATAAGTAGATGTTGCATTAACACCAATTTAAACCTAGTGCTGAGGCATCACTGTACATAAAAAAACCTCCTAAACCATTGGGAATGATCAAAATGGGTGCTGTCGTAAGCCTGCGCCTTCAACTTTTGGAAACTACGTTCATAGGCATCATCTCGTTCAAACGTTACATCTTTACGTGTCAAATACGTCAAAGGAGCAGCCAATCTCAAAAAACCCTTAACAAACCATTAATAGTATCCTGCTAGACCCAAAAAGCTCTTAATCTCTATCACTGTTTTCGACCTCTCCCATTGTACTATGGCTTCAATCTTTGATGGATCAATTGAAACCTCATCTTTATTAACTATGTGATCCAAGAAAGAGATTTGATCCAGCCAGAAATCACATTTACTTAACTTGGTATACAGCTTTCGATCTTTGAGGGTCTGAAGAACTATCCGAAGATGTTGCTCATGTTCTTCCCTAGACTTAGAGTACACCAAGATGACATTGATGAAGACAATGAAAAACTTGTCCAAATATGGCTTAAACACCTCATTCACCAAGTTCATAAATACTGTGGGCCATTAATAAGACCAAACAACATAACCAGGAATTCATAAGAGTCGTAATGGGTCCTAAACGCTATCTTAGGGAGATCCTTACTCCTTATCTTCAACTAATGATATCCTGATCTCAGGTCTATTTTAGAGAATACCTATGCACCCCAAAGTTGATCAAATAGATCTTCAATTCTGGGAAGGAGATACTTGTTCTTGATGGTAACTCTATTCAACCATCGATAATCAATACAAAGCCTTAAACTGCTATCTTTCTTTTAAACAAATAATACAGAGGCACCCCACGAGGATACGCTGGGTCGTATAAAACCCTCATCCAATAGCTTTGAAGTTGCTTCTTAAGCTCCTTAAGCTTTACTAACGCCATTCGATAGGGAGGCCTAGAGATTGGCTCGATTTCAAGCATTAAATCAATTGTAAATTCAATCTCCCTATCAAGAGGAAGCCCTTGGAGTTCATCCGAGAATACATCGAAAAACTCCTTAACTACCAGAATTTCATGGTGCTCCGGTTGTTTCTGTTCTACATCGATAACATAGGCTATGGACCCTTCACAATATCAAATATATTCTGTCAAATCACTTTCAAACAAGACAGTTAACAAATGCATTCATACGTTAATCACTAGCAAACTTTACAACATAGCTATCATGAGAAGAGAAGGTTACAGTCTTAGCATAACAATCCAAAATAACACGATTCCCAGCTAACCAATCCATTCCCAATATGACATCAAATCCATACATGTTCAATAGGATTAGGTCAGCTAACGATTCATTTTCTCCTACTCGTAGCTTACAGTTCCTATACACTATATTTGTCATTTGTGATTCCCTAAAAGGTGTGTTTACTTGCAACAAATAGCCTGAAGGTTCCGGTTCTACAGATAATTTCATAGCAACCATAGGAGATACAAAAGAATTAGTAGAACCTGGATCAAATAGTGCAATAATATTCATATCAAAAATAATAATCTTACCCTTTATCATTTCTAAAGAGGTGTTTGCAGACACCTTATCAATATTGAAGACCCATCCTTGTGTCACAACTTTCTTTCCCTTCTTTGCTGTCGTGGCCTTACGTTAAGGTTGGGCGGTCTTCTCCGGTTCCTCGGGCACCTTCTAATTAACTTTTAGGCAATCTTTAATCTGGTGTCCCATCTATCCACACCCAAAGCAGGCTTCGGTCATATAATGACATGGCTATGATCTATGGAATCTCCCTTAATGCTCACATTTCCTCAATGTACTCTTCTGTGAGTTAGCGGTACTGCCTACTGAGGATCGTGACTTCTCATCAGCTATCTTAATTCTTATAGCCTTCGAAGTCCCTTGATCCCTCTTTGCTTTCCAAAATGGATACATCTTTAACAAGACTTTTTCTTCCGACTTTTGTTTCATCCTTTCTTTACTTTACCTTTTCCTTTGAAATATGCTTGATGAAGCTCGTAGTCTAGCTCACACAACTGAGCCTCACGTACAACCTCGTCATAAGTAGTGATATTCATGGGATATAACTTGGATCGAATGGGTGGTCTCAGTCTCTCCATGAATGTATATATCTTGTATTCCTCACAATATAGGGTTTCAAGATTAAATCTGATCAAAATTGTAAATTTTAACTCGTACTGATCTACCGACATATTACCTGAGTCAAATTCAAGAACTCTATCTTCAATTTCTTATGAGCACTGCGATGAATATATTGCTTGTTGAATGGTTCCAAGAAGATACCCCATGTAACTTTGGGATGCTTAGCCTCTAATATCGTCTAACTAGACTGCCACCAATGCTCTGCTTCATCCACTAACAAATAGGTTGCTAAACCCACTCTCTCCACCTCAGAGCAAGTCATATATTTGAAGAGTTTGGTCACAGCATTAACCCAATTTTTAGCTACTAGCGGGTCCCTATCTCCTTTAAATTTTGACATGTCCAACTTCCTAAATTCTTTCAATAAACTCACTCCATAATAAGTTGTATGACCCTGACTTTTTAGATCCTGGGTTAACAATGGAAAGCTTTGGCTGTACAAGTAGGGGTCGTACTAGAGGAGCAGGAGGCGTTAGAGGAACATGTTTTGTGGTGGAGGATGAGGCGCCAGTGGCGGGACTGGTGGTGCATGCATTACCACAATGGGAAAATTGACCATAAACTGCGTAAACAATGTGGTCATCATTTCAAGGTTTCGCTTAACTCTCGACAACTGAGTGTTAGGGCTACTCGATGGAGATACAAGAGGGGAGTGTTCAGGAGACACTTCTTCCCATCTCAGTCTAGTATTCCTTTTTCGATTACTCATTCTGCCAACACTGAAACAAAATCGAACGAATTCAGTATAACTTTGAACAGTTATACCACGCATATATATTCAGACAAGTACAATACTTGGGGATGTAAACTATTTATAACCTAATGATATCGACAAACATTAGACTAACTCTGCTCTGATACTAACTATGTAACGTATGATTTTTAGCAAAAATACGGATTAACTTTTTCATTTTACTATCAATTTGGTTAGGCTATTTGTCATGTCATCATTCTTTCTTACTTACATTATAAACATTGTTAGCATTATTTCGATATCATTATATTAAATCCATTTCCCTTAAAATGCTATAGTAACATAAACATAAACATTTATTTATTATTCAACAACCATAGGTCGATACATGATCAAGTTCAACATTCTGTTTACTGTACATAATATCACCTTTACAAATTTACATCCCCACTACGCTTAAACTAGATGACAGTACTGTACAGAGTTTAAGATATAAAATTAAAAGTATAATATACCTTCAAGGAACTGTATGTGCACTCCTGAAGGAATACTGTGTTCCAAAATATAAGCTCCTTCAAAAGCAAGCAGAATCACTGCAAATAGTCTGGGAGGAAAAATAGGGGGTAAGTTTACGCTCAGTAAGAGGACATATATAAAACTGCGATACTACGTAACTATGATGCATGATCCTTACATCACTTTATAATAGTATGAAAAAGTCAATACCAATACAATCATTTAGGATAGGGAATTTCTATAGCCAATTAGAATGACCAGGCTAAGTATAGAAGGATGTTTTAAAGCACCTCACTTGTCTCGAGTCTTAAATTCGATCATAGGGAAGCAATATAATATTCTAAGGATATTGAAGCTTTACAATCGAATTTGAAACAATCGTTTAATTATAAATGTAAGACGGCTATAAAAAATACGTATACTTCAAACACTTAAATCAATAAAATCCAACTTTCCTTCAATTATCAAACATTTCAATCAATCAAACATTTCTTTAAGCATAAAACATTCAATTCTATAGTTTGTTAAATTGTAAACATTTTGTGTAGACATCAACATCCCAATAGAATCATGCACAGGCAATTCCCATAAGGGATACAATATAGGAAATGGCATACCCATGATAGGCTAGAGATTTACTCTTAATAAGCCATTCCTACAAATACGGAAACTAATGGCCATCATCGAACAATCACACAGTGTTCACTAGTTAGGTGACATCTGTGGGAGCTGATGATTGACTAAGGTCAAACAGCAACAATCAATATAATCTGAATGCATGATATGGGAGCCAACAATCTCAAAACATTTATTATTAAACCAGTACTTTTAAAATCATCAATAAATATTATAGCTCTTTTTGGAATACATGAATTGTAAACTAACACATTTGTACCAAATAAGAATTTCAAAGAAATATTTCAAAGGGGGCAATTGACTGCTCTTTCAGGGCAGTTGACTGCTAAGCACTTTCTTCAATTAATTAATTTATTTTCTAAATTAATTTTGGAATATTTAAAAATCAAAGACAAAAAGGGCAGTGGACTGGTTTTCAAACGGAATGTTTTGAATAAAATGCAGTCGATTGGCTTATGTGGCAGTTGACTAGTGCACAAACAAAATGTTTCTGGGAAAAAGCAGTCGCTAGCCTTCATGGTAGTTGGTTGGTTTTGAACGGAATGCTACAAAATAAAAGTGGTCGACATATCTTTAATACAATCGGTTAGTTTTAAGTCGGTTATAGAAATAAGCAGTCAACTGCTATACAGGGTAGATGACTGGTTTAAGTCGATTTCGGAAAGAAGTACGTCGTGTCTGTGTCTACACTGTCAGCTGCCTAGTAGGGCAGTTGACTATTCTTAGCCAGAATCAATTCTAGGAGTTAAACTGAATTTCAAACTTCTTGCACTTATAAAACAGTTCCATTTTGTATCCAAGCATTAAGCCACAATACAGGCATAGTACCCCTACACCATTTTACATACGTCTCTTATCTCAATATCACAATAATATAATAACTTGCAACAGCAAACGATCCTCCTTAGTTTCCAAAGCTACTGCTGCAAAATAATAACAACTTCAATCAAATCTCATTCTCTTTTAAATCTAACTCTACTAACCCTCTTCTTATCACTTAAGCATCATCCTATAACCTTCAAAGCATCAAGCTCAACACCCTAACCTTTCTTTCTTACATAACCAATTGCACCTATAATACAAAACTTAACCTCTTTCAAAACTACCACCAAAATCATCTTTCCCTTACTTACCACTTCCATTCTACACCATTGATAGGGTGATATTTTTTTAATTTTATATGTGCTAATATATTCTCTATATTGATGTTTTATGCCTAAAAGAGCTTACTAATGTTTATAATATGTTTTAGGTATTAAATATCAAAGTTGGAATTAAAAAGAAGTTAAGAAGAGCAAAGTGCAGATTTTTTTGTCCAGTTCAAAAGATTGATGAATTTGACCAACTTAACGACCTGATCTCAAGAAGTGGCCTTCATGAAAGTTGTAGAGGACTTCTCAAGGTTTTCGGAATGTACAAGATCGCAAAAATCGGAGTTTGTTTGAAGGGTCAAACGTCTGGACAAAATCAGTACAAAATTCTAGGCAAAAAAACGAGATTTTCCAACATAGCAAGTTCAAGACAAGATTTTGTTAAGATAAGATAATTTCTTAATTTTATTATGTCTTAGATCTGTAATTAATTAATAAAAATAGGCCTTAGGAATTTTACTTAGAAAATAATTGTAAAAGATGATGAGATAAAGTTAAGAGTTTGACTAGTAAAATTACTTGTTTCCTAAGTAAACTCTTATCTGAATCTCACATTGCTTAGGAAAGTCTTTTAAACTTTTCCTTAGGCCTATATAAAGAGCACAAGGCTCTCATAAACAACATCCCCCAAATCCCTCACATCCGTCTTTTAGTCTTGTAAGATTTTCTTTAGGGTTTTTAATAAAATTTTATTTTTTTTCTTTATTTTTAATTCGTTGCTGATTTCTTATTATTGTTTTATAATAATATTTTCTTTTTATTTTTTATTCGTAACGATTTCTTTCTTGAATATTTTTTAGACTTTGCGATTTCTTGTTTTGTTTTTAATTACTGTTTGTTTGAATCTTATTAAATCATAATCTTGATTATAGATTTCTTGTTTGATATTATTAAAAATTGATAGTTTAATTGTTTATTGCATGATAATTGTCTCCTTTATAATATTAAACTTGAATTTTATGATCTTGAATATGACTAGTGAGTAGGTTTCTTATTGAGTTACGAGGTAAATTGATTATTCTTGGAAAAAGAATGTTATGAGATTTTGAGCTTATAATATAATTGTTGATTAAGTATCCAAGATTCTCTGAGCACATTTGCATGATTATTTGCTTGATTAGATTGTAGGGCCCACTATTTAATTTAATTAAATAATCTACTGCCAGATTAAAAACATAGGTCCGTAATTGCTTATGGAGTTAATCATTAGGGATGGAGGAGAATTGAGGTTTAGATTAAATGAACCGAGCTTATGTGTTTGTTATCTAATGTCAACCCATATATTTCTAGTTGTTAATGCTGCTACAACTTATATCTAACAAGCTTGTTCTAGGTAGGTCAAATAGTTAGAGATTAGTTAAAGAGCTTGTTTTAACTAACGACTCAGTAAGGGAAGATGGTGTAACAGAGCTTGTTGTTATGCTATGGTTGACTTTTTAATTGACAATAATATCTTGTAATCAATGATCAACATCAAAATCCAAGAATAATTAATTGCCTCATAACTGAAGCTTTTTTTATATTTGTTTCTAATATTTAATAATCTTTGCTTTCTCTCTTTTAGACATAGCTTACAAAACTCCAAAACCCCAGAGTTTCTTCTTTCCCTAAATCCTAAAATTAGATTTTTAATTTAATAATTAACTTAAATAATTCAGTCTCTATGGGTTCAACTCTTGCTCCACTATCTACACAGTAGAGTTAGAAAATTTTATTTTTGGTGACTGACGACACTCATCAACCATACATGCATGTAAAATCACATGTTATCATGTAAACCCTCTCTTAATCGAAACCCTAAAGAATTTCTACACTTGGTTTTGCTTCATTTGAAAGCTATATACATGTTATATAACCTTAGAATAATCAAGAACAATAGCAAGCTTCAAGTAGAACTTCATCTTTTCTCACCTTTAATAGCGACCAAATTTATAGTAGCCAAGATACTCCTTAAATGGCTGATTTAAGCTTCCAAACTCCAAGTGGAACTAGAGCTAAGCAAGAGGAACAATTTTCATTTAGGGTGAAATTTGATTGGATGAAGTTTGGGAGGTGTTCTCCAAGCTTTCTTAACTCTAAGACTTAGCAAAATTTGAGAGAAAGTAAGTTGCAATGGTGATGGCCGGCCTTTGAAGAAGAAGAAGACTAAAATATCTCATTTTATTGTCATTTTTAATATTAAAATATCATCCCTTGCCACTTTGACTATTTTGCCCCTTTTAAATTCCATTAATTCCACTTATATCCATAGCAATACAATATCAATTTACTTGTTTATTAAATTTCTATTTATTTTCATTTTCCATAATTATGTCCTCTAATAATTGATAAAGTCAAATATTTGACCTCGAGGGCATCAATTGGGTGGCCATAGGGTAAAATTACCAGAATACCCTTAGCGGTACAATCATATAATTTTTGACATTTTCAAGTGGTTCAATCTATGGCTTGAATAGCCTATGACATCTTTATATGAGGATTTGACTATGATAGTTTATGGGTCAAAAGTCAAACTAGGTTGACTCTTATTCACTAAAGTTTTCCCAACCTATGGACAAAATTATCATTTTTGAATTTGTTACAAACTTAAGTATGCTCAAACAAAAGAATTTGAAAAAAAATGATCTTCTTACCAATTATGTATTTTGAGCCCAAATTGAAGAATTTGCCACTTTTGTGTCCATACGGGTTACACATAATGCTATAGGCTCACCTTACAGTTTTTCCTTTACTTATAAGACATAGTGCGACTTCTTATCACATTTTATCTAATTATTCTAATTTAAAATACTATGTAGGTATGGAAGGAATAAGGAAAATTGTGGATCTTACAGCTGGTCACGCTCCATCACAGGTTTCCCTAAAATATATCTGGCAAGGTAGTAGGCAAATTGCATCGTACAACATCCCAATATAGATTCCTTCCAAATTAACCTATCAAGTAGTAGTGGACTTTGTAATGAAATTTGTAAAATAAGAGCCCTATCCTCAGCCGAAACAGTTTTTCCAACAAATCCAGTTGCCATGCTCCCAAATCAGCATCACTAAGAACATTTACTGACACCAGTGTTGGAACTCTAGTAACCTGTGGATGTGGTTTCAAGTTTGGAGGTTTCTTAAGCCAACGATCCCACCACACATCTATGCTTAGACTGTTGCCCACTCTCCACCAAACACCTTGATCAGCCACAACTTTCCCTTGTAATAGGCTCTTCCATAGATAAGAAGAGTTGGAAGTGACATGTGCTGCAATCATAGAGGTGTGGGAAAATACCTACTCTTCAGTAATCAAGCACATAGTGATGACTCATTTTGTTGGAACCTCCACCATTGTTTCGCCAATAGTGACGATTAAAATATTTGAAATCATGAAAACCTAGGCCCTTTTCAACTTTGATACACACAAAAAATCAAATCGCAACCGGTGCCCCTTTATACGATTAAAATTACTACCCCTCCAGAAGTTCGCAATGATGGAATTTAGGTGTGCAAGAAAAACCTGGGTAATCTAAAGCAACTCATATAAAATTGAGGAATTGCCATGGCAATGGACTGAATAAGAACCCCTTTACCTGCATAAGATAACAACCTACCCTTCTAACCACGAACTTTCTGCTATATACAATCCCGAATGGAAGAAAATTCCCTTCTTTTTGATCTACACATTAGTAATGGTAGTCCAAGATAACGATCCCACCCAAATTGTATAGACATGAAGCATGGCAAATAGCGAGTTTCTCCTACCCTCCATGACACTCATGCTAAAATGAATGGATGATTTCTGCATGTTGATTTGTTGGTCGGATACCTGTTCATAACTTCTCAAGATACGTAGAACAGTATCACAATCAATCTTGTCTGCACGAAAGAAAAGAAGGCTATAATCCGTGAAAAATAAATGAGTAATAGTTAGCGTGGATCTTGCTATTCTCACTCCATGTAACAAACCATCCATTAGAGCTTTCTGAAGCATCATTGAGAGACCTTCTGAACAAATGAGGAATAAATATGGGAACAAAGGATCCCCTTGCCGCAGCCCTCTCGTAAGAGAAAACCTCCTACTGACTCTCCTATTGATCTTAACCAAATAAGAAACAGTACGAACACACTTCCCAATCAATGAAATCCAATGAGTTGCAAAACCTATAGCCCTCATCACATCTTTTAGATAACTCCATTTAACTCGGTCATAGGCTTTGCTCATGTCAAGCTTCAAAGCCATTTCCTTAACTTTACCAGTTTAATGAGTCTTCATATAGTGAATGACTTTGTCAGCCACCATTGCATTGTCAAAAATCTGTCACCCCAAGATAAAAACACTTTACGTTTCCCCCATAATCTTTGGTAGCATCACCTTCAGTCTATTAACTAGGGTTTTTGAGATAATTTTGTAAACCATGTTATAGAGATTGATAGGCCGATAATCCTTTATTGTCAATGGAGAAGCACATTTGGGAATCAATGCAATAACAGTGTTGTTTAGGCAGTTAATATCCAGATCTCCATTCAAGAATTCAAGGAGAACATGAAGCACATCCTCCCCAACAACATGCCAGTAATGTTGGTAAAATAAAGCTGTCATTCCATCAGGCTCAAGAGACTTGGCCGAATGTATTTGCATCAAAGCTTGGTAAACTTCTTTTGTAAATTGAGCACACAACAAATCATCGTCCGAATGAGATAGCTTACCAAGAAACTCCACTACTATAGTATCCAGCCCTGGCTGAGAAGAGGCAGTGAATAGGTCTGAAAAATATTGCATGAAAGCATCCTATATATATCCCTGGTCAGTAAGCCCCATAGCATCAATAGTGTGCAAATGGGATATGGTATTATGATGCCAACGACTAGAAGCCACTGCATGGAAATATTGGGTGTTTCGATCACCCTCAAGTAACCATAATGCTTTTGATCATTGTCATTATTTGATTTCTTCCTGATGAAAGAGCTCCGAGAGTTAAGTCTCACATGATTGCCTTTCTCCACTATCAATCCAGATACAACTTGCACTAAGTTTCTTCTATAACTCTTGAATACGAGAACTCAAGCCACCATTGAACGATTTATCCTATTTCCCAAGTAGTTTTCCATAGTCTAAAATTCTCGCAGCCAAATGGTGAAAATTCAGTAACCTTCCTTTTGGCCATGCCTTTTTAATAATAGCTTCACACTCATTCTATTTGGTTACATATTCTCAAACATAAAAAGTCTACGGGTGCCATTCCTACCAGTACTACCACAAAACTTGAACACTAGAAAGTAATGGTTTGAAGTCGTAAAATACACATGATGCTATCTGGTATTCGAGAAAGCAAGCCACCAGTCAAAATTCCAAATCCTTGATCTAACTGCTCCTACACCCTCTTATCCCCAGAACCCCTATTCCAAGTAAATAAGGATCCCTGCAATGGACTCAGATCACATTCATCCACTACCTCCTTGAAAGCAGTCATTTGTGTCGAAGGCCGAGCAGCACCACCATGCATGTCCTCAGACTAAAGCAATTCATTAAAATCACCAACGATCAACCAAGGGAGTGAAGCTTTGTGATTCAACCTCTGTAATAGATCCTATGTAGTGGTTCGAAGATGCATTATCGGATGGCCAAAAAACCTTGTAAAATGCCAAGACTACTGTGATGGGGAAGTAACAACCATTACATCAGTATGGTTTAAGGAAAAGGACTGGATATGAAGTGAAAGAGACTCATCAACTGATTGAGGGGACCCTAGCCCTCAACAGTTCTAACTTATTATTGCCAACCTCTACCAAGATCAATGAACCTGGCCCAGTAACCAAGACACAACCGTCTTCATCATGCACACGTTTAGGATCAGGAGAAGACTCCCCAGGGCATATAGTATTAGGGCCTCATTTCTTCAAACCCGTAACCCTTTTGTAATCTTTGAAGGCACCAAACTTTCAAGGCCTACCCAATCTTCCACCTGGCAGTTTTTGCAACCCAATACCAGATGAAAACTCCACTAAATCCAAAGTCATATGAGATTTTCCTTCGGCAAGGCCACTAGGAGCCCAAGTAGGGTTTATAACATCAGAATTGGTTAAAAGGACAATAGTATCCACAACCTGTCGTGGTGAACTGGTAAGGCCCAAAAACTCTGTGAAATTCCTAAGCATATCAGCTCTAAGCCACGATCCATATCCTCGTGTTACCGACCTTATCTCCAACATTGCTTGTTAGCCATCAAATAGTCCGATTCATGGTCATCCAAACATCCATAGACAAAGCATAGATCCGAAAGTCTCTTATAATGGAAAGAGACTAATGTTGAGGATGAACTACCAGGCATCCAAATACGAGTCCCATGCTTCAAAAGGTTACATATGTCCAGGATCACATGAACCCGCAGCCAGCAACCCCAACCCATGGTATCGCCATCCATATCAACTGTATCCACTTCCCCAGTAGACTTGCCCAAAATTGTTCCAATTGTTGAGTTTATCAGCCCTAAAGGGAGTTTATGCATTGGCACTCAAAATGGACAAAAAAACATTACATCCCTATCCGGAATAGATAAACCATCAAACTCTTTCAACACCCTGAGGCTATGATTGAAAAACCATGGTTTGGCCAAAATGATTCTATCCTTGTCCATTTTGTCGCCAAAATAAAACAAGAAAAGTTTCTGTCCCACTTCTCGAATTAGCAAACCATTGGAAAGTTTTCAAATTTTGTAAAAAACAGTCCTCATGGCTTCCGGATTAGTAGGCTGATTATTGAAGAGATAGCTTGTCATACAATGTTGTCCCTGTTCCATTGAGGCAGAGATCCAATCTTTTTCAATATCCACCGTTTGTTGTTTATTATTGGATAATGTCAACTTACCCAATAACTCCTCTAGAGCATTCACCATTGTAATATTCTGATGCAAAGACATGAATCAATCAATGATAGTAGATCAAAGATGACAAAGAAACACACAAACAAGACAGAAAACTGACGACACAAGTTACAACTCCCATGTAACTGTCAGTAACCGACATAGAGAAACTAAATTATCCTTTGTAACATCTTTCAATATCAACTTCTTCCTAATATTATTATATATTTCAATATACAATCAGGATATTGAATGAATAAAACACATGATTTTAATGCAAAATGAGTTCAAGTTCAATATATTTTAAATATCATTGACTAAATAAGAAAATGTCAAGTAACATATTCTCTTTTCTTTCTACAACATTCTAACTCGTTATTATAAAATTAAATTTATTTAATTTAAATGCACTAGACTTCTTACACTTTTTCCTTAATTTATTATTTAAATAAATAGCCTTATAATGATTATTTTAATCTTAAATTCACAACAACTACACATCATAATAACACCTTTTTGTTTCTTCTTTGCTTTATTTGATTATAAATCTGCATTCCATTTTTCCTTTTAAATTCGATAGAAAAAATAAAAAAACTTTAATTGTATTTGTTGATTGCATCATGAAGAAACAAATTTCCCACATTTCTTTTTAAAAAAATAGACATGACCAAGAAAAAACATATAATGTATCGTATTTCCTACACTTCATAAGTTGTTTCTATCCTGTAAATGCATTATATTCTTCAGCCTATTACATTGTCATGAATTATTTCTAGTTGTTACCTAAAAGTTTTGTTCACGAGTAAATGACTGATATTGAAACTCCAACCAAAGTTCAATTAAACAGCCACTTGGTTGGACTATTCGAAATGCAATTAATTATATAAAAAACACAAAAATATGCTTCTCACCACTAGTTGGAGAGTTTTTTGTGATGCCTACTATTTGAAACATGTAGATTTCTTGACTTTCACAAATAAACAAAGCATGACCTTTGATGCCATTATGAACTTTCTCTCAACCACTTTGGTAACATGCAAGAAATCCAAGCAAGAAGAGATAAAAAACAAGTTCATCAATTTAGTGCATTTTTTCGAATAGATGGGGTTTACTTCTAACCTTCACCAATTTTTAAACCATTAAAGCAATCAACCAATTATTTACTCATTTCCCTTTCAATATCACCATTATTGTGGTTGTTATTTTTCATCCAATAGATGCTACATCCACAGATTATTTTCAGTGACTGCGTGATTTACCTATTCGAGGATTTCGACTATGCTTTTGGTTACCCCAAGGCAGCTTAGTGTGGATTTTAGAGGTATAATCATTTCCTTTATATGTTCAGACTTATTTTACAGTACTACTATGTTGTAATTATGAATCGGGGATGTAAACAATAAACAAATACTGATTTGTAAATATTCTTAATTATATAAATGTAAATTAAATTATTGTTAAAAAGTGTTTACTATTAAATGAACTTGGAAATAAAGGCATCACAGATAGCCCAACCTTTGCTGTATGTGTGGAAATGTGTGATTTACTGTATATACAGCCTGTGACAGTATTTATTAGTATCAGAGGGAGGTTGGTCTGATGTCTATTGGTACCTTTATAATAAAGTGAAGTGGTTAACATCCCTTGTAGTACTGTATAGTCTGGATATATAAATGAGTGACTACTCGATGATCGAATTACTGTCTGTGCTGTGCAGAAATGAGTGAACAATAGGTAACTTGAGCTAATAGGGGTTGAGGCAGAGGTAGAACGGAACAGACTCTGGAGCCTCATACTCTAGAACCAGTACCGGAGCCCGCCCTAAGACCTGCTCACCCTCCACAGCCAAAGAGCTCGAATACTCAGATGTCACGGACGGAGAGGATGTTGACGGATTTTATCGCCATGTATCATGTAGATCGAGCTGCTGATCGGGTAGAAAGAGAGCGAGCAGCTCTAACAGCTCCACCAGTAGCACCACCTCCTGCACAGCCAGCTCCTGAGCCTTAGCCCACGCCGCAAGTGTAGGCAGTACCACAACCGCCACCAGTACAACCGCCCCGAGATGTGGAGTCGTACTGTGATGTTGCTTTGGTGAGGTAGTTTACGAAGCTAAATCTGTCAAAATTTAAGAGAGATAAGGATCCTCTAGTGGCAAAGCAGTGGGTGACTACTATAGAGAAATTATTTAGATATATAACGTGCTCGGAGACCGAAAGAGGTAAGTTGGCAGTGTTCCAGCTGACAGACGATGTGGAGCCCTGGTGGAAGTTCATCTAGACTATTTTGTTTTCCCAGTATCCGGTGATTACTTAAGAGGTATTTGTAGATGCTTTTTGCCGCCAGTACATTCCCGACACTGCTTAAAAGAAATTACAGCAAGAGTTTATGGAGCGGTTTAAGGGAGCATGACAGTGGATCAGTACGAGTCGAGATTTACTACACTTAGCAAGTTTGATCCACTAACTCGAGTTGATGAGCGGCATAAGATAGACAAATTTAAGGTTGGGTTGAGACCATCCATTCAGACGAAGTTGGCCCCATTCGATATTCGGACATATGATGAGGTTGTCAGATGTGCTCAGTTATGTGAGCAGGATTATGAGTAGTTCCACTATGAGCCAGCATCTAAGGCTAAGGTGAAGGGTAAAGGAAAGGTGAAGAGGGGTTCAGATGATAGATCAGGTAGAGAGCTGCCTAAGAAGGCTAGATCATTGGGCATACAGATTTCCAAGGGGCGATTTACTAGACTAGCTGCTACAGCCCCTAGTATTGTCAAAATGGGCCAAGGCCCGTTGGGTTGACTCGACCTGGCCCATTTATTCAGGGCTTGGACTTCATTTTTGTAGCCCATTTAAGAAAGAGGGCTTTTTAGCTCAGCCCATTTTAGCCTGGGCCTAAATGGATTCAGCTCGGGCTTAAATGGGTCGGATGATTTAATTTTTTAATATTTTTAATTATATTAAAATTTTATTTTTATTTTAATTATTTATATGTTTAACATTTTAATCAAAGTAAAATATATAAAATTAATTCTATTTAGTATTACTAATTTACTTCAAACCAATCTAATGACTAACAACCTCTTACACATGCTAGTTGGAAGGGGAAGAGTACATTTGCTTTAAGTGATGTAAGTTCATTTTGTTTTTTTAAGTATATACTTTATTTTAAATTCTCTTTTGTAATGACAATTAATTTATTTCGAAATATCCAAGGATATAGGCTTTCAAAAGATTTGAAACTACTCAAGTGGAAAAACCAAAATCTCAATTAGATCTTTATTTGGAAGAGTAAATGATTATGGGTCGCATGGTTGAAAATTTAAATTTACTGCAATGGTAGAAAGATCATAAGCCAAGATTTTCAAAGCTTGCAAGTATAGCTTGTGATATCTTGAGCATTCCAATAACAACAGTAGCATCGAAGAGTTCTTTTAGTATTAGTTCTTATGTTTTAAATAAGTATTGAAGTTTTCTAAATCATGAGAACGTGAAAACTATCATTTGCACCCGAAATTAGATTCTTGGTTTTGAAGGTAATGTTTTTAATTAGTTGACAATTTTTAATCAATTCATAAGTTTAATTCTTGTGAGTTCTTATATTGTTCTTTATTTATATTTGTAGATAGCAAAGTTGAAAAAGAATTCATTGAATGTGATTGACACTATGGAGGAGATAGATGGATATGGATCTATTTATCATGTTTTTGATTTTTAATATTGTTGAGACATGTTTTTTAGTATCTAGGTTTGTTAAAACAATTTCTATTATGCTTGTTAAACTATTAATATGTAATGTTCAAATGATGTTGAAGACTTGATGGATTTGATATGAATTTATTTGATGTTTGTTTAATATTTATTTCAAAATTTACTTTGTTTATTTACTAAAAATGGGATTTTAATATAAAATTTAATTTTTTAAATTTCTTATATGGGTCGGCCCATTTAAGCCCGTTAGCCCTTAGGGCCGGATATGGTCTTGCATTTTTAGGCCCATTTAACAAAAAAGGCTTTTTAGCCGACCCATTTTGACAGCTCTATTGGCCCTACCTCGACATCGAGGAGTATCGCGACCAGGTGTGTGCATTGTGGACCGTCGCTGATAAGTCTCTAAAATATTCACTTTTAGAGTATTTTATTGCATCAATTTTGCTTAAATTTTGGAATTTTAATGTAATTTCCTCCCATTTTAATTAAATTGTCTTCATATGTAGGAAATTCGAGAATAATGAGAAAATCAAGAAAATGGGAAGAAAATCAAGGAAAATTGGTTGGATTTGGTGTTTAAACTCTCACCTTAACCTTATCCCTAAATCCTAAAATTCTTTTTTTTTTTTCAAACCTTAAGCCAAATTTGAACCCCAAAACCTTAACCTTCTAAAATCTTAAAAAAAAAATAATAATAGTAAATAAAAAAAATTTTCAAAATTCCAAACCTTATTTCTACACCTATTTATAAACTCCATGCCTATTTAAATCTTTTATGCCTAAGTCCCAAACCTCAATAGACCGCACATTAAACCCAACCCAAGCTAAACCCTTCCATTACCTTTTAAATTAAATTTTTAAGCCCATTTAAATACCCAAAATCCATAAGCCCTTAAACACTTTAAATCCAACCCAAAAATAGGCTTTCTTGATACAAGCCCATGGAAGTAACCCTAACTTATACACAGAGGAAGCTACCGCAAAATGAAGGGGGAAAAAAGATGGCTGGTGACAGCAGCTCAAGTTTTCTCACCATTGCTGCATCATTTTTTTTAGATTTAGTTGGGCTTCAGTTTAGATTTTAATTAGTTTATTTAAATGTTTCAAAGACTCAAGTGTTATTTCTCATTTTACATTTAGGAGATTCTTCATTGTTGTGTTCTGTTCTTGCTTTTTTTTTACTTGTTTCATCACTTCATCTTATTTCATGTGTTAATTACTTTTAAGTGTTTGTCTAAAGCTCACGGTCTGATTTAGTCTAGTTGTTGTAAGTGTTCGAATTTCCTGTGCGTTCCTATTCTGCTGGTTTATGCTTTTTGAAGTTTTGGCATGATTCTTTGCTTTGCTGCCGTGAATGCTGATGGGCGATGTTGTTGAGGCAGAACCAGCATTGGACTGAAGCAGAAGAGGGGTCGGTGACAGCGACTCTTTCTTTTGTTTTATTGCCATGTTCTGTTTTCCATGCTCTTAATTTAGGTTTTCTCATTTTGTTTTAGTTGTTTTTACTTCAGTTTTAGTTAAACAATCAATTTTATATTAAATTACAGGTTGTTTTGTAGTTAGATTTAATGATAGTTACAGTTTTAATTTTGTTATTTCAAGACTCTGTTCTGTTGTTTAATTTACTGCTTTAAAGTTTTCTTAGCATCTTTTCTGTTATGGTTTCTTCTGGATCCTATCGTTTTTGCTCATATCGTCTGGTTCCCAATTGCTGAATTGGATGGAGAGACTGCGTGAGAAGAGTACGTTGCTGCTGCTTAGCACAAGGAAGGTGTGCTGGAGGTTTGCTGCGTTGCTGAATTGCGTGAAGACAGGGGCAGAGAGGTGAAGCTCGGGAAGAAACTGCTGCGTGGTGGCTGTTGAATCGGGCTGGTTTGCGTGCTGGGAAGCAGACCGAAGCGATGAAATGGAGCAGGGGACAGACGTGCCTGGCTGGACACATGAAGCAGAAGATGCACGGCTGCTGTGTACGTTGATGCTGTGCGTGGTTGTCTTGTGTGAAGCGGTGCAGTAGCTAAGCGAGACGCGTGGAGGCAGATAGTGCAGCAAGATCAGTGGCGTGAATGACCATATGTTGGCTGGCTGCATGTGTTTCTTTTTCCGTTTCACCTTTATTAGTTTATTTATTTAGTTGTTTTATGAGCTTAAGATTTGATTAATATTTTTTTTGTATTAGTTAGGTAATTAGTTAATAGTTTCTTAATTTGTTAGTATAAGGTTTAGTTGATAGTTTATTTTAGTTGATAATATTAGGCAAATTTAAATTTTTTTTGATAGCATTATCGGTAAATTTAGTAAAACAATTAAAAATTTTAGTTTTAAGTAATTTTATTTTATGTTCATTTATTTAATTTTGTTTTTTATTTTAATTTCATGCATTTTAATTTTAATTTTTATTGACTTTTAATTCCCAAGTTCTTTAAATTTTGTTTGCACCTTATTAATTTTTACTACTTAGTTAATTTGAAAATTTCATATTGCTTGAATAAATCTAGGATGATCAATTTTAATACTTAGCTAGAACAATTCTAATTAATCCTCGTGGGAACGATACTCTACTCACTCTGTATTACTTGTCGCGACTCGTGCACTTGCAGTATAAGTCTTACAACGCAACAAGTTTTTGGTGCCGTTGCCGAGGATTAGTCTAGGTTGTCCTTAGTTAATATTAGAATCAATCATGCCTAGGTTTAGTTCAAGCCTTTTATTTTTCTTATTTTTGTAAATATTTCTTCTTCTAATATTTTAATTCTGTTCTTGTGTGAGGCACTATGGTGGATCTAGCAGAGCCTAGAACCTTGAGAGACTATGTTATGCCTAGTGTGCCTACGATACATTCAAGCATTAGGATGCCCGAGATCGAAGCTAATAGCTTTGAGATTGAGCCGGACTTCATCCTAATGAACTTGAATTCAGTTTAGTTTGGAGGTTTGCCTAGTGAAGACCCATATGCTCATCTTGTCAAATTCTTAGAGATATGTGACTTGTGCAAGTACGAGGGCGTTTTTGATGACGCCATTCGATTGAGACTTTTTTCATTCTCACTCCGGGATAGGGCAAAGGATTGGCTGCGGTCACTTCCTCATCATTCTATTTGTACGTGGGATGATTTGGCTTGTAAGTTCTTAGCTAGATTCATTTCACTTGAGCATATGGCGAATATGAGGAATCAAATTTTATCCTTTGAGCAATATGACTCCGAGCCTTTTTGTGAAGCATGGGAAAGATTTAAGGACTTGATTAGGAGATGTCCTTCTCATGGATTGCCCATGTGGCTACAAATTCAAAGTTTCTACAATGGTTTGGGTGATCTATCGAGAGATGTGATTGATGCAGCAGCAAGTGGAGCCCTTATGGGGAAGTCTGTTGAGGAAGCATATAAATTGATTGAGTTAATGGCTTCCAATGAATTTCAGTGGCAGTACATAAGAGATACATCGGGGAAGATCATCCACAAACAAGAGCTTGATCTTATTGAGACCATATCTTCTCCAAAAACCACCTTGCCCAAAAAAGTTTACATAAGTCCTTTTATTTCTTGTGAGATATGAGAAAGGAGTCATGCCACTGAGAATTGTCCTATCAATATGAGTTGGGTGAGTCATCCGAGCTATTCCTCGAGCAACTATGAGAAGCTTTCATCACCTTCTTCGGAGCTTATGGAGACATGTGACCATTCTCATCAAGCTCCTCTACAACCACTGCATCAAGAGGTGTTGAGTGAAGAAATTGAAAAGCCTCCACCACCTGAGCTTATTAAAATTGAAAGTGTGGATGATGAAAAAGAAATGGAGAATAGTAAGGGTGAAGAAAAAGTCCAAGAAGAAGGGTTCAAGATTGAAATCCAAGTTTCAAAGGTCGACAAGAAAGACCTAGAGGCATCCTTCATAGTTTCTTCATGGAACTTTCCATAAGAATATGAAATGGGTTATATCTTAGAGGATTGTGGAGTTAAGTTTTGTGAAGCAAAGTATCTGATGGAGTCACCTTCCATGGTGGTGCACTACTTGCATCCATCCATTTTCAGACCATTCAAACCACCATGAAGGAGGACAGAGATAGTCTAGCTGATGACTATAAATCAAGCGCTTCTGGGGAGGCAACCCCAGCTTTTTATTAGTTTCTTAGTTGTTTCTTTCTTTTATTAGTTTTAATGTTAATATTCCATAGCTTTGATTTTCTTTTTCTTTCTATTTTGTAGGCATGAGTATAAGTTTAGGGGAGCAGTAAAGACACTTTTTGGGCATGCAATTGAGCTTCAACGGAAAATTCAGGGGAGTTTCCTTCTATCTTTTTTTGAATTCTTGAATCACTTACACATTAAGAACGATGTGCACTTCAAGTTTAGGGGAAAGGAAATTTGAGCTAAATTTTTTCAAAAATTCCAAAAATTTTCAAACTTTTTGGGCTTTAAATGTTTTGCCTTGAGATATATTGTGCTTGATTTGGTTATTTCCCATATCCTCATGATTGAGATTTTGATTGAGTCCGATTCTTATTTTTGGAAAAGCATGATTATTGAGAAGCATGAGTTAAATTCTTGAATTTGCCTTGTTCTGTTTTTGATATTTCCATCTTTATGCACTATGTCTTGATCATGGATTTGTATGCATGTTTAGAGAAGGATTATGTGAATATAGGATTGCATTTGTCTTTGAAGTTGTGAGCATATCCTAGAATTTGTTTGATCTCCTCTCGAAGTGAAATTTTTAGCTCATGCTTAGTTAGGAAAATGATTTAAGGCATCCTTGGATCGTTTGTGCTTTTCAAGCTAACCTTGTACATACTTGTCCCTAGTCACCTTTTTGTGCCAAACTAGCCTATTGCTGCTTATACACCCACAAGTTAATTTCCTTTAGCCAAATAAATACACTTTCCTATCCCTTACCTTGAAAGCATGTGTTTTACTAGGATATATCATGAGCTATGTGCATATTTAGGTATATAGATATGATATAAAAAAAAAGAAGAAAAGAAAAAAAATAGAGAAACAGAAAGTTCAAAAAAAAAAGAAAAAGAAAAAAATGAAAAAAAAGACCAAAAATAGAATAACGTGTATAACAAAGTAAAAAGAAACTAAGTTTGGGGGAGTTAATTGAAGCTCGAAACATAAAGAAACCAAAAATAGAATGGTACACGGCCTTACTACTTGTTGACGAGGGCCTGTTTTAGATGTGGGCAGACAGGACATTTGGTGAGAGACTGCCCGTTGTTGCAAGAGTTAGCTGCATCTACTGCTCCAGCCCCAATTCCTCTAGCACCGACACCGACACCAGTAGCTCCGAGTGAATCGAAAAAGGCTACACCCTTACGGTCGCGGCGAGCTACCTCAGCAGAGAAGGGTAAGAAGGTTGTGACTCAGGGACGAGTGTAAGCGTTAGATCTGGAGATTGCTAATGCTTCCGTGGATGTGAATAAAAGTAAAGTTTATATTTTTTATATACCTGTAATTGTATTGTTTGATCCTAGTTCTACTTATTCATTCGTATCCCCTGCTTGTGCTAACAGAGTTCCAATAGAGTTGGAGCCTCTAGGGAATACTTTACAAGTAAATACCCCGTTTAAAGAATCACAAGTTACTGATGTAGTGTATAGAAATTGTAAAGTAACCATAGGAGAGAAGGAAACGACAGCTAACCTAATTTTGTTAAATATGTATGATTTTGATGCAATTTTAGGAATGGACTAGTTAGCTACGAATTTTGTAACCCTAGACTGCTATACTAAGTTTGTTACCTTCTCCCAATCGGAACGTTACATTGTAAAATTATTTGATAAGTTATAATGAAAGTAATGTGTTTACTAAATTGTTTAAGTGTTGTGTGAATATGTTGAAGGTTTTATTGCATATGTAGAGGACGTGGAAAAGAAACGTCTCGAGCTAAATGAGATTCCTGTGGTTAGAGATTTTTCGAACGTATTCCTAGAAAATTTGCCAGGGTTACCACTGGATCGGGAGATCGAGTTCACCATTGACTTGATACCCGGTACGGAACCCATTTCTAAGCCTCCATATCGGATGGTATTAATAGAGTTAGAGGAGCTTAAGAAGTAGCTCTAAGAGTTATTGGATAAAGGATTTATTTGTCCCAATGTGTCTCCGTGGGGTGCACCGATATTATTCATTTAGAAGAAGGATGGTAGCCTACAGCTGTGTATAGATTATCAGATTTTGAATAGGGTGACCATCAAGAACAAGTATCCCCTGCCCAGGATTGATGACTTATTTGATCAGCTTTGGGGTGTGCAGGTGTTCTCTAAGATAGATCTCTAATCGGGCTATCATTAGCTTAAGATTCGGGAAACGGATGTTCCCAAGACAGCATTCGAACTCGATAGGGCACTATGAGTTTCTGGTGATGCCTTTCAGATTGACTAATGCTCCTGCAGCATTTATGGGCTTGATGAATGAGGTGTTTAAGCCCTACTTGGATAAGTTCGTGATCGTGTTCATCGACGATATTTTGGTGTATTCTAAGTCTCCGGAGGAGTACAAGCAGCACCTTTACATATTCCTGCAGACCCTCATAGACCGAAAGCTATATGTCAAGTTCAGTAAGTGGGAATTTTGGCTAGATCACATTACTTTTCTGGGACATGTAGTATCGAAGGACGGGGTGTCTGTTGATCCGTGTAAGATAGAGGCCATTGTACTATAGGAAAGGCCTAAGACGGTGATCGAGATACGGAGTTTCTTAGGTCTAGCCGAATATTATTGCTAGTTTGTCGAGGGGTTCTCCAGACTAGCTACTCCATTGACGCAACTCACACATAAAGATGTTAAGCTTGAATGGACAGATGCCTGTGAGCATAGCTTTCAGGAGTTGAACTGGAGACTTACTACAGCTCTCGTACTCACCTTTCCCAGCGGATTAGGGGGATTCTCGGTGTATGCAGATGCATCCGCACAAGGTTTAGGGTGTGTTCTGATGCAGAACAGCCAGGTGATTGCCTATGGTTCTCGGCAGCTAAAGGAGCATGAGAAGAACTACCCAACCCATGATCTGGAGTTAGACACTGTGGTGTTTGCACTGAAGATGACAGCATTATCTTTATGGCGAGACATTCCAGATTTATACAGACCATAAGAGTCTGAAGTACTTATTCTCGCAGCGTGAGTTAAATATGAGATAGCAGAGATGGATAGAGTTGTTAAAGGACTACGATTGCGAGATACTGTACCACCCGGGGAAAGCTAATGTGGTGGCAGATGCTTTGAGTCAGAAACACATTGGCATGGTGTCGTACATGATGGTCAGGGAGCATGAGTTGATGGAACAGTTCTCGAACCTCAGTCTTAATGTGATTTCCTCTGAGAGATATGGGTTCGTGGCTAGTTTCAGAATCGAGCCGAATTTGATGGATCGGATCAGAGATGCTCAAAGGAGTGATGCCTATTATATAAAGGTTGCTAGTCAGGTACAGATGGGAGTACAAGCCAGATTTTAGGATTGGCATTGATGGTATTCTGAGGTTTAGAGGTCAGATTTGTGTTGCTGACAATCGACAGCTCAGAGATTTGATTTTGACAGAAGCCCACACCTCCAGGTACACTTTGCACCCAGGCAGTACTAAGATGTACTAGAATTAACGAAGAGTGTATTGGTGGTCGAAGATAAAGAGAGTGTAACAGTCCAAATGTACAATAAATCACACATTTTACACATATATTTCGGTTAGGCTGTCTACAATGCCTTTAACATTTATACAATAACAATAATAAACAATAAACTACAAATAATTTATATATTCGGAATATGTAAATTAACATTATTTCCTTACAGTTTAAATCCCTTGTTTCTATTTTTCAATTTAAGTAGTACTGTACAATACATCTGAATATATAAAAGAAAAGTACAAATACCTCCAAGATTAACACAATACAGTCTCGGGTAACCCAAAACGTAGCTGATATCCCCAGAATATATATGTCTAAATCATTTATACTATCCTGTGGAGTGAAAAATTAAAGGGGTAAGCGAAACGTGCTCAATAAACGAATCATATGCAAGATTGATATAACGAAACTATAAGCTCGAAAATATTTATTTTCCTAATAGTTCACTAAGCACAGTAATAGGAAGGATACTATAGTCAGCCAGGAAATCTAGATGGAGCATAGAAGGTATTTTAATCGATTTTTGAACTAAATTCTAATTCTTAAGGCTTAACTAGCTATATAAACAATTTCTATAATAAATTCACAAAAATAGTAAATAGCTACATAAACAATTTCTACAATAAATTCACAAAAATAGTAAATAAAGAGTAAGGAAGAAAATGCAAACATAAGATTTATAAAGGTTCAGCCAATCTCTTACCTATGTCCTCTCTCCTTAATTCTCTTGTTAAGGTGTTGATTCCACTCTTCTTTGAGATTCAATACACACCACTTCAAGGTGTTGTGAGACCTCTAACACTTCCTTTTGCAGGCTTAGGAAGAAACCTCTAAACCTTTCTCTTATGAAGAAACCCAATCACTCACAAGATAGCCTTACAAGATTACACTTCCTTTTAGAATAGAGAATTGAGTTTTAGATGGGTTGTGTACAATAGAAAACCTCTCAAAGGAAGAAATACACAAAATGGAGTACAATGAATATGAAGAAGAGAAGATTAATTAGTGCTTGGGATTCTCTTTAAGCTCATAAATGCTTGTATTTATACTTCATCCGAGGCTAAGGACGGTTATTGGAGCATTTAATGCAACTTTTCCTGTTGAAACCCTCAAAAACTAGCCTTTGGGTACATTTCGCATGGTGGGGGATCGATCCCTTTAAGTGGGAGATGGATCCTTTGCACTGTTCCAACCTTAAAGGGTATTCTGCCAATCGAGGATGGATCCCTTTACTGTAGAGGATTGATCCCTTGCACTGTTCATGTCTTCAGGAGTGTTCTGCCATCTTGAGATGGATCCCTTTACTGTAAAGGATTGATCTCTTATCCCTTTGCTGATATTTTGGGCAGTTTTGTATTGAAAAATGGTGTAATCTTTGGTTTTAAATCATCCCAAATCATTTTCCAACTTTACATAAGTATTCTTGACTTAATCAAATGTAAATTTAGTTCAAATATTTATTAAATAATTTTCTAAAAATTATAATCAATGAGTACAATGGAAAATTACTTAATCCCATATTTTCTAACTGCATAAAACAATTTCAATATACATTTGCACTTGATATTGTTGTAAAAATTATGAAAAACTTTATGCAAATTTACATATACAATAAGCATTTAATTGTGCTTAAGTTTTTGTCATTTCAAAATATTTAATTGTCAATTTAAAGCTAACACAACCATTTTCCAGTAGCATTTCAAATATTCAAACAATTTTCCAACAATAACTCCAACAATATTCAAATCAATATCACACCAAGCTCCAACAATATTTCAATAATGTTCTATCAAGCTTCTAATAAAATTCTAGCAACATCAAAATAATGCTTCAATAGTGTTCCACAACATCACAATAATTTCCAATAGCAATCATAATATCTTGAATAAGTCCATACCTAAAACAATATAATTCTTGCTTCTACCTTATATAAATATCTTACCAAGCATCAAAGCTTAACACTTTGACAAACTTCAAGCTTTACCGAACACCAATTGCGCCTTTTTCGCTTTCATTACAATTGAATAATACATATCCACATTTAGAAAATTTAATAAAATTACCAAACAATTTCATTAAACAAATTAAAATTCCATTACCCATTTTTAGTCATATATATTTATTTATTTTTTCTAATATTTTATTTTATTTTTATTTATTTATATATTTTTTAACTAAACCGGTAAACCTCAGTTCAGCCCCAAAACCACTATCTTTTACATTTGCCGGCAGCAGTAGAGATGCGGTGGTAGGGTAGCAACAAGGTGCAGTGGCAACCTTCTACCTTGTTCTCATCTCTTCTCTTCTCTTTTTTTTTTGTTGGTTAGTTGGACTATCTCCGACGACTTAGATCTGCCCGAAATGGCACTAGTGTAGCCCTACCGATCGGATTTGACTCTCTCTCTCTCTCTCTCTCTCTCTCTCTCTTCTCTCTCTCTTTCCCTTACCCTTCTTCTTTTCTTTTCCTTTCTTTCTCTCCCTTTTGTTTCCTTCCCTGGCCGATGGTACTCCTCCCTCTACCCACAACTGGTAGCTTCTTCCTTCCTCCCTCTTCGTTCCCTTTTTTTTTTCCTAAGTCTGCTCAAGCAGACATTAGTAGTAGCAAGCTTGGAGCTTGTCGATGTTTTTTTAATTATTATTATTTTATTTTATTTTATTTGTTTTTTTTATTGGTCTGCTTCAGCAAACTAAAGTGTCTACTAAAGCAGACTATGGTCTACTCAGCAGACTTTCAATCGGAATAAGCTTCCTCGAAAAGCTTGTCACATTTTTATTATTATATATATATTTGTAACAATAAATATAAATATATATTTTATATAATAAATATTTATATGATAAATTTATTTTATGTTAGTAATATATATTTATAACATGTATTATAAATATATATATTTATATAAAATTTATACTTACTAAATAACCAATTTATATATAATACAAATATATTTGTTATAAATATATTTATACTTGATAAATAAATATATATATATATATATATATATATATATATATATATCTCATATTATATCTTACATCAATTTAATACATATACATGTATATACTTATACTTACCAAAAATTTCTACATATATTTATATCTCCATTTAATTTTCATATATATTTTACTCAATATATCTTATATATTTATCTTTTAAATTTGAATCCTCAATTCTTTGATTTACTATAAATCCAAACTTTTAATCCTCATAATTGAATAAACCGATTAATAAATAGATTCCAGCAACTCTCAATTTCTTTTTATTAGCTTACACAAGTCTATGTTAATTCTGTTTATTAATCGGTGTCGAAAATCACGGTTATCACATCTTACTTTTTCACAAATTGTGAATAGCCAATCAATCGTAACTACAAATCTAACTAAACCATGTTTAGCTTAAACATTATCAAAAGTAATTTTTTTTCCACCATTATGTATATTAATTTGAGATTGTGTGCTATGAATTTCATCTTCTTGATGTGGATTAATTTTATGTGCACCAATTAAATGTTTTTTATAGGCACCTATACCGCTACCACATCCGCCAGAGTTATAAACATAATCGCTTTTACATAATTTACAAATAGCATAATATTCATTTGTTGTACCTTCTTTTAGTACAATGTCGAAATACTCTCATACCTTGTTTTTCTCAAGTAATCTTTGTTTTCATCGGTCTTGATGGTGTAGCGACAGTAGTGGCAACTGATGATTGTGTTTGACCACAACCTCCACGACGTTGACTACTAGTACTATGCTATATCAGTGGTTCCGAAGAAAGCTCCTCTTCTAGATGAATATCGAGTTCGAATTCATTGAATGATTTGTCGCCCAGATTAGGGATTTCAGTAGAACTAAAAGGATGAGAAATGAAACATAAACAACGAAACAAATCTGACATTTTTATATTTTTTGAAAATAAATATATGTTAAAATTTGAAAGAAATAGATGTAGGAATATATATTAGAATTTGGAAGTAAAACTAAAATTTGTAAAATTGTAGAACAAAAAGAAAAATAAATTTTAGAGAGAAAAATGATAATATTATAAATTTAGAATAAAAGAATTTGAGTGAATTTGAGAGAGTTTGATTAAGTATTGAGAGAGTATGAGTGAGTATTAAGAGAGATGAGTGTTGAGATTTGAGAGAAAATGAGTGAAAATGCAAAGAAAAATGAAGGGAATGAAAAGGTATTTACAGAAAAAAATATTGATTTTAAAAAAAAATAAAAATGGAGGGAAGAAGTGTCCCTCCTTCATTTGAAAGCAAGATACTACAAATGCCTGCCACTACGCAAGCCCGCGAGTGGTAGGCTTTGTTTTTTTTTTTTTTTTTAAATTTAGTTGGACTTGTTCAGCCAAGAATTGGTCCTGCTCAAATCGGGCTCGATTATCGAATCGGGCCTAATTTCATTGCACTTGGTAGTATACCAAGCTGGGCTTGTTCCAAAACTGATTTTACTGGTTTCGGTTATCGGACTGGGTTGACACAGTTTGCTTCCTAGCTGGACTGAGTCAACCCGACCTAATAACCTGCTCTACCTCCCAGTTTTGAAAATCCAAAATTTCTATCTCATGTTTATAAACTTTAAAAAGCTTTGTATGGTTTAAAAACAAGCTCTTAGAGCTTGGTATGAAAGACTTTCCAAGTTTTTGATTGAAAAAGGATTTTCAAGAGGCAAAGTAGATACAACATTATTCATTCAATCTAAGGGTAGTGACTTGTTAGTAGTTCAAATTTATGTATATGATATTATCTTTGGTTCTACAAATGAGTCCTTGTGCAAGAATTTCTCTAATTAATGCAAGGTGAATTTGAAATGAGTATGATGGGGGAGCTCACGTACTTTTTGGGGCTCCAAGTAAAACAAAATGAAGAAGGAATCTTCATAAATCAAGCTAAGTATACTAAAGACTTACTCAAAAGATTTGATTTGGATGAGACCAAGCCTCAATCTACTTTAATGAGCACATCTATTAAGGTTGATAAAGATGAAGGGGGGAAGTGTGTAAACACTGAACTTTATAGGTCTATGATATGCTCATTACTTTATCTTACTGCAAGTAGACCTAACATAATGTTTAGTGTGTGCTTATGTGATAGATTTAAATCATCTCTTAGAGAATCACACTTACAAGCTGTTAAAAGAATCTTTAAATACCTGAGAGACACTTCTTCCTTAAGAATTTGATATCCTAGAGACTCTACATTTGCCCTTCGTGCTTATTTGGATTCGAATTTTGGTGGGTGTAAGGTTGATAGGAAAAGCACATCCAGTATATGTAAATTCTTAGGGAATAGACTCATTTCTTGGTTTTCTAAGAAACAAAACGGTGTAGCTCAATCTACCGTCAAAGTGGAATATATTGCCTCAAGTAGTTGTTGTGCCTAAGTGTTGTGGATTAAGCAATAAATGAATGATCATGGAATAGAAATGAATAAGAGTTCCATTAAGTGTGACAATACTAGTGTCATAAACCTCACTAAGAATCCCATTCAACACTCTAGAACTAAGCACATTAAAATAAGGCATCACTTTATATGAGATCATATGCGAAAAGGTGATATAGTTATAGAGTACGTGAAAACTTTACATCAAATAACTAACTGATATTTTCACCAAACCCCTTGAAGAGAAAGAATTTGCACACTTATGGGAGAACTTGGATTGATGAATGCTCCATGATAGTGAATGCTACTTTGACTATCTCTTTAGTGTTGGTTAGTAATGATGAATGCCACTTAGGAATATAATGAATGCTTACATTTTTGCTTCACGCATACCAAGCTTACCACTAAATGTGTATATTTGTGATGATTGTTAGCCATTAGGATGATTTGATGAATTTGTGCTTGAAACATGTGTGAACATGTTTTGAATTCCTTACATGATGCGCTATATTCATGTGTTTTGAAAAATTGTATATATTTCTCAAAATGACCTCAAGTGTTCTTGAAAATGCATTTTTCACTCAAAATTTGTTTCAAAATATGCAAAAATGCGGTTCAAATGGTTTTACTTCTTATTTTCACTTCATATAAGTCATAAAACATGCTTTCAACTTGTTCACATTTTGTCTTAAGCTTAAAAGACTAAAAATGCATAATTTCACTTATTTTCAAAACATTTTTTTTGCATAAAATTCAAGACACATGAACAAGAAATCAATCCCTCATGATATAAGATCGATCCCTTGGTTTATTCATGCCAAAATTTTTTGATTTATGCTTGAGGGATCGATTCCCTATCAACAAAAGCATTCTGCTTGGAAGGGATTGATTCGCTCCCTTAAAAGTATCGATCCCATTTTTATGACGCAAATTCCTGGACTTTAAAATCACAAATTTTCAAATTAAAACCATTTTTCACTTCTTCTTTTGCCAGTTCTTTCCATCAAAACCCTCTCTTCACCCAAAATTCCATACTTCATCATTTCTTCACCAAATGTCATCATTCTTTCACCATTCTTCATCATTTTCACTTTACTTTCACTACTCATCTTCATCATTTCACATTTTCAAATCTTCATCTTTTCTTGAGTTTTTGACTTACCCAAAAATCCATCTTTTGGTCCATTTTCATCCTCATTTTTCTCTCAACCCACTCTTCATTCTATCAAACTTCTTTCATCAAACCTCTTCACCTTAACCTCCATTGTGATTGTGTTGTGTTGGATTGGTCTACCTCCTCCCATAATTTCATCCATACCTCTCCAAAGTCACCACCACCAACTGTTTAGTAAAATTCCTGAACCAAACTTTCCTTAGAGTTTTCATCTTTCTTAATTGCAACACTCTTCATAATGCCTCCACAAGAGAAACATGTCACGAAGAAACGCAAAGCTATCTCCTTGTCTTCCATACCTACTACTTTTAATCAGTGTTTTCACACTGCGGAAGAGAAAACCTGATTCAATGAGAAATTTGCGAATATGAAAATCAAGCATTGGAGGCCAATCGATTTTGATTTTCTAAAAAGTATCAACTTTCCTTAACTTTCCAAATTCCATACCTTCAAATAGACATCTTTCCTCCACATCAATACACTTGTCTCATGTAACATCATTCGCACTTTTTTTAGCAATGTTGAGCTTGTCTATTGTCCCAACAACACTTGCTAAGTCATTGGTATTGAGTCCTATATCATGGGAAAGCACATTGAAATCTCTACGACTCACTTTCCAAAATTTTCAAAACTCCCAATAAAGGCCTCACCTTTGAAGACAATGAAGTTCCACTTGAGTTTCCCATTGTTGATGAACAAGCAAGTGATCTTCCCATTTTTACTCGCCTACTTCATATCATCATTTCTTGGAATCTTCGTCTTTTACGTCCTAAATAGTAAAATTTAATACTGACATTTTCCTTTTCACTCGTTTAGTTGGGTTGTGCTCAATGTCATCAATTCAGTATTAAGCTAAAACTTACTTAGCTAATTCAATATCTAATTATTCAGATAAGTCCCAATACAATCATGTACAGTACATATTACTTTTCTTTGCATTCCCATCTTAATTACATCAAGTCAAGTTAAAAGTACTTCATAACTATACTCGAATAAACAACCACAAACTATATATATATCTATTGGCTTTACCAAGAGGGGGTGAATTGGTTTTTGGCCTTAATTCTAAAATTTTAAAGCTAAATAAGCCAATTAAACAAATTGCACAATAAATCAATAAAAACAATAAATAAAAAGTAAGCAAGAAGATGCAAACACAAGATTTATAGAGGTTCAGCCAATCTCTTGCCTACGTCCTCTCTCCTTAATCTTCTTATCAAAGTATTGATTCCACTCTTCTTTGTGATTCAATCAATCCACTTCAATGTGTGGAGAGACCTCTTACACTTCCTTTTGTAGGCTGAGGAAGGACCCTCTAAATCCTTTCCCTTATAAAGCTACCCAAACTCTCACAAGATAGCCTCACAAGATTACACTCCCCTTTAAAGTACAAAATTGAGTTTAAGTGGGTTGTGTACAATAAAGAACCTCTCAAAGGTAGAAATACAAAATATGAAGTATAATGGGTGTGAAGAAAAGAAGGTTTGAGCTTTGAATTCTTTCTTGAAGGTTGAGGAAGATGAAACGGTGTTTGTTCTGCCCTCCAATCTCATAAATGCTGGAATTTATAGTGCATCCAAGGCTGAGGACGGTTGTTGGAGTATTTAATGCATTTTTGCCAGTTGAAACCCTTAAAAATAGCCAGTGGAAGGGAATTGCATGACATAGGATCAATCTTTAGCCTTAAGGGATCGATTCTCTTCAGCATTATTGAGCATCTTGACCATTTTACCTCCTTGGGATCAATCCTCTAAGAGTAGGGATCAATCCCTCATATCCTGATTACCCATTCTATGCATTCTGCCATTCTGGGATCGATCCCATGAAGGAGGGGATTGATCCTTTCATTCCAGACTTAACCTTTCTGGTACTTTTGAGTTACATTAAGTGTAGTTTTTTATCCCTAATCATTTTTCAAGTTCATGTAAATGTTTCTTAACTTAGTCAAGTAAAAATTTGATCAAAAAACATTTATTAAGTAATTTTCTCAAAATTTTAATCAACTTGTTCAATGGAAAATTACTTAATCTCATGTTTTCCAAGTGCATTGTAATAAAACATTTTAAAATATATACTTGCACTTGATATTGTTGTAAAAGGTTTTATGCAAATTTACAAATAAACATTAAACGTTTAATTGTGCTCAAGTTTTTGTCATTTCAAATTGAGAATTGACAGTATCTTGGAAGGTGTTGAAATTGGATTGAAATGCCTGTTGGTGCTCTTCAAGAGATGTGAAACACGTTTCAATTTGGTTGAAATGCATCGTAACATCTTGTTGAAAAGCTTGCTGGTTTGTGTTGATTTGTTAAAGCATTAGCATGATCTAGTCAATAGTAGCAGGCATGGAACTCGATGCTGCAGATGAAGAAGGAACGTCTTGAGCTTCTTTAACGGGAACTGAAGTTGGAGCTAAATAATACACATGTCGCTTCTCCCATCCTTCTGTGCTACTTTGCACATTTTGATACCAACCCATGTTGTGAAGTGTTCCTAGATTAATCATTGTGCTCGGATCAAAAGGATGCCAACTTCACATGAGCAGTCAATCCCTTTTTTCAACGAGATAATATGCTAGTGGCTAAGGGAACACGATTGTCTTGGCACCACCTTTTACAATTTTTACCCAATCGTGGAAAATGAAATGAATAAGAATAAGCTTTATAGTAGTGGGATGGTGAATGTGATGAAGCCAAAATTGATCAAGTTTTCGAACTTGTGAGTACTTGGTACTACAAGGACGAAGATTCCAAGAAAGAATGATATGAAGAAGATGAGCAAAGATAGGATGATCACTTGCTCAATCTTCAACTATAGGAAAGTCTAAAGGTGCATTCTCATCTTTATAGATGAGGCCTTCGTTGGGAATGCGAAAGACCCTGGAAAGCTCATATGGAGAGACTTCAATGGATCATCCCATGATGAATGACTTAATCCCAATAACTTTGCAACGATTGTTAGGACTGGTGATGAGTTCGGCATTGGAGAAAAGGGCTCAAGTGATGTTACATAGGACGGAAGCATTGATACTGTGATAACCGTAAATTTTCCATTTATTAGAAATTACAAATATTAGAAATAAATATTGAAGAAAATAGATAAATTGGAAATTATGGAAAATAATGAAGAGAAGGAAATTTAATTTGGATCAATGGAAATCCAAATTAAATAAGGAAATCATAAAATGAAAGAGAAATATATTTATATAATTATAAATTATATAAATGTATTTTTATATTAATACATATGTATTGAAATAATTACATAGTATATATTAAATATAAAGGAATATATAGATATGTATACTATGGTATAAATTGAAATAATACATATGTATTAAATATAACATTGTATCTATATATATAAGTATATACATATTTGAGAAAGGCAAATATTAAATTATATTAAAGTTGAAAAATATATATTATAAATACAATATATATTGTATTTTTTCATTTATGTAAAGATATATATAAATGCTAATTTATATATATAAAATATATATATGTATTTTATGAATATATAATATATATCTTTATATAATAAATATAGTATATAAATTATAGTATATATATAGTATATTATATATACTAAATATAGAAATAAAATAGAAAAAAAAAGAAAAAAAAGAAACAGAAAAGAATGGAGGAAAAATCGGGAAAACCCGATTTCCTTCCCTAGCCGAGAGGGTGACCATCGTCGGCCGCGAGAGAGAGGTAGAGGGCGTCGTCGGCCGACGAGGAAGAGTGAAGGCCACCGGAGACGGCCCAAAATAGAAACGGAAAAGGAAAGATAACGGCGGAAACAGAGGGAAAAACTGGGGGAAGCCGAGAAAGGAGAAGAGGAGGAAACGGCGGTGCCGGCCGGTCTTGGTACCGCCACCGCCACCGCCAGCCGAAGCTCGGCAAAGGTAAGAGGAAGGAAGAGGAGGCCACCGGTGAGGCCACCAATGGCGGAGGAAGGCCGACGGAGGAAGAGAAGAAACCGAGGCAAACCGAGTAGATTCACCGCCGTGCCACCGATTCAGGCCAGGCTGAGTCCACCGGCGAGTTTGCCTTGACGTCGGCCAGCTGTGGAGTCGCCGAACTGCCGGAGAACCGACCGCCGGTGAGAAACCGGCGATGAGGGGATCTGACCAGTCTGAACCGGTCTGGTCAGGAAAAAGAGAAAAGAAAAAGGAAAAAGAGAAAAGAAAAAGGAAAAAGAAAAAGAAAAAGAAAAGAAAAGAAAGAAAAGAAGAGAAAAAGAAAGAGAAGAAAGAAAAGAAAAGAAAAGAGAAAAAGAGAAATTTTCGGGATTTGAGAATTTCAGAAATTACGGGAAATCCCAAGAATTCGGAAACCTGAGAATTACGGGAATCGGTAAGAAATCCCGAAAAGTATTAAATTATTTAAATAATTATGGAAAAATTCTAAATTTTAGAATTTAATTTTCAGAAAATATCCTCGATGACCGAGCCGATGGAATCGGGCGAGGTGAACACGGGCGTGACCTTCGAGAGGCAGTTGCCGACCCGAGACATGTAAGGGAGACGTGTACCGCCTGTAAGGATATTCAGCCATGTTTTAAATTATGCCTTTAATTTATAAATGCAATTTATAATGATTAGTTTTGAAATTTGTGGTGATTTATCGGTTTCAAATTGTGGTAAAATACCGGTTGAAAAATATAAACTGTATTTTTCGTGCAGGAGGCTAGCCAAATCGGCAGTCGTTATACTGCCGAAAAATTATCGAATAATTACTGAAATTTACCGAAAATCACCGAAAATCATAATAATTGATTTGATTTCACGTGAAATGATTTTCAGATACGAAAATCGAGAAATTAAGCAGATTTCATAAAACATGAATATAATGATATTTGATTTTAAAATATTCATGTTTCCGAGAATGATGAAAAGGAAGTCACTGAAAATTCACCCTATAGGTGATTTTTCACGTGAAACGAGATGAAAATGAAAAAGAGACTGAAGTAAATATTTTTATAAATATTCTTAAATATTCACTTGATTTCATATAAAACCTTTATGGTTTTAATTATGGAAATAATTAATTATGAAAATTCCATAAAGGTTAAGAAATGAAGAAAAACTATGATTTCGAGACTAGAGGTCTCTACACGTGTTTTTAGAAGAAAATATGGTGATGGGAATTTAGAGTTAGAAAATAAATAATTTATTTTCATAAATTATAAAAAAATGACTTGTTTGAAATTCCGATAATTATAAAACCATGTTTTCGATTGAATGCACGGAAAAGCGTGCATATGGGCTTTACTGTGGAAAAAGACAGTTTTGCCCTTTTATACTTTCAGTGATGATTTTGCAAACTGTCTTCATCGTATGGAAAACATTATATATACCTTTATGAAATAATTTGAAAAATGTTATTTATTTTATAAATTTCATAAAGGTGATCATATTTACATGTAAGCCTTATGGATATTTGATTTACGGTGTTTAAAATCCATAAAGGCTAAGGTACGGTTTTTACACTGTTTTGAGACTTAGGCCCCGAGCTTCATGCATCACATATACTGTTACTGTCACGTGGCTGATTGACCAGCTAGTCATCAGCGTCCCGGATTGTTGCCTAGCAAGCGTACAGCGAGGACATACTGTAGATCATGGCCATAGATCTCATTACTGTTACTGTGTCCCTAGTGGACGAGATAGCATGATTTACTTGTAGGGTGTTGCCTAGTCTCACTTATTACTTACTACTTACTGTTTACTGTTTACTGAAAGGATTTGCGGAATCCTATTTACTATACTGTTTACTGTACTGAACTACTGTTTACTGTTTACTGTTACTGATGAAAGACCGTACCAAAATACTGTGTTACTGAACTGTATTGTTTACTGAAATGGTAGCCATTGATTACTGTTTTACTGAACTGAAAGCTACCATTTACTGTTTACTGAATTGAAAGCTACCTTATACTGTTTTCTGAACTGGTAGCTACTGTTTACTGTCTACTGATTGAACCGTATCGAATTACTATTTTACTGAATTTATTGTTTTACTGATGTACGATACGGTTACTGATTTGAAAAGAGAAATAAATGTTATTTTAAAAGAATAACATAAGAATTATTTCTAAGATAAAAATAATCGCAAAAGTACTTATCCAATGATTGGATATTTGCGAACCATTGTACTATCACGTGTTTTACTGTATTGAAGAGAAGAGAAGTAAACCACTATTTTTATTACTGAACTGTCACGTGTTTTAAAGTATATTGAAGTAAAAAGAGATAAGTGGTTTACTTTGTGGAAAAACGAAAATTATATCGTTTTGAAAACAATCGATTTAGTATTCTCTACAGTTGCTTCTAGGTTCCGAAACAAGCCAGGTATTTCAAAATACTTGCCTTACTCTATCTGGATCCCTAGCCGACTGTAGTATCCTTCCTACATGTGTGCCTAGAGCCATCTAGGAAGATTTTAAAGAAAATGAAAAATTATTTTCAGCATATAGATAGCTGAATATCAAGTGTAGTATATAACTCTCTTACTGAGCCGTGGTTTGCTCACTCCCCAATTTTTAACATTTCAGGTTTGGATGATGGTGGGATCCAATATTTGTGGATCACGGCTGTACACAAAGGATAATGTGACAGACCGTCTGAGACATATAAGGTACGATAATTTATTTTCTGTATTTAGACATGTATACAGTACTACATTTTTGTATATAAGATGGGGGATGTGTATTATCTTAACAATGTTATATTAAAATTGTTTAACATTAAGTGCAAGTGAAGTATCATAGACAGCCCAACCGGATAAATGGTGTAAAAATAAGGTTTAAAAATATGGTAACGGGTCGTTACAGATACGAAGAAATTTGGTTCATTTTAAGGCTTCAAATTGAGGAAGGTAAGGGAATTCAATTTTTTCAAGAAAGGTGAAGTTGATGGGTCGCCAATGTTTGATTTTCATATGGGCAAAATACTCATAAAAGCGATTCTTTTCTTCCGCATTGTGGAAACTTTGATTGAAGGTAGTAGGAATGGATGAGGAGGAGGAAGAGGGAGCTGTAGATTTATGTTTTACTTTTGGAGGCATAGTGAGCAAGCTTGGAAGATGAAATACAAAGAAAAGTTGTTTGAGGAATTTTAGCAAACAATTGGTGGTGGTGGTGACTTTGAAGAAGTAGAGATGAGATTATGGGAGATGTTTGTAATATCCAACACAATACACAACAAGTTAATGTGGTGGTGAAGAGATTTGAAAAAGAGAGTGTGATGAAAAGATGAGTGAAGGAAGAGAAAAATGAGGATGAAAATGCACAAAAAATGAGTTTTTGGTTAAGTCAAATCATGCAAGATAAGAAAATGTTTTGAAATGATGAAGGTGAGAGGTGAAAATAGATTGAAAATGATGAAGAATGGTGGAAGAATGATGAAATTTGGTGGAGAAATAAGAAAGATTGAAATTTTGGGTATGGAGTCGGTTGAGAGAGCTAGAGGAAGAAGAAAAACAGCAAAAGTGAGGAGAAAATAACAAAAAATGGGGTTTTCAAAGCCAAAGTCACATGCACGAGACCGAGGGGATAGATCCCTTCTTCATGACAGAGCAAAATTGAAGCCACAGGATCGATCTTATAGTCATGAGGATTGATCCCTCTTAGCTAGACCCGAGTTTTTAGGCATGCAAAACCCAAGGAATCAATCCCTCAGTCATTTGCCTTAATTTTTATGAGAAAAATGTTTTGAAAACTAGTGAAATCATGCATTATTAGTCTTCTAAGATCAAAACAAGATTGGAACATGTTGAAATCATCTTTTATGGCTTGTAGAGAACAAAAACACTTAGTAAAATCATGGAAAATGCATTTTGGTACGTTTTGAGACAATTTTGATATGAGAAATGTCCTTTTAAAAGCTAACATGGTGATTTTGCTAAATTGATGCTCTTTTTCAAAATAAATGAGTGTAGAACACTTAACAAGGTATTTAGAACATGATCACGTAAGTGTTAAACACACAATTCATCAAATCATCCTAATGACTAAAGTCCATCACAATTTCTTAAAGAATTATGATAAGTTAAGTAAGTGAGGAGGAAGTAGTTAAAATATTCTTTAAATTCCAAACTTGCATCCATTATTACCAACTTAAACCATTCAACTAACGATACAAAGATGATATTCAAGTTCAAGGTACATTCATTAGGCCAAGTTCACCTCTAAGTGTGCACAATTTGTCTTTATCTAAAGGTTTTGTAAAAATATCAACCAATTGATGCAAGGTATCTACATACTCTAGAACAATATCACCTTTTTGTGCATGATCTCTTATAAAATGATGCCTTATTTCAATGTGCTTAGTTTTAGAGTGTTGTATGGGATTTTTGGTGAGATTAACAGCACTAGTATTATCACATTTGATAGGAATTTGATTCATCTTTATTCCATAGTCACTCATTTGTTTCTTAATCCACAATACTTGAGCATAACAACTTTCGGATGCAATATATTCAGCTTCGGTTGTGGATTGAGCTTCACTATTTTGTTTCTTGGAGAACCATGAGATGAGTCTATTTCCTAAGAATTGGCAAGTACCGAATGTGCTCTTCCTATCAACTTTGCATCCACCAAAATTCGTATCAGAATAAGCATGAAGAGCAAAAGTTGAATCTTTAGGATACCATAGTCATAAGGAAGAAGTGTCTCTAAGGTATCTAAAGATTCATTTGACAACTTGTAAGTGTGATTCTCTAGGAGATGATTAAAACCTAACACACAAGCATACACTAAACATTATATCGAGTCTACTAGCTATGAGATATAGTAATGAGCCAATCATAGACATATATAGTTTAGTGTCTACACACTTATCTCCTTCATCTTTATCAAGCTTGATAGATGTGCTCATTCGGGTGGATTGAGGTTTGGTCTCATCCATCCTAAATCTTTTGAGCAAATCCTTAGTGTACTTAGCTTGATTTATGAAAATTCCATCTTTACATTGTTTTACTTAAAGTCCTAGAAAGAAGGTTAGCTTTCTCATCATGCTCATTTCAAATTCACCTTTCATTAATTTGGAGAAATTTTCAGCCAATGATTCATTTGTCATTTGTAGATCCAAAAATGATATTATCTACATAGATTTGAACTACTAACAAGTCAGTACCCTTAAATTGAATAAACAAAGTTGTATCTACTTTGCCTCTTACAAAACTTTTTTCAATCAAAAACTTGGATAGTCTTTGTAACAATCGAGATATACAGTAATTCATATATTTTTACACATAATTGACTGTTAGGCCGTTTGCACTGCCTTAATCATTCATATAGTAACAGTGTTAAATAGTAAACTTTAATTACTTTACAAATCGAAATAAGAAATTTTACGATATTCCTTAACACTTTACATCCCTTGTATCTATTTTACAATTTAAGTAATACTGTGCAATTAATCTAAATATATAAAGAAAAATAAAATACCTTCAAAATCGATACTATGCAGACTCGGGTAACCGAAACTGCAACCGAGAATCTCAGGATGGTATGTCTTTTATCCCAATATAGTGTCATGTGGAGTGGAAAGTAAAAGGGTGAGCAAAACGTGCTCAGTAAAGGAGTCGTATGCAAGACTAATATAACGAAACTATATGCTAGAAAATATTTATTTTCCTAACGGTTCACTAGGCACAGTAAACAGATGGATACTATAGTCGGCCAAAAAATCCAAATGGAGCATGGAAGGTATTTTGAAATACCTGTCTTATCCCCAAAACCTAGAGCAACTATAGGGAATATTTCATAAATTGTTGATATAAAACAATTTATTAATGATTTTTCCATATATAATAAATGGTAAATAAACCATTTAATTTAATCATTTCAGTAACACTTTCAAAACACGTGACAGTAATAGTAGTAAAACAGTATAGTAAATCAATTGAATTTATACAGTGGAATCAGTGTACCAGTCAATTCAATAACAGTACGATAAAACGCTTCAGTAAACAGTAAATAAATAGTTCAGTGCAGTAAACACTTAAGTTTCACTTTTCAATAACAGTTTAGTAATTATTTCAAAATTAGAAATAATATTATAAATACTTTCAATTCAATAATCCGTAGATTTCAGTACAGTTCAGTAAACAGTATTCAATAAATCACAGTTCAGTAAATAGTAGGTTTCAATACAGTTCAGTATTCATTTAACAGTAGATTTTAGTACAGTTCAATATTCATTTAACAGTAGGTTGAGACTAGGTAACACTCTAAATAATCATGCTATAATTATCCCAGTAGGGAAACAGTAATAGTATGCAGTAAGATCTATAGCCATAGTCTATAGGGTGTCTGTAGAGTACACTTGCCAGGTGACCCTAGGACTACTGATGACTTGGCAAGTCAATCAACTACAGTAACAGTGAGCATGATAATGGGGCCTAACAGTCTCAAAATCAATTTATTCATAGTAGAAAATACCTTTAAGGAATTTAAACAAATATCATTAAATTTAATAAAATTTCAAAAGGTATTTAAAATCATATTTAACAGTATAGTGAAAACTTTCGATAAAATATTCATGCTTTAGTGAGAAAATATATATAAATGTTCAATTTTAATATAAAATATTTTAAAGAACTTATTTATAATCCCACTTAAAAAAAATTAAATAACATGAATATTTAGTTAATAATTTTCAATAAAATTTCAATTTATGGAAAATATTGAAAATATACTCCAAATTTCATAATTCATTCACTTTACGCATCTAAAATATTTTATGCTATTTTAGAATATTTTTGAGAAATTTTCGATAGCATAATAGCTGTGATTTCCCTAACCCTCTGCACTTGAGATAAAGTTTATAAAACAACAGTAACACCACACTTTGCATGATTTCAAGGCAATTCAACACTAAAATCATGCAATTCATTATATTTCTACGACTTTCACACTTCTCCTTTACCTGTCTCGTATTACGACTCTTTCGGTAGCACCACTCGATATTTGTGTATCTCGACTGCAAAATAATTCCACCAAAAATTATCATTAATTTTCCTTTTATTTTTAAGCTATTAACTTTCAATAAATGCAACCACCTATGATGCTGTCTATGCCTAACCAATGTAAATTACACCGATTGTAAAACATAACTTTCTCGTTTTAGCTTCGATTTCACCAGTTTTCTTCTTTTAATTTCTATATTAATTTGGCATACTAAAACCATGAAGTGCAGCATCTTAAGCTGTCCAAAATCCCTTGGCCGAATGCTTCCACGTATCCAACTTAATGATTTTCTTAAATCTAATGCTACCAAACACTAAATCCATGTTCATTGTCTCATTTTCTACCATTTTTATGCAAGAATTTACATGGATTCCTTGAGTTCCTAACTTGGCCGAAAGTTACTTTCATGGTGGATTTTTATTTAGCCAATAGAAATCAAATCTAATGGTAGAATCAAAGTCTACACCTTTGAATCAATCAAAATACAACTTTGAAATTAAAGGAAACATTAAATTATGAAATTTCTTACCTTTGGCCGAACCCTTTTGCCTCTCTTTTCTCCTTGTTTTCTTCTTTGTTTGATGAGCTAATGGTGTCAATGGAGAGAGGAAATTGTATAGAATATTTTTCTAGTAATGGGTTTGGTGAGAAAGTCAAGGTTTTAGTTGTTTTTATTGACTTTTCTTTCTTTTCTTTTCTTTCTCTTCTTTTTCTTTCTTTTCTTTCTTTGTATCGTGCAAGCCAAATGAAGAAGAAAGTAAATAGTGGCCGGCCATCACCTTTGTTGACTTATTGAACTTTCTAGAGAGGGAAAATTTACCATTTTGCCCTTAACTTCCATAATCATAAAAACCGTGTAATTGGACTCCAAATTTTTGGATTCCTTCACCAAATAACCATATTTAATATATCTTGATGATTGGAAGTGGTTTGGTCGACTCGCAGTGCATGAATAGTGAGAAATTACAATTTTATCCCCGCGACCCGCCGACGAATTTCTTTCACTTCACCACTATTTCGATAAATCTCTTGACACTGTCTTATCCTACTTTTCATGTAGAATAATATGGTATTTTTACGTCATCCCAATTCTTTTTAGTTTGGGCAAAATTTATGAAAATACCCTCAGGACGTAACCGTTATTTTCTAATTTGTTTTCCAAAATTCACAAAGTAACACCAATTAATATAAAAATTATTTTTATACCTCAAAATCATCATTTTATATTTATTTCACCCACTGCACACTGTATTATCAGTCTTGAATCCATCAAAACCATAAAATTAAAGTGGGGCCCACATTACACTTTCACTTGAAATCACAAAATAATTTATATTTCACTAAATAAATAATTACAAAATATCATGTATAGTACAGTATAAACAAGTTTCACAGTCTTTCATACCAAGTGCCAAGAGCTTGTTTTAAACCATACAAAGCCTTTGAAAGTTTGAAAACATGATTGGGAAACTTTGGATTTTCAAAACTGAGAGGTTGCTTTACATAAACTTCTTAATTTATGGAATCATTTAGAAATGCACTTTAACATCAATTTGATAAATTTTGAAATCTTTGTAGCATGCAAAGGCAAGTAGCATCCTAATAACTTCTAGTCTAGCTACTGGAGCATATGTTTCGTCATAGTCTATTCTTTCTTCTTGCCTATATACTTGTGCCACTAACCTAGCCTTGTATCTAATTATCACACTAATCTCATCCATTTTATTCTTGAATATCCATTTGGTTCCAATAATTGGATGATCATTAGGTCTTTCCATAAGATTCCAAACTTTACTTCTTTCAAATTGATTTAATTCCTCTTGCATAGGCATAATCCAATTTTCAGACTTTAAAGCCTCATACACATTCTTTGGTTCAAATTAAGATACAAAAGCTACATGTTGGCAAATATTTCTATAGGATGATCTAGTTCTAACTCCAATATTTGGATCTCCAACAATGTTATTATTTTGCACATAATTAAGTTCTCTAGGACATCTAGATTCTTTCTTAATTGTCTCTTGATTTCATGACTCATCCTTTTTATTTATGTCCAAATCTTCTAATTGTTTGCTAACATCTTTATCTTAAGATAGATCAATTATTGGTTCATCAAATATTTCCACATCATCGTCAAAATTGGTTCTACTAGACGAGTTTGACTTATCAAAAATCACACGAATTGACTCTTCTACAACACTTGTTCTTTTGTTGAAAACTTTATATGCCTTAGAATTTAAAAAGTACCCAAAAAAGATACCTTTACAACTTTTTGCATCAAACTTTCCTAAATTATCTTTTCTATGATTCAAAACAAAACATTTGCATCCAAAAGGATGAAAATAACTAATGTTAAGCCTTTTTCCTTTATAAAGCTCATATGGTGTTTGTCGTAACGGTTTCGCGCTCGACGATTTTGAAAAACATTTAAAAACAAAGGGAGTCGCCACCAATCTTTTTTGACTAGGTGTGATTGTTCACCTAAAAATATTTATCTTTTTAACAAAATCTCAAAATTAATTAAGTTTTATTAAAAAGACAATTTGGGATCTGCGAAAACAAAATTTTGGGTTTGGGGGTACGGTTACGTGTGGGGAAGGATTAGCACCCTCACAACGCCTGTTAAAAAATGGTATCATAGTAATCATGTGTTATTCTTTGGTTTTAATAAAATGATCTTAATTTAATATTTAAAAATAATTCCATTTATTTCATTGCAATCAATTTTATTCTTTTTAATTGAAACATTTAAGTTTTATTTTTTTTTGTTTGAAATAAGTAAAAATCTTTTGTATTGAAAATTATTTCGAAGTACCCCAATACTCTGGTAGCATTTCGGATAATTTACTCACCTAGAGATTTCTTAAGAATCACTACTTGTGAGTTCTATAGAATCTCATCATCGGAAGATTCACACTCGCTTCAAAAATTATTATGAATGCATATGATGCAAACAAATAATGAATGATGCAAATGAATTTTTTAATTTTTTATATGAATATTTCTTTATTTATTTTAAATAAAAATTTTTATTATTGAAAAATTGCACTAAGTATCCCAATACGTTGGTAACACTTAGTGAACTTCTCTCACCTAGGGATCAGTCCAGAAATCACTACTTGTGAGTTTCATAACATCCCATCATCGGAAAAATTTCATTTAATTAAATTTAAATTTTATTATTATTTTTCTTTGTTATTTTATTAAAAACTCATTTAGTTTTATTTTTAATAAAAATTAAAATTATTGAAAAATCATACTAAATATCCCAATACTCTGGTAACATTTAGTAAGACTCTTCTCACCTAGAGATCAGTCAAGAAATCACTACTTGTGAGTTTCATGACATCCCATCATCGGACATATATTTAATTAAATTTAAATTTTATTATTTATTTTCCTTTTTCTATTTTCTTTTTAAAAAACATGTTTATTTTTATTTTTAACGAAAAATTAAATTATTGAAAAGTCGTACTAAATATCCCAATACTCTGATAACATTTAGTAGACTCTTCTCACCTAGGGATCAGTTAAGAAATCACTACTTGTGAGTTTCATAACATCCCATCATCGGAAGTTGTTTAAATTTAAATTTTCTTTAATTTCCTTTTCCATTGTTTTTTTTATATATATTTTTTACACATTTTCTAATCAATAATAATTAATGAAATTACAAGTAAAAGAAAAATTTTCAAACTTTTATTTTATAACATGCATTAATAATAATAATAATAATAATAATAATAATAATAATAATAATAATAATAACAACAACCATAATAATAATAATAATAATAATAATAATAATAATAATAATAATAATAATAATAATAATAATAAAACACAAATAATAATAATAATATTATAATTTAATTTTTTATATTTTTAATTTTTTAATTTTTTTTAATTTTCTAATAAATTTCTTTTTTAACAAAACAAATAAACACTAAATAAATAAATAAACAAGAAAAGGAAAATTTTTTTACCAAAATAGATTTGGGCTAGGAGCCCAAAGAAAACCCCTTCAAATGGCCCAAAAGGATAGCCCAAAACCCAAATGCTGGATTGGGCCGGACTGGGTCGGAAATGGGCACGCTGGTCTTTCCTTCTGAAGCAGAACGGGTCGGACGCGGGTGCGCAGGTCGGGTTAGGCAGCTGCACGCGGATCGGGTCGTCTGAAGCGCGGATCTTCCCTTCTCGGGTCAGACGCGCGGATCCCGGGTCGGGTCCCGGGTCCACGCGTGGGTCGACCCCTTCTTTTCCTATAAAATCCAATCCTTTTTTTTAATTCATTTTCAACCCACAAAAAGAAAAAAAAACTTCAAAGCTTCAGAGGCTTCCCCGACCAGGCGATTTTCGACCGCTGTCCACCACCACCGATGGCCAAACCCCGAAAAGTCTCCAATTTTTCGAAAGCTCTCTTTCTCTTCTTTCCGTTCCCGACCTTCGTTTCTTTCGAAAACATCTCTAACTTCGCAGATCTGAACATGAAAGCCCTTTTCCCCTTTTTTGTTTTGTTTTCTTCCCTCTTTTTTTTTGGTTGATGGTTTCGGATGTTTTTGTGATGATGATAATTGTTGGTATGTGTGTGTTTTGTGGTTGTTTTCTTTTGCAGGTGGGTTTATGGCTGTCGGAGGTTCTGGGTTGGAGTGGGTCTCGGTTTTGGGATGGTGGTTAGTTGGGTTTTCGAGTAGTGGTGAAGGCTTGGATGATGGTTTGTGATTAGGGGTGGTTCGGTGATGGTGGTGGTGGTCTCGGTTTTTGGGTGGTTAGGATGATGCTTCACTGTGATGGTGGTTTGGTGAGGATGGAAGGTCTCAGTTTTGTCGAAAATGGTGAGCAAAAAAATGGGGCTCCCCCTCGGTGTTGGTTTAAGAAAACTTTTTATTGCTGGATAACACTGATCAAATCCCTGATATTCAGGGAAACAATCATCTAGCAGCTAATTTTCAGCTGCCATGGAAGAGCTCGGGTCAACAAAAGTGGGCTGGCAGCGTGATTTTGGCTGCCAGCCACAGTCTGCAAGTGGTGCCGTACACAGCATCAAACCATTGCATTTTTCATTTTTTTTATTTTTATTAAAAGAATAAAATAACAAAAATAATAAAATAGAGCAAATAATAATAATAAGCCCAACATGAGTTAAGCCCAAAGCCAAATTTGGGCTTTCTAAAAGACAATTCCAATTAGATTTTAAGTGGACTTTTAAACCTATATAAAAAAACAAAATTAACCAAATAAAAATAAGATTTTAACAAATGATCCCTTGCAACATGATTCAATATTTAGAGTGGATTTTGATCTACAACTAAAAATTTTGAAGCAAATAATTTAATAAAATAGAATTATTTTATTTTTCAAAATTAGACATCTAATAGTCCGGACAAAATTAAGTGTCTATAGCTGCCCCTCTTTGCTCATTGCTGAGAATCAGGATAAAGCAAAGACAATAGACAACAATTTTGTCCGGGTCATGACCTAATCTCTTATTTTTGTTTTTGGTTTTTCTCTCTTTTTATATTTTTTATTTTTTTTTTACATTTTCTTGAAAAGGTGCTTCTCCTACTATAGAGGCATTAAAACTTTAAATTCCTTTCTGAAATGTGCTACTCTTGCAACAAAGGCATTGAAATTTTAAATTCCTTCCTGAAATGTGCTCCTCTTGCAATAGAGGCATTGAAACTTTAAAATCCTTCCTAAAATGTGCTCCTCTTACAGCAAAGGCGATGAAACTTTAAAATCCTTCCTAAAATGTGCTCCTCTTGCAGCAGAGACGATGAAACTTTAAATTCTTTTTCTGAAATGGGCTCCTCTTGCAGCAGAGGCGATGAAACTTTAAATGTTCTTTTCTGAAAAGTGCTCCTCTTACAACAGAGGCGATGAAACTTTAAATTCCTTTTTGTTTTGTTTTTTTTTTCATTTTTCGAAAAAGCTCCTCTTGCAGCAGAGGTGATGAAACTTTAAATTCTTCTTGAAATGTGCTCCTCTTGCAGCAAAGGCCATGAAACTTTAAATTTCTTCTTGAAATGTGCTCCTCTTGCAGCAGAGGCAATGAAACTTAAAAATTTTGCCCGGAGGACTTAGAATTTATGCCCGAAGAACTTGAAATTGTGCTCGGAGGTCTTAAAATTTATGCCCAGAGGAGTTAGCATTGTGCCTGGAGGACTTTGAAATTTTGCCCGGGGGACTTGGAGATTTGGCCCGGAGGTCTTTGAAATTTGAAATTGATTTGGCATTTTGCCTGGGGGACTAACATTTGGTGCTCGGACGATTTAGAATTGGAATTTTAAATTTGATTTGGAGATTCACATCCAAAAATTTGATTCGGAGATTTACATCCTAAATTTTAACTTGGAGGTTTACATCCAAAATTCATATCGGGAATTCACATCCGAATATTTGTTTAGGGAACTCACATCCGAAGATTTGTTTCGGGGATTCGCATTCGAAAATTTGACTTTGGGATTCACACCCTAACATCTAGGAATTCTCATCTGGATAATTTATATCGGGAATTTCTCGTCCGATTGTTGGTTTCGGGAATTCACATCCGAATATTGGTTTCAGGGATTCACATCCGAAAATTTGACTAGGGGATTCATACCCAAACGTCTAGGAATTCTTATCTAGATAATTTATATCAAGAATTTCTCGTCCGATTGTTGGTTTAATCTCATCTAAAACTCTGTTTGAAAAGCCTCGATCTTTGAAAGTAGATCTTACTTTAATAAATTCCAATTTAAAGTTTAAACTTTCAAGAATTCTCTTTCTTTTTTTTTTTGAAAAACATAGACTTAAATCGGGAATTCACTTCCGATAACTTAGAGATTCCCATTAAGAAAATTCCTGTTTCGGGAATTCGCATCCGAATATTGGTTTCAGGAATTTCACATCTAAAAATCTAGGAATTCACTTCTAGAAAATTTTCCAACAATCTAGGAATTCACTTCTAGAAAATTTGTTCGGGAATTCACATCTGAAGATCTAACTTGGGGAATCACACCCAAACGTCCAGGAATTCACATTTGAAGATCTAACTTGGGGATTCACACCCAAACGTCCAGGAATTCTCATCTGGATAATTTATATCGGGAATTTCTCATCCGATTGTTGGTTTCGGGAATTCACATTTGAAAATCTAACTTGGGGATTTACAGCTAAACGTCCAGGAATTCTCATCTGAAAAATTTATATCGGGAATTTCTCTTCCGATGGTTGGTTTCGGGAATTCTCATCCAGAAAAGCTCCTCTTACAGCAGAGACTATGAAACTTTAAAGTCCTTTTTTGAAAATAGCTCCTCTTACAGCAGAGGTAATGAAACTTTGAATTTCTTCATGAAAAGCTCCTCTTGCAACAGAGGCGATAAAACTTTAAATTTTTTCTTTCCTGAAAAGCTCCTCTTGCAGCAGAGGCGATGAAACTTTAAAATATTTTTCCTTTCCTGAAAAAGGCTCCTCTTGTAGCAGAGGCAATGAAACTTTAAATTCTTCTCTTTTTTTTTTCTTTTTCCCTTTTCCCTTTTTCTTTCTCTTCTTTCTTTTCTTTCTTTCTTTTCCTTCTTTTTCTTCTTTTTTTTGAACAAATTTTCCTCCCTTTTTTAATCAATTTTTTTCGATCCAAAATCTCCTATATTCATCTTTTTTCAATGTTTGGCAGATGCAATGATCACTGATGCAAATGCAAATGCAACACGAATGCAAATTTCTTTATCAATGAATAACCAACTATTATGATGCAAATACATACGACTTCTATCATGATGCAAATGCAAATGCAACACGAATGCAAATTTCTTTATCAATGAATAACCAACTATTATGATGCAAATACATACGACTTCTATCATGATGCAAATGCAAATGAATTCTAACAAGATGCAAATGCAAATGTTTCATGCGAATGTGCACTGTAAAGATGCAAATACGATTATCCAAAATTTTCTTTCAATTTTCTCTTCTTGTTGACGAAAACTTTTTCATTTCTGATTTCTCATCTACCTTACCTTAGTATTTGTCTCACCACTTGAAGCCATTTTTTACTGTGCAACAAGGGTTGCCTCATGACAATCATCACATTTTTATTTACCCTTATTTTTTTTAAAACACCCTAAGAATTCATTTTACAAACAAAATTTTTCCCCAAAATGGCACAAGAAATTCTTTACGCCACAATAATTATTGAATTCTCTCTCATTTCTGCTTGAAACACCATCAAAATTTTGATTAGCAATCGAAAAATTTTCAAACAAAATTGCCTCAAGCATCCTTCACATTTTCAGATTCAAAAGATAAACAACTTTTATTTTTGAAAATGTTTATCTATCCAAAACTTTTTAATTTCACAAGATTGCTCAACACAACAATGATCAAAGAAAGTTAAACACAAATGCAACAAAGAATCATGACATTTGAGTTTCTTGAAGATCGGTGATCACTATTTAGGTGGGTGTGGGGGGAAGGTAATTTGTTCTCATCAAATGAATCAGGTGGTTTCACACATCAATGTTTTGGTTTGGCAAGAAAGGCTTACAACCTAATAGAAAATGAGATGAATGTTCCCTCATCTAGGCTCATAAATAAAACACAAGTTTTTCAAAAATAATGAATTCCTTGAAAATCATGGTTTTGCGAAAAGGTTTATCTTGAAATGTAGACAAAATTTGACACTCTTTCAATTTTCAAATTATATATTTTAATAGTTGTCAAGACTAGCCATTATGGGCTTAAATTTTGGCGTGTTATTTTGGGAGGAGAGAAGGTTCAAAGTTCTATATCAATCCCTTTAATGGATCATCAAAGTGGACATTCTTGGTTCTCTTAAGGGTTATGAATGGTCATGAGTCTCATTGAAATTATTTCATAAGGTCACTTCTTGTTAGACCTTGACAATACCATGAATGACCTCAAAAGGTTTTCACTTTTGCTCTAGACTGCCCCTTTTGGGGTTTTCACCCTAAAGCCCTATTCTCTTTTCTTTTTTTTTTTTTGCCTTTTTTTGTGTAATTGTCCCATCATGCACTTAAGAATTCAAAATTCATCCAAAATTGGCTGTGAAGATTCTTGAAGGACAATCTTGGTTAAGAAATAAGCTAAGTCTCATTGGTTATGATAATTCATGAAGGAAAATCTCTCCTGTTTAAGTATCCACGTTTGATCGAAATGGACTTTTCAAGGTACGTAATGTAAGCCAGGTTTCGAGGTTCTGAAAGAATGGATAATAAGGCCCAAAAACGTGTTTAAGGGTGATAACCAAGGATCATTTAATATCATTTGAAGGCTTAACTTGACATTTGTCCTCATCTTTTTTATTTTACCACACTTTCATTTTATTTTCTCTTCTTTTCTCTGTTTGCTTTTTGCAATTTCTTTTTCCCCTTTTTTATTTTGCATTTTTTTTTACTTCAAATGGAGTGAGGTCAAAACTTTGTAAAGATAATTCATCTCACATTTGCCCCTCAACATGATAAACCTTTTTTTGACCTAGAATTGGGGCTGTCCATTCATACTCTTGGAGAAGGTTTTTGTATATGTGCCCCCCAATGTGGTGAGTGATCCTTGGTTAAGGTTTATTTAGAAAGAATTTATAAGGCTCGAAGAGGGTAGCAAATGGTTAAATTTCAGATTTGTGAAAGGATGATGAAAGATGGCCATTTGTCATTTCAAACATTGTCACTTAAATTGACGAAAATTTCCTTGAGCCAAAAGGGTTAAACATTTTGTCTTTTTGGCTTTTGTTGTTTTTCTAAATTGAATTTCTTGGATATTTTTATATTTTGGCATCTTCTTCTTCTTCTTCTTCTTCTTCTTCTCTCTTTCTCTCTCTCTCCCTTTTTGTTGTTTGGAATCATTCGAATATCTCAGGTGCATGATGTCACGATCAATTTTTCTTTTTTGTTTTTGTTTCATTTTTTTTCTCTTTTTTCTTTTTTTGCTTTTTGCTCTTTTTTTTCAACTCATGCGGCAACAAAACATTGCTACAAAATGTCCACAAGCTAGTGAAAACTGTTGGAATTGGCATATTTAGCTTTAGGTTGTTCATGGTGTTTCTATCGAGAAAGGAAACAAAGGTATTGCATTATTTGGACAATTTAAAGGCGTGGTACTTTGTCCTCTCAATATTGGCTTGTGTCACAAGAATGAATCAAAGATTAAGAAACGGCCCAAGGAATTTCATGGTTTGTGGTTTCTCAAACAAAATTGGGCAATTCTAACAAGTATGAATTTCTGACAAGTATGAATTTCTGACATAGTTTTGACACATCAAATTACCAAAATTCAAATTTAAAAGAGTGTCATGCTTGATTATTCAAGGAATCCAAAAATGAATTTGATCAAATTGATCGTTTCATCATTCATTGCCCAGGTGAAGGTCATTACACTGTAATGGCATATTGTGATCGGATGAAAATGGATCATTTGAGTTCAAGTTTTTGCCCCTCAAATGCCTGAAGGCCTTTTAAGAATTTTAGGGCATGGAAACAACTGGAGAAGGTAGTGGATGAATTTTTCTAATAATGATCACCAATTTTTCAAAACTCTCTTCAATCTTTCTTTATTTTGTCGTTTTGTTCAACTTCTTTGATCATTCGGTTTAGTCATGTGAGGCTTTATTGGAATCATTATGTATATTTAAAAAAATGTGATTTCTTTACAAAAAGAATCAATTAATGCCATTTATATGTATCAAATACAATGACAAATTAAAATAAAAAATGCATATAAAAAATTTTCAAATATATTTTCAAAAAATCTATTTACAACAATTAGTGACATAGCAAAGTAAAATACACAAAAATTTTTGTTGAAAATTCCCTCCTATTTAACAACTTCACATATCAACTTGTAGAACCAAGACTGAGACATGTAAAAATAACAAGTTAGAAAATCAAAAAATCATTTTATGCCCCACAAAATGTTCCAAAGAGTTTCTTTTTTTCATAAAAATCAGAAAGAATTTCTTTCTCTTTGAAATGCAATGTAAAAATGCATGAGATATGATACGACAATGATGCATTGGTGAAAGACATGTATATACGAAATGCAATCTATGCAAAATCCAATTATAAATGAAAATCAAATTCTGTTTTATTTCACTTGTATGATCCTAAAATGCACCTAACATGATCTTCAATACATGTAGACACAATAATGTCAAAATGATATAAAATTAAAATGATATATGATGCTAACACGCTTAAAAAATGAATGCTTGTATACACAATAACTAGACACAAATTCTATTGTTGTTGAGTCCGTATGCAAGGAGGAAAGAAGAAAAACATAATTTTTAATTAAAACTAAACACTCTTCACACATTTTTTTCATCCTTTTTTTTTCTCTTTTTTTTTTCTTTTTCTTTTTTTCTTCTTTTTTTGTGTATCATACAAAGTTTTTTTTATTCTTTTTTTTTTAAATTCACATTTTCTAGTAGATTTTTTTCAAGAATTATTTTTATTTCATTTTTATTCCTAATCAAATTATCCTTTAAATTCTTTACCAAATAAATTCAAGGACAATTTTTGTTGACATCTTTTTATTCAAGAAAAACTCAAATGTTTTTATATTTTCATTAAATTTCCTATACAACCCAAAAATAAAATAAAAAATATTTTTTTCTTTATTTTTTTCTTGTCAACTTATTCTTTAAATTATTCAGAAAAAGAGAAGAAAAAAATCAAGGAAATATTTTGTTGACTCTATTTTACCTTTATTTAGGAAAATATCAACTCTCTTTACTTTATAAAGCGCATTTTTTTATTTATTTCCATTTTTATGCCCAAATTTTTGAAAGAGATCCCTCTTCTCTTTTTTTCTCCAAGAAAAATTATTCTCATTGTTTTGAAAGAAAAGTTTGTTTTATTGTATTTCTCACATTTTTTATAAAAAAAACTTAGATTTCTTTCTTTTTATTTTACAAAATCTCTTTCCACAATTTTATTTTATCTTTTTTTTTTTAAAAAAATCTCTTTTGAAAAACAAGAAAAATTTCAAAAACTTAAATTATGGACAATTCAAACCAAAATCCACAGTACCTTTATTATTAATACTTGAAACAAGGTCAAATAATGTTCCCTCTTGTGTCCTAATTTCAAAAATCGGGCATGGCTCTAAGATTGGACTTAAGATTCTCTATATACTGGTTTAGGTCTCTAAAAGGTCAAAAAGTTCCCAAATTATACCTTACTGTCATTCACACTGGACTAGTAAGATTTAATTTGAGTGGGAGTATTTCGATTGCTATTGCGGAGGTGATTACCTCACGAGAGCAAAAGTACTCTACTCCCTCCTAAGAAGGACAAAACCCGAGTATAGAACTCATGTTATGCAAATGCAAGTGCAAATGTGTGCATGAGGGAACACATTAAACTCAAATTAAATTATTATCCTCATCCTAAATGCCTCAACAATTTATTAACAACAAATATATACAAATATGAAACATAAAATAAATAACATAAAATGCAAATGCAAACAAAATTATTTTCAAAATCCAAGTGAATTAAGTTTAAATATCAATCAAGACTATTAAATTAAAACTTTGGATAACACATGATTAATGAATGGCTTGACCTTCAAAAAGCGTCCCCAGTGGAGTCGCCAAGCTGTCGTAACGATTTCGCGCTCAATGTCACGCCCGATCTTTCTTAATATCTTGCGGAAGCCTAAATTGCGAAATTAGAAAATTTTTTTTATCCCTTATATCACTATTCATTTGTAGGTGAATATGTAGGCCAATTTCAATTTCATATAACTCCTTTAATATATTTAGGCATATCTACCAACATACATAATGCCAATTCAAAAAGTATACTGATCGTCATATTCCAATAATACATAATCTAGCTTACATCCCAGACTCATCACATAAGTATATATATATACAATCAAAAGAATTTCCAATACACTGTGCCATCATCCATCTATGTCTATACAAACCGCTGGGAGCCATATACCTTAGACTATGCAGGGAAGTCCACTCTCAAGAAGCTTCCTAAGCCAAAATGAACAATCGCTGTATCGGTCACTCTGAAAGGGAGGGGAAAGAAGAGGGGAGTGAGTCGCAACTCAGTAAGTAACAACAATAAGCAACTAAATAATGCCCAGCATCCCTTAATTATGAAAACTCATTCAAATCACTTTCAATCATATCAAATCAATTATGCTGCATTAAAATTCAAATACGATATGGAAGCTCAATAACAATTTGTAGTCAAATATAGAGCTCCATCAATAGACTAAAAGTCTCAATATCAAACCATACATAAAGTATGCTGTGCGATCAATAAAAACAATCATAGTACCAAGAGAGTCCACATAGTATCAATCGATGTTACTTAGAGCTAACACTTAACGATCTACGGTAGCTAACCGTAGCGATCATCCCATAAGGGACGTGCCTATGCATAGACCCCCAACATCATTGCGCGCATGACACCAGGACTTGCCCAACGTAATATACGGGACAAGCCGATCGTTTCCGAGACTTATACTCGAGAAACAGTGCTCTAAGTCAATCAAATGTGTCTATAAATTCTCAAGGTACGGTGCCCAAAGGTCTCAATACCCTGGGTTTAAAACAAAAATCCAGTAGTCTTAAAAACCAATTCAATCTTCCCTGACCTCATAGCAATCATCGAAATTCATAAAGAAGGTAATTCCATGAAACAAGGCTCACAAGGCATTTAAATATCAACAAGGTATAAAATCATATTAAATCAGAATTTAATTTAAACCTTTAAACATTTAAAGTATTCCTTGATTTTATAATACGCGCAAACAGTAAATCTCTTGCGAGCCATCATTTGTTTACAAACCATTTTTAGAAAAGCAAAATCAACTGTCAAGGGAAGATATCTCATTTGCAGCATTCATTCTATTTCAATTGCCAAATTCCAAGAATTTATAGCATTAAACAATTTGGATGCAAGTAGTCACTTAGGGTTACTTACAGTACTTCCTTAGCTTCTGAATCAGTTCACCCTTGCCTAACAAGTCTTGGAGTATCGATTGATTTCGGGTCAAACTCAGTCCTTAGGACAACCCTCTACATAACACATAGTAGATTGAATCAATCTCTATACATCTATCGATCTTAATATTTCCAATCATAAGCTAACATTAATCATTGTATAATTCAACAAGAAACGATACTTGGTTGTGTTTCCAGAGTTATTCAAACGTTACTAGCACCGTTTATTGCCTTTTCGTTCATTTGAACTACTTATGACCCATTTGGTCCATTTTTGCTCTTTAAGGTTTTGGACCTTATGGTATTGTGCTAGCCTTAAGTATAATTTTCAGAACTTAATTGTCAAACCGTAATTTTTATATTACTTCTAACTCAAATCCCTATTTAGACTGTAACGACCCGTTACCATATTTTGACCTTATTTTACACAATTCATCCGGTTGGGCTGTCTGTGATACTTCACTTTTACTAACTATTAAACAAATTTACATAACATTGTTTATATTACATACATCCCCTATTTTACTTAATAAGTAAGTAGTACTGCATACATGTCTAAATATAGAAAATAAATGATCGTCCCTGATATATCTTAGTCGGTCTGTCACATTATCCTTTATGTGCAACCGTAATCCACAACTATTGGATCTCACCAGCATCAAAACCTGAAATGTTAAAATTGGGGAGTGAGCAAACCACGGCTCAGTAAGAGAGTTATATGTCACACTTGATATTCGGCTATCTATATGCTGAAAATATTTTTCATTTTCTTTAAAATCTTCCTAACTGGCTCTAGGCTCACATGTAGGAAGGATACTACAGTCAGCTAGGGATCCAGATAGAGTAAGGCAGGTATTTTGAAATACCTGACTTGTTCCAGAACCTAGAAGCAACTGTAGAGAGTACTATTTCCGTTGTTTTCAAAACGATATAATTTTCGTTTTCCACAAAGTAAACCACTTATTTCTTTTCACATCAGTATACTTTAAAACACGTGACAGTTCAGTAATAAAAATAGTGGTTTACTTTGCTTCTCTTCGGTAGAGTAAAACACGTGACAGTACAGTGATTTGTAAATATCCAATCGTGGATAGTTACTTCTTCGATTATTTCTTTCTTAGAAATAATTCTTATGTTATTCTTTTAGAATAAACATTTATTTCTCTTTTCAAATCAGTAACCGTATCGTACAGTTCAGTAAAACAGTATATTCAGTAAAACAGTAAGTCGACACGGTTCACTCAGTAGACAGTAAACAGTAGCTACCAGTTCAGAAAACAGTATAAGGTAGCTTTCAGTTCAGTAAAATAGTAATCAATGGCTACCATTTCAGTAAACAGTACAGTTCAGCAATACAGTGTTTTGCTACGGTCTTTCTTCAGTAATAGTAAACAGTACAGTATAGTAAATAGGATTCCATAAATCCTTTCGGAATCAGTAAACAGTAAACAGTAAGCAGTAAGTGAGACTAGGCAATACCCTACAAGTAAATCATGCTATCATCGTCCACTAAGGGACACAATAACAGTAATGAGATCTATGGCCATGATCTATAATATGTCCTCGGTGTACGCTTGCTAGGCGACAATCCGGGACGCTGATGACTAGCTGGTCAATCAGCCACGTGACAGTAACAGTATATGTGATGCATGAAGCTCGGGGCCTAAGTTTCAAAACAGTGTAACCGTACCATAGCCTTTATGGATTTTAAACACAGTAAATTAAAACATTTCACAAGTATCCATAAGGCTCACATGTAATAAATCATCACCTTTATGAAATAATTAAATTAAAATAACATTTCTCAAAATATTTCATAAAGGTATAAATCATAATTTCTATACGGTGAAAACAGTTTATAAATCATCACTATAAAAATAGAAGGGCAAAACTGTCTTTTTCCACCGTAAAACACATATGCACGCTTTCCCGTGCTTTTTATCCAAAACATGGTTTTTAAAGAAATCGGGATTTAAATCAAATATTTTCATAATTTATGTAAAAATAAATTAATTACTTTCCAAATTTCAAAATCCCTTAACCATGTTTTTCTTCTAGAAACACGTGTAGAGACCTCTAGTCTCGAAATCATGGTTTCCCATTATTTCTTAACCTTTATGGAATTTTCATAATTATTTATTTCCATAATTAAAACCATAAAGGTTTTATATGAAATTAAGTGAATATTTAAGAATATTTATAAAAATATTCACTTTAGTCTCTTTTTCATTTTCATCTCGTTTCACGTGAAATATCACATACAGAGTGAATTTTCGGTGATTTCCTTTTCACCATTCTTGAAAACATGAATATTTTAAAACCAAATATCATTATATTCATGTTTTATGAAATTTACTTAATTTCTCGATTTTCGTACCTGAAAATCGTTTCACGTGAAATCAAATTATTTATTATGATTTCGGTGATTTTCGGTAAGTTTCAGTAATTATTCGATAATTTTTCGGCAGTATAACGGCTGCCGATTTGGCTAGCCTCCTGCACGAAAAATACAGTTTATATTTTTCAACCGGTATTTCACCACAATTTGAAACCGATAAATCACCACAAATTTCAAAACTAATCAATATAAATTGCATTTATAAATTAAATGCATAATTTAAAACATGTGGTCGAATATCCTTACAGGCGGCACATGTCTCCCTTACCTGTTTCGGGTCGGCGACTGCCTTTCGAAGGTCGCGCCCGTGTTCACCTCTCCTGATTCCATCATCTCGGTAATCGAGGATGATTTTCTGGAATTTAAATTCTAAAAATTAGAATTTTTCCATAATTATTTAAATAAATAAATTATTTAAATAATTTAACACTTTTCGGAATTTCTTACCAATTCCCGTATTTCCCGGGATTTCCCGTAATTTCCGAATTCTCGGGAATTTTCCAAATTCCCGAAATTCCTTTTCTCTTTTCCCTTTTTCTTCTCTTTTCGGTTTCTTCCTCGGTTTTTCGCCGTTTCGCGTCGATTACTTCTCCGTTTCGCTTCATCGGCATTGCCGTCGGCTTCCTTTTTCCTTTGCCGGCGACGACGCTTCTCCTTTCCTCTCTCTTTTCCCTCGTCGGCGGCCGCTGACGAGGGCGGCTGTGCCTGGGGAGGCAGAATCGGGGTCTTCCCGATTCTGTTTCTTCTGTTTCCCCTTTCCCCTTTTGTTTTTATTTTACTTACTATTTTTAGTATATTTATATAATATATACTTTATACTATATACATATAATATATATACTATATATTACACATATATTACAATATATATTATATATAAATTATATATATTGTACATTACAAAATATATATCTAGTATATATATTTATGTATATTTATATACTTTAAAATAAATAACATTTATATAAATATTTATATAAATGTAATACTTCCATATATATATTGTATTAACAATATATATACCTTTAAACTTTAATGTAATTTAATATTTACATTTCCTCAAATATGTATATACTTATATATACATAAAATGTCATACTTGAATACATATGTATTATTTAAATTTATAAAATAGTATATATATACTTATATATATACTACATACCATACGGTATTTAAATACATATGTATTTGCATGAAAATACATTTATATATAATATATAATTATATAAATATATTTCACATTTCCTTTCTCATTTCCTTATTTAATTTGGATTTCCATTTATCCAATTTAAATTTCCTCTTTCCATTATTTTTATTTTCACTTCCAATTTCATCACTTCCTTAATTCTCAGAATTTCCACAATATTCCGATTCTCACAATTTTATTTATTTATTTCACTAAGTTTCCAATATTGATAATTTCCCATAAATGAAAAATTTATGGTTATCACATTCTCCCCACCTTAAGAAATTCGGTCCTCCGAATTTAACTTAAGTCCAAAGGTGGTATATGCCGTATACTTACGACTTCTGACCTCTAGGTCATCCTCCAAGTAATACTGCCAGTACACTTTCAACATTAAGAGTACTTTAGACCACTGCATGCTATCTTTCATCACATATATGTCTATACTCCCGTAAGTTCATTTATCAAATCGGGAGTTATTCATTTATACTTTTTTCACATAAGAGTCCATGCACAGTATTTTTCATATTATAGCTAATCTATGCTGTTCATCATCCATTTTTCTCACTTAGTGCCAAGTCGATATAGTTTAAAACTATCAATTACACATATCAGTCAGTTATATGTAATTGTCCCAGTGGCTTATACATCTCATGCACACGCTCTCTCAATATCATGGAGTGTTTACATCTCACGCTTATCTATATATATATCAGTATGGAGCGGTGCTATCAGTACACTTGGGATCTCGAAGCCTTTTGCTATTTCTCATTAAGCATATGGCAACTCAAAGACTCCCATCACATGTAAGGCTCACTGGAACTGTACATACACATTCACACCGTTTAACACTTATACTTCGACTACAGCACTAGAGAATCTAAGAGTCTGATAATGGAAGGTGATTCTATTCAGATCATCAGTCTTTAATCACTTCCATATTATCATTTCCCTTTTTGACTCTTTATTATTCACAGTATTCATTTTCTCTTTTATTTTATTAAGGCTGCATCTCACTTGCAGACTTTATTATTAATCATCTCTTACAATTATAGCTCATGAGATAATCATGTTCTCTTCATGTAGTATGGTCATTCGATTATTGAATCCTCAATTGTCCATTTAATCACCACATTATCCATATAGTTCCACCATTTATCATTTCAAGGTGGTTATGTGTATGTATAACACTTTTCTATTTAGATACTGGCAGTAAACATATCGTTCCTCTTATTCCTTTGAGTACCATTACTCTCACTTATCAAATCTGGCCTGTTTTTACATATTGCCATTGTCATGTGATAACCATCACGAGATTATTTTTCAATCTTAATTTCGGGAGCTATTTCATGTTCCCTGCTCATTATGCAACTTATCTTCTTATTTCATTTCCGTATTTTCACTCCCATCATTTCAGTCGATTTTCTCAAGTGGTATGGTATTCTATAGTATAAAATCTTTTAACATTCTGCATACCATCTCTTCTCTCCCCACTTATCCGTTTACCGACTTTAGTTTCTTTAATTATATCTCATTAATAGAGCAGCTAGTCCCATAATTCTTTTATATATTGGTAGTAGTATCAAGCTAGACTCCTTATTAATTTTGTATCTCCCAGGAAGAGACACTGTCTAGCCAATTCTCTTATTAGCCAATCTTAACACAAATCCATAATCTTTAAGAGTTTAAGGGTCATACCACAATGCTGCTCATATTTCATTGTACTTTAGGCTCTATTAGTATTTCATCAATTTACTCATGTATGGATGCCTCATTCTGTAGGCCTATATACCTCACAAGGCAAATTCATTAACCTTGAAACCTCAATAGAAACTCGTAAAATTCACTTCGAGTTCTAATCATCATCTTATGGACACTAGTCTCCAATCTTTTATCTAAGGACGCTTTATACTGAGGCTAGTCTTATTAACTCCTCATGTATCTCTGATTAGATCAATAAAGCGTCTATTTTCATGTAGATGAATACTTGTTCTTCATGAGAACTTTATTAGATGGTAAACATTTACTATATCCCTTTATTTCATCTACATTTCAATATCATCAGTACTTCTCTCACTTACACTTATACAAATAACTTTCTTATATTTAATTTACGTTATCTGTATTTCCTTCAATCACACATTTACAAGTGAATTTCATTATTCACACATTTTCCAGAGTTGTTGTAAAGCTTTCGGACTCTTTCTATATCCTCCGATATAAGCTCAGAATTAAATTTCATACTATCAACCGAGCCAATGTTAGCTCGATTTCTCCAATCTATACAACTCTGAAAAATTTATCGGGGATCATATCCGATATTTTCTTTAGTCACACATCTCTTATTATTTTGGACATTTCATCTCATGTCCTATCATTTTCACTATATAACCCAAGGTAGAAACACTTAATATTCAAATCATTTTGAAATATTATCCACCTTGATTTTGTTATTTACTCATACTTTACAGCCTTACGAATCTCATTCCAGTAAGCTGTAGTAAGTACAACAGTTATCAACACATGTTACAGCTAACCAATTTATTATCTCTGTAATTTGCTTTAAAATCCATTTCATTTAATAGATTCAGGTTTAATTCCCTTGAGTATGTTATCCACGAGGTTTGAACCCTGGCACCTTTAAGTACCTAGTTCCTTTCACTCGTGTTGCCATTAAAATAATTGTAAGAGTCTCGCCCGTTCGTATCGGCCGTCGGCGAGCATCCCTTAGGCGATCCTTTCGCCCCAGGTTTACCCTTACTAGTGAGTCGACGATAACATAGTTCGCCTGCATCTCATAACACGTGATCTACTACGGGTCGCCCATCATTGGGTCGCCCATCACAGTTCTGTCTCAAGGGTCTTGAAGAACTTAGGTTAGCTGTCATCTTCTTCTTATCATTTTACTGTTCGTATATTTAAACAGTACTGCACATAGTACCTCATTCTGTAGTACATATTTCAAGATATTTCGGTTCTATATAAGATTATCTATTTGTTACCTCAAAGTAGTAAAATATATAGAACCGTAATTAACCACACCAATATGTATTTCATTATCTATACTATTCACCTCATCAGTCAATTCCTGTAATCAATTCACTTTTCATAGTATTCAACGATCCCGTTCAATACACTCTTAATTTTCGGCCCTTACAATCAATAACTGGGCCAATCATATTACAACATTCCACTACACTCTTTGGATCGCATCGTATAAGGCCTCGGCCCGTCCGCCGTCCGCCTGTACACATCTGTACTGCCCTCTTTGAGAATGCCCAGCCCGTCCACTGAGTCACCCCTCGAGGATCTATCGCGAGGCCCAGCCCGTTCACTAGGTCACTCACAGTCGCGTCCATAATCCAAGTGTCAGTGGAATCAGTAATAGGGATCGTTATATTCATATGACATCCTCTATGCCATTTATAACTCCATTACTATCAATGGATTCCAATTCAGCTCGATTTTATCACTATTCCGAACATCACCCAACATAGGGGCATTTTTGTCATTTCGACATTTATTTCTTTCTCCTCAGTATACATTGAAATCAATGATCTGATCATCTATGTGCTGATATTATCCTTTCTCATACTAATATTAGTCATTTCAGATCTTGTTCGATTTCGACAGAGAAGTCCACTAACATCCATAATTGGATTATTTTATTTGTAATTCAGCTTTATATCAACATTTTCTCTGTCAAATCAATCAATTCCAAGCTCTGTTGGTTTATTTTAACTCCCTGTAAAATTTTGGAGTCAGGGGTATTTTGGTCATTTTTGGTCAAAAATTTTCTCTCTTCAAATTACCCTCAATCGGTGATCTTATTGTCTATTTAATGATGATATTTCATTCCTCTCTTTTATACCATCATTTTCAGGTCTCAGTTCGATTCAGACCGTAAAGTACTGGTGGGGCCCTCACCGAGTCCTCTCGATTCCTTACCGAACAAGCCTTCATTTAGATTATAAGAATCACCAATTTTCTGGTAATTTCTGAGCCTATTATTTTTTTAACATTCTCAATTTATACTTTCTCACTCCCTTTTAATTTATTTTTCTCAATTTACAATCATTTATTTTCTCTATGTATTCAGACGATACAGTACTACCGAGGATGTTTAACACTTTTCCTTCCAAAAGTATTCACAGACATCAGGCCAACCATGCTCTGATACCATTAAATTTGTAACGACCTGTTACCATATTTTGACCTTATTTTACACAATTCATCCGGTTGGGCTGTCTGTGATACTTCACTTTTACTAACTATTAAACAAATTTACATAACATTGTTTATATTACATACATCCCCTATTTTACTTAATAAGTAAGTAGTACTGCATACATGTCTAAATACAGAAAATAAATGATCGTACATGATATATCTTAGTCGGTCTGTCACATTATCCTTTATGTGCAACCGTAATCCACAACTATTGGATCTCACCAGCATCAAAACTTGAAATGTTAAAATTGGGGAGTGAGCAAACCACGGCTCAGTAAGAGAGTTATATGTCACACTTGATATTCGGCTATCTATATGCTGAAAATATTTTTCATTTTCTTTAAAATCTTCCTAACTGGCTCTAGGCTCACATGTAGGAAGGATACTACAGTCGGCTAGGGATCCAGATAGAGTAAGGCAGGTATTTTGAAATACCTGACTTGTTCCAGAACCTAGAAGCAACTGTAGAGAGTACTATTTCCGTTGTTTTCAAAACGATATAATTTTCGTTTTCCACAAAGTAAACCACTTATTTCTTTTCACATCAGTATACTTTAAAACACGTGACAGTTCAGTAATAAAAATAGTGGTTTACTTTTCTTCTCTTCGGTACAGTAAAACACGTGACAGTACAGTGATTTGTAAATATCCAATCGTGGATAGTTACTTCTTCGATTATTTCTTTCTTAGAAATAATTCTTATGTTATTCTTTTAGAATAAACATTTATTTCTCTTTTCAAATCAGTAACCGTATCGTACAGTTTAGTAAAACAGTATATTCAGTAAAACAGTAAGTCGATACGGTTCACTCAGTAGACAGAAAACAGTAGCTACCAGTTCAGAAAACAGTATAAGGTAGCTTTCAGTTCAGTAAAATAGTAATCAATGGCTACCATTTCAGTAAACAGTACAGTTCAGTAATACAGTGTTTTGGTACGGTCTTTCTTCAGTAACAGTAAACAGTACAGTAATTCAGTACAGTAAACAGTACAGTATAGTAAATAGGATTCCATAAATCCTTTCGGAAATCAGTAAACAGTAAACAGTAAGCAGTAAGTGAGACTAGGCAATACCCTACAAGTAAATCATGCTATCATCGTCCACTAAGGGACACAGTAACAGTAATGAGATCTATGGCCATGATCTATAATATGTCCTCGGTGTACGCTTGCTAGGCGACAATCCGGGACGCTGATGATTAGCTGGTCAATCAGCCACGTGACAGTAACAGTATATGTGATGCATGAAGCTCGGGGCCTAAGTCTCAAAACAGTGTAACCGTACCATAGCCTTTATGGATTTTAAACACAGTAAATTAAAATATTTCACAAGTATCCATAAGGCTCACATGTAATAAATCATCACCTTTATGAAATAATTAAATTAAAATAACATTTCTCAAAATATTTCATAAAGGTATAAATCATAATTTCTATACGGTGAAAACAGTTTATAAATCATCACTGTAAAAATAGAAGGGCAAAACTGTCTTTTTCCACCGTAAAAAACATATGCACGCTTTCCCGTGCTTTTTATCCAAAACATGGTTTTCAAAGAAATCGGGATTTAAATCAAATATTTTCATAATTTATGTAAAAATAAATTAATTACTTTCCAAATTTCAAAATCCCTTAACCATGTTTTTCTTCTAGAAACACGTGTAGAGACCTTTAGTCTCGAAATAAACCTTTATGGAATTTTCATAATTATTTATTTCCATAATTAAAACCATAAAGGTTTTATATGAAATTAAGTGAATATTTAAGAATATTTATAAAAATATTCACTTTAGTTTCTTTTTCATTTTCATCTCATTTCACGTGAAATATCACCTACAGAGTGAATTTTCGGTGATTTCCTTTTCACCATTCTTGAAAACATGAATATTTTAAAATCAAATATCATTATATTCATGTTTTATGAAATTTACTTAATTTCTCGATTTTCGTACCCGAAAATCGTTTCACGAGAAATCAAATTATTTATTATGATTTCGGTGATTTTCGGTAAGTTTCAGTAATTATTCGATAATTTTTCGGCAGTATAACGGCTGCCGATTTGGCTAGCCTCCTGCACGGAAAATACAGTTTATATTTTTCAACCGGTATTTCACCACAATTTGAAACCGATAAATCACCACAAATTTCAAAACTAATCAATATAAATTGCATTTATAAATTAAATGCATAATTTGAAACATGTGGCCGAATATCCTTACAGGCGGCACATGTCTCCCTTACCTGTTTCGGGTTGGCGACTGCCTTTTGAAGATCGCACCCGTGTTCACCTCTCCTGATTCCATCGTCTCGATAATCGAGGATGATTTTCTGGAATTTAAATTCTAAAAATTAGAATTTTTCCATAATTATTTAAATAAATAAATTATTTAAATAATTTAACACTTTTCGGGATTTCTTACCGATTCTCGTATTTCTCGGGATTTCCCGTAATTTTCGAATTCTCGGGAATTTTCCAAATTCCTGAAATTCCTTTTCTCTTTTCCCTCTTTCTTTTTCTCTTTTCTTTTCTTTTCTTTTCTTTTCTTTTCTTTTTCTTTTTCTTTTTTTCTTTTCTTTTTTTTTTTTTTCTTTTTCTTTTTCTTTTTCTTTTCTTTTTCTTTTTCTTTTTCTTTTTCTTTCTTTCTTTTCCCGCCGGACCGGTCTGCCTCCTTCCTCGCCGGCGACCGGTTCTCCGGCGGCTCAGGGGCTCAGCAGCTGGCCGGCACCATGGCGAAGCCGGATCTGGCCTCCGTTCGTCACGAATCGACGGCACGGCGGCGGATCTACTCAATTTACCTTCGGTTTCTTCCCCTCCTCCATCGGCCTTCCTCCGCCGTCGTTGGCCTCACCGGTGGCCTCCATCCCTTTCCTCTTCTTTCGCCGGTGCTTCGGCTGTAGTGGTGGCGGCCAATTCCGCCGGCACCGCCAGATCTAGTTTTCGGTTTCTTCCTCGGTTTTTCGTCGTTTCGCGCCGATTCCTTCTCCGTTTCGCTTCGCCGGCGTTGCCGTCGGCTTCCTTTTTCCTTTGCCGGCGACGACGCTTCTCCTTTCCTCTCTCTCTTCCCTCGCCGGCGGCCGCTGACGGGGGCGGCTGCGCCTGGGGAGGCAGAATCGGGGTCTTCCCGATTCTATTTCTTCTGTTTCCCCTTTCCCCTTTTGTTTTTATTTTACTTACTATTTTTAGTATATTTATATAATATATACTTTATACTATATACATATAATATATATACTATATATTACGCATATATTACAATATATATTATATATAAATTATATATATTGTACATTACAAAATATATATCTAGTATAGATATTTATGTATATTTATATACTTTAAAATAAATAACATTTATATAAATATTTATATAAATGTAATACTTCCATATATATATTGTATTAACAATATATATACCTTTAAACTTTAATGTAATTTAATATTTACATTTCCTCAAATATGTATATACTTATATATACATAAAATGTCATACTTGAATACATATGTATTATTTAAATTTATAAAATAGTATATATATACTTATATATATACTACATACCATACGGTATTTAAATACATATGTATTTGCATGAAAATACATTTATATATAATATATAATTATATAAATATATTTCACATTTCCTTTCTCATTTCCTTATTTAATTTGGATTTCCATTTATCCAATTTAAATTTCCTCTTTCCATTATTTTTATTTTCACTTCCAATTTCATCACTTCCTTAATTCTCAGAATTTCCACAATATTCCGATTCTCACAATTTTATTTATTTATTTCACTAAGTTTCCAATATTGATAATTTCCCGTAAATGGAAAATTTACGGTTATCACATAGACATATAAGGCTCATTTCTTAATTCATTTTGTGCCATTTCCCATCAATTTTTAGACCTTGGTCCAAATCTGGCACAATAGGCAGGAAATTTCCTGACCTGTGTACAGTAAAATGCTTACTGCCAACTATAGGGATATGAGATCTGTACAAACTCAATACTATGTCAATCATGACTCATTTATCTTTCTGAACATGTAAAGTTTGCAGTCATATTTGATCTGGGCAATTTTCTATGAACATTTGAAGTTTACATTAAAAATCTGTCCCCAGCAGTGAGTATCCTGCATGCATTCATACATATCTTAAGCCATGAAGTTCCAAATCTGGAAATTCTAAAACTAGATGAAAGTTAACTCATTTCCCTATTTAGAAATGTAAGATTCATAATTTAACTCTTCCTATATCAACACCAGAAATTTCCCAAAGTTTCAGTATGTTCAGCAGTTTCCTGACACAGTAAAACACTGACCAATATGCACAAACTGTCTCATATCTGGTTAGGAGTATCCAAATGATGCAAACCCAGAACCATCATGCTCCTAACTTAAATACCTTTCTAGACATGTAATTCTTGCAACCTAATTCAATTTAGGCCATTTGCTATGATTTTTCAAAGTCAGGACTGTGATTCACGTTTCTGGACAGAACACCCTGCACTCATTTGGGCATAACTCAAGCTACAGAAGTCCAATTCAAGAAATTCCAAAACTGACTTTCTCGAAACTTAAAGGGCCATAATTCATAATTTTTCCAGAATTTTTCTCCATACATTCCACCCAGACTGAACAGCAAATTCTGAAGGAAACCGAAACAAACACGCAGCGGAAATAAAACATTCGGCCTCCACCAGGATCGATTTGGAGAGTTGCCTGATTAGGGTTTCAAGATTTTACCTAACGTTTTTCTCTGATTTTTCTTTCGTTGGTCGAGTCACAAGCAACAACTTTTCATTCCTGCCTCTACGGTATCCACACGAACGGATCTCACGACTCTTGAACGTCTCACGATCAGAAGCCTTAAAGAGCTTTTGATTCCTTATAACAGAATTGCTAGCTTCGATTAAAAAGAATGTTTTGTTTTCTGTTTTAAAAAGTGCAGCTATGTTTTAGAAAAACATCCTTTTTATAGGCAGTAAATTTTATCCTAAAATTTACTGCCAAACAGAACTCTAATTCTACTTAGAATAGGATTAGATATATCCTTAATCCAATTCAGAATAGGATTAGATATATCTTTAATCGAATTCAGAATAGGATTAATTAAGCTCCTCATTGATCCGTTCTAAGTGTGCGACCCAATAGGTTCTCAAAACAATGGCAATGACAAAATTGTCATAGGCAATGAGCGGTATCTAGCAACACATCATTGCTACCCATGTAACGAGAATGTCAATGACTCGACATAACCTTACTCGTGATAGATGTTACCGTGTAGTCTAATCCCTTTATCCTATGATGTCTTGATTAGACACAAGTCATGGAATGTGTCACACTTGTATAGTCTAATCAGCGTTTCTTGATTCCTGAGTGGACTAATTAAACAAATAAAATCAATATCTCATATTGACTTATTCGAGCACGGCCATGCATTTCTTAGTCTCACTCTATCAAAGGGCCCAAGACATCACTCTTGTTATATAAGAGGGATAAATTCTATCTTGATCACTCAACATCCCTCTACATAGATCAAGGCATACCCAATTACTACCTTTATAGTCCATCCTGTTACGAATGACATCTAGCAGCATTAAAGTATGCAATTCTCTATGTTGGGATCTCTGATGATCTCAAGTCAAAGGATCACATACACCGTCATCACTATGAGAATCGCTTATGACACTCATATAACAATCCATGTAGCATTCTCATGGAGGGTCGATCCAGTACATAGTTCTCTAACATGTACCTATGTGATGACTTGATATCCTATATCCATGACAATGGTCATCAGTCAACCACATACTAGTCTTATCGTATCATTGTTATCCTTGTTCACAATAATACTTGACTAGGGATATTTTAAGAATAGTGTGTTATTACTATTCTAAGGACATTATCATATAAGATTATATTACGCAGTTATAAGACAAATATAATAATGAACTATGATAAATAAAATGTCATGATGCATAAAAAAAATGCCAAAGTCAATCATCTAATGAATGGTTCTAAGGGCATAATCCAACAATCTCCCACTTGCACTAAGACCATTCACTCATGTATCTAATACCTAGTGACCTAGTGTGACGATCATGTCTCTGCTGCGTCAAAGGCTTCGTCAGTGGGTCGGTGATGTTATCGTCAGTTGGTACTTTGCATATCCTCACATCTCTTCTCTCGATGATATCTCGAATGAGATGGAAGCGCCGTAGTATATGTTTGGATCGTTGGTGAGATCTAGGTTCCTTAGCTTGTGCGATGGCTCCATTGTTGTCACAATAGAGCTCAATCGGATCTACAATGCTAGGAACAACTTCAAGCTCAGTAATGAACTTCCTGATCCAAACAGCCTCCTTAGCAGCTTCAGAGGCAGCTATATACTCAGCCTCTGTTGTAGAATCGGCCACTGTCGCCTACTTTGAACTTTTCCAGCTCACAGCACCATCATTAAGGCAAAACACATAACCAGACTGCGATCTATAGTCATCTTTATCAGTTTGGAAGCTAGCATCAGTGTAACCTGTTACAATGAGCTCTTCCTCACCTCCATATATCAAGAATGTATCCTTAGTCTTTCTCAAGTACTTAAGAATATTCTTGACAGTGATCCAGTGACGTTCACCAGGATCAACTTGATATCTACTTGTCATGCTCAAAGCATACGAGACAACGGGACGTGTGCATAACATGACATACATAATGGATCCAATAGCAGATGCATATGGAACTTTACTCATACGTTCTCTCTCTTCTTGTGTTGTAGGACACTGTTCTTTTGAGAGAGTAATGCCATGTGTCATAGGCAAGAATCCTTTCTTGGAATCTTGCATGCTGAACCTCTTTAGCACTTTATCTATGTATGCACTTTGACTTAGGCCAATTAATTTCCTTGATCTATCTCTATAGATCCTTATACCCAGTACATAGGTAGCTTCGCCCAAGTCCTTCATTGAAAAGCAATTTCCTAACCAAGTCTTTACAGACTGAAGGGTAGGGATGTCATTCCCAATGAGTAGTATGTCATCTACATACAACACCAGGAAGACAATAGTGCTCCCACTGACCTTCTTGTAGACACAAGGTTCATCTTCGTTCTTGATGAAACCAAACCCTTTGATTGCATCATCAAAACGAAGATTCCAACTTCGAGAAGCTTGCTTTAGTCCATAAATAGAACGTTGCAGCTTACAAACCTTTCCAGCATTTTTTGGATCAACAAAACCCTCAGGTTGTGTCATGTACACATCCTCGAGTAGCTTTCCATTAAGAAAAGCAGTCTTGACGTCCATTTGCCAGATTTCATAATCATGGTATGCAGCTATCGCAAGCAAGATCCTAATGGATTTGATCATCGCGACTGGTGAAAAAGTTTCATCATAGTCAATACCATGAATTTGTTTAAAACCTTTAGCAACCAATCGCCCTTTATAGGTATGAACATTTCCTTCCATGTCGGTTTTCTTCTTAAAAACCCATTTACACCCTATAGGTTTTACCCTTTCGGGTAAGTCAACCAAGGTCCAAACTTGGTTGGCATACATGGATTCCATCTCAGATCTCATGGCTTCAAGCCATTTCTCAGAGTCTGGCCCTGTAATAGCCTCTTGATAGGTAGTAGGCTCATCTTGGTCCATGAGCAATACATCACCGTTCTGAGTCATTAGAAATCCATATTTCTGTGGCTCACGATGTGTTCTAACTGATCTACGCAAGGCTTGTGTCTCTTGAGCAGGCGGTTGCTCCACAACAGCTTGTGGTTCTGGTTCCACAACAACTTGTGGTGCTTGCTCAGGTTCCATCTCAACATCGGGTGCGCTATCTTGTAGCTCTTGAATTTCTTCAAGTTCTACTTTTCTCCCACTAGTTCTTCTAGAAATGAATTCTCTTTCTAGAAAGACACCTGTTCGAGCTACAAACACTTTGCGCTCAGTGGGATTGTAAAAATAATATCCTTTAGTTAGTTTAGGATATCCCACAAAATAGCACTTATCAGATTTAGGTGCAAGTTTGTTAGAGACTTGACGTCTTACATAAGCCTCACAACCCCAAATCTTCATAAAAGACATACTGGGACGTTTACCAGTCCATATCTCATATGGTGTCTTTGGAACCGATTTAGATGGAACACGGTTCAGTGTAAAAGCAGCTGTTTCTAATGCATGTCCCCAAAAGGATTATGGAAGATTTGTATGACTCATCATTGATCGAACCATATCTAATAAAGTTCGGTTTCTCCTTTCAGATACACCATTCCATTGTGGTGTACCTGGAGGAGTGAGTTGTGAGACAATCCCACACTCTTTAAGATAGTCATAAAATTCTTGGCTTAAGTATTCACCACCTCGATCTGATCGAAGTGCCTTAATGCTCTTGCCAAGTTGGTTTTGTACTTCATTCTTGAATTCTTTGAACTTTTCAAAAGATTCTGACTTGTGTCTCATAAGATACACATAGCCATATCTACTGAAATCATCAGTAAATGTAATAAAGTACATAAACCCACCTCTGGCCTGTGTGTTTAAAGGTCCACATACATCTGTATGTACTAAGCCCAATAAATCACTTGCCCTTTCACTATGTCCTTTGAAAGGGGCTTTTATCATCTTACCCATCAAACAAGATTCACATGTCTCATACGATTCAAAATCAAATGAGTCCAAAAGTCCATCTTTATGGAGTTTGGAAATGCGATTCTCATTTATGTGTCCCAAGCGACAATGCCAGAGATATGTTGGATTTTGATCATTAGATTTAATCCTTTTAGCATTTATGTTATAAATGGGCATATCAAGATTTAGAATGTAAAGACCATTAATTAGTTGTGCACTACCATAAAAGATATCATTTAAATAAATGGAGCAACAGTTGTCCTTTATTATAAATGAAAAACCCTTCTTGTCCAAACAAGAAATAGAAATAATGTTTTTAGTGATGGAAGGCACATAATAACAATCATCTAATTCTAAAACAAGCCCTGTGGGCAATGTCAAAATATAAGTTCCTACAGCTAATGCAGCAACCCTTACTCCATTTCCCACTCGCAGGTCGACCTCGCCCTTAGTCAACGATCTACTCCTTTTGAGTTCCTGCACATTTACACAAATGTGAGAACCACATCCAGTATCTAATACCCATGATGAAGAAGTAGATAGATTAACTTCTATAACATAAATACCTGAAGTGGAAGTCTCACTTCCTTTCTTCTTCTTTAGCTCTTCCAAGTATTTGTTGCAATTCCTCTTCCAATGTCCGGTCTCACCGCAATGGAAGCATTTCCCTTCTTTGGCAACCCCACCTTTAGGCTTCAGTGCAGTATCATTGGGCTTGAACTTGCCATTGGTTTTATTACCCTTTTTCTTTCCCTTTGCATTAGCCCTGCCCTTAGCTTTCTTAACTATTAAGACATCTTTGGGCTTGGCCTTTTTCATGTTGGATTCAGCTGTTTTCAACATGCTAAGTAACTGTGGCAGAGTCTTGTTAATTTCATTCATGTTGTAATTAACAACAAACTGACTGTAGCTGTCTGGCAACGATTGCAGAATCACATCAGTGGCCAACTCTTGGCCCAAAGGAAATCCCAATCTTTCAAGGTTCTCAGTGTACCCAATCATCTTGAGCACATGAGTACCAACGGGAGTCCCCTCTGCCATCCTACACTGAAACAATGCCTTAGAGACATTGTACCTTTCTTGCCTAGCTTCCTCTTCATAGAGTTGCTTGAGATGCTCGATCATATCGAACGCATCCATTTCCTCATGTTGCTTTTGAAGCTCAGGATTCATGGAGGCAAGCATAAGGCAACTAACATCCAATGCATCATCTTGATGCTTCTTATAAGCATCTCTTTCTGCCCTTGGAGCATTAGAGGGTGGTTCCTCAGGTAAGGGAATTTCAAGGACATACAACTTCTTTTCATGCTTGAGGACTATCCTCAAGTTCCTGTACCAATCCAGGAAGTTTGTCCCATTCAACTTGTCCTTCTCAAGGACAGATCGCAGTGAAAGTGTGTTATTTGTGTTTGATGCCATGGTAATCTACAACAAAAATATGCAAAATATAAGTATCATGAATGCATTCATTTAATTAAATATTTATTAAATGATGCTCCCACTATTTTTATCGAATCAACAACCCTCATTATTAATTCGGAAAAATTATCACATAATTTCTCTAGTGGGCCAAGATCCATATTTCACCTTATCTAGAGTTAGCTTTGGCTAATCGCCCAAGATTTGGCTATTTAGGTAGGCAACACTTACCAATTACATCTCATGTAACTCTTGGATAGTTGGGTGAACAACACTTGTTCTAATTCATCTCATGAATGGAAGCCCAACTTTATGCCTCTAAATTCCCAATCCTATTGAGGAAATTTAGTTAAGTCAACCCAATTTATAGCCTTTGGATATCACTATTATCCCATCGCGTCTTACTAAGATAGATATGATATTTTGCTTTGGCAAACATAACAAAATCGATTCTAGCCTTGACGAGTGCTATTCATTGGTAGGCATCTATTATTGACTTAATTTAATTTGAGGGATTTTCTTAGTTTATTGAATAAGATCTCACCAATTTTACCTTTTTTTTTTTTAAATTATCATATGATTTTCATATCATAAACGTACAAAATAAACCATGCATCTCATGCAATTAAGCAATAAAATAAACGTGACATAGTTATAGCCCAAACTAAATGGATTTCCCAAGCCAATGAGAAACCCTAAGGGTTAACCTAAGGGTAATAGCATCTTCTCCAAGTGCCTCTTCGGTCATCCTTTGCATGGTTGTCAGCTCCAATTACATAGTTTAAGAGAAACCTCGAGTTACATTCGAGGGGAGTAAGATGAGAAAAGAATGTACAACAAGAATTTCAAGAACAAGGCACGACACGCAGGTCGTATTTATTAAAATTTACAACCACCAAAATACAATCATATTGGGCTAGGGCTATAACTATGCACCATGCTAAACAACAACCACCGTGTTATACAAACAAGTGTAATGCAATTTCAAATTTTAGTTTTATTAACGAGGCACATTTGAAAAGAATTATAACCCTGACTGCGGGGTTCCCAGGGGCGGCAGTATTGACATTGCCAACGCCCCTTGCGGGGGTTTGGGGGCGGAGCCCCCGAAAAAAAAAAGGTCAACAGTATTGACATTGCCAACACCCCTTATCCGAAAGTGTCCTAATCTTATCAGGATGTTCCAGCCAGTATCTCATACTGACTATAATTTAAGTCGCATTAGAACTCTTATCTTCTGTTTCTTCCATAACGTTTATGCAGAACAGAAACCGCCATTAATAATTTGCATCACAGATTATATCTCACATATAAGTTGAATCGAAATTGATATATATCATATATATAATTTCAACAATTCGATTTTTAGCCTCTGAATATATCATATACATTCTAATCTGTATTAATCTCATTAAAACGATTGCATGTAATCATAAACAGAAAGTAACCAGAGATCATGCTTTTATCAAAACAAATCAGGGACTCCGAATCTGGCTCGGATACCAGTGAAGGAAACCGAAACAAACACGCAGCGGAAATAAAACATTCGGCCTCCACCAGGATCGATTCGGAGAGTTGCCTGATTAGGGTTTCAAGATTTTACCTAACGTTTTTCTCTGATTTTTCTTTCGTTGGTCGAGTCACAAGCAACAACTTTTCGTTCCTGCCTCTACGGTATCCACACGAACGGATCTCACGACTCTTGAACGTCTCACGATCAGAAGCCTTAAAGAGCTTTTGATTCCTTATAACAGAATTGCTAGCTTCGATTAAAAAGAATGTTTTGTTTTCTGTTTTAAAAAGTGCAGCTATGTTTTAGAAAAACATCCTTTTTATAGGCAGTAAATTTTACCCTAAAATTTACTGCCAAACAGAACTCTAATCCTACTTAGAATAGGATTAGATATATCCTTAATCCAATTCAGAATAGGATTAGATATATCTTTAATCGAATTCAGAATAGGATTAATTAAGCTCCTCATTGATCCGTTCTAAGTGTGCGACCCAATAGGTTCTCAAAACAATGGCAATGACAAAATTGTCATAGGCAATGAGCGGTATCTAGCAACACATCATTGCTACCCATGTAACGAGAATGTCAATGACTCGACATAACCTTACTCGTGATAGATGTTACCGTGTAGTCTAATCCCTTTATCCTATGATGTCTTGATTAGACACAAGTCATGGAATGTGTCACACTTGTATAGTCTAATCAGCGTTTCTTGATTCCTGAGTGGACTAATTAAACAAATAAAATCAATATCTCATATTGACTTATTCGAGCACGGCCATGCATTTCTTAGTCTCACTCTATCAAAGGGCCCAAGACATCACTCTTGTTATATAAGAGGGATAAATTCTATCTTGATCACTCAACATCCCTCTACATAGATCAAGGCATACCCAATTACTACCTTTATAGTCCATCCTGTTACGAATGACATCTAGCAGCATTAAAGTATGCAATTCTCTATGTTGGGATCTCTGATGATCTCAAGTCAAAGGATCACATACACCGTCATCACTATGAGAATCGCTTATGACACTCATATAACAATCCATGTAGCATTCTCATGGAGGGTCGATCCAGTACATAGTTCTCTAACATGTACCTATGTGATGACTTGATATCCTATATCCATGACAATGGTCATCAGTCAACCACATACTAGTCTTATCGTATCATTGTTATCCTTGTTCACAATAATACTTGACTAGGGATATTTTAAGAATAGTGTGTTATTACTATTCTAAGGACATTATCATATAAGATTATATTACGCAGTTATAAGACAAATATAATAATGAACTATGATAAATAAAATGTCATGATACATAAAAAAAATGCCAAAGTCAATCATCTAATGAATGGTTCTAAGGGCATAATCCAACAAATTCCAGATCCAACATCAAGTCAGAATATTCAGTTTATCTTTATCTAACAATAGCCATTTAAATTAGCTCATCACAATATCATTTTCATGCATAATAATCAATCATTATAGGGTTAGAACCTTACCCCCTTTAATTTGATGCACAAACATAATCTGTTGACACCATTTCAGACCATTCCTCACGGCCGGCTTTTTGTTACACCTATACACATCAATGCCAATCCAATAAACATATTGCATTCTATTTCCATAGATTAATTCCAGCAAAGACATATTATCTCACCCTAATTCCTTACCTCTGATATCTTGCCCTGAAATCCCAATTAAATCTGCTGTAGTTTGGGTTTCAACTCCTCACTTCTTCAGTCACCAATGGCAGCTCACTCTCATTCCTTCTCCATTCACTTCCCTTGCCCTAATCTTGTTGAACCAAGACTCCCATTGCTTCCATGGCTCACGATTCTTTGGTCAGCTCTAGCATGAAACTTGCTTCTTCATTTTCGTTGTGGCCTCCCTCACAATGTAGATTCTTTAAATCAGTTTGGGTGGTTGGGTGAAATGGAAGAGGGTTTGAAGGAGATGCTTAGATCTTGCCCGGACTTGAGGGAGGAGGAAGATGGGTTCTTCTTGCTAGGATTGTCGACATTTGCATGGAGAAGTTTGCTCTTCTTGGTTTCGGTTTGGGGAGGAAAACAGAAGGGAAAAATGTGACCTATTATTTCCAGCCTTTAAATTATGTTTTCCAGCCCTCTTCTCCCTTACAATACCAGCCTTTGATTTCTTTTACCAGCCTTTGACTTGTAACATCAGCCCTTGATTCATTTGGCAGCCCCTTACTCTTGTATTTCCAGCCCTTTACTTATATTTCCAGTCCTCATTTCATCAGCTTCTAATAACCCAATTTAACATTAATGGATTAGTAGATGAATAACTATTGTTTCAAGCAATAATAATGTCTCTATAATTTTTAATTTCCACATCTTATATATATATATATATACATATACACATATATATATTTAAATCCCTTTTAGTATATCTCAACCTATTTAATTTATTTCCTACTTCATATCTTAGTACGTACATACTCACATTTACATATCCATCGCTTCTTGACCAAGATGACTCGGACATTCTCAGCTTCCATAATCTGTCCAAATTCCAAAATAACCTCAAGTCAGTTAAAATTTACTCTAGTATACTTACGATAGATATCGCAAATAAGGGTTATTACATTCTTCTCACCTTGGAAAATTTGGTCCCCAAATTTGAGTACCATTACTTCAAAACAAGTGAGGATACCTCTCCTTCATTAGATTCTCTACTTCCCAGGTGGCTTCTTCCTCCGAATGCCTTTGCCACAATACCTTCACTAATGGAATTGTTTTGGATCTTAGCACTTTCTCCTTGCGATCTAAGATCTTGACAGGCTTCTCTTCATATGTGAGATCATCCCAAATATCTAACTCTCCATAATCTACCACGTGAGAAGGATTCGGGTGGTATTTCCTTAACATTGACACGTAAAACACGTTGTGCACACCCGCTAGCTGTGGTGGTAAAGCCAACCTGTATGCCACTTCACCGACCTTCTCTAAAATCTCGAATGGTCCCACATACCTCGGGCTAAGTTTGCCCTTCTTCCCGAATCTCATAATGCTCTTCGAAGGAGAAACTTTCAAAAATATCGAATCACCAACTTCAAACTCCAAACGTCTCCTCCGATTATCGGCATATGACTTCTGCCTACTCTGGGCAGTCTTAAGTCTATCACAAATAAGCTTTATTATGTCCGAAGCTTGCTGAACCAAGTCAGGTGCAAACAATTTTCTGTCTCCCACTTCTTCCCATCCAATCGGAGACCGACACTTTCTCCCGTACAGTGTTTCATATGGGGCCATCCTTATACTCGAGTGGAAGCTATTATTGTATGCAAACTCTGCCAATGGTAAGTGTTCATCCCAAGAGCCTTTATAATCAAGCGCACACGCTCTCAACATGTCCTCGAGAGTCTGAATGGTTCTCTCGGACTGACCATCAGTCTGAGGATGGTAAGTGGTGCTTAGGTGTAACTGAGTCCCCATTGCTTCCTGAAACTTCTCTCAAAATCTAGAAGTAAATCGGGAATCTCGATCAGACACAATGCTCACTGGGACATCATGTAGCCGAACAATTTCCCGAACATAGAGATCAGCCAAAGCACTGAGAGAATCTGTAGCCTTCATGGCTAAAAAGTGAGCTGATTTGGTTAGTCTATCCACTATCACCCAAATAGCATCATGCTGTCTTTTAGTCCTTGGAAGACCTAGCACGAAGTCCAAGATGATGTGCTCCCATTTCAAGCTCAGAATAGACAATGGTTGAAGCAACCACGCGGGCCTTTGATTTTCAACCTTCACCTGTTGACAGACTAGACATCTTGCAACAAAATCGGCGATATCCTTCTTCATTCCAGACCAGTAGTATAAGCTACGCAAGTTCTGGTACATCTTAGTACTACCAGGGTGCATAGCATATTTCGAGCTATGAGCTTCCTCCAAAATCAACTTCTTTAACTCTGAATCATTCGGAACATACATTCGGCCCCTATACCTCAAAATGCCATCATTGCCGAACCTAAACTCTGTTTCCTCATTTTGGTTCCCTTCATTTCCACAAACAATCTCTTTCAATCGAGGATCCTCTTTTTGCTTTTGACGGATTCGATCAATCAGTTCAGGCTCTAACCTCATACTGGCCATCAAACAACCCTCTCCACCAGGTTCTATATCTAATCTCAAGTCTGCAAACTGCTGTAACATACACCATTCCTGAACCATCAACATTGAGACCATAGCAGTGCCTTTCCTACTCAACGCATCTGCTACAACATTAGCCTTGCCTGGATGGTAAAGAATTTCACAGTCGTAGTCCTTCAACAACTCCATCCATCTCCACTGGGGCATATTCAATTCTTTTGGGGAGAATAAGTACTTCAGACTTTTATGGTCTGTAAAAATCTAAAATGTTTCCCCATAGAGATAATGGCGCCAAATCTTGAGCGCGAACACTACGACAGCAAGTTTTAGGTCGTGTGTTGGATAATTCTTCTCATGGTCCTTCAATTGACGAGAACCATAAGCTATCACCTTCCCGTGCTGCATTAAGACACACCCTAATCCTTTATACGAAGCATCACTGTAGATAGCAAAACCTCCTGACCCACTAGGAATAGTCAATATTAGAGCAAAGGTAAGCCGTCTCTTCAACTCCTGAAAGCTATTTTCACATGCCTCATTCCAATCAAAGTTCACTCCTTTCCGAGTGAGTCGATGCAATGGGGTAGCAATCTTAGAGAAACCTTCTACAAATTTCCTGTAATAACCTGCTAAACCCAGGAAACTTTGAACTTCGGTTACAGTCTGAGGCCTTCCCAACTTCACAATAGCTTCAATCTTGGACGGATCTACTGACACCCCGTCCTTTGACACAATATGCCCCAGAAAAGCAATCTGATCCAACCAGAAGTCACATTTACTGAGCTTAGCATACAACTCCTTGTCTTTAAGGACTTGGAGCACTATTCGTAAATGCTGTTCGTGCTCGTCTATTGACTTGGAGTATACCAAGATGTCATCTATAAAGACAATCACAAATAAGTCTAAGAAAGGCCTGAACACCTCATTCATCAAGCTCATAAAAGCCGCTGGTGCATTTGTCAAGCCAAATGGCATCACCAGAAATTCATAATGGCCGCATCTAGTCCGAAAGGCCGTCTTAGAAACATCATCCTCTCGAATCCTAAGTTGATGATAGCCGGATCGAAGGTCTATTTTGGAAAACACCGTAGCACCCTTCAACTGATCGAATAGATCATCAATCCTCGGTAATAGGTACTTGTTCCTAATTGTTGCCTTGTTGAGTAGTCTGTAGTTAATACACAATCTTAGACTTTCATCCTTCTTTTTAACAAACAACACCGGTGCACCCCAGAGATACGCTCGGGCGTATAAATCTCTTATCAAGTAGCTCTTGCAACTGCTTCTTTAGTTCTTCCAATTCCACAAGAGCCATTCTATAAGGTGCCCTTGAGATAGGCTGAGTACCCGGGACTAAGTCGATGGTGAACTCAGTCTCTCGCTTGGGTGGTAAGCCTGGCAAGTCATCAGGGAATACATCTGGAAACTCTCTGACGATTGGTATATCCTTTTAATTCAGGATGTTCCTTGGAGGCATCTTCCACATAGGCTAAATATCCTTCACAAACATCATGTATTCTTAGGCAAAATAATTAGACAAAAGCAATTCATCACTTTATTACTACTTATCAAAAGAGATTACAACAGTTTCAGGTAGGGAGAACATCACTATTTTCTTATAACAATCTAACCAAGCATGATGTCTAGCTAGCCAATCCATTCCTAGGATTACATCAAAATCTTTCATATTTAACAAAATCAAATCGACTAGCAGATTCCTATCTCCCACCTTAACCTCACAATCCCTAAATACAATATCAGTTATATGGTTTTCCTTTAAAGGAGTGCTCACATGAAGCGGACGATCTAATTTTACAAGTTCTAATTTAATCTTGCTAGCAAAATATGGAGCAATAAAGGAATGAGTGGAACCAGAGTCTATTAAAACATAAGTTTCAAAATCAACAATAGTAAGCTTACCTTTAACCACAGAGTCTCTTCCCTGTGCAGAAGTCTCATCTAACACAAAGACTCGACCCTGAGCTACTGGCTTCTTGCCCTTATCCACTACTTTACCCTTGTCACCAGTCGAATGCTCAAAGGCCTTTCCTACAGTCTGGAGATGGGGACAATCTCTGACCATATGCCCTTGTTTCCCACAGTGAAAACAAGCTCCTGTATCTCTGTAGCAAGGTCTAGTACCATGATTGTGTCCACACTTAGGACAAGTTGGACTCTTCTTAGTCTCATCCCCTTTCGGTTTGTTTTCCATTATCTTCTACTTCTTTTCTAGCTGCTTGCCCTTGTAGGGCTTTCTATCATCTACTCTCTTGTCTTTCCCTTTGTTCCTCCACTTAGACCCATATTCTTGTTGAATCAGGTCGTGTTCAAGCTCGACCATCTGAGCTCGTCTGATAGCTTCTGCATAATTGGTGATATCTAGCACTGCCAACTTACCCCGAATCGCAGGTTTCAATCCCGAGATGAACTTGAGGGTCTTAGCTTTCTCATCCTTGGAGGCTAGAAGGTCATATCGACACAAAGCTGAGAACTTCGACTCATATTCATCCACTGTGTTGGAACCTTGAGTCAATTTCAGAAATTCGACCTGTTTCTTTCTCTGAGCAGGCTCGGGAATGTACTGTTTAAAGAAGCTCTCCAGAAAAGCTTCCCACGTAATCTCCGGGTTCTCATTTGTCAACAACTTTTCAGCTGATTCCCACCAAATTTCTGCTTTCTCCCGAAACATAAATACCGTTAATCTCACCTTTTTCTTAGAACTGTAGCCCATACACTTGAACAATTTCTCTAGCTGTTTGACCCACTCTTCGGCTACTTCTGGGTCCTTTTCGCCCTTAAAAGTGGGCGGATTCATTTTCTGAAATTGTCGAAGCCTATTCATGTTCCTATCCACCTGATCTCCAACCTGTGGTGGTGGCACTAGAGGTGGTAGAGGCTGTGGGGCTACAGGTGGCTGCGGTGGTGCTGGTGGCTGTGGTGGTACAGTCGGTTGTTGCTGCGGAGCAGCCTGAGGCTGTGGCAAGGGAGGAGGGACTTGTGCCTGTGCCTGAGCTTGGGCTGGAGGCTGATTAGAGTTGCCTCCAAACTGTTGCGCTAAGCCGCAAGATTTTGGACTGTTTGCTGTAACTCTCCCACAGTCCTCAATAACTGGACCACTTCTGCAATAAGATCTGGGGCCCGAGGAGGCTGTGGTGGAGGCTGGGGAGTGGGAGACCTGGACCGCTCTGTAGGAAGAACTCGTCGTGGTCTACCTCTCCTCTTCATTATCTGTGACGTCCCAGTCACCATACATTTCTTATTCAACTTTTTCCTTTTTCTTACTTAACTTGATTAGATTTGCTTGTCAATGCCAATCATACTTTTGTTTCTTAAGCTTACTGTCTAAGAGCTCAATATAATTAATTCAATTACAATAAAACAGACTAATGATACATGTATATATGTACCATCCGTTTCCACAGGATCTCATACATCATCTTAACTTAAATCCCCGACATCTTACATACATAAATATTAGCTGTACTGTACCATAACTGAATTACAAGTTTACTTTGCATAACTACATAAGTATACCTTCTATACTACTTGGGAAGCGTCTCTTGAAGGTAAACTTTCAAAATCCACTCGTAGACTCTTCTATTTAGAGCGAGGGATTACTTCAGATAGTCTGTATGAAAAATGTTCGTAAAAGGGTGAGTTTACGCTCAGTAAGAAAATATGTAAAAGAGCGTGCTATGCCTCTATATGCATCTTTTCCTACTTGGCTCTATAATGTCATGTAAAGCATTATAAAGCGTGCATCATAAACCTCTTTCATGCATTGTTTGCAACCATGCATATTTCTTTCAAATGGTGTAGGCAAACATACTTTCTTGAAAACATCATGCATCAAATCATAATTTGTATGCTTCTTTTTAAATATAGCATACATATAAACATGCACCATACTTCTTCTTCTTATACTTTCTTTAAAACATCATGCTTCATAAACTTGCATCGAAACATACATTGTATTCTTAAAACATACATCATGCTTCTTTACCTTAAAACGTACTTCATAACATACTTTAAAACATACTTTACATGCTTTTATAACATAGCATGCTTCGTGTACTTCTTCAAAACATATTTCAAATACTTCTTTGAAATATCATTTACATACATACATACTTACTTACTTCATCTTATACTTTCTTGAAAACATACTTCATATACTTCTTTTAAAACTTCTTGTACAAGTAAACCAAGTACTTTCGATTTCTTTATTCTTAGAAATCGTATATACATATAGTTTTTGATAACATAAAAACTATTCGTACTTTTGTGGAGTTATGCACTGCATCATCATCATCATCATCATTATCATGTGGCGTACCCCGTAGGGCCAGGAATTCTCCCTTAGCCGAACATGAAACATAAACAGATTGGCCAACTGCGGGTGGCTACAGCTAACACTAGTCAGGTGTCCTCTGTAGCAACTGAGACCTGACTTATGGTCCTCAGCCCTTAACATACATAATTTTCAAGACTTGATCAGAGCCCCTACTAGAAACATGAAAGTGCATAATCTCAAAACATATGCCATGTAGCTTCTAGCCATGACATTTCATACTTTCGGAAATTAGGTATGAAAACCTCTTTTTCAAAACAGGGCAGTCGACTGGCTCAACAGGGCAGTCGGCTGCTGCTTCATACTTTCATTTATCGAAATTATTTTCATTTAAAATTTCGATATTTTCATCTTTGAAAACATATAAGGGCAGTCGACTGGTCCATATAGCAGTCGATTGGTTTTCAGACAGAATGCTTCTTAAGAAATAGCAGTCGACTGGTACATATAGCGGTCGACTGTTTTTGAAACAGAATGCATCTCAGAAAATAGCAGTCGACTGGTCCTATAGGCAGTCGGTTGGTTTTGAAACAGAATGCATTTTCATAAATAGCAGTCGACTGTCTCATATAGCAGTCGACTGGTTTGAAACAGAATGCTTTTCTGGAAAATAGCAGTCGACTGGTTTGAAACAGAATGCTTTTCTGGAAAATAGCAGTCGACTGGCATACATAGCAGTCGACTGGTTTGCATCGGTTTTCGGAAAACGACGTTTTGGTTGTCTCTAGGCAGTCGACTTCCCCTTTAAGGCAGTCGGCTGCTCCTAGCCTAATTGGTACTAGGAGACAAATCCGAAAATGCATCTTTTCATGCACCAAATCCAACTAGTACTTTTCTCCAAACCACATAAAACAGTATAAAACATGCGAACATAGCCGCCTTACGTCCGTTACATAAATTCCTTACCTTGATTCCTTCGGAAACGCGAAATCACTTGATGCGTTAACCCTAGCTTTCACTCCTTCAAATCTGAAATCATCATATCAAAGCAAACCTTTAAGAATTTGCCATAAACATGTTATACTAATTCAGTACAACACCATACCATAAACATACTTGAACAAATCATCTTCTTCTCTTACCTTTTTCTAGTGACCAAAATCTCAACTTTGAGATCTCTTCCAATACTCGAAATCAATCTACCAAACTTCAGATATAGCCTCGTCTAGTGACTATGATCGTTTTTTGTTCAACTAGCTAAAGGGATTGATGGAAGAATAAGGTAGCTTGTCAAGGTAGCTATGGAGGAAGACTTGGAATCTTGGAGAACACGATGGAGAGGGCTAGAAGAGTTGCTGCCGTGGGGTGATGGTTGGAGGTGGTGACTCATGCACTTGCATTAAATGCACCTCTATCCCTTTAATCATCTCAGCCAACTTTTGACCATGCTTCTTTTGACTCAAGACCATTTGACCCTCATTTAATTTCCTCCTTCTCATCATAGCCACTTATCCATTATATCTAATAAAATCTGATATTAATTTCTTATCATACATTAAATAAAATATCAACATAATTTATTTGGCTTATTGACTATCAACTTTCTTATTTCTTCCATACATCATGCATATATCATTCATACATTAGACTTCATATTCATTTAATTGGTCTTCTTTCTTCCTATTCCATTTATTTTCCTGACATCAATATTATTTGACTACTTGACTATTTAATCTTTCATCTCATTACTTCTTCCATGTTCCATACATCCTTCATACTTCATAATTCTCATATCTACTTACTTCATTTAAGCTAACATACTTTATAATTATGGAGGAATTTCCTGAAATTGGGGATTTCACATTATCACTACTTCCTGTCACATTAACAACAATTAGTACGATTATATGGCAACCGCAGTTCAAGGATAGACATAAGCACAGTGCATATGGATGTAAGCTAACTTTATCGACCTACACAGACACGAACAAACCGGCTCTGATACCAAACTGTCACGCTCGATCTTTCTTAATATCTTGCGGAAGCCTAAATTGTAAAATTAGAAAAATTTTTTTATCCCTTATATCACTATTCATTTGTAGGTGAATATGTAGGCCAATCTCAATTTCATATAACTCATTTAATATATTTAGGCATATCTACCAACATACATAATGCCAATTCAAAAAGTATACTGATCGTCATATTCCAATAATACATAATCTAGCTAACATCCCAGACTCATCACATAAGTATATATATATACAATCAAAAGAATTTCCAATACACTGTGCCATGATCCATCTATGTCTATACAAACCGCTGGGAGCCATATACCTTAGACTATGTAGGGAAGTCCACTCTCAAGAAGCTTCCCAAGCCAAAATGAACAATCGCTGTATCGGTCACTCTGAAAGGGAGGGGAAAGAAGAGGGGAGTGAGTCGCAACTCAGTAAGTAACAACAATAAGCAACTAAATAATACCAAGCATCCCTTAATTATGAAAACTCATTCAAATCACTTTCAATCATATCAAATCAATTATGCTGCATTAAAATTCAAATACGATATGGAAACTCAATAACAATTTGTAGTCAAATATAGAGCTCCATCAATAAACTAAAAGTCTCAAATCAAACCATACATAAAGTATGTTGTGCGATCAATAAAAACAATCATAGTACCAAGAGAGTCCACATAGTATCAATCGATGTTACTTAGAGCTAACACTTAATGATCTACGGTAGCTAACCGTAGCGATCATCCCATAAGGGACGTGCCTATGCATAGACCCCCAGCATCATTGCGCACATGACACCAGGACCTGCCCAACGTAATATACGGGACAAGCCGATCGTTTCCGAGACTTATACTCGAGAAACAGTGCTCTAAGTCAATCAAATGTGTCTATAAAATTCTCAAGGTACGGTGCCCAAAGGTCTCAATACCTCGGGTCTAAAACAAAAATCCAGTAGTCTTAAAAACCAATTCAATCTTCCCTGACCTCATAGCAATCATCGAAATTCATAAAGAAGGTAATTCCATGAAACAAGGCTCACAAGGCATTTAAATATCAACAAGGTATAAAATCATATTAAATTAGAATTTAATTTAAACCTTTAAACATTTAAAGTATTCCTTGATTTTATAATACGCGCAAACAGTACATCTCTTGCGAGCCATCATTTGTTTACAAAGCATTTTTAGAAAAGCAAAATCAACTGTCAAGGGAAGGCATCTCATTTGCAGCATTCATTCTATTTCAATTGCCAAATTCCAAGAATTTATAGCATTAAACAATTTGGATGCAAGTAGTCGCTTAGGGTTACTTACAGTACTTCCTTAGCTTCTGAATCAGTTCACCCTCGCCTAACAAGTCTTGGAGTATCGATTGATTTCGGATCAAACTCAGTCCTTAGGACAACCTTCTACATAACACACAGTAGATTGAATCAATCTCTATATATCCATCGATCTTAATATTTCCAATCATAAGCTAACATTAAGCATTGTATAATTCAACAAGAAACGATACTTGGCTGTGTTTCTAGAGTTATTCAAACGTTACTAGCACCGTTTATTGCCTTTTCGTTCATTTGAACTACTTATGACCCATTTGGTCCATTTTTGCTCTTTAAGGTTTTGGACCTTATGGTATTGTGCTAGCCTTAAGTATAATTTTCAGAACTTAATTATCAAACCGTAATTTTTATATTACTTCTAACTCAAATCCCTATTTAGACATATAAGGCTCATTTCTTAATTCATTTTGTGCCATTTCCCATCAATTTTTAGACCTTGGTTCAAATCTGGCACAGTAGGCAGGAAATTTCCTGACCTGTGTACAGTAAAATGCTTACTGCCAACTATAGGGATATGAGATCTGTACAAACTCAATACTATGTCAATCATGACTCATTTATCTTTCTGAACATGTAAAGTTTGCAGTCATATTTGATCTAGGCAATTTTCTATGAACATTTGAAGTTTACATTAAAAATCTGTCCCCAGCAGTGAGTATCCTGCATGCATTCATACATATCTTAAGCCATGAAGTTCCAAATCTGGAAATTCTAAAACTATATGAAAGTTAACTCATTTCCCTATTTAGAAATGTAAGATTCATAATTTAACTCTTCCTATATCAACACCAGAAATTTCCCAAAGTTTCAGTATGTTCAGCAGTTTCCTGACACAGTAAAACACTGACCAATATGCACAAACTGTCTCATATCTGGTTATAGGAGTATCCAAATGATGCAAACCCAGAACCATCATGCTTCTAACTTAAATGACTTTCTAGACATGTAAGGCTTGCAACCTAATTTAATTTAGGCCATTTGCTATGATTTTTCAAAGTCAGGACTGTGATTCACGTTTCTGGACAGAACACCCTGCACTCATTTGTGCATAACTCAAGCTACAGAAGTCCAATTCAAGAAATTCCAAAACTGACTTTCTCGTAACTTAAAGGGCCATAATACATAAGTTTTCCAGAATTTTTCTCCATACAGAACTATTAAACTGCTCGTTTTAATTTCCACCCAGACTGAACAGCAAATTCCAGATCCAACATCTAGTCAGAATATTCAGTTTATCTTTATCTAACAATAACCATTTAAATTTAGCTCATCACAATATCATTTTCATGCATAATAATCAATCATTATAGGGTTAGAACCTTACCCCCTTTAATTTGATGCACAAACAGAATCTGTTGACACCATTTCAGACCATTCCTCACAGCTGGCTTGTTGTTACACCTATACACATCAATGCCAATCCAATAAACATATTGCATTCTATTTCCATAGATTAATTCCAGCAAAGACATATTGACTCACCCTAATTCCTTACCTCTGATATCTTGCCCTGAAATCCCAATTAAATCTGCTGTAGTTTGGGTTTCAACTCCTCACTTCTTCAGTCACTAATGGCAGCTCACTCTCATTCCTTCTCCATTCACTTCCCTTGCCCTAATCTTGTTGAACCAAGACTCCCATTGCTTCCATGGCTCACGATTCTTTGGTCAGCTCTAGCATGAAACTTGCTCCTTCATTTTCGTTGTGGCCTCCCTCACAATGTAGATTCTTTAAATCAGTTTGGGTGGCTGGGTGAAATGGAAGAGGGTTTGAAGGAGATGCTTAGATCTTGGCCGGACTTGAGGGAGGAGGAAGATGGGTTCTTCTTGCTAGGGTTGTCAACATTTGCATGGAGAAGTTTGCTCTTCTTGGTTTCGGTTTGGGGAGGAAAACAGAAGGGAAAAACGTGACCTATTATTTCCAGCCTTTAAATTATGTTTTCCAGCCTTCTTCTCCCTTATAATACCAGCCTTTGATTTCTTTTACCAGCCTTTGACTTGTAACATCAGCCCTTGATTCATTTGGCAGCCCCTTACTCTTGTATTTCTAGCCCTTTACTTATATTTCCAGTCCTCATTTCATCAGCTTCTAATAACTCAATTTAACATTAATGGATTAGTAGATGAATAACTATTGTTTCAAGCAATAATAATGTCTCTATAATTTTTAATTTCCACATCTTATATATATATATATATATATATATATATATATACATACATATACACATATATATAAATATTTAAATCCCTTTTAGTATATCTCAACCTATTTAATTTATTTCCTACTTCATATCTTAGCAGCTACATACTCACATTTACATATCCATCGCTTCTTGACCAAGATGACTCGGACATTCTCAGCTTCCATAATCTGTCCAAATTCCAAAATAACCTTAAGTCAGTTAAAATTTACTCTAGTATACTTACGATAGATATCGCAAATAAGGGTTATTACACTCGACGATTTTGAAAAACATTTAAAAACAAAGGGAGTCGCCACCAATCTTTTTTGACTAGGTGTGATTGGTCACCTAAAAATATTTATCTTTTTAACAAAATCTCAAAATTAATTAAGTTTTATTAAAAAGACAATTTGGAATCTGCGAAAACAAAATTTTGGATTTGGGGGTACGGTTACGTGTGGGGAAGGATTAGGACCCTCACAACGCCCGTTAAAAAACGGTACCATAGTAATCATGTGTTATTCTTTAGTTTTAATAAAATGATCTTAATTTAATATTTAAAAATAATTCCATTTATTTCGTTGCAATCAATTTTATTCTTTTTAGTTGAAACATTTAAGTTTTATTTTTTTTGTTTGAAATAAGTAAAAATCTTTTGTATTAAAAATTATTTCGAAGTACCCCAATACTCTGGTAGCATTTCGGATAATTTACTCACCTAGAGATTTCTTAAGAATCACTACTTGTGAGTTCTATAGAATCTCATCATCGGAAGATTCACACTCGCTTCAAAAATTATTATGAATGCATATAATGCAAACAAATAATGAATGATGCAAGTGAATTTTTTAATTTTTTATATGAATATTTCTTTATTTATTTTAAATAAAAATTTTTATTATTGAAAAATTGCACTAAGTATCCCAATACGTTGGTAACACTTAGTGAACTTCTCTCACCTAGGGATCAGTCCAGAAATCACTACTTGTGAGTTTCATAACATCCCATCATCGGAAAAATTTCATTTAATTAAATTTAAATTTTATTATTATTTTTCTTCGTTATTTTATTAAAAACTCATTTAGTTTTATTTTTAATAAAAATTAAAATTATTGAAAAATCATACTAAATATCTCAATACTCTGGTAACATTTATTAAGACTCTTCTCACCTAGAGATCAGTCAAGAAATCACTACTTGTGAGTTTCATGACATCCCATCATCGGACATATATTTAATTAAATTTAAATTTTATTATTTATTTTCTTTTTTCTATTTTCTTTTTAAAAAACATGTTTATTTTTATTTTTAACGAAAAATTAAATTATTGAAAAGTCGTACTAAATATCCCAATACTCTGGTAACATTTAGTAGACTCTTCTCACCTAGGGATCAGTTAAGAAATCACTACTTGTGAGTTTCATAACATCCCATCATCAGAAAAATTTTATTTAATTAAATTTAAATTTTATTATTATTTTTCTTTGTTATTTTATTAAAAACTCATTTAGTTTTATTTTTAATAAAAATTAAAATTATTGAAAAATCATACTAAATATCCCAATACTCTGGTAACATTTAGTAAGACTCTTCTCACCTAGAGATCAGTCAAGAAATCACTACTTGTGAGTTTCATGACATCCCATCATCGGACATATATTTAATTAAATTTAAATTTTATTATTTATTTTCCTTTTTCTATTTTCTTTTTAAAAAACATGTTTATTTTTATTTTTAACGAAAAATTAAATTATTGAAAAGTCGTACTAAATATCCCAATACTCTGATAACATTTAGTAGACTCTTCTCACATAGGGATCAGTTAAGAAATCACTACTTGTGAGTTTCATAACATCCCATCATTGGAAGTTGTTTAAATTTAAATTTTCTTTAATTTCCTTTTTCATTGTTTTTTTTATATATATTTTTTACACATTTTCTAATCAATAATAATTAATGAAATTACAAGTAAAAGAAAAATTTTCAAAACTTTTATTTTATAACATGCATTAATAATAATAATAATAATAATAATAATAATAATAATAATAATAATAATAATAATAATAAAACACAAATAATAATAATATTATAATTTAATTTTTTTATATTTTTAATTTTTTAATTTTTTTTAATTTTCTAATAAATTTCTTTTTTAACAAAACAAATAAACACTAAATAAATAAATAAATAAACAAGAAAAGGAAAATTTTTTACCAAAATAGATTTGGGCTAGGAGCCCAAAGAAAACCCCTTCAAATGGCCCAAAAGGATAGCCCAAAACCCAAATGCTGGACTGGGCCGGACGCGGGTCACAGGCCGGGTCGGAAACGGGCACGCAGGTCTTTCCCTCTGAAGCGGAACGGGTCGGACGCGGGTGCGCGGGTCGGGTCAGGCAGCTGCAAGCGAATGGGTCGTCTGAGGCGCAAATCTTCCCTTTCCAGGTCGGACGCACGGATCTCAGGTCGGGTCTCGGTCCACGCGCGGGTCGACCCCTTCTTTTCCTATAAAATCCAATCCTTTTTTTTAATTCATTTTCAACCCACAAAAAGAAAAAAAAAACTTCAGAGCTTCATAGGCTTCCCCGGCCAAGCGATTTCCGGCCGCCGGCCGCCGTCCCCGATGGCCAAACCCCGAAAAGTCTCCAATATTTTGAAAGCTCTCTTTCTCTTCTTTCCGTTCCAGGCCTTCGTTTCTTTTGAAAACATCCTAACTTCACAGATCTGAACCCCGAAAGCCCTTTTCCCCTTTTTTGTTTTGTTTTCTTCCCCCTTTTTTTTTGGTTGATGGTTTCAGATGTTTTTGTGATGATGATAATTGTTGGTATGTGTGTGTTTTGTGGTTGTTTTCTTTTGCAGGTGGGTCTATGGCTGTCGGAGGTTCTGGGTTAGAGTGGGTCTCGGTTTTGGGATGGTGGTCGGCTGGGTTTTCGGGTAGTGGTGAAGGCTTGGATGATGGTTTGTGATCAGGGGTGGTTCGGTGATGGTGGTGGTGGTCTCGGTTTTCGGGTGGTTAGGATGATGCTTCGCTGTGATGGTGGTTTGGTGAGGATGGAGGGTCTCAGTTTTGTCGAAAATGGTGAGCAAAAAACCGGGGCTCCCCCTCGGTGTTGGTTTAAGAAAACTTTTTATTGTTGGATAACACTGATCAAATCCCTGATATTCAGGGAAACAATCATTTGGCAGCTAATTTTCAGCTGCCATGGAAGAGCTCGGGTCAACAAAAGTGGGCTGGCAGCGTGATTTTGGCTGCCAGCCACAATCTGCAAGTGGTGCCGTACACGGCATCAAACCATTGCATTTTTCATTTTTTTTATTTTATTAAAAGAATAAAATAACAAAAATAATAAAATAGAGCAAATAATAATAATAAGCCCAACATGAGTTAAGCCTAAAGCCAAATTTGGGCTTTCTAAAAGACAATTCCAATTAGATTTTAAGTGGACTTTTAAACCTATATAAAAAAACAAAATTAACCAAATAAAAATAAGATTTTAACAAATGATCCTTTGCAACATGATTCAATATTTAGAGTGGATTTTGATCTACAACTAAAAATTTTGAAGCAAATAATTTAATAAAATAGAATTATTTTCTTTTTCAAAATTAGACATCTAATAGTCCGAACAAAATTAAGTGTCTACAGTGTTTTCTTTAAAATGGGCCTAACCATAGCTCTATTTATAACATAGCATGCAGTATTAATAGTTTTAGCCCAAAAATATTTTGGCAAATTGTTTTCACAAAGCATGGTTCTAGCCATTTCCTTTAAAGTCCTATTTCTCCTTTCAACTACCCCATTTTGTTGAAGAGTTCTAGGAGCTAAAAAATTATGGCTAATTCCATTTTCATTACAATAATCATCAAAACCAAGATTTTCAAATTCTTTTCTATGATCACTTCTAAGGATAGTAATTGAATAACCTTTTTCATTTTGAACAAGTTTTGAAAAAGTGATGAATTTGTCAAAGGCTTCATTTTTAACACTTAAGAAGAACACCCAAGTGAACCTAGTATAGTCATCAACTATGACAAAACCAGAGCATTTTCCTCTTAAGCTAGTAGTTCTAGTTGGTCTAAAAAGATCTAAGTGGAGGAGTTGGAGTGACCTAGAGGTGGAAATACACTTCTTGGATTTGAAAGATACTCTCTTGTGCTTTCCTTTTATACAAGCCTCACACACCTTATCATTTTCAAATTGAAGCTTAGGTAATCCTACAACTAGTCTCTTTTTACAAATTTGGACAATACATGCATGCTAGCATGACCTAATCTCCTATGCCACAACCAAGGTTCATCTTCTTTAGTGGCCATAAAGCATACATTTTTGTTATTTAGTTCATCTAAGTGTACAATATAAATGTTTCCTTGTCTATGTTCAATGAAAAGTATTTGGTTAGTTTTAGCATCAACAACATGGCAACACAAAGCATTAAAAACAACCTTAAAACCTCTATCATATAATTGACTAATATTAAGCAAGTTATGTTTTAATTTCCTAACATACAACACATTTTCAATAGTAGAGGAAGAGTTACCAATGGAGCCAATCCCTTCTATTTGCCCTTTAGAGTTGTCCCCAAATGTGACTTCTCCACCACTTTGAGGCTTTAGATTTTTGAATTGACTCTTGTCATTGGTAATGTGCCTTGAGCATCCACTATCAAGGTATCAATGTTCCTTTGACTTTGCCTTGTAGCAATGCTCTTTCTCCTACAATCAAATACATCAATCTTTTGCCTTAGGTACCCAAATTTTCTTGAGTCCTTGAAAGTTAGTACTAATAATCTTTGATCCTTTAGGGATCCATTTCATTTTCAAGGATTCATCATTTGAATTTACAACATGTTTAGGTACCTAAATTTTCTTAACTAATTTTCCTCTAAAGGTGGTTTTCCTTTATATGCATGCTTGTGAAGAGTATCCTAGTTTATTGCATAAAGAGCATAAAACTGATTTTTCATTCATGACAAGAAAATTTTTTATATGAGTTTCCTTATTTGATGCATTAAAACCTACTCCTTCTTTGTCAAAGAATGCTCTTTAGTTCTCTAACATATGATCAAGTTTTTGTTGACCTATATAAAATCTAGAAAAAGAGTTTTGCAAATTAATGTTCTTTTTGTTTAACTCATCTATTTCTAGATTGACTTTCTCTAACTTCTTTTCACATTTTAATTTAGCATTCATGAGCATTTAATTTTCCATTTTCAATTTTGAAATCATTTTCTTATATTTTATATTTATGTTTTCAAATTCACTAGCCAAATCATCAAAGGCATCTTGTAACTCATCAAAAGTATATTCATTTGTATCAAGTGAGTTAGAATTTACCTTATCATCATTAATAGCTATAAAGCATAGATTGGACATCTCATCTTCAACATTTTTTTCATCGAAGCTATCACTATTGCTCCATGTAGCCACTATTGCCTTCTTCTTTGTTTTTTTCTCACTTTGTTTTCTATACAAAGAACAATCAAATTTAATATGACCAAGTTTCTTGCATTCATAACAAATAATGGTTTCCTTTTCTTTCCTACTAGTTTCTCCCTTACTAGTGTCTCTCCTAAGGGGTCTCCTAGAATTTCCATTAATACTCATTCTCATAAATTTGTTGAATCTTTTAGCAAACATTACCATCTCTATATCCTCATCATCACAACTTTCATCATGATCATCTTTACATTCCTCATGTGTGGTGGATTTCAATGCAACTCTAACTTTCTTAGGAGGTTCTTGATTTTTCATAATTTTCATTTCATAAGTAAGAAGAGATCCCATGAGTTCATCTAAAGATAGTGTATGGGGATCCTTTGACTCCTCAATAGTGGTAACTTTAGCTTCCCATGATTTAGGCAAGCTATTTAGGATCTTCTTAACCATTTCAACATTAGAGTAAGTCTTACCTAATGATTTGAGACCATTTATGATATCGATGAACCTAGTAAACATGTCACTAATGGTTTCCTCATTTTTTATTTTAAATAGTTCATAATCTTGAGTGAGCATGCCTACCTTAGTCTCCTTAACTTGTGTTGTTCCTTCATGAGTGATTGCTAACTTATCCCAAATTTGTTTTGCATTCTCACACAATGACACTCTATTGTATTCATTAGGCCTTAGTGCACAAAAGTGTGTGTGTATTGCCTTAGCATTTAATTGTGCCATTCTAAAATCATTTGTATCCCATTCATCCTTTTTCTTTGGCACTTCCCCCCATCAACTTTCTTAATTGGAACTAGGGGACCTTTTACAATAATTCTCCACACTTTATAATCATTGGCTTGAATGAACAACATCATTCTAGTCTTCCAATACGCATAGTTCTCACCATTGAAGAGTGGTGGCCTAACTATAGAGTGCCCTTCTCCTACTAAGGGTGTAGCTACACTATTTTGAGCCATCTAGATCATTTATACTCAATGAAAATTACTCCAAATCAATCTCGAGCCCAAGGTCTGATACCAATTGTTGGCTCTATCGAGAGGGAGATGAATCGATTTTTGGCCTTAATTCTAAAATTTTAAAGCTAAATAAGCCAATTAAACAAATTGCACAATAAATCAATAAAAATAGTAAATAAAGAGTAAAGAAGAAAATGCAAACACTAAAGGTTCGATCAGTTTATTGCCTACGTCCTCTCTCATTGATCCTCTTGTCAAGGTGATGATTCCACTCTTCTTTTTTATTCAATACAATCCACTTCAAGGTGCGTAGAGACCTCTTACACTTCCTTTTGTAAGCTAAGGAAGAACCCTCTAAATCCTTTTCTTTGTAAAGCTACCCAAACTCTCACAAGATAGCCTCACAAGATTACAGTCTCCTTTAAAATACATAATTGAGCTTAAGTGGGTTGTGTACAATAAAAAATCTCTCAAAGGTAGAAATACACAATATGAAGTAAAATGGGTGTGAAGAAAAGAAGGTTTGAGCTTTGAATTCTTTCTTGAAGGCTGAGGAAGATGAAACAGTGCTTATTCTACCCTCTAATCTCATAAATGCTGGAATTTATAGTGCACCTAAAGCTGAGGATGGTTGTTGGAGCATTTAATGCATTTTTGCCCGTTGAAACCCTTAAAAACTAACCGTTGGAAGGGAATTGCGTGACATAGGATCTATCCTTAGCCTCAAAGGATCAATCCTCTTCAGCATTGTTTAGCACCTGGACCATTCTGCCTCCTTGGGATTGATCCTCTAAGAGTGGGGATCGATCCCTCATGTCCTAATTACCTATTCTATGCATTCTGCCATTCTGAGATCAATCCCATGAAGGAAGGGATCAGTCCTTTCATTCTGGACTTGACTTTTTTGGTACTTTTGAGTTACATTAAGTGTAGTCTTTAATCTCAAATCATTTTTCAAGTTCATGTAAATGTTTCTTAACTTAGTCAAGTAAAATTTTGATCCAAAAACATTTATTAAGTAATTTCTCAAAATTTTAATCAACTTGTTCAATGGAAAATTACCTAATCTCATGTTTTCCAAGTGCATTGTAATAAAACATTTTCAATATATACTTGCACTTGATATTGTTGTAAAAAGCTTTATACATATTTACAAATAAACATGAAGCGTTTAATTGTGCTTAACTTTTTGTCATTTCAAATTATTTAATTGTCAATTTAAAACTAACAATATCTAGTATCAAATAACGATAATTGACATTTAGACTCCCTTAGTTTACATCCCTTTGTACACTAAAATACTATACAATAAAGTCTAAATACATAAAGTAACTGTATAATTATACCTCCAAGGTATATATCGAAGCCTTGTAGGAATTCGATCAATTTTCTTCCTTACCAAGGATAGTTACTACTACAAATAATCTATAAGGTGGAAGAGAGGTGAACTTACGCCCAGTAAGAAATATATATAAAAAGAACTGATACTATGCACATCTATATGTGTGTATCTATAACATGCTCCTACACTTACAATCACTATCAAATATAGTGTTTGAAGACTCTAATGGAAAGGATACTATAATCAGTTAGGGATATTAAGCTTAGTACAAAAGGGTGCTTTAGCACTTATCATAGTCCATAAGTCAAACTATAGGGGGTCTATGAAAAGTTTTACAGAGAAGGTATTCATGCATAGCAAATCAGTTTTAAAACTTTTCAATCCTCTATTGACAATACTGTATAGTAAACAATCATTATCAAATCATTTATAGCTTAAAATCGGTCAAAACCAATAGTATATAGTGTGTATATATATACTTTTTCAGTGAGCAGTCAGTAAACTATTTAATAAACTTATAAATAAACAATTTGACAATCAGTTCAGTATACAATTTCAGTAGATAGTTCAGCAAGCTATTCAGTAAGTCATTCAATAAAAAGTTCAATAAACCAATCAGTAAACAATTTAGTAAACAGTTCAATAGACAATTCGGTAAACCGATCAGTAAGCAGTTCAATAAACAATTCAATAAACCAGTTAGTAAGCAGTTCAGTAAACAGTTTAGTGGTCAATTCAGCAAACCAATCAGAAAGTAGTTCAGTAAATAGTTCAATGGTCAGTTCAGTGGACAATTCAATAGACAGATCAGTAAACAGTTCAGTAATCACATTAGTAAACCGTTCAGTAATCAGTTCAGTAAATAGTTCAATAAACAGTTCAATTAATAGTTTCGTAAATAGTTCAATAAATTGTTCAAGAAACAGTTTAGTGGAGATGAAGCAACACCTAATGAATCATGCGGTTTCAATAGTACAATAGGGAGTAATAGTAACAGTAACAGTAAGACATATAACCATAGTGACAGTGGTGTCTATCTACGTCATAGAGCCAATGACATCCTAAAGACTGCTGAAGTCTTGCTTAAGGTCAATAGCAAACAGTGCATCGCATATTACCACTAAGCAAATGATACAGACATACCACTTAGCAAATGATACAAAGGTGGCTGTAGACTTGCTTAATGTCTAACAGCAAACAGTACAGTATGGTTCAGTCAGTACAACATGATTACCCGAAGGCAACTATGGGGAGCCAACAGTCTCAAAGCATTTACGACTCCCATGAAAATAATAAAACAATACTGTATGCTTTCAAAACATAATACAGTCGAAATATAAACTTTTAGGAACCAAGTTTGATTTTTAAATCTATCTTAAAATAGTTACAAAATCATGAAATTAAATCATTTTGTTCGATACAAAATAAACTTCATTTCAATTAGTAAAATCAGAATAGATAGATCGTTAGCAATTCAAAACGTTTAGTCAGAGTCAAAACACTAAAAAACATGGACTTCAAACAAACAATTAAACTTTCAGTAAAACAGAGTTAGTCAATTTAAATCATTCAAAGCATTAGTTTCAGTTAGATAAATAGAACTTTCAGTAAAACCCCTTTTCAGTTAATTCACATTATTCAAAACATTTACTTCAGTTAGACATTGAAAACTTTCAGTAAAACAATGTTAAACAATCTAATACATTCAAAACATTCACTTCACTCAAACGTTCAAAGCTTTCGATAATACATTTCATAAATCAGTCATAACACTAAATATTAAACAATGTTCAATCAAATCATATCTTCAGTCAGTCCATAGTTCAATTTAAAACAATATTCAATTTCATTTCAAAACAACTTGATGAAAACATTTAGGTCTAGCAAAGACAATTACAGTAGAAAATCTCTTCAGTAAAGTATACAGTGCTTAAGATATTTTATTTATTCATCTGTATAGCTTTATAGTCTGTTAGTTCTATTTATAATACTTAGACCTTTCGAAATCCCTTTGAAAACTATTAAATTAAAATAATATATATATATATATATATATATATATATAAAAACAAACCCGATCTACCCAAAAAGATTTACGCTCGATTACTATTTAGTTCAGTTATCGTATCTCTAACTCATTATTCAGTCTCACTAACAATTTACAAAATTTCGACAACACAACGATACTACCTATCTAACTCCCTGCACTTAAAACACAGTTCATTTACCACAATTTTAGTTTCCCAATCCCAATTCAATCACAATATCAATCACATAGTTCAATAAATCAAATTAAGTCACATAGTCCAGTCCATCGATCTATATGTAGTTTCAATATTCAATTACTCAAAGTTCTAATTCAAACATTTTTAATGTAGTCACAATATCCTTATGCCTACTATATATATCTCTTACCAATCCAAATCACAATGCAGTTTAGTGTGGCCAAGACAGTAGCAAAAGCATAAGTAAGTAAGCATATATTAGCTTACTCTAATTTCCACCAACTTACTTCGGAGCTGCAAAAAACAATTCAAACGCAATCAATTATTCATATTCCTTTTATAAACATGTAGTACACTTAAAGATCTTTTATATTTTCTTCACAACAACAAAACCGATCTACTTTCTGTCAAACCCCAAAACTACAACTAGTGTCAAAACACTCTCTTTTTCGATTCTGACTTCACTAACAGTTTTATATTCATTTATACAGTATTCTATAACCCATTTTGTATCAAATTAAGCATGATAATATCCTTCCCTTCACTTGGCCAAATCCTCTTTCTCTCATCACACCCTTCATTTCAACAATCTAAAACCATATTCATGTGTTACACTTTCTCTACACTAGTTTTTGCATGAAATTAAGCATAGTAACACTATGGGTTCTTCATGGTTGAAACCTTAAAGAGAGGATACAATTGATTTTGTTTCATTCTAAGGTCATAGACATGCTTAACTATCATTAAACACTAACATATATTAAATGGAAGCAAAACAAAGTTGTCTTTCTCATACCTCTCCTTATGGCCAAATCTTTGGGGGATTTTTCACCTTTCAAATGGCCTTTCCAAAGGCTGATTTTAAGGGTAGTAAAGTTTAATAAGAGGAACAACTTTCATTTAGTGAGTTTTTCGATTTGGGGCTTGTACACTAGGTTTTTCAAGCTTTCTCTCTTTAAACCCTTAAAAAATTTTCATGGCTTTCTCTCCCTCAAGTGTGGCTAGCAAGAGGATGAAGAAGATGAGATTTTTAAACTTTGTAAGGATATTTTATAGCCAATTTACAATTTTTCCCATAACAATTTTAAAAATTTCTTTTATGTCTTAAATATTTTAATATTCATTTAAATATTTAATTTCTTTTCAAAATATCTTTATTTCCATGCCAAATACATTTATTTAATATAATTTAGTCAAAACTTTGACTTTTAATAGGGTTTCACCAGTTGTTATAGTGAAATTACTAAAATACCCCTAACCACTCATTCGCGTTATTTTTAGTATTTTCGTATGTTTCAATCTACATATTAGAATTGGGTTAGACTTCCTCACACAAGGGTTTGGCCATAACTAGCTGTTAGTCCAAAGTCAAACTAGGTTCACCGTTATTCACAAATGTTTTTTTGACCCATGGATACAATCATCATTTTTGAATTTGTTGCATGCTTCCCAAAACATGCACAAACGGATAAATTTTGAGATGCATATTCTTACCATCTCAGTAGTTCGCTCCAAATATCAATACTATCAAGTTTGTCTCAATCTGGATAATAGAAGTCTCAATGAGGCCCATAATCAGATTTCCCTTATACTGTAACAAGCATAAGGTATTTAGGAGTGATGAGTAAATCTTATCGTTCTAACTTCAATAACAGTCTACATAGATGGAAAGAAAGTGTGAATCTCACATTGTCCCTTCAGCAAAAAATACTCTCAAGTTCAGAATTTTGATCAGTTTTGGCTTCTTAACATTCATTCATCCAACAGTAGCAAGCCCAACCTTATTCATTTCATCTTCATCGACTAGGTGAAGGTTGTTGAAGGTGGTGCTAAGACGATAGTCTTTCCTTAGCCACTGGCATACTATCTGCTTGCTCAGGGCATTGATTGCTCAAGTGAAGTTGTTGTTCTACCTAAGTCTAGGACTATGATCAATTTAGGGACAATGCATAACCCCAGCTGGTATCAAAATGAGATCACTGGTGAATGAGAAAAGAGACACGGCCATTATACGGCTCCAGCTCTAGCTCCAACTCCCTTTCAAGCTCCCTTAGTGGAAGCACATGATGCTTAATCATCCTCAGCTCCATCTAGTTCTTCTCCTGGTGCTTCACTTGACCAAATTATGCAAAAGCTTCAAAACTTTGACACTCACTTCATAGCTTTTGAGGCCAATCAACAGGCATTTCAGTCGGTTGTCACCATGCATTTCACTACTCTAGAGGAGCATCAGTAGGCTTTTTAGTCCGACTTCAACACTCATTTCACCACCTTCCAAAAAGATGTCACCACCCGACTTTCCAATATGGAGGAAACTCAGACCTTAATGTATGATAAGGTTTAGGACATCCTAATCCAGTAGGAAGAGTACATTGAGCAGTATCACATGACCTTTCCAAAAAAGTCATAGATGTTTATGACTTTGTCTCTATGGATATGTTTTTATTGGTGAATTAATGTGGAAGTCAATAATATACAACTTGATTTCTAGGAATTAGTTGTAATATGATTCCTAGGGATTAGCTTTTAATAATCAACTTAATTTGTTCCTAAAATAAAGGGATATCAGATATGTATCACTAATTCCCAAATTTTTTGTTTTTTCCTAATTTATAGTTACTTATCATACTATTAAGATTGTAAAATTCAACCAGAAGGTAATAAGATTATTCTTCTTTTTCCCTCTATTATTTTTTACATGGTGTCAGAGCTTCTAGGGCTCAATCACGAATTTCAAAGCTGCCATGGTTGGCTCGAATACAGCCTCTTCAGAAACTACTAGTGGCACGACGTCTTCAAAGGAAATTTCTCAGCCACTTTCAGTTGTTTCTTTCACTAAAAATTCTCTTCAGATTACTATTCACAAACTGAATGGTAAAAACTATCTTGAGTGGTCTCAATCTATGCGTTTGGTGATCGACAGTAAGGGGAAATTTAAGTATTTAAATGGCAAAGTGAAACAGCCAGATATTAGTGATCCCAAATACAAGCAATGGCGATCAGAAAATTCAATGGTTACTGCTTGGTTGATCAACTCCATAGACCCAATTATGGGAAAACCTTTCATGTTTCTGCCAACTGCATGAGATGTTTGGGAAACAGTTCAAAAAACTTATTTAGACTTAAAGAATCATTCTCAATTGTTTGAATTAAATACCCAAATGTAGCAGATGCAACAAGGGGATCGAGAGGTAATGGCCTACTATAATGAGATGATGACGCTTTGGCAAGAATTTGATTTGTTCGAAGATGAAAAGTGGGAATGCACAAATGATAGGATTCGAAACAAGAAGTAGATAGAGAGAAGTCGTGTGTTCGTATTTTTGGCTGGTCTAAATAAAGACCTTGATAAGGTTCGAGGGCAAATACTAGGACGAAAACCCTTACCTTCTATCAGAGAAGTCTTCTCCGAGGTGCGTAGAGAAGAAGCTCGGAGACAAGTGATGTTGAAGAAAGCCGAGGAACCAAAAATAGACACTGATGGATTTGCACTTGTCACTCATGGTACTGATTCGGAAGGAGATAGGCGCAAGGGTAAACAAAAGCCTAGGTGTGATCATTGTCGAAAGCCTAAGCATACATGGGAGACCTGTTGGAAGCTTCATGGAAAACCTGTGAATTGGAAGAAAAAACCAGAAGGTAAGGCACAGTTAGGTGGAGATTCTCATGCATTTCAAGTTAGCAATATGAATCCAGGGCAACAATCATCCTCAAATTCTCTTCCTTTCACCAAAGAGCAGATAAAGCACCTGTACAAAATGTTTCAATCCCAATCTGTAGGAAATTCTAGTTTAAATTGCACTTTAGCATAGTCAGGTAATTTTTTCACAGCACCCATCGCTTATACCAATTCTAATGACTCATAGATCTTAGATTCAAGTGCTACTGATCATATGATAGGGACATCGCTATCATTTTCATCATATATACCTTGTGCAAGAAATCAAAAGGTTAAAATTGTTGATGGTTCCTTTACTGCAGTTATTAGGAAAGGCAAAATTATTATTTCCCCTTATTCAACCCTTAAAGACGTTCTTCATGTTCCTCATTTGTCTTATAATCTCTTGTCTGTCAGTAAACTAACTCTTGATCATAATTGTCAAGTTAATTTTTGGCCTTCCTATTGTGAGTTTCGGGATTTAACCTCAGGGAAAATGATTGGCAAAGCTAGACAAGATGGTGGCCTCTGTATCTTTAATAAAAGATCAATCTTTAGAAGGCAAGATCTGCAAACTTGTTTCAATTATATTTCTAGTTCCAGTGACAATGAGATTATGTTATGGCATTATCGATTAGAACATCCTAATTTTCAATGTTTAAAGAATTTGTTACCCAAGTTATTCATGAATAAAAAACCTTTCATTTTCTGGTGCAATTTTTATGAATTAGCTAATCATCATCATGATATTTTTCCTTCTCAACCTTATAAAAAATCAAAGCCATTTATCATGATTCATAGTGACATATAGGGTCTTTCTAAAGTGACAACCTTTTTTGGAAAACGCTAGTTCATCACATTTATTGATGATCATACTAGGGTTACTTGGGTTTTCCTTCTAAAAGAAAAATCTGATGCTGAAAATGAGTTCAAAAATTTTTATACAATGGTTCAAACACAATTTCAAACTCAAATTAAAATTTTTTGAAGTGATAATGGAAATGAGTATTTTAACAATGTGTTAGGAAATTTTTTTGCTAAGAAAGGGATTATGCATCAAAGTTCTTGTAATAATACACCTAACAAAATGGGGTGGCTGAAAGAAAAAACAAACATCTCCTCGAAGTTGCTAGAGCTCTATGTTTTACAACTAAGGTTCCAAAATATCTTTAGGGAGAAGCAATTTTAACAGCCATATATCTGATCAATAGAATGCCTATAAGAATTTTAAATTTCAAAATACCAATAAAGGTTTTCAATGAATGTTTTCCCACCTCTCGGCTAATAACAGTCATTCCTTTAAAAATTTTTGGAACTACTGCTTTTGTTCACAATCATGACCCTATACGTACAAAACTTGATCCAAAAGCACATAAATGTATTTTTGTAGGCTATCCTATTTGTAGGCTATCCTACAAATCAAAGAGGTTACAAATGTTTTGATCTAGTTTTGCAAAAAATGTTTGTGTCAATGGATGTCACCTTTTTTGAAGGACAATCATATTATAGCAATTACCATCTTTAGGGGGAGAGCAGTAGTCAAGATGTATTTTTAAATGGTTCTGATTTAACTTTTGATTTAACGTTTGAGGTTGGTCATGATGATGTTTCACCTAAACAGTCTCTTATAGAAAATGAAGAAGAAAACACAAAATTTGGGAAAACAAATGAATTAAATTTGAAACTGTTGGACAACCTTCGTTAATGCCATCTCAAAATCAAAATAGTGAAACAATAGAAATGTGTACGAAATGATATAAAGGTCTTGTGTATTCAAAGGAGTATCAAGCACAAAAAAGAAGGGGCACTATCTTGCAGCACCACCAGGAATCTAATCAGTGGTAGATTATAAGATCAACAATAACTCTTCAAAAATTCCTAACAATAATCTTTCAGGTAATTCTATGTCAAATTCCTCAAATCAACTTGATCTTCCAATTGCTCTTAGGAAAGGTGTTAGGTATTGTACAAAACATCCTTTGTCTAATTTTATATCTTATAAAAATCTATCATCTCCTTATCGTGCTTTTATTTCACAAGTGTCTAGTGCCAAATAGTGTACATGAGGCTCTGAATGTTCCTGAGTGGAAAGAAGCTATATTTGAGGAGATGAGAGTTCTAGAGAAATGCTACTTAGGAGAAGGTCAATCCGCCACATGATAAGAAAGTTGTTGGCTGTAAATGGATATTCACTGTGAAGTATAATTCAGATCGATCCTTAGAGAGATACAAGGCTTGTTTACTAGCTAAAGGCGTCACTCAGACTTATGCAATTGACTACTTTGAAACCTTTTCTCTGGTGGAAAAACTAAATACAGTTCGAGTACTCTTGTCTATTGCAGCTAACCTTGACTAGCCATTAAATCAGTTGGATGTAAAGAATGCTTTTTTGAATGGAGACCTAAAGGGGGAAGTCTATATGGAGCCTCCACCTGGTTTTACTTAGGGGTTTGGATCTAAGGTATGCAAGCTAAAAAAAATCTTTATATGGTCTTAAACAGTCACCTAAAGCCTGGTTCGAGAGATTCACAAAGCTTGTTAAAAGCCAAGGCTATAGCCAAGGACAATCTGATCATACTCTTTTCACAAAGAGTTCTGTTAAAGATAAGATCTCAATTTTGATTGTTTATGTAGATGATATAATCTTGATAGGAGATGATATAGAAGAGATAAGCAGATTGAAGCAGAACCTAGCCAAGGAATTTGAGATTAAGGATTTAGGCTAGTTACGATATTTTCTTAGAATGGAAGTTGCAAGATCAAAAAAGGGTATTGTAGTGTCACAAAGAAAATATATATTAGATCTTGTTGGCTCTTATAGGCTATACCGAGAGGGGGGTGAATCGGTTTTGAACTAACCTTAAGCTCGTTTTTCGATTCTACTAAATTCTCTAGCCTATATTGATATTTTCTAAGTTTTCTAAGCTAGGCAATTATACAATATAGATTCAATACAATAAACACAAATATAATTGCAAATAAGTAAAGAGAGTAAGGATAGAGAAATTTACGCAAGTGATTTATAGAGGTTCGGCAACCTTGCCTACGTCCTCTACCTTGAGATGCTCCCAAGGATTTTCCCAAATTCACTATCCTTGAATTTGTTACACTTCCTCTTTTTCTAGGGTAAAGAGAAACCCCTCTCTTTTTCTAGGCTCAAGAGAAACCTCTCTCTTTTTCTTAGGCTAAAGAGAAACCTCCTTCTTTTTCTAAGGCTAAAGAGAAACCTCCCTCTTTTTCTAAGGCTAAAGAGAAACCTCCCTCTTTTTGTAAGGCTAAAGAGAAACCTCCCCTTTTTACAAGGATTGATTTGGTTTACAAATAATGTAATCAAAGAAAGGCCTCTAGATAGGTAAGTGATTACAATGTTTAAGTTCAAGGAAAAAGCCTATACAAGATTTGTGCTACTCTATACAAAGAATATGAGAATGATGGAAGATGAAGACTTTGTAGCTCTTGATTTGTTGTTGAGGCTAGAGGATTTGAGGAAAATGAGTGTTGGAGTTGATTGAGTAGTTCCCTCTGCGTTCTTTAGCTTCTAAGCCTCTATTTATAGTCCCTTGGATGTATTCTAGCCGTTAGGTGGAGCCAAAACTTGAATATGACCGTTGTCTCACAAAAACTAGTCGTTACAAGCTATTTTCGGGCAAAGGGATCGATCCCTTCCCATAGGGGATCGATCCCTTCATTCCAGATTCGATTATTCTAGGTTGAGGGACCTTTTCTTGCGTTGAGGTGCTTACTGCCAAAAGGGGATCAATCCCTTCCCTTAGGGGATCGATCCCATGCTTCCAGAAAGCCTATTTCCTGCACATTTTGGTTAGAAATGATGTGACCTTTGATCCTAATCCAACCCAAAACATTTTGACATTTTTGTGGGAGTTTTTCTTGACTTTCTCTAATGAAAACATGGTCCAAAAATTCATCAAGTAATTTTCTAAAATATTCAAACCATTTTATAAAGTATTAAGACCAATAAGAATATGTAATTAAATCATGGTCTTAATGTTTGATATGATCACTTGAAAATGGATTGAGAAAATCATGTGTGATAAGGCAAATTTACAATATGAATTAAAACATTGAAGCTTACTTAAGTTTTTGTCATTTCAAAATATATATGGCAATTTAAAGCTAACAATCTCCCCCCTTTTGATATGACAAAACTTAATATAAATTTGCTTTGAAAATTCTTTGATAAAATACTCCCCCTCAAATAAAGCAGGATTTTATAAAGCTCCCCCTTAATATAAGCATGGGTTTTGAAAATGAATTTTCAAACTATTTCTCCCCATTATCTCTCCCCCTTAATATCTCTCCCTTTTAATATCTATCTCTCCCCCTTTTTGTCATAGCAAAAAGAAGGAAAAATAAAATATGCTTCCCATAAAATTATGGCCATGTGAGAAGAGATAAAAAAAATATGCTCCATCCAACAAGAACATATTAGTACATGGGACTCATAGCACAAATAAATAAGCCAATTGTTCATAAAGAGTATGAAATATTCATGCAAAGAACATGACTTATGATCCAATACTAATTGTTTATAAATAATTTTGCAAGAAGTTCACAATTGATAATTACTGAAGCAAGTTGTTTAAAAATATCTACTAAGGACTATGACTTGCTCATTTCAATTCTATCAAGCGCCTAAGTATATCAATTGTTCTTTTAAGTCCAAATAAGGTGCATGGCAATACATCATGATTATGAGCTAAAATTAGATGACATATCATATGCATGAGCTCATAAATCATGTTCAAGCAAGAGTGCATAGAATCAAAACATATAGCAATTAACTTCAAATTCTAGCACACAAGAGTTTCATGCAAAAATATCCTAAGAGAATTCTTCTCTATTTGTCATTTCAAACTAAAGAGCATGAGAAGAATTGTCAATTTAAAGCTCATACCAATTGGCAATTTAGATTTGGCTTACCAATTATTGAAAATATGGTTGCCAATGATACTAATTGTTATTTCAATCTAAATACCAATTGTTACTAATGGTTGACTTAGGCATTTTGCATGAATCCAATATCTATGTGTAGTGTGTTCATGTCAAGAAAATAATCATTCTAAATATGCAAGAACACAATCACACATCATCAAATATGCATATGGATTAATTAAACATAAGCATACTATCATAAAGTATTAATCCATATTCATATTCACAAAGTTATACCATATGGAAGATTCGAACAATAAAGGTATTCAAGCAAACACATTTTCTTCCATGGTTTCAAGCACAAAAATCCTATGCTCATTTTCCAATTCAAGTCCTTAACCAATTATGAGCAAGGAAAGATTCAAAATTGCCATTTTAATCAATTAAGAGCCATATCCCTAGTTGTTATCATCATTTAACGTTCTAGAGGGTATATGCTATTTTAACTAAAATGGCTTCACCTAAGTGAATCAATATTATCAAGCTAAAATATATTTTATCATTAAAATCCATAAACTATGAGTGAGGTTAAGCACATAATATCAAGAAAACAACTATTCTCATCTCATAGGCATGATTATTGATTCAACTTAAGTAAACAAGCATGTTCAACATCAAAACAATCAAGATACAATGCATGTATATCAATTGTTGGTGTCGTCATTAAAGCCCAAGTTCTTTAATAATTTGGCCATAAGAAAAATTTAAGTACATGGATGATAAAGTTTCATGCATTTGAACATTTAGGATCCATTTACCATCACAAATTATAGGCCAATGACCATTGCAAATTGTTGAATTTACATTTGAAATCAATCCACTAGATATATAATTATCATGAAACCTAGTGTGGAATAGATAAGTCAAGCTAAGAGACATAATCCTATAAGCATGCTTGACTAAGATGAACAAAAGGAATGATCAATATTCATGATGCACAAGTTCATCCAATTCTCAAATATATACATAAATCATTGAAATAAATCTCAAAAATTATGTTTAAACATTCATTGAAAATATATTTCGAGATTATTTCAAGATTTATGCAATTCATGAATGTTTTCAACAAGAAGAATGATTTTGCACTTGTGAGTTTAATAAAAATGATATTGATTGTTGAAAGTGATACCATTTGTTGGAAATGATACAAATTGATGGAGTTGAGGCATGATGTCAATGAAAAATGAATTTTCATAGTTTAAAGATCATCAAAAAGAAGTTAAAACAATGAATTTTAAGTTGAGAAGAGAGAAAGTATCAAAACAATGAAAAGTTCTTCTCAATTTCGGTTGAAAAAGTACAGAAAAGCCCTTTCTGGCTTGGGGGGATCGATCCCTTAACTCCAGAATGCAGATTTCCTGCATTCTGCTAAAGGGGGATCGATCTTGCTTGTTGAGGGATCGATCCCTCATCCCGTTTCTGCAGTTTTTGACAGAAAATCCAACCTTTGAGGTACCAAAACTTCGTTTTTGAGTATTTTAAGTCCAAGTAAGGGTTTAAACATTTGTAAAACATGATTTTGGACTTGTATGAATGAAAAACATGAATGAAAAACCATTTTACAAAAGATTTTGCAATATTGGAAGAATTTACACAATAAAATGCATTTTTGGCCTCCAAGGAGGTCATTTTGAGAGTTAAGCATATTTTGACAAAACTAAAGCATTAGAAACCACAAATATGCCAAAACAAACTTGTTCACATAGATTTTAAGCACATATAACATCAAATCATCATACTTGTGAACATTATACCATGATTTCCAACATACAAGTTCTTCATTAATGCACATGACATGACATTTTGCATATATGACATATTTGGCAATTTGAGGCAAGTAAATACATTATCAACACATAGAAGACTTGCTCAAAATGCAGAAATCCAATAATCATTTCAAAATCATAAATCATGCTTTTCATTCAATGCATCAAGTATTATTCATCAAATATTCAAAGATCATTGTCATGCCTTTTTGTTCAATCATTCAACTCACAATGCATCAAGAATCATTAACTAAATTTCTCATCAAAGCACAAATAATCAAATAATAGTTTTAAGGAGTAAGGAATTAAGCTTACAAAACCCCTTTGCTTGAGAGTGCTTTGCCTTGAATTGTTGAATCCACCTTAAGCCTTTCTTGAAGGATTGTTGTGACCTTACCAAGAATGGATTTCCAAGCTCTTCCTCTTTCTCATTGGCATAAGCAATCCCCATGGGGGGTGTGTAGAGCATTTGATCTCCATTGCTTCTTTGTATTCTCATGCTCTAACACTCCTACAACAAACAATTTAAGCATGTTTTGGTACCCAAATTTTCTTGGGTTTATAAGAGTTAGTGCAAATAATTGTTGATCCTTTAGGGATCCATTTCAAGCTCAATTCATCATTATTCATAGCATGCTTTGGCACCCACATTTTTCTAACTACTCTTCCTCTAAATGTGGTTTTTCTATATGTGCATGCTTGTGAAGAGTGTCCTATTCTATTGCATAGTGAGCATGTAAGAGATAAATCATGCATAGTATTTTTGCTCACAAGGAAATTCTTTAGATGAGTTTCTTTTTGTATTGCATTATAACCTAACCGATCTTTATCAAAGAAAGCTCTTTGGGTCTCAAGCATGTGATCTAGCTTTTGTTGACCCATATAAAACCTAGTAAATGAGTTATGCATTTGTATTCTTTTTATTTAACTCATTTATTTCTAGGTTGGCCTCTTCTAGTTTCTTCTCTAATTCTAGCTTAACATTGGTTAAGGTTTTATTTTCTATTTTTAATTTAGCAATGATTTTCTTATATTTGGAGTTCATGCATTGAAATGCATTTGCTAAATCATCAAAGGCATTTTGGAGTTCACTAAAGGTATAATCATTATTTTCACTAGAACTACAACTAGCCTCATCATCACTAATGGCCATAAAGCATGTGTAGGCTACCTCATTATCTACGTTTTCCTCATCGGAGCTATCACTATCACTCCATGCAGCCACAAATGCTTTCTTCTTAGGTTTGCTATCCTTTTCCTTCCTAAGTAAGGGGCAATCTAACTTAGTATGACCCGGTTCATTACACTCATAACACATTAAGGGGTCTTTTTCTCTTCTACTTGACTCTCCCCTATGATGTCTCCTATTTTGCTCTCTCTCATTCATTCTCATGAACCTATTGAATCTTTTTGCAAACATTGCCATTTCCTTTTCTTCCTCATTTCCACTCTCATCACTATCATCTTCAATGTCCTTATGAGTGGAAGACTTAAGTGCTACCCCTACTTTCTTTAAAGGCACTTCATTTCTTTTCATTTTCATTTCATATGTAAGTAGGGAGCCCATAAGCTCATTTAGAGACAAGGTATTTGGATCCTTAGACTCTTCTATTGCAGTTACCTTTGCCTCCCATGACTTAGGCAAGCTATTCAAAATTTTCTTTACCATTTCAACATTGGAATAAGCCTTGCCTAGAGCCTTAAGTCCATTAATTATATCATTAAACCTAGTGAACATTTCGCTAATGGACTCATTTTCTTTCATCCTAAATAGCTCATAATCATGTGTGAGCATTCCTACTTTGGTCTCTCTAACTTGATTTGTCCCTTCATGTGTGATGGCTAGTTTATCCCATATTTGTTTAGCATTCTCACATAAGGATACTCTATTATACTCATTGGGACCTAAAGCACAAAAGAGGGTGTGCATAGCTTTGGCATTCAATTGTGCCAATCTCATGTCATTGGTGTCCCACTCATCTTCACTCTTTGGGACATCTTTTCTATTTACTTTCTTTATTGGGATTCTAGGGCCATTAACAATTATTCTCCACACTTCATAGTCATTGGATTGCACAAATAACATCATCCTAATTTTCCAATAGGAGTAATTCTCCATTGAAGAGTGGAGGCCTAACTAATGAGTGTCCCTCTTCTCCTAAGGATGTGCCTACATTCAAGTGAGCCATTTAAGATCGTTTTGCTCGATAGAGGTTAGTCTAAATCAATCTCGAGCCCAAGCTCTGATACCAATTGTTAGCTCTTATAGGCTATACCGAGAAGGGGGTGAATTGGTTTTGAACTAACCTTAAGCTCGTTTTTCGATTCTACTAAATTCTCTAGCCTATATTGATATTTTCTAAGTTCTCTAAGCTAAGCAATTATACAATATAGATTCAATACAATAAACACAAATATAATTGCAAATAAGTAAAGAGAGTAAGGATAGAGAAATTTACGCAAGTGATTTATAGAGGTTCGACAACCTTGCCTACGTCCTCTACCTTGAGACGCTCCCAGGGATTTTCCCAAATTCACTATCCTTGAATTTGTTACACTCCCTCTTTTTCTAGGGTAAAGAGAAACCCCTCTCTTTTTCTAGGCTCAAGAGAAACCTCCCTCTTTTTCTTAGGCTAAAGAGAAACCTCCCTCTTTTTCTAAGGCTAAAGAGAAACATCCTTCTTTTTCTAAGGCTAAAGAGAAACCTTCCTCTTTTTCTAAGGCTAAAGAGAAACCTCCCCTTTTTACAAAGATTGATTTGGTTTACAAATAATGTAATCAAAGAAAGGTCTCTAGATAGGCAAGTGATTACAATGTTTAAGTTCAAGGAAAAAGCCTATACAAGATTTGTGCTACTCTATACAAAGACTATGAGAATGATGGAAGATGAAGACTTTGTAGCTCTTAATTTGTTGTTGAGGCTTGAGGATTTGAGGAAAATGAGTGTTGGAGTTGATTGAGTAGTTCCCTCTGCGTTCTTTAGCTTTTAAGCCTCTATTTATAGTCCCTTGGATGTATTCTAGCTGTTAGGTGGAGCCAAAACTTGAATATGACCGTTGTCTCACAAAAACTAGCCGTTACAGGCTATTTTCGGGCAAAGGGATCGATCCCTTCCCATAGGGGATCGATCCCTTCATTCCAGATTTGATTATTCTGGGCTGAGGGACCTTTTCTTGCGTTGGGGTGCTTACTGCCAAAAGGGGATCAATCCCTTCCCTTAGGGGATCGATCCCATGCTTCCAGAAAGCCTATTTCCTGCACGTTTTGGTTAGAAATGATGTGACCTTTGATCCTAATCCAACCCAAAACATTTTGACATTTTTGTGGGAATTTTTCTTGACTTTCTCTAATGAAAACATGGTCCAAAAATTCATCAAGTAATTTTCTAAAATATTCAAACCATTTTATAAAGTATTAAGACCAATAAGAATATGTAATTAAATCATGGTCTTAATGTTTGATATGATCACTTGAAAATGGATTGAGAAAATCATGTGTGATAAGGTAAATTTACAATATGAATTAAAACACTGAAGCTTACTTAAGTTTTTGTCATTTCAAAATATATATGGCAATTTAAAGCTAGCAGATCTCTTGAAAGAAACTAAGATGAGTGGATGCAAACCTTCTGACACCCCAATAGAAGTTAATGCTAAGCTTGGAGAGGTGAAAGATGGCGCTGCAATTGATACAAGGAGATATTAAAGGCTGGTTAGGAGACTAATTTACTTATCCCATACTCGACCAGATATTGCTTTTGTTGTGAGCAAGGTGAGTAAATTTATTCATTCCCCATATAAGGAACATCTTGAGGCTGTGTATCGAATTCTTTGATATCTGAAGGGTACACCAAGGAAAGGTATAACAGTCTAAATGTACTGTATATCACACATTTTACACATAAATTACGATTGGGTCGTCTTCGACACCTTTAACACTTGAATAGTAACAGTGATAAACTGTAAACTTTAATTAATTTATACATCTAGAATATGTAATTTAACATTATTCCTTACACTTTACATTCCCTGTTCCTACTTTACAATTTAAGTAGTACTGTACAATAAATTTGAACATATAAAGAAGATATAAATACCTCCAGGATTGACACTATGCCATCTCGGGTAACCCAAAACACAGTCGATAACCTTGCGATGGTATGTCTCTTAATCAGTTATAGTATCCTGTGAAGTGGAAAATAAAGGAGTGAGCGAAACACGCTCAGTAAAGGAATCGTATGCAAGATTGATATAACAAAATCTATATGCTCGAAAACATTTATTTTCCTAACAGTTCACTAGGCACAATAATCGAAAGGATACTACAGTCAGTCAGGCAACCGGATGGAGCATGGAAGGTATTTTGAAATACCTGTCTTGTCCCGGAAACCTAGAGCGACTATCAGGAGTAATTGATAAATTGTCAATATAAAATAATTTAATAAAATTTTCAATAAATAAATGGTAATAAAACCATTTAATTAAACACTTCAGCAAACACTTCAAACACATATCAGTAATAGTAGTAGAGACAGTACCGTAAACAATTTAATTAAACAATAGTAATAGTATGAAAATCAGTTTAGTGACAGTACGATAAAACAGTTCAGCAAACAATGTGAAAACAGTTCAGTACAGTAAACATTTGAATTTCACATCACAGTAACAATTCAGTGAACATTTCAAAATCAGTAATAATTTCATAAACATTTTCAATTCAGTAATCAGTAATAATTCAGTACAGTTTAGTAAACAGTTAACAGTAAATTACAGTTCATTAAACAGTCAACAGTAGGTGGAGACCAGGCAACACCCTAGGTATATCATGCTATAATATTCCCCAAAGGGAAACGATAACACGTGAATCTATGGCCATAGAGTATAAGGCGTCCTCGGTGAACACTAATCAGGTGGCACTGGGACGCTAAAGATACGATCAATATCAACAGCACAGTAAACAGTGAGCATGACAATGGGGCCTAATAGTCTCAAAACATTTTATAAACAGTGGAAATACCTTTAAGGCAATTTAATATATATATATCATTTAAATTAAATAAGTTCCAAAAAGGTATTTAATTTCACATTTAACAATACAATGAAAACAGTCAATAAAATATTCATGCTTTAGTGAGAATTTTTATAAACATTCAATTTTACTATAAAACATTTTAAAGAACATATAGACAGTCTCATTTTGATAAAATTTAATTACATGAATATTTAAATATTATATTTTGGTTAAATACCAATTTATGGAAAATATTGGAAATAAATTCCAAAATACACAAATTTTCTCAATTTATGCATATAAAATAATTTAGGATATTTTAGAAAAATTTTTGAGGAAATTTCAGCAGTATAACAGTTGCGAATACCCTAACCTCCTGCACTTAAAACACAATTTACGTAACAGTCGAAAACCACAATTTCGCATGATTTCCAAGGCAATTTAAATACCAAATGATTTCATAAAATTAAATCCATAAAATCATGCATTCGATATATCCTTATGGCGTCCACACTCATCCTTTACCTATCTCGTGTTATCGAACTTTTCGATAGCACCACACATAATCCACTTATCCTGGCTGCAAAACAATTTCACCAATAATTTTCATTAATTTTCCTCAAATTTTTGAACCATTATTCACCACTAAATGCAGCCACATTGTACACTGCTTATGCCTAACCAGTATAATTTATACTGATAGAATTTCCTAACTTCTCTATTTTAACCTCGATTTCAGATCCGATTGCACCATTGATCTTCTCTTAATTTCTACATTATTTTGGCACATTCAACTCATCAAATGCAGCCTTCTAACCTATCCAAAGAGCCATGGCCGAATGGTGCTTTGTGACACACTTGATGTTTTTCAACAATCTAAGTTTACCAAGCTATAAATCCATGTTCATTAAGCTTTTTGGCACCATTTTCATGCAAGTTTCAACATGTTTTCATGGTATTCTTCATCTAGCTGAAGCCCCTCTCTCATGGCAAAATTTTATTTAGCTCAAATTAATCAAATCTAAGGCTAGAAACATGTTTGTCACACTTAAATCTATCTTTCCTACCATTAAAATGAAATGAAACACAATGTATAAAGAACCATACCTTTGACCGAAACTTCCCTCCTTTTTTCTCTTTGTTTTGTCACTTTCTCAATGAGATTTTGGTATGGTTTGATAGAGTATAAGGAGAAGAACAATTTTGCTAGAAATAGGCTTGTTGAAATAAGGATGTTTCAAGGTAGTTTTGTTTGGTTTTTATTTTCTTCTCTTTTCTTCCTTAAATGGTGGCATGAAAGGGGAGGTTAAAGAAGCTCAATTGTGGTCGGTTGATGATGGTGGTATATTTTAGAATATTCTAGATTATGGTAAAATTACCACAATGCTCTTGGTTATGTAAATTTTGGACAATTTTACCCTTAAGCTTCTGTAATCTTAAAATATATGTAATTGTACTCCAAAATTTCAGATTCCATCACCAAATACTCATATTGGATGTATTTTAATGATTAGAAGTGGTTTCGTCGACGTGCGGTGCATCGATTGCATGAAATTACAAAATGACCCCTAACGGACTACTAGCGAAATTTTCTGATTTTACTACCGATTCGATAAATCCATTGACGCTATCTTATACTCATTTTCATATAGAATACCATGATATTTACTTCATTCCAATTCATTTTTGTTTTGGCACAATTTACTAAAATACCCTCGGGACATAACTGTTATTTTCCCATTTGTTTACTACACTTCACTAAATAATATAAATGAATGATTTTAAACCTCAAAATCATCATATTTTATTTATTACACCCACTGTACACTCTATTATCAATCTCAAGCCCATTAGAACATATTAAAAATAAGTAGGGCCCATTTTACATTTTCACTTATAATTACATAATACACTAAATTTCACTTAATAAATAAATACATAACTTATGTACAGTACAGTAGAAACAGGTCTCACAAAAGGACTCTTCTTTAAGAAGAATGAGAAGATAGGAATAGAGGTGTATACAGATGCTGCAACAGTCTAGTAACCCAGTAATACACATATTTTTACACAATTTTTACAGTTGGGCTGTCTGCGATACTTTACATTTCATATTCATTAAACTATTACATTTAAAAAGTAATTATCATTTACATCCCTTATCTTAATTTACAAGAAAGTAGTACTTTAGATAAGTCTAAATACGAAAAATAAATGATCGTACATTTCGTGATTAATTCAAGCTGTCGCAGTATCTCTAAATTCACAGCCGAGATCCTCATATGTTAGATTCTCAGTCCTCGAAAATCTGAAATGTTAAAATTAAGGGGTGAGCAAACCACGGCTCAGTAAGAGAGTTATATGCAACTCTTGATATTCAACTACCTATATGCTGAAAAACTTTTTCACTTTCTTTAAATTTTCCTAGAAGTGTTCTAGGCTCACATATAGGAAGGATACTACAGTCGGCTAGGGATCCGGATGGAGTAAGGCAGGTATTTTGAAATACCTATCTTGTCCCAGAACCTAGAAGCAACTGTAGAGAGTACTGTATAAATTGTTCTATTTTAACACAATTTCCTTCTCTTTTCTCATAATTATAAAAATGGTATAAACCATTTTATTATATCCCTTCCGTACAGTTTAAAACACGTGATAGTATAGTAGTAAAACCATAGTTTACTTCTCTTTTCTTCAGTACAGTTAAAAACACGTGACAGTACAGTGGTTTTTAATTATCCAAATCATTGGATAAACAATTCTATAATTATTTCTATCTTAGAAATAATTTTCATGTTATTCTTTTTTAATAAACATTAATTTCTCTTTCATTCAGTAACTGTATCTTACAGTTCAGTAAAACAGTAATATTCAATACAGTACTATTCGGTAAAACAGTATCTTGCAGATCGGTAAAACAGTATCTTGATACGGTTCAGTCAGTAAACAGTAAACAGTAAACAGTAGTTACCAATTCAGTAAACAGTATACGGTAGCTTTTAGTTCGGTAAACAGTAAATGGTAGCTTTCAGTTCAGTAAAACAGAAATCAGTGACTACCATTTCAGTAAACAGTCAACAGTAACAGTACAATTTAGTAAAACAGTGTTTTGGTACAGTTTTACTCAGTAAACAGTAAACAGTACAGTAGTTCATTATAGTAGACAGTATAGTACAGTAAACAGGATTCAGTAAATCCTTTCAGTAAATAGTAATCAGTAAGTGAGACACCCTACAATTAAATCATGCTATCTTCGTCCACTAAGGGACACAGTATCAGTACTGAAATCTATGGCCATGATCTATAATATGTCCTCGGTGTACATTAGCTAGGTGACAATCCGGGACGTTGATGACTAGCTGGTCAATCAGCCACGTGACAGTAACAGTAATAGTACGATGCATGAAACTCGGGGCCTAAGTCTCAAAACAGTATAAAAACCGTACTATAGCCTTTATGGATCTTAAACACAGTAATTTGAAATATTTCACATTTATCTATAAGGTTCACATGTATATATCATCATCTTTATGAAATTTATAAAATAAATAACATCTTTCAAATTATTTCATAAAGGCATAAATCACATTTTCCATACGGTGAAAACAGTTTATAAAATAATCACACTGTAAAATAAATCTCATGACTGTTTCTTTTTCGCCGTAAAACATATACGCATGTTTTTCTGTGATTTCTTTCCAAAATATGGCTTTCAAAATTATTAGAATTCAATTCAAATATTTTCATAATTTATGGAAAAATAAAATATTTATTTTCCAAATTCAATAATCCCATCACCATGTTTTCCTCTATAAACACATATAGAGACCTTCTAGTCTCAAAATATTATTTTTCATCTTTAATTAACCTTTATGAAATTTTTATAAATAATTGTTTTTATAATTAAAACCATAAAGGTTATTTATGAAATCAAGTGAATATTTGAAGAAATATTAATAAAATATTCACTTCGTGTCTTTTCATTTTTCATTTCCTATCATGTGTAGTTCACCTATTGGGAGAATTTTCGGTGATCACATTATCACTAATCTCGAAAACATGAATATTTTAAAAATAGAATTCAATATATTCATGTTTTATGAAAAATAATCAATTTCTCGATTTTGTGGTTGGAAATCATTTCTCGTGAAAAAAAATCATTTATTACAATTTTTCGTAATTTTCTAAGATTTTTCAGCAGCATAACAACTGTCGATTGACTAGCCTCCCTGCACAGAAAAGACAATTTATAATTCACAGCCGATAAATCTCCACAATTTTCCAACCAACTAATTTCCACAATATTTCATAAAATAATGCATATTTAAAACATGCAGACTGAATATCCTTACAGGCTACACATGCCTCCCTGACCTTTTCTGAGTCGACGATTTCCTCTCAAAGGTCGCGCCTGTAATCCATCTCTTCCGATTTCCATCATCTCGATTCCCATAAAATTCTACAATTCCAATTTCAATATTTTAGAATTTTATGTAATTATTCAGTAAAAATAATAATAAATTTTACTAAATTTTTTTCCTACCGCATTATTTTTCTTCTCTTCCTTCTTTCTTTTTTTTTTCTTCTTCCTTTTTCCTTTTTCTTTTTCTTTTCTTCTTTCCTGGTCTGAACCGGCTTAGACCGGTTCGGCACTCCTCAGTCGGTTCACCTTTGCTTGGCCGGTTCGGCCATCGACGACCTCTTTTCCCGGCAGTTCAGCCACTCTACAGCTAGCTAAGGTGGCGGCGAAGCTGGATCTGGCCTCCGTTCTTCCCCATCGTCGGCGACGGCTCCAGATCTGGAAATGGGTTTCGGTCCTCTTTTCCCTCTCTTTTCTCTTCCTCCCTTCACCGTCGGTCACCCCCTTTACCTTGGTTTACCTTGCCGGCGTCGAAGGTGGCAGTGGCGATGCTCGAATCGGTCGACACCGCCCTTTTCCTTTTTTTCTTTCCTCTCTTTTTCCTTTCAGTTTCTGCTTCCGATTTCTCCTTTTCTCGCCTCGAGCTGTCACCAGTCGCTTCTCCTCTCGCCGGCAACGCCACTCTCTCCTTCCTCATCGCCGAAGGTGGTCCGCTCCCTTCTGTGTTTTGTAACAGAGAACGGAAACGGGGTCCCAAACGGAAACGGGGTCCCAATCCCGTTTCTGTTTCTGTTTCTTCTTTTTTTTTATAATATAAATATAATATATGTAATTATATTGATATAATTATATATTTACCACATTAAATATATATATAGATATATATATCACCTTAATTTAAATACTACATATATATTTCATATATATATGTATATACATACACATAAATGTGTAAAAATCCACATGTATTAATTTAATATAAAATAGTATATATCCTTTTATAATATATACATATGTAATTATATAAAAACATATAAAAATATATTTATATAATCTAATTATATAAATATATAAATATGTAAATACCAACATTTTTATTCCTTTAATTTGGATTTCTTCATATCCAAAATAAATATATCCATTTTCATTTCTTATTTAATTTGGATTTTCCAAATTAAATTTCGAATAATTTATATCAAATCCTAAAAATTCCCCGGTTATCACATTCTTCCCACCTTAAGAAATTCGATCCTCCAAATTTTTACTTAAGTTAAAAGGTGGTATCGTTCCGTATACTTAGGATTCCCATCCTCTATATCATCTTTTACATAATACTGATAGGATACTTTTAAAATTAGGGTCACTTTTAGACCAATACATATAATTTTTCGTCATATATTTATACTCCTGAAGAATTTCTTATCAATTTGGGAGTTATCATTTTCCACTCCTTTTAGTACCATAGATGATTCATACTGTTCATCATCCGTTTTCTCAATTAGTGCCAAGTTGATATAGTTTGGTAACTGTCATTTAAACAAGTTAATCAGTTGTATGTAATTGTCCCAGTAGCTTTCGCATCTCGTGCATCCGCTCTCTCAACATATCTTCGAGCATTTTCATACTACGATCAGATATTTACATCAGTATGGAGCGATGCTATCAATAAATTTGGAATCTCAAGGCCTTTTGCTATTTCCCATAAGCATATAGCAAATCCGAGATTCCCATCACATGTATGCTCACTGGAACTTCACATACTTTTTCATTGTTTAATAAACATATTTCGACTATGGCACTAGTGAATTTAGGAGTTTGATAATGGAAATTTGATTCCATTTAGACCATCAGTCTTTAATTACTTCCATATCATCATATCTCTTTTGAACTCTTTATTATCCACAATACTCATTTTTCACATCTATTTCATCGAGGCTGCATATCATTGCAAACTTATTGTTTATCATCTCTTACAGTAAATGAAGCACTTGGCAATCATTTTCTCTCAATATCTCTTTTCATGTTGTATTGTCATCACATCTCTTATTCTTATGGTATACTCAATATCACTTAGGTTTTTGAATATACCTAAACATAAAATCTTTTCTTAATTTAGATTCCATAGGTGACTAATAAAATCAATAATTTTGTCACCATGTTATCCATACAATTCCACAATTTCAAAGTATGGATATATGTATATATCATTTTTTCCATTTACATTACTGGCAGTGAAATGTAAATCATTATTTTACTCTTTTGAGTATCATTAAATTTCACCTATCATATTTGGCTCGATCTTACATCTAGCCGTAATTATGTGATAACCAAAAGAAATCATTTTTAGTCTTAAATTCGGGAACTGCTTCATATTCGCGTTCCCTCATCATCATGTACTTATCTTCTTATTACATTTTCATCTTTTCATTCTCATCATTTCGGTCGGCTTTTCTTCAGTGATATAGTGTTTCACCGTTAAAATCTTTTAACATTTTGAATTTCGTCTTTACACTTATTCATTTACCGACCTCAACCTTTTTAATTATCAGTCACATTTATAGAGTAGCTGACCCAATAACTCTTCTATAGATTGGTGATAATATTTAGCTAGACCCCGTGCATTTCGTATCTCAATCTCTCTCTTTCAATCATCGACAGATCCACAGTGCTTCTATCATTCGATATCATATATCTTTTAGATATACTGTCTAGCCAGATCTTTTATTGCCTCCGTCTGTGAGAGTCTATAGGGTCATATAACTATGCTGCTCACATTTTATCTGTGTCTTTAACTACTTCAATACCTCACTACTTTATCCTTATATGGATGCCTCATTCATTAGGCTTTTATATATATATATATATATGAACTCATAAAAATTTTATCGAGTTCTAATCATTATCTTATAGACGTCAGTCTCCAACTTTTATTTGATGACGCCTTGTACAGAGATTAGTCTTATGGGCTTCTTATACCTCTTTGATTACATCCAGTAAGGCATCAATTCCATACAGATGAATATTCGTTCTTAATAAGAACCTTATTGCATAATAGGGATTTAATATCTTATTTAATTCATCCTCAAATTATGTCATCTGTATTTCCGTTAATTACACTTGTACAAGTGAATTTCATTATACACATTTTTTAAAGTTGTTGTAAAGCTTTCAGACCTTTTCTAAGGTCTCCGATATAAGCTCAGGAATAGAATCCGTATCGAAAATCAAGTTAATGTTAACCTGACCTCTCAAATCCATATTACTCCGAAAAATTTCTTGGAAATCACCTCTGATACTTTTTAATTACTCATCTCTTACTGTTTTGGACATTTCATCTCTATGTCCAATCATTTCACTGTACATCCTCAAGGCAAAGACATTTACTATTCAATTCATTTTATTATATACTCTACCTTGATTCACTTATTTGCTCATATTCACAGCATTATTAATCTTAATTAGTATGCCGTATCAAATGTAACAATTTAATTAACCATACTGATATGGATTTCATTATTTGTACTATTCACTTTCTTAGTCATTTTCTGTAGTCATCTCACTTTTCATAATATCCAATGATCTCGTGATAAACATCCAATTCAATACACTCTTAATTCAAGCCCTTACAATCAAAACCGAGCCAATCATTTTGCGACATTCCACTATACACTTATGGGATCGCATCATGTAAGGCCCCAGCCCGTCCGCTGTCCGCCTTTACACATCTGTATTGTCCTCTTTGGTGAGCACACTAGCCCCCTCAAGGTTTTGTCGTAAGGCCTAGCCCGTTCGCTAGGTCACTCACAATTTGCATCCATAATCTAAGTGTAAGTGGAATCAGTAATAGGGATCGCTATATTCATATTACATTCTCTATGCCATTAATAACTCCATTACTATCAATGGATTCAAGATCAACTTGGTTTTATCACTGTTCAGAACATAGTCCAACATAGGGGCGTTTTCGTTATTTCAACATTTATTTCTTTCTTCTCAGTATACATTTAAACTAAAGATCTTATTATCTATGTGCTGATAGTATCCTTTCTCATACTAATATCAGCAGTTTTAAATCTTGTCCGATCTCGACAGAGAAATCCAGTAGGATCTATAATTGGATCATTTTGCTTGTAATACAGCCTTACACCATCATTTACTCTGTCAAATCAGTCAATTCTAACTCACGATGGTCTATTATGACTCCGGAGAAAATTTTTTGAGGTAGGGGTATTTTGGTCATTTTTGCTAAAAATTTTCTCTCTTTAAAATACCTTCAACCAGTGATCTTAAGATCTATTTACTGATGATATCTCATTCCTCTCCTTTATATCATCATTGTAAGGTCTCAATTCGATCCGGACAGAAAAGTACCGGTAAGGCCCTCACCGAGTCCATTTTCGTTCCTTACTGAACCGACCTTCTTTCAAGATTATAAGATCACCAATTTCAAGAAAATTTTCGAGCCATTTACCCTCTTTAGCCATCTTTAATTCATAATTTCTCACTCCCTTCAAAACATTTAACTCAATTTACAATCATTTATTTCCTTCATGTATTCAGACTACACAGTACTACAGGGGATGTTAATCTTTTTGACACATTTCCTCTCCAAAAGTATCGACAGACATCAAGCCAACCTTGCTCTGATACCATTAAATCGTAACAGTTTAGTAACCTAGTAATACACATATTTTTACACAATTTTGACGATTGGGCTGTCTGCGATACTTTACATTTCATATTCATTAAACTATTACATTTAAAAAGTAATTATCATTTACATCCCCTATCTTAATTTACAAGAAAGTAGTACTGTAGATAAGTGTAAATACGAAAAATAAATGATCGTACCTTTCATGATTAATTCGAGCTGTCGCAGTATCTCTAAATGCGCAGCCGAGATCCTCATATGTTAGATTCTCAGTCCTCAAAAATCTGAAATGTTAAAATTAAAGGGTGAGCAAACCACGGCTCAGTAAAAGAGTTATATGTAACTCTTGATATTTAGCTACCTATATGCTGAAAAACTTTTTCACTTTCTTTAAATTTTCCTAGAAGTGTTCTAGGCTCACATGTAGGAAGGATACTACAGTCGGCTAGGGATCCGGATGGAGTAAGGCAGGTATTTTGAAATACCTGTCTTGTCCCGGAACCTAGAAGCAACTGTAGAGAGTACTTTATAAATTGTTCTATTTTAACACAATTTCCTTCTCTTTTCTCATAATTATAAAAATGGTATAAACCATTTTATTATATCCCTTCCGTACAGTTTAAAACACGTGACAGTATAGTAGTAAAACCGTAGTTTACTTCTCTTTTCTTCAGTACAGTGAAAAACACATGACAGTACAGTGGTTTGTAATTATCCAAATCATTGGATAAACAATTCTGTAATTATTTCTATCTTAGAAATAATTTTCATGTTATTCTTTTTGAATAAACATTAATTTCTCTTTCATTCAGTAACAGTATCTTACAGTTCAGTAAAACAGTAATATTCAATACAGTAGTATTCGGTAAAACAGTATCTTGCATATCAGTAAAACAGTATCTTGATACAGTTCAGTCAGTAAACAGTAGCTACCAATTCAGTAAACAGTATACCATAGCTTTTAGTTCGGTAAACAGTAAATGGTAGCTTTCAGTTCAGTAAAACAGAAATCAATGACTACCATTTCAGTAAACAGTCAACAGTAACAGTACAATTCAGTAAAACAGTGTTTTGGTATGATTTTACTCAGTAAACAGTAAACAGTACAGTAGTTCAGTACAGTAGACAGTATAGTACATTAAACAGGATTCAGTAAATCCTTTCAGTAAATAGTAATCAGTAAGTGAGACTAGGCATCACCCTACAATTAAATCATGCTATCTTCATCCACTAAGGGACACAGTATCAGTACTGAGATCTATGGCCATGATCTATAATATGTCCTCGGTGTACACTTGCTAGGTGACAATCTGGGACACTGATGACTAGTTAGTCAATCAGCCACGTGATAGTAACAGTAACAGTAATAGTACGATGCATGAAACTCGGGGCCTAAGTCTCAAAATAGTATAAAAACCGTACCATAGCCTTTATGGATCTTAAACACAGTAATTTGAAATATTTCACATTTATCCATAAGGCTCACATGTATATATCATCATCTTTATGAAATTTATAAAATAACTAACATCTTTCAAATTATTTCATAAAGGCATAAATCACATTTTCCATACGGTGAAAACAGTTTATAAAATAATCACACTGTAAAATAAATCTCATGATTGTTTCTTTTTCACCCTAAAACATATACGCACGTTTTTCCGTGATTTCTTTCCAAAACATGGCTTTCAAAATTATCGGAATTCAATTCAAATATTTTCATAATTTATGGAAAAATAAAATATTTATTTTCCAAATTCAATAATCCCGTCACCATGTTTTCCTCTATAAACACATATAGAGACCTTCTAGTCTCAAAATACTATTTTTCATCTTTAATTAACCTTTATGGAATTTCTATAAATAATTGTTTTCACAATTAAATACCATAAAGGTTATTTATGAAATCAAGTGAATATTTGAAGAAATGTTAATAAAATATTCACTTCGTGTCTTTTTTATTTTCCATTTCCTATCATGTGTAGCTCACCTATCGGGAGAATTTTCGGTGATCACATTATCACTAATCTCGAAAACATGAATATTTTAAAAATAGAATTCAATATATTCATGTTCTATGAAAAATAATCAATTTCTCGATTTTCGCGGTTGGAAATCATTTCTCGTGAAATAAAATCATTTATTACGATTTTTCGTAATTTTTTAAGATTTTTTGGTAGCATAAAAACTGTCGATTGACTAGCCTCCCTGCACAGAAAAGACAGTTTACAATTCACAGCCGATAAATCACCACAATTTTCCAACCAATTAATTTCCACAATATTTCATAAAATAATGCATATTTAAAACATGCATATTGAATATCCTTACAGGCTACACAGGCCTCCCTTACCTTTTCTGAGTTGACGATTTCCTCTCAAAGGTCGCGCCCATAATCCATCTCTTTCGATTTCCATCATCTTGATTATCGTAAAATTCTACAATTCCAATTTCAATATTTTAGAATTTTACGGAATTATTCAGTAAAAATAATAATAAATTCTACTGAATGTTTTTTCCTACCGTATTATTTTTCTTCTCTTACTTCTTTCTTTTTCTTCTTCATTTTTCCTTTTCTTTTTCTTTTCTTTTCTTTCTTCTTTTTCTTTTTCTTTTCTTTTTCTTTTCTTCTTTCCTGGTCTGAACCGGATCAGATCGGTTTGGCACTCCTCAGCCGGTTCACCTTTGCTTGGCCGGTTCGGCCACCGGCAGCCTCCTTTCCCGGCAGTTCAACCACTCCACAGCTAGCCGAGGTGGCGATGAAGTTGGATCTGGCCTCCGTTCTTCCCCATCGTCAGCGACGGCCTCAGATCTGGAAATGGGTTTCGGTCCTCTTTTCCTCCTCTTTTCTCTTCCTACCTTCACCGCTGGTCACCCCTTTATCTTGGTTTACCTTATCGGTGTCGAAGGTGAAGGTGGCGGTGGCGGTGCCCGAATCGGTCGGCACCGCCCCTTTCCTTTTTTTTCTTTCCTTTATTTTTCCTTTCGATTTCTGCTTCCAATTTCTCCTCTTTCCGCCTCAGGTCGTTGCTGGTCGCTTCTCCTCTTCCTTCTCCTCTCGCCGGCGATGCCACTCTCTCTTCCCTCATCGCCAACGGTGGTTGGCTCCCTTTTCTGTTTTGTAACAGAGAACGGAAATGGGGTCCCAATCCCGTTTCTGTTTCTGTTTCTTCTCTTTTTTTATAATATAAATATAATATATAATTATATTGATATAATTATATATTTACCACATTAAATATATATAGATATATATATCACCTTAATTTAAATACTACATATATATTTCATATATACATGTATATATATATACATAAATGTATAAAAATCCACATATGTATTTATTTAATATAAAATAGTGTATATCATTTTATAATATATACCATATTTTATACATATGTAATTATATAAAAACATATAAAAATATATTTATATAATCTAATTATATAAATATATAAATATGTAAATACCAACATTTTTATTCCTTTAATTTGGATTTCTTCATATCCAAAATAAATATATCCATTTTCATTTCTTATTTAATTGGGAATTCCATTTATCCAAATTAAATTTTGAATAATTTATATTAAATCTTAAAAATTCTCGGTTATCACAGATACTGATTGGGCAGGTTCAGTCATTGATAGAAGATCAACATCAGGGTATGGTACATTCCTATATGGCAATTTTGTCGCTTGGAAAAGCAAGAAGCAAAGTGTTGTTGCCAGGAGTAGTGCTGAAGCTGAGTATAAGTCATTGGCTCAGGGAGTTTATGAGGTACTTTTGGCTAAAAAGGGTACTAGAAGAACTTAATAGGCCAGTTAGTCTTCCTATGAAGTTGTACTATGATAACAAGGCAGCTATCAGCATTGCTTATAATCCAATTTTTCATGACAAGACAAAACATGTTGAGATTGACAAACACTTTATAAAAGAAAAACTTGAAGGAGGAGTAATTTGTACTCCATTTATTCCTACCACACAACAGGTTGCAAACATTCTAACCAAGGGCTTGGTAAGACAGCAGTTTGAGCTTTAAGTTAGCAAGTTGGGCATGACAGACATCTTTGCACCAACTTGAGGAGGAGTGTCGGTAAATTAATGTGGAAGTCAATAATATATGACCTGATTTCTAGGAATTAGTTGTAATTTGATTCCTAGGGATTAGCTTTTAATAATTAACTTAATTTGTTCTAAAAATAAAGGGATATCAGATATTTATCACCGATTCCTAGATTTTTTGTTTTTTCCTAATTTCTAGTTACTTATCATACTATTTAAGATTGTAAAATTCAGCCAGAACGTAATAAGATTATTCTTCTTTTTTCCTTTGTTATCTTTTACAGTTTTGCACCTTAACTTTGTTTTCTTATCCATGCATTATTAGTGAATAATTACTTTGGATATTTAGATGTTTATGACTTTCTGGATGGTTTTATGAACTTATGACGTTATGACTTAGATGTTTATGACTCTTTGACTTTATGAATGACTGTCTTTATTGACTTTATGGATGTTACTTTTACATTGTTTCCTTAAATTGCAAATGACAAGTTATCTCATAATTCATATTTTGTTATATTACTTACTCCTTTGTCGCTTATTGTATATGCATTCATTAAGGGAGACTTAGTATTTGTTATGACAAAAAGGGGGAGATTTCAATTAATTAAAAATCATGCTTTAATTAAGGGGAGCTTTTTTCAAAGAATTTTCAAAGCAAATTTACATTAAGTTTTGTCATATCAAAAAGAGAGAGATTGTTTGCTTTAAATTGACAAATATTTATTTTTAAATGACAAAAACTTAAGCATAATCAAACGCTTGATTTATGTGTAAATTTGCATAAAGTTTTCAAGATTTTTACAAACCTCATCAAGTGCAAGACTATATATTAATTGCATATTTTAAATTGGTCTTAGTGCACATACAAAATATTATATTAAATAATTTTCCATTAAACTCATTGAATATAATTTAAAAAAATTACTTAATAAATATTTGGGCTAAGTTTTCATATGACTAAGTCAAGAAACATTTAAATGAAGTTGAAAAATAACTGGAGGATGATTTAAAACCAAAGATTACACATTTTTCAACTAAAACTACCCAGAATTTGCAAACCATGAAGACAAGATCGATCCCCTACAGGAAGGGCTCAATCCCTTGTTGACAAAATATCCCTTGAGGTAGGACAGTTCAAGGGATTGATCTCCTTTGTGTAGAAATCGTCCTAATGGCTATTTTTCAAAGGTTTCAACTAGAAAATTTGCATTAAATGCCCCAACAATCGTCCTCAGCCTTGGGAGAAGTATAAATACCAACATTTATGAGATTGGAGAGTAGAACAAGCACAATTCATCTTCTTCAACCTTCAAAGTAAGAAATCAAAGCTTAAAACGCTTCATTTTCAAATCACTTCTACTCCATTGTGTGTATTCCTGCCTTAAAGAGGTTTCTCATTGTACACATTCTTTCAGATCACTTCTTTGTATTCAAGGGAAGAATAACCTTGTGACGTTTACTTGTGAGTGATTGGATAGCTTCATAAGAAAATGGCTCAAAGGTTTCTTCATTGGCCATTAAAAGGAAGTGTAAGAGGTTTCATCATACATTGAATTGGTGTGTATTGATTCATAAGGAGAGTGGAATCAACTAAGTTGACAAGAGGCTCAAGGAGAGAGGACGTAGGCAAGAGATTGATCGAACCTATATAAACCGTTGTGTTTGCTTCTTCTTTCCATACATTCTTTATTTTCTAGCTCTTATATTGTTTAATTCATTGATTTAATTGTGCAAGTAGTTAGAAAATATTTTAGAAATCAAATTTAGACGAAAAACCAAATCACCCCTTTCGGTAGAGCCAACAAACATTAACTTAAAATAATTTTTTTATAATGTTATTTCATTTTAAAAAAATTATTATAAATTAAAATGATGATTGTATCGGTCTAAACCTATTCAAATAATCTAATATATATATATATATATATATATATATATATATAAGGCAAAGTATTTGACTACAAGTAGAACATCCTATGTGGATGGTCTAAAAAGTTGACACGTGTAATATCTTAAAATAAAAATAATAATATTTTTTCCAATTTTTTATAGATAGGAATCTATATATATTAAAATTTCAAAATAAATTAATTGTTTTTTAAATCAATTATCTATTTCAATTTCAATTTCTAAAAGATAGACATATATATTTTTATATATTTTAAAAATTAAAGAAAAATCTCATATTATTTATAAATTTCTTTACTCATATTTTATCAATATACATGTTATGTTGCTATGTACATTATTTATAGAAATAATTAATTTTGATAAAATTTTTTATATGGATACACTTTTCTTAAAAAAAAAAACAAACGTATTTTATATGAACACATGACATGTGTGATAAGATGATTTTTTTCATCTTTAAAGTATAAAATATTCACAAAAAATCACTTAATCATTGATCAGCATTATACTTTTAATTTCAATAATATTTAGTTTTTTATAATAATCTTATATGTTATATAAAAAAAATAAAAGCCAAAACTCTTAGCTAAAAATAAAATATCCTAAGAAAATATCTTAACTTTTTTATACTTAAAATAATAAATTAATTATCTTTCAAAAAAATAATAAATTGATTTTAATTTTTATAAAATAATCCTATTAAATTAATTATTTATTTTTAAAATATTTGAAATTTTAAAAAAATAGATTTCAACTATATTATCTTAATTTAAATCAAACAAAATTTATCTCAAACTTTAAATTTTTATCACTTATTATGTTATTTTTAAAATAAAAAAATCCATATATTTTTATCAGAATTATCTTAAAATTTTAAATCTTTTATTAAAAACATTAAAAATGGATATTTAAATTTATATATTTTAGTATTAAGTAAGCTTTCATATCTTTTTTTTTTCAATTTTCATTTATTCCTTTTTTAGAATTATTTGTTCAATCATTTTATTTGGAAATAAAGTCCATATGGATTTATCTATTCTCTTGAAACGTGTATAATTTTAAATATTGTATTTAATTATTTTGAATTGATTTGAATTTTAAAAAACTTAAATAATAAATTATTTTTATTTTATTTCTATTAACATTTTTATTTTACTTATCTTTTATGTTTGACACTATTATAAATAATTTTTTTAAAAACCCTAAAAAATAGAGTTTTTTTAACACTAATAAATTTTATAAGATTAATTTTGAGTCATCTAAATTCAAATTTTAAAAATAAATTAGTTTCAAATATGCAATATTAACCAATAATCTATTAATGATTAATATAGTAAGGATTGTTTTCATTAAAATTGTGGTTATTTAATTCATTTATTAAATATTTAAGATTTGTGATATTTAATTTTTCTATAATTTTTTAATCGTTATTTGATTTTGAATTATTTTTTAATTTAAGTAGTCTCTATATGCATCAAATTTTTAATGCATTATTCAACATATATTTCAAAATAATTTTTTATAATTCTATTCTTTAAAAATTATTATAAATTAAAATAATCACTGTGCATGGCACGGTTTTAAGGGTTTGTTTAAAGGGAGAAACTAAACACACCCAAACTTTAGCTAGACCCACCCTATTTGCTAAACACACCCTATTTTTCCCATTTCTCTTCACTTTTTTGCTACCCACACTCTAAATATGAAAATTGTAATCCCATTTTACCCCTCACCCACGATACACCCAAAATCTCACATCTCTTTATTTTTCCCAAACCATCATTCCTTCAAATCCTCCTCAAATCCTTGAGTATTTGAAGTTAATAAGGTACGTATGGCTTCTATGTTCAATTATAGATGTTAAATGTTCATTATTTTTCATTTAAACGAACTCTTATGAGCATTTTTGTAGATTTTATTGAAGTGTAACTCGCGGCAATGAACATGCTGCGAGTGTTCCAATGCGTGACACTGCCTAGTCGCAGCACCCGAGTGCTGCGACAATGTGAGCAGTGCTGCGAGTCATGCTGTAGGGTAAAACAAATTAAAAATAGGTTAAAAAAATTAAAAATAAATTTAGGTTAAAAATTATATTTAGGTTAAAAATAACAATTTAGGTTAAAAAATTAAAAATAAATTTAGATTAAAAAATAACTATTTTAATTTAGGTTAAATTACATTTTAAATAAAGTTAATTGAAAGAGATGTGAATTCGTTTAGGATTATTTACCTTTTACATATAAAATGCATTATTGAATTGAATTGGCATGTGAATTGGTTTTTTATATATGAAATAGTTTTCTTGTGTGTTTATACAGATGCCACCACATACATGAGGAGCGGGGTCATCTAGACGTGAGAGGAGAAGATGCATTGCTGAAGCTCCAATGGATACGAGATGGTTACCCACTGCATCTGAGAGGAAGAGACGAGCTTTAGAGGCAATAGCTACTGAGCAGAGCATGTAGCTGAGTACATCTATCGAGGCACCAACTGCGGTAGAGAAGCAGCAGCTGAGTACATCTACCGAGGCTCCAATTGCGGCGGAAGGGCAACAGTCGAGTACATCTACCAAGGCACTAGCTGCGATGGAGAGGCGGCAGCCAAGTACATCTGGTAAGGCACCAGCTGCTGAGCAAGCCAGTACATCTACTCAGGCAGCCACATATATTGGATCGTATCCTGGTGGTCCAATTGATACATCTCTGTTACTTAGTTATGGATTACACGTTGTTGCAGCTATTTGGGAGCAAAAGGTATAAATGAACTCTGTTAGATATTTATTGTAATGTAAATTAGACTTAATGATATTCTAATTATTTATTTGGTCTTGTTATAGGAGCGAAGGGAGTTAAAAGTTATTAATCACGGCCCTAAAGTTAGTACATGGTCGTTAGATCAGAGTCGGTCACGCATTCTTTCCAAGATTGCACAGTCAGGGTTGGTTCCATTGTTGCGGTGTAGTTATCTCGCGTGTAACAAGACTATTATTACCGCATTTACCGAGATGTGGCATCTAGAGATGAACACATGTCACATGCCTTTTGGAGTGATGACCATCACTCTAGATGATGTGTCTTTGTTGCTTGGCATCCCCGTGGTCGGGAGGATTATATCTTTCGATACTGTCTCCATTGACGAGGCAAATAGAATGTTAGTACGGTTGCTTAGAGTGGCTGAAGAAAAGGTAAAGGAAAAGACGACCACCATCAGAGGACCATGAGTTAGGATGCAATGGTTGAAAGATAAGTTTTGCATGGTTATCGACTCTGATAGCGAGGAGCAAATCGAGTACACGACTCGCGCATTCTTATTATTTCTACTTGGTTACGCTCTATTTGCTGATAAGAGCGCAACGCGAGTACCAGTCGCGTACTTATCCTTTCTGGAGGATCTTACTACCCTCGGTGGGATTGCATGAGGTGCAACTTGCCTTGCACATATGTATAGACAACTGGGCAAAGCCAGCAAAGCGGAGCCATTCGATAGTTGGTTATATGACATTGCTTCAGGTATTTAATATTTATTTAATAAGAATATTTTGATTTCTTTGATATTTATTAGCTTATGATTTGATTTTGAATATTTGTTTTGTTTTATGTAAGCGTGGATTTATGAGCACTTTCCATCGCTAAATCCAATACGAGACATGTCATACAGAGAGAGGCAGTCGTGTGCTCGACGATGGAAGCCACTTAGCTGCAGTATCTCTCTACAGATACTGAGGAAGCGACTTGATGATCTTCAGTATCATCAGGTTTGTTGGGATCCATATGCAGATAATAGAGAGAGACATCCATTGCCAGAGATCTCATTCTTTTGCGGATGCATTAAGTTTAATGATATTGTGGAGCCTACCATCCGGATATAGTTCTTCGGCAGTGGGGCTATGTGCAGATCGTTCCATGTCCACCTCTCACCCTATCTCATGCGAGACGAGGATCGAAGCCAGCTAATTATCATGCGCAGTATAGCTTTCAGCCTATGTACTGGGATAGCTGGGACTATCATGTGATTAATGAGGAGAGGAGAGGTGCGCGAGGCAGGACCCCTGGAGAGTCCACAACAGATTACATGATTTGGTACATGACCATTTCTTATCGTTATATCTAGAATCCTGCACACAGATCGACAGAGCAGCACAGTGTGATTGAATGGGAGGTTAGTTATTCATTTCTTATTTAATGTTAATAATGTCTTTTTATCTCAAAATTGATATATATTTTCATGATTTTATAGTGCATCGAGGGACACACATACGACAGACTTCACACAGTGGAGGTAGGTGGAGATGATCAAGACTTGGATGTTTAGTGGCAGGCTGTGCACGATGTTTATGCCATGGTAGCGAGATTGCCCAGGCGTACTACCTCACGACCAGTAGCAGCATCTTTATCACGACCTCCACATCCCCCTCCATCCTCAGCTGCTCCACCTTCTTCCTCAAGTACTCCACCAAGTTTGCCATCAGCATCAGCACCAGCAACTTCACCACCACAACCACCACCACCACCACCACCAGCAGCTTCTTCAGCACCAGCTGCACCACCTGCATCTTCCCTACCACCTCCTCCTACATCTCCTTCCGTATATGTTAGACAAAAGAGGAGGAGATAGTAGATTTTGTATTTTATAGTTGACTTATACTTTTGAAAGAAATTGTGGAAATATTTATGTATATATTTAGATTACTTTTGTCTCATTACTTCATCTATCATATTTTATTTATCAAACCATTTGAGGCAATCATTTTTTTGAACTTAAAATAATAATAATAAACAATGCAATTGTATTGCCATAAAATGAATAAAATAGACTTAATCCAATAAAACATGATTATGTTTGAGTTACATAATATAATAAACAATGCTTACAACAGTGTATTATATTTAGTTATTTAATACATCATAGTTCATCTAGATTGATTGTCTCTTAGGTTGCAACATCTGTGTTTGATGAGAATAATAATTTGAAATCCTCGATCCGAGAGACATATGGAAGCTCCCACTCTCAAGCGCATTCATATCGATACCTACGCCAGTTGCATGCAATCGGAGGTATCGATGCTCTTGGATCCAATAATACCTGCAACAATGCATTATATTTAATTAAATCCAAGTGAAAACAATAAACAATAATAAACTTTCACCAGGATCTATATCTAAACAAAATGACAGTTGCTCACAAATCCAATAGCTATTAACCTTTGTTGCAGTGGGGGAGGTGCAATAGATCTGAGCGGAAGATATGTCATGCACTGTCTTGAAGATATATGGACAACCACAACGTCATATTGTGAGGATATCAAATGACCTATGTCTGGTAAGGTCATCCAATTATCCTTATACGCCACCGTGTTGAAACACACCAACGATTGCATCAATTCATCAACACACTCCTGAGATCCATAGAGACGTACATATTCATCTATGTGTCTACTTAACTCATCCATCAAATCTCATCACACTTGTGGCCATGCATCTGCAGTCCTACCCAACAACCCTACTATAGCTCTAAATCCATAATGTCCATCAGACTTAACATCAACAACATCGTGAATGAATGGACATATCTCGACTGGAAAAGAATCCATATATCGAATCTTGGCACCTTTACAATACATGGGTAATTTCTTCCTCTTCTTCACCAATTTCACTAAACTTGTTGTTGTGGGTGAAATGGTATCGTCATGACCAGACTCGACAATCTCAAAATAAGAAGGTTCCCGTCAAGCTGATGTGTCTATCTTTAATGCTCAAGTACGACCCTTTGTCTTAGCCTTTTCAACTGGAGGAACAAGGAATGTTGTTGCCGAATCACCTAGTTCTCTCAACTTTTTTTTCAAGGCTAGTTTTCCTAAAATATCACATGCATCGAACTATTTCACAATTATCTCCCACTTAGCATCCAATGTCAACTGTTGCACATCATCATTTGTAGACTTCGTCAAATCTAATTTCGACCAATGTGGATGCATGGCAGATAAGGGGACTAGTCATCCAAACCGTATATACTCAGCAATTTCATGTGCACATGGCAACCCATGTGTCATTTTCATTACACAACCACAAGAGTGAATATCAATATCTCCATTCTTTACTCTCTTAGCCTCCATCAATATCATATGCTAAGCCGACTTCGACACCAACCCTCGTAACTCCTTGAATAAAGATGGCCTGAAGTTGTGTTCAACAACAGTAAGGCTTGCCTCAAATAAAGCCTTTATGTCCGTATGTTACAGCTCAATCAATGAGTTGATCACATTCCAAGATGTTTCAAAATCACCTTAAGACAATCCAAGACATCGTTTCAACTTTGCATGTGCACTCTCCGCTCTACAATAGAAATTAAGACATATATTACTTATCAATTAAAAAATTATTGAAAATGAACGTAAACTTAAAAGATGACAATAAACGTACCTATTAATTGTCACATTGTCGAAATGCATTAATTTATCTGTCCAAACTGCCACAAATTGCATTCACATACTGTAGCACTTTTGGATAACTATAGTAATCCAAGTGCATTGAGCTTAAATACCTATCATACTCCTCCTCCGTCATTGAGAACATAAGAATACTCCATGATGCCATGAATGCATCCCACCTCTCCTTATGCTCAAAAAACTTTTTACAGTTCGCAAGCACATTCTTCGATATGTGCCATCTACATAACAGATTGGTTGTGGATGGAAATACTGCTTGAACTACATTCATCAATGCTAATTCTCAATCTGTGACAATAACAGATGGTGATGCAACACCTGTCATTAAACTTTTTAACTTTTGCAACGCCCACGTGTAGTTCTCTTGACACTCGACCTCCATATACACAAATGCAACCAAAAAAGTCAAATTCGTTAATGTGACACCAACGATCTCGAGGAGTGGCATCCGATATCTATTCGTTTTATATGTGCAATCCATAATCAACACATGTGGGAAAGCATGCAACAAATCTACCGAAGTAGGATGAGCCTAAAATAAGTCTTTCACAACATTGGTTGACTCATCACTCCGATGCCACTCAATGTATCTACACTCATTCAACTTTTTCATCAATTGTTGCACTTGTGACCTACCAGCTTTCTCAAATAATTTGTAAGCTTGTCGTGCATTGTAAATGGTCTTCATAGTACTCACATTCTTCTCATTCTTGTTTTTCAACGTCATCAGAATATTTCGTGGTTTGACCATGTTCTTGATCATATCATCCACAACCTTCTTCTCCTCAAATGACAATCTTGTTGCAAATGGATGACCCTCAAAATGTCTCGTAGTTGCATGATTATGCATCCCATTTACTACTTGAACTTACCACTCATCATCCTTTTCTAATTTCACACCCAGTAACTCGAATGGACAGTCATATTTCTTTGTTCCAACACCCTTACGAGTTGGTTTATCAGTGCATTGAACTTTCTTCTTTTTCGACTCTCTAAATCTTCCACTTTGTTCACAACAGAGTCGTAATCTAGGTTTGTTAGCTTTAAATTGACAAGTATTTTGAAATGACAAAAACTTAAGTGATGAAAAATGTCTCACATTATATTGTAAATTTGCTTAAAATGGACACAATGTTAGAAAATCATTTGACAAAGTTTTGGACTAAAATTTTCAATTGAGAAAGTCAAGAAAATTGAAAGAATATTTTGAATTAAAGTCAAATCGCAAAGACACATCATTTTATCCCAAAACAGCAAACAAAAATGTGCAAGAAGGCTTGAAGGATCGATCCCCAGACGGCAGAGAAGGTCCCAAGGCCAGAAAACAGGCAAGGGATCGATCCCCACAGTGAAGGCATTGATCCCCAACTGGCAGAGTGGGTTGGAAGGCTTTCTGGAACTTAGGGATCAATCCCTTATGGCTAAGGATCGATCCTTTATCATGGAAACAGTGCCCAACGGCTAATTTTTGAGGGTTTCAACAAGAAGAATTGCATTAAATGCTTTAACAACCGTCCCAAGCAGTTGGTGGACTATAAATAGAGGCATTTATGAAGATTAAGGCAAGAACAAGCACTCGACAACTTCTTTAAGCTTTAAGAAAGAATTCAAAGCTGAAAAATTATCCTTTGTATTTGATTTGTGATATCCTACTTTTATACACCACCCACTCACATTAATTTCTACTATTCAAAGGGGTGTGCTAGTCTTGTAAGGTTATCTTGTAAGAGTGAGGGTAGCTTTGCAAGGGGATAGGTTGAGAAGGTTATTCCTAAGCCTTCAAAAGGAAGTGTAAGAGGTCTCACCACACCTTGAAGTGGTTTGTATGCATTCACAAAGAAGAGTGGAATCAATCCCTTGACAAGAGGATCAAAGAGAGAGGACGTAGGCAAGAGATTGGCCGAACCTTTATAAATTCTATATTTGCTTCTCTTCCCTTATCTTTATTTACTGCATTTACTTCATCATTGCATAATTTGTTTTATTTGTTAATTGAGCTCTTAAAAACTCAAAATTGGTAGTAAAACCGATTCACCCTCCCTCTCAGTAGAGCCAACAATTGGTATCAGAGCTTGGGCTCGATAATTGATTTGGAGTAATTTCCATCGAGTATAAATGATCTAGATGGCTTAAAATAGTGTAGATACACCTTTAGTAGGAGAGGGACACTCTACAGTTAGGCCACCACTCTTCAATGGTGAAAATTATGTGTATTGGAAGACTAGGATGATGTTATTCATTCAAGCTAATGACTATGAAGTGTGGAGAATTATTGTTAAAAGTCCCCTAGTTCCCACTAAGAAAGTTGATGGGGAGGAAGTGCCAAAGAAAGAGGATGAATGGGACACTGATGATTTTAGAATGGCACAATTAAATGCTAAGGCAATGCACACACTCTTCTGTGCACTAGGACCTAATGAGTATAATAGAGTCTCACAATGTGAAAACGTAAAACAAATTTGGGATAAGCTGGCAATTACTCGTGAGGGAACCACACAAGTCAAAGAAACTAAAGTAGGCATGCTTGCTCAAGATTGTGAGCTATTTAAAATGAAGAGTGGTGAAATCATTAGTGACATGTTTACTAGATTTACTGACATCATCAATGGCCTTAAATCCTTAGGAAAAACATACTCCAATGTTGAAATGGTGAAGAAGATTCTAAATAGCTTACCTAAATCATGGGAAGCTAAAGTTCCAGCTATTGAAGAATCTAAGGATCCCCATACTCTTTCTCTAGATAAACTCATGGGATCTCTACTCACTTATGAGATGAAACTCAAAAGAAATAAAGAACCTCCTAAGAAAGTTGGAGTTGCATTAAAATCCACCACAAATGAGGAATCTAAAGATGATCATGATGAAATTGGTGATGATGAGGATTTTTAGATGGCCATGTTTGCAAAGAGGTTCAACAAATTCATGAGGATGAGAGCTAGTGGAAACTCTAGGAAACCCCCTAGGAGAGACTCTAATAAAGGAGAAACAAGTAGGAAAAAAAAGGATCCAATCATTTGATATGAATGTAAAAAATAAGTCATTGTAGACACCCCATTTTATCCGGGGTCTTTTAATATTAATTAGACGATGAATCTAATTTTTGTATTACTACCTTGTTTATTATTAAAATAAAAAAATAAAAAAAAAGCAAAAAAAAGAAAATAGAAAAAAATTAATAAAATAATAACAAAAAAATAATAAAGTGATCAAAGAAGGAAAACTTGAAAAAAAATAAAAATAAAAATAAAATAAAAACAACACAAGGAAATAAAAAGGAAAAACCCTAGAAAACTTTGAAAAAACAAAAGGAAGGAAAGATTATAAAGAGGCCGGCTAGGTTTAGAGGAAGGGGGGAACTAGGGTTTTGAGAAAAAAATATAAAGGGGGCGGCTAGGTTTAGAGGTGGAGGGACCTTAAAAAAAAAAAACCTTTCTACTGAGGGGCCGCCTCCACCATCGTCATCTTCCAACCTAGCTTGTGGCACTATTATCATTTTCCTCCCCTACCATCCCTGTCATTGCCATCTTCAACTCAACTTCCTGCACAGCCACTACTCATCATTATTTCACCTCCATTGCTACCAAACCAAACACCTTGAACAACCTTTCTTCGCCAACTTCACTACACTGCACATTCACCAGCTTCGCCTGCATCACCACAACGTACCAGCCCCTCTCGGTTCTGTGTGGCTTCTGCAAAAAAGTCCTGTGCTGCACTGTCCCTCTCCCTTGATGCATCTCCTTTAAATCACGCCCACTGCTGCACCACGTCCTCCTGGCTTGCGTGCTGCCTTTGTTTTGTTGCACCATTCTATAAGCTTTTAATGTGAATAACAGGAGAGAAAGGACAGCTTGAAGAATAAAGGGATTTTTATTAAAAGAAAAGACGGTGCAGTGGTGAAGGTTTTCAAAAGCCCACGGATTGCTGCTGCACTTGTTGTTTACACAGCATCGAACATCACCAGCCACCAGCCCGCCTGTCTTGCAGTGCTACTGCAAGGTTCTTTGTTCTTTCGTAGCTGCTGCCTTCGTCTTTGCTTCCTACCCGAGATTGTTCATTGCAGTAGCATTTTGCTTAGAAAAGATAAAGCCACGTGAAAGTGAAAGATGATGAAGATTGGACTTTAATTCCGTTTGGATGAAGGCAGAAGTTCACGTTGCAGAGGAAAGGAAACGTAAAGCTTCTAAGGTGGAGGTAAAAAATACACTAACACTTCCTTTAAGATATTTAAGAATTTATTTTTTAATTAGCTTATTTAGGTTTAGGAAAATTGTCTAATTCATTTAATCTGTTCATTTTAACATACTTTCTGTTGATAATTTTATTTTTAGAATTAGATTCATTAATAGAAATTAAAGCAGGTCTTAAGATTATGTATGACAAAAATAACATGCTTTGTAAGTTAAAATTATAATGTAAATTATTTGAAAGAAAATTAAGAATAAATAAAAATAAATAATAAAAATACAAATATTCCGACGACGGAACTCCGAGGGGATTGCAATCGAGTAATATTCTCGAAAATCTTGAGGTGAGGAGGTCCTTTTTAAGTCTTACCAGCTTGATGGAAGATTTAAAAAGTCATTTCCGATATTTAAAACTCAAAATTATTTAAAAAAATTGAAATAAGAATTAATTAAGATTAGTTACAATTAAAAGAATTAATAATCAAATTAGAAATTAAGAGTCATAAAAATTAATATATTTAGAAATAAAATATTTTAAAATAATAATAAATACGAATATAAATATTCCGACGATGGATTTCTAAAGGGACTACGCTCGAGTGGTACTTTTAGATTTCTTGAGGTGAGGATGTTTCTTTTAGGTCTTACTAGCTTGATGGAAGATCTAAGGAGATATTTCCAATATTTAATAAATCAATTTAATTATAAAAATAAAAATTAAATAACGTTAAAAATAGTAAATTAAAATTAAGTTCATTATAATAAATAATAAAAAGCAAATAAATTAATTAGAATTAAAATTAAAAATAAATAGAAATTAAATTAAATATTTTAATAAATGTGGATTATTCCGAGGATGGAATTTAAAGGGAATTGCGCTTGAGTAGTTTCTTTAAAAATTCCTAAGGTGAGAAAGTTTCTTTAAGGTCTTACTAGCTTGATGGAAGGTCTTTAAGAAAATCTTCAATATCAAATAATTCATGTTTATTTAAAGATATAAAAATATATGAAATACTAATTTATATAAGAAAATAATAACAATAGAATGAAATAAGATAAGATAATAAATAGAAATTGGATAGGAGTCAGAATAGGATTTGCATAAAATATTTAAATAATCCGACGACGGAGCCTCTTCAAGAAAGGCGATTGGTCCTACTTGAATACTCTTGAGTTGAGAAAAACTTTTAAGTTATCCAACCAGCTTGATGGAGGATACTTAAAAGATTTTTCAATATTTAATTATATCGAAATTAAAGTAAAAAGGCAAAATTGGGATAACCTTAGATTATTTGGTACCATTTTAGGATGGGCGTTGTGAGGGTGCTAATCCTTCCTCACACGTAACCGTACTCCCGAACTTAGAACTTTCAACGTAGACCAAGCCTTATCCTTAGTTTGAATAGGTGACCAACCACACCTAGGTTAGAATGGTTGGTGGCGACTCCATAGTTTTGTGTCTAGCTATTAGGTTTCCCGAAACTTAATACGTTATGACAGTTTGGCGACTCCGCTGGGGACTTTAGAGAGTCAGGCCATTAGGAAGTTTAAGGTTATCAAAATCTTGCCTAAAAACTTTAAATTTCATAAGACATTTAAATACACACACTCCACTTACATGTGCATGCATTAGCCCTTGACCCGGGCATACCTTTTTAAGAGGAAGTAAAGTAGCTTTGCCTTCGTGAGGTGGTAACCTCCACATAGGCTAGTGAAATACTCCCACTCAGGTTGAACCCTTTCCGTTTGAAGCCTATAATGGGTGAGGATTGGGGTGCCTTACTAGTCCATGTGGACGATAGTGGGGAACAGTTTGGGAACCTTTAGTAATCCATCTATCCAAGCCAAGCATATAGTGAACTTATGATGCCCACTCGGAAGCTAGAGCTTTAGAATTGAAGCCTATATTAGGACACAAAGAATAACTATCATCTCATACAAGAAAAATATGAAAAATAAATAAATACAAAAATAATAAACCAAAGAGGAAAAAAAAACATAGAAAAAAAACATAATGCATATTCTCATTCCTTGCATTTTTCCTTTTTCTGTCTCATAACAAATTGAATAGGTTAAGATCCATTTGCATCCATAGAGAAATTATCGCAAGAGGAACCAGCCCACATAGTGAAAGAACGATCCAAAAAGGCCCAACGTGAGAATGGTGATTGCCTACCTGTTGGTTTTGCTTTGCCAGAAAGAATTCATTTGGACCTAAGACAAAATGACTACATTGAGTTGCTAGGAATTTGGAAGGCATGGGGTGAAGAAAAGAAGACAGAATTTCAAAAAAATTATGGGGACTTGATGCTACTATTGTCAGTGGAAGTGGACTTGGATTTGATAAAGGCCATGGTACAATTTTGGGACCCGTCCTACAGATGCTTTGTCTTCAATGAGGTCGATTTGATGCCAATCATAGAGGAGTATTCACTCTTGCTCCGTCGTGAGTTAGAAAATCCCACCAAAATCTATTGGAAGAAAAGGAAATCGGGATATCGTAAGAAATTGTCCTCCATGACTGGCCATAGTATTCAAGAAATTGATCATTACACAAGGCAGAAAGGAGAGACCACTTATGTACCATGGAGTTTTCTACGAAGTTGTCTTCAGAAGCAGCTAACGGAAGAACAACATATGAGCATAATGGCATTAGCTGTGTATGATATGGCTGTGTTCCCTAAATTCTTAGGACACATTGAGATTACAATGGTGGATTTTGTTGAGCAGCTTGATCATGAGGTGAACGTGGCCCCAATTATCTTGTCTGAGAATTTTAGGTCTTTAAATTTTTGTCGTCGCAAGGGAGAAGGACGTTTCATTGGATGTACCCCATTGTTATGAAAAGTCACCTTGGAGGTAACGAAGAAAAGTTTCGAGAAGCTTATCTCAGTACAGTCTCGATAAAAGAATTCTGTGAGAAAACTTGGCCTGCACCGAAGGCAATTGGGCATTCAACAGAAAAGCGTAGGCAATTGAAGGAAAATGTTGAAGAACTCGTCAGTAGTGGTGCCTTAACTCAAGAGCTTATTGAACAATGGAAGTTTGCTCCTCTATAGGCCAAGTTTCCTATATGTAATTTGTGGATGTGAGATGTTCTCAGGATTCTTGAAATTTTCATCAAGTTGTTTTGAAAGCTTTCCATATTTTTCTTTCCAAATAGATGAAATAAAATAATTTTGAAAACATTTGTGATTTTTATTGAGAATGAATAGACCTAGCCATTACATTTCTAGAATACTTTCCGATTCAATGAAAACTTGGAATCCATAAAGAAACACAAGCTAGAATTCCATTCATTTTTGCTTACCATGTTAAACTTTTGGAGTCAATGATCTTCGTTAAGGCAATGAGCAATGAAATGATTGATGAATTTGCAAAACTTTTTGAATTGTTTTGAAGAACCAATTCATGAAGCATTCTCTTAAGGACTTCATATTTGGAAATTTGATAGATGTTAAGGCTAAGCTAAGAATCCCAAACACATCAACCCAAAATTCTTTCTCATAACATAGACTTTCTAACCCAATCATCCTTCGCTACACCTCGAGGCAAAGTGATTGAAAAAGCCAAGCTTTTGATAACCTCAACATCTTTTAATGGCCATTCTTAATTTGATTGATATCCTTTTCCTATTTTAAACCATGATAATTAAAATCATTGCATAAGGCCTTCATAAAGTTGAGTTGATACATTCTGGGCATGAGTTGTGAAAAAAAAAGTGAAGAAAAAGGAAGTAAAAAAAAACAACAAAAGAAAGAAAAGAAAAGAAGAAAAAATTGATTGTGAAACCATGCATGAGGGATATTCAAATGATTTCAAAAGCCAAATTTTCATCTTGAGGATTGGTTTTCAATAGAAGTGTTAATATTTGATATGACAAATGGCCATCTTTCATATTCCTATTACTGAAATGAAATCATCCCTTTGTTACCCCTTTTGAGCTTATTGATTTCTTTCTAAATGAACCTTGACTAAGGATCACCCTCCACATTGGAGAGGCAAATACATCAGAGGAGTTTTAGAAGCATTGGTGTTTGGTCTTATGTCAAATGCAAGAAAATGATGCCCTATGTTAAGGGGCAAATGTGAGAAGAAGGATATGTAAAGATGGAAATCAATATGAAAAAGCAAGAAGTTGAAAAAAAAAATGAAAAACGTAGATGTGAAAAAAAAAGAGAAGAAAAAAGAAATGAATGAGAATAAATTGTTGGAAAAAAAGAAAAATGCTTCGATGAGTGGGAAGAACAGATGTTCACAATCGAAGAAATGATCCTTGGTTCGATAAACCTTGAAAACACTTGTTTTGGGCCTATTTATCCATTCTTCGAAAACCCTAAACCTTGGCCTACGTTACGTGCTTAAAAGTCCATTTTGATCAAATAAGGATGCTTGTATTGAAAAGCTTTTCTTTGAGAAATAATCATCATTATTTAGTGAAATTTGAATCCTCAAATGCATGGTAGAATAGTCAATTAAAAGAAAAAAAAGAAGAAAAAAAAGAGAATGAAGCTCTAGGGTGAAAACCCATGAAAGGGCAGTCTAGAGCAAATTTGAAACAACTCAATGCCATTGTTTGTGACTATGTTAAGGCAATAACAAGGAAAAAGAAAAACCAGAGGAGTGATGCTTTCAGTCAAGACCTTTTGAGACATTCAAAGACCATTACCTTGAGAATTTGATTTGAGATTTGAATCCTTGCCCAGAAATTTGAGCCATCACAGCTAGTCTTGACATTTGTTAAAGTCCACATATCAAAAAATTAAGAGAATGCTAAAATGGATTGTGTTCTGTGAAAGTTACTTTTACAAAAGGAATAATGATTTTCAAGGAATTTGTTTCATTTGTGAGCCAAGATGAAGAGACATTGATCAATAAAACCTTTCTTGATAACCAAACATCCTTGATGCACCAAATCAGCACGTTTATTCAGGTAAACCAAGTTGTGACTCATTCTATTTGTTCTCAATAGTAATCACCAATTTTTAAGAGATAAATGTCAAATGTTTTTACCTTGGAAAGTTATTATGTGGGGCAATATTCTGTTTTCAAAAGGAAACTTGAAGAAGTGAAAATGAGAGTTTTGTGATTTTATAGGGGCAAGTTCTTGTCTTAAAGAAATCAAGTGTGGTGATGATGTTTTTAAGACTATTCTTGGGGCAATCTTTGGTTGATTTGAGAGCATGAATTTTCTTGAAGATATGAGAAGTGGTGAAGTGTTCTTGTGAGTAGTTTGAGACGATTTTGTTGTTGTGATTTGGATTGATGAATTTTATGTTGATAAGAATCACGGGACAAGAAGAAAACTAAATGAATGATGATGATAGGGCAATGGGAAGACTGAATGAGTGATGATTGCTAAAAGAAAGAAGAATTGTGGGGCAACAAGAAGACTGAATGAACGACGATGATAGGACAAGTGATTTTATGATTGCTAAATTTGAAGAAAAACGAATGATGAGGCAGTGAAAAATTGAATGATGAGGCAAACAGAAGATTGAAGGATGATAAATTTTTGAAGAAAAGACTAAGGTAGACTGATGATGCGACTTGGTAACACATTGTTTATCATTTACATAGCATTCATGACATGCATGGCTTTGCATTCCATTACATGCATTTTGACACAAAAAAAAGGGGGTTTGTTTGTTAAGACAATAGGATAAAAAAAATAAAAAATAATAAAAAATAAAAAAAAAGAAAAAAAGGTTTTGAAAGACTAGATGACTAAAATTTTGAGAAATAAAAAAAAAGAAAAAAAATCAGAGAATGTGAGAAGGATTAGGAATAAGATGTGACAAAAAAAAAGGTATGAAGTTTTGAAATAAAAATGTTAAAATTTTGAAAAAAAAAAGAGGAAATTAAAAAGGTATGGATATGATGGGACAATAAAAAAGAGATTGAAAAATGTGATAAGATGAAAAAAATGTGATATTTAGATAGAAAATAACAAAAAGAAGAAACTGGAATGATGAGATGATCTAGAAGATAGAATTGAATGATGAGATGAGATTAAAGCCTCCAGGGCCAATCTATAAGACCTCCGGGCATGATTCACTAAAACCTCCGGGTACAATCTATAAGACCTCCGGGTACAATCTATAAGACCTCCACGCATGATTCATTAGAACCTCCGGGTACAATCTATAAGACCTCCGGGCATGATTCATTAGAACCTCCGGGTACAATCTATAAGACCTCCGGGCATGATTCATTAGAACCTCCGGGTACAATCTATAAGACCTCCGGGCATGATTCATTAGAACCCCCGGGTACAATCTATAAGACCTCCGGGCATGATTCATTAAAACCTCTGGGTACAATCTATAAGACCTCCGGGTATGATTCATTAGGGGGTACATTCTATAAAACCTCCGGGCATGATTCATTAAAACCTCCGGGTACAATCTATAAGACCTCCGGGCATGATTCATTAAAACCTCCGGGTACAATCTATAAGACCTCCGGGCATGATTCATTAGAACCTCCTGCTACCATCGGTAAGACCTCCGGGCATAATTGGGCATTTTTTTTAAGATGAGAAATTTTTTAAAGTTTCAGGGCCTTCCTAGTCGAAGGAGCATTTTAGACGAGAAAATTTTAAAGTTTCAGGGTCTTCCTAGTCGAAGGAGCATTTTGAGATGAGAAAATTTAAAGTTTCAGGGCCTTCATAGTCGAAGGAGCGTTTTAGAGATGAGAAATTTTAAAGTTTCAGGGCCTTCCTAGTCGAAGAAGCATTTTGAAAATGAGAAAATTTAAAGTTGCAGGGCCTTCCTAGTCGAAGGAGCATTTTAAGAGATGAGAAAATTTAAAGTTTCAGGGCCTTCCTAGTCGAAGGAGCATTTTAGAAGTGAGGGAATTTAAAGTTTCAGGGCCTTCCTAGTCGAATGAGCATTTTAGAGGTGAGAGAATTTAAAGTTTCAGGGCCTTCCTAGTCGAAGGAGCATTTTAGAGGTAAGAAAATTTAAAGTTTCAGGGCCTTCCTGGTTGAAGGAGCATTTTCATGATGAAAACCAATTTCTTTTAGAATAAGTAAATATCCACAAGAAAAAAGCGGAAAGAAAACAAAAAAAATTGAAAAAAGGAAAAATAATAAAATGGATGCGGACAAAATGGATGTCTATGTCTTTGCACAATTACTATTTCATAGCAAATGTACAAAGAGGGGCAACTGTAGACATCTCATTTTATCCAGGGTCTTTTAATATTAATTAGACGATGACTCTAATTTTTGTATTACTACCTTGTTTATTATTAAAATAAAAAAATAAAAAAAGCAAAAAATAGAAAATAGAAAAAAAAAATAAAATAATAACTAAAAAATATAATAAAGTGATCAAAGAAGGAAAACTTGAAAAAAAATAAAAATAAAAATAAAATAAAAACAACACAAGGAAATAAAAAGGAAAAACCCTAGAAAACTTTGAAAAAAAAAAAAAAGGAAGGAAAGATTATAAAGAGGCCAGCTAGGTTTAGAGGAAGGGGGGAACTAGGGTTTTGAGAAAAAAATATAAAGGGGGGCGGCTAGGTTTAGAGGTGGAGGGACCTTAAAAAAAAAAAAACCTTTCTACTGAGGGGCCGCCTCCACCATCGTCATCTTCCAACCTAGCTTGTGGCACTATTATCATTTTCCTCCCCTACCATCCCTGTCATTGCCATCTTCAACTCAACTTCCTGCACAGCCACTACTCATCATTATTTCACCTCCATTGCTACCAAACCAAACACCTTGAACAACCTTTCTTCGCCAACTTCACTACACTGCACATTCACCAGCTTCGCCTGCATCACCATCAACGTACCAGCCCCTCTCGGTTCTGTGTGGCTTCTGCAAAAAAGTCCTGTGCTGCACTGTCCCTCTCCCTTGATGCATCTCCTTTAAATCACGCCCACTGCTGCACCACGTCCTCCTGGCTTGCGTGCTGCCTTTGTTTTGTTGCACCATTCTATAAGCTTTTAATGTGAATAACAGGAGAGAAAGGAAAGCTTGAAGAATAAAGGGATTTTTATTAAAAGAAAAGACGGTGTAGTGGTGAAGGTTTTCAAAAGCCCACAGATTGCTGCTGCACTTGTTGTTTACACAGCATCGAACATCACCAGCCACCAGCCCGCCTGTCTTGCAGTGCTACTGCAAGGTTCTTTGTTCTTTCGTAGCTGCTGCCTTCGTCTTTGCTTCCTACCCGAGATTGTTCATTGCAGTAGCATTTTGCTTAGAAAAGATAAAGCCACGTGAAAGTGAAAGATGATGAAGATTGGACTTTAATTCCGTTTGGATGAAGGCAGAAGTTCACGTTGCAGAGGAAAGGAAACGTAAAGCTTCTAAGGTGGAGGTAAAAAATACACTAACACTTCCTTTAAGATATTTAAGAATTTATTTTTTAATTAGCTTATTTAGGTTTAGGAAAATTGTCTAATTCATTTAATCTGTTCATTTTAACATACTTTCTGTTGATAATTTTATTTTTAGAATTAGATTCATTAATAGAAATTAAAGCAGGTCTTAAGATTATGTATGACAAAAATAACATGCTTTGTAAGTTAAAATTATAATGTAAATTATTTGAAAGAAAATTAAGAATAAATAAAAATAAATAATAAAAATACAAATATTCCGACGACGGAACTCCGAGTGGATTGCAATCGAGTAATATTCTCGGAAATCTTGAGGTGAGGAGGTCCTTTTTAAGTCTTACCAGCTTGATGGAAGATTTAAAAAGTCATTTCCGATATTTAAAACTCAAAATTATAAAAAAAATTGAAATAAGAATTAATTAAGATTAGTTACAATTAAAAGAATTAATAATCAAATTAGAAATTAAGAGTCATAAAAATTAATATATTTAGAAATAAAATATTTTAAAATAATAATAAATACGAATATAAATATTCCGACGATGGATTTCTAAAGGGACTACGCTCGAGTGGTACTTTTAGATTTCTTGAGGTGAGGATGTTTCTTTTAGGTCTTACCAGCTTGATGGAAGATCTAAGGAGATATTTCCAATATTTAATAAATCAATTTAATTATAAAAATAAAAATTAAATAACGTTAAAAATAGTAAATTAAAATTAAGTTCATTATAATAAATAATAAAAAGCAAATAAATTAATTAGAATTAAAATTAAAAATAAATAAAAATTAAATTAAATATTTTAATAAATGTGGATTATTCCGAGGATGGAATTTAAAAGGAATTGCGCTTGAGTAGTTTCTTTAAAAATTCCTAAGGTGAGAAAGTTTCTTTAAGGTCTTACCAGCTTGATGGAAGGTCTTTAAGAAAATCTTCAATATCAAATAATTCATGTTTATTTAAAGATATAAAAATATATGAAATACTAATTTATATAAGAAAATAATAACAAATAGAATGAAATAAGATAAGATAATAAATAGAAATTGGATAGGAGTCAAAATAGGATTTGCATAAAATATTTAAATAATCCGACGACGGAGCCTCTTCAAGAAAGGCGATTGGTCCTACTTGAATACTCTTGAGGTGAGAAAAACTTTTAAGTTATCCAACCAGCTTGATGGAGGATACTTAAAAGATTTTTCAATATTTAATTATATCGAAATTAAAGTAAAAAGGCAAAATTGGGATAACCTTAGATTATTTGGTACCATTTTAGGATGGGCGTTGTGAGGGTGCTAATCCTTCCTCACACGTAACCGTACTCCCAAACTTAGAACTTTCAACGTAGACCAAGCCTTATCCTTAGTTTGAATAGGTGACCAACCACACCTAGGTTAGAATGGTTGGTGGCGACTCCATAGTTTTGTGTCTAGCTATTAGGTTTCCCGAAACTTAATACGTTATGACAGTCATATTAAATTTGATTGTCCTTTTTATAGAAAACAAAGTGAGAAGAAATCAAAGAAGAAGGTAATGATGGCTAAATGGAGTGATAGTGACTGCTCCAATGAAGAAAATGTAGAAAAGGAAGTAGCCAACCTTTGTTTTATGGCCATTGAAGATGAGAAAGTAAGATCCAGTTCATTTGATACTAATGAATATACATTTGATGAGTTACAAGATGCATTTGACAATTTAGCAAATGAGTTTGAATGCATGAATATAAAATATAAGAAAATTATTTCAAAATTGAAAAAGGAGAATGAGATGCCCATGAATGTCAAGTTAGAATGTGAGAAGAAATTAGAAAATGCAAATCTAGAAATAGAAGAGTTAAATAAAAGAACATTAATTTGCAAAATTCATTTTCTAGATTTTATATGGGTCAACAAAAACTTGATCATATGCTAGAGACCCAAAGAGCATTCTTTAATAAAGAAGGAGTAGGTTATAATGCATCAAATAAAGAAACTCATTTCAAAAATTTTCTTGCTAAAGACGAAAAATTTATGGTGTGCACTTCTTGTAATAAACTAGGACACTCCTCACAAGCATGCACATCTAGAAAGACCATCATTAGAGGAAAAATTGCTATGAAGATTTGGGTGCCCAAGCATGTTTTAAATTCAAATGATGAGTCATTAAGAATGAAATGGATCCCTAAAGGATCAAGAATTATTAGTACTAACTCTCAAAGACCCAAAAAAATTTGGGTACCTAAGATAAAAGTTTGATGTATTTGTGTGCAGGAGTAAGAGCATTGCTACAAGGCTAAGTCTAAGGAGCATTGGTACATTGATAGTTGATGCTCAAGACACATGACCGGTGACGAGCCAATTCAAGATCTTAAAGCCTAAGAGTGGTGGAAAGGTCACATTTGGAGACAACTCCAAAGGACAAATTAAAAGAATTGGCTCCATTGGTAACTTTTCATCAACTATTGAAAATGTCTTGTATGTTAGAGGATTAAAACATAACTTGCTTAGTATTAGTCAATTGTGTGATAAAAGTTTTAAAGTTATGTTTGATGCTCTGTGTTGTAATGTTGTTAATGCTAAAACTAATCAAATCCTTTTCATAGGACATGGATAAGGAAATATTTACATTATTCACTTAGATGAGCTAAATAGCAAAAATGTATACTTTATGGCCACAAAAGAAGATGAACCTTGGCTATGGCATAAAACACTAGGTCATGCTAGCATGCATGTCTTATCTAAATTAGCTAAAAGGGACTTAGTCGTGGGATTGCCTAAACTTAAATTTGAAAATGATAAGGTGTGTGAGGCTTGTGTAAGAGAAAAACACAAGAGAGTATCATTTAAATTTAAGAAGTGTGTTACAACCTCTAGATCACTCCAACTCCTCCACTTAGATCTTTTTGGACCAACTAGAACCACTAGTTTAGGAGGAAAACACTATGGTTTTGTCATAGTTGATGACTACACTAGGTTCACTTGAGTGTTCTTTTTAGGTGTGAAAAATGAAGCCTTAGATAAATTTATCACTTTTTCAAAACTTGTTCAAAATGAAAAAGGTTACTTTATTACTAGCATTAGGAGTGATCATGGAAAAGAGTTTGAAAATCTTGGTTTTGATACTTATTGTAATGAAAGTTGAATTAGCCATAATTTTCAGCTCATAGAACTCCTCAACAAAATGGGGTAGTTGAAAGGAAGAATAGAACCTTAGAAGAAATGGCTAGAACCATGCTTTGTGAAAACAATTTGCCGAATATTTTTGGGCTAAAGCAATTAACACTGCATGTTATGTTATAAATAGAGCTATGGTTAGGCCCATTTTAAAGAAAACCCCTTATGAACTTTATAAAGGAAAAAGGCCTAACATAAGCTATTTTCATTCATTTGGTTGCAAATGCTTTGTTTTAAACAATGAAAAAGACAATTTAAGAAAATTTGATGCAAAAAGTGATGAAGGTATTTTTCTCAGTTATTCTTTAAATTCTAAGGCATATAGAGTTTTCAACAAAAGAACACTTGTTGTAGAAGAATCAATTCATGTGATTTTTTATGAGTCAAGCTCCTCTAGTAGAACAAATCTTGATGATGAAGTAGAAATTTTTGATGAACCAATTATTGATCCATCTCAAGATAAAGAGGTTAGAGAACAATTAGAAGATCTTGATATAAATAAGGATGAGGAGTCTTTGGAACAAGAAATAATTGAGAAAGAATCAAGATGCCCTAGAGAACTTAGTTATGTAAAGAATAATGATATTGTTGGAGATCCAAATATTGGTGTCAACATGTAGCCTTTGCATCACAATTTGAACCAAAGAATGTGTATGAAGCTTTAAAAGATGAAAATTGGATTATGGCTATGCAAGAGGAATTAAATCAATTTGAAAGAAGCAAAGTATGGACACTAGTGGAAAGACCTAAGGATCATCCACTTATTGGAACTAAATGGGTACTCAAGAATAAAATGGACGAGAATAGTATAATAGTTAGAAACAAACCTAGATTAGTAGCACAAGGATATAGGCAAAAAAAAAGGAATAGATTATGATGAAACCTATGCTTCGGTAGCTAGACTAAAAGCCATTAGGATGCTACTTGCCTTTGGATGTTACAAAGATTTTAAACTATATCAAATGGATGTTAAAAGTGCTTTCTTAAATGGTTACATAAATGAAGAGGTTTATGTTGAGCAACCTCCCGATTTTGAAAATCCAAAGTTTCCTAATCATGTTTTCAAACTCTCAAAAGCTTTGTATGGGTTAAAACAAGCTCATAGAGCTTGATATGAAAGACTTTCAAAATTCTTGATTGAAAAAGGTTTTGTAAGAGGCAAAGTAGATATAACCTTACTTATCCAATCTAAAGGCAGTGACTTATTAGTGGTTCAAATTTATGTAGATGATATCATTTTTGGATTCACAAATGAGTCATTATGTAAAGATTTCTCTAAATTAATGCCAGGTGAATTTGAAATGAGCATGATGGGAGAGCTAACCTTCTTCCTAGGACTTCAAGTTAAACAATGTAAAGATGGAATTTTTATAAATCAAGCTAAGTACACTAAAGACTTGCTCAAAAAATTTGGAATAGATGAGTTTAAACCTTAATCCACCCTAATAAGCACAAATATCAAGCTTGATAAGGATGAAGAAGGAAAAAGTGCAGACACTAAACTATATAGGTCTATGATTGGTTCATTGTTATATCTCATTGCTAGTAGACTCGATATAATGTTTAGTGTATGCTTGTATGCTAGGTTTTAATCATCTCCTAGAGAATCACACTTACAAGCTCTAAAAAGAATCCTTAGATACCTTAAAGACATTTCTTCCTTAGGACTATGGTATCCTAAAGATTCTACTTTTGCTCTTCATGCTTACTCCGATGCGAATTTTGGTGGTTGCAAAGTTGATAGGAAAAGTACATCCGGGACTTGTCACTTTTTAGGAAATAGACTCATTTCATGGTTCTCCAAGAAACAAAATAGTGTAGCTCAATCCATAACCGAAGCTGAATATATCGCTTCCGGAAGTTGTTGTGCACAAGTACTGTGAATTAAGCAACAAATAAGTGACTATGGAATAGAGATGAATCAAATTCCTATCAAATGTGATAATAGTAGTGCTACCAATCTTACCAAAAATCCCATACAACACTCTAGAACTAAGCACATTGAAATAAGACACCATTATAAGAGATCATATGCAAAAAGGTGATATTGTTCTAGAGTACATAGATACCTTGCACCAATTGGCTGATATCTTCATAAAACCCTTTGATAAAGAGCAATTTTGCACACTTAGAGGTGAACTAGGTCTCAAGAATGCTCTTTGAACTAAATTGATTTCCTTATGATTTTGAATGAATGGTCTAAGTTGGTTGTGATAATTGCAAGTCAGGAATTTAGAGAATATATTGACCACTTGCTATTCATAGACTTAACTTGCCATATTCCTCTTAGTTGTTAAGATGAATTGTTGAAATATGTGTTTGATCATGTTGTAAATTCCATGTTGATTCCTTACCATTCAGCTCTTTTGAGAAAGAATGTTGATCTAGCTAAATCATCATGCCACCAGCTAAAATTCACTTCTCATGTTTAAAACTTCCTCAAAAGCACAATAAAATAGTTTTCAATGATTTTTCCAAATGTTTTTATCTTTTACAAGTCACACAACATGTTTTTAATTTGCTCAAATCTTGTTTTGACTTTAAAATACTCAAAATGCACAATTTTACTTATTTCCAATCATTTTCTTTACATAAAAACTCAGGCAATTGACTAAGGGATCAATTCCTCAAGAAATAGGATGGATTCCCTGGGTTTTCAGGCCTAAATTACTAGGTTTAGCTATGAGGGATCGATCCCTTCCATCATGGGATCGATCCCATGGCACCAGAATGCATAATCTTGCATTTTGCCTGGAAGGGATCGATCCCTTCCAGGAGGGGATCGATCCTCTCGAGCCAGAACTTTAAACTTCGGCTTTACTTCCCCTCATCACTATTCATCTTCCCCTTCATGCAGACACCTTTTCCACCATTTTTTCACACCCAAACTTCCATTCTTCCTCATTTCTTCATCAAATCTTGCCATTTCTTCACCGTTCTTCATCATTTCTTCAACACTTTCACTTCCCATCATCATTCGCTCTCAAAACTTCATCTTTCTTGCATTTTTTACAAACCTATTGTGTCCAACGCCATTAACGCCCAACATATTAACTTCACATGTGTGAGTTAACACAGCCGGTCCCAAGCCCAGGTAAAGGAGGAGAGTGACGGTAGGTTTGGACAATCAGTCTTAAAAAACTAGTCCAATCTCATGAAATGAACCAATATCAAAACATCGTTAGGGCATCCCCTACTCAGCGACGTGCTGCATCGGAGCCCGATGTAGTGAAAAGTGGGCAAGGGTTGCTAGGTCGTCGCCCGGAAGCGACACGCCACATCGACGTCTAGATGTGGTGTTAAATAGGCAAAGATTCCCACACCACAATGGATGGGGGTGGGTAAAGAAGTTAGTCCATAATCATAACCATAAGCTTAGGTTAAGATCTTGGAATATAGGTGTTGACTCTTATAGGCAATACCGAGAGGGGGGGTGAATCGGTTTTTAACTAACTATAAGCTCGTTTTTCGGTTCCTCTAAATTCTCTAGCTTGGATTGATATTTTCTAAGTTCTCTAAGCTACTTAAGCATGCAATATAGATTCAATTCAATAAGCACAATATAATTGCAAGTAAAGAGAGTAGGGAAAGAGAGATTTACACAAGCGATTTATAGAGGTTCGGCTACCTTGCCTACGTCCTCTACCTTGAGACGCTCCCAAGGATTTTCCCAAATTCACTATCTTTGAATTTGTCTTTACAATCCTCTTTTCAAGGCTCAAGAGAAACCTCTCTCTTTTTCTAGGCTCAAGAGAAACCTCTTCTCCCTCTTTTTCTAAGGCTCAAGAGAAACCTCCCTCTTTTTCTAAGGCTAAAGAGAAACCTCCCCTTTTTACAAGGATTGAATTGGATAACAAGTTGTGTAATCAAGGAAGACCTCTAAGTAGGCAAATGATTACAGAAATTGAGCACAATGAAAAGCCTATACAAAGTTTGTGCTAAGCAATACAAGAAATAGATGAGTGATAGAAGATGAAGACTCTTATCTCTTGAATTGATGTTGAGGCTTGAGAAGATGAATAAAATGATGAAAGATGTTGGTTGGTTGTTCCTCTTCCTTCCTTTAGCTTCTAAGCCTCTATTTATAGTCCCTTGGATGGTTTGTGGACGTTGGTTGGAGCCAAAACAGAAACTAGCCGTTGTGTCTCACAGAAAAGAGCCGTTGGGGGCTTTCTGGTGCAAAGGGATCGATCCTGCTACAGTGGGGATCGATCCCTTTTGTCCAGAATCTTAATTCTGGGCTTCAGGGACCTTGGGAAGACTTTCTGCCAAAAGGGGATCGATCCTGCTACAGTGGGGATCGATCCTTTTCTTCCAGAGGGCATTTTTCCTGCACTTTTGGGTTAGAAATGATATGACCTTTGATCCTAATTCAACCCAAACCATTTATAAGTTTTAAGGGAGTTTTTCTTGACTTTCTCAAATGAAAATATTGTCCAAACATTCATCAAGTGATTTTCTAAAATATTCAAGACATTACAAAGTATTAAGACCAATAAGAGTATGTAATTAAATCATGGTCTTAAGTTTGATATGATCACTTGAAAATGAATTGAGAAAATCATGTGTGATGAGCAAATTTACAATGTGAATTAAGACATTAAAGCTTACTTAAGTTTTTGTCATTTCAAAATATATATTGCAATTTAAAGCTAACAATAGGTATGCTTAGTGGTAAGTTAGCTGAGATTGGTAAGGTTATGAGTAGGAGGAGGGTTAACATCTTGTGTCTGCAAGAAACCAAATGGGTTGGGGAAAAGGCTAAAGAGATAGCACCTTGGCAATATAAGCTTTGGTACACAGGGAAAGATAGAGACCAAAATGGAGTAGGTATCATTATAGATAAAGAGTACCATAAGGATGTTGTACTAATTAGGAGGACAAGGGATAGTCTTATTTTGGTTAAGTTAGTCCTAGGAGAAGAGGTGTTGAATGCCATTAGCGTGTATGCACCCCAGATAGGACTTGATGAGGTTAGTAAACGACAATTTTGGGAGGATTTAGATAAGGTAGTACAAGAAATACCTCTAGGAGAAAACCTTTTTATTGGCGGCAATCTTAATGGACATGTAGGTACAAGTAGATAGGATTTTGAAAACGTACATGGGGGTTTTAGTTATGGTGTAAGAAACGAGGGTGGGGATGCTATCTTAGATTTTGCTTTATCTTATGACGTAATCCTAGTAAACACATCATTTAAGAAGAGAGATTCTCATCTTATAACCTTTAGAAGTGGACCAAGAGCAAGTCAGATATATTTCTTTTTAACTAGGAGTAGGGATAGACATAGATGTCTGGATTGTAAGGTTATCCCGGTGAGAGTGTTACCGTACAACATAGACTTCTAGTTCTAGATATGAAGATAGATAGACGACATCGAAGAAACTAACAAAAAGGAATTGAAAGGATTCAATGGTGGAAGCTAAAAGAAGATTGTCATACAACATGTAGAGATAGTTGGATTCAAAAAGAGGATTGGACAACAAAAGAGAACCCAAATGTAATGTGGAATAAGATGAAATGCGAATGTTACGGTGGATATGTGGATATAAAAGAAAAGATAGAATGAGAAATGATGATATTTGTAAGATGGTTGGAGTGGTACCAATCGAAAACAAGATGTGTGAAAATCGTTTACGTTGGTTTGGACACGTAAGACGTAGACCTGTAGATGCTCCAGTTAGGAGCATAGAGGCTATGGATGTTGAGAGAAGGGTTAAGACTAAAGGAAAACTAAAAAAAAACTTAGAAGGAAGTAGTTTGGAAAGATATAGAGGTTTTAGAATTAGATGAGCAAATGGCCTTGGATAGGAATCTATGGAGGAGGAGAATACATATGGACGATCTAACGTGAATTTAGATATTGGTTCATATAGCCTACCCAATCTCTTGGGATAAAGGCTCTGATAATGATGATGATGATGATATCAAATTTTCTTGTTTCATCAATTTTCATCAAATATCTTGCATTTTTCACTCATTTCATCATATTTTACACACCCATTTCCATTTCTTGCACAATCTCTCATTCCATCTCACTTTCCAATTCACTCAAAACCTATTTTTTTGTCCAACTTCTTGCTCTCATAACTCTCATTTCTTTCCACATCTTATCACCATCCCTTCATCAAACTTGTTGTTCGTGTATTAATCTGTTGTATTGTACTGTTGGTTTGGTTCAAATATTCCCATAATGTAACAGTCTGAATATACAGTAAATCTTTTAATTTTACACATATTTGACGGTTGGGCCGTCTGCAATGCCTTAACCATTTAAACAGTTACAGTGATAAACAGTAAAATTTTATTTAACTTACTAGAATCGGAATATGAATATCACATTATTCCTTATCATATATTACATCCCTGTATTCTACTTAAAATTAAAGTAGTACTATACAAAATTTTTGAATATATAAAAGAAAATAAAATACCTCCAAGTTCGTAAAACTGCTGACTAGTAGCCGAAATCACAGCAATAACTATGAATGGTACAATAACCTGTGGAGTGGAAATAAAGGGGTGAGCGACAACGTGCTCAGTAAAGGAGTCGTATGCCAGCTTGATACAATGAAATCTATATGTTAGAAAAATATTTATATTTCCTAACGGTTTGCTAATCACAGTAAAAGGAACAGATACTATAGTCGATCGAAAAATCAAGATGGAATATAAAAGGCATTTTGAAATACTTGTCTTGTCTTGAAAACCCAGAGTGACTATATAAAGAGTAATTTATAAATTGTTATAATAAACAATTTAATGATTATGTTCAATATAAATGGAATAAACCATTTAATTCCATCACTTTAGTAACAGTTCAAAACACGTGACAGTGCAGTAGTAAAACAGTACAATGAGTCGTAGGTATAAAACCATAGAAACAATAAATAGTCACTTCAGTACAATATGTAATGATTATCCAAAAAATCAGTGGATAAACAGTTCAGTAATTATTTCTAATTTTAGAAATAAACAGTGCTTTACAGTACAGTTCAGTAAACAAAAACCAGTAAGGTATAGTTTAGTAAACAGTATTTCTCAGCACAGTAGAGTAGAGTACAGTATTCAGTGAAATCCAGTTCAGTAAACAGTAATCAGTAGGTTGAGACTAGGCATCACCCTAAATCAAATCATGCTATACTCATCCCCTAAGGGACACAGTAACAGTATACAGTTAGATTTATGGCCATAGTCGATTGGGCGTCCGCGGAGTACACTTGCCAAGTGACCCCGGGACTGCTGATGACTTGGCGGGTCAATCAGCCACATGATAGTACAGTAACAATAAGCATGAAGTTGGGGCCTAAAGTCTCAAAATCATTTAATTTCCATATGAAATACCTTTAAGGAATTCAAATAAAAATTATCATTTAATTAAATAAATATTCCAAAAATGTAATAAATTCACTTATAATAATATAGTAAAACAGTCGATAAATATTCATGTTTTTAGTGAGAAATCTCATAAATATTCTTTTTAAATATATGTCATTTCAAAGAATATATTTTTATTCTTACTTTAATAAATATTCATAACATGAATATTTAATTTAACATTTTTCAGTAAATTCCAATTTATGGAAAGTTGATGGAAATAAAGTCTAAACTTCACAATTCATTTAATTTATGCATCTAAAATATTTCATGATATTTTAATATTTTAGGATAATTTTGGTAATTTTCCGGCAGCATAACGGCTGTGAATTCCTAACCTCCTGCACGGAATTTACAATATATAAAACCAACTTTCAATCACAATTCGCATGATTTTCAAAGTAAATCATGCTTCCAATAATTTCATAAGATTAAACTTGATAAACCATGCAATTCATCATATCTTTACAACTCACACAGTTCTTCCTTACCTGTCTAGCGATGCCGACTCGTTCGATAGCACTAACCGTCAACCATAAATCCCGGCTGCAAAATAATTTTACCAAAATTATCATTAATTTCCTTCTTAATTTTAGGTTGTAAACTTTCATGAAATGCAGCTACTAATTATGCAGCCTATGACTAACCAGTATAAATTATACCGGTAGTGAACCTTAACTTTCCCGTTTTAGCTCCTTTTTCAAATCTGATTTCACCAGTCTTCCTCTTTTAATTTCTACAATTATTTTCCATATTCAAACCATAAATTTCAGCATGATGACAGCCCCAAAAACTCCATGGCCGAATGCCTTCATGAACCCATTTTCTTGATTTCCAACTATTTCTTAAATCTAAGCTTTCTAACCCTCTTATTCAAGCTCATTCTATCATTTCTTACCATTTTCATGCAAGAAAATGCATGATTTCACAAAGTTTCCATGCCAACCGAAACTCACAAAAATGGTATATCTTATTAAGCCAAGGTAAATCAAATCCAAAGCTATCATCTTATTCTACACCTTTGAAACATCAATTTTTGTGGATCCATACCTTTGGCCGAACCCCTCTTGGCCCTCCTTCTCCTTGTTTTCTTCCTCTTGTGATGAGATATAGGCACCAATGAAGAAAGAAATTGATGGGGAATAACTTTCTATAACGGGTTGTAGAGAAAAATAGAAATTTTCCTTAGGTTTTTCTGGTTTTTCTTTTCTTTTCTTTCTTTCTCTTTTTTTTTTCTCTTCTCCCTTCTTTCTTTCTTGGTGCCGTGAACCTACTAGAGAAGCCAAAATTTTGGATGGCTATGGAAAATGGAAGAGTATATATATAGGTGACCTTTTAAAATCAAAGTTAGGTTTAGTCGTTATTTTTGACTTGAAACCTAAGTTGCCATATTTGACTTTGAACCTTGATGTTGCACCTGATATCACATTTGGACTTTAAGCATTTTTGCTTCTTGTGGCCAGCCACCTCTTGTTTGACTCTTAGGGATTGCTTCTAGAAGGAAGGCAATTACTATTTTGCCATTGGTTCATAAATTTTGGACAATTTTTGCCTTTAAGCTCCCGTAGTCGTAAAACATGTAATTGGACTCCAAAAGTTTTGATTCCAATACCAATCAATCACATTTAATATATTTTGATGATTGGAAGTGGTTTCGTTGAAGCGCGGTGCATCGATAATGAGAAATTACGATTTTACCCCTAATGGACCGCCAACGAAATTTTTCGATTAAATCACTATTTTAATTAATCTATTGGCACTATGTTATTCTACTTTTCATGTAGAATCTCATGGTATTTTTATTTCATCCCAACTCCTTTTAGTTTGAGCATAATTTACGAAAAATTCCCTCGGGACGTATTTGTCATTTTCTAATTTGTTTTCCAAAATTCTCAAAATAATTCCAAATAATATAAAAATTATTTCTATGCCTCAAAATCATTATTCTACATTTATTTCACTCTTAAAATACTTTACCATCAGTCTTGAGTCCATTCAAAACCATAAAATTAATGTGGGGCCCACATTTTAAATTCACTTAAAATCATAAAATAAATCATATTTTACTATACAAGTACTTACCAAATTAATGTATTGTACAGTAGAAACAGGTCTCACATATAAACTCATCCACACATCATCAAAGTAGTGCCCATCACCTGCTCAATGAAATTCCTAACAGACTTCTTCTTCACTTTTCCCATTCAAGTCTAACTCAAAATGGCTCATCGTGTCAAACACACTACTCAAAGGTGAAGAGCTCTCTCTTCTTCCACTTCCTCCGTACCCACTACCTTCAACCGAAGTTTTCGAAATGCGGAAGAGAAGAATAGATTTCATGAGAAATTCGCCAATATGTGGATCAAGCATTGGTGACCAATCAACTTCGAATTCTTAAAGGAAATCGAATTCCCATATCTCGCCAAGTTAGAAGCCTACCACTGGACTCGTTTTCTGAAAATCAACACTCCGGTTCCATGTAACATCGTTCGGGCGTTCTTCTCCAACGCCGAACTCATCATGAGTCCCAATGACAGGTGCAAGGTAGTGGGGATCAAATCGTTTATCATGGGAAGGCATGTTGAGTCTCAAAGCAATCACTTTCTTATGCCTTTTGCATTCCTGAAGGGGGACTTACCTATAAGGATGCAGAGGTTCCATTAGAGTTTGCCGTAGTGAATGAGCGTGCCGGTGATCTTCCTGTCTTTGCGCGCTTCCTCCACATCATAATCTCTTGGAATCTACGCCTATTTGGAACCAAATACTCTCAAGTTAGGAAGCTTGATCGCTTTTGGCTTCATCACATCCACTTACCCGATGGCATTAGGCCCGACCTCCTTCATTTCATATTTCATGACTAGGTGAAAATTGTCCAAGGTGGAGCCAAGACGATTGTATTTCCTCAACCCTTAGCCTATTACTTGCTCGACCAAGGCATTGACTGCTCATGCGAAGCTGGTGTTCTCCCAGATTCGAGTACCACGTTTAATCTTGCTACGATACATAACCTTGGATGGTACTTACGTAAGAGAGGTGATAACTTAGAATGGGAGAAGTGTCACAGGCATCTTGCATCTCCCGAACATGATCTCGAAGAGGAAGCCCTTGAAGGACCTTCTTCTTCAGCACCATCGGGCTCCACATTTGCCTCTTTTGACCAGATCATGCTCATGCTTCAGCAAATTAACACCTATCAACAAACCTTCCAACAGTACATCACTCAGTGGTTCGATTAGATTGATGCTTACAGGCTGCATTGTACGATGAGCTCCAAGACGTTCGCATGCAATAGGACGACTTCATTGAGTAGTACCATGACTTTTCCTAAGAGGCATTGAGTTAGATATGTCTAGAGTATTCAGCCGTTAGGACTTAATGCCTTGTTCGATTGTTGTGACTGACTTGTGTTAAACTAGATTGTTATGTTTGTGACTACTTAGACTTTTGCTTATCTATGGTATTGTTTATGTTATGACTATGGCACTGACTTTATTGCTTTAAATTGACCACTTCTCCATGCTGTCTATTCTTTATATATATGATTTGTTCAAGGGGAGTTTATATCTGTGTTTTCATTTCCTATGACTTTTGCTATGACAAAAAGGGGGAGAATTAGTGTGGTAAATTTTTTATAAAACTCAAGCTTAAATTAAGGGGGAGCAAATCTTGAGGGGGAGTAGCATTTCTGTTCTTGAGGGGGAGTAGCATTTTTTTTTCAAACATATATTCAAAGCAAATTTACCTTAAGTTTTGTCATATAAAAAATGGGGAGATTGTTAGCTTTAAATTGAGAAGTATTTTGAAATGACAAAAACTTAAGTGATGAAAAATGTCTCACATTATATTGTAAATTTGCTTAAAATGGACAAAATGTTGGAAAATCATTTGACAAAGTTTTGGACTAAAATTTTCAATTGAGAAAGTCAAGAAAATTGAAAGAATATTTTGAACTAAAGTCAAATCACAAAGACACATCATTTTATCCCAAAACAACCAACAAAAATGTGCAGGAAGGCTTGAGGGATCGATCCCCAAATGGCAGAGAAGGTCCCAAGGCCAGAAAACAGGCAAGGGATCGATCCCCACAGTGAAGGGATCAATCCCCAGTTGGCAGAATGGGTTGGATGGCTTTTTGGAACTTAGGGATCGATTCCCTATGGCTAAAAATTGATCCTCTATCATGAAAATAGTGCTAAACGGCTAGTTTTTTAGGATTTCAATGAGAAGAATTGCATTAAATGCTTCAACAACCGTCCTAAGCAGTTGTGGACTATAAGTAGAGGCATTTATGAAGATTAAATCAAGAACAAGCACTCAACAACTTCTCTAAGCTTCAAGAAAGAATTCAAAGCTGAAAAATCATCATTTGTATTTGATTTGTGATATCCCACTTTGTACACCACCCACTCACATTAATTTCTGCTATTCAAAGGGGTGTGCTAGCCTTGTAAGGTTATCTTGTAAGAGTGAGGGTAGCTTTGCAAGAGGATAGATTGAGAAAATTATTCCTAAGCCTTCAAAAGGAAGTGTACGAGGTCTCACCACACCTTGACGTGGTTTGTATTTATTTACAAAGAAGAGTGGAATCAATCCCTTGACAAGAGGATCAAGGAGAGAGGACGTAGGCAAGAGATTGGCTGAACCTTTATAAATTCTGTGTTTGCTTCTCTTCCCTTATCTTTATTTACTGCATTTGCTTCATTATTGCATAATTTGTTTTATTTGTTAATTGAGCTCTTAAAAACTCAAAATTGGTAGTAAAACCGATTCACCCCCCTTTTTGGTAGAGCCAACAAGGTCTTCTTGAAAAAATTGCTGGTTCAGATCCTCTAATCACAACTATGAATCCTACATTTCTGCCCATCTCCCTTGCCCATGTTATTAACTCTTCTCGAGTAGAAAAGACCTTATCGGTCGTAAATGACTCAGTGCAATCAAATTGAAAAGACTCCACTTCATGCTAATAAACTATTAATCTTCTGTCATCTTACAAATATTTAACAAATTATTAGTTTTTTTATGTAACAGTTAACTAAATAATTAAATAAATAGCAAATTTCTACATTCAAAACAAGATCGCCACTAAGATGTGGCTTCTGTAGAGGGTCCCGACAGCCTCTTGTCGAGACCATGTACATGGTCTCGACAGGATGCTGTTGAGACCTACTTTGTGTGCTCCCAGCAATTCGCTACTAGGAGACTATTAAAACTCCCGGTAATGAATTACCGAGAGTGTCGAATTTTCAATTTTTTCCTAAACCTGAACTGAAAAATGAAAAAAATTATCAAATTTTACTAGTATAAGAACATACCTCTTCAGCATTCTCATACATTTGTTCTACATCTTCATCCATAAATGATTTTTTGCTTGTATTATCATCAAAATACTCCATGACTTCAAATTTTGAGTGAGTTTGATTTATTTTGAACATGTGAAAGGGAGAGAGGATGAGTGAATTTAGGGTATGCTGAGATTAGGTTTAAGGTATAATGGTCATATTGTCAATGGTTAATTTTGGAAAAAAAAAGTTTTACTTATGGTGTGTTTAGTTCGGGTTTTTCTAGTCACACCCTATTGTTGACTAGTCACATCCTTATTTTCTACTCTCACCCTAGCCCTACACACATTTTACTACCCACACCCATTATCCTTACTGGTCACCCCATTCTACCCCTCCAAACCTACGGCACACCCAACTCTTCCCCAAACCCACGGCACACCCAAGTTCTTTCCAAAATCATATTCCACACTCTCTCATTTCCTCAAATCATTCCCAAATCGTTGAGTTTTTGAAGCAAATAAGGTAAGTATGGCCTCTATTTTAAATTACAGATGTTATATGCTTTATATTTTTTTTCATTTAAACGAAATACATGTGGAAATTTTGAGAAAAATCAATAGAGGCTTCGGGTGCGCAGCTCGTGGCAATGAACTGCCGCGATCTTCTAGATTGCGCTGGACGGAGGTGCCGCGCATGGGCTTTAATCGTACCACCATAGTACCGCAAGGATAGAGGTATCGCAACACCATGGGTACCGCGAGATTTGTGGTCTCGCGGACCCATGGTGCCACGAGTCTTGTGGTCTCACGGCACATGGTGTCGCGAGATTACAAGGCTCGCGGCACCTTGGTGCCACAATATTGCAAGGCTCGCGCCATCATGGTGCCACGAGATTGCAAGGCTCACGGCACCTTTGTGCCGCAATATTGCAAGGCTCGCGCCATCATGGTGCCACGAGATTACAAGGCTCGTGGCACTAGGGTGCCGCGAGACTGAAAATGAAATAATTTTTTTTCAAATTTTTTTATTTAGATTAAATTTCAGTTATTTTTTATTTTTAGTTTAGATTATATGTGAAATGGATTAAATTTAACTTATTTTCTAGTTTATAATAAATTTAACTTATTTGCTAATTTTTAATTTAAATTATATGTAAATTGATTAATCGAAATTAAAATAGTTTTCTTCTGTGTTTATACAGATGCCACCACGTACACGAGGAGCAAGGTCATCTAGAGGTGAGAGGAGGAGACGTGCTGAAGCATTAGTGGATCCGAGATGGGTACCCATTGCGTCTGAGAGGAGGAGACGAGCTCTTGAGGCAGCAGATGTTGAGGAGAGACAGGAGTCGAGTACATCAAGTGATGCACCAGATGTGGCGCAGAGGCAGCAGCAGAGTACCTCTGGCGAGGCAGTAGTTGCGGCGTAGAGGCAGCAGCGGAGTACCTCTGGCGAGGCAGCAGCTGTGGCACCGAGGCAGCAGCGGACATCTGGCGAGGCACCAGCTGCGGCACAAAGGCAGCAGCGGAGTACATCTGGCGAGGCATGAGCTGCGGCACAGAGGCAGCTGCGGAGTACATCTAGCGATGCACCAGCTACGACGTAGAGGGAGCAGTCGAGTACTTCTGGCGTGACACTAGCTGTTGAGCAAGCTAGTACTTCTACTGGATCTTATCCCGATGGTCCACTTGATCCATCTCTGCTAGTTAGTTATGGATCACATGTTACTGCAGCTATTTGGCAGCAAAAGGTATAAGTGAACTTTATTATATATTTATTGTAATGTAAATTAAAATTTTCGAAGAGATGACCATTATTTTATTTGGTATTGTTTCAGGAGCGAGGGGAACTAAAAGTTATTAAACACAGTTCTAAAGTTGGTATATGCCCATTGGATCAGAGTTGGTCACGCATCCTTTCCATGATCGCACGGTCAGGGTTGGATCCATTGTTGTGGTGTAGTTATGTTACGTGCAACAAGACCATTATTACTGCATTTACTGAGAGGTGGCATCTAGAGACGAACACATTTCACATGCCTTTCGGAGAGATGACCATCACTCTAGATGACGTCTCTTCATTGCTTGGCATCCCTGTGGTTGGGAGGACTATATCTTTCAATTCCATCTCTATTGACGATGCAAATAGAATGTTAGTACGGTTGCTAGGAGTGAGTGAAGAAAAGGCAAAGGAAGAGACGACCGCCACTAAAAGACCATAGGTTAGGATGCAGTGGCTGAGGGATACGTTTGGGATGGTTTTCGACTCTGATAGCAAGGAGCAGATAGAGTACGCGACTCGCGCATTGTTACTATTTTTACTTGGTTGCACTCTATTTGCTGATAAGAGTGCAACACGAGTACCAGTCGCGTACTTATCTTTTTTGGAGGATCTTACTACCGTGGGTGAGATTGCATGGGGTGCAGCTTGCCTGGCTTATATGTATAGACAGTTGGGTGAGGCCAGTAGAGCGAAGTGCCATTCGATAGCTAGTTATATGACATTGCTTCAGGTATATAATGTTTATTTAATAATAATATTGATTTGTTTGATATTTATTAGCTTATGATTTGATTATGAAAATCTTATTTGTTTTATGTAGGCGTGGATTTACGAGCATTTTCCATCGCTAAATCCAGTACGAGAGACGGCATATAGAACTGAGCAGCCGCGTGCTCAACGATGGAAGCCCCTTAGCTACAGTATTTCTCTAAAGATACTGAGGGAGCAGCTTAATGATCTTTAGTATCATCAGGTCTGCTGGGAGCCATCTGCAAACAGTAGAGAGAGACATCCATTGCCAGAGATTTCATTTTTTTTGCAGATGCATCAAATTCAATGACATCGTGGAGCCATACCATCCAGATAGAGTTCTCCGGCAATGAGGCTATATGCAGAACATTCCACGTCCACCTCTGACTCCATTTCACGCGAGACGAGGACCGAAGCCAGCTACTTATGTCGTGAAGTATAGCTTTCAGCCTGGGTACTGGGATAGCTGGGCTTATCATGTGATTAATGAGGATAGGAGAGATGTGCGATGCAGGACTCCTGGAGAGTACAGCGGATTACATGATTTGGTATGTGACCATTTCACATCGTTATATCCAGGATCCTTCACATAGATCGACAGCCCAGCGCATAATGATTGACTGGGAGGTTAGTCATTTTTTATTTAATGTTATGAAAACTTACATATCTTGAAATTGATATATTTATTTTTTCATGATTTTGTAGAGCATCGTGGGACACATATTTGACAGACTTTACACAGTGGAGGCGAGTGGAGATGATCAAGACTTGGACGTTTGGCGGTAGGTTGTGCATAATGTTTATGCCATGGTAGCTAGATTGCCCAAGCATACTGCAGTGCCCCGACATCCTCCATAGATAGCATCTTCATCACGACCTCCACATCCCCCTCCATCCTCAGCTGCTCCATCTTCCTCAGCACGACCACTGCGTTTGCCACCAGCACCAGCAGCTAGACCAGCACCAGCACCAGTAGCACCAGCAGCAGCTTCAGCACCACCACCACCACCACCAGCAGCTTTAGCACCAGCACCACCAGCTTCAACAGCAGCTGCACCACCTGCATCTTCCCTACCACCTCATACATCTCCTTCCATATATGTTAAGCAAAAGAGGAAGAGATAGTGGATTTTGTATTTTGTATTTTATAGTTGACTTAAACTTTTGTCAGAAATTGTGAAAATATTTACGTATATATTTAGATTTCTTTTGTCTCATTACTTCGATATGTGCTGATGGAGATCATCTTGCTCGTGATGTTCGTGATGCTAAGGATCCATTGGTCATCCAAGGAGGTCCAATTACTCGAGCTCGAGCCAAGAAGATGCAACAAGCCCTGGCCTCATTAATGCAACAAGCTCTGGCTTCATTGAAGTGTCAAGAAAGCTTTCATGAAGAGTCCGAAGACATCTATACTTGCTTGGAAGCCCAAACGACATGAGCATGGTTTACTGTCTTATTTTTAGCTTAACGATAAGATGAGTTAAGTGTTTGAATAGCCCACATTTGAGTCTTATTGTGTCTTGTACTATTTATTTTATGTAACTAGGTTTAGGCATGAATTTGAGTTTAGTCTTATTTTCTGTTTGGTATTAATTCCAGCCCACTTGTTTATGGGCTTAAGTGCTAGGTATTATTATAAATACCTTGTAAACGCTATTGATTAAAGACAGATCAGTTTTGAATTTCAGAATTTGAGTGTGCCTTTCTCTTGGGTTCCCTCTCAATTAGGCTTATCAAGGTCTTCTTCCTTGTGGCGCCTCCTTTTTTCACCATCCACCATTGCTATACCTTAGGTTCTCGAATTCATATTCGTAGGGTCAAGGTCCAATACCTTTGGGTTCTAGTCTCTTTAGGCTTCGGGTCTAGGTTCAAGAAGGTGACGTTCATCATCTTTGCTTCTGTCCTGTTGTGTTTTAGCCCCCTTCAAATTCCAATCCACGCTTTCTCATGTCCGAGTGTATCATATGCCATCTTTTATTTATCAAATCATTTGAGGCAATCATTTTTTTAACTTATAATAATAATAATAATAATAATAATAATAATTATTATTATTATTATTATTAGTAATAAATTATTAAAATAGTAAATATCATATGCAATTATCATAAAATGAATAAAATAGACTTAATTCAAGAAAACATGATTATGTTGAGTTACATAGCATAATAAACAAATGCTTACATTACAACAATGTATTATACTTAGTTAATACATCATAGTTTTATCTAGATTGATTGTCTCTTGGGTTGCAACATCTGTGTTTGATGAGAATAATAATTTGAAATCCTCAATCCGAGAGACGTATGGAAGCTCCCACTCTCAAGCGCATTCATATCAATGCCTATGCTAGTTGCATGCGATCGGAGGTATCTGTGCTCTTGGATCCAATAATACCTGCAACAATGCATTCTATTTAATTAAATTAAAGTGAAAACAATAAACAATAATAAACTTTCATTGTGATCTATACCTGAACAAAATGGCAGTTACTGATAAATCCAATAGTTATTAACTTATGTTGCAGTGGGGGAGGTGCAATAGATCTGAGCGGAAGATATGTCAAGCATTGTCTTGAAGATAAATGAACAAGCACAACGTCATACCATGAGGATATCAAATGACCCATGTCTGGTAAGGTCATCCAATTATCCTTAGACGCCACCGTGTTGAAACACACCAACGATTGCATCAATTCATCAACACGCTTCTGAGATCCATAGAGATATATATTCATCTTTGTGTCTATTTAACTCATCCATCAAATCTCATCGCACTTGTGGCCATGCATCTATAGTTATACCCAACAACCCTGCTATAGCTCTAAATCCGCAATGTCCATCATACTTAACATCCACAAACATCATGAATGAATGGACAAATCTCGATGGGAAAAGAATCCATATATCGAATCTTGACACCTTTACGATATACAGGTAATTTCTGCCTCTTCTTCGCCAATTTCACTGAACTTGCTGTTATGGGTGAAATGGTACTGTCATGACCAGACTTGACAATCTCAAAATAAGAAGGTTCCTGTCGAGTTGATGTGTCAATCTTCGATGCTCGAGTACAACCCTTTGTCTGAGCCTTTTCAATTGGAGGAACAAGGAATGTTGTTGCCGGATCACCTAGTTCTCTTAACTTTTTTTTCAAGGCTAGTTTTCCATCAATATTACATGCATCGAACTGTTTCATAATTATCTCCCACTGAGCATCCAATGTCAACTGTTGCATATCATCATATGTGGACTTCGTCAAATCTAATTTCGACCAATGTGGATGAACGGCAGATAAGGTTACTGGTTGTCCAAACTATATATACTCAGCAATTTCATGTGCACATGGCAACCCATGTGTCAATCTTATTACACAGCCACAAGTGTGAATATCAATATATCCATTCTTTACTCTCTCAACCTCCATCAATATCATATGCAAAGCCGACCTCGACACCAACCCCCGTAACTCCTTGAATAAAGATGGCCTGAAGTTATGTTGAACAACAGTAAGGCTTGCCTCAAATAAAGCCTTTATGTCTGTATGTTGCAGCTCAATCAAGGAGTTGATCACGTTCCAAGATGATTCAAAATCACCTTGCGACGATCCGAGATGTCGTTTCAACCTTGCATGCGCACTCTCCGCTCTACAATAGAAATTAGGACATATATTACTTATCAATTCAAAAATTACTGAGGAAAATGAACGTAAACTTAAAAGCTGACAATAAACGTACCTATTAGTTGTTACATTGCCGAAATGCATTGCTCTATCTGTCCAAGCTGCAACAAATCGCTCCTTATAATTATCCAACCAAGTCTCCTTCACATATTGCAATACTTTTGGATAACTATAGTAATCTAAGTGCATTGAGCTTAAATGCCTATCGTACTCTTCTTCTGTCATTGAGAATGTAAGAAGACTCCATGATGCCATGAATGCATCCCACCTCTCATTGCGCTCAAATAACTTTTTGCAGTTCGCAAGCACATTCTTCGATATGTGCCATCTACATAACAAGTTGGTTGCGGAGGGAAATACTGCTTGAATTGCATTCATCAATGCCAATTCTCGATCTATGACAATAACAGATGGTGATGCAACACCTATCATTAAACTTTTTAACATTTGCAATGCCCACGTGTAATTCTCTTGACGCTCCGCCTCTATGTACACAAATGCAACCGAAAAAGTCAAATTCGTTGATGTGACACCAACGATCTCAAGGAGTGGCATCCGATATCTATTTGTTTTATATGTACAATCCATAACCAACAGATGTGGGAAAGCATGCAACAAGTCTACCGAGGTAGGATGTGCCCAAAACAATTCTTTCACAACATCCGTTGACTCATCACTCCGATGCCACTCAATGTATCTACACTCGTTCAACATTTTCATTAGCTGTTGCATTTGTGACCTACCGGCTTTCTCAATCAATTTGTAAGCATGTCGTGCATTGTAAATGGTCTTCATAACACTTACATTCTTCTCATTCTTGTTTTTCAATGTCATGAGAATATTTCGTGGTTTGACCATGTTCTTGGTCATATCAGCTACAACTTCCTTCTCCTCAACTGACAATCTTGCAGCAAATGGATGACCCTCAAAATGTCTCGCAGGTGCATGATTATGCATCCCATCTACCACTTGAACTTGCCACTCATCATCCTTTTCTAATTTCACACCTAGTAGCTCGAATGGGCAGCCACATTTCTTTGTTCCAACACCCTTATGAGTTGGTTTATCAGTGCATTGAGCTTTGTTTTTTTTTTACTCTCTAAATCTTCTACTTCGTTCACAACAGAGCCATAATGTAAGCTTTCTTGAAAAAATTGCTGGTTCAGATCCTCTAATCACAACTACGAATCCTACATTTCTGCCCATCTCCCTTGCCTATGTTATTAACTCTTCTCGAGTAGAAAAAACCTTGTTTGTAGTAAATGACTCAGTGCAATCAAATTGAGAAGACTCCACTGAATGCTAATAAACTATTAATTTTCTGTTATCCTACAAATATTCAACAAATTATTAGTTTTTTTACGTATCAGTTAGCAAACTATTATTAAATAAAAAACTATTAAACATGGTCTCGAGAGTATATATGTGGTCTCAGCAGCCGAGAACATAGTCTCGGCAACCAAGAGACCATGGTCTCGGCAGGATGCTACCGAGATCACTAATGTGGTCTCAGCAGACCACATTAGTGGTCTTGACAGACCACATAAGTGGTCTCGGCAGCACCTACCGAGACCACATAAGTGATCTCGGTAGGGTGTTACCGAGACCACTTATGTTGTCTCGGCAAGATGCTGCCGCGAAAATGTTAGTCTCTCAGCAATTTACTATTGAGAGTGTGGAATTCCAGTATTTTTTGCCGAAAAATGAAAAAATTACAACGTTTTCAAGTATAATAACATACTTCTTTAGCATTATGATACATTTCTACTAAATCTTCATTCATGAATGATTCCTTGCTTGTATTATCATCAAAATACTCCATGACTTCAATTTTTGAGTGGGTTTTGTTTGGTTTGAGAATGTTGAACGAGAGAGAAGATGAATTATGACTAGGATGTGCTGATTTAGGGTGTTCTGAGATAGATTATGGTAGAATTGTAATTTTATAAGTAGTTAATTTTGGAAAAAAATCATTAATTTAAGGTGTGTCCAGTTCTTGATAGGGGTTAGACACACCCGTCTAGTTCAAGGACGGTATGTTTAGAAATTTCCTTGTTTAAATTGCTCCTGAACCAGTGAACTGTCTGTGAACCTAATCCAAAACCTTAAACCCTTCGAAAAAGCCTCACCGTTTTCCTGTTCCTCCCCTTCTCTTAAATCACTGCAGAACACTCGCCAAACCCAACGATAGCTCTACTGTTTTCCCGCCAGACCCAAAGAGAGAGAAACAAATGGGGTCAACGTTGGAAGCAAAGAGTTTGCGAAAGGCGGTTGTGCCATTAACACTCCTAGAGAACCCGTCTCCTGGAAACATCCAGTCCACTCGCCTTGCTCTCCATGTATGCATGTTTGCTTTTACATTCTTTGCTTTTACATGAAATCATTAATACCCAATTTTTACTTGATTCAATTTTGTTTTTTTTGGTCCATTTCTTCATCAGGTCAATGAGGATGGCTCCCCTTGCGGGCTTTACATTGCCTCCGGATGCAACATCTACAAACTTCTGGTAAATAATTAATTTGGAAACTGCTGTCTGTATCAGGGTTGTTTTGAATAAATTTCTTTCGAAATCCTTTTCATCTTTCTCTTGTTTGTTTTTAATAATTAATTTTAATAGATTTTGATGGAGGATTCTTGGCTTAGCCAAGGGAAAGAAGGCCTCCTTATTCCGGAGCGAACAAAGGTACTCATTCTATGACTTTTTGCATGCCATTCATGGTTTTTCTCATAACGAAGAATGAGGACTCCAAGTTAAATTTTCCTACTGTATCATTTAATTTATATATTGATCTTATTAGTGTCTATATTTTGAAGGTTATGGATTCTTTGCAACTTAAGCGGTGCCCTCATCGTTCAGAAATTCAGAGTATTGTACTTTCTGGAATTGAAAGTGAGTAGATTTTGCATTGACACTTAGCATATTTTCCATTGATCATTTCCGAATAAAATGCGTTTCTATAACATATATTATACATAAAATGGTCTATGAATGCTTGTAGTTTGATGAAGAGGAATGGGATCTTTCTTATTTGTATTTTGAATTGTCATTCTCCTTTGCGCATATCTTATTGATGAACATGATAACATAGTATAGCAGGTTTCATGACATACATGGAGAAAGAGAGGATAGATGTTATATATGGTTGATGATGTTGATGAAATTAATAGATCTTTAATACATTTTGGTTCTGAGCATAATGGATTCTATATATAGGTTAGTGAGGGCAATTTCCCCCACTAAAATTTTGAAAACTAATCAATATTGTTAAAAGATAATGCTACAAGTTTATTAAGTTTTACTTTTGCCCCCCACTCTAATTGAAGAACACAAACCAACTATGGATACCTTTAAATATAACAATGAAATTTAGTTAGTAATTGATTGTAGGTATCTTGACATTTTCTCTCCAAATATATGATCTTTGCACACAATTAAAATGATAAAAAGAAGAAATAAATTGAAAGTTAAATGAAATTTCTTCATGTTTTTATTTTAATGAAGTTTTAAGTAAATAATACCATTTAAACTTATTCCATTGTGAAAAGTTTCTCCCATTGAAGATCAATACTGGATCCGTCCTTCCTCAGCATTCATCGCACATCTCTCTTTAGTATATTGGGCTTAATTTTAACTCTTGGACAAACTGTCAAAATCTTGTTAAAGTAAGGCTTTTGCTGATACAACTCATTTAGCTGCCCCTTGCAAACTATAACAAAGAAAAGAAGCATTGAATTCCCACTAGAACACTGGGACTCAAGGTCTAATTTCAAATTTTAACTTGCATGTATACATTTGAAGTTATAATTAAACCCGCATAAGTTTTACTTCCGTTCAGCAGTACTTTTAGCTATTTGTACTTTTAGTTATAATTTGTTAATTGTACTAACCTTGAAATGCTACATAGCACCGGCTCTTGTATTTTGTTGCCCTTTTTTGTGGTGATGTAGGATATATCTAAAATGTCTTTAAAATTGGGTTATTATGGAAGATTTTAGTCTAATAGCAACAGATTGGGTAAATAGAATATTGGGCTAATACAGGTTTTAGTTAGGACTTAGGTTAGGGTTGAAATTTTGATGGAAAACTTAGGAAATTGGGGTTGAATATGCTGCTGTGAATAGTGATGTGAACATTGATGAAACAGTATTTTGAGTCTCGCCTAGGGTTTCTTATGGGTCATACCTAAGAGGGTTGAGTCACACAATCAAAGAGCAAACTTTTTGCTCTAAAATTTTGATAATTATTCATTTTAGTTTAAAAGAGAGTACAAGGTCAATTTATAGGGAAGCAAGCAATTGTAACCCAAATAGGACACAAATTCCCTATTAAAGAACCTTATTTTTTATTGGACCCTATTAAAAAACTTAATACCCTGTTTCCACTCGTAAAAATAAAACCTCCACAATACTTTTCCAGTCCACTACAATGCAACAATAAATTATTAAAAATAAAATACCAAATCATAGAAAATTCGAATTTCCAATAGATTTGGAAATTACAAAAATATCCCCTACTGTAAAACATCATCATCATCATCATTAGAGCCTTTATCCCAATACTTATGAATCAATATATGACCTCACGCTAGGTCGTCAACATGAATTCTTCTTATCCACTCATTTCTATCTAAAGCAACGTATTCTTCCAACTCCCATTTCGCCATATCTTTCGGAATTACTTTTTTCCAAGTCTTCTTCAGTCTTCCCTTAGCCTTGACTTTTTTTACATCAATCATAGCCTCTACTCTTCTAATGAGCGCGTTTATAGGTTTACGTTGAACGTGTCCAAACCAATGTAAACAAATTTCACTCATCTTGTCTTTGATAGGTGCCACTGCAACCTTTTTGCGAATGTTCTCATTTCTCATTCTATCTTTTTTCATATATTTGCACATTCATCACAACATTTGCATTTTTGCTACACTCATCTCTTGTGTATGTAGTCTTTTAGGTGCCCAACATTCATTACCATAAAGCAATTTTGGTCTAACAACTGTCATGTAAAATTTGCCTTTCAACCATATAGGAATTCATTTGTCACACAACACACCTGTACCGCTTCTCCACTTGCTCCAACCAGTCTGTATCCTATGGGTCACATCACCATCGATCTCTCCATCCCTTTGTACAATCGACCCCAAATACTTAAAATGATCTTGCTTAGGGATCGCCACCCATCACTATGTTTCTGTTATCCTCATTGTTTAAACTGAATTTACATTCCATGTATTCAGTCTTTACTTTACTTAGTCTGAATCTTCTTGATTCCAACATCTGTCTCCACAACTCTAACTTCGCATTAACCTCCGCTCTAGTTTTAGTACTCAAGACAATATCATCTACAAACATCATACACCAACCTGACTTTAAAATGTTAATAACTAAAATTAGAAAAAATTATTCAAGCTCTCAATGAGGCATCTCATCATCAGAGACATGCCAAATTAATGTTTGAGACTTAGAAGTAGACTTCACACGCCTTTTATATACTTTCAAAGCTTGCTGTCATTTTCCATCATGTAGCTTTCTCTTACTTCACATGGTAAATCATAATTCCTTTTTTCTTTCGTCAGGAATGGTTTTGTGCCCCAACTAATTATAAGGGACAAAATCCTTTGAAGATTTTTGGGTCAAATTGATATTATGTAATGAATTTGCAGCATCAAACTTTCTTCAAGGAACCATGTGTAGGTGCCATTTATATGTTTTACACTTGTTCAAACTTTGATGTAATGTCTGCAGGCACTGGTTACTTAGTATTGGGAAGTGTGGATGCTTATGGTCATCTTATTGTCTCTAAACTGGATGCTAATGATAAAGGTAAATTCCCCTTATTGATTTCTTATATCACCCTGGTTTGAATGTAGGTTTGATGGTAAATGTTTTCTAGCGTATTCTTCTTCATATTTGGAACACTATTAGTTTGCATTTATTCTCTTTTTGGAGAAGTAGTTTACCAGTTGTATGTTAACTGTTTTAATTCTTTGGCTTATGCAAGTTGAATTTTCTGTTTGAAAGGCAGATCTAACTCAAAGTGACAAAAGAGTTTCATACTTTCTCTCAGGAGTTAGGGCTTTCTTGAGTAGTTGTCATGATTTCTATACCATTGACAGTTGTTTAGCCTTACACCTTTCTTTTCTTCTTTAGGATGTAATTGCTAAACTAATATTCGAGGAAATACTTTAGTACTGGTTGATCATCAAGATGAGGCCGGCCTGAGTAGAATCTTTCTTTATTTGCTTTCTGCTATGGTCGCATGTTGTCAATGATCTGCGGCCTTGTGTTTCTCAAGACTTGCCAATCTTAGTTAATCCTGTTACCTGAATGTAATTTTGTATATTAATCATCTGTAGCCCTCTTTTGTTTATTGATTTGTTAATTCATATGATGTATGATTTAGATGACGATAGAGAAATTTGAAGGGAAAAAGGGGTAAACTTGAGAACTTCTAGAAATTAAATCTATTGATATAAAATGTCCAAATATCCTAGTGTCATCCCCTCAGAATAATGGGGAGAGAGGTGAAAAAGAAACAACTAATTGTTGTTTCTGCATATGCAACAGCTACTACATGTAAATGATTTTCTTTGGTGGTGGATTTTATATCTTTTTGTTTGCCAAATTTTCATTTTAAGTAGTTAAGGTGTCTTATCAAGGTCTACTGCTGAAAATTTCAGATGTTGACCGGATTACCTATTCAGCTTTGCCTCGGGATGTTGGCGTCAGAGAAGGTAGTTGGTCTGGACTTTGCTTCAGTCCAATTCAATGGTCCATGGTATGTGGTCTTTCATAAGAAAACTGAAACTAAAAAATTTTTATAGAATGTTAAAATTTTTGGTCTCCTGTTTTGCTAACTGTATCAATGTAATTCAATTTCTTAAGGGCATTGCATCTAAAAGGACACTTGATTTTATACTGTTTGTCAATACCTAGTCAAACCCGCTAGTTTTTTGAATTCTACATTCACAGCAATGAAATTGGGAGTAGCAGTGAGATACATGAAGAAATCTGTTTTAAATTTTATGCTGTGTTCTCATGCATAGAACGTGTTAGTTTGATCTTCTTTTTTTTTTTTGATAGAAATACTTCAATTTATTAACTAATGAAAGGATCCATTACAGTCACAAGCAACTAAATTGAAAACAAAATCAGGAAAATTTGCATGCCAAAAACATTCTGCCTTAGTGTCCAGTGCCCATTAAGCCAGCCCATGTGCTACATCATTTGCTTCCCTTCTGTTATGTGCTGGTTTAAAGTGAAGAAAACATCTACTGATCTCCCTTCAATGATCAATCCAACATTAGATACACTCTTTTTCCCTTGACTTCAGTAGTTATGCAGTATTAGTGAATCTGTCTCTAGGACCAACCTTTCGTAACCCAATCTCTTAGTTTCCTCCATTGCTGTACCTGCTGCCAGCACTTCCATTACCACAGGGTCTTGAGCATGGTGGACCACCTTTGATGTAGCTGCAGTTACCTGACCCTCATGGTTCCTAGAGACCACCTCAATACCTCCCACTTTTTCGCTCTGCTTCAGTGCCCCATCACAATTAGCCTTGTACCACCCTTCTCCAGGTGGTTCCCAACGTATTGGCACTATCTCTTGCCTCATTGTCTCTCTTACCTGACACCTCGGAAACTCTTGAAGATACTGTGAAACAAAATGAGCTGTATCTTTTGGTTCCCTCCTACTACCCTTCTTAACTTCTTTGTTCTTGCAAAACCATACTATCCAGCAAACCATTATAAATTTATCCACAAGCTGATATTCCAATTGTCCAAGCAAATTGAGAATCTAGTTATGCGTATCTGGTACAGTTTCGAAAGCCTGTAAATGAACTCCATATTGGCTTCCTTCCAAACCTCCAATGCCCTCTCGCACCTTCCAGTGTCATGCTCACTGTTTCTGCTGTGTTGCCACATCTTTGGCAAGTATCACCAGTTAATATCTTCCTCTTCTTTAAGTTGTACCCATCTGGTAAGATATCATGGCCTAGTCTCCAACAGAATACATGCACTTTGTTTGGAACTTAAGCTTCCCAAATTCTTTTCCAGTTTCTCCTATCCTCTTGTGTGTAGGTTGTTTCCATCTCAAACTCATTCTCCATAGCCAATCTATAGGCACTCCTAACAGAGTACTCCCCTTTTTGTTCCGGACTCCATACCAACACATTTTTTCTTCTTCTTATGCTTAAAGGAATAGCCAAAACTTTATTCACTGCCCCCTCGGTGATCGACTCCACCACAAACTCGCTTCCCATTTGCTTGATTCTTGGTTTATTAATTGGTCTACTGTAGCTTCTCTACTTAAACCTGCTCCAGTATATTCTCCCACCCTTTTTCCATCTCCAGTCCACCTATCATTCCAAAACCCATATCCTACTCCCATCCCCTACCCTCCACATTAGACCTTTACCCAAGAGGTCTTTAGCGCTCAAGATACTTTTCCACATATAAGATGAATTTCTAATGAGCCGAGTCTTCCAAAAAGAGCAATGAGGGAAATATTTATCTTTCAGCACCCTATACACCAAAGTTTTTGTATTGCATATCAATCTCCATCCCTGTTTCCCAAGCAGCGCCAAATTAAGCTTTTCAAAATCTCTAAACCCTATTCCTCCTGCACTCTTGCAAACACACAATTTGCCCATTGGAGCCAGTGTATACCACTACATCTTGTCTTGCTAGTCCACCTGTATTTGCTAATCACTCTGTTTAGCTTGGTACATAGCATCTTGGGCAGTAAGAACACATTCATAGCATAGGCCGGAATAGCCTGAAGCACCACTTTAATAAAAATTTCCTTTCTGCCTTGAGATAGGAATCTCTTACTCCAATGATTAATAGAGTTTTGAACCTTGTTGCAAATCTCCCTAAAGGCCCTTCTTATCTCTCCTAACCAGAGATGGAAGCCCCAAATATTTCTCTGGTGATGCTATAAGCCTTATTCCAAGTAGCTGCTTCAGATCATTTTTATCGTTCTTTGGGACATTGCCACTAAAGAATATAGAGGACTTATCAAAGTTAATCTTTTGACCCGAGCAAGGTTCATACCTATTGAGTATTGCTTTGATCTCCTCACACTCTTTTGTCTTGGCTATGAGAAAAACCATACTATCATCCGCAAAGAATAAGTGAGAGATCTCTGGACCATTTCTGCTTACTTTCACCCCATGTATGGCTCCCAATTGTTGCTTTTTCCTTAACATTGCTGACAATGCTTTCGTACATAATAAGAACAGGAATGGAGAGAAAGGATCCCCTTGTTGTAGTCCTCTCTCTGGACAAAACCATCTAGAGAAGGAACCATTAATTTTAGTAGAAAAAGAGACAGATTTCACACACCTCATTATAAGAGCCACCCATCTATCCGGAAATCCCATCTATATCATGGTCGCTTCCAGAAAAGGCCATTCTACTCTGTCGTACGCCATTCTTCTTCTGGATCAATACTTTAATGCACTAAACTATTTCTACCATAAATTAAGGCTTCACTTTCCACTAACTTATTTCTTAATCCAGGCGGCTGTGGCACGAAGCTTCTGCAAAACTGTTGATGTTTATGACCAGGATATCCATCTTCGGACTTTTCATACGTGAGTGTTATATCTGTCCAATGTATATTAGCATGTACAGGGTCATCTTATATTCGTAATTGTTGGAAAACACAGCTGTATTGAAGTCAACTGAATCATTTAATTAATTTGTTATTTTAGGAAATCTGTAAATATTTTTATCCCTCAATCACATGGATTAGTTTTAGGCAGATTTAGTTTGATTTAATTTTCTATTTATCTCTTAACAGCAGTTTTATATAATTCTTAGGGCTTTGTATTATTCAAGCAAGATTTGTTCAATACAATATTCTGATTTTCTACCAGTAATATGTCCATCCTAAGTAGGGGACACCAAAATTTTCATTTAGATTCTCACTGGTTTGCTATCCAAATAATATCTTCTCTGGTCTAGTGGTGTATGGTTGCAATAGAGGGGTATTAAAGTTGTCTCAATTAGGGGCTTGGCAGTATTAATTTGAGTGCTGTAAACATGTTAAAATAAAGAAGTTTACGTGGATACACTCTCTCCACACATGCAACTACTTGGAAATTATTGTCGCTAAAGGCCTTTCACATCAGTTTTCTTGTTCTATCATGGAATAACAACATAAATAGACACTTCTTCTGTCTAAATAAATGCTTCCCTCACAGTTTCGCTGTTCATAGAATTTAGAAGATTTAGGTTTTTCAAGAAAGGAGAAAAAATGATTCTATGTTATTAGTACCCTGAAATTTCTATATGGAAATATTATTTTAACTGATTTGCTTACTTTTCAGACTTTGGTATCCATCTTCACTGAACTTCATGCAAAATTTAGGTAATGGGAGTGAGACTTCTATATTAGCCGTAACAGAAGGCTGCCAGGTATACAAGTATGCTTTTATTATATTTTATGTTTCCTGATGTGTTAAATAATCTGATGGCTCAGCTTTCTGGTACTTATATAGCTTTCTTTATGGGACTTGAGAATGAAAGAAAATGGTGGTTGTTTAAATCGAATTTGTGGTTCTGTTGGAGATACCCTTTATGCTGTCTCTAGTTCTTCAACCGGCAACATCGCAGTGGCTGGTGCTGATCGTACTGTGACCATATATGATCCTCGCAGGTTTGTGACCATTATGTATATATGATCCTTGCAGGTTTGTGACCATTATGTATAGTGGTTTAACAAAGTAAAATATGCCATTATTCTCATTAGTTTTGCCTCCTTTATTCTTTTTGATGATGGGTGGATGATACAAAAAACTAGAAGATATATCATTTACCTTTTAGTGCATTTGATAGACTGGAGTAAGGACTCCATTGTTGAAGTTTATTAATGATGTGTTGAATAAACATGTATAGAGGAGGAATGAATTTGGGATAAGATCTATGGTGATAGATTAGACAACTGAAGGGAGTTGGATTAAATTCATTTAGTGTGACTGGAGTAAAGCTACCAAAGCCAGCTAGGAAAGAAGGCCACAGAGATAGACACAGAGACACATTTTTCTATGATTCTGATTTTACCCTCTGATGGGCTATATTTACCATTAACCTGCGTATTGTTTGTTGTTATTATTTAGTTTTTCTGTTTTTGCAGATTTAAGCTCCATAAATTTCTAATTGAAGTAAAAAACAAAACCATTAAAGTGTGATCTCTATGTTAGAATCTTTCCTTTGATAAGGGAGGAGAGATGAAATAATATTTGATATAGAATTGAATTTAAGGTTGGTCAGAAAAAAAATTCATTTCTCTCTCTTCTAGTTTTATCTATATTGTGGACTAATAAGCGTGATTATCCTACTCCTAATCATCTTTATGAAAATCACAGTGGAGGGTTAAAAATATTTAATTCAATCCTTTTCCCAACATAATCTATCAAACGACTTTTATCCTCTGATTGGCCTCTGTACACTGATTGAAGGAAAATTTAGTGGAATGTTTCTTCATCTTAAATGCAATCAGGATATTACACTAATTTACTACTTCTGTTTAGATGGGCAGCACTTTCAAGATGGGTGCACTGTTCAAAATATGAGGTCAGTAAATTGTTTTATGACTTCTCCTCTGTGGTTTTTTGTCGTTTTGGTTCTTTTGTCATACCATATTAAGGTATTAAATAACAGATCTAGTTATTGCTGCAATACCATTTCTTCCAGAGTAAGATGTTTTTTGTAGTTGTTCATCCATTTATCATTGAACTTAGAGATATCCATTCAGTAACTTATTACTTAATTGTTTTCTAACTATCCTAGTTTGTTTGTTGTTTTAAGTGTTTTTTTTTCCATACCATACTAATGTATTCAATAACAGATCTAGTTTTTGGAGTAATACCATTTTGTCAAGAATAAAGTGTTTTTGTACTTATTCATCAATTTATCATTGGACTTAGAAATGCCTGTTAAGTAAGTTATTACACTTAAGTTTGAACATCTTTTCTGCAGAAGGTCGCATAGTTATGCAGGACAAATCAACCAATTCTTGTACATAGAATCTATTTTCCTTTAATAACTGTCAGTTTCTAAAAGTTATCTTAAAATTAAAATGCATATGTCAAGCTTGAAGATATGCCTTTGACTTATCTGCTTTAACAATTTTAGTATAGATGGATCCACATAAGTTATTTCTGTGATTCTGTGGAAATTGGTGGTTTATGGTTTTGAAAGAGGTGATGTTTATCCTTTTCCTTTTGGCTGTTTTGATTACCTGAGAGTCCCTGTTACCTGAGGTATTTACTACTTCTAAATTACTTTTAATTGAAAAGTGCATGTATAAGAAGAAAAGATTACAGAAAACAGATCCCACCTTAACTTGTTTACATTATGCCAGATCTGATAATGAAATCTATTACTAAACTACTCTGGAATCCATAATCTAGGATGTTGAAGCAACAAAACAGTTATGCAAAAAGTGTAAAGAATCATCGGATTCTTTCACCATAAAAATATGGTTAGTAGACACTGGAAACATGGCTAGCAAAAGCATTAGTCTCCAAAACAGTGCGCTCCAGAATTTATAGGAGGCTTTTTAAGCTTGATTTTATGTAATGAATCCTGCAGTAAACAAGGATCAAGCTTCATTAATAATTCATGTTTTATATGTGAAATGATATGAAACTAGTTCTAAAAACAATTGCTCTTTTGCAAATGTACAAGCATTTTTGCACACAAAAACATAAAATCAGTAGATAAAGATCATAAAGAGGAAACACACACCTTTTTTTAGTGCCTCCTCCTATACTTTCATTCTTTTGAGGTTTGAATTCTTTATTTAGCAACCTGATGTAGGACAAATCTGGGATGTCTTTAAATTAGGGTTTTAGGGTAAATTTTAGCCTAACAACAATAAATGATTAAATAGAATATTGGGTTAATATGGGTCTTAGTTGGGACTCGCATTAGAGTTGAAGTTTGATGGAAAGCTCAGCAGATTTGGGGTTGATTATGCTGCTATGAATAGTTACATGAACAGTGGAAATAAAGAAAAGAAAAGCCAACAACCAAGGCATAGCCTACTGGTTGTTACCCCTCTTTAGGAGGGATTAGGTTCAAAGCTTGATTCCTCCATTCCTCCCTTGTACCTCCTTATGAACCAAAAAAAAAAAAAAAGGAAAAGAAAAGCCTAGGAGTCTCACCTAGGGTTTCTTAGGTCACATCTAATAGGGTTGAGTCAAACAACCAAAGAGCAAACCTTTGCTGGAAAGTTTAGGTAATTATTTATAGGCATATTTGTAGGGAAGCAAACAATTATAACCCTAATAGGATACTCTATTAAAACCTCAATACATTAGTCCCACTAACGAAAATCATTATCATCAGAACCTTTATCCCAATAAGTCCCACTAATGAAAATAAAACACAATTTTTCTAGCCTACTACAATAAAACACTAAAGACAAAATAAAATCCTAAATCATTAAAATTCGAATTTCCAGTGGATCTGAAAATTACAAAATACCTTTAACTTTAAAACATAAATAACTAAAACTAAAATAATTCCTGTCGCTTGAAGAAAACTTAGAAAAACTCATTCAAGCTCTCAATAAGGCATCTCATCATCAAACACATGCCGAATCAAAGCTTGAGACTTAGAATCGGTCTTGGCAAACCTTTTATATACACTTTCAAGGGTTGCTGCCATTTTCCATCATTTCGTACTGGTTGAAAAAAACTCTACCTCGAGGAGTTTAAAGCATGATAATCATCACAAAAGGCAGAATTGAGGTGCTGTAGCCCTTACTCTGTAATCCAAGTGCAGTTTGATTTTGGGTGCCCTTTCGATTTCACAAGAAACTATTGATAACCATGCTTCAAATCTATCTTGAAAAGGATAGTAGAACCAGCCATTAGATCCTACATATCATCAAGCCTAGGAATAGGGAACCTATATTTTATGGTTTTCTTGTTAATTGCACTACAATCAACACACATTCTCCAAGAACCTTCTTTCTTGGGTGTTAACAATGCCAGGACAGTACATGAACTCAAACTTTCACGAATGAATTCTTTAGGCAGCAGCTCATCTACTTGTCTTTTCAGCTCCTCATGTTCTCTAGGATTCATATGATAAGCTAGTAAGTTTGGTGGACCCTGGAACAAGATCAATTTCATTTTAGATATTACACATTGGAGGTAGTTCATTGGGTAGTTAGGACCCCAAAACAAGATCAATTGCATTTGGATATTACACGCAGGAGGTAGTGTTCATTGGGTATTTCCTTTGGCACAACATCAGAAAAATCTCAAAGAAATTTTCTCACTCGCGGCTGTACTTTTGATGTAGGGATAGCTGTTGACTTTTGAACTTCTGTTGTCACGTGTACTTTAACCTTCATAGTGACATCTCTAGCATAATCATGGGCTCAACACGTTCTCCAGCTACAAATAGTTGAGCAATATGATACAGTGGATTTATTTTACTGCTAATACTATAATAGACCTAGCTTAATTACTGTTTTATGTACGTAATGCATGTAGTTAGTTAAGGTATTTAGTGACGTTAGCGGTTGTTAGCTGGTAGCACTTTAATAAGGTAACAAACTTCTGGCAGTTACAAAAGAAGAGTTATCCAATCATTCAGTATACGTTTCTTTCTCCCTAAATTTTTTTCCCTTCCTTTCTCTCTTCCATTGCAAGTACCACGAGTACTTTGTTCTTCTCTATTCTTTTGGAAAAGAGAATATTCTTGTACTAAAGATTTCATTCAATATCATTGGTTTCAGAGCATTCCTGGCCATGGCTGATGGTATATTAACTCGATTGCAAAAGAAAGTAACTCAACATCAAAAGGAGCTGGAGAGGGTGGAATTGAAATTGGATTCTAGTGTTAACCAATTGCGTGCTGACTTTGAGCAATTAGGCTTTGATGCGCGGGGAATGTTCAAAACGGTGAAGAACAAGATGGAAACACAGGATGCTGATAATCCGCTTAAGTCTAAGGGTAACTCGAGCTCATCTTCGCTAAATGTTGCAAATACTGATAAGGTGGCAATTACAAAGGATATGGATGGCAAGTTCTGCATACATGATAGGTTGAATTGTCCAAGATTCGATGGAACCGATTTTGCCGGGTGGTTGCTTAAATTAGAGCAATACTTTGATGATGATTAGGTAGTGGAATCTAGGAAGGTTTTTATTGTGATGATGAATTTGGAGGGGAGAGCTCTTGAGTTGCATCAAGATTATGCCAATTACAGTGGTGGTTTGGCGAATCTACAATGGAGTAGCTATGTGGAAGAAATGAGGAGCAAATTGGAGATTTGGGGTTTTTTGATCGAATGTCTGAATTGGTGTCACACAAGCAAGAAGGTACTGTAGAAGAATTATGAAAAATTTTTAGCTATTCTGAACCAATTACAACTGTGTCCTAATTATACCTTGAGTGTCTTTACCAGTAATCTTAAGCATAATTTCTCTAAAACCATTAGAATCTTCTTCCCTAGAAACCTTACACACGTCCTGACCCTCGCCAAACAACTTGAATCCTTAATCTGTCTTCAGCCTCATAAACCATTTCCCCTTACAAAACTACTTCTACATTTCCAATTCATTTCACAACCGACTTATTCTACTAGGCTAACTACATTGCCACCACTACTTCCTTCTTCTAATTCATCCTAATTAACACCTTTTTAAACTACTTCAAAACACTCTATACACTTCTAAGCGTACTAATACCACAAATATAACCAATACTACTCTAGGTGTCAATAAATGAAAATTTCCTACCAAACAGAAGGGATGAGAGGAAGAATGGGCAGTGTATATAGTGTAGTAAAAAATATACGTTAGGTCACATATGTATTAAATCTCAGCTATATCATATTGGTTGAGTCACATACTTTGTCTGAGCATGAGACTGGAGTTTTCTGGTTGTATGGAGTATATGAATGATCTGGAAGTTTTACACAAGGAAGAGGGGAGACTAGTAGTGTCATTGCATGCCTTATTAGGCACCGTTGGGTACTAAAACATGAAGGTTCAATGCAAGATTAAGAACCAGATGGTTAATGTGTTGGTGGATGGGGGCAACATCCACAACTTTGTGGATTCTAGAATTATTAGGAAGTTGGCTTGTGCTATTGAACCCATGGATCTTACTGTTGCCGTAGCTAATGATGAACAACTTCACATGCAGTGTATGTCTTGTGGATTGAAAAGGGAGGTGCAGGGTTTGACTATGTGTACAGATTTCTTGGTTATTCCCTTGAGTGGCTGTGGCATTTTATTTGGGTATAGTGGTTGGTTAAATTGGGCCCTATCATATGAAATTTGCATATGAAATTTTTAGACTTTGACCATGCAAATTTCATATTAGGGCCAGCGTATCACATAGAATGGGATAGCTGCAAGCAAGTTGTTGTTTATGTCCAAAAAGCAAGCCTCCAAAACTCTGTCCTTTTCTAGTAAGAGTTCCTTAGCTTTAATTGGACCAAGGTCTCTCCACTTCTCATTGGTGCAATATAAAGACCATTTTCTCTTCCATGGGATTTACAGTGCCTTTTGCAGCGGTATAGCATGATGTTTGTGGTTCCACAAGGATTGCCACTAGTGAGATCCCATGATCCCTACTGTGCAGAAGGATGAACTGGAGAAAATGATACTAGAAGTGCTGCATTCTGATATTATCCAAGATAGCACTAGTGCATTTGCATCTCCAGTACTTTTAGTTAAAAAGAAGGATAGTTCATGGCGATTATGTGTTGACTATAGAGAATTAAACTAGGTGACCATAAAGGATAGATTTCCAATTCCACTTTTTGAGGAACTACTAGATGAACTTGTTGATGCTGTTTACTTATCAAAGCTTGATTTGCGATTAAGCTATCATCAAATAAGAATGAATGAAGTTGACACTCACAAGACTGCCTTCTGAACTCATCATGATCACTATGAGTACTTGGTGATGCCTTTTGGCCTCACCAATGCTCCAACATTTCAAAGTCTTATGAATGCCACTTTTGACTCTATTTGTTTTAGGTTTTTTTTTCTTAATGATATTTTGGTATACTCCAAGAATTGGGAATCTCATCTCTTGCACCTCCAGCAAGTGTTTGAAGTATTATTACATCACCAGCACTATGTAAAGTATAGCAAGTGTGAGTTTTGGTCCACAAAGATAGAGTTTTTAGGTCATGTAATAAGTAGAGTAGTAGTTTCCATTGATGAGCAAAAGGGAGCTTGTATGTTTGAGTGGCCAATTCCCAAATCTCTCAAGGAACTAAGGATTCTTGGGTTTGAATTTGTATTATAGGCGATTTGTCGAGGGTTATGGTTCCATTGCTAAGCCTTTGATTGAATTACTCAAGGCTAATTTCCTATGGACTGGCTCTGCTCAAGAAGCATTTTTAGCTCTTAAGAAGGATATGATTTCAGCTCCTGTCTTAGTGTTGCTCGACTTTAATTTGGAATTCATTTTGGAATCTGATGCATCCAATCATGGAATTGGTGCAGTCCTCAGCCAAAGTGGCAGGCCAATGGTGGCTTTTTAGTAAGGCTCTCTCTTCTCGTCATCAGACTTGGTCAGTCTATAACAAAGAAATGTTGGCTATGTTAGCTGTTGTCAAAAAATGGACTTCCTACCTTATTAGCAAGCATTTTATTATCAAAACAAACCACGAGAGTTTGAAAATTCTGCTTGATTAGAAGACAACTCTAGCTCAGCAGAAGTGGGTTCTTAAAATGATGTGGTTTGACTACAGTGTTGTCTATTGGAAAGGGTTTGCAAATGTTGTGGCAGATGTGCTTTCTAGGAGATCTCATGGACAGTTTTAGCCCTGTTCGTGTTGCATTGATTTATTCAAGTGCACAAAATTCTTGGTCCATAGACCCCAAACTCCAAGCACTTATTTCTCAGCTGCAACAAAATCCTGACATGAGTTCCAAATATACTTTGGGAGCCAATCAACTCACAAGGAATGGCAAGATTGTGCTTGGCAATGATGCCAGCCTTCACAAAGAATTGCTGGACTACTTTCATAGCTTAGCTACTAGAGAACATTTTGGCACGTAGGCTACAATGGCTTAATTGGGGGTATACTATATTGGAAGGGATTAAGGAAGAACATTAGGCAATTTGTTCACGAGTGAGCCACATGTCAAGAGTATAAATATGACAATGCAACTTCTTCTAGAGTACTACAACCTTTGCCAATTCCTGAAAAGGTGTGGATTGATATCTCAATGGATTTTAGTGACAGTTTGCCTGAGTCAAGGGGTGAGGATGCGTTTATGGTGGTTGTGGATCGTTTAAGCAAATATGCCTATTTTATTGCTTTAAGCCATCCACTATCTGCTCTCTCTATCACAATCTTTCATCGACCAGGTTTTCAGGTTACATGGCATTCCAAATAGCATTGTCTCTGACACAGACAAATTCCTCAAATATGCCTATTTTATTGCTTTAAGCCATCCACTATCTGCTCTCTCTATCACACAATCTTTCATCGACCAGGTTTTCAGGTTACATGGCATTCCAAATAGCATTGTCTCTGACACAGACAAATTCCTCTTGAGCCATTTTGGGCAGAACTTTTTAAATGTCTAGGGACCATGTTGAAGATGTCAGCCTCTTATCACCCCAAACAGATGGCCAAATTGAATTAGTGAATCCTTGCTTGGAAACTTACCTTAGGTTTATGATTGGAGAGAAACTTGGGGAATGCTCTAAGTTGTTGCCCTTGAGTTAGTGGTGGTATAACACATCCTTCCACAACTCCACAAACACTAAAATCTTATGGGATCCTTTATTGTCAGCCTGCTCCAAACTACATACCCTACTTTCCTGATGCTTCTATGGTAGCTACGGTTGATAGAAGTTTACAAGCTCATTAGGCTGCAATTAAACTTTTGAAGTTTTATCTTCATAGAGTTGTCAACAGGATGAAATAGCAGGCTCACAAGAAACATTCTGGGAGACAACTTTGTTGGGGATGTGGTGTATGTTAATCTACAACTAGCGGTATAATTGAGCCGAGCCGAACCAATACAATAGGGTGCTTGAGCTCATGCTCGACTCAAAAACTGGCTGCTTGATACTTGGCTCAAGCTCAATCGAGCCTTAATTTTTGAGCTCTTTAATAATAATAATAATAATAATAATAATAATAATAATAATAATAATAATAATAATAATAATAATAATAATAATAATAATAATGATGATGATGATGTAGTTTTGGAATTATAAAAATAAACAACAAAAATAGTAACATATCGAGCCTTAATTTTTGAGCTCAAGCTCAGCTCAAGATGAAAATCGAGCTACTGAAGCTCGCTCGATTAAGCTTCTTTATCTAAGCTCGATTTTCATGCTCGAACTCAAGCTCAACTTTAATAATAATAATAATAATAATAATAATAATAATAATAATAATAATAATAATAATAATAATAATAATAATAATGATGATGATGATGATGATGATGATGATGATGATGATGATGATGAAAATAACTAAAGTCCACACCCCTGTTTATATCCTCTTAAATAGTTTTAGAATTATAAAAATAAACAACAAAAATAGTAACATTACCACCACAACACAAATAGAAGTGAAATATGCAGCAGCAACACCTGCAACATCAACTTGAGCAATGGTATAAACAACATAAGAAACTTGAAACTAATATAAACGAATAAATTAAAATGTCTTTACCATACAACTTAAAACTTATTTTTATTAAAAAAAAGGGCAATAATTAGCTATATATATAAAAATAAGAACAATAACATTCAATTCAGCATGAAATTTGATGACCAGATATTCGGATAAGTATACAAAGATGGATAATTGCATAAGGACCATTGTTTGTATGATACAAATGAATAGATACATAATAGATTGAAAGCAAAAATGGAGACTTTCCAGAAGGACCATTGATTGTATATTCACCACCACACAAACATCTTTTGATACCTTTCATCGCGTTAATGACAGAGGCAACAAGTTCCCCATTGCTTTCTTTCCTCTCCATATTCCAATTAAATCTGGTTTTAAAGCTTCCTCCATATTGGCTTTGCTAGCTAGATGTGTTTGGATGAATGAAATGCATTTATGCAAAAATAAAAAATCATATAAAAAACCTTGATTATCATTAACATCTATGTATCAATTGTTTAGATCATACAATTTATGAGAAGTTATCTTACCGACGATTTTAGATACGACTACCATATATCCCATTAGGACATAATTAAAAAAATTAATAAATTTTAGGGAGATGCTAGCAGCAGACGTTTTAACACTCGCACTCTAACACTCTTCATTACATAAAGTCACGTCACTATACTTTTTTAACCTAGGACTGAATACCTATTAATACAAGTTCCTAACACTTCTCATTGACTTTAGCGTTCGAGCGGCAGCAAATACTTTCGAGCAGCAACAAATACTTTTGAGTGACAGCAAATATTTGCAGGTTAAGCACTGTGGAATCAGCCACACCATCCGTTTCAAGGATATGGGAATGACTGTTTTGGTTAGTGAAAGATTTGCTGCGTTGCTGCTGGGATTGAAAAAGAAAGCATAGTTAACATGTCTAACTCCGAATTTGAAAGAGAAAATTATTGAATTACAACCAAAATTAAACTTCAAAAACATAAATTAAAAAATTACTTAATTATATATTTCAAGGTAAATTTAAAAAAAAATCATGTTTTCCGGTGAATGACTTTTCAGAAATTGCCATGAATTAAACAAAAAAATGTGAAAAAAAATATTTTCTAACATGATATATCCGATTTAACGAAAAAAATTAAAAAAAAAAAAAGGAGAAAGATTTAATCTAATCTGATAATCTCAAATAGAAGGAAGAAGATCAAGTCAGGATTTTCGTTTTTTGTATCCCAAGTCTAAAGCTGTAACGACCTTTTTTTACTTCTTTGAAATTCCCAACAGCTTAGTGAGAAGAGTACGTGAGAAGTTTCTACTTAAGCTAAGTCTGAGAAGTTTTAAGAACTTGTATAGCAGGTAACCGGTTTTAAGTTAAGAAAGTACAATGACGTGGCTTTATGTAAAGAAGAGTGTTAAACTGCGAGTGTTAAAACGCCTGCTGCTAGCATCTCCCTAAATTTTATAAAGAGTCATTTGACATTTGAGAATATTCTAACAAGACTTGTGGCATTTAAAAACTTTAATGAACATACACAGAAAATGAAACTCTAAAATTTACACTACATTATATATGCCATGCGAGTATGCTGGCTGAATTTGGTGCGAGAGGGGGCTGGGTGCATCAGATCTGGTGTTGGAGAGGGGCAGATCTAGTGCGTACTGCAGCTTGAATGTGAGGAACAAAGGGTGTCCGCTGGTGCAGGGGTGCCAGAGTTGAGGTCAAGCGGTTGCAAAATGTGAGAACTTGTCGGACTAGAGGCAGGAGTTGCTGAGTGGGTTTTGGACTATGGCTAACTGGTGTCTAGTTTGGTGGGAGTTTTTGAGTGGGTCTAGTGTGTAGGGAGTGTGAAATGGTTGAAAATAGGTTAGGGTTTCTAAAAGGCTGAAGGATGTTTAATGTATAGGGTAAGTAATTACACTTTAAAATAATAACATATATATTAAAAAAATAAATGCTCAATAAGGCTCGCAAATTACTCGAGCCAAGTATCTTTATGCTCGAACTCGACTCGCTCAATAGTTCAAGTAGTTTGAGCTCAAGCTTGGCTCGATAAAAATCGAGTTGAGTTTAAGTTTTCTTCAAGTCGAGCCCAAGTAGCTTGCGAACATCTGTGTATTGTTTACACCCTTAACTACAACCACACCGGCAGAAATTTGTTGTTCATGGGCCATGTTTGAAACTTTCAGCCTAATTCTTTGGGCCTTAAAAAGTTCTACGGAAAATTGGTCTTGTTGTGTATGAATTGGATCTACTTTCTTATGTTATGATGCATCCCTTTTTTCACATATCCATTGGTCCAACCCATTTCCAAAAGACTCCTCTTGGGAAAATTTTGCTGAGTTTCAGAAGAAATTTCTAGATTTTTGTCCTTGAGAACAAGGATGATTTCAAGAGGGGTATTGATTAGTGGATTTAGTTTTACTGCTAATACAATAATAAAACTAGCTTAATTACTATTTTACGTACATAATGCATATAGTTAGTTTAGGAATCTATGGAGGAGGAGAATACATATGGACGATCTAACGTGAATTCAGATATTGGTTCATATAGCCTACCCCAATCTCTTGGGATAAAGGCTCTAATAATGTTGATGAATGCATATAGTTAGTTAAGGTAGTGATATCAGCAGTTGTTAGTTGGCAACACATTTAATGAGGTAACAAACTTTTGGCAATAACAGAAAAAGAATTATCCAATCAATTCAGTACACATTTCTTTCCCCTCCTTTCTTTCTTCCATTGCAAGTACCAAAGTACTCTGTTCATCTAGAAAAGAGTGTATTCTTGTATTGAAGATTTCATTCAACGCCTTGAGGGCCTGAATTTGATGTGGTTCCTTCTGTGCCATAAAAGTTGTTAGTGCATCAACAGCCGGTTCCAAGGCAGATAGGTGCTCAGTTATGTTCACCACAATATTCTTGGTGTGCTCATGGTTCTGTCGGGGTTCCCCATAGCCTTACTCAATTCAGCATTAGTCACCAGTGTAGAAGCAAGTCTAACTAAACTGTTTTACAAAAATAGATATGTCAGGAGCTTCTTCTTCTCAAATCATACTTTCTTTCCCACAAATGGCACCAAACTGATGTAAGATAGATCTGGGATGTCTTTAAATTAGGGTTTTAGGGTAAATTTTAGTCTAACAACAAGGGAATGGTTAAATAGAATATTGGGTTAATATGAGTTCTACTTAGGACTCGGATTAGGGTGAAGTTTTGATGAAAAGCTCAGGAAACAGTCTCAATTAATTCAGTCACAAGCAAAGAGAGTGCAATGCCTATTTATAGAGAAGCAAGCAATTATAACCCTAACAGAATATATACTCCCTCTTAAAACCTTAATACACTAGCCCACTACACACAATATTTTCCAACCTACTATACTAAAACAATAAAGACTAAAAATAAAATTCTAAATCATAGAAAATTTGAATTTTCACTAAACCTTGAAATTACAAAAGAACCCTTGACTTTAACTTAAATAACTAAAAGTAAAATATTTCCCATTACTTCTTAACCTAAAGAAAACTTGGGAAAACTTATTCAAGCTCTCAATAAGCATCTCATCATCGAACACAGCCAAATTAAGGCTTGAGACTTAGAACCAGTCTTGACACGCCTTTTAAATACTTTCAAAGCTTGTTGCCATTTTCTATCACAACCTCACCTATTATTTATATACAAGGAAAAGTTTATCAGGGATGAAAATATTGTGACAAATTCCTTTTTAACTTGCTCAACTTGACATCAACAACGTGGAATCTAGGATGGGAGAAAACACTTGTGTTACTTGTTTCATGTTTTAGTTCTCACTGCTTTGTTCTTTCGAGAGAAGTTCCATGTGATTACATCACTGTATGCCAATGATGAATAAATATTGTAGCCATATAACGTTTTTTTTCGTGTGGGTACTGCAGATAACTGGACTTGCTTTCTCATCTCTTGATTCCAATTACATATATGTACAAGGGGTTGACTATGAGGTAATTGCTTTTTAACTTGTTGGACAGTTTTATTTCCATGCATGGAGTTCGATTTTAGCATTAGACTGCTGAGTAATATCTCTATGAACTTCAATGTAATGTCAAGTGCATATTTAAGTAAATTAACGTAATAGATGGCTTCTTGTTTCTATAGATTATGCAGTAGTGATCTGCTAAGGAAGACATCATACCGAGTAGTTTACTTTGTAAGAGTGAAGTTCTATCGTACACTTCTGAATCATGAGGAATGTTTGCAGGTGTTTTGTGGTCAGTGGCAAGAAAGCAGTAAGGTATTCTCATTTAGAGGAGACTCAAACTGGCTGGGATTCAGTAAGGTATAATGTTCTTTTTAAATTCTGCACAACATTATATTTTTTCTCACCGCATTGTGACACTGGCAGAGACAGACACATGGTCCTTGTAAGCCAGTGTAAAGGCAGAGAGAGTGGCAATAAATAATCTATTCACTGCTATAAAACTGAATGCTGTGAGGTCTTAATAAAATTCCATTGCTTAGTTACAAGATCAATATATATATAGTTACCTTTGTTTCTTTTATGGTTCTTCTATCATGTGGTTGTTGGTATTTCTTTTTTTTGTTTTTTTTTTTATAGGTATCCTCATTCACTTTACTGTCTAAAATTAACAATTCCAACAATTTTGTTTAGTTATTTTGATGACTTGTGCTTTTCATCCATGGCAAGTTAACCCAGCTATCATTCTTTGAAATTGCAAATCATGGATGTAATCTCAGAAAAGATTGCATCTGTTTTCGTCGGTCTCCGTTGATTTAAACTGTGTCTAGCTGGTGTTGCCATTGAATGGAATTCATTTAACCGGTCTTTCTGTAAATTGATGCTGCAGTGCTCAAACAGGGATACACTTGGTGGATGGTGTGATTCGGGTAGCATCTTCATTGCTGACATTGTAGCTAAAGGAGATTGAAAAAAATACCTTGAAAGGTACTATTAGTAACTCGTCTTCTAATCCATAAAGTTACATTTAACTTGAAAACCTGTTAAAATCTAAAGCTTTATTTATCATAGATGTATGCAGTCATTTCAAGCCTCCCAAGTCGAGCAACAATACCTTGCACCAAGAAATTTCAAATTTTGGCCCTTTTTTTACTCAAGGTGCCATTAGTTGAGGTTTATGCTTGACCATTGCACAAGTCATCATGTTGTAAACACTCCATTTTATTATTTTTTATATTTTTTTATTTTCTCTTAATATTTATTTTGAACATTTAATTGAAAAAATTGGAAAAAAAAATCAAAGTCGTAGTTTTTTCGAATTAAAACTTGATTAAAATTCTTATTTGCTCTAAGAATCAAACTTATTAGGCTTAATAGCCAAATGTATCCTTAACTTTTTGCATAAGATATAATTAAGCTTTTAATGTTTTATCGCATGAAAATTAGTTCATAAATTTTTATTTTAGTGTAAATGAACCTCCAATATTTCAAAATCATGCAATTAAGTCAATTTGTTAAATGATATTAACTTCCATTAAAACATCCTATGTGGAAGCTGACGTTGATAGTTTAGTTGGTTGTCACGTGGTATGTCACATGTGCAATACTAATGGAAGTTAGTGTCATTCAACAAATTTGGATTTAATTGCATGATTTTGAATGATTGAGGGTTTATTTATAGTAAAATAAAAATTAATAGACTGATTTTCATATAATAAAATATTGAAGTTTAATTTAATTTTATGTAAAAAGTTGAAATTATATTTGGCTATCAAGCCAATTTATTACTTGGATCAAAATTCTTGATTTAAGACTATTCTCTCATATAAACAACCACACGACCAGTCACTAGAGGTAGAACTTTGGAATTGGTGAATAATGGTTGTAGGAGATTTTTTTTTTTGACAATACGTATCTTTTAGACATTTTTAGGAAATATTTTGTTAATTATGTTTAATGATCAATAAATTTTTTATCTGTTATTAAATAAATTAATTGAAAAATTATCAAAATCACTTGACAAATCAAGATAAAATATGATATTTGATTAATCAAAATTTAAATACGCATAATTCAATAAGAATTCTGTTATGAATCACCAATTTAAGGTCTTGTTTTGTACGAGTATTTCATTTTCCAAAAAACATTTTTCTCATTTTCTTGTGTTTGGTATGTGTAAAATGATTTTGGTCAACTGAAAATCACTTACAATCAACGGTAAATCGCTTAAGTCTTTCCATAAATTGTCTTTCCCTTTTGAAAAGGCGAAGACATTTTTCAACCCACGCCACAACCAACCCTAATCTCGATCCCTCACCAATTTCCTCGTTGACACCACCAATCTTGTTGTCGGCATCCTTCCTTCGCTCTTGCCCTTCAAGATCTTGTCCACCCTTGCTTAGGTCTTCAAAACCTAAACCGGTTTGCCACAGTTCCTTACCAAAACTATTGCCAGCACCATAGATCCATCTCGCCACTGCCATTGAACTTTTTGCCAGCATTCTTACTTGGAGATCTAAACACTTTAAGATCTTGCCTAAAACAAATATCTCCATCCTTTAAGATCCACTTTCCTGCAAGTCTTTGCCTAAACAAAACAACGATATGCAAGTCTTGCTAAGCAAGCGTTTTCAGGATGGTTGTTGTGTTGTTTTGGCCTTGGACTGTTGCTGACCAATTGGTGTTTGTTCATTTGTTTGTGTGACTCAACTAGAATCTCATTATCTCGTTTCTCCCTATTTTTTTTGGACATTCTGTGCTAGGCTTGTCCTTGATCAGGCTCGTTTTTGCTGCTCTTCTTTTGTGTTTTTGGATTGTATTTTTCTAACTTTGTCTTTTCCTGATTTTGTCTCTCGAGCTCTTTTCCCCTAAGTAGACTGGTCTTAATAAAAGCTTCTTCATTTGCTTTTCAAAAAAAAAAAGTATATTGATTTTTTGTTCTCATATGGTGTTTATGGCCTCGTCTACTTGCTGTTTGTGGCTTTAGTAGAAGATTATTCCAATTCTCATGTCTGTGTGCACGATTTTGTTTTTTCTACAGGTAAAAGTAGAGGCACAACAACTAGCTCTAATATTAAAAACTGTTGGAGCTTTTAAGGTGTAGCGGAAAAGTGGAAAAGGAAAGCTAATATTTGGAAGGTGAGTAAGAACAAACTCAGCAGTAAAAGTTTAGGATAAATTAAAATAATTTAAATGATCAATAAAATTATTCAGATTACATGAATTATTTAATCAAATTTCATTCATGAGTCATATTTTTTATATCTATTTATATTAAAACAACAATTTAGAGATAAAACTAAGAGAATGAGTTCTTCGAGAACTCTCACTTTTCATTGTAAATAAAGAGTTTCTCTTAGCTATTTAATAATTTAGAGAAAGAAGATTTGAAGACAATTGGGAGAAGAAAAAGAATTTGAAACTAACTCTTTAAAACTCTCAAATCCAAGAAGGAAGAAGTTCGAAAATCTAAGAATTCTTAAATTTTGGATTAAACTGTAAGATTTTTAAGACTCCCTAAATTTTGTGATCAAATTTTAAGATCTCAAGAAAACCCTAATTCTTGGGTTCAAATTAAATCAAATTTTAGGATCCAATTCACCTGAACTAGTACTTTTAAAAAAAAAAGTATTTTTGTGTGTAATTATTAAGTTGTGTAATATACTACTATTATCAATAAAATTGTTGTGCTTTTAACAACAAACTATCAATAAAATTGTAGTGCTTTTAACAACAAACCTTGAATGAAATCTAAATTTATCTAATGTAGATTATGGTTTTGCAGCAACTCAATACAAGTAAAAAGAACAAGAGTTGAATGCAAGTGATCTCGAGGAAAGAAGAATAGATATGTAAGCCTCTTGTTACTAGAGTTAAAGACTAGAAATGAAGAAATATTGTTGAGAAAAATTGACGGAAAAAATTATTGATATTTCATTTATGTGTAATCTTCTAGTGTCATCCAATTTTTATACAACTAATGATAGCAATCTTGAACTATAAACTGAATTAACAAATTTCTCGCCCAAAATACAACAAACTAATTAAGTGCATTCTAACTACTCTCGTTCCCATAAAAAGAAAAACTACTCTCGCTCCATTCAACTACTAACTTCTTCTAGCTCAACTTCTAACTCAGCTTCCTCTAGCTCAGTTTCTATGCTCTCCATAATTCAACATGTATCAACTCGTCCCCCTTCAAAATAAGCCTTGTCCTTAAGGCTTAAAAGCTAGAAATCTTTGCTAAAGATCAAACAAGAATTCCCAAGTGGCATCCTCAGGAAAAGAGTTAGTCTTATGAACTAAAACCTGAGTAGCTGGTCTATTCCCTTTGTGTACCATTCTTTTATCCATTCCCTTTCTATACCATTCTTTTATCCAAGATAGCCAATTGTGCCAAAGCTAGAGTGTTTTCAGGTATTGGTAGTTGTTTCCCATGCTCGAAACAGACTTCAACTTCTTTTTCAATTAAGACACATGAAATACAAGGTGAGTTTGTGTTGATGATAGTAATGCCAATTTATAAGCTACTTCTCCTATCTTGTCCAGTACTCGATAGGGTCTAAAATACTTATTAGCCAATTCGTGGTACTTCCTATCAACTAAAGAGTTTTGTCTATATGGTTGTAGTTTCAAATAAACCTAATCTCCCACAATAAATTTCCCGTCACTCCTGTGTTTATCGGCTTGTGCTTTCATTCTAATTTGAGCCTTCTTGAGATGATATTTCCACAACTATAGCTTATCTTATCTTCCTTGTAAATGTATATTAACCTGATTCACCAAGGAATTGTTAGGCAAATAAGATAAATGGATTGGAAGAGGATATCCATATAGAGCTTTAAATGGAGTGATATTCATAGCTAAATGATGGGAAGTATTATACCACCATTTAGCAGTTGGGTTTATCAAGCTAATACACCATCCTACTTGGTTAGCCAATGTTGTTTTAGTAAAGAAGAAGAATGGTACAGTTAAGGTATGTGTAGATTTTAGAGATTTGAATAAAGCATGTCCCAAAGATGATTTTCCTCTTCCAAATATTGATACTTTGGTTAATGCTACAACTGGTCATGAAATGTTTTCTTTTAGAGTTTGTATATGATGCACTGACAATGTATAGTTTCTATATACTGTCAATGCATCAGAGGTTGACACCTCATCAATTGGCAAATTTAAAAATATGCCAAGTCCTTAAAAGTAAATATAATAATTTTTTTAAATTTGCTCGTAAGGGCTTATTGATGAGGTGTCAATATCTGGTGCATTGATAGTGTATAGAAATTATACACTGTCAGTGCATTATATATAAATCCTTTCTTTTATGGATGGATTTAGTGGCTATAATTAGATTAAGATGACTCCAAGTGATGTAGAAATACAGCTTTTCGAACTCCATTTGGAAACTTCTATTATATCGTTATGCCTTTTGGATTGAAAATTTTGGGTACAATTTATAAGCGTGCCATGACAGCTATTTTCCATGACATGATGTATGATTGTTTGGACAATTATGTAGATGATATAGTTGTGAAATCCAAAAAAGCCTCAAATCATTTTTAAGATTTGAGAAGAGTGTTTGAATAGTGCAAAACGTATAGATTGCAAATGAATCCTCTAAAATATGCATGTGGTGTTTAAGCTGGAAAATTCTTAGGTTTTGTAGTTCATAGAAAAGGCATTGGAATTGATCTTGTAAAGATAAATGCTATTTAGTCTATGCCACCTCCAGTGAATCAAAAACAACTTAAAAGCTTGTTGGGAAAAGTTTCATATATCAGGAGATTCATCCCAGCCTTAGGAGAAATAATAGTTCCTTTTCAAGCTTTGTTGAAGAAAGAAGTGTCATTTGAATGGGTGAACGGCAGCAGGAAGCATTTTCCAAGATAAAAAGAGTTTGACTTCTTCAACAACCATGACTATGCCATTGAAAGACCAGCAAATGATATTATATCTCACTTCTACTCTACATTCTATTGGTGCTTTACTAGTATAAGAAGTGGAAGAGCAAGAACGACATGTGTATTACTTGAGTAGATGTTTACATGGGAGTGAGTTAAATTATTCATCGATGGAGAAACATTGTCTCACACTAGGTTTTGCTACTCAGAAGTTGCGTCACTACTTAGCTCATAAAATTGTAGTGGTGACTAAGTCAGACCTTATCAAATATCTGCTCTTTATACCAGCGTTATCAGAAAGAATAACAAAGTGGCTTCTTTTGCTTAGAGAGTTTGATATATCGGTTGTTCAGCCAAAAGTTATCAAGTCTCAAGCGCTTTCAGAATTGGTAGCACATTTTCCATCCCAACATGAAGAAGAAATACATTATTCTATTTCGAATGAATTTCATGAAGAAGTTTGTTCAATGAATATAGAAGAAGGGGAATGGCATTTATATTTTGATGGTTCTTTCACAATTTTTGAAGGAGGTGTTGGCATAGTTTTGATTCCACCAAGTAGAGAAGTTGATTCCTCGATAGAGAGTTTAAAGTTAACCTCCTCTCATTCGAGTAGAAACAACATCTCCTGGAATGAAGAGTCAAGAAGAGAAGGATACCCTTTGATTCTTGGTTTAGAGTTAAAACTCCCTAGAATCAAGTAGAGAACCTTCTCCTTTGCCTTCAAATTGGACTTTCCGTGCATAAATAATCAAGCTGAGTATAAAGCACTTATTCTGGGGTTATTCACAGCTAACTCCATTAGAGTTAAAATCTTTGTATTAATGGAGATTCTACTCTTATAATTAAGTAAGCTAATGGTGAATTTGCTTTGAAAGAATAGTTGTTAGCTTCTTACATAACACTAGTTCAAGCTTTGTGGAAGAAGTTTCAGAATGTGAGATGTGAGCACAACCCAAGATCTATAAATCGGTATGCAGATGCACTTGCTACCTTAGCTTCCAAAATTCAGATTCTTAAAGAGAATGAAAGTATCACTATGTCAATTGTTAGAAGAACTTTACCATGCATAAGTAGTGAATTATTTCAATCTCTTGAGTATGAAGAAGATGATGCTTAGCGTTCTCCTATCGTTGAGCAGTTGGTCAAGCCTACTTCTGCTAGTATTCCAGATCTAAAACGCTTCGTCTTAATCTAAGGTGTTCTATATCATAAAAGTGCTAATGGAGTATTAGCCAGATGTGTTTCTAAGCATAAAGCTCAAGAAAGATTGAGCACAACATATGAGCAATGGTGTGGTGAAGAGGGACATCTTTTACATCGCCTATTTCAAAGAGCTGGATACTTTTGGCCAACCATGTCTAAGGATGCTTTGCAAATTCAAAAATATTGCAGTAACTGTTCTGAACCTCCAAATGTCAAAGAATGCAATTTTATTGGAACTGCTGGCAATTGGTGTAGGCCTTATATTGATTATCTGAAAAATGGAGTTCTTCCAACCAATTATCATGATGCAAGACAATTGAAAAGAAGAGTTTAAAGGTTTTTTATGAATGGAGATGATCTATTCCAATTCTCATTTTCAAGAAAACCATTTAAATGTGTTTCTCCAACTGATATGCATCTTTTGTTGGAAGAAGTACATGATGGGAGTAATGGAGAACATGAAGGAGATAGGATGCTCTATCAAAAGCTCTTAGATATTGGGTAGTACTGGCCTACTATGGAAACAGATGCTATGAATCATGCGAAGAAGTGCTACCCTTGCCAAGTTCATAGCAATGCTATACATGCTCCAACTGTGGAACTACATAGCATAAAAACTCCTTGGCCTTTTCATACTTGGGCTACACATGGATATTGGCAACAACAGAGTGTTTCACAAAATAGGTAGAAGCTATTCTCTTAAAGAATGCAACAGGACCAGCGGTGGCAAACTTCATCAAAAAGAATATCATTTGTCGTCTTGGGATACCCAAAAGAATTCTCTCGAATAATGGAACTCCATTTATCAATTACAATGTGAGAGAATTGCTCACACTTTATGATGTTAATCACGTGAAGTCTTCTCCTTATTATCCAATGGGAAATGATCAAGTTGAAGCCACCAACAAGACTTTACTAAAGGTACTTCGTAGAATGGTTCATGAAGAACCAAAATTATAGTGTCAAGCTAGCATTATGGGCTTATAGAACTTCAAAGCGTGGACCAACGAAAGCAACTCCTTTTTCATTGGTATATGGAACAGAAGCTATTCTTCCAACTAAAATACTAGTTCCTTCTGCAAGATTAGCTCTAGATGTTGAACTAAATAATGATGCTTTGCAAATGTTAGAACTAGAAGCATTAGAAGAAAGGAAAGATAAGGTGAATAAGACTTTATCAATTTACCAAAGGAGATTGAGTAGAGCTTATGACAAATTAGTGAAGAGAAGAAATTTTGAAGAAGGTGATTTGGTACTTTGTACTGCAAAACACATCAGAAAAGGACCTCCAGCCTCTAAGTTTAGTCCAAAATGTGAAGGTCCATATATTGTGCATGAAGTGAATGACAGTGGTTATTGTAAGTTGATGAATCTAAAGAACAATGCTATCACAGCACCCATCAACTTTCAATACATCAAAATATTCCATGTATGAGACTCATACTTCAACATTTTTTTTCAATTTTATGTTATTAAATAATAAGTCAAGTTCATTGCTTCTACTTCTCTCTGTAATGAACTTTAATATAAGAGAAGGGTGTTTCACCAATAGCCGCAGCTTAATTGCTCATGTTTTGGCTATATTTCATTATTTACAATCTAGCCACAGCTTTATCGCTCATACTTGGCTAAGAATTATTATATAATGACCGTAGCTATATGCTTTTCTAAAAGGATTGAATCAATCTCCTATATATATCGAGTTGAGAGATAATCTCTCCTTGATGTAAAGTTAGAAAGGTTCTCCTTGGTCGCATACATGAACAAACAATTTTCTCCAAACAAAGAAAAGAAAAGCAAGATTTTTTGTTGATAAATAAAGAAATGAAAGTACTAATATTATTGCAAAAGATGGGGAAAATTTCCAAAATAGAAATGCAATAAAAGAAAACAAATATCTAATTAGCTACATAGCTCCAAAGAGAAGAATTACTGCTACTGAACTCTGAAAAAGAATGTAACTTCTGCTGCGACTCAACTTAATGATTCTTCAGTGAGGTAATCTTCACTTCTATTTCTTTTAACTATTCTTCTACTTTATTCTTCTCAATACCAGTAGAAAGGAAAGCTTTGGCTTTGGAAATACAAATGTTAATACAACTAAGACTAAAACTAGCCTTTACTGTGTCATCCATAAGTCGCAACATCAACTGTAGTTTCTATGAAGAAATAAAAGACATCGGAACATTAGCAATCAACAAGGCTTTCCCTAACTCACCTAGTATGTAGGAAATAAAATCTTCAGTTTGGAAGATACAGGAATCCCAAAATGCATACCTTTAGCAATTTTAATAGCTATTGAAATGAGAGCTAGACTAATACCATCATCTGAACATCCTAGGAAGACATGCCTGGTTAACCATATTATCAGTAGTGCTTCTAACTCATGCTCAGAATTTGAAAGATCATGAGAATTACTTTTACCTTTTCTATGTTTGAATTTATGAAAAAATAATCCAATCCATAGATTTCTCTTTTTGATGTTTGAGCAAATCATAGAAGAAACTACGAGTCTTCTCTTTTTCCTCAGACAATTTGATGGAACAAACATTATGTTTCCCAAGACAAGGAAGTTCAAGAAGAACACATACATCCTCGAGAGTAAAGTGAATTCTCTTCAAGTAGTAATCATAGTATGAGAAAAAGTACTCTACCATGCTAAAATAGCACGCCATACATCCATTCTTCCTTCTCTACGAATACGAAGTTTTGAGGAAACTGGTATAGTATCAAGTACTCTCGCTAAAGATAGAATCTTTACATGAGTAGGATTCTTCATTACCTTATTCACCCAATCTTCCCGACCTTGAACAGGTTGCGTGTCATGACTCGAAGACCGTAACTTGCACTTGATACTCATACTTTTTCCTCCTTACAATTTTACAGACTAAATTTTTCCTTTTCGTTTTACAGTTTGTATTCGGCGTCAGTACAGTCACTAAATCATTTTCATCCATTCTTTAATTCAATTATGATTTAAATTACTTTCTAAGGTAGGGAAAGATCATTTATAGTCCATAACTTACTATTTCTTAGAAACAAATTGAAATATCCCCCCTTATATTTTGAGATTCCCTAGTTAACTACCCGTAAAACATCACAATATAATAGAACATTTCCCACAGTCCACATTATATTCACCAAATGTCTATTGCTTCAACAGCTCTAGTATCCACTATTAATCACCACACATATCATATAATATCATAATATTACATCAACTACTCATTATCCTAGTTTACATCCCATCCTACAGTACTGTACAAGCATTGCCTAAAAATAAAAGCATATAGAGCAGAAATATTACTATACCAAGATATTCAACAACAGGGACTTCAAGAGTTAAGACACTGTCAAATCACCAGAATCATCCAACGTGTCCCTTGGATCAATCTGAAAAATAGTTCTCGTTTAATGAGTGAGGGCTCAGTAAGTCATTTATATAAATGCAGAATTAGACTTATACTGTTCTAATGCAAATGCATGAAACCTTTAAGTAAAGATTCTTATATCATATTCACTTTGTAATCATTTATCAAGCAGATCAGATCATGTCCTAAAGGTTTCTAAGTGAACAAGAGTTTAAGATATCAATAAAAAAGGTATTACGAAATACCTCATTATCCATGTTTCGGCACCTGTCTATCACATTGGCCTTTGATTATAACCAATCAACCATTTTTCAATCATCTTGTCATTATTCCATAATATGTCATGCAATAATGAATATGTAACTCCGACATCACGTGGTATTAGTTTGCACTCATATCAGTCTCATGTCATATCATATCTCATATGAAAATCATGTTCAGACACAATATTAAATCATATCACTTTTCATGTAGTAAGTACACTCTGTACTGTATCAAATTATGTCACTTTTAATGTGGAGAAACATAATCACATGTAATATATAAGTCATGACACTCCTTCTTATACATCTCTTACTGATGTATAGTATAAGGTCAAGACATCTTTCATGCAAAGCATCTCATTTTGTCATGATTCATTATGTAAACTTATGCAAGCTTTATTGAATAAAAATGACTATCATTTCAAATCATATTACATATACTTTTTTAGCATATTCAAAACATGTAAAATCTCAATTAATTTCATGTTCACTTTTAAGACACGTTAGAGTATGAACAATTCGTAAGTCATATCGCTTGCATTTTTAAGGCATGTTTGAAAACATGTAATGTCTCAAAACATTTCATATTTACTTTTAGAACATGTCTAAAGCATGTACAGTCTCAAAACATTTTCATATACCATAAAATCATGTCAAGTCTAGAGTTCATATCAAATGAAATCATACTCTAGACAGCATATCATATCAAGGTTGAGACTAGGCTGAATCCCTAATACTCTATCAATAAAGACTTTAATCACTGTAGCTAGCAGTGAAAATCATGTCATCGTCCCCTGGAAACCAACTAGGGCGTTATCTATGGTCATAGACCTCATGTCTCGCAGCCCCACTGATCAGGTGTGACTGAGCCCTGTCCACGACTATTGTCGGACAAGCATCTCTGCCTAATGAGTAATCTCTAATTAGGCTATTTCCACTATGCTTTATTGAGTTTAACTCTCTTAGGGTGCCTATAGTCCTATAAAACATTTAAACTTTTCACTTTTCTTATGAAAATAGTGTAAAGTATGTAACACATTTCTTTAAGATCGCTTACATATATAAATACATACACTTACATTATATATTCAGTCTTTTCAAGACAATTTAAACATGTAAAGTATTCATATATGTATCACATGAATAAATCATTTCAAAAATCTCAAGTTATAAACAAAGCATGCTTAAAAGCAATGTAATTTAAAACCTAAGTTAAAAACAATTTACCATCATGCTCATGAAATATAACGATGTAATATCATTCGGTATAACAATAACTATAATCCTAATTCATTATTTCCATCCATTCGATTTCAATCGAATTATACCTAATAAATCAATTCAATATCTCCTATTATTCCACAATATTCATTACCATTTCACAACATTTATCGATTAATCAATCACCTTTACTTTTTATATCAATACTAAAACCCCTACCACCAATGTGGATCCTCTTAGTATTTCACGTATAACCAAATATTTCCTAAGCAACTTTAACAATAACATTACAATCATTCAAATATAATTGAACTCATTCGCTGTAAATCATTCAATCATTTCTTCAATTTGTCATCATATCATAGGTATATTATTCTTTATATATCACTAAGTCTCAACATTTAATCATCATCATTATCACACAATCTAACTATATCTATACAATATAATTCTAAATCTGAATTATATAAATGTCTTATCGACTCCTCGCTTAGCATGCGCGTACACCAATTTTAGCCAAACCCGTGTTGTCGCTTATGTATCGCGCAATTTCTTTAAACCGACACACTAATCGAGTGCCCGAATTTAGCTCGATTCGTGTTTGTCATCTTTTCATCAGATTTCGCCTTCAACACCATGAATTGAATTAGTATTGTCTAGCTAGAATTTTATATATATTTATAAAAGTTCAAGACCAGCTGTAAAATTTTATTACTAACATTTGTACTAAAGCTCTTACTAAATAATACCATATTTACCTTGTTTCATTCCATTTTTCTTCTTTCCTTTTCTTCTCTTTTTTTTTTCTTTTTCTTTCTTTCTTTCTTTTCTTTCCTTTTCTGCCAGCACAACAACTGACCACTTGAACCTTCCCTGGCCATTCTCTTTTCAACCTTTAACAGTCCGAAATTGTCTCTTTTAGCCTTCAAAACTGCTCTGTTCTTCCCTTTCCTTTCTCTCGTTTCCAGCCCTTTCAATTCACCAGAACATCAAGCTTTAAACTACTTAAACCAAACCTTAAAGTAGCACCATTCAACCTTCAGTTTCCAGCCTTGAATCCCCTTAAACACAGTTTCTAAATAGCCCCTAGAAACTTCCCCGATTAGTCCCTGCTCCAGGCCATTTCAACACCCAAAACCAAGTGCAAAACTCAGCTAAGCTCTCACACGCATGCCCTATTCTAAACCTTGAAATCAGCACTTTATTGTTTTTTTTTTCCAAAATGCCCCATAATGCCTCCTTAACAGCAATTATTTTTATTTTTATTTTTTTTGCCTTGATCAGCTGCTGTCTAGACTTTGAAACAAACACCATAAGCCACCAAGAAGTCACTGATTTCAGCCTCAGTTAGCTGGTGAACCAGCCACACTTCAACCCATTCTAACAGCAGCAAATGCTATGAACGAGGCCTCCTATTCAAGCCTGAACCATCACCACACAAGGCCCTTATTGCTCGACTCAGCTTCACGGATCACCAAGTCGCCTAGCTTCAGTTCACGCCATCAATTTCAGCCTGAGATGTCACTCAAATAACAACTACAACCATGGTCTTCAGCATTCAATTCTGCCCAACACAACCTCCTATAACCTGTGAATCTAGCCCTCTTCCACACGTAGTCCTACTCTATTTCAATTCTTCCTCTCGCGTGGCTGCTTTTCACTTCAGTTCCATTTTTCTCCTGCGGAAGCCTATGCTTCAATCACCTTAATTCCTTTCCTTCACTCTCTCTCACTCTGTAACCGAGCCCTTCTGATATTACCAAGCACTACTGTTTCAAGTTCCTAAACTCAATGGTTGTAGCGGCTCGTGGGTGTTTCTCCTCAGTTTCCTCTCAATTCTCTCTAGACTTCACATAGCTACAGTGAAATGGATGAAGGCGAGAAGGATCCAAGAACGGTGTCGCACGATGGAGAGGAAAGGAAATGGTGAGGAACTTGATGAAAGAGATAAAATGAGAGAGAATCAGATTGAAAAAGACAATAAAGAAAGGAGTGAGCTGAGTGATATTTTTGGTGTAAAATAAGAAACAAAAATGAGAGGTGATGGGTCCAAACGAGATGGGATGGATTGGTGGGAAAGTTCCCACCGACCCCTAAAAATATAAATATATATATTTATATAAATATATATTATATATCTATTTTATATTTGCATCCAATCTTTAAATTCATAATATATATCTTATTTAATTTATAAATATATGTATCCCTGCATATATTTACACACCATATACTTAAGTGTAGCTTTATTTATCCATTGTATACATATTTAAATTCCTTATTCTTTCAAATATTTTTATTATTATTAATATATATTTTTTTCATTTGTAGGTTCATGTATTTATATTTGTGTGTATGTATATATATATATATATATTGTATATAAATATTATTATATATCTATATATGTGATAACCGTAAATTTTTTCATTTATTGGAAATTAGAAATATTGAAAATAAATATTAGAGAAATTAAATAAGACGAAATAAATATAAATTTGCGAGAAACGGATATTGGTGAAAATCCTGAGAAATGAGGAAGTGATGAATAAGGAAATTCATGTGAAGGAAATTAAATGGAAATAAAAAAAATAAAGTCGGAGTTATGGAAAATAAGGAAAGGAGGAATTTAAATTGGATTAATGAAATTCCAAAATTTATAAAATAAAAATGCGTCTATTATATATTTATATAATTAAATTATATAAATATATTTACACATGTTTTTATATAAATACATATGTATGTATATGAATATTAGTATATATTATAAAATGAAATATATACTATTTTGTCTCAAATAAATACATGTGTATATTATAAAATGCATTTATATAATTATAAATATATATGTACAGATATACATATATATATGAAATATATATATTATTATTTTAAATAAAAGTATATGAATATATAAGAAAAGTAAATGTTATTTTATATTAAAGTTTATAGGTATATATATATTGTATTATAACATTTATATAATTCTATATATATAAATGTTATTTATTCTAAAGTATATAAATATAAATATAAATATATATATATATTAGATATATATATTTTGTAATCTACAATATATATAATCTATATATAATATATATTGTATTAGAATATATATGAAATAATATTATATGTGTAATATATGGTAAATATTATATGTATAAACTATATTGTATAATATATAGTATATAGCATACTAAATATAGAAAGAAAATAAAAGACAAAAAAGGAAAGTAAAAAGAAAAACAGAAGGGAGGATCGGGGGAAGGAATCCCGACCCTCCCAGCCGCAACCATCGACGGCCGAGTCGCCACTGCCGGCGAGGGAGGAAGGAGGACGAGACGCCACTGGCCAAGGAAGAAGGCCGGGAAACCACCGGCGACGGAAAACAAATCGGGAAAACAGAAACGAAGGAAATCCGGGAAGAAAAGGAAAATGGCGGACGGCGGTGCCGGCCGATCCAGGCACCGCCACTGCCACCGAAGCTTCACCGGAGGGAGAGGAACACGATGGAGGTCACCCGACGCGCAATGGACGGCGGAGGAACGCCGGCGAAGAGGATAAGAAGCCGAGGCAAAATCGAGTGGATCCGCCGCCGTGCCGCCGATCCAGGCCAAGCTGAGACCACCGGCAGCTTCGCCTCGATGCCGGCCAGCTGAGGGACCAACGAGCCGCCGGAGAACCGGCCGCCGGCGAGGAACCGGCGAGGAAAGAAGCTGGACCGGTCTGAACCGGTCTGACCGGGAAAGGAAGAAGAAAAAGAAAAGAAAAAAGAAAAGAAAAAGGAAAAAGAAAAAGAAAAAGAAAAGAAAGAAAGAAAAGAAAAAGAGGAAAAAGGAAGAAAAAGAGGAAAAAGGAGAATTTTGGGAATTCGGAAAATTCCCGAAAATTCGACAACCCGGGATTTTACAAATTCGGTAAGAAATTTCCCGAGAATTTAATTTCAGAAAAAATTAAATAAATTATGAAAAAATTCTAAAAATTAGAATTTTAATTCCAGAAATTATTTTCAGCAATCGAGATAAGGAATCGGGAGAAATGGAGTGCGGGCGTGATCGATAAGCGAAATTCGCCGACCCGGAAAAAGGTAAGGGATGCATGTGCAGCACTGTAAGGATACTCAGTCTGCATAATTTAATTTGAAATATTTTATGCAATTATTTTATGAAAATTATTATGATGCATGAATTGCTGAAAATAATTTGAGAAGAAGTACTGGCTGAAAGATTTTAAACTGTATTTTCCGTGCAGGAGGTTAGTGAATCGGCAGCCGTTATGCTGCCGAAAATTTTAGAAAAACTTTATAAAATCATATTAAATGATTTATTTCCGAATTTCGATAGTAAATCACGAGACATGAGGAAATTTCTAAATTTCATAAAATATGAATATAATGAGATGGAACTTTAGAATATTCATGTATTCGAGAATGATGATAATGAAATCACCGAAAATTCTCGAAATAGATAAATTACACGAATTACGAGACGAAAGATGAAGTGAAATATAGTAAATATTTTATGGATATTTTTATCAATATTCACTAAAGGGTTATAACCCTTATGGTTTTAAATCATGGAATTATATAATTGTATAAATTCCATAAGGTGTATTTTCCGATGAAAAATACGGTTTTGAGACTGGTTGGTATTCTTATCATGCTGATACATGATATGTGACATGTTTAGTCCCGGTCGACACCTGATCCGTGATCCACCGAGGACAATATAGATTTTGGTCATAGATTTGACCGGTTTAGTTCTTTACCCTTCAGGGTTTATAGTACGACAAAATTAACGTCTATATTAAAATCCATAAATGATAGGTGACATGTTAAAAAGGGGAAATATTTTACATGACATGGAATATGTCAAACGGAAAAGGCCATACCGAGCAGAGACTCGATGATTGAACCGTGGGAGCCACCTCTAGAGTCCTTCGGGAACTAAGTGCTACACGTGTTCCGATATTTCAGTACAGGCCATACCGAGTAGAGACTCGATGATTGAACCGTGGGAGCCACCTCTAGAGTCCTTCGGGAACTAAGTGCTACACGTGTTCCGATATTTCAGTACAGGCCATACCGAGCAGAGACTCGATGATTGAACCGTGGGAGCCACCTCTAGAGTCCTTCGGGAACTAAGTGCTACACGTGTTCCGATATTTCAGTACAGGCCATACCGAGCAGAGACTCGATGATTGAACAGTGGGAGCCACCTCTAGAGTCCTTCGGGAACTAAGTGCTACACGTGTTCCGATATTTCAGTACAGGCCATACCGAGCAGAGGCTCGATGATTGAACAGTGGGAGCCACCTCTAGAGTCCTTCGGGAACTAAGTGCTACACGTGTTCTGATGTTTCAGTACAGGCCATACCGAGCAGAGACTCGATGATTGAACAGTGGGAGCCACCTCTAGAGTCCTTCGGGAACTAAGTGCTACACGTGTTCCGATACTAGTATGAGAAATCGTAGGATATTGTGACGATAAGTAAGTGAGTGTGATTCGTGAATTCGACAAATGTCAAAGAATGAAATGATTTTAATAGCTTATTCTGCTTTTTAACGGACAGAACTAATTAAGAGAGTACATTAAAACATGAAATAAGTTTTAAAGAAATAAGATGATGATTTAACTAATATTCTTTTCAAGGAATATACGGATATTAATTATTCTATTTAAAGGCTTTATTTCGTAGAAGCATTATTTTGAAAAGAATATGAAAAAGATTAGGAAAGATTAAAAAGGAAAAGGATTTATTAATTCAAAACAAAAAGAAAAATTTTTCTCTACAGTTGCTTCTAGGTTCCGTAACAAGTATGGTATTCTAAAATACCTACCTTACTCCATTCGGATTCCTAGCCGACTGTAGTATCTTTCCTACATGTGAGCCTAGAGCCCATAGGAAAAATGAAAAAGATTTTCAGCATATAGGAAGCTGAGTATCAAGTGAGGCATATAATTCTCTTACTGAGCCGTGGTTTTGCTCACCCCTTAATTTTCAACATCTCAGGTTTTGATGAATGTGAGATCAGTGCATTGTGGATCCTGGCTGTACACGAAGAACAATGTGTCAAACCGACTGTTTATTTGAGGTATGATCATTTATTCTCTGTATTTAGACATGTCAACAGTACTACTTGTCTGATTTATTACGATAGGGGATGTGTATAACATAAACAATACATTGTAAAATTGTTTAACAGCTAGTACAAGTGAAGTATCACAGACAGCCCAACCGGTTAAGATGTGTATAAGTAGGGTAAAAATGTGGTCACGGGTCGTGACAGATTTAGTGGTATCAGAGCATTGGTTGGCCTGATGTCTGTGGATACTTTGGAAAGAAAAGAGTTAAACATCCCCTGTAGTACTGTGTCGTCTGAATACATAGAGAAAATAAATGATTGTAAATGGGGTAAAATGATTTAAAGGGAGTGAGAAAGTATAAACTGAGAATGTTAAAGAAGAAAATAGGCTCAGAAATTACCGAAAAATTTGTGATCCTTCAAATCTATATGAAGGCCTGTTCGGTAAGGAACAGAAATGGACTCGGTGAGGGCCCCACCAGTACTTTTCTGTCCGAACCGAACTGAGACCTGAAAGTGATGGTATAAAATAGGGGAATAAAATATCATCATTAAATAGACTTTAAGATCACTGATTGAGGGTAATTTGAAGAGAGAGAAAATTTTTAGCCAAAAATGACCAAAATACCCCTACCCCCAAAATTTTACTGGGAGTCAAAATAGATCACCAGAAGTTGGAATTGATTGATTTGACAGAGAAATTAATGATATAAAGCTGAATTACAAGTAAATTAATCCCATTGTGGATTTTAGTGAACTTCTCTGTCGAAAAATCGAATGAGATCTAACTTGCTGTTATAAGTATCAGAAAGGATACTATCAACACATAGATGATCAGTTCATTGATTTGAATGTATATTGAGGAGATAGAAATAAATGTCGAAATGACGAAAATGCCCCTATATTGGGCGATGTCGGAATAGTGATAAAACCGAGCTGAATTGGAATCCATTGATAGTAATGGAATTATTAATGGCATAGAAGATGTCATGTGAATCTAACGATCCCTATTACTGATTCCACTAACACTTAGATTATGGACGCGAAAGAAAAACCCCGAGTGGACTGTGGGCCATAGGGGATAACAGTATGGTTGAGTGAGGCGGCCAGGGCTCCCCCACGAGTGGACTTTGGGCCATAGTGGTAAATCCTGGGCTTCACAATAAAACAATCCGTGAGGGACTAAGTGCCACGTCTGTGTGGCGGGGGCCACCTCTAGAGCTCAGAGCGGACAGCACGGATGAGTGGTGCGGCTCGGGCCCCTCCGGCTTGAGACCGGCAAATCCGAGGCATCACAATAAAACGTGTACAAGCAGACGGCGAACGAGCCGGGGCCTTATATGATGCGATCCAAAGAGTGTAGTGGAATGTCATCAAATGTTTGGCCCGGTTATTGACTGAAAGGGTCGAAAAATTAAGAGTGTATTGAACGGGATCGTTAAATACTGTGAAAAGTGAAATGATTACAAGAATTGACTGATGAGGTGAAAAGTACAGATAATGAAATACATATTGATGTGATTACTTATGGTTCTGTACGTTTTCATTTCTTTGAGGTATCAAACAGATAATCGTACATAGAACCAATGTATCTTGGAATATGTGCTACAGAATGAGGTACTGTTTGGAGTACTGTGAATTAGAGGATAATTATAAGAACAGTCAAGTGATAAAAAGAAGATGACCGCTAACCTAAGTTCTTCAGGACCCGTGAGACAGAACTGTGGTGGGCGACCCGATGATGGGCGACCCGTAGTGGATCATGTGTCGTGAGATATAGGCGAACTATCTCATCGCCGACTCACTAGTAAGGATAAACCTGAGGCGAAAGGATCGCCTAGGGGATGCTTGTCGATGGTCGATATGAACGGGCGAGGCCCTTATAAGTATCCCAACGGTAACACGAGTGTAAGGAACTAGGTACGTAAGGGGTGCCAAGGTTCAAACCTCGTGGAGAATATACTCAAGGAAACTAAGCCTGAATTCAGTAAATGGAAATGGTTTTAAAGTGAATAACGGAATTGAAACGGGTAGCTGTGAAGTGTGTTGAGAATCATTGTAATTGATACAGCTTACCAGAATGAGATTCGTAACGCTGTAAAGTATGACTAGGTAATGAAATCAAGGTAGAGTATGTATCAAAATGATTTGAATATGGAATGTCTCTGCCTTGAGAATATACTGTGAAATGATGGGAAACAATGATGAAGGTCCAAAATGATAAAAGAAGTGTGGTTAAAGAAACTATCGGATCAGAATCCCGATAAATTCCAGAGTAACATAGATTGAGAAATTAGGTGAATGTTGACTCGATTGCGGATATGAAATTTATTCTTAAGCTTGTATCGAAGAATATAGAAGAAATCCGACAAGCTTAAGAAAATAATTTTTGGAAAATATTACGGATGATGAAATTCACAAGTATCAATGTAAAGAAAGGAAATACAAATGATATGATTTGAGGATGAATTAAATGATGTATTAAAATTTTTGGTTATACACTAAAATTCTTATGAAGAACAAATAAATATTATATGGAAGTGATGCCTTAAATATGATTCAATCGGAGATGTATAAGGAGCTTATAAGAGCAATCCTTGTAAAAGGCATAATCAGATAAAAAGTTAAAGAACGATGGTCACAAGATGATAAGAAAGGTACGATTAAAGAAAGTATCAGATTTGATTTCCGATAAAACTTCCAAAGTTATATAAATTAGAGGAATCGATATAACATTGACTCGATTTTGAATATGAAGTTAAATTCTAAGCTTATATCGGAGGATGTAGAAAGAATCCGAAAAGTTGAAAATAATTTTGAAAATTGTGTGGATAATGAAATTCACGTGTAAAGGTCTGAATGACGAAAATACAGATAATGAAAAATTGAGAATAAAGGAGTTATCTGTATAGGTGTAAATGAGAGAAATGCAAATGATGTTGAGTTGTTGACAAATCAAAAAGGATATATTAAATTTCTATCATTGATGAAGTTCTGGTGAAGAACAAGTATTAATCTACGTGTAAATAGACACTTTATTGATCTGATTAGAGATACGTGAGGAGTAAATAAGACTAGCTGCTGTATAAAGAGTCCTTAGATAAAAGATTGAAGGTTGGTGTCCATAAGATGATGATTTGAACTCGAAGTGAATTTTACGAGTTCCGATTGAAGTTATAAGGGTAATGAGTTGCCTTGTAAAGTAGATAAGCCTAAAGAATGAGGCATCCTTACATGAGTAACATTGATGAAATACTGATAGAGTCTAAAGTATAAATGGAACATGAGCAGCATTGTGATATAATCCTTAAACTCTCAAAGGATGTGGAATTGTGCTAAGATTAACAACTAAGAAATTTGGCTAGACAGTATCTCCTCTTGAAATATATGATTTTGAGACGACAGGATGACAGTGAACCTGTCTATGATATAAAGATAATGATTGAGATACGAAAGTAATGAGTCTAGCTAAATACTATTGTCAGCCTATAAAAGAGTGATGAGACTGGCTGCTTTATAGACGAGATCTAATTAAAGAAATTAAAGTCGGCAGATGGCTAGTGTAAAGAAAAAGATGGTACGCAAGATTTTAAAAGATCTTAGCAGTATAGTACCATGCCAATTAAAAATATATATATGTATATATATATATATATATGAAGAGATAAATAGTAGAAATATGAAAACGAAAATGAAAGTGGAATAAGGAAATAAATTGCTTGATGAGAAGGGAACATCAATATGAAACAGTTCCCGCAGTTAAGACTGAAAGTGAATGGTGTTGGCTATCACATAACTGTGGCAAGATGTAAAACCAAAGCCAGAACTGATAAGTGAAAGTAATGATACTCCAAGGAGTAAGATAATTGATATGTTTACTGCCAGTAAAATGTTTGTACACATAACCACCTCGAAATGATAGAGATGGTGGAATTATATAGATAATGTGATGCTTAAATGGATAATCCGAGGACTCAATCACAGAATCTAAATTATGAAAAGAGTATATTCTCAGGTATATTCAAAAATTTAAATGATATTGAATATACCATAAGAGTAAGAGATGTAATGACCATACTACATGAAAAGAGAGATGGAGAGAAAATGATTGTCTCATGATTTATTTCTGTAAGAGATGATTAACAGTAAAATTTGCAATGATATGTAACCTTGATGGAATAAGTGTGAAAATGAATATTGTGGACAATAAAGAGTCCAAAAGAGAAATGACGATATGGAAGTGATTAAAGACTGATGATCTAAATAGAATCACTTTCCCTTATCAGACATCTAGATTCTCTAGTGCCTTAGTCGAAGTATAAGTGTTAAACGGTATGAATGTGTATGTACAGTTCCAGTGAGCCTTACATGTGATGGGAGTCTCTGTGTTGCCATGTGCTAATGAGAGATAGCAAAGGGCTTTTGAGATCCCAAGTGTATTGATAGCACCGCTCCATACTGATATATATTTATATACATGAGCGTGAGATGTGAACGCTCCATGATATTGAGGGAGCATGTGCATGAGATGTGAAAGCTACTGGGACACTTACATATAATTGATTGATATGAGTACATGATAGTACCAAATTATGTCGACTCGGCACTAAGTGAGAAGAATGGATGATGAACAGCATAAATCAGCTGTAATATTAAAATATTATGTATGGCTCTTATATGAAAAGAGTAAAAGTGAATAACTTTTGATTTGAGAAATGAACTTACGGGAGTATAGACATATACGATGAAAGACAGCATGTAGTGGTCTAAAGCACTCTTGATGTTGAAAGTGTGCTGGCAGTATTACTTGGAGGATGAACTAGAGGTCAGAAGTCATAAGTATACGACATGTACCACCTTTGGACTTAAGTTAAATTCGGAGGACCGAATTTCTTAAGGTGGGGAGGATGTGATAACCGTAAATTTTTCCATTTATTGGAAATTAGAAATATTGAAAATAAATATTAGAGAAATTAAATAAGACGAAATAAATATAAATTTGCGAGAAACGGATATTGGTGAAAATCTTGAGAAATGAGGAAGTGATGAATAAGGAAATTCGTGTGAAGGAAATTAAATGGAAATAAAAAAAATAAAGTCGGAGTTATGGAAAATAAGGAAAGGAGGAATTTAAATTGGATTAATGAAATTCCAAAATTTATAAAATAAAAATGCGTATATTATATATTTATATAATTAAATTATATAAATATATTTACACATGTTTTTATATAAATACATATGTATGTATATGAATATTAGTATATATTATAAAATGAAATATATACTATTTTGTCTCAAATAAATACATGTGTATATTATAAAATGCATTTATATAATTATAAATATATATGTACAGATATACATATATATATGAAATATATATATATATTATTATTTTAAATAAAAGTATATGAATATATAAGAAAAGTAAATGTTATTTTATATTAAAGTTTATAGGTATATATATATTGTATTATAACATTTATATAATTCTATATATATAAATGTTATTTATTCTAAAGTATATAAATATAAATATAAATATAAATATATATATTAGATATATATATTTTGTAATCTACAATATATATAATCTATATATAATATATATTGTATTAGAATATATATGAAATAATATTATATGTGTAATATATGGTAAATATTATATGTATAAACTATATTGTATAATATATAGTATATAGCATACTAAATATAGAAAGAAAATAAAAGACAAAAAAGGAAAGTAAAAAGAAAAACAGAAGGGAGGATCGGGGGAAGGAATCCCGACCCTCCCAGCCGCAACCATCGGCGGCCGAGCCGCCACTGCCGGCGAGGGAGGAAGGAGGACGAGACGCCACTGGCCAAGGAAGAAGGCCGGGAAACCACCGGCGACCGAAAACAAATCGGGAAAACAGAAACGAAGGAAATCCGGGAAGAAAAGGAAAATGGCGGACGGCGGTGCCGGCCGATCCAGGCACCGCCACTGCCACCGAAGCTTCACCGGAGGGAGAGGAACACGATGGAGGTCACCCGACGCGCAATGGACGGCGGAGGAACGCCGGCGAAGAGGATAAGAAGCCGAGGCAAAATCGAGTGGATCCGCCGCCGTGCCGCCGATCCAGGCCAAGCTGAGACCACCGGCAGCTTCGCCTCGACGCCGGCCAGCTGAGGGACCAACAAGCCGCCGGAGAACCGGCCGCCGGCGAGGAACCGGCGAGGAAAGAAGCTGGACCGGTCTGAACCGGTCTGACCGGGAAAGGAAGAAGAAAAAGAAAAGAAAAAAGAAAAGAAAAAGGAAAAAGAAAAAGAAAAAGAAAAGAAAGAAAGAAAAGAAAAGAGGAAAAAGGAAGAAAAAGAGGAAAAAGGAGAATTTTGGGAATTCGGGAAATTCCCGAAAATTCGACAACCCGGGATTTTACAAATTCGGTAAGAAATTTCCCGAGAATTTAATTTCAGAAAAAATTAAATAAATTATGAAAAAATTCTAAAAATTAGAATTTTAATTCCAGAAATTATTTTCAGCAATCGAGATAAGGAATGGGAGAAATGGAGTGCGGGCGTGATCGATAAGCGAAATTCGCCGACCCGGAAAAAGGTAAGGGATGCATGTGCAGCACTGTAAGGATACTCAGTCTGCATAATTTAATTTGAAATATTTTATGCAATTATTTTATGAAAATTATTATGATGCATGAATTGCTGAAAATAATTTGAGAAGAAGTACTGGCTGAAAGATTTTAAACTGTATTTTCCGTGCAGGAGGTTAGTGAATCGGCAGCCGTTATGCTGCCGAAAATTTTAGAAAAACTTTATAAAATCATATTAAATGATTTATTTCCGAATTTCGATAGTAAATCACGAGACATGAGGAAATTTCTAAATTTCATAAAATATGAATATAATGAGATGGAACTTTAGAATATTCATGTATTCGAGAATGGTGATAATGAAATCACCGAAAATTCTCGAAATAGATAAATTACACGAATTACGAGACGAAAGATGAAGTGAAATATAGTAAATATTTTATGGATATTTTTATCAATATTCACTAAAGGATTATAACCCTTATGGTTTTAAATCATGGAATTATATAATTGTATAAATTCCATAAGGTGTATTTTCCGATGAAAAATACGGTTTTGAGACTGGTTGGTATTCTTATCATGCTGATACATGATATGTGACATGTTTAGTCCCGGTCGACACCTGATCCGTGATCCACCGAGGACAATATAGATTTTGGTCATAGATTTGACCGGTTTAGTTCTTTACCCTCCAGGGTTTATAGTACGACAAAATTAACGTCTATATTAAAATCCATAAATGATAGGTGACATGTTAAAAAGGGGAAATATTTTACATGACATGGAATATGTCAAACGGAAAAGGCCATACCGAGCAGAGACTCGATGATTGAACCGTGGGAGCCACCTCTAGAGTCCTTCGGGAACTAAGTGCTACACGTGTTCCGATATTTCAGTACAGGCCATACCGAGCAGAGACTCGATGATTGAACCGTGGGAGCCACCTCTAGAGTCCTTCGGGAACTAAGTGCTACACGTGTTCCGATATTTCAGTACAGGCCATACCGAGCAGAGACTCGATGATTGAACCGTGGGAGCCACCTCTAGAGTCCTTCGGGAACTAAGTGCTACACGTGTTCCGATATTTCAGTACAGGCCATACCGAGCAGAGACTCGATGATTGAACCGTGGGAGCCACCTCTAGAGTCCTTGGGGAACTAAGTGCTACACGTGTTCCGATATTTCAGTACAGGCCATACCGAGCAGAGGCTCGATGATTGAACAGTGGGAGCCACCTCTAGAGTCCTTCGGGAACTAAGTGCTACACGTGTTCCGATACTAGTATGAGAAATCGTAGGATATTGTGACGATAAGTAAGTGAGTGTGATTCGTGAATTCGACAAATGTCAAAGAATGAAATAGATTTTAATAGCTTATTCTGCTTTTTAACGGACAGAACTAATTAAGAGAGTACATTAAAACATGAAATAAGTTTTAAAGAAATAAGATGATGATTTAACTAATATTCTTTTCAAGGAATATACGGATATTAATTATTCTATTTAAAGGCTTTATTTCGTAGAAGCATTATTTTGAAAAGAATATGAAAAAGATTAGGAAAGATTAAAAAGGAAAAGGATTTATTAATTCAAAACAAAAAGAAAAATTTTTCTCTACAGTTGCTTCTAGGTTTCGTAACAAGTATGGTATTCTAAAATACCTACCTTACTCCATTCGGATTCCTAGCTGACTGTAGTATCTTTCCTACATGCGAGCCTAGAGCCCATAGGAAAAATGAAAAAGATTTTCAGCATATAGGAAGCTGAGTATCAAGTGAGGCATATAATTCTCTTACTGAGCCGTGGTTTTGCTCACCCCTTAATTTTCAACATCTCAGGTTTTGATGAATGTGAGATCAGTGCATTGTGGATCCTGGCTGTACACGAAGAACAATGTGTCAAACCGACTGTTTATTTGAGGTATGATCATTTATTCTCTGTATTTAGACATGTCAACAGTACTACTTGTCTGATTTATTACGATAGGGGATGTGTATAACATAAACAATACATTGTAAAATTGTTTAACAGCTAGTACAAGTGAAGTATCACAGACAGCCCAACCGGTTAAGATGTGTATAAGTAGGGTAAAAATGTGGTCACGGGTCGTGACAATATATACCTATCTATTTATATATATTCCTATACGTACTCAATGCACATGCATGCATGCACGTTGCATGTATTAATTAGTACATGCGTATATGTAAACACGTGTCTGAAATTCGTGTACTTTATTCCTATCAATTTAATGTACATTGTATAAACAGCTTACATGTACAATTCGTATTATTCTTGACTCTTATTCTCCAAGGCTTCATTTCTCTGAGTATGAACCATGATCTTACATTTGAAATTCCAAAATTATATATTACATTATATTTACTTATAAATACACTTGAGTACACAATCGGATTAAGAAATTTTACGTTTCTCATATTGAGATTAGAACCAAACTTAGTTAAAGATAATGGCAATTCTCCTCGTTCAAACCTAAATTTCATAATAGACTCACCTAGAATATGAGTTCTAAAAGTCGATGCTTCAAGACTAATACTTAGCCAAGAATAGCCAACTAGAGGATCAAGATAAGAAGCAATTCATCTACCACAAACTTCTTTCCAGAAACGATCTTCTCCTCCTTCCCTAATAATCTAATCTGACCAATCTTCAACAACAGAAGGAAGCGCACAACCTTTTCCAATACGAAGATGCATTTTCTTGTCAACAGGAGCTTCAATATTAGAATCTTCAGAAGTACAATTTTTTCTTTTTTTTCACAGGAGCTTGAGAAGCAAGAGAAGGTTCGCCATATTGAACTTTCATCATTGGAGAATATCTACGAGATATCAATAACATAACTCAGATAAGTACAAATATCCATGAAGATATATATACACACATACATATATGTATATATACATAAATAAATAAATAAAGTATAAAAAAAATTATACTTGCACACAGGTGTTACGCGCAGGTACTACGCATAGAACATACCTACACGCAAGTAACGCACGCCTAAAGTTGGAAAATTAATAGTATAAATTATCTTTGTTTCTTGTTGTTTAATTGAGTTTATGGCAATATTATGAACCTTATTTTAGCACATCTTTCAAAGCCACTATTTTCTTTTGGCATGAATTATAAAAAAAAAAACTTTTATTGAATAATAAAAATAAAAATATAAATTAAAGAAATTAAAAAAAAAAAGAGAGAGAGTGCTAAACATAGATCAAAAAAATGATTTCATTGAACATATGTTTGTTGAAAAAAATTTATTTGAATGATTAAAAAAATGAAATGAAGAACACTTACTTCTTTTACTAAAAACAAAAAAAATGAAAAGAAACTATTACTTTTTAGCTTTTGATATGAGAAAATTTTCAAGAGAGACTTTCATATTTATAAGACTTAGAGCATCAAGACTTTAATGACAAATATTCAAAATCAATTCTTCTTTTAATTATAAATATTTTTTCCTTTAAAAAAAACATAATTTGTTAAAAGAAAGTTAAACAAATTCGTATAATAATACTCACGATTCAATAAGTTGATATACTAGATTTTTTCTTGTCAAAGATTTGAATCTGTAGCATTAATTTCTTTAAAAAGTTAACTTCCAATTTGAAAGTCTATGGACAGGAAGCTATGAGCTACTAAATTTATATTATTTATATATATATGATGTTTCCAAATAGAAATTTACATTTAATATAAAAAAATGTAAATATGCTTCAACGACAAATCGAAGCTCCGGCCGCGAGCTTCTAAAGGGAAAGTCAAGCCGCGAGCTCTACGTTTTGTAGTTGAAGCATTAGCTCATGGGAATACTTCCGCGAGCTACAAAACATTAGCTCGAGGAACAGTCCTACGAGATACAAACCATCAACTCACGAGAACAATTCTAACGAGCTACAAAATCATTATTTTTAATTTGTTTTTCACACATAAATTAATTTTATTATAAACTCAAAATTTTAGGAAAACACTCTTTACCTATTCTCAAAATTTTAAGGAAAAGCTTTTTACTTATTCCCAAAATTTTAGGGAAACACTTTTTACCTGTTCCCAAAATTTTAGGGAAACACTCTACTTACATATTCCTTAAATTTTAAGGAAAAACTTCTAGCTATTCCCAAAATTTTAAGGAAAAGCTTCTTATCTGTTTCCAAAATTTTAGGGAAACGCTCATTATCTATTCCCAAAATTTTAGAGAAATACTCTCTTTACTTGTAGCTGTTCCCAAAATTTTAAAGAAACACTCTTCTTACTTGTTCTCAAAAACTTTAGGGAAACACTCCTTACCTATTCCCAAAATTTTTGGGAAACACTCCTACTTGTTCTTAAAATTTTAGAGAAAAGTTTTTAGCTATCCCAAAATTTTAAGGAAAAACTTCTCACTTGTTTTCAAAATTTTAGGAAAAAGCTTCTAGCTATTCCTAAAATTTTAAGGAAAAGCTTCTTATCCATTCCTAAAATTTTAGGGAAACACTCCTACCTATTCCCAAAATTTTAGAGAAACATTCCTATCTGTTCCCAAAATTATAGGGAAGAGCCTCTGCTACCCAAAATTTTAGAGAAAAGCTTCTACTTGTTCTCAAAATTTTAAGGAAAAGCTTTTTACCTGTTTCAAAAATTTTAGGAAAACGCTCATTACTTATTCTCAAAATTTTAGGAAAACACTTCTTACGTGTTCCCAAAATTTTAAGAAAATACTCTTGTTATTCAGTCTCAAAATTTTATAGAAACGCTATTCTCACTTGTTCCCAAAAGTTTAGAAAAATGCTTTTCTTACTTATTTCCAAAATTCTAAAGAAACACTACTTTTAAATTGTTCTCATTTGTTCTCAATTTATGTATAGAATATTTCTTTTCTTAAGAAATTTCTATGCAGGGGGCAACACAACATAAGCAACTGTTTCATCAAGCAACTGTACTACTAGAGAAAATTATTTTGCTAATATATATGTAACGACCCGTTACCACATTTTTCACCTTATTTTACACAACTTAACCGGTTGGGCTGTCTGTGATACTTCACTTGTACTAACTGTTAAACAATTTTACATAACATTGTTTATATTATACACATCCCCTATCTTAATTAATTAGATAAGTAGTACTGTAGACATGTCTAAATACAGAAAATAAATGATCGTACCTCATATAAATCATTCGGTCTGTCACATTGTCCTTTATGTACAGCTGTGATCCACAATCAACTGATCTCACAAACATTAAAACATGAAATGTTTAAAATTAAGGGGTGAGCAAAACCACGGCTCAATAAGAGAATTATATGCCTCACTTGATACTCAGCTATCTATATGTTGAAAATCTTTTTCATTTTTTTTCCTATGGGCTCTAGGCTTGCATGTAGGAAGGATACTACAGTTGGCTAGGGATCCAGATGGAGTAAGGTAGGTATTTTGAAATACTTATCTTGTTCCGGAACCTAGAAGCAACTGTAGAGAGTAATAAATTTCTTTTCGTTTGAAATTTAAATCATTTTCCTTTTTGTTTCATATCATTTTCATATTCTTTTCAAAAATAATGCTTTTACGAAATAAAGCATTTAAATAAAGTAACTAATATTCATATATTCTTTGAAAAAAATATTAGTTAAATCATCATCATTCTTATTTAAACTCATTTCATATTTTACTGTACAATCATAATTAGTACAGTACTTTAAATAGCAAAATAAGCTATTAATTCTTTTTCGTATAACATATAAATCATTTAAATCTAATATTAAATTTAAAAATTAAAATAAGAATATTAGATTTATTTTCCTCCTCTTTCCTTTTTGGAAAACATATCACATATTCATGTCAGATATAGTCTAATATTCAATTTAAAATCATAGTAAGAATATTAAAATCTATTCCACTTATCACATTAGCAAAGCAGCAAGCACTTCAGTAGATTAGTCACTATACACGTTGATAAATTGGTTACTATGCAAGATTATAAATCAATCCATTCACAAAACGAAAATCAATAAACTTCAAGCATATAGCTTAACTCACTGAAAACAGTTCAAAATAACCGATCACTTAATCACTTTAGGCGTAAGCCCCAGTTCAATGATTCAGTTACGACATCCATTCAAACTAGCAATGGAGTTAAGTGTGAAAGAGGACAAACATTCAAATGCACATGTTTGTATGGCATATATAAGCATAATTCAATGATCATACACATTCTCTGTCTTATGTATAAGATCTATTCCATCTACTGAGATTTGTCACATTCACGAATCACAATCATTTTTTTATTGTCACAATAACCTATGATTCCTCATATTTCATCAAAACACGTGTAGCACTTAGCTCTCAAAGGATTCTAGAGGTGGCTCCCATAGTTTCCAAAGAACCTATGTAGCACGTAGGTCCCTTGAGTCTTCTAGAGGTGGCTCACATGGTACAAAGGTCGAGTCTTTACTCGAATTGGCCTTTATGACACAGACTTTCTACTATCACATCGGAACTCGTGTAGCACTTAGTGCTCAAAGGATTCTAGAGATGGCTCCCATAGTTTCCGAAGAATCTATGTAGCAGTTAGGTCCCTTGAGTCTTCTAGAGGTGGCTCACACGGTACAAAGATCGAGTCTTTACTCGGATTGGCCTTTATGACACAGACTTTCTACTATCACATCGAAACTCGTGTAGCACTTAGTGCTCAAAGGATTCTAGAGGTGGCTCCCACAGTTTCTGAAGAATCTATGTAGCACATAGGTCCCTTGAGTCTTCTAGAGGTGGCTCACACGGTACAAAGATCGAGTCTTTACTCGGATTGGCCTTCGTGGCTTATGTTTTCAATGGTTCATCGACACACGTGTAGCACGTATAGTCTAATATTCCATTTAAAATCATGGTAAGAATATTAGATTTATCACTTCTTCCTTTTTGAAAGCATACTACATGTTCGTATCACATATCTTATGAAAATCATCTCACAGTACTATAATTAGTACCGTAATGAGTATTTTGTAAAAATGCTATAAATCAATTGATTTTCTTCTCATATCATATAAAACATATTCTTTTCACCTGTCACGCATTTTATATAGAGTCTAAGACAATCATCAATCGTATCATGCTATAGACCCCGGAGAGCAAAGAAATAAACATGTCAAATCTATGACCGTAATCTATGTTGTCCTCGGTGGATCACTGATCACGTGTCGACCGGGACTAAACATATCACATATCATACATCAGCATGATAGGATGCCCACTAGTCTGAAAACAGTATTTTTCATCATCAATAAACCTTTATGGAATTTATAAAAAGATAATTTCATAATTTAAAACCATAAAGGTTATAAAACCATTTAATGAATATTTAAGAATTATATATAAAAATATTCACTTTATTTCTTTTCATTTCTTATCTCGTATTACGTGTAATTTACATATCAAGAGAATTTTCGGTGATTTCATTATCACCATTCTCAAAGAGAATTTTCAGTGATTTCATTATCACCATACTCGAAAACATAAATATTTTAAAATCACTTTCATTTTATTCATGTTTTTATGAAAATATTCATTTTCTCAATTTTCGTGGTTAAAAATCATTTCTCGTGACATAAAATCATTTATTATGATTTTCAATAATTTTCGAGAACTTTTTGATAATTTTTCGACGGTATAACTGCTGCCGATTGGCTAGCCTCTTGCACGAAAAATACAGTTTATAATTTCCAGCCAGTACTTCATACTAAATTTCCAACCAATCATTCATAATAATAATTTCATAAAATATTTCATAAAATATTTCGAAATTAAAACATGCAGACTGAATATCCTTACAGTGCTGCACATGCATCCCTTACCTTTTCCGGGTCGGCGGCTTCCTCTTATCGGTCGCGCCCGCACTTCATCTCTCCCAATTCCTCATCCCGATCGCTGAGAATAATTTTTGGAAATAAAAATTCTAAATTTTAGAATTTTTTCCATAATTTATTAAATTTTTTTGAAATTTAATTTCTGGGAATTTCTTATTGAATTTCCGTAAATTTCCGAGTTGTTGAATTTTTAGGAATCTCCGAATTCCCGAAATTCTCCTTTTTCCTCTTTTCTTTTTTTCTTTCTTTCTTTTTCTTTTCTTTCTCTTTCTTTTCTTTTTCTTTTTCTTTTTACTTTTTCTTTTCTTTTTCTTTTCTTTTTTCCTCTTCCTTTCCCGGTTAGACCGATCCAATTCCCTTCCTCGCCGGTTCCTCGCCGGCAGTCGGTTCTCCGGCGGCTCGGTGGCTCAGCAGCTGGCCGGCGTTCAGACAAACTTTCCAGTGGCCTCAGCTCGGCCTAGATCGGCAGCACGACGGTGGATCTACTCAGTTTACCTTCGGTTTCTTCTCCTCCTCCGTCGGCCTTCCTCCGCCGTTCACTGCGCCTCCGGTGGCATCCATCCTCTTCCTCTGCCTCCGGCGGTGCTTCGATGGTAGTGGCGGTGCCTGGATCGGCCGGCACTGCCATCTGCCATTTTTCCCTTTCTTCCCGATTTCCTTCGTTTTCCTTCATTTCTATTTTCCGTTTCTTCACGTCGCCGGCAGCTTCTTTCCTTTCTCTGGCCGGTGGCGTCTCGCCCTTCTCCTTCCTCCCTCGCCGGCGGTGGCAGCTTTGCCGTCGTCGGCCCTTTGGCTGGGAAGGATCGGGTCCTTCCCCGATTTTCCTTCATATTGTTTCTTTCCTCTTTTGGTTTTATTTCTTTTCCCTTTTTAGTATATAATATACTATAAAATATTTATAGTGTATAATATATACTATATATTATACATATATTATTTCATATATAATGTAATATAATATATATTATATATAAATTATATATATTGTATATTACAAAACATATATCTAGTATATATATGTATATTTATATACTTTAAAATAAATAACATTTACATATACAAATTATATAAATGTTATAATACAACATATATACATATAAACTTTAATATAAAATCACATTTACCTTTCTTCTATATGTATTTATATAATTATATATACACATAAAATATTATGTTTATATACATATGTATTATTTAAATTTATGAAATAGTATATATTTCCATATATATACCAACGTATTTTAAAATATACTATATAGTATTTTAAATACATATGTATTTGTATAAAATACATTTATATAATTTGTAATTATATAAACATACTTTATTTTCATTTCTCATTTTTCTTATTTAATTTGGATTTTAATTTATCCAAATTAATTTTTCCTCTCTCTATTATTTTTATTTTCACTTCCAATTTAATTTCCTTTACACGAATTTTTCGATTCTTTCACTTCCTCAATTCTCGAGATTTTCACCAATATTCCGTTCTCGCAAATTTTATTTATTTCCTCTGATTTATTTTCTCCAATATTTATTTTCAATATTTATAATTTCTAATAAATGTAAAATTTACGGTTATCACAATATATATATATATGCCAATAAATTATTTGGCAAAGAAAATTTATTCATCATTAAAATTCATACAGGGGGCAATAATGAATCTAGCTTAAACAATTTCAATGCAAGACAATAAATTTTAATAAAAATATTATTTTTCCAAAGACTCTTTACAATACTAGTGCATGAGAACTTCTTATCCTAAGAATTCCTATGTAGGGGCAAAATGTAGATACTTGATTTTGGAAACTAATATTTGTTTCATACTATGGTGAAAGACAACCTCTTTTTTTAAAATAACTACTTCACAAGAATAACATTTTTCTGAAAAGAGCTTATTCACAAGAACAACCTCTTATCAAAAGAACTCATTACCTCTTCTTAGAAGAGCTCATTCACATAATAGTTCTTATCAAAACAACTCTTCATGGAACAACTCTTCACAAAACAACATGTTCTCAGAATAACGTATTTATAAAATACCACTTTCAATAAGAAGTGAGGAAAACTCCGGAATAGGGTAGGGTTCTTGAGTTAACTTCACTATTAGGATGTCCTGGAGAGTTTGGCTTAGTGGATCAAATATGGAGATAGTTAAGAGTTCTTCTCTTAACCTTTCATTGAAGTATGAGTGCTCTTCCCTATTTCCTTCAATACACCTTCTCCCCAAGCATAATTCCCATTAGACAAAGCATTAATGCTTTGTAACTGCCAATTGTCATTATTATATTATTAATACTAAAGATATGTAACTCCTATTCTCCACACCTATATATAGGAGTTCTTGTTGTCTTTGAAAAGGACTTTTGGCAAATCAGCTACTTAGAAACTCTTTCAAATCTTCTCTACACTATTTCCTCTACTCAGCCTTGTTCTCAGCCTTGCTCAACCTTTTACCGCCACTTGCCACTACATTTATTCTTCAGAGTCTGCTCCAATCTTCCTCTCCGCTGCCTCCCAGCACATCCCATTTTACTGTTTGCAACGTTTCCTCTCCACAGCAAAGAACTCATTTATAGCAGCTAGATGACCTCTAATCTAATCAGGTGTGCTAGGATCCATATAAAGATAGTTGAAGGCATCATCCATTGCCTCTAACTACATTTCTCATGGTTTGCTTAAAAGTTAGAGATATCATGGTGCTGTATCATCTAGAGAGTGTTACGGTAATAAAGCTATGTATAGACCATATCTCTGATACCTTTAAAGCCATTTAGAGCATAAAAAGGTAGTACGAGTGCCACTAATCATGTTTTTTTTATCAGTTCATGGATCAATTATGGGAGAGATGGACTATATATATGCTTACTGAAGAGAATAAAAGGCGAAAGTACGTGATCCCAGGTGAGATGGCTAGGTACGACTCAATTTCTCATCAATTCGTACAAAACCCTAAATGCAAATCGAGGTTCAAGCTAGACTGGTTGATTTCGATTATTTTAATGTAATTTATTAACTTTAAATCCTAAGTGAATAAAATTTATATTCGTATCAATTGATTTTATAAAATCTCTCTATTGTCTTGTCTTGTAGCGCATGTTGAAGGCCATGTTACGTATTGAAATACTCATCAATGGCAACAAAGATGTGGAAACATTGACAAAAGGACTTTACTACATGACTAACATATTATCTGGGTCATTGTAACGACCCGTTACCACATTTTTCACCTTAATTTTACACCATTTATCCGGTTGGGCTGTTTGTGATACTTCACTTGCACTTAATGTTAAACATATTTAATATAACATTGATAATATAATACACATCCCCTATCTTATTTACAAAAATGTAGTACTGTATACATGTCTAAATACAGAAAATAAATGATATAAATGATCGTACCTCATATATCTTAGTCGGTCTGTCACATTGTCTACTATGTGCAGCCGTAATCCACAAATATTGGATCTTACCATCATCAAAACCTGAAATGTTAAAATTGGAGAGTGAGCAAACCACGACTCAGTAAGAGAGTTATATGCTACACTTGATATTCAGCTATCTATATGCTGAAAATAATTTTTTCATTTTCTTAAAATCTTCCTAGCTGGCTCTAGGCACACATGTAGGAAGGATACTACAGTCGACTAGGGATCCAGATAGAGTAAGGTAGGTATTTTGAAATATCTGGCTTGTTCCGGAACCTAAAAGCAACTGTAGAGAATACCAATTCCGTTGTTTTCAAAACGATAAACTTTTCGTTTTTCCACAGAGTAAACCACTTAATTCTTTTCACATTCAGTATACTTTACACGTGACAGTTCAGTAGTAAAGTAGTGGTTTACTTCTCTCCTCTTCAGTATAGTAAAACACGTGACAGTACAGTGATTTGTAAATATCCAATCGTGGATAGTTACTTCTTCGATTATTTCTTTCTTAGAAATAATTCTTATGTTATTCTTTTAGAATGAACATTTATTTCTCTTTTCAAATCAGTAACCGTATCGTATAGTTCAGTAAAACAGTAATTCGATACGGTTCAGTCAGTAACAGTAAACAGTAACTGGTAGCTTTCAGTTCAGTAAACAGTAAATGGTAGCTTTCAGTTCAGTAAGCAGTAAATGGTAGCTTTCAGTTCAGTAAAATAGTAATCAATGGCTACCATTTCAGTAAACAGTACAGTTCAGTAACACAGTGTTTTGGTATGGTTCTTCATCAGTAACAGTAAATAATGAACAGTAGTTCAGTACAGTAAACAGTACAGTAAATAGGATTTCGCAAATCCTTTCCGTAAACAGTAAGTAGTAAGTAATAAGTGAAACTAGGCAACACCCTACAAGTAAATCATGCTATCTCGTCCACTAGGGACACAGTAACAGTAATGAGATTTATGGCCATGATTTATAATATGTCCTCGGTGTACGCTTGCTAGGCAACAATCCTGGACGTTGATGACTAGCTGGTCAATCAGCCACGTGACAGTAACAGTATAGTATGATGCATGAAGCTCGGGGCCTAAGTCTCAAAACAGTATAAAAACCGTACCTTAGCCTTTATGGATTTTAAACACCGTAAATCAAATATCCATAAGGCTCACATGTAAATATAATCACCTTTATGAAATTTATAAAATAAATAATATTTTTCAAATTATTTCATAAAGGTATAAATTATGTTTTCCATACGGTGAAAACAGTTTGCAAAATTATCACTGTAAAAATAGAAGGGCAAAACTGTCTTTTTCCACCGTAAAATACATATGCACGCTTTCCCGTGCTTTTTATCCAAAACATGGTTTTCAAAGAAATCGGGATTCAAATCAAATATTTTCATAATTTATGTAAAAATAAATTATTTACTTTCCAAATTCAAAATCCCTTAACCATGTTTTTCTTCTAGAAACACGTGTAGAGACCTCTAGTCTCGAAATCATAGTTTCCCATCATTTCTTAACCTTTATGGAATTTTCATAATTATTTGTTTCCATAATTAAAACCATAAAGGTTTTATGTAAAAGGTTTTATGTAAAATCAAGTGAATATTTAAGAATATTTATAAAAATATTCACTTCAGTCTCTTTTTCATTTTCATCTCATTTCATGTGAAATATCACCTACCGAGTGAATTTTCGATGATTTCCTTTTCACAATTCTCGAAAACATGAATATTTTAAAATTAAATATCACTATATTCGTGTTTTATGAAATTTACTTAATTTCTAGATTTTCGTGCCCAAAAATCGATTCACGTGAAATAAAATCTTTTATTTTGGTTTTCAGTGATTTTCGGTAAATTTCAGTAATTTTTCGATAATTTTTCGGCAGTATAACGGCTGCCGATTTGGCTAGCCTCCTGTACCGAAAATACAGTTTATATTTCTCAACTGGTATTTCACCACAATTTAAAACCGATAAATCACCACATTATAAACCGATAATTATCGATAGCATTTAAAAAATTAAATACAATTTAAAAAACATGGCCGAATATCCTTACAGGCGGCACATGTCTCCCTTACCTGTTTCGGGTCGGCGACTGCCTCTCGATGGTCGCGCCCGTGTTCACCTCGCCCGATTCCATCGGCTTGGTCATCGAGGATATTTTCTGGAAATTAAATTCTAAATTTTAGAATTTTTTCATAATTATTTAAATAAATAAATTATTTAAATAATTTAACATTTTTCGGGATTTCTTACCGATTCCCGTAATTCTCGGGATTTCCCGTAATTTTTGAATTCTCGGGAATTCTCCAAATTCCCGGAATTCCTTTTCTCTTTCTCTTCCTTCTTTTTCTTCTTTCTTTTTCTCTTTTCTTTTCTTTTCTTTTTCTTTTTTTTCTTTTCTTTTTTTCCTTTTCTTTTTTCTTTTTCTTTTCCTTTTCTTTCTTGGCCGGTTCAGACCAGTCAGACCGGCTCCTCCCTCCTCACCACCGATTCTCCTCCGGTGGCCGGTTCTCCGGCGGCTCGGGGGCTCAGCAGCTGGCCGGCGTCGAGGCGAAGCTGCCGGTTGGCCTCAGCTTGGCCTGGATCGGTGGCACGACGGCGGATCTACTCGGTTTTGCCTCGGTCACTTCTCCTCCTCCGTCGGCCTTCCTCCGCCGTTCCCAGCCTCTCCGGTGGCCTCCATCCCATTCCTCTCCTTCCGCCGGTGCTTCGACTTTGGTGGCGGCGGCAGATTTGGCCGGCAACCGCCAGATCTGGTTTTCTTCTCTTCTCGACTTTCGCCGGTTTCCACCCCTGTTTCTGCTTCTGTTCCTCCCGTTTCCGTCGCCGGTAGTCTTCTCCTCTCTGGTGGGCACCGTCTCTTCCTTTTTCCCTCTCCGGCGGTGGCATCTCCGCCACCGTCAGCCTCACTTGGGGGGGGAAATCGGGTTTGCTTCCCCGATTTCTCCTTTCCATTTTTGTTTTATTTCTTTCTATTTTTTTAGTATACATCATACTATATACTTTATACTATATACATATAATATATATACTATATATTACACATATAATATTATTTCATATATAATGTATAGTACAATATATATTATCTATAATATATATTGTATATTACAAAATATATGTCTTGTATATATATATATGTATATTTATATATTTTAAAATTAAATAACATTTATATAAACATTTATATAAATGTAGTAACTTCATATATATATATATATATATATATATATATTGTATTAACAATATATATACACTCAAACTTTAATGAAATTTAATATTTACATTTTCTCAAATATGTATATACTTACATATACATAAAATGTCATACTTGAATACATATGTATTATTTAAATTTAGCAAATAGTATATATACTTATATATATATCACGGTATATTAATATATACAGTATACCATACGGTATTTAAATACATATGTATTTACGTCAAATTACATTTATATAATTTGTAATTATATAAACATATTTTATTTTCATTTCTCATTTTCTTATTTAATTTGGATTTCCATTTATCCAAATTAAAATTTCCTACTTTCCTTATTTAATTTCCTCTTTCCATTATTTTTATTTTCACTTCCAATTTAAATTTCCTTCACTCGAATTTCCACAATCCGTTCCTTTCTCAATTCTCGAGATTTTCACCAATATCCCGTTCTCCCAATTTTATTTATTTATTTCTACTTATTTATTTTCTCCAATATTTATTTTCAATATTTATAATTTCTAATATATGAAAAATTTTACGGTTATCACAGTCATCTAGTACAAGTAGTAGAAATGGTATCGGACCACACCTACTACATCACTTGTAACAACGATAGCTCTTCCTTCTCACTCATCAGAGGTAGCTCCCACTTTAGCTCCATCAAAGATAGATCCTGTAAAGACCCCAATTCTCATATAACTCCCTAAGTTAAGGATTTAGGGATAAGAATGAGTGAAGACTAATAGCTAAGATTTTCGAATAGTAGGAGTGTTGAAGGAAAGGGATGTAGGACCCACACAAGAATTGTTATGATCTAATATGGTTCTAAGAGAGCAAAGTAGAAGGTATTTAAGGATTGATTTATTAAAATTGCACAATAAGTCCTAATTGCAGTTTACTTTGAAATATTGAATGAAGTTATAGTTAATGCTATGCTTTATAAGTGAAGTAGAAAATTGCAAGGTGGGCCCCACAAGATTATCCTAAACCTAAATGAGAATAAATAAAATATCAATTTTGAGCTCGAAATACATAACTGGAAAGAAGACCACTTTTTGAAATTCCTTTGTTTGAACCTACTTAGGTTTGCATGCAACAATTTCAAAAATAATGGTTTTGTCCATAGGTTAGGAGAACTTTTGTGAGAACCCAAATTTCTCTATTCTTCCTATACCTATTGAAGGGGCTAAATTAGAATATTAAGTAAAGTTATGAAAATTAATTCTCATATGTTAGAAAGTTATCGGGAAAATTGTCAAGTGAGCCTCACGAGGCAATCCATTATCCGAATGGCCTCCAAAATGCTAAAATGTTAAATTTGGGCCCAAAATACCTAAAGGCCAAGAAGACTAGTTATCGAAATTCTTAAGGTGAGCACACCTAGGTTTACGTGCAACAAATTCAAAAATGACAATTTAGTCTATACCCCAGAAGAACTTTTCTAAATAACAGTCAAACTGTGAGACCCGATTTTATTACACTGTATACTATACTTGAGAATTATTGATAGTGAAATTTAATTATTTAGTGAAATTTAAATAAAGATGGAATGAATTTCCATCCTCAATTTGGAATTTTTGGATTCATGAATTGTAGTATAGTGTATAAAGTTGAAACAAATATGGGAAGAAAAAGAATCAGAAAAATTATGCATGGAAGAGTTATTCCATGGCATAAAATATCAACAAAAATATTAATAAGAGAAAAGAGAATTTTATATCACATGTGATGTATTTTGGTTGTATGGAATATACAAAGAAAAGAGGAATCAAACTTGAATCATGTAGCAAAGAGGGGGAAGCTTCCATGCCAACTACATGGCTGCTACATGTACTCGGTATTGCATTTGATTTTGATTTAAATTTTGATGAAAAATAAGTGATAAATAGTATTAGATGAAGGGGAGTTAATATACAAACATGAAGGAATTTAATTGGTGGAAATAACGAACCAAAAGAAAACAAGAAATGGTGAATCACGCCACTACATGGCTGGATGTAGTGTTCGGTTTACTCCTCAAAGAGGTGTGAAAGCAGAATTTTCAAGATAAAATTCTATTAAATGATTTCACATGGGATTAATTGTGATTGGTTGAAATGGTATGAAGGTAGTAAGAAGAGTCAAGAAAACATGGGCAACACGCAAAAGAAAATCCTTTGCTGCTTTAGTATGAACGGCTGGAAAGTTTAAAGGGAAGAAAGAGCAAAAATTCATGGATAAAACAATATTCAATAAAGAGAAGATTACACATAAAACAATGATTAAAAGTCTATTGGATGAAATATGCCATGGAAGAAAATGAAAGTCAACAAAGGTGCAGCAAAAGTGGACTTCCACGCCACTTTTGCTACTGCTACATGTTCTTCTTCAGTCTTTTAAAGGCTGATCAAATTTGCTTGTTAAGTGTAAATTAGATAGTAAATAATATTTAAAAGAAGTTAAAGTAAATGTTACACAAGGAAAGTAATCTCATTGGTTGAAGCTTTGAAAAGAGAAGAGTGAAGAACAAGGATAAACCGAATGGTCAAGCAAAGTCCACACCAACTTTGCTGCTTGGAGACGTTTTTGCCTAGCCTTTCTAAAGGCTGCTAAAACATGACTTTATGAGCAAAAATATTAAGGAAATATAGTATAAAAGGGACATGGAATTAATTGAAGTTTGACATGGCTAGAGTCTTAATTGTGAAGTATAAAACAAAGAAGTAAAGGAAGTGTAAAATGGAGACTTTCATGCCACCTTGAGCTGCAGTTTTTCTTCATGCATTAAATGAATTTTAATATATGAAATGATGAAGAAATATGATAAGATGCTATGTGGATTATTAGTATTGGTTAATATGGATAGAAAGAAAAAAATAAGAAGCAAAAAACTTCAGCAAATTCGGTTGTCTCCATCGAATTCCTTTGCTTCCATGAGCCTTCTGTTTGCTAAAGTTATTTTCGGTTTTCACTTGTTTCTCCATAAAAATCCCGTAGCAAACATCATTGCTTACCAAGTTGTTAACCTAATCTTCTTTATAGACCCTATATATATCTTAAGACCAATTAAGATACCAAGCTAGGAGACTAACGAGGGGAAGGAAAACCAAAACAGAAAATAAAATTCTGTTTTGAGACACTTATTCGGTCAAGGTGAGATTTAATGGTTTCTTGAGATTGAATGATATAATTCTATGATTTCAAGCATGAGAAGCATGATTATAGTCTTGCTTTTAATTTATTCTTGTTAGATCACAGAAATAGAATAAATTCATATCTTGAAGTAGATGAAGAATACAATGAAATTGAGCTGAAATTGTAGTTTGATGATGTAAAATCATTAAAGGAAACTAGATATGATGGAAGAAGAAGCTTAGAATTAAAGTAGGTTGAAAAGAGAACTTTAACTATTGAGGAGACCTACGGTTGAACATGGAAGTGTGAAAGCATTTAAGGCTTCATGTAAAAAAAATGGCAACAAAGGGTTCACATAAACAAGAATCAAATAGAAGCAAATGTTGAAAAGTCAATAAAAATGGCCATGAGAGGTATTCAGCCATGACTTTGAAAAAGGAAAATTATGTTGAAAATTAGGGGTTTTGGTAAAGAATAATTATAGAAATTAAAAGAGAATTTTCGGTGCAATTAAAACCGAAAAAGGAAGTAGAACGAAGAAGTTGATTTTAAATACCAGTATAATTTATACTGGTTACATTCATAACATGAAGTTAGTGGCTGCATTTTATGAATTTTAGTAGTTTAAAAATAAGAAGAAAATTATTAATAATTTTCGATAAAATTATTTTGCAACTGAGAAGTACGATTTCGGTAGACATAACCGGGAAGCTCGGTTTCGTAAGACCAGGTAAGGGAGTAGTATGTGAAGAGAAATGCATGTCCTGTGGAGAAAAATGTTATAAAAATATTGAGAAAATGATTTGGTTTGAGACATGCATTAGTTTGATAAACTGTTTTGAATTCTAGACAAGCCAAAGAAAGGCGACCCCTGTTTTAATAAAATCCGGGCGAGCCAAAGATAGGTGACCCCTTTGATATAATTCTGGGCGAGCTAACAGTGGGCGATCCCTTGTTTTTTTTAAAGAGAAATATTTTGTTGGTGACCCCCCAGTTCAACTCGGTGTGAAAGCCACAGTGGGTGATGTTACTTCGCCACATGGGTGAATGAAAACATGCGAGTTCAATCCACTGCGATGGGCGAGCCGTAATGGGCGAGCTGATAAGGGGTGAGCCAGTTTAACTTGTGTTTTTCTCACACAAAAAATGGTAAAATTACTGGCTGTTTTTACTGTGTTTTGTAAACATAAAATATAATACATTTTTGGAAAACAATCATTTTAAAGAAATGATGAAATATGTGAAATATTCCTTAAAGGTTCTTTATGAGATATAAATTGATTTTTGAGACTTTAGGCCTCAAGTTTCATGCGTTACTATTCATGTGGCTGATTAGTGCCATAGATCTAGCTGTGCCTAGTGGGGATGCGAATTGGAGTTTTGACCTAAGGGCATTCTCCGAAAAAGCCGTGAGGGGTGATGTCCTACGGGTGCACCCCAAAGCGGACGACTTATGTTCCTGTGGGAACGATGATAGCATGATTTAATTGTAGGGTGATGCCTAGTCTCAACTTACTGATTTCTGTTTACTGAAAGGATTTATTGAATCCTGTTTACTATTTACTATACTATATCGTAAACTGTTTAGCCAGTGATTTGAATATTAAAGACTGTTCACTATATCCACTGTTTTCCTATTGGGTATGCCGTTAGGAAAAATAATCATTTTGTGGTATATAGTTTTGGTTTTATAAAGCAGCATACAACTTCTTTACTGAGCACGTTGTCGTTCACCCCTTATTTTCACTCCACAGGTTATTGATTTGGATTAAAAGGTTTACCTTCCAGAGTTATCGATTGCTAGAGTCAGCAGATATACGATATTGAAGGTACATTGTATTCTTTTATATATTCAGTAAAATTGTACACTACTACTTTGATTAAAAAGGAAATGTAGGTTATCTAAAAAATTATGAGGTATTCATAGTTCTATTTTGGTATTGAAATGAAAGTACCATTTATTTCTTAAAGGGTTAATAGAGTGCATCACAGACAGCCGAACCGGTAAAAATGTGTGAATAAGAGTAAAATATGTGATTTACTGTAGATTCGGGATATTACAGATTTAATGTTATCAGAGCAAGGTTGGTCAGATGTCTAGTGCTGCTTGAAACGAAAAGTGAATAGTAAACATTCCCTGTAGTACTGTATAGTCTGAATGTATAAAGGAATCAAGTGATTGTAAACTGAGTTAAGTGTTTAAAATGATGTGAAAGTTTATGAATTAAGGATTACGAAAAGGGATTGTAATCCGAGGATTTGACATGAAATAGATGATGTTATGGTCTTATTGGAGGTTTGTTCGGTATGGTACGGAGTGGAACTCGGTGAGGGCCCCACCAAGACTTTTCTGTCCGAATCGAACTAAGACATTGAAATGATGATATTGGAGTGAAATGGGATATCATCACTATATAGACTTTAAGATCGTTTGTTTGAATGTATCTTAAAGAGGTAGAAATAAACTGAGAAACGATGAATATGCCCCTATATTGAAATAATGTCTCTGAATCATGGTTGACTAAATTGATTTGGAACTGAGTGATGGTGATAGCGTATTTGATGGTGTAAAGGACATATTGTTGGATTATGCCCTTAGAACCATTCATTAGATGATTGACTTTGGCATTTTATGTATCATGACATTTTATTTATTATAGCTCATTATTATATTTGTCTTATAACTGCGTAATGTAATCTTATATGATAATGTCCTTAGAATAGTAATAACACACTATTCTTAAAATATCCCTAGTCAAGTATTATTGTGAACAAGGATAACAATGTACGATAAGACTAGTATGTGGTTGACTGATGACCATTGTCATGGATATAGGATATCAAGTCATCACATAGGTACATGTTAGAGAACTATGTACTGGATCGACCCTCCATGAGAACGCTACATGGATTGTTATATGAGTGTCATAAGCGATTCTCATAGTGATGATGGTGTATGTGATCCTTTGACTTGAGATCATCACAGATCCCAACATAGAGAATTGCATACTTTAATGCTGCTAGATGTCATTCATAACAGGATGGACTATAAAGGTAGTAATTGGGTATGCCTTGATCTATGTAGAGGGATGTTGAGTGATCAAGATAGAATTTATCCCTCTTATATAACAAGAGTGATGTCTTGGGCCCTTTGATAGAGTGAGACTAAGAAATGCATGGCCGTGCTCGAATAAGTCAATATGAGATATTGATTTTATTTGTTTAATTAGTCTACTCAGGAATCAAGAAATGCTGATTAGACTATACAAGTGTGACACATTCCATGACTTGTGTCTAATCAAGACATCATAGGATAAAGGGATTAGACTACACGGTAACATCTATCACGAGTAAGGTTATGTCGAGTCATTGACATTCTCGTTACATGGGTAGCAATGATGTGTTGCTAGATACCGCTCATTGCCTATGACAATTTTGTCATTGCCATTGTTTTGAGAACCTATTGGGTCGCACACTTAGAACGGATCAATGAGGAGCTTAATTAATCCTATTCTGAATTCGATTAAAGATATATCTAATCCTATTCTGAATTGGATTAAGGATATATCTAATCCTATTCTAAGTAGGATTAGAGTTCTGTTTGGCAGTAAATTTTAGGGTAAAATTTACTGCCTATAAAAAGGATGTTTTTCTAAAACATAGCCGCACTTTTTAAAACAGAAAACAAAACATTCTTTTTAATCGAAGCTAGCAATTCGGTTATAAGGAATCAAAAGCTCTTTAAGGCTTCTGATCGTGAGACGTTCAAGAGTCGTGAGATCCGTTCGTGTGGATACCGTAGAGGCAAGAACGAAAAGTTGTTGCTTGTGACTCGACCAACGAAAGAAAAAATCAGAGAAAAACGTTAGGTAAAATCTTGAAACCCTAATCAGGCAACTCTCCGAATCGATCCTGGTGGAGGCCGAATGTTTTATTTCCGCTGCGTGTTTGTTTCGGTTTCCTTCACTGGTATCCGAGCCAGATTCGGAGTCCCTGATTTGTTTTGATAAAAGCATGATCTCTGGTTACTTTCTGTTTATGATTACATGCAATCGTTTTAATGAGATTAATACGGATTAGAATGTATATGATATATTCAGAGGCTAAAAATCGAATTGTTGAGAAGGACAAGTTGAATGGGACAAACTTCCTGGATTGGTACAGGAACTTGAGGATAGTCCTCAAGCATGAAAAGAAGTTGTATGTCCTTGAAATTCCCTTACCTGAGGAACCACCCTCTAATGCTCCAAGGGCAGAAAGAGATGCTTATAAGAAGCATCAAGATGATGCATTGGATGTTAGTTGCCTTATGCTTGCCTTCATGAATCCTGAGCTTCAAAAGCAACATGAGGAAATGGATGCGTTCGATATGATCGAGCATCTCAAGCAACTCTATGAAGAGGAAGCTAGGCAAGAAAGGTACAATGTCTCTAAGGCATTGTTTCAGTGTAGGATGGCAGAGGGGACTCCCGTTGGTACTCATGTGCTCAAGATGATTGGGTACACTGAGAACCTTGAAAGATTGGGATTTCCTTTGGGCCAAGAGTTGGCCACTGATGTGATTCTGCAATCGTTGCCAGACAGCTACAGTCAGTTTGTTGTTAATTACAACATGAATGAAATTGACAAGACTCTGCCACAGTTACTTAGCATGTTGAAAACAGCTGAATCCAACATGAAAAAGGCCAAGCCCAAAGATGTCTTAATAGTTAAAAAAGCTAAGGGCAGGGCTAATGCAAAGGGCAAGAAAAAGGGTAATAAAACCAATGGCAAGTTTAAGCCCAATGATACTGCACTGAAGCCTAAAGGTGGGGTTGCCAAAGAAGGGAAATGCTTGCATTGCGGTGAGACCGGACATTGGAAGAGGAATTGCAACAAATACTTGGAAGAGCTAAAGAAGAAGAAAGGAAGTGAGACTTCCACTTCAGGTATTTATGTTATAGAAGTTAATCTATCTACTTCTTCATCATGGGTATTAGATACTGGATGTGGTTCTCACATTTGTGTAAATGTGCAGGAACTCAAAAGGAGTAGATCATTGACTAAGGGTGAGGTCGACCTGCGAGTGGGAAATGGAGCAAGGGTTGCTGCATTAGCTGTAGGAACTTATATTTTGACATTGCCCACAGGGCTTGTTTTAGAATTAGATGATTGTTATTATGTGCCTTCCATCACTAAAAACATTATTTCTATTTCTTGTTTGGACAAGAAGGGTTTTTCATTTATAATAAAGGACAACTGTTGCTCCATTTATTTAAATGATATCTTTTATGGTAGTGCACAACTAATTAATGGTCTTTACATTCTAAATCTTGATATGCCCATTTATAACATAAATGCTAAAAGGATTAAATCTAATGATCAAAATCCAACATATCTCTGGCATTGTCGCTTGGGACACATAAATGAGAATCGCATTTCCAAACTCCATAAAGATGGACTTTTGGACTCATTTGATTTTGAATCGTATGAGACATGTGAATCTTGTTTGATGGGTAAGATGACAAAAGCCCCTTTCAAAGGACATAGTGAAAGGGCAAGTGATTTATTGGGCTTAGTACATACAGATGTATGTGGACCTTTAAACACACAGGCCAGAGGTGGGTTTATGTACTTTCTTACATTTACTGATGATTTCAGTAGATATGGCTATGTGTATCTTATGAGACACAAGTCAGAATCTTTTGAAAAGTTCAAAGAATTCAAGAATGAAGTACAAAACCAACTTGGCAAGAGCATTAAGGCACTTCGATCAGATCGAGGTGGTGAATACTTAAGCCAAGAATTTTATGACTATCTTAAAGAGTGTGGGATTGTCTCACAACTCACTCCTCCAGGTACACCACAATGGAATGGTGTATCTGAAAGGAGAAACCGAACTTTATATAGATATGGTTCGATCAATGATGAGTCATACAGATCTTCCAGAATCCTTTTGGGGACATGCATTAGAAACAGCTGCTTTTACACTGAACCGTGTTCCATCTAAATCGGTTCCAAAGACACCATATGAGATATGGACTGGTAAACGTCCCAGTATGTCTTTTATGAAGATTTGGGGTTGTGAGGCTTATGTAAGACGTCAAGTCTCTAACAAACTTGCACCTAAATCTGATAAGTGCTATTTTGTGGGATATCCTGAACTAACTAAAGGATATTATTTTTACAATCCCACTGAGCGCAAAGTGTTTGTAGCTCGAACAGGTGTCTTTCTAGAAAGAGAATTCATTTCTAGAAGAACTAGTGGGAGAAAAGTAGAACTTGAAGAAATTCAAGAGCTACAAGATAGCGCACCCGATGTTGAGATGGAGCCTGAGCAAGCACCACAAGTTGTTGTGGAACCAGAACCACAAGCTGTTGTGGAGCAACCGCATGCTCAAGAGACACAAGCCTTGCGTAGATCAGTTAGAACACATCGTGAGCCACAGAGATATGGATTTCTAATGACTCAGAACGGTGATGTATTGCTCATGGACCAAGATGAGCCTACTACCTATCAAGAGGCTATTACAGGGCCAGACTCTGAGAAATGACTTGAAGCCATGAGATCTGAGATGGAATCCATGTATGCCAACCAAGTTTGGACCTTGGTTGACTTACCCGAAAGGGTAAAACCTATAGGGTGTAAATAGGTTTTTAAGAAGAAAACCGACATGGAAGGAAATGTTCATACCTATAAAGGGCGATTGGTTGCTAAAGGTTTTAAACAAATTCATGGTATTGACTATGATGAAACTTTTTCACCAATCGCGATGATCAAATCCATTAGGATCTTGCTTGCGATAGCTGCATACCATGATTATGAAATCTGGCAAATGGACATCAAGACCGCTTTTCTTAATGGAAAGCTACTTGAGGATGTGTACATGACACAACCTGAGGGTTTTGTTGATCCAAAAAATGCTGGAAAGGTTTGTAAGCTACAACGTTCTATTTATGGACTAAAACAAGCTTCTCGAAGTTGGAATCTTCGTTTTGATGATGCAATCAAAGAGTTTGGTTTCATCAAGAACGAAGATGAACCTTGTGTCTACAAGAAGGTCAGTGGGAGCACTATTGTCTTCCTAGTGTTGTATGTAGATGACATACTACTCATTGGGAATGACATCCCTACCCTTCAGTCTGTAAAGACTTGGTTAGGGAATTGCTTTTCAATGAAGGACTTGGGCGAAGCTACCTATGTACTGGGTATAAGGATCTATAGAGATAGATCAAGGAAATTAATTGGCCTAAGTCAAAATGCATACATAGATAAAGTGCTAAAGAGGTTTAGCATGCAGGATTCCAAGAAAGGATTCTTGCCTATGACACATGGCATTACTCTCTCAAAAGAACAGTGTCCTACAACACAAGAAGAGAGAGAACCTATGAGTAAAGTTCCAAATGCATCTGCTATTGGATCCATTATGTATGCCATGTTATGCACACGTCCCGATGTCTCGTATGCCTTGAGCATGACGAGTAGATATCAAGTTGATCCTGGTGAACGTCACTGGATCACTGTCAAGAATATTCTTAAGTACTTGAGAAAGACTAAGGATACATTCTTGATATATGGAGGTGAGGAAAAGCTCATTGTAACAGGTTACACTGATGCTAGCTTCCAAACTGATAAAGATGACTATAGATCGCAGTCTGGTTATGTGTTTTGCCTTAATGGTGGTGCTGTGAGCTGGAAGAGTTCAAAGCAGGCGACAGTGGCCGATTCTACAACAGAGGCTGAGTATATAGCTGCCTCTGAAGCTGCTAAGGAGGCTGTTTGGATCAGGAAGTTCATTACTGAGCTTGAAGTTGTTCCTAGCATTATAGATCCGATTGAGCTCTATTGTGACAACAATGGAGCCATCGCACAAGCTAAGGAGCCTAGATCTCACCAATGATCCAAACATATACTACGGCGCTTCCATCTCATTCGAGATATCATCGAGAGAGGAGATGTGAGGATATGCAAAGTACCAACTGACGATAACATCGCCGACCCACTGACGAAGCCTTTGACGCAGCAGAGACATGATCGTCACACTAGGTCACTAGGTATTAGATACATGAGTGAATGGTCTTAGTGCAAGTGGGAGATTGTTGGATTATGCCCTTAGAACCATTCATTAGATGATTGACTTTGGCATTTTATGTATCATGACATTTTATTTATTATAGCTCATTATTATATTTGTCTTATAACTGTGTAATGTAATCTTATATGATAATGTCCTTAGAATAGTAATAACACACTATTCTTAAAATATCCCTAGTCAAGTATTATTGTGAACAAGGATAACAATGTACGATAAGACTAGTATGTGGTTGACTGATGACCATTGTCATGGATATAGGATATCAAGTCATCACATAGGTACATGTTAGAGAACTATGTACTGGATCGACCCTCCATGAGAACGCTACATGGATTGTTATATGAGTGTCATAAGCGATTCTCATAGTGATGATGGTGTATGTGATCCTTTGACTTGAGATCATCACAGATCCCAACATAGAGAATTGCATACTTTAATGCTGCTAGATGTCATTCGTAACAGGATGGACTATAAAGGTAGTAATTGGGTATGCCTTGATCTATGTAGAGGGATGTTGAGTGATCAAGATAGAATTTATCCCTCTTATATAACAAGAGTGATGTCTTGGGCCCTTTGATAGAGTGAGACTAAGAAATGCATGGCCGTGCTCGAATAAGTCAATATGAGATATTGATTTTATTTGTTTAATTAGTCTACTCAGGAATCAAGAAATGCTGATTAGACTATACAAGTGTGACACATTCCATGACTTGTGTCTAATCAAGACATCATAGGATAAAGGGATTAGACTACACGATAACATCTATCACGAGTAAGGTTATGTCGAGTCATTGACATTCTCGTTACATGGATAGCAATGATGTGTTGCTAGATACCGCTCATTGCCTATGACAATTTTGTCATTGCCATTGTTTTGAGAACCTATTGGGTCGCACACTTAGAACGGATCAATGAGGAGCTTAATTAATCCTATTCTGAATTCGATTAAAGATATATCTAATCCTATTCTGAATTGGATTAAGGATATATCTAATCCTATTCTAAGTAGGATTAGAGTTCTGTTTGGCAGTAAATTTTAGGGTAAAATTTACTGCCTATAAAAAGGATGTTTTTCTAAAACATAGCCGCACTTTTTAAAACAGAAAACAAAACATTCTTTTTAATCGAAGCTAGCAATTCGGTTATAAGGAATCAAAAGCTCTTTAAGGCTTCTGATCGTGAGACGTTCAAGAGTCGTGAGATCCGTTCGTGTAGATACCGTAGAGGCAGGAACGAAAAGTTGTTGCTTGTGACTCGACCAACGAAAGAAAAAATCAGATAAAACGTTAGGTAAAATCTTGAAACCCTAATCAGGCAACTCTCCGAATTGATCCTGGTGGAGGCCGAATGTTTTATTTCCGCTGCGTGTTTGTTTCAGTTTCCTTCACATATTATATGTTTAATGATCCCTACTGTGAGCCCCACTTATATTTTGATGTGTAATGCGACCAGAGTGGATACTAAAGATGGGATACATTGATTAGGGATTAATTAATATTGTAAAAAGAGATACACTTACGGAGTGTGATTAAAATGGTGAGTTATGCATTGATGATTCAATATCTGTGTTATTAATTTTGGTTCTAAATAATCCTTCTATTTCATATGAGTATAAATCAGATAATATAGAACCAAAATACCTTGAGATATGCTTTACAGAATGGTATATTTTGAAGTGAAAACATATATAAGTGAATTGATTGACATATATGTTACATGATTTGAAAGATAAGTATATGTGAGGATACATAGTGGATTTGCGGGATGTAAATAATGAAACATCCAAGATGATATGAGATTATGATTTAGAAGTTATTGGATGAATGTCTAAATAAATTTTTAGAGTAATGTGCATTCGAGAGATTATTGACTCGATTCACAACATGAAATCTATTTATAAGCTCTTACCAACGAACTTAAAAGAGTATGAAATACTTAAGAAATTATTCCACAGATTAATGAATAAAGAACCCATATGTATTAGAGTAACTGGTGAAAACACAGATGATATGATTCGAAAGAATAAGCATAGCTTATGATCGTGTACTAAATTCCGAATGTTCAATAGTGTTGTTACTGAAAATGGATATTCATTTGTTCACGATTGATATTTTAATCGATCCATTTAATGATATACATGGAGTTTTAAGACCAATCTCTGAACAAGATGTTATCGGATAAAAAGCTTACAGACAGACATTCATAAGATGATGTTCAGAACTCGGTATAACTCCTACGAGTCCTTTATGGTACTTAAGAGATATATGAAATATCATGTGACGTATGTGGAATTAATGAAATCACATACGGATAAATTATAATAGCATGAAACCACGAGATCTGAATATGTATAATTGTTTAAAGAATATAAACAGCATCCTTGAATAATTCCACAAACTTCGAGAAACAAAAAAATTTGAACGTTAAGCTCAGTACAGCTTGTAATCCGTATAGCTTGTAATCTGGGAGAATAAGTGGTTAAGTGGTGCAATTAGATTGATTCCTACACTATGATTAAGGTAAGGAAAGTATATGGAAGTAGTGTAGGAAATACTGTGCATGCATGTGGGAGAACTAGGTGATTAAGAATTATAAACTATGGTTTTTATGCAAGGGGTTAGGATAGAAATCAAACCATTTTATTGCAGAAAAATTTTAGAAAATCCACTATTAATTTTCCACACACTTAATTTCCTAAATAAATAATAGAAAATTTATATTACAAATTTAAAATATGTTTTAAGCTATTTGATTTGCATAAAAATTAATTTAATTATTTTACATTATTATCACTTGAAATAAATGAAATTTTATGCAATTAAAATACTTGAATATTTGAGATTGCAATAAGAGGTTTTATGAGATTTATTTACAACAAATAAAATGTTTATTTGTTTATACGATTATGGATTGACTGAAGATAGTTTAGATGAAAATGATTTTACTATGATAGATATATGAAATTGATTTTTTATGAGAGTGTTAGCTCCTTGAGGTTTATGCATATAATTGATATGATGATTAGGGTTAGGAGACCTTCGTCAAGTCCCCAATACCTTCCCCTATACCACAGTGTCACCTAACGAGTGTACACTATGGACTTTTCGATGATGGCCATTGTTACAGGTAGGAACAGCTCAGGGTTGGATACCTGGCCATACGTGGGTACGTCTAATTCCCATACAAGTCCCCGAAGGGATATAGTTCGTGCATGATTCTTTTGGATGTTAACTTCTCTAATGGTTTATAAGTTTATCAGATGATTGATTTTGAACAAATGATATATGTTTATGATTTATTGATATGAATTATTTAGATCGTGAAACATATATGAATAGATTTATGCTTTAAATGAGTTTTAAGCATATGTTTATATAAGATAATATGCATTTATTTTATTTTTATAAATTTTAAAATTGTAATTTTAATTGCATATAGTGGCATAGTACTACTCTTTTATATGCTTTTCCTTACTAAGCGTAAACTCACCCCCTCTTTTCCTCCCAAATGTCCAAATGGTATGAAGATTGTAGAACCCATGTACCTAAGGGGTCCTGGGTTCGAACATGAAAGGATGCATCCTAGTGGGGAATAAAGCCGTAAGGGCGGCGAGCGCCCAAAGTGGACAATACGTTGAGTGAGTGTGGGCGATCGCCACCTCACGATTGTAAGGTCACCGCGGGAGTCACCTCTTGAATCCTGCGGGAACAAAATGCCACGTGGGTCCTTACAATAAAAATGCATGTTTTTATTGTAAGGACCATCGTGGCACTTTGTTCTTATAGGATTTAAGAGGTGGCCCCCGTGGCGACCTTACAATCATAAGTTGGCGATCGCCCACACTCACTCAATGTATTGTCGGCTTTGGGCGCTCACCGCCCTCACGACTTTATTCCCTACTGGGACGCGTCCTTGCACATTCGAACCCAGGACCCCTTAGGTACATGGGTTCTACAATCATCATACCATTTAGACCATAAGGACCCGTGTGGAACTTTGTTCCCGCAGGATTCAAGAGGTGGCCCCTGCAACGACCTTACAATCGTGAGGTGACGATCGGCCACACTCACTCAACGTATTGTCCGCTTTAGGCGCTTGTCACCCTCACAACTTTATTCCCCACTCGGACGTGTCTTTTCATATTCGAACCCAGGACCCCTTAGGTACATGGGTTCTACAATCATCATACCATTTGGATTGCCCCCGCGACGACCTTACAATCGTAAGGTGACGATCGACCACACTCACTCAACGTATTGTCCGCTTTAGGTGCTCGTCACCCTCACAGCTTTATTCCCCACCTGGGACGTGTCTTTTCATGTTCAAACCCAAGACCCCTTAGGTACATGGGTTCTACAATCATCATACCATTTGGATTGTTCAAATGGTATGATGATTGTATAACCCATGTACCTAAGGGGTCCTGGGTTCAAACGTGAAAAGATGCGTCCTAGTGGGGAATAAAGCCGTGAGGGCGGCGAGCGCCCAAAGCGAACAATACGTTGAATGAGTGTGGGCGATCGTCATCTCAAGATTGTAAGGTCGTCGCAGGGGCCACCTCTTTAATCTTGCGGGAACAAAGTGCCACGCGGGTCCTTACAAGAAGAAAGTATGATCAGATTGGGTTTGTATAAATCCTTGTCTCTTGATAGCCTATGTAAACTTCTCAAACCACTCTTTTGAAGATTGTTTCAATCCATAAAGGGATTTCCTTATCTTGCACACCAAGTTGCCTTCCTTTGTAAAGTCAGGGGAAGGTCCATATAAACTTCGTCATGCAAATCTCCATTAAGAAAAGCATTTTTCACATCCAACTGTTGCAAAGGCCAATCAAGATTGGTTGATAGTGACAAGAGAACTCCTACCGTATTGAGTTTGGCAACTAGTGCAAATGTCTTCTGGTAGTCTATACCATGAGTTTGAGTAAAACCCTTAGCCACAAGCCTTGCTTTATACCTATTAATGCTCCCATCTACATTATATTTCACAATGAATACTTACTTGCATCCTACTATTTTCTTTCCTTCAGGCAGTTTCACAACTTCCCAAGTACCATTTTTTTCAAAAGCACCCATTTCTTCTCAAACAGCTTGTCTCTAATTCGAATCAGCAAGAGCTTGATTAATATTCTTTGGTATCTTTGTCTCAGATAGAGTTGTAATAAAAGCTTGAAAAACAGGGGACAACTTCTCATAAGATACAAAACTTGATATAGGATGTTGAGCCTAAGATCTAGTTCCCTTTCTTAGAGCAATAGGAAGCTCAAGTTGATCTTGTGACAATGCACCACTTTCTTCATTGGAATACTTATGCTCAATCAATGGTACAGTAGGCTGAATGTCAAGAGTAGGAACCAGATCAAATTTTTTTCTTGGCTAGACTTTTAGTTTATCTCCAATTTGTGAACGTTTTCTGCATAAATACACAAGTAAACCAGGATGCCAAGAGTTGTCTCCCCTTGTCTCTAAATCAGATTCATGTTCAATGAGTGGAACTGTAGGTTCAAAAATGTTAGGAATAGAAGTAAGAGAGGTAAAAGAGGAAGGATTATTAGTGTTTAAAAGGTCTGTTAGATCCCAAGTTTCATCCTCACTTAATGACTCCCCTTGAAATGGAGACTTTGGAAAGTATGGTTGGAATTCAGGAAAGGTGATATCCATTGACACAAAGACACAATGAAGAATGGGTGAATAGCACTTATAGCCTCTCTGAGTGGGTAAGTATCCTATGAAAACACATTTGTGAGATTTTGGATCAAGATTACTTTAATGATTATGACTATGAACATGCACAAAAACAGTGCATTCGAATGTTTTTATGGGAAGAGAAGAGATAGGTCTAAATGAGGGATATGTGTCTAGAAGTATAGAGAGTGGAGATTTGAATTTTAGAACTCTTGAGGGCATTTTGTTGATGATGTAAGATGATGTAAGGATTGCCTCACCCCATAGATATTTTGGAACATGCATGGTGAACATTAGAGCCCTAGCAACCTTAAGTAAATGACGATTCTTTCTCTCCGTTACACCATTTTGTTGAGGTGTATCCGAACAAGAACTTTGATGTATGATTCCATGGGTTACTAGGCACTCTTTAAGGATTGAATGAAATTATTCTTTTCCATTGTCGGTTCTCAGAGTGGATGGAATTATGAAATTGATTTTTTATCATGGAATGAAAGGTTTGAAAAATTTTTACTACATTAGATTTTTCTTTAAGAAGATAAACCTAACAAATTCTAGTATAGTCATCAATGAAGGTAATGAACCACCTAGTACCTAAAATATTTTTTATGCGAGATGGTCCTCATATTTCACTATGTATCAATGAGAAAGGATGAGACTCTTTGTAAGGTTTGATGGGAAATAATGCACAAGTGTGTTTTGCAAATTAACAAGCTTCACAAGAAAAGAAACTAGGATTTTTATTCATGAATAAACTTGGAAACAAACGTTCTAGATAATGGAAATTGGGATGGCCTAACCTATGGTGCCACTACATTATTACATCATTATTAGAAAGAGATTCTCTCTCAGCAATTGAAGCTTGTTTCTCCATGCATACATCGTTCACAAAGTAGTAGAGTTCACCATCAACCCTAGCATTGCCAATCATCCTCCCCGATTCCTACTGCTGTAATTCACAACAAGTGGCAGAGAATTTAGCAACACAATTAAGTTCCCTTGTCAGTTTACTAATTGATATCAAATTGCTAGCCAGATTTGGAACATGTAAAACTGAGTGAAGAGCAATTGTATTTGATAAACAAATGGAGCCTTGACCAGTTATGGAGGAGAAAGTACCATCAACTATTTTAACTCTTGTGTTCCCGTGACAAGGAGAGTAAGAGTAAAATAACGAGGGGTTACCTGTCATGTGGTCAGATGCTCCTGAGTCTAGAATCCAAGGGTGTTGGGACTGATTCTGAATGTGAAAAGCAGGACCTTTATAGGCAAAGGTAGAAGCTGCAGAATTGGAATCAGTCCCTGCAAGTGGAGTCAACAGTTTGTGCAGTTGTTTAAGTTGGGATTTGTTCAAAAAAACACCAATTGCCTTGCTGCTACGACCTAATTCCTCTTTAGCTTTCTCAGTAGATGCTTGAAGACCAGATTTCTTGTTTTCATTCGAAAACAGTGGTTTATAATTTGCTGGTTTTTTGTGAATATCCCAACAGTTGTCTCGAGTATGTCCAATTTTGTTGCAATGACTACAATGCGGCTTCCCTCTACGTCAATTAGATGATTGTTTGGCCACCAAAACACTAGTCTCCATAGGTCTTTCACTAGAAGTTGTAATCAGTTGATCCTTTTTTCCCCCAAGCATTACAGGGTGTCTACTAGCTTCAGTCAAACCTCTGCAAAAACCTCACTAATGGATGGCAACGGCTGACATCCCAAAATTCTCCCTCGTACCTCATCAAGGTCTTTATTAAGACTAACAAGAAAGTCATATAACTGCTCCTTATCAAGATGTTTTCTGAATTTCACATTCTCCTCTAGATCTCCCCAATCGACTTTGTAAAACATATCAAGTTCATGCTAAAGAGTTTGCAAAGAATTGTAATATTCAGTAACATCTAGATTACCTTGTCTCATGTTTTAAGTTTACTTTTAATCTCAAAAACTTGAGAGTCATTCTCAAGATCCAAATAATTCTCCTCAACAGCATCCCAGATAGCTTTTGCAGTTTGAAGAAAAAAGTATGTGCGACTGATGTGTGTTTCCATCGAGTTGATCAACCATGCCATAACAATAGAATTATTGAGTTCCCATGTAGCATAGGTAGGATCTTTAATATTTGGTCTCTTAGCCTCACCAGTGACATATCTCATCATGCCTCTCCGTTGAATTACTAACAAAACTGATTGAGACCATTGTAAGAAATTTTTGCCATGTAATTTGTGGCTGGTAATTTGAAGTGATGAACTGTCTCCAATGGAATGGGAGTTTATGGTTTGCGGAGTCATTACAGACGATATGGCTAAGGATGACTCTTTGTCGAAACTCGTGACCTCTTTTCCTCAGTTCATCTTCATGTGGCGTGATGGAAAAATAACAGTGACTCTGATTCCATGAAACTGATTTGAGAAAAAAACTGTGCTATATATTTTATTTCTCACAGAGAAGGCAATATATAGATGGTTGACATGAAGCAAACTTCCTACAAAAAAAGGAAACTAAATAACAGTCCTACTTTAGAATGGCATGCAAGCCATTTATTAAAAGATTCATCTATTAAAAAAGGGCTAAAAAATAGGGAGTTATCTCCAAAGAATCTGAAAGAGATTAACTATCTCATACTATCCATATTCTAAATAATCTCCCAAATATATACTCAAGTCTTAGTTTTTCTACAATTACTTTCGTTGCATGTTACAATATATATATATATATATATATATTAAAATACATCATGCATAAATGGATAATACATTAATACAAAGGCATAAATGTCAAAATGCAATAAAATTTAATACAATATCATGGTTCATCTAAGTCAATGGTTACTTTAGTAGCAACAATCTCAATAACAAAATTTTGAAATCCTCGATGTGAGATACATATAGAAGCTCCCACTCTCGAGGAGAATCACATTGATACTGATGTCAATTGCATGCAATCGAAGGTATTGGTGCGAACAGGTCCATAAATACTTGGAAAAATGTATGTAAAAATTTAAAACAAAATATCTCTAGTCTAACATTGATATTATTATCAATACCTCAACAAAATGAGAATCGTTAACAAGTCCAACTGCAATAATTTCGTGATGTAGTGGTGGAGGTGGTGCAGTTCCAAACGGGAGATATGTCAAACTTTATCTCATAGATAAATGTACTAGCACAACTTCATACTGTGTTGCTATCAAATTATCCATATCAGGTAAGGTCATCCATTTATCATAAAGAGTCAATGCATTGAAATATGATAATGTATCTATCGGTCCATCAACACGCTCTATGAATCCATAGAGACTAAAATAATAAGCTCAAAAATGACATATCTCATCAATCAAATCTCATCACACCTTGACCCATGCATCGACATGCATCGACACCCATATCTAGCAAACCAGCTATAACTCGAAAACTATAATGTCCATCTGATTCAAAATCTACGATAAAGTGTATGTGTTGATGTATCTCTAAAGGGAAAGGATAAATAAATTTCACTTTCTTTTTCTGATGAACTAGTAGTTTCATCTTCTTCATCACTAAATTGTTTGGAAAGGTGTTGAGGCGCTATCATATTGAGATTCAATAATCTCAAAGTATAAAGGGCGCGTCGAGTTGATTTCTCTATTTTAATCTTAGGTGACCTGTGGTCCTAGCTTTTTCAAGTGGATGAACAAGAAATGTAATTGCTAGATCACCTAGTTCTCTTAACTTTTTTTTCAAGGCTAATTTTCTTGAGAGATCATACGCATTAAAACGTTTCAATATAAGCTCCCACTTAGCATCAAGATTCAACTCAAACATGTAGTCGACATTGATCTTCTTCAAGTCTAACTTCAACCAATGAAAATCCATAACAAATAAGGGAATTGGTTTTTCATCCCTTATGAATTCAACAATCTCGTGAGCACAAAGTAACTCATGTGTGCTTATAATGATACAACCACAGGCAATATGGTTAATGCCATTACTCGCTGCAACTCCTTTAAAATAATATTCAATGTGTTCCTAGACACCAATCCCCGCAACTGCCAAAGTTGGAAAAAATTATATTCAACAACATAAGACCTCTCAAACAAAGCTTTTGTCTCTATATGTTGCAGCTCATTTAGGGAGTTGATAGCATTCCAAGATGTATCAAAATCTACTTGAGACAATCCAAGATGTCTCTTTAACTTTGCATGTGCACTCTTTGTCTTACATAACATTAGAAAAATTATAATTTTATAATTAATAAATTGTATAAATTGTGAAAATAACAAACCTTTAACCTTATAACCCTGTATACTTATCTATCGTAACATTTTCAAAGTGTATAAATTTATTCGTCCATGCAGCAACAAATCTTTCTTTATGCCGATTCAATCATATATCTCTCAAGTTCTCGAGCACTTTAGGATAAGAATGGTAATGAGTTACCATTAAACTTAAATTTGTTTCGTAATTATACTCATTCAAAGAGAATACAAAAACAACCCACGCTAACATGAATGCCTCCCACTTTTTATTACATTCAAACAACTTTCTACTATTAGCAAGTATATTCTTTTATATATGTTATCTACATAAGTGATTAGTTGTGTTAAGGAATATTGTCTATACTACTTTCATCAACGTCAAATCTCTATTAGTAACAATGACAGAAGGTGTCACGACCCGAAAAAGGCGACATTTTTTGTTATGAAAAAGCAGAAGTATAGAAATTTCTCATATAAGTGTTGGCTAACTATCCACCCGATATGATTTAAGTTTATCAAACCTAAGGTCCCAGTTCAATATATTCGATTTAACCATTAAAATTAATTTCGACATAGTTTCCACATAATTGCATACTTTTCCCTACTAACACAATATTAGACAGTGCACATTTCACTATTCATAACTTGAAATTTTCAAAGTCTGAATAGCCAACAGTCATCTAGACATCAAATCTATCTTAGATAATATTTTCAAAATTTTCGACTATCTCGATCTCCGTATAAATATTGTCAAAGAAATAATGCAATATTTTTCTTAGTTCTAACACATTTCTTGATAATAATTAGTTTACATCCCTACTTTGCCAATTTTTGTAATTTAAACTTTCACTATAGCAAAAATAGCTCTTTGCAGCATTTATTTTTCTCAACGTTGGAAAAGCCAGCGTTTTTTGCAGCACTTGCATCTAATGCCACAAGTATTTAGCGACATTTTTAACCGCCGCTAAATGACAAAAAAAAAGGCTACTAAAAGTAGATTTTGTTGCAGTGTTATATACACATAATACACATCCCAATCCACAATACTATATAATAATATTTGAAAATAACATCATGAAAGCACATAAATGCTATACCGAACCCTGAAATATCTTTTGTACGTATTCAAATCGAGTCTTTTATGATTTCCATTAGTACCATGAAATATCTTTTCTAAAACTTAAGTAATTATGCTATGGCATGCTTTAGATGAAACTGTGTTTTGATAATTGGTTTTATAATTCTTTGTGATTTTGACTGTGATTTGAATAATACTTTGACCATGATTTCATAAAATATGTGATTAGGCCACATGTTTTGAATTGGTTTTGAAATGTGAATTACTAACAGAGCCATTTTACGAGACTAATGCTTGTAACCTGTTATGTAAGAGTTTTTAAACTACAATATGTTTTCAAAAAACACTTTAAATTTAATTTCGTTGTTAAATGTGATTTGACCATGTGATTTACTTTGATTTGATATTGATATATGTTTTATATCACATTAATGATCCAAGCTGTGATTTTCGTATTTGTTTTTGTGAATTGTGACTCCCTTATCGAGTGTAATTGATTTTCTATCTGTTTTTGTGAACTGACTCATTAGCTCACTAATTTATTTTTAAATGTTTTAAATTGAGCAACTTACAGGTCGCTTTCGACGAGCATCCGTTTCATGCAGTTTATTAGTTACACTCGAGAGGTAATTTTAATATGTTTCATACTATTCTATGTAGACTTGTGATGAGATGTAAGACGTGTCAAAATTAAACTTGTAATTTAAATTTAAAGGATTTTTGTGCATGCAAATTTAAGGTGTAAAACTTGGTTTCATATATTTGATAAGTGTGGATAAAAACTCTAATTTAGTATACATGATGTGTTAAGAAAAATATTATAAAGAACCATGATCTTAATAAATTGGTTAAAAGTACCTGAGATGTGAATAGATATTTTAAATAGATTAAGAGTCATTGCCTATCCAACCCATGATAAACATGAAAAACTGGTTAATTAAGATAAGTCTTCTGCATATGCATGTATGTATTGCTGTCAGCCAATTGTGACATATGTGACATAGAGGGGCTGTGAGGAAGAGGAGCATTCACAAAAGGGCTGTGAGATTATGGCGTGTATGAGGAAGACTAGAAAAGAAGGTTGTGAGGACTGAGGAAGAATGCATTCACAAATCACAAAAAGGGCTATTCAACTGTGCGTGAGGAAGAGAGAGTCTGGTGTAAGGCGCCAGAGCAAAAGGGGTGTGCCGGATCTAGGATTGGCAGCACCAGACTTGGCGGTAGAGGCTAGGTTTGGGTCTTTGGGTGAGGTAGGTGCGACAAGTTAGGTAGGAGAAAATGATGAAGAGTGACACATATTGAAAATGTATTAAGGTTTCTAAAGGATAAGGTTTAGGGTAAATATGTCATTTGACATTAAATAATAAAATATTTATCAACATAATAAAAGCTCAATTGAGCTCGAAAGCTACTCTAACCAAGTATCTTAATACTCAAACTCGACTTACTCGATAGCTCAAGCTTGAGTTTTTTTGGAGTCAAGCCCGAATAACTCTTGCTTGAGTTTCCTCGAGTCAATCATGAGTAGCTTGCAAGTATCGATGTGTCATTTGCACCCCTAATTATAATCATTTATAATTCCTTTGCAAAGCCTAATTTTGTTCCATAGACTTCACCATATTTAGTGACAAAAAATCCCTATATTGTCGATGTAAATAGTGAAGGGAAACCTTTATGTCAATTACCATAAGTGATCATGTGTTTCTATGGTACTATACTTCTCATCAAGTGAGTTGGCTCTGGGGCATATACTAACAAATACAACGGTTACTTTGCCAATACAAACACCAAAAGCTTGCCACATAACATATTTTCAACACGAGAGATTACATATTTCCCTACTTTGTCTAGGGTGTGATAGTGATAATGAAACTCCACCACCTACCTTAGGGATTATAAGGTTGTTAAAGAGTTGTGGGATGCTTTTAACATTCCCCATGAGACCCTTCCCTCTTTCAACATGGATTTGGGGAGTTGGATTACTACCTACTACAAATCCAAGGCTATCTCTAACATTCAAGAAATTCTTTGGAACATGGTTTTTCCTCTTGCCTTATGGTCACTTTGGCTTAGTAGGAACAAGTTGGTTTTCGAAGCTAATTTTGAATCTAGAAATAACCAGTTTTCTAAACTTTAAAAAAAATGTTAAAGAGTATTAGGCTATTCTGAGCCAAGAAGAGTAAGACAAATTACATATTCAAGTTAATGTGGGATGGCTGCCTCCTCTATAGAACTACATAAAACTTACACTGGTGAGTCAGCTTGAGGCAATCTTGGAAAGACTGTAGCAGGTAAAGCTTTTATAGATTGTGTAAGAAATTGGATCTACTGATTTTTTTTTGATATCTTGGTGCTCTAGTGTTTTCATGAAGTTATAGGGACTTAGGGACGAGCTTCGCAATGCTGTTAGTGATGATTTTATGTAGGGAAATCATACATATAAATATGTACATGATCTTATGTTCAATTGTAAAACCCGATTTCACAGTACTGTAGAGGTAATATGTAAAAATAAGTAAATTAAGTCAACTATATAAAAAATAAAATAAAACAAAAATACTACAACAAGCTCACGTGAGAGCTTGCTACATTGTTAAAAAAAATGAAGGAAGAGAAAAGAGAGGAAAAGTATTAGTGGACATGTGACGTTATTTTATTGGATGGAATGTTATTAAAGGAAGCCATCTTAGCCCCCTTAACCGACCTTCTTCCTCTGTTTATTTTGCTGCATCGACTTTTCTGCAACAGCCCATTTTGCTCTCATCTTTCCCTCACGCCACCTTCTTCATCATGCTAAATTATCCCTTCAAGCTTCTAATTCTTTAAAAGTCTTTGATAAACCTCATTCCCCATTTTTGGAGCTGGATTATGGTGGGAAATAGAGAGCAAAAACAACGTGACAAGACTGGAATGAACCTGCTTCTGTTCGGCAAAGGTAAGGTAAGCTGACTTGGTATGTATTACTTGATTTTTGGTGATGGCTTTAGCTTGCTTACGGTTGGGATGATGTGTTTAGGACTTTAAAGTGAATTAAACGAAAAAAAAAACAGGGAGTCTCGGCTGAAGAAAGAAAATAAATAAAGAAATAAAGAATTTTGTTATGTTAATGGATGACTAGGTAGGAAAGTAATAGGAGAGTAATATTAGATGAGGAACTTCAATGAATTTTATGATGGTTGCTAAAATAGCAAGGCTGGCGTGAATCTGGGTATTTCTTAGTAGAAATAGAACTAAACGATGGTGATGATGTTTAATGATTTGGAAGTGTTTGATGATAATTGCATGAGAGTGGAAAAAATTCGTAAACTTAGACTCAAATGGAGCATAAATAACCACAAGGAAGAGCAACTAGAAGCTAACGGTTATGGAAGAAAATTGAAAGCTGCCGGCCATAAAGAATAAAACAGAAATTGCTTGAAACTTGGATTAAATGCTGAATTGCAAAACTGTAACGTGCAGAAAAATGGCGTGGATATGCTGTTTGGGAACAGGGCAGCCACAATGGTGAGTAATTGTGGTTGAAATTAACATGTTTGATAAATATACTAAGTGAATAAAAAAATATTCGTAAGGTTAGAGTTGAGAAAAGAAGAGAAACAAATGCTAAGGGTAGATTTCAACTCTGCTAGAATTCTGTCCTGTCCGAGCCCCAATTTAACAAATTCAGTTTGGGGGTTTTAGAATGAAATAAATTCTGGAAAAATTATGAAAGATAGCCTTATGAATTAGGAAAAATTCAGTTTTGGAATTACCTACTTTGGAGTTGTGTAGCCTGAGATATAGGCAGATGAACACAGGACACTCAGTGAAATAGGGGAGATGCTCTGTGTCAACTTTGAAAATTTGTAGAAACTAGCACAATTTGAATTTGGCCACAAACTTTATGTTGAAAGAAAGGTAAATGAGTTAATAATAATATGGTTTTGAGTTTGCACAATTTGGACAAACTTATCTTGAGATATGGCCCAATTTGTACATAAAGATCAGTAGACAATATCCAGAATGCATCTGGAAACAGGGTAACTTTGAGAAATTATTAAAAATAATTCCGAAATGATAAAATTGTGAAACTCACTATTCTGAATAGGGAATTGGATTATTATTCATATGGTCTTGGATTCATAATTTTTGGAAATCCCTATAATCAGAAATATAATTTTTAATGTACAAAGGTCAGGAAATCATCCTGCCAAATGGGTCAAAATTTGGCTGAATTTTGGAAAATTGTGAAGAACAATATAGAATGAATTAGCAAATGGGCCTTATACTCCTGGATAGGGAATTAAGTCAGATTATATATAAAATTGACAGTGCATTAATCAGAATTCAATATTTTTTGTTATGAATAAAAAGGCATTGATAGGTCGGAAATTCTTATAAAGAACAATGCTACTCATATAATAAAATAGTGAAATTTTGGATAATAGAACTATTAATGAGTAGAAATTCTAAGCATGCTCTGTGTATATATTTCAAAATTGAACGAGTATAACTCATCTTCTGCAGCTCCAAAGCTAAATAAACAAAATTGGAAAGGAGATGGAGAAGGACTTAATCATTGGTTCAAGGCCACAAAGTGTACGGTTTGAATGAAACGACACCGTACAGGTAAGGGATGCATGTGCAGCACTGTAAAGATATTCAGTCTGCATGCTTTTAAATTATAAAATATTTTATGAAAATATTGTGATGATTCATTGGTTGAAAAAGTGTAATGATGTACTGGCTGGAATTATAAACTGTATTTTCCGTGCAGAAGGCTAGTCAATCGATAGTCGTTATGCTGTCGAAAATTTTTAAAAAATTATGTAAAATCATAGTAAATGATTTTATTTCACAAAATAAGATATTAAATCACGAAAAACGAGAAAATTATTATTTTTCATAAAACATGAATATAATGAGATTGAATTTTAAAATATTCATGTTTTCGAGAATAGTGATAATGAAATCACCGAAAATTCTCTTGATATGTAAATTACACGTAATACGAGATGAAAAATGAAAAGAAATAAAGTGAATATTTTTATATATATTTCTGAAATATTTACTAAATGGTTTTATAACCTTTATGGTTTTAAATTATGAAATTATATATTTTTATAGATTCCATAAAGGTTATTTTATGATGAAAAATACGGTTTTGAGACTAGTTGGCATCCTATCATGCTGATATGTGATATGTGACATGTAATATGTGATATGTGATATGTAGTCCCGGCCGACACCTGATCAGTGATCCGCCGAGGACAATTATAGACTATATCCATAGATCTGACATGATTATTTTATACCCTTCGGGGTCTATAGCATGATATGAGTAACGACCCAGTGGACGAGCTAGGCGTGCCTTAGTCTCCATATATGAAAATGTTTTATATGATATGTGATACGTGAAATGAAAATGTTTTACATGATATATGATAAATCAAATAAAAGTGATTTACAGCATTTTACAAAATGCTTATTTTAGTACTGATTTAGTACTACGAGATGATTTTCAAATGATATGTAATATGAACATGTGATATGTTTTCAAAAGGCAAAAGGAGAAAATTAAATATAATATTCTTATTTTAATTTTAAATTGGATATTAGATTTAAATGATTTATATGTTATGCGAAAAAGAGTTTAATAGCTTATTTTGCTATTTTAAAGTACTGTACTAATTATGATTGTACAGTAAAGCATGAAATGAGTTTTAAAGGAAAATGATGATGATTTAACTAATATTCTTTTCAAAGAAAAATATGAATATTAGTTATTCTATTTAAATGCTTTATTTCATGAAAGCATTATTTTGAAAAAAGAATATGAAAATGTTACGAAATAAAAAGGAAAGGATTTGAATTTCAAAACAAGAATGAAAATTACTCTCTACAGTTGCTTCTAGGTTCCGGGACAAGATAGGTATTTCAAAATACCTACCTTACTCCATCCGGATCCCTAGCCGACTGTAGTATCCTTTCTACATGCAAGCCTAGAGCCCCATAGGAAAAATGAAAAAGATTTTCAGCATATAGGAAGCTGAATATCAAGTATGCATATAATTCCCTTACTGAGCCGTGGTTTGCTCACGCCTTAATCTTAACATTTCAGGTTTTCGAAGACTGAGAGTCTAGCACTTAAAGGATTTTCGACTACGCATTTGGGGACGATGCGACAGGTCGATTTATTTAATAAGGTATGCTCATTTATTTCTGTATTTAGACTTATCGATAGTACTACTTTCTTATGAAGCAAAATAGGGGATGTAATTCATATTATAAATTTAATATGAAATTGTTTATATTTAAAGGAAAAGTAAAGTATCGTAGACAGCCCAACCAAATAAGAGATATAGAATAAGGTGAAAAATAAGGTTATAGGCTGTGACAGATTTAATGGTATCAGAGCAGGATTGGCCTGATGTCTGTCGATACTTTTGGAAAGAAAATGTGTTGAAAAGGTTAACATCTCCTGTAGCACTGTGTAGTCTAAATACATAAAGAAAATAAATGATTGTAAATTGAATTAAATGTTTTAAAAGGGAGTGAGCATTATGAACTCAAGATGTCAAAGAGGGAAAACGGCTCTAGAAATTATCTGAAATTGGTGATCTTATAATCTAAATGAAGGTCGGTTCGTAAGGAACAGAAATGGACTCGGTGAGGGCCCCACCAGTACTTTTCTGTCCGGATCGAACTAAGACCTGAAAGTGATGATATAAAGGAGGGGAATGAAATATCATCATTAAATAGACTTTAAGATCACCGATTGAAGGTATTTTGAGTAGAGAGAATATTTTTGACCAAAAAATAACCAAAATACCCCTACCTCCAAAATTTTTCCTGGAGTCATAATAGATCAATAGAAGTTGGGATTGACTGATTTGACAAAGTAAATGATGGTGTAAGGCTGTATTACAAGCAAAATGATCCAATTATGAATCCTAGTGGACTTCTCTGTCGAAATCGAACAAGATCTTAAATGGTTGATATTGGTATGAGAAAGGATACTATCAACACATAGATAATAAGATCAATGGTTTAAATGTATATGAGGATAAAGAAATAAATGTTGAAATGACGAAAACACCCCTAGGTTGGACTATGTTCCGAACAGTGATAAAACCAAGTCGATCTTGAATTCTATAATAGTAATGGAGCCACTGATGGCATAAAGGAATGTAATATGTGTATAACGATCCAAATTATAAATTCCACTACACTTAAGTGTTGATGTGACCTGAATGGTTATAGGAAAGTAGCAAGATGAGCGACTCAATTAGTAATTTTTAAGGGTCTAAATTAAAGGGTGTATGGACGAGATAATTATTATCGGATCGTTGGATATGATGAAAAGTGAAATGATTATTGATGATGAATGAGAAAGAGATCAGTATAAAGGATGAAATCCATAGCAGTACGGTTAATTCTGGTTTTATACTTCATTTCTGTTTTCTAAAGTATCGAATAAATATTTATAGAACCGGAATATTTTGAAATATGTTTTATAGAATAATGTACTGTATGGAGTATATGAAATTGGAGAATATGTATAAGAGTAGTAAATGATGAAAAGAGAGACGAGGAAGATAACAGCTAACCTGAATTATTAAATGAAAATGATTCTAAAATGAATTAGTATAATAAATCGGTTGGCTGTAAAATGGTGTTAATGAAACAGTTATACTTAATCCAGCATATAAATTAAGATGATTAATATGCTGTGAAGTATAAGTAAATGAATAAATCAAGGTAGAGTATGTGTTAAAATGATTTGATTATTAAATGTTTCAGCCTTGAGAATATATAGTGAAAATGACAAGATATGAGGATGAAATGTCCAAAATGATGAGAGATGTGTGATTAAAGAAAGTATCGGATGATATTCTCGATAAATTTTCAGAGTAATATAGATTGGGAGATCAAGTTAATATTGACTCGTTTATGAATACAGAATTTATTTCTATGCTTATATCGGAGAACATAGAAGAATTTGAAAAGCTTAAGAAAATAACTCTGGAAAATTTTGTGGATAATGAAATTCACTTGCATAAAAGGAATTGATAGAAATACATATGATATGATTTAAGGATGAATTAAATGGTGTATTAAATTTCTATTATGCAATCGAGTTCTTATTAAGAACAAATATTCATCTATATGGAAATTGATGCCTTATTTGATTTAATCAGAGAAGTATAAGGAGTTTATAAGCCAATCTCTGTACAAGGCATCACTAGATGAAAAGTTGGAAATTGATGGTCATAAGATGATAATAATTAGAACTCGATATAATTTTTACGAGTTCTTATTGAGGTTTACAAGGTTAATGAAATACCTTGTGAGATATTTGAGCCTAATGAATGAGGCAACCATATATGAATAATATGATGAGCTACTGATACAGTCTAAGGCACAAATGGAAAATGAGCAGCATAGTGGTATAACCCACAGACTCTTAAAGATTGTAAATTATATGTTAAGAGTGGCAAATAGAAGATTTAGCTAGACAGTATCTCTTTCTAAGATATATGATCTCGAATGACAGAGCAATGCAGATCTGTCTAGGATGAAGAGATAATGATTGAGATACGAAATGGGCTAGGTCTAGCTAAATACTATTGCCAGTCTATGGAAGAGTCATTGGGTTAGCTGCTCTATTGATGTGATTAAAAATGTAAAAGGTTAAAGTCAATGAATAAATAAATATAAAGATGATATGTAAAAGGTTAAAAGAATTTAATAGTGGAATATTTTATCACTGAGGAATAGTGACCAAAATGATGATGAAGGAAAAGATGAATATGTAACAAGAGGATAAATATATGATGATGAGGAAATATGGATATGAAATAGTTTCCGAAGTTAAAAAAAAAACTAAAAGTGATTTTTGTGGTTATCACATGATTATGGCTAGATGTAAGATCGAGCCAAACTCGATAGAGGAAAAGTAATCATACTCCAAGGAGTAAAGAAATGATTTGGATTTTATTGCCAGTAATGTAAATGGAAAATGATAAACATATGTACCATTTCGAAATGATGGAAATGGTGGAATTATATGGATAATGTGGTAATTAAATGGATAATTCGAGGGTTTAATCATCGAATGACGATATTACATGAAAAGATGATATGAAGAGAAAATGATTGTCTCCTGATTCTATTATGGTAAAAGATGGTGAATAGTAAAGTCTGCAAATGAACTGCAGCAATTGGATGAAATAAATATGTAAAGAGTATTGAGGATAATAATGAAGAATCTAAAAGAGATATGATAATACAGAAGTGATTATAGACTGATAGTCTAATGAAATCACTTCTCCATTATCAAACTCCTAGATTCTTTAGTGCCATAGTCAAAATACGATTATAAGATTATGAGAATGTATGTGAAGTTCCAGTGAGCATATATGTGATGGGAACCTTTGAGTAGCTATATGTTATGGGAAATAGCAAAAGGCTCTGAGATTCCAAATTTTTAGATAGCACCGCTCCGTACATGATGTAAATATCTGAGCGTAGAATGGAAATGCTCGATGATATGTTGAGAGACCGGATGCATGAGATGTGAAAGCTACTGGAAAATTACATACAATTGATTAAAATCGGTAAATGATAGTTACCAAACTATATCGACTTGGCACTAATTGTGAAAATAGATGATGAACAGTATGAATCATATGGGATATGAAAAGGAATGGAAATGGATAACTCCCAATTGATAAGAAATTTAAGGAAGTATAAGTATATGATGAAAGATGATATGCAATGGTATCAAAAGAGATTCTGATGTTGATGGTATACTGGCAGTATTAATTAAAAGATGATCAAGAGGTTAAGAACAATGAGTATACGGAACGGTAACCACCTTTAATTTAAGTAAAATTCGGAGGACCGAATTTCCTAAAGGTGGGGAGAAAATGTAAAACCCGATTTTACAGTACTGTAGAGGTAATATGTAAAAATAAATAAATTAAGTCAACTATATAAAAAATAAAAATAAACAAAAATACTTTAGCAAGCTCACGTGGGAGCTTGCTGCATTGTTAAAAAAAAAATGAATGAAGAAAAAAGAGAGGAAAAGTATTAGTGGACATGTGACGTTATTTTATTGGATGGAATGTTATTAAAGGAAGCCATCTTAGCCCTCTTAACCGACCTTCTTCCTCTGTTTATTTTGTTGCTGATAAGTCCTTGAAATGTCTATTTTTATGGGATATTATTACATGATTTTTGGATGAATTTTGGAATTTTTATTTATTTTCTTTCCTAATTAATTAATTTTTTTTGTCTTGTATAGAAAATTCAAAAATCAAGATAAAGTTGAGAAAATGATGCAAAAAGAGACAAAAGTGATTGCTTTGGGGTCTAAATCACAAACATAAAAGCCCATATAATTTCATACAAGCTCATTACCCACATGAAGGCTAGACTATGAAGACTTAAAGAATTTCTTGGCCCAAAAAGGATAGAGCAGCCCATGGATGCTAGTGGCAAAAAGCCCCTTGAAGCAACCCTAATTAAAAGAAGAATGAAGCTGCCGCAAGTGAGAGAGTGGCGTGGAAGAGGGGGCGGAGTGACACAGCCCTATTTTTCAACCTTTCTTCATCGTTTCTGCACTTGTATTTCCTGTTTTAATCTTTAATTTCAACTACTGTTTTTTTTTTCTTTAAATTTCAGCTTTAGCTTAAGCACTTTTCTTTCATGTTTGTATGTAGTTCCGATTATTTAGAAAGTGTTAAAATAAAGTTTGAGAAATTTCCATCTTTACTATATTCGTTGACTAAATTTTCTCTTCATTTAGGCTTCAGTTCACGTTACTGTTTTCTTACTTCATGATTTTATGGTTTCTTTAATTTTAATCAGTTTTTCTTTAAGTCAGATATATACAAGCTTTTGCACCTGTTTCGTTTAGTTTCCTGCATCAGTTTTTACCTTATTTTATTTTTTTATATTTTTTTTTATTTTCTTGTTCTTTTGTTTCATCATTCTGTCCATGGATTTAAATAGAAGTTTCTACCTATCTTTCATTGCTTTAAAACTTTCTTTAGCTTAGGTATACTTAAAATATTAGTTAAGTAGATTAGTAGGTTCATTGCATCAGTTTTGTTCGGTCTCTCTCGCTTCACATCCTCTGTTCTCCGCTGTTTAAACTGCTCCTTGGGTTTACTGCTGTGAATCTTTGTTTCACGGTTTAACATGGCTATCTACTATTTCCATTTCCGTTGTTGAGTTGCGTGCTTGTTCAGAATGGCGTGGCTGTCCTTGGTATTGCATGGAAGCAGGAGCTGGCTTGTGTGCAGAGGAACGGCTAGTGATAGTGCGACATGGGCTGGAGAAAGACGCCCGGATTGGCAGTGAGCAGTAAGCTGGATAGCAGGAGACATGTGCGTGGCTATGTGCTGCTGCATAAGGTGGCAAAACGTGGTTTTGTGCATGTTTTTGCTAGTACTGTGCAGGAGGCATGTATGTTGTTGGGTTCTTTCAAGTCTTTTAGTTTGCTTTAAATTCAAGAGTTATTTCTTTATTCATTTAATGTTAACTGTTAGTTTAGGTAATGCATGGTAATTTTAATTAAGCTGCCTGTTTTTATTACTCTTTGTTTAGATATAATCTTAACTTGCAATTTAGTTTTGATGCGCTTTAATTTAATTTCAAATATTTGTTTAGGTTTTATTTTAATGCTTTTAGTTGTTAATTGACTTCTAGAAAATGCTCAATTGCTTAAATAAACTTAGGATGACCAATTTCAATACTTAGCTAGAACAATTCTAACTAATCCTCATGGGAACGATACTCTACTCACTCTCTATTACTTGTCGCGACCCGTGCACTTGCGGTATAGGTCTTAGACATGCAACAAGTTTTTGGCGCCGTTGCTGGGGATTAGTCTAGGTTGTTTTTAGTTAATATTAGAATTAATCATGCCTAGGTTTAGTTCAAGCCTTTTCTTTTTCATATTTTTGTAAATATTCCTCCTTCCTAATATTTTAATTCTGTTCTTTTGCGAGGTACCATGGCGGATCTAGCAGAGCCCAGAACCTTGGGAGACTATGTTATGCCTCGTGTGCCTATGATACATTCAAGCATTAGGAAACCCGAAATCGAAGCTGACAGCTTTGAGATTGAGCCAGACTTCATCCTAATGATCTTGAATTCAGTTCAATTTGGAGTTTTGCCTAGTGAAGACCCATACGCTCATCTTGTTAACTTCTTGGAGATATGTGACCAATGCAAGTACGATGGTGTTTCTGATGATGCCATTCGATTGAGACTCTTCTCATTCTCACTCCGGGATAGGGCAAAGGATTGGCTGCGGTCACTTCCTCATCATTCTATTTGTACGTGGGATGAATTGGCTAATAAGTTCTTAGTTAGATTCATTTCACTTGAGTATATGATGAAGATGAGGAATCAAATTTTATCCTTCGAGCAATATGACTCTGAGCCTTTTTGTGAAGCATGGGAAAGATTTAAGGACTTGATCCGGAGATGTCCTTCTCATGGATTACCCATGTGGCTACAAATTCAAAGTTTCTATAATGGTTTGGGTAATTCATCAAGAGTAGTGATTGATGCGGCAACGGGTAGAGCTCTTATGGGGAAGTCTGTTGAGGAAGCATATAAGTTGATAGATTTAATGGCTTCCAATGACTTCCAATGGCATTATATAAGAGATACATCGAGGAAGATCATCTATAAACAAGAGCTTGATCTTATTGAGACCATGTCTTCTCCAGAAACCACCTTGCCTAGAAAAGTTTACATGAGTCCTTTTATTTCCTGTAAGATATGTGAAGGGAGTCATGCCACTGAGAATTGTCCTATTAATCTGAGTTGGGAGGGTCATCCGTGCTATTCCTCAAGCAATAGTGAGATGCTTTCATCACTTCCTTCGGAGCTTATGGAGACATGTGACCTTTCTCCTCAAGCTCCTCTACAAGCACTACATCAAGAGGTGTTGAGGGAAGAAATTGAAAAGCCTCCACCACCTGAGCTTATTGAAATTGAAAATGTGGTTGATGAAAAAGAAATGGAGAGTAGTAAGGGTAAGGAAGAAGTCCAAGAGGAAGGATTTAAGATTGAAGTCCAAGTTCCAGAGGTTGACAAGAAACATCTAGAGGCATCCTTCATTGTTTCTTCATGGAACTTTCCACTTGAGGATGAACAATGTTATATCTTAGAGGACTGTGGAGTGAAGTTCTTTGAAGAAAAATATCTGATGGAGTCACCTTCCATGGTGGTGCATTATGTGCATCCATCCATCTTCAGACCATTCAAACCACCGTGAAGGATGATAGAGATAGTCAAGCCGATGACTATAAATCAAGCGCTTCTGGGGAGGCAACCCCAGCTCTTTGGTAGTTTATGAATTGTTTCTTCCTTTATTAGCTTTAGTGTTAATATTCTGTAGCTTTGATTTTCTTTTTCTTTCTACTTTGTAGGTTTGAGTCCAAGTTTGGGGGAGCAGTGAAGAAACTTTTTGGGCATGCAATTGAGCTTCAACAGAAAATTCAGGGGAGTTTCCTTCTATCATTTCTGAATTCTTGAATCACTTACACATTGAGGGCAATGTGCACTTCAAGTTTGGGGGAAGGAAATTTGAGCTAAATTTTTTCAAAAATTCCAAAAATTTTCATACTTTTTGAGCTTTAAATGTTTTGCCTTGAGATATATTGTACTTGATTTGGTTATTTCCCATGTTCCTATGATTGAGATTTTGATGGAGTCTGATTTTGATCTATGGAAAAGCATGATTATTGAGAAGCATGAGTTGAATTCTTGAACTTGCCTTGTTCTGATTATGATTTCTCCGTCTTTATGCACTATGTCTTGATCATGGATTTGTATGCATGTTTAGAGAAGGATTATGTGAATATAAGATTGCATTTGTCTTTGAAGTTGTGAGCATATTCTAGAATTTGTTTAATCTCTTCTTGAAGCGAAATTTATAGCCCATGCTTAGTTAGGAAAATGATTTAGGCCATCCTTGGATCGTTTGAGCCTTTCTAACTAACCTTGTACATATTTTATCCTTAGTCACTCCTTTGAGCCAAATTAGCTTTTCTCTGTTTATACACCTAAAAGTTAATTTCCTTTAGCCAAATAAATACACCTTCCTATCACTTACCCCAAAAGCATGCAATTTACTAGGATATATCATGAGCTATGTACATATTTGGGTAGATAGATAGGATATAAAAAAATTGAAAATAAAAAAAAAAGAAAAAGAAATAAAAAGAAATAAAAAATAGAAAATTCAAAAAAAAGAAGAAAATGAATGAAAAAATGAGAAAAATACAAAAATAAAATAAAGTGTATAACAAAGTATGAAGAAACTAAGTTTGGGGGAGTTAATTGAAGCTCGAAACATAAAGATCCTAGAGTGTAATGCATGATTTAGGGTTGTTGAGCCTAAATTGACTTTTATCATACCTTTACCCTAGCCTTACGTTACAAGCTTAATGAAGTCCTATTGATTCTTGATTGAGTATGGCTACATTAGTGGAGAGAGAAGTGAAAAGCAAACCTATGGGATTGTTCATGCTTGAGGGACTTTGCTTTTCATGTTTGCATAATCTCATCCGAATACGTATGCTTTGATATGTGATGGACACTTCACACATACACGGAGAATCTAATTAGGACTTGGGCATGTGATTGGTAGAAACTCTATGTTGATTAATAATTGTGATTTTTTTTCCTTAGATTAGATCGGTATTTTTTCTCTGAGGTGTTTGTGGGGAATAACTCTGTCAAGTATATGTTATCTTTTGGCATATTTTGAAATTGTTTTGCTTTAGGACAAGCAAAATATTAAGTTTGGGGGTGTGATAAGTCTCTAAAATATTCACTTTTTAGAGTATTTTATTGCATCAATTTTGCTTAAATTTTGGAATTTTAATATATTTTCTTCCCAATTTAATTAAATTTTCTTCATGTGTAAGAAATTCAAGAATAATGAGGAAGTCAAGAAAATGGCAAAAAAATCAAGGAAAATGGTTGGATTTGGTGTTTAACACCTAAAAATAATAGACATAGTCTTTTCCAAACTCTAAACCTTATTCCTATTACCTTTAAAAAAAAATTTATTTAAACCTTTAACCCTTCCCTACCATAACCCACTTAAAGCTTAATCCATTCTCACATAAAACCCAAACATTATTTAAGCTCATCTTAAATACCAAAACTCATAAGCCTTAAAACATTTCAAATCCAACCCAAAAAAAAAAAGACCTTTCTTGATGCAAGCCCATGGAAGCAACCCTAACTCAGCCCAAGAGAGTGTGCTGCCAAAGAAAGAAGGAAGCAACCCTAATTAAAAGAGGTGAAGCTGCCGCAAGAAAAAAGGAGGGGTGGAGGAGGCTGGCGTGATAACAGCTTATCTTCATCGTTTATTTTCCTTGTTCCAGACAGTTGCTGTAATTTTTTTTTTCAATGTTTTCTTAGCTTGGGCAGTAGGTTTTATAGCCTTAAACTAGCTTGAAGAAGGGAAGAGTCGGTGACAGCAGCTTGCCTCCAGTTTTCTTGCTGCATGTTCTTTTCATGCTTTTTAGTTTTTAGTTTTCTCAGATTGTTTTAAGTTTTTAGTTTAGTTTTTGTTTAAACATTTAGGTTTTACATTAATCTACAGTTGTTTTAAATTTAGAATCAGTAAAAGTTACAGTTTTAAATTTCTATTTCAATGCTCTGTTTCGTTGCTTTGTTACTGTTATAAAATATTCTTTGATAGTTTATACTTTGTCTCTAATTTATGGCTTAGATTTTCTTTCTTGTGTTTCTGCATCTTTCTCCCTTCAGTTTCATTGTTCTTGGTTGTTGATTGCTCAGTGAAAGGAAGCTTGGCTGTGCTCGAGTTTCCTTCTGTTTCGGCTGAAGAGGAACGCTCTGATCTTTCTTTTCCGCATCGCGTTGTTGGTCAGCTGTGTTTCTACCCTGTTTCTTGGCAAGCGACGTTGTTCCTGCTGGCTAAGTTGCAGTTTGCAGCTGCTTCCCGGACCCGCTGCTCGCGTTTGTTGGCTGAAGGTGCTGCGTTCTTGCAAGGCTGTGTGGCATGGTTGTCCTTGGTAATGCATGGAAGCAGGAGCTGGCATGTGTGCAGAGGTCAGACGTCTGTGATATGAGCAGAGTTGCAGGGAGAGGTGGCGCAGACCTGAAGCATAGCTACTTATGGCGTGGTAAGGCAAGGCAAGGCAAGGCTGGGAAGGTTCACGTGCATTGTGTGCAGCAAGCAGGAGGTGGCATCTTGGTGGTTTTGGGCTGTACCGCTGCCGTTGGTTTACGGTTTTTAGGCTTTCCTTGGTTTTGAGTTATAAGTTTTATTAATTAGTATTTTAAATATATTAATTTAATAGTTGTTATTATATTAGTTTCTTTTGTTAGGTTTTTAATTTCTTATCTTATTAGTTTACTTTAGTTTAATTAATATTATTTAGATATTTAGTGATAAAATTTTTAATTTTGCATTTTAGGTAAGTTTAGATTAAATTTATTAGTTTCACTTATTATTTCATGAGTTAATTAAATTTCAGTTTTTTTTTATTAAGCTTTTAGTACTTTATTTTATTTTATTATTTTCATTATTTTTTTTATTTTTGGTTTATTTTTTTATTTTAGTTTCATGCATGTTTAGTTATGTTTTATTCAAGGCATTTTAATAGTTAGTTTTAAAAATTACATATTACTTGAATAAATCTAGGTGTGACCAATTTTAGTACTTAGCTAAATAACCTAAACAATCTTCGTGGGAACGATACTTTACTCACTTTTTATTACTTGTCGCGACTCGTGCACTTGCGGTATAGGTCTTAGATACGCAACAAGTTTTTGGCGCCGTTGCCGGGGATTAGTTTAGGTTGTCTTTAGTTAATATTAAAACCAATCATGCCTAGGTTTAGTTCAAGCCTTTTCTTTTTTCTTATTTTTGTAAATATTTCTTCCTCTAATATTTTAATTCTATTCTTGTGCGAGGCACTATGGTGGATCTGGCAGAGCCCAGAACCTTGGGAGACTATGTTATGCCTCGTGTGCGTACGATACATTCAAGCATTAGGAAGCCCGAAATCGAAGCTAATAGCTTTGAGATCGAGCCAGACTTCATCCTAATGATCTTGAATTCAGTTCAATTTGGAGGTTTGCCTAGTGAAGATCCATATGCTCATCTTGTCAAATTCTTGGAGATATGTGACTTATGCAAGTACGATGGTGTTTCTGATGACGCCATTCGACTGAGACTCTTCTCATTCTCACTCCGAGATAGGGCAAAGGATTGGTTTTGGTCACTTCCTCATCATTCTATTTGTACGTGGGATGATTTGACTCATCAGTTCTTAGCTAGATTCATTTCACTTGAGTATATGGTGAAGATGAGGAATCAAATTTTATCCTTCGAGCAATATGACTCCGAGCCTTTTTGTGAAGCATGGGAAAGACTTAAGGACTTGATCAGGAGATGTCCCTCCCATGGATTACCCATGTGGCCACAAATTCAAACTTTTTATAATGGGTTCGGTGATCCATCGAGAGCAATGGTTGATGCGGCGGCGGGTGGCGCTCTTATGGGGATGTCTGTTGAGGAAGCATATGAATTGATTGAGTTAATGGCTTCCAATGAATTTCAATGGCAGTACATAAGAGATACACCGGGGAAGATCATCCACAAACAAGAGCATGATCTTATTGAGACCATATATTCTTCAAAAACCACCTTGCCCAGAAAAGTTTATATGAGTCCTTTTATTTCCTGTGATATATGCGAAGGGAGTCATGCCACTGAGAATTGTCCTATCAATCTGAGTTGGGTGAGTCATCCGAGCTATTCCTTGAGCAACTATGAGAAGCTTTCATCACCTTCTTCGGAGCTTATGGAGACATGTGACCTTTCTCATCAAGCTCTTCTACAACCATTGCAACAAGAGATGGTGAGTGAAGCAATTGAAAAGTCGTTGATTGAAGAAATTGAAAAGTCTTCACCACTCGAGCTTGTTGAAAATGAAAGTGTGATTAAAGAAAAAGAAATGGAGAATAGTAAGGGTGAGGAAGAAGTCAAAGAGGAAGGGTTTGAGATTGAAGTCCAAGTTCCAGAGGTAGACAAGAAACACCGAGAGGCATCCTTTGTTTTCTTCAGGAACTTTCCACACGAGAATAAAGATGATACACTTATCATAATATTGTTCATACCATTTAAAAAATTTTATTTGAATTTTATGTGTATTCATGAAATCATAATATTCCTCTTGTATTTCTTGTTTACTATCTTGATGATTTTTAAAGAATAGTTCACGTTTGATTTTATTCTTTTTAGAATAAAATTCTTTTCTTATTTTCTCTTTCTCAATAGAAAATTCTTTTTGTAAAACGTTTAATTCTGGATTATTTGTCATTGAAGAGTACGTTGGGGAAATTGGTAAATCTTCATCACTTTCTGATTTGGTTTGGGAAGACATAGGCTGTCTTTGCCTTTGGTAGATTGGTTTAGGAACACTTGTAGATGTATTTACAAATTGAAGATTAGTGGCTACAGATTGAAAATCTTGTAAAGTTGAAGGAATAGATGATGTTGAATATCTACGAGTTTGAAAACTTGAATTTGATCTTAAACTTTGATATGGTAAATGTACCGGAATATGAGAGGGATGTCCTAAATTTATAGAATTTGTTCTATTAAAAGAAACCTTGACATCTCCATTATCAGTTTGAGAGACAACTCTTAATTCAGTTGTTTCTTGTGTTATAGGTTGGACTGCTTTTTCTAAAACCCATTCATCTGGAAAAGAAACTTCATTCCACTTAATTGGTTTGGGAATATGTATCCTGGATCTAGTCATGTCTGTTTGGAAAAGAAGTGTCTCTCCTTTTGGGCTATGGATTAAGGCTCCTGAACCTAAAGCTGAAATCATAGCTTTATAATATATTCTATAAGCTAAAGCCAAAGGCACAGATCCTGGTTTCATTTTATAATTATGGGTTTTTATTTGAAGAGTTAAAACATCTAAAATGTTTTTATCTTGTAAAGAAACTGTATAATTTGGAAAACAATTAAAATAAATTGGACCATTACAGAGACTTGATTCAATAGTTCCTAAGAGGGAATCATTGAAATCTTCAAACCGGGTGTCTCTTAATGTCATAAAGATTGAAGTGTTTAGACCTTCTTTTGAGAGTGGTTTAACTGCGACTTGAATTAATCCCATATGAATATATTTATATTTTCTTTGAATATGTTTGTTAATTTATTCTCTTTCTAATAATTGAATTGACTCATAAGAATTTGTAATTGGGAGATCTTTTTCTTTTAGTTGGATTGTATAATCCGTTTTTAACAGATGACTTATTAAAGATTTATTTTGTTTGTATATTTCGTTTAGATGGATTTTAGGAATTTCCCAATTATCTATGTCTTGAATTATGTTTGTCAGGTTGATTTCTTCTTCATTATCGTTTGGTTCATGGGCTCTTAAGCTACTGGAAGCAGAAGAATTAGATCTAAATAAAGAATGCATCCTTAAAATAACAACTTAACTATTTTAATTTTTATTGCTGCCTACGAAGGTAAGCTAAGTTGAATGCCTACAAGGGAGATAAAATCCTAAAACGCCTAACCCTTGGCACATCAGGACAATCAAAGGACTCAGCAATCATTAGCTTGAAACTCAACAGCACAAAACTTAAAACAATTAAAAAGTTATTTCTCAAACAAACTTTATATTTACCTCTAATTGCTCCTTGCTACAGTGGCTCTGATATCAATGTCTCCGGAGGATCTGCTGTAGCAGTGATGAATTTTGGGTAAAAGAAAATTTGAAATATTGAATATGATTGATGAAATAAAATTTGGATAAAATAGATAGATTGATAAAATTTTGAACTTTTTATTGATAATAAAATTTGATTTACAAAATAAGAAAGAGTGAGAGCTTTCAGAATCCTTAAAACTTGAAACTATTCGTCCTCAAAACTCTACCCCTCTTTCGTTTGAGAATCCTTTTTATAGCTAGGATTCTTTTACATATGATGCTTCATGATTCTAAAGTTTGAACAATTGTCTATTGATGGAGCTTTGATTGATGGGAATCTCACTGTGCTTGTCAGTGGGCCATGCCTTTGTCTGTTGATGGAGCTTTGATTGATGGGAATCTCACTGTGCTTGTCAGTGGGCCACGCCTTTGTCTGTTGATGGAGCTTTGACTGATGGGAATCTCACTGTGCTTGTCAGTGGAATCTTTACTGTAGTTTTGACTGATGGGAATCTCACTGTGCTTGTCAGTGGAATCTTTACTGTTTGCTTTTTCTTTTTGTTTTGTCAGTTTTGATTGAAGGTAAGACTCCGAAGCAGTCATCTTTATTGTCTTGAGCTAAATCCAGCGAGAGTAAAGATCCTGTGCTGCTTTCATGATTGTTACTCTGTTCACTGTTCTCTTCATCATCTGAGTTGACTGATTGGAGGATTTGTTTCATCAATTCTTTGTATTCTTTCTTTGTTTTGGCTTGTGCTAACAGTGCACTGGCATGTGATTTGGCTTGGAGAAACTGTGTGGTACCTGATGTTTGAGTTGATTTGCAAAATTCTGGGTGTTTCTGGAACCAGTTTTTTACACTATCTCTTAAGCATTTTGAGTAGTCAAATTTCTCCTACCACTTTGTTTTGAATCTTCTAATGATCTGTTTGTGACTTGATACTGGATCATTCATAAATTCATAGTGCCATGAAGAAATCCAAGACAGACTAAAGATTAAGCAAAACATCAATGATTTCTGGAATCCTTGTTGAGTTTGTTCTTCTTGGAAATATTCACTAAAAAACTCATAAGCTTCCCATACTTGAGGGGGAAGGATTTCATGATTTGGTCCGTACCACTGCCACTAGTGAGTAAACCAAACTGGGAATTGGTATTTGGTGTCTTTTTTGAAGTAAATGAGCCATGAATGGCGATTGTGTTGGTTTTCAAAGGTGAAAGTATTGAACCAAGCTTGTTGATAATCCCAATAATTAAATGTGGGGCAATGGTGAAGTCTGGTGTTATAGCTGGCTGGAAACTTTTTGAGATTGTTTGGATCATTACTCCAGTCAATTGGTCTAAGGACTTTGAGAATTTGAGCAGTTGAATGGGTGATAAAGTCTGGTTGGTCTTTGTTGGCATAATGTTTGATTGCCAAGGAACCTGTTTCAATCAAAATATTTTCATAAAAACTTTGAGGTTTTTGTAGATCCCATGATTTGTAATGAAAACCTTTGAAAATATTTTTGATAACAGTGTTTGGATTTTCATGAAAATATTCAGGCTCAACAAGAACCATATGTTGAAATTGCTGTTTTGAAAAATATTTTTGATCAGCTCTAGGACGTGGATATGTAATCACCACTCCTTGTTTTGGGAAAATAGTTTAGAGAGGTTGGGTTTTTGAAATCATGACCTCTCTATTTTTTTAAATAGATTGTACCTCTGAAGAGGTTTGTGGTAATGACTCGGAGAATTGATGAATCATTTCCAGTTGTGACTCTTCAAATTTGGATGATGACTCCTGTCTTTGGTGTTCTTGGGCAAAAATCTGTTGCCATGTTGGTATAGGGGATTGGGAGATAAGTGATTTTGATGGGGAATGGGTTTGCTTTTGCTTACCCTTGTCTTTTTTCTCTCTTTCTTTCTCTTTTTCTCTTCTTTCTCTGGAAGACATTGTGAAGGATTCTAAAGAAACTCTCTTGTGAGGAAATCTGGGAGAGAGTTAGAGTCCCCTTTTTTAAACTCAATTTCAAAATCAAAGATTGATAAAATTGCTTGCAATCTCGCAAAAATCTGTTTGGATGCCATATTTTTCACATCTTTTTGAAGAATCTCTTTTGCATATTTGCAATTAATTCTAAGAAGAAATTTTTGATTTAACAAGTCACTCTGAAACTTTGTGATGCATAAAACGATGGAAAGAATCTCTTTTTTTATTGTGGAGTAATTCTTCTGGGTATTATTCCAGTGTTTGGAAGTATACTGAACTATACTTTCTTTGTTATCTTTTAACTGTTTGAGGATTCCTCCGTATCCTATGTCAGAAGCATCGGTTTCTACAATTTTGAAGGTATTTGGGTCTGCTAAATGTAGACATGGTAATTCTTTGATTTGAGCTTTAACAGATTGAACTACTTCTGTATGGGCTTGAGTCCATGGTGGAGGATTTTTCTTAAGTCTTTCATGAAGAGGTTTAAGAATTTTATTCAGGTTTGGATAGAAATCTAAAATATAATTCAGACTCCCTAAAAATCTTTGAAGTTGGGTTTTATCTAAGATTTGATTAGGAAACTTATCAGCAAATTGGATTGACCTTTCAATTGGGGTAATGGTTCCTTGATATACATAATGTCCTAAAAACCTTACTCGTGTTTGAAATAAACTAATTTTGGATTTGGAAACAACTAAACCATTTTGTTTGACGGCTTTAATGAAAATTGATAAATGTTTGAAATGTTGATCAATAGTTGTTGAAAATATTAATACATCATCAATGTATACTATCATAAATTGGGAATATTGATGAAATATTTCATTCATTATTCTTTGGAATTCTGATGGAGCATTTTTAAGTTCAAATGGCATTACATTCCACTCATATTGTCCAAACGGGACTGTAAACGCTGTTTTATACCTATCTTTTTCTGAAATTTGAATTTGCCAAAATCCTGATTTCATATCAAATTTTGAAAAGATTTGAGCATTGCAAAGTTTTTGAAGTAAATCTTTTTTATTTGGAATAGGATATCTAATCCATTTTAATGCTTCATTCAGAGGTTTGTAATTAATGACAAGTCTTGGTGTTCCTCGTTCTAGTTCTGCATTTTTATTGACATAAAAAGCTGAACAGCTCCAAGGAGATTTACTTTGCCTGATAAGTTTTTTGTTTAGCAGTTCTTGTATTTCTTTTTTACAGTATTGCTCCATTTCTTGATTCATTTGGATTGGTCTTGCTTTTGTTGGAATTTGTTTTTCATCATAATTTTTTTCATACGGTAATTCTACCACATGTTTCTTTCTTTGCCAAAAAGCTGTTGGTAAATCAGAACAAATTGTTTTCTCAATTTCTATTTGCAATAACTTTATCTTATTCTGTATTTGAGGATTTTGTAGTTGCTGTTCGATTCTTTTGAAATTAATATCTTCTTTTAAATAGAATATTTGATTCTGTTTGTCTTTGATTATTATATTAATTTGTTGATTTGTAATTGTTTTTTATTTTAATAAATTTATATTTCTTATCTTTGGTTTTTCTGTAAAATTCCATATTAATTTTGATCCGAGGATTTTTGTAGATATTCCATTATTTGTTACTTTATATGGTTTGATTAGGGATATAAATGGTAAAAAAAAAAAACAGGGAGTCTCGGCTGAAGAAAGAAAATAAATAAAGAAATAAAGAATTTTGTTATGTTAATGGATGACTAGGTAGGAAAGTAATAGGAGAGTAATATTAGATGAGGAACTTCAATGAATTTTATGATGGTAGCTAAAATAGCAAGGCTGGCGTGAATCTGGGTATTTCTTAGTAGAAATAGAACTGAACGATGGTGATGATGTTTAATGATTTGGAAGTGTTTGATGATAATTGCATGAGAGTGGAAAAAATTCATAAACTTAGACTTAAATGGAGCATAAATAACCACAAGGAAGAGCAACTAGAAGCTAACGGCTATGGAAGAAAATTGAAAGCTACCGGCCATAAAGAATAAAACAGAAATTGCTTGAAACTTGAATTAAATGCTGAATTGCAAAACTGTAACGTGCAGAAAAATGGCGTGGATATGATGTTTGGGAACAGAGCAGCCACGATGGTGAGTAATTGTGGTTGAAATTAACATGTTTGATAAATATACTAAGTGAATAAAAAAATATTCATAAGGTTAGAGTTGAGAAAAGAAGAGAAACAAATGCTAAGGGTAGATTTCAACTCTGCTAGAATTCTATCCTGTCCGAGCCCCAATTTAACAAATTCAGTTTGGGGGTTTTAGAATGAAATAAATTCTGGAAAAATTGTGAAAGATAGCCTATGGATTAGGAAAAATTCAGTTTTGGAATTACCTACTTTGGAGTTGTGTAGCCTGAGATATAGGCAGATAAACACAGGACACTCAGTGCAATAGGGAAGATGCTCTGTGTCAAATTTGAAAATTTGTAGAAACTAGCACAATTTGAATTTGGCATCAAGCTTTATGTTGAAAGAAAGGTAAATGAGTTAAGAATAATATGGTTTTGAGTTTTTACAATTTGGACAAACTTATCTTGAGATATGGCCCAATTTATACATAAAGATCAGTAGACAATATCCATAATGCATCTGGAAACAGGGTAACTTTGAGAAATTATTAAAAATAATTCCGAAATGATAAAATTTTGAAACTCACTATTATGAATAGGGAATTGGATTATGATTCATATGGTCTTGGATTCATAATTTTTGGATATTCCTATAATCAGAAATATAATTTTTAATGTACAAAGGTCAGGAAATCATCCTGCCAAATGGGTCAAAATTTGGCTGAACTTTGGAAAATTGTGAAGAACAATATAGAATGAATTAGCAAATGGACCTTATACTCTTGGATAGGGAATTAAGTCAGATTATATATAAAATTGACAGTGCATTAATCAGAATTCAGTATTTTTTGTTATGAATAAAAAGGCATTGATAGGTCGGAAATTCTTATAATGAACAATGCTACTCATATAATAAAATAGTGAAATTTTGGATAATGGAACTATTAATGAGTAGAAATTCTAAGAATGCTCTGTGTATATATTTCAAAATTGAACGAGTATGACTCATCTTCTGCAGCTCCAAAGCTAAATAAACAAAATTGGAAAGGAGATGAGAAGGACTTAATCATTGGTTCAAGGCCACAAAGTGTACGGTTTGAATAAAATGACACCGTACAGGTAAGGGATGTATGTGCAACACTGTAAGGATATTCAGTCTGCATGCTTTTAAATTATAAAATATTTTATGAAAATATTGTGATGATTCATTGGTTGAAAAAGTGTGATGATTTACTGGCTGGAATTATAAACTGTATTTTCCGTGCAGGAGGCTAGTCAATCGACAGTCGTTATGCTGCCGAAAATTTTTAGAAAATTATGTAAAATCATATTAAATGATTTTATTTCACGAAATACGATATTAAATCACGAAAAACGAGAAAATTATTATTTTTCATAAAACATGAATATAATGAGATTAAATTTTAAAATATTCATGTTTTCGAGAATGGTGATAATGAAATCACCATTCTCGAAAATTCTCTTAATATGTAAATTACACGTAATACGAGAAGAAAAATGAAAAGAAATAAAGTGAATATTTTTATATATATTTCTGAAATATTTACTAAATGGTTTTATAACCTTTATGGTTTTAAATTATGAAATTATATATTTTTATAGATTCCATAAAGGTTATTTTATGATGAAAAATACGGTTTTGTGACTAGTTGGCATCCTATCATGTTGATATGTGATATGTGATATGTGACATGTAATATGTAATATGTGATATGTAGTCCCGGCCGACACCTGATCAGTGATCCGCCGAAGACAATTATAGACTATGGCCATAGATCTGACATGATTATTTAATACCCTTTGGGGTCTATAGCATGATATGAGTAACGACCCAGTGGACGGGCTGGGCGTGCCTTAGTCTCCATATAGGAAAATGTTTTATATGATATGTGATACGTAAAATGAAAATGTTTTACATGATATATGATAAATCAAATGAAAGTGATTTACAGCATTTTACAAAATGCTTATTTCAGTACTGATTTTAGTACTACGAGATGATTTTCAAATGATATGTAATATGAACATGTGATATGTTTTCAAAAGGAAAAAGGAGGAAATTAAATCTAATATTCTTATTTTAATTTTAAATTGGATATTAGATTTAAATGATTTATATGTTATACGAAAAAGGGTTTAATAGCTTATTTTGCTATTTTAAAGTACTGTACTAATTATGATTGTACAGTAAAACATGAAATGAGTTTTAAAGGAAAATGATAATGATTTAACTAATATTCTTTTCAAAGAAAATATGAATATTAGTTATTCTATTTAAATGCTTTATTTCATGAAAGCATTATTTTGAAAAAGAATATGAAAATGTTACGAAATAAAAAGGAAAGGATTTGAATTTCAAAACAAGAATGAAAATTACTCTCTACAGTTGCTTCTAGGTTCTGGGACAAGATAGGTATTTCAAAATACCTACCTTACTCCATCCGGATCCCTAGCCGACTGTAGTATCCTTTCTACATGTAAGCCTAGAGCCCCATAGGAAAAATGAAAAAGATTTTTAGCATATAGGAAGCTGAATATCAAGTATGTATATAATTCTCTTACTGAGCTGTGGTTTGCTCACCCCTTAATTTTAACATTTCAGGTTTTCGAAGACTGAGAGTCTAGCACTTAAAGGATTTTCGACTGTGCATTTGGGGACGATGCGACAAGTCGATTTATTTAATAAGGTATGATAATTTATTTTCTGTATTTAGACTTATCGACAGTACTACTTTCTTATGAAGTAAAATAGGGGATGTAATTCATATTATAAATTTAATATGAAATTGTTTATATGTAAAGGAAAAGTAAAGTATCGCAGACAGCCCAACCAAATAAGAGGTATAGAATAAGGTGAAAAATAGGGTCACGGGCTGTGACATCAATCATCAAGAAAAATTAATTCGAAGCATACATGAATCCATTGGAATTGATTTCTTGAGGTTAGTAGTCTTTCACATTTAAATCTTTTGAGAGAAATATTATCTCACTCAATTATGAAATATGAGAATGAGAATTACATCATGTTTAAACTGAAGATCATAACCTATTTAATATTTTATTTTATTTTATTTTGGTTTATCATAAAAATAAAATATTGGGTCTCTACATATTACAAAGCTCATACTAAATAAAATGCTCTAAAGTGTAATAACTCAGTTTATATGATTACTTTTAAATGGACTAAACACATTAGATAACAAGTAATATATAATTAATTTATATATGTAAACTCTGTACCAAAAATTTATATATGTAAACTCACTTAAAGAATTTTTCAACATTTACTACTTATCCGTGGAAGTTTATTCACAAGTGATTTTATCGTATGTTTCACGCGGAGTTTTTCCTTATCCACACTTATTATGCTATTATTGATGATTGTATGGCACTAATGTAGCGGTAGGTAAACATTAGGATAACACATTTTCAGGAAGACTAATTCCTGTGCGGATACTCTTGCTAAGTTGAGAACTTCTATTGATCCCTCCTATACTTTTGATGATCCTCCTACTGTTATGAGTAGGGGTGTAATCGAGCCGAGCCGAGCCGATACAGTGAGGTGCTCGAGCTCGAGCTCGACTCAAAAACTCGTGCTCGATACTCGGCTCGAACTCAATCGAGTCTTAAATTTTGAGCTCGAGCTCGACTCGACATAAAAATCGAGCTACTCGAGCTCGCTCGATTTTCATGCTCGAAATCGTGCTCGATTCAAACGCTCGAACTCGACCTTGATCTTATGCTCGAACTCGAGCTCGAACTCGAATTCAACACATTTTCATTTTAGGATATATATCATCAAAAACGAAATACACAAAGCCTTTTCTTTATGAGTAATCAAAAACAGAGAAATGTATATGAAATACAAAGAGAAAATCCAAGAGACTTGGCTATGAACAAGCTTAGATTAGATTACAAGCAAATATAAATTTAATTCATGCTAAAGTCTTACCCAGATGAAAATTTATCATAAAGATGAATTTCAATTTGACAATTTAGAAACTTAAAAACGCAACAGAAGCTAAAAAAACAGAGGGAAGAACAATAGAGCCAAAACAACAAACACTTGAGGAGCATGGTATCTGCATTCTTCTTTGCTTCCTATGTTCTACAAATACAACCAGTAATACAACCAACAGCTTTAGTTCAGAGCAAATATCTAACAACAGATCAACACATAGAGACACAATAAGCAACGAATTAAAAAATAAATTAAAGAAAATAACTAAGTAATTACGAGTAGGTCTTAGAAAAGGAAAAGCAAATAAAGAGCAGAGGTGTCGAAAGGGGTCGCTGCTCTCGCCGGAAGGAGTGACTTCTCTCATCGGAAGGAGTGGCTACTCTTGCCGGGACGGGATCGAGGCTCGGGGAAAGGATGAGAGAGGAAAAAAGGCGCTGCTCTAGGTAAAATAGTAAAGGAGACTTGGAACATTGAGGGGTCACCGAAGCTTTGGCAATGCTAAATCTGGTTTGTGGGTGGGTCGTTGGAGCCTTGGTAAGGCCAGATCTGGTCTGTGGGTGGGTCGTCGGAGCCTTGGTAAGGCCAGATCTAGTCTGTGGGTGGGTCGCCGGAGCCTTGGTAAGGCCAGATCTGGTCTAGGTGTCACCCCGTAAGCTTTGGCAGAGGACTTTCGCACCGTGAGATGTGGTCTGGGTTGGGTCACGCTGCGTAGCCATCGAAGAGTTAGAGAGATTGAGAGAGCGTCTGTGTGTCGAGCCGGTCGCCGGAGTATTGACTGAGCCGTTGAGGTCTAGGTCAGGTGAGAGTATACTAAGGCTGCGGCGATTTGGGTTGGGAGGGATTCGGCTAAAAATGATAAAGATAGATGAGAGTTAGGGTTTTTGGGATATAGGATAAATATGTAATTTTATAATTTTATAATAATATAAATAAGTAATAATATAAATAAAATTAAAAATATATATTAAAATATTAAAAGCTCGATAAGGCTCGCGAGCTACTCGAGCAGAGTAATCTATTGCTCGAACTCGGCTCGCTCGATGGCTCGAGTAGCTCGAGCTCGAGCTCGGCTCGACAAAAATCAAGTCGAGTTTGAGTTTTGTTCGAGTCGAGCCCGAGTAACTTGTGAATATTAGTGTATCGTTTACACCCCTAGTTATGAGACTTGAGCTTTTCTCAGACTCTACGGGCATCGTGTTTCACAAAAGTATTGTGGAAAGGCCTTAGAGGGGCTGACTTTCTTTTAATGTACTTTATTCACACACAGGAAAAAATAGATATTATTGCTGTCAAAATCATATATATATTTATATTATTCCGTCCATCTTACTGCCTTTGCCTATTCGTGTATCTTCTAAACCATAAAATCCTAGTAATTATTTGATTTCACGTTTTATTATTTAAGGTTCTTTTCATAATTTTTTTGTTTTATTAATTAATTTCAATAAGAAAAATTCGAAATTTAAACTAAGTTAATTTTTTTTTAAGTTATTACTTATTATGTCAATTCAAGAATAAGATCGAATCCTCTATTTGATGAAATTAATTTTTTTTAGATAGATAAGTTTCAACTGATAATGCTGAAGACATGCACTCAATTTGGGAGGTACCCTTCATTTTAATACAAAATATCTCATATTTTCAATGATCATAACACATTTTACAAATAAGAATATAATTTTTTTCGCATATATAATTGAATTGATTTTAAAATAACCATTGATTATAACCACTAATTTGACTATAACCATGAACATAAAATTTTGAATTTATTTTTATTCTTTTGGATAACCATTGATAATATGTATGCACACACTTATGTGTTTATATGTGTATGTTTAAATATATTATATACTTTTTTGTAATTTCTTATATAAAAAGGGTATTTCTTAGAACAAAACCTTTAAAAGGAGAAGGGACATCTAGGTCTTTAACATTTTAAACCTCAACTTACATTAATAACATTAGAATTGTAGACACCATATTTTGTCCGAACCATTAAATAGGTTTATCAATTTAATCTAAGTTAATTAAATTAGATTATAATTAGTTCTAATTTATAATTAGAATTTTATTATAATTAAATTTAATCAAAATTTAGATTTTTTTTATTGAGCTTTAATGGACTGTTGGTTTAGGGTCCTATTAAATCTGTTTAAATTAAGATATAGAGTTGGACTAGTTTCATATTATTTGGCCCATCCATGTAGCTTGACTCATTTATTCATATCTTCATTTTATTTATTTATTTATTTATTTATTTATTTATTTATTTATTTATTTATTTATTTTGTAAATATTATCTTATCTTTCTTATTTGTATTTTTTTAAATAAATAATTTTTTATCATTTCTGTTTTAGATAAATCATAATTTAATTTTTAAAAAAAGATAAAAGAAAAAGATAATTATAAAATTTAAATAAAAAGATGAGATCAAGTTTGGTTTAAATGAAATCAATTTTGATCTTTATCTTAATTTGACTATAAATATACTGCAAATTCTCGGAGAAAATTAGAGGGAAGATTCGGTTCAACCAAAGAGGCAATAACAACACAGCAGCTCTCTTTTGTATTCTCGCTGAGTACGGAAACGTCCGCGGCGGAAACTAGACTATGGGTGGCGTCCACGGCATTGGCAATTGTCCAAAACCGGCGATAGAGGAAGGTTGCAGTGCTGTGTTGCGATTTTGAGGGAATCCACGCGTGTCTTCGCTGGTTCCAGGAAAGTGTTCACTACAGCATTCACAGTAGAAACTACATCACGATGCCAGCGACGGACGGTGGCCATGACTCCACTCTAATACTCTAAATTATTAGTTCAGCCATTGTTTCGAAAGGTCCAGGATATTGCATCAAAGTTTGTGCATCTTAGATCCACGCCTATTGTCTTCAAAGCCAAGCGAATCAATCTTTGTAAGCTCGTGCATCAATCGTCAACGTAAGAATTCTTGCATTTCTTTATTTTTTTTGTTTTCATATGATATTTCTTATTAATGATGTGGAAGTGTTTTTAATGATTGAACATTATGTCAGGTTGCCTCTCTTTAGATGATGTAGAATAAAAAAAAAAGATGATTAATGTAGACACCTTATTTTGTCCGGAGTCTTAACTTATAATTGATTTAGGTGACAGTATCTTAGAATTAGGCTAGAATTAAATTAAGATTTTTTAGATGTAGAATTAACATTAATTAGGAAATTAAAAATAAAATAGGATTTAAGAAAAATAAAAAAAAAGAAGACAAAGAAAAAGAAAATAAAATTAATTTTAGGATAGGATAATTAGACTTTTTAGGATAATTATTTGGATTAATATTAAATTTAATAGAGTTAGATTAGGATTAATCTAAGAAATAGATAAAATGTTAAAAATAGGAGATAATTAATAAAATAGGTAGAATTGTATTAGGACTCAAATAAATTTTTTATTATAAAAGGAAGGTCTTTGCTCCACTGAAAAGGGGAGAAGACCCCGAGCACCTCCATCTATCTTGCCGAAGTCACTTACTGCCACTTTCTCCATCACGACACCTTGCTGCTGTCCGAGCTTCACGCCTAGCCTCCTTGAACTACTGCTGCTTCCACTATTGAACAGACTTGCACCACCCGAACCCCTGCTTGCGTCACCATCGTCGACTGCACCACGGTTATTGCACACCCAGTCCTTCATCGCCGTCGGTTCTTGCTGTTACAACTTCGCCGCTGTTCCTGCCTTGCCCCTATCCTGCTTACATTGGTTGCTGCTGGGTTCTGTTCCGCCACCTACACTGCAAGTCAAGTCATCCCTGCAGTCCTATTGTTTCGTCCTGCATCATCCCTTGCCGCGTGGAGCAAGTTCCAGCCACATTAGCCTCTACACCACGTTGTCCACTGCGCCAATATTATTGAACTAAGGATCTTCGTTGCTGGTTTGCTGCATGAACGAGTTGCACTACAGCTCATGAGTTGTCGCATTTGCTGTCTACACGTGACTTTGCTGCATCTTCATCACCTGTTGTTGCTCTTAATAAACAAGGTAGGTTTTCCCCGTTTGCAAGGTTTGAATTCTTATTGTATCAACATTAGTTAATTTAATTAATTAGTTAACAATAGGATTAGAGGAATAATTAATATTTGGATTAAAAACTTATATGTTGTTAATAGTTTGGTATATTAGTAATTATTTGCATGATTAACTAATTTAATAATTTGACTTAATAATTTAATTAATATAATCTTGATAAGCATGTTAATTTGATGTTAATTTGTGTTTTAATTTAATGATCAATTGTACGATATTTTAGTATGAATTTGCATGATAATTAAATTGAGTTGATAACTGCTTGTAAAAATATTAATTTGTATATTTGTGTTATTTGATTTGTTGCATGACTATGGTATAGTACATTGATTTAGTTTGCATGTGTAATTTTGATTTAACAATGTTGTATGATTTAGATGAGTATTCTAAGGTTAAAAAAAATATATGAACAATAAATATATATAATTAAAATCAAATAAATAAATGTGGATTATACCGATGATGACATTTTGAGGAAGTCAATTGAGACACCTTAGAGATGTCTAGGTGAGAGGATTCTTCCTTAAGTTGAGCCAAATTGATGGGATACTTATGGGAGAATTTTCAATAAAATATAATTCATATTTATTTTAAGATTAAATAGAGATAAAATAAATGAAAAGACTAAAATTAAATGAGCATAAATAAAAACAATAGATAAATAAAAGGATAATAAATAAGAAATAAGAATTAGATTGAAAATTAGATTTTATAGAATAAGTATGAATTATACCAAGGATGAAACTCTAAGAAAGTCAATTGAGACTCCTTGGAAATTTCTAGGTGGAAGAATCTTTCTTAAGTTGAGCCAAATTGATGGAATACTTTTGAAAGAATTTTTTTTAATTAATTCATATTTATTTATAATAAAAATAAAAAGCAAGATAAGAAAGATGAATTAGATAAAAGTGAGCAAATAAAGATAAATAAACAAATAAAGATAAATAAATAAAATAAGATAAGACAAAATATCTAAATAATAAATAGAATAATAAGATAAATAAAAAGGGTAAATATGAGTTATGTCGATGATGAAATTTTAAGAAAGTCAATTGAGACTCCTTAGAAATTTCTAGGTGAGGAGGTTCCTTTTGGGCTGAGCCAAATTGATGGGACGCTTAAAAGTGAATTTTCAATAAAACATAATTCATGTTTATTTCTTAAAAATAAAGAAAATAAGAATATAAAATATAAAAATAAATTAAAAATCTAAGAAATGAATATGGAGTCAATATTAGAAACAAAATTAGGAGAAAATAGGAATCTCATAAAATATTAAAATCTATCCGACGATGGAGTTCAAGAAAGTCAATTGAGACTCCTTGAATATCTTGAGGTGAGGGGAATTTCTAAGGTTGGAGCCAAATTGATGGAAAAATCTTAGAACATTTCCCAATATATAAGTATATCGAAATTAATATGAACCCAAGGCAAACTATAAAGATAACCTAAAGCTAGTTGGTACCATCTTAGGATGGGCGTTGTGGGGGTGCTAATCCTTCCCCACACGTAACCGTACTCCCGAGTCTAAGAATCTTTGAACGTAGACCATGCCTTATCTTTAGACATGAATAGGTGACCAATCACACCTTAGGTTTGAATAGTTGGTGGCGACTCCTTGATATTAAGTCTAGCGGGTTAGGTCTTAGGATCTGACACGTTATGACAGATTGGCGACTCCACTGGGGACTTTAGAGAGTCGAGCCAATGATTGGTTTTATGTTATTCTATGTTTGCCTTAGGAATGTTAATTTTGATTGTTTGTTCCTTCAACACACACTTCACGTGCATGTGCATGCATTAGCCCTCTACTCGGGCTTTATCCTTTTTAGGAGGAAGTAGAATAACTACGCTCTCGTGAGGTAATACCTCCGCAATGGCTAGTGAAATACTACTACTCAAATTGAACCTTTCCGTTTGTAGCCTGTCATGGGTGAGGATTGGGTACCTTACTAGTCTTGAGTGGACGACAGTGAGGGACAATTTGGGAACCTTTAGAACCTTTAATTATCCCAACCCAGTATGTAATGAAACATAAGACCTAGCCTTAGAGTGGAACCATGCTAGATTGAAGTGTGGATATAAACCTAAGATAGGACACATGAAGGAATAAGTTTTACTTCCTCTTTTTACATTGTTTTTACAAAAATAAAAAATAAAAAAAATAGTTTTTCTTTCTTCCATTTTTCAAAAAAAAAAAAGAGCTTGTCTGTATCATTAAGTCATGCATAGTTGTGTTTGATTTTGCATTGTATAACATATCATTCACATAAGTTTGCACCTGTTCTATCATGAGAATGAACACACTTTTAATTGTTAAAAGAGATTGCTAGACCTAAGTGCATTCCATGTGCATTCATTTTTTTGCATAAACATATCACCACATGAAATAATTTCAACTTAATTGTGGCACTCAAGGTATCAAATTGCATCTAGTAGACGGTCCACCTCCATAAATACCATACAAGGTATCAAGCTCGCATAATGGAAGAAGACCAAAATAATAGGATAGAGAAGCTGGAAAAGGAGAATGCAGAGATAAGGGGGCAATTGAGTGAAATTACCCGGTTTTTAAAAGCCATGATTAGAGGAAAGGAGAAGATGGGTAATCAAGAGGAGTCTATCCAAGAGACTCAACAAAGCATGCGAGACAATCCCATTTTTGTCCCCGAAGGAGGTACTGTCAAAGCCCCAATGCTTTTACAGGTGCAAGGAGAAAGTCTTCAAGGAAATTCATCAACACAAGCTCAAAACCCAGTGGATGTGCCAAATTTAGATGATCCCACGGAGCTAGAAAAGTTGAAGTATAAGGAAGAATATAGTGGTACTAAAGCCCAGCTGAGCTTGATAGAGGAAAGACTAAGTGCCATGGAAGGATTTGACTATTTTGGACCCATTGATGCTGAAAGGTTGTGTTTGGTATCGGGTGTCGTGCTTCCACCAAAATTCAAGGTGCCTGAATTTGAAAAGTTCAACGGAACATCGTGACCAAAAGATCATCTCACCATGTACTGCAGGAAGATGGCGGCATATGCATGGGATGACAAGCTATTAATTCATGTTTTTCAAGACAGTTTGACTGGGTCAACCGCTAAGTGGTACAACCAATTGGAAAGGAGCAAAGTTTCTTCTTGGTCTGAGTTGGCGAGAGCTTTTATAGCTCAATACAAACATGTGTCTGATGTAGCTCCTGACCGCTTATCTCTCCAAGGTATGGAAAAGAAAAAAGATGAGAGCTTCAAAGAATATGCCCAACGATGGAGAGACGTGGCATCACTAGTTCAACCTCCCTTAATTGAGAAGGAAATCACCATGTTCTTTTTGAACACTCTCAAGGCTCCTTACTATGAGCGTATGCTTAGCAGTGTGACCAAGAATTTTGCAGACATGGTTTTGACAGGCGAAGCTATTGAAAATGCCTTTAAGAGTGGTAAGATTGAAGCATCTATGAATGATAGAAAGAGGAATGGGTTTTCAAAGAAGAAGGAAGAAGATGCACAAGCTGTCTCCAATAACTCACGTCGCTCCTATACCTCTTATTCACCTTCAGTGAATTACACTTATTCTCAACCCCACCCACAAACTTATCATCAGAATGCTTACCAACCCATTTCCCATTCACAAGACCCCACTTTTTCACCTAATGACCAAAAGAATACTCGAGCTAGCCAAAATGTCATAATAGACCCTATACCAATGACATACACAGAGTTGTTCCCACAGTTGGTAAGGGGTCACCTTATTGCCCCTGTTTATGTGGAGCCCTTGAAGCCTCCCTACCCAAAGTGGTATGATCCTAACGCAAAGTGTGCTTATCATAATGACAATGTTGGTCACTCTATTGAGAATTGTATGGGCTTTAAGAGTGGTAAGATTGAAGCATCTATGAATGATAGAAAGAGGAATGGGTTTTCAAAGAAGAAGGAAGAAGATGCACAAGCTGTCTCCAATAACTCACGTCGCTCCTATACCTCTTATTCACCTTCAGTGAATTACACTTATTCTCAACCCCACCCACAAACTTATCATCAGAATGCTTACCAACCCATTTCCCATTCACAAGACCCCACTTTTTCACCTAATGACCAAAAGAATACTCGAGCTAGCCAAAATGTCATAATAGACCCTATACCAATGACATACACAGAGTTGTTCCCACAGTTGGTAAGGGGTCACCTTATTGCCCCTGTTTATGTGGAGCCCTTGAAGCCTCCCTACCCAAAGTGGTATGATCCTAACGCAAAGTGTGCTTATCATAATGACAATGTTGGTCACTCTATTGAGAATTGTATGGGCTTGAAGAGGAAAGTCCAAGCACTTGTCATGCTGGAATTTTGAGTTTTGGGGCAAAGAATAACCCAAATGTGAAGGATAATCCTCTGCCAGATCACACAAGGGGTAGCGGTTAATGCTATGGAAGAAAGTGGATGATATCGATTGATTCACTAACTTGAAGATAATGGTTGTTTCTTTGTTTCTAATTTCAGTCATCTGAGGACATTTCAATTTCTTAGGTAATATAGGAGTGCCTAAGCCCAAAAGGCATTAAAAATTCTTTTATGTATTGGGCCAGTTTTCATTTATTTTCATTTCAATAAAGGATTAGTGCGATGCATATTTCTTAATTCCTCATTCCAACCTTGTTCCTTTATACAAAACACCAATACCCACATGATTTACATTGTTACCAAGCTTGAAAGTATCCAAATAATGAAAATGATAATGGTAATGGCAATGAATATAAAATTCAGTTCTGAAAGAACTGCTTTGTTTGCTTAGATGGATTTCCAGTTTGCTAAGATTGTTCAAGCAAGAAGAGAATAGAAGATATTTGTCTAAAATCTTCAACTGTATAATGTTATGAGTAAAGGTGAATCTCTAACGAGTTTTTGTTCAATAGATGACCTTTAATGAAAGTACTTTTATTGAGATGAGAAATGGCCTTCTTTCACTACCTTTCAAGCGTGAGTAAAATTATCCATTGATTACCTCTTTTGAGCTTATTATATTCTTTTTGATATAACCCACCAAGAATCACCCTCCACATTGGGGGGCAAAGAGAATAGAAGATGAAAGATCAGTGGGTTAAAGTAAAAATCTAAAAAGAAAAAAAAACCCTTTTCTGAAAAAAAAAGAACAAAAGAGAAAAAGAGAATGAAGAAGGAAAAAGGGTTTGAATCAAGAAAGTGAAAACCCTAGTCACATTTGAATAAGAAAGAAAAAGCAAATTAGAATAGGGCAAAAGGCGAAATGCCTAAATGATTCATGAAAAATGATTCTTGGTTTGATGAACCCTGAAATACTTATTTTGGGCCTATATTATCCTTTCTTTCATGAACCCTCACCTGAGCCTACATTACGTGCCTTAAAAGTCCATTTTGATCAAATATGAGTACTCCTATTAAAGAATCATGTTTTGAGTAAAGGCATACTTACACTATGAGATGATGATCCTTTGGATGGAATTAAGACAAGCAGATCAAGATAAGCAAAGGGATTTCATCTAGATGGAAGAAATGGGATCCCAAAGACTCTCTTGGATCCATGTGAGCATTAAATTGGGTGAAGAAATATTTGATGTTGGGGCATGAATCAGAATGGAGAACAGATAAAAGAAGTTTCATCAAGGACAATGAAGTTGAAAATGAAGAGAAATGAATGAAAAAAAAAGAAAGAAATGAAAATGAAAAAGAAGAAAAGAAAAAAAAAGAAAAAAAGAAGAGAAAAAATGAAGGAGGATTCAGATCGAAAACCCAAAAAAGGCGGTTTGGATCAATGGAGTGCATCTAAGTTGAAAACCTGAAAAGGCGGCTTGGATATGAGAAAAGCTAGATGTCAAAGATACTGGGGTAAGAGGATGTTTTGATAAACTCAACATGATCAGATAAAGTAGACATTTGGAAGGGAATTTTGTATTCGTTGACCAAAATCATTTGAATTTTTGTTATTTGGATACTGTTACCTAAAACTTAACATGATAATTTTAGCTTTTCCTTTCTAGCCTTTTTCCTTCAAGCTTGGCTACCCCTTATAATACTTTCAGATATTGAATAACACCACTCTTTCCTTGTCACCTATCATTCCTTTGCTATTTCTTTACCTTAAGGGATTGAGAAATTGTATTGCATTAATTTTGAAATTGGAATGATAATGAATGGTTGCTTGGCAAAATATGTGAAAGACTCCTATATTATTTAGGAAAAAGAAAGAAAAGGAAACTTGTGAATTAATGAAAATAGAAATTAAGAAAAACCGATGAAAAAAAAAGAGTGAATGAAGGTGAAATAAGAAACAAGGGATAAGATAAGATATAAAGGGCACGAAGACAAGAGCTTCATTGGGAAAGAAAAACGGAAGAAGGAAAATGAGAAAAGAGATAAGAAATATAAGGACAAGAGGACAGATGAAAGAGAAGAATGCATGAGATAGATTGATAAAAATAACCTTGTTGTTGCCACAATTGAGCTTGAAATGTTTTTTGAAAAAAAACATCGCATGGATAGAGTAGATTGCATCATAGAGATAAAACAGATTGCTTGAATGACATTGCATGAATAGAACAGGTTGCAATTGCATGGATAAGATAAATTTCCCAAGATTTCAAATTTTAACAAGACAAGAAATTTTAGAGGGGTTTCCTAAAATTTCAAAAATTAGACAAGATAGAAGTCTTGGAGGAGTTTCCCAAGATTTCAAATTTTGGACAAGAAAAAGAATTTTAGAGGGGTTTCCTAAAATTCAAAATTTGACAAGAAAAAAGTTTTGGAGGGGTTTCCCAAAATTTCAAAAAAGAGAAGAAAAAGAATTTTAGAGGGGTTTCCTAAGATTCAAAATTTGACAAGAAAAGAGATTTTAGAGGGATTTCCTAAAATTTCAAAAATTGGACAAGAATAGAAGTTTTGGAGGGGTTTCCCAAAATTTCAAAATTGGATAAGAAAAGGAATTTTAGAGGGGTTTCCTAAGATTCCAAATTTTTTGACAAGAAAAATTTTAGAGGGGTTTCCTAAATTTTTTTAAAAAAAAAAATCAGCTTTTTTGGACAAGATTTAAAGTTTGACTGCTTGCCTGTTTAGGAGGAGCTTTTGGACAAGATTTAAAGTTTGACTGCCTGCCTGTTTAGGAGGAGCTTTTAGACAAGATTTTAAAGTTTGACTACCTTTCTGTTTAGAGGGAGCTTTTTCAAAAAAAAAAAAAAAATCAAAAAAAAAAGAGAAGAAAAGAAGTCAGACAAAATAGGTATCTATGTCTTTGTGCAACTACTGTTTCACAGCAAATGCACAAAGAGGGGCAGCTGTAGACACCTTGTTTTGTCCGGAGTCTTAACTTGTAATTGATTTAGGTGACAATATCTTAGAATTAGGCTAGAATTAAATTAAGATTTTTTAGATGTAGAATTAACATTAATTAGGAAATTAGAAATAAAATAGGATTTAAGAAAAATAAAAAAAAAAGAAGACAAAGAAAAAGAAAATAAAATTAATTTTAGGATAGGATAATTAGACTTTTTAGGATAATTATTTGGATTAATATTAAATTTAATAGAGTTAGATTAGGATTAATCTAAGAAATAGATAAAATGTTAAAAATAGGAGATAATTAATAAAATAGGTAGAATTGTATTAGGACTCAAATAAATTTTTTATTATAAAAGGAAGGTCTTTGCTCCACTGAAAAGGGGAGAAGACCCCGAGCACCTCCATCTATCTTGCCGAAGTCACTTACTGCCACTTTCTCCATCACGACACCTTGCTGCTGTCCGAGCTTCACGCCTAGCCTCCTTGAACTACTGCTGCTTCCACTATTGAACAGACTTGCACCACCCGAACCCCTGCTTGCGTCACCATCGTCGACTGCACCACGGTTATTGCACACCCAGTCCTTCATCGCCGTCGGTTCTTGCTGTTACAACTTCGCCGCTGTTCCTGCCTTGCCCCTGTCCTGCTTACATTGGTTGCTGCTGGGTTCTGTTCCGCCACCTTCACTGCAAGTCAAGTCATCCCTGCAGTCCTATTGTTTCGTCCTGCATCATCCCTTGCCGCGTGGAGCAAGTTCCAGCCACATTAGCCTCTACACCACGTTGTCCACTGCGCCAATATTATTGAACTAAGGATCTTCGCTGCTGGTTTGCTGCATGAACGAGTTGCACTACAGCTCATGAGTTGTCGCATTTGCTGTCTACACGTGACTTTGCTGCATCTTCATCACCTGTTGTTGCTCTTAATAAACAAGGTAGGTTTTCCCCGTTTGCAAGGTTTGAATTCTTATTGTATCAACATTAGTTAATTTAATTAATTAGTTAACAATAGGATTAGAGGAATAATTAATATTTGGATTAAAAACTTATATGTTGTTAATAGTTTGGTATATTAGTAATTATTTGCATGATTAACTAATTTAATAATTTGACTTAATAATTTAATTAATATAATCTTGATAAGCATGTTAATTTGATGTTAATTTGTGTTTTAATTTAATGATCAATTGTACGATATTTTAGTATGAATTTGCATGATAATTAAATTGAGTTGATAACTGCTTGTAAAAATATTAATTTGTATATTTGTGTTATTTGATTTGTTGCATGACTATGGTATAGTACATTGATTTAGTTTGCATGTGTAATTTTGATTTAACAATGTTGTATGATTTAGATGAGTATTCTAAGGTTAAAAAAAATATATGAACAATAAATATATATAATTAAAATCAAATAAATAAATGTGGATTATACCGATAATGACATTTTGAGGAAGTCAATTGAGACACCTTAGAGATGTCTAGGTGAGAGGATTCTTCCTTAAGTTGAGCCAAATTGATGGGATACTTATGGGAGAATTTTCAATAAAATATAATTCATATTTATTTTAAGATTAAATAGAGATAAAATAAATGAAAAGACTAAAATTAAATGAGCATAAATAAAAACAATAGATAAATAAAAGGATAATAAATAAGAAATAAGAATTAGATTGAAAATTAGATTTTATAGAATAAGTATGAATTATACCAAGGATGAAACTCTAAGAAAGTCAATTGAGACTCCTTGGAAATTTCTAGGTGGAAGAATCTTTCTTAAGTTGAGCCAAATTGATGGAATACTTTTGAAAGAATTTTTTTTAATTAATTCATATTTATTTATAATAAAAATAAAAAGCAAGATAAGAAAGATGAATTAGATAAAAGTGAGCAAATAAAGACAAATAAACAAATAAAGATAAATAAATAAAATAAGATAAGACAAAATATCTAAATAATAAATAGAATAATAAGATAAATAAAAAGGGTAAATATGAGTTATGTCGATGATGAAATTTTAAGAAAGTCAATTGAGACTCCTTGGAAATTTCTAGGTGAGGAGGTTCCTTTTGGGCTGAGCCAAATTGATGGGACGCTTAAAAGTGAATTTTCAATAAAACATAATTCATGTTTATTTCTTAAAAATAAAGAAAATAAGAATATAAAATATAAAAATAAATTAAAAATCTAAGAAATGAATATGGAGTCAATATTAGAAACAAAATTAGGAGAAAATAGGAATCTCATAAAATATTAAAATCTATCCGACGATGGAGTTCAAGAAAGTCAATTGAGACTCCTTGAATATCTTGAGGTGAGGGGAATTTCTAAGGTTGGAGCCAAATTGATGGAAAAATCTTAGAAAATTTCTCAATATATAAGTATATCGAAATTAATATGAACCCAAGGCAAACTATAAAGATAACCTAAAGCTAGTTGGTATCATCTTAGGATGGGCGTTGTGGGGGTGCTAATCCTTCCCCACACGTAACCGTACTCCCGAGTCTAAGAATCTTTGAACGTAGACCATGCCTTATCTTTAGACATGAATAGGTGACCAATCACACCTTAGGTTTGAATGGTTGGTGGCGACTCCTTGATATTAAGTCTAGCGGGTTAGGTCTTAGGATCTGACACGTTATGACAATTAAAGTATAAAATATATAATGGTATGTAAGAGTAGTGAATTAAAAATAAAAAAATAAAGTTAATAAATATAGGAGAATAAATTTATTAAGATAGATGATTAATTAATAAATAATAGCATAATAAACATTGAGGATGAGCTAGACCTTTCCGATGATGGAATCTTCGAGGCGATTACAAATGAGTAATACTTGAGGAATTCTTAGGTGAAAAGATCATTTTAAGTTTATCCAGAATGATGGAAGATTTAAAAGGTATTTTCAAAAATAAAGGTTGACACTTTATTTTCTAAATAATAAAATGGAATAAAAATAAAAAAATAATTATAAAATAATTATGTAACAATAATAATGGTAGAAGGCTAAGATAATAATAAAAATATAATTTATATAATTTATTCCCAATCCTCAGGACAATTGCAAATAAGTAACACTTGAGGAATTTCTAGGTGAGAGGGTTCTCTTTAGTTTTTTTAAAATGATGAAAAATTTAGGAAATATTCTCAATATTAAATACCAATATCCTGAAAATATTAATAAATAATATATAAAAAATAATATTTAAAATAAATAAATAAAAGCAATAAAATAATTAAATAAAAAATTAAGGAATAATGAAATTCTAAAATACTTCCGACGACAGAGCCTCTTCAGGGGCATCGAATGGTACCCCTTAAATACTCTTAAGGTGAGAAGAGTCTTTTAAGAATTCATCCAGAATGATGGAAGATTCTTAAAAGATTTTTCAATATTTAACAATAAAATAAATAAATTTTAAAAGCCACATAATTGAGACTTAAATAACACAAGATTAAAATAGTACCAATTTTGGGTGTTGTAAGGGTGCTATAACCTTCCCTATACGTAAATGAACTCCCGAACCCAAAACTTAAAATGTAGGCCAATTTTTAAAATCATTTAGGTGGCCAATCACACCTAGATTAAAAAAGATTGGTAGCAACTTTATTTCTTTAATGTCTAGCGACCTAGCTTTAAGAAACGTTATGAGAAGAATTATTAGTTAATACGTTGTCAACAAAGTTTTTCAATTCTATAAGCAAAGTTAAAATGATCATACATACCTCTCACATTATTTTTATTAATTTTTTCAATATTTTAAAAGATTACATGTCATTATTTTAATTTCACTTACAAAAAAAAAACCTTTAATACCAATATATTAAATAATAATTCAAAACGCTACCCCTTTTAGTTAGCATTAATAAAAACAATGATTTTATGTTCGAAAATGTAAATATTCCATTTATTTATAATAGGGCCAGGTACAGTCCCTTCGCTGCCCGCCTGCCCAAACTCCACTTCTTGATTTTGACATATTTCAATTTTGATGAGGCACGTACCCAATTTTGAAGTGCGAAATTAAGTAGAGGTTTTTTATGTTTTCGTTTTTTTCGACGATATTAAAAAAAAAAAGCTGAAAAAAGTTGTTAACTTTTTAAAAAGCATTATTAAATAATTTTCTGTAGTAAAGTTTTTTGTATTTATTTTATATTAAATGTATAGATTAAAATTTCAGTTGATTAAAACGAATGTGAAATATTATTCTGAAGATTAAAATGCATTTAAAATGTTTAAATGGTCACCTTTTGCATCAAAAAAAAATGTTTAAATGGGTTATTTGACATAAAAGTACTAAACACATAGCTTGATGATATTAATAGATTTTGTGATGACTAGGTTTAAGTTGAATATAAATTATAATTTTTTTTGGTCACAAGATGGAATCTATAATCTTGTATTAAAAGAATACCAAAGCATTTTATGATATAAAAAACTTTTGTTCATAATTAAGCATAGTAAAGGGTTATGATTGGATTGGACTTGAAAAGTAAAGAAAATAAGTTGGGTTGGATTAAACCTTATCATGGGTGGATCAGGTCGGGTTTAAGTCCGACCCATGACATATAATAATGGTTTATGTGTATGTTCAAACCTGGTTAAGCCCAAAAATTTGGGTTTAATTTTTAGTCCAGGCTTATTTTCATTTTTATACTACAAGCCTAAGCTCGACTCAGCTTTGTCCGAATATAATTTTATTTATTTTTTATATTTTAATTTTTTATTTATTTGTTTTTATTATTTTATTTCCTTTAAAATTAATTTAATTTATCAAAATTTACATGTTAATTTCCCTATTAAATATTTATAATCATGTTTATTAATTAATAATGTTTTATATACATATAATTATATTATACTTAGTTAATATATAAAAAATTAATATTCATATTCGGGCTGGGCCAGGTGAGGCTCAGGCTTTGAAAGATCAAGCTCAAGCCTTGCTCAATTTTTAAATAGGCCTAAAAATTTTGTCCAAGCTCAGTAATTGCATCAGATATTTTTTGTCCAAACCAGACCAAATATCGAGCAGGTAGCCTGGCCCTTAAGCAGGTCTAGTTGGACTATCCAAGTTGGATTAAACTCAATTGTACTTGAGACATTTAGCTATTTTCATATTTTTTTTATTTTTATTTAATATTTTAATTTTTGTATATGAATTAAATTTATGAATTATTTTATAAAATAAAGAACAATAAAATTCATTAATTAACTAAAATTTTTCTAGATGTCAAAAATAAAAATCATAATAATTTAAAATAATCATAATTATTTATTAATACCACTAGCACTTATATTATTATTTAATTTAAAATTATTCTTCTTTTATTAGTAATTCATTTAAAAAAATCTCAATGAAATGGGGTAGCATTCTAGTGAATATGAAAAATCATAATGTGAAATGGATTTGTTTTTGAGATAAATGGATCATTATCATAACGTCTAGGTTCATGAACCTAATCACTAGATATAAATTTCTAAGAGTCGCTACCAATTATTCTATCTAATGTGTTATTGGTCACCTATTCATATTAAGAATAAGGCATCAATTTGCATTCAAATATCTTAGGTTCGGGTGTATATTATGTGTAGGGAAGGTGTTACGCACACCTGAATGCCCATCTTAAATGGTACCAACTTAACCTTAGATTATCCTATGTTTGCCCAACATTTTTATTTCTACCCCTTTTTATCCTTTTGGATTATTATTATTATTATTGTTATTGTTGTTGTGATAATGATGATGATTTTGAGTTTATTTTGTCATGAAAATGAATATTGATCGTTATCATTGTAATTACCTTATAAACCTTCCATTACGTTGGAAAAAATCTAAAAGGACTTCTCACCTAGGAAACTGTTAGGTACTATTCATTCGCAGTCATCCTAAAACTATCATCAAAATAATCTTTATCCCTCAACATTATTTAAATCTCTTATAAATTTATTTATTATTATTACTTTGATTATTTTATGAGGTTATATAAAATGAATATCGATTATTTTTCAAAATTTCAAAGTTAAATCATCTATCACTCTGAAAAAATTTTAAAAGAGAAATCTATACCTAAGAAATTCTCAGGTGTTACACCTTGCAATCACCTTGAGATTTTCCTCCTCGAATAACCACCATTCATTTTTGTATTATTTATTAAATTTTTTAATTGAATTATTTTGTTATAGATGATGAGTGTATTTAAACCATCCTCACTCTGAAAAAAAAAAAACCTTAAAAGAAAATTTTATACTTAAGAAATTCTTGGGTGCTACTAACCCCAATGTGTCATCCTCCGATAATCGTCACTTACTTAATATGAGTTTATTTTAATATTTTTTATGCAATGTTCTTACTTCAATCATTAAATAATTTCTTAATTACATTATTTTTATTATTTATTTGTATTCTTAATGTAAAAAATTTTCAACTTCAACACATAAAGCTTACTAAATTTAATAAACCTAATTTCATTTCTTAATTTGATCTTAATAAGTTATAAATGATAAACAAATTAACTAAATTAATAAATACAATAAAACCAAAAAAAATTAAGTAGTTAAACAATTATATAAATTAAACAAACTAATAAAGCTAAAATGAAAACTAAATAAAGAGTAAAAACATATACCACAAAATAAACAAATAAAAAAAAATTAAAAGCTTACCTTAACGTATTCTCTACTTTTCTTTCTATTCTTTCCTTTTGTTTCTCCTTCACAGACCCTTTTTTCTTTCCTATTTTCTTTCACACAATTCCCTTCTTTCTCCTTCTCGGGTTGCTTAGGGATACAGGCGGAATAGGAACACAGGAGCTTGGTGATGCGGCAGCTTGGAGGTGAGAATGCAGAACAAACTTGGTAGAATGCAAGAGGCAAGGAAACAGTGTAGGAACGGTTTGCTAGAATGCAGGTATGGGAAAAGAGACGCAGCAAGAGGTGGCTGTGGTGAAGGATGATTCAAAGACGGAGTCGTTTAGGGTGATAAGTTTTGGTGGTGAGTTGATGGATGGTGCAAAAACTGGGTTCACTTTTTGCTGTCTGATTTTCTCTATGTATATACAATTCGGAGTTGATTGATTTGGGAAGGTGTTTGAAAGCCCAGAATCGGATTCCACTGATTTTAATTTTCATAATTAATCCCATAATCTCAATGACTTGTTAAGAATACACAAAACCTTACTGGAATAACCTTTTAATTTTATGGGTAAATTTCATCGAGAACCTCAAGATTTTACCATAATTTAACTTTAGTCTATTTATTTTAAAAATAGATACTTTGATCCAAAATCACAAACGATTTTAGCATATATCAATCAATTACTAAACTTAAATTAATAATATCACATTTTCAAGTATCAGCAATAAATTTTATTACTATTTATTATTTTAAGAAATTTTTTAAGAAATTATTCTATGTGAAGATTCTTACTTTTTAATATAAAAAAAAGATATTGTGGATATTTCATGAGTAACAAATGTTTAGATTAATAGATTTTTTTAATTGTAACTTAATAGAATAATTCTTTTATACCTTTAAATTTATAATTTTGGATCGAAATGTCTATTTTTCAAAGTAATGAATTGGAATTGAATTATAGTAAAACCTTAAGGACCTTATTAAAATTTACCCTAATTCTATTGATTCAATGACTTCCCAAAAATGTTTTGATTTTGGTTTTAATTGTTGCAATTTCTTTTTTTCTTTTTTAAATAGATTTGGTTAGAATAAATTTCATGATTATTTATTATTTATTATTTTATCAGATTTTCTTTTTTTTTCATTTTTTGATTTTTTAAGTGAAAAATAAATTAAAAACAAGAATCGGACACATCTTTTAATTATCAAACCCAAGCTCAAATCTAATTTTAGACCCAAATTTGCAATCTCTTATCTAAAAATTAGATTAAAATTCAAATCAAAGGTAAATTCAAATTAAAATCTATTTGTATAATTTTTTTTTTTGTGAATTTGGAAGTAGGTCTCAAGATTTCATTATCAAGAACATTAGACTCACAAGAAAATTGATATTTTTTGTTCATTACAAGTGATGTGGGTCAAGCTAAAGATTACTGGGCTTTTATATTAATAAGGCTAAAGAACATTAGGCCTAATGATAGTTTCAGCCTAAGAGAAAAGAGGCCTCAAAAAGCCCTTAAATAATCCACTGGGTTATCATTTAAGCTGTGGGTCTTAAAGGTAATTATCCGCAAAATAACTCCTATAAATAGGTCACAGGTATCATTCTTAAACCCTAATCTCTATTTGCTTACTGAAACTCAGCCAAAATCCTGTCTGACTTAAGCATCGGAGTGCGCGCAAGGGAAAGCCCCTGCGCCCTCTGACTTTTCCTATTTTGCAGAACCTTTTTTGGAGATACATGGAAGGAAGAGACAGACTTTTACGTTAGCAATCAATCATTGTTGTTTTGCGCAACAACAATTGGTGCCATCTATGGGAAATGAGCAAAAAGCCAAGTATAAAAGTCTACGAAAGGGTGCATAAGACCTGCGAGAGACTGCTAGTTTCACGAGAGATAAAGAGTCTGTCGTGCACAAATAAAAAAATAATAAAATATATATACACACGACAGAACAGTCTGTCACACGCAAGGTTTCACACGACAGTATGCGATAGACTACTGTCGCATCCAAGACTCACGCGCCCAAAAGACATCCGACAGACACTCTGTCACAAGCTAACACGAGCTCACGCAAAAAAGCAATTCACGCGACCATTGACACACGCGACAGGCCTTGGGAGAAAGATTGGCTCTCGCACCCGACAAGCTTGGCAAGAGAAAGGCTCTCGCTCGCGACAGGCTTGGCAAGAGAAAGGCTTTCGCTCGCGATCAAGGAGCAAATGTGTGTGCTTTCTGATTCCAGGTTCTACAAGGATCCTTGAAACAACTTTTCATAGTAAAATTTAAGTCAGCAGTGGGTTTCTTAAACTTGGAACCATCGGCGCTTACATGGTAATTTTTAATCGTGTTGAGTTTGCCGAGGAACCGAAAGCAACAGAGTTGGTCGTTCAGGAAGCTTTGTAGTTGTCTGAAAAACGAATCGTTACGGACTAATAACGCCATGAAACGATCTTTTCTACGATTAAAGATTAGAGGTTTTGGTTGAAGAAGAAAAGAACACTGCTGCTTTGCTTCTTTAACATAACGAAGCTTTTCAGTTTTCACATTCCAACATTCCTCGGAAAATGGAACGAAATAATGATGGTTCTGCAGCAAACAAAAGAATTTGGCTTAAATAAATTGAATAATTAATAAAAAAAAATAAAGTCTGAGGATTTCATGAATGATGTCAATGATAGAACACAAAAAAAAAATTAAAAGAGCAAATTTATTCATTGCATGGATATGGGTGAGAAAAAGAAGAAATTTTAGGGAATAATAGCATTGAAGACGTCAGTTAGCTTTGTTCTCTTTTGGAATCCAAGCTTGATTTGTTAATTAGCTTAATAGCATTGAAGACGTCAGTTGGCTTTGATCTATTTGGAATCCAAGCTTGATTTGTTAATTAGCTTAAAGAAGCTAGCCATGAAACGTACTAGTGTAATTGGGCATGCTTAACTGGCCAAGAAATTTGATTTAAAGATGCTTTGAGCCCTTGGACATAAACTTTTATTTTTGGGAATTTTATACTATTAATGTAAAATAGACATGTGCCAAGGAGAAGATAGCCCTTATCCTTGATGAGAGAGGGGCTCCTGTACAAGACAACCTTTGGGCGAGAGAAAGGACCATGCTCGCCGTAGCCTTGGGCGAGAGAGAAGCTCCCGCACGTAACAAGCCTTAGGCGAGAGAGAAGGTTCGCCCAATTCGGGTAAGCATAGGTCCCGCGCGGAAGGCCATTATGGCGACGCGGTGCTCAACCACGCAACAACTAAAACGGGCGAACAAAAGTCGTGAGGCAAACTTCTTGGTGAGAGGACGCCACGCCCATACGTTAGCAAAAGCGGCGATTACATCTACCCGTGGTAGGTTCGTTGGGCGAGAGGATGCCTCGCCCATTCAATAGCCAAAGTGGCAAGCAAGGTCAACACAGCAGGCTCCCTTGACGAGAGGGTGGCTCGCCTAATAGAGCAAGTTGGCGAGCATAAGGCACCCGCGGCAAGCATCTTTGGCGATAGATTGGCTCGCCCACTCGACAATCACTTTGGCAAGGACCTATACAACGAGAACAATTCCACAAGGCAGGCGATATCCCCGTCTACCGCTCTTGGCAGGCCTCTTTGACGAGAGAGCACAGGTCCCAAACGCAAGCCACTTTGGCGATAGAATGCCTCGCTCATGCGACAGTTCAACAGTACGAGCGAGCACAGATCCGCGAGAGAGGCCTTTATGGCATTAGAGGGGATCACCCAGTAGAATAATGTGGGCAAGCAAAGATGTTGATAGCGGCAGGACATTTTTGGTGATAGACCTGCTCTCTCATGCGACAGACCTATTGTGAATGGGTAGCCTCCCACGCGACAAACCTGCTCTCCCCAAGCGAGAGCCCATGCTAAAGGCAATGCAAAAGGAGTTGCTTGTGTCTGCAATAGGGGGATGCCAGTAAGCAAAAGGCCCAATTGACTGACAGTTCTGGGCGACAGAGTAGGCGTGCAATAGGCCACGAGCAGAGCAATTCACGTGACAGCCAAAATGGGCGAACAAAAGCCATGCGGTAGACTTCTTGGCGAAAGGATGCCACGCCCATGCGTTAGCAAAAGTGGCAATCACATCTACCCGCAGCAGGCTCGTTGGGTGAGAAGGTGCCTCTCCCATTCGACAGCCAAAGTGGCGAGCAAGGTCAACACGACAGGCTTCATGGTGAGAGTGCGGCTCGCCTGCATGACAGCTAAAACGGGCGATCAATGATTCCTACACGCGACATTCCCCTTAGGCGAGAAGAGTCTCCAGCACGCAAAATGGTGAGGAGGGGCTCCTGCACACGAACAGCGAGAGAAGGGGCTCCCGCACTTGGCATCCCCTTTGTTGAGAGCGGCATGTGCGGCAGGTGCCCCGGTAAAGTAACACATGCGTGCAAACAAAGCCTAACTAGAAATGCTTGTTTAGCGGTGACGAACAAAGAACTATTACATTAGGTTGCACAGGGGGAAAAATATGGGCGAGTAGGACCATACGGCAGGACCCTTTAGTGAGAGATAACAACTCACGCATGCAAGGGAGGTAGGGTGCCGCACGAAGAGCACACGCAGGTGTGAATATGGCGAGCATGTTGCAACGTAAGCCTTCAATGAGAGATTATGGCTCACCTAGCGACAGCCAGAATAGGCAAGCATAGTTAACATGGCACGAGTTTTGGCAAAACAGTAAACCATGAGGACAAACACCGCACATACGCGGCAGTCTTGGGTAGTAAGAGATGATGGCGAGCACGACCTGTAGAGTAAAAGATCGAAAAAATAGCTAATGTATGACAGGCACCACCGTAACAAAAGGGTTCCTGCAACGACAGGTCAATTCGTCGTACACAAGGCGGTAGCGCAAATACACGAGCATTGATCCCAAGCTGCATGCTGGCCCAGTAGGTAAAAGGTAACAGTGAGTACATTCGATAGGTTATATTACGATAAAGTAGTTTGTTCTATGCAACAGTTGTGCGAGCGAGAAAAAGTCACACTGTAGGCATTCTAGGCCAGCGAATGGCTCCCGTGAGCCTAGCCTCCAACACACAAGGCATGAAGCAATGCTGACGAATGCAGTGTCATGTGGTGAGCACAAGACCACTGGCACTTTCGACGATTGAGTGACATATGGCGATTACATGACCAACGCCACAGCCCAGCCTTCACGGCAAGGCTCGACTGGTAAAGCACGTACTAAGGCATGAGAAACAATCTAGATTGGCAAGCAAGGAATAAGCCAAAGGGTTTGGCAGAAGTGCGCGCACAATGCTAGATAAGCTCGCCCAGGAAAGGAAAAAGCTAGGCGGAGAGCTAAAAACAAGCGAGCGTAAGTCCAGGGGAGCTCTATTAGGCGAGCCCCAACCAAAGACCTCAGGGCAGATCTTCAAATTAATGGTTGATAATAAAAAAGGGAAAAAGGGTAAGACAGTCAGGTTGGCGGCCCGTGTCCAAATTAATGGCCCTTGTGATGTCACGGAAGTGCACAGGAGTGCATCAAGCCAAGACAGTGAAGGGGTGATGGTCCAGGTAGAACACCCCATTAGCGTTGATAGCAAGGAACGAAAGCTAATTACTGATGAGTTAGAAAAAAGCACGTAGCCAATTGCTTGGATACAAGGTCAGCGAAGTCCCTTGCACATTGTTATAATCTTCACCGACTAAGCAATAACATGAAGGTGGTAGCAGATTTGAGGTACCCTCATATTATGCTTTTGATTTTCTTGTCCACTCTAACAGTTGTAATCGAATTAGGCAGGTGTTTAAAGGAGGCACTAGCCACTATCTTGTAAGATAGCAAGCTAGGGAAAGCTTGGTTCGATATAGTTGGATCAAAAACAACTTACGGTATGCTTGTGGGGGTAGATTACTAGTACGATCCATAGTTAACAGCCGAATGTCCAAGCATTTGCTCTTTACAGACTCTACAATGACAAAGACTTTGAGCTATACTGGCTATAAACACTTGTTATTATTATTTTCACATTTGCTGCAATTATGTTCTTACTTGTTCCATTTGATTGAAAATACTACATTATGAAACGGAAGGCCAGTTATTTTTATCAGTACTATGATAATCCTCCATGTTTGATAGACATGTTGTAGGAATAGAAGAAGAAAAAATAGAAGCTGGGCACAAATAAGTCCCTAAGCACAAAAGGGTGCGAGACGGGCGAAAATAAGTCCCTAAAGCGAGAAAATGCACAATCGGGGCACAAATAAGTCCCTAAGCACAAAAGGGTGTGAGACGAGCTAAAATAATCCCTAAAGCAAGAAAATGCACAATCGGGCACAAATAAGTCCCTAAGCACAAAAGGGTGCGAGACGGGTGAAAATAACTCCCTAAAGCGAGAAAATGCACAATCAGGCACAAATAAGTCCTAAGAACAAAAGGGTGTGAGACGGGCAAACAAAAGTCCCTAAGCGAAAAATGTGCGAGACGGGTAAATCAAAATTCCCTAAGCAAAAAATGCGCGAGACGGGCAAATCTAAAGTCCCTAAGCACAAAAAGGTGCGAGACGGGCAAATCTAAAGTCCCTAAGCACAAGAGGTGCGAGACGAGCAAATCAAAAGTCCCTAAGCGAAAAATGCGCAAGACGGGCAAATCTAAAGTCCCTAAGCACAAAAGGGAGCGAGACGGGCAAATCTAAAGTCCCTAAGCACAAAAAGGTGAGAGATGGGCAAACTAAAAGTCCATAAGCGAAAAATGCGCGAGACGGGCAAATCTAAAGTCCCTAAGCAAAAATTCGAGAGATGGCAAATCTAAAGCCCCTAAGCGAAAAATGCGCGAGACGGGCAAATCAAAAGTCCCTAAGCACAAAAAGGTGCGAGACGAGCAAATCTAAAGTCCCTAAGCGAAAAATGTGCAAGAAGGCAATTCTCTAAAAAGTCCTTAAGCGAAAAATGCACGAGACAGGCAATTCTATAAAATCTCTAAGTGAAAAATGTGCGAGATGGACAAATTGTGATACGATACCTAAGTAAGAGTTCTTTTTCAGATGAAAAGTGCTTCATAAGAAGAACTGGTGAGCACACAGTATATAGGCTGCGAGGTATGTTACGAGGTATGCTACAATTTTATCATATTTTATGTTGGCATTTCAGATATGAACGATGTTATATTCTTATGATGTTATATTCTTATCAATTCTATAAAGTCCCTAAGCACAAAACGGTACGAGACGAGCAAATCCAAAGTCCCTAAGCACAAAAGGGTGCAAGACGGGCAAATGAAAAGTCCCTAAGCACAAAAGGGTGCGAGACGGGCAAACCAAAAGCTTGAAGCGAAAAATGCGCGATGTAGGCTGCGCATGTACTTGAAGCAAAAATTGCGCGATGTAAGTCATGCGTAAAGTATAAGGGCTTGAAGCGAAAAATGCGTGAGGTAAGCCACGTACTTAAAGAAAAAACCCTGAAGCAAAAAATGCGCTATGTAGGCTACGCATGCACTTAAAGCGAAAAGTGCGCGATGTAAGTCATGTATAAAGTGTAAGGGCTTGAAGCGAAAAATGCGCGAGGTAAGCCACGTACTCAAAGAAAAAAGCCTGAAGCGAAAAATGCGAGATGTAGGCTACGCATGTACTTGAAGCGAAAAGTGTGCGATATAAGTCATGCGTAAGGTGTAAGGGCTTGAAGCGAAAAATGCGCGAAATAAGCCACGTACTCAAAGAAAAAAGCCTGAAGCAAAAAATGAGCGATGTAGGCTATGTATGCACTTAAAGCAAAAAGTGCGTGATGTAAGTCATGCATGAAGTGCTTGGGCTTGAAGCAGTAATTGGGCGGCATAAGCCACATATGTAAAAGAACTTGAAGCAAAAAGTGCACGAGGAAAGTCTGATTATTACGTAAGATTAATACAAGGTAAATGTATAGTTGCCTCTGTAGATGAGTTTAAAAATGTGTTGATCAGTTTGTAAAAGACTAAGCTCTTTCACAAAAAACTAGAGAGCACTCTAGATTAACTTCTGCATCAAAAGGAGCATCGATTCTAACAGGCACCCAAGCATGTACATCCTGAGGTGCTATAATTATCTAAATCATCTTCGTCCAAGCTTATGAGAACCTCGACCATCTCGGGTGGACGAAAAGGCTCTTAAGGGCTGGTAAGATCAGATAGATCTGTATAAACGCCTATCCTCAGAAAAGGTTCTAAATACTCAGCATCTAGATCAAGCTTCAACCAATCAGGAGCATGCCAAGTACAAATCGCCTCTGATAAAACCAGTTAAGAACATATGCATCCTCTTGTGGCACTTCACCTCATGGCCTCAACCTAGATCTGATTTTCTTCCCCTGGGCTAATAGAAGGCTTTGGTGGCTCTGCAATCTTACAATTTTTCCTCATAGCTCTTGGTTTCAGCCTGCTAAGACCTTAAAATTCGAAAAGAATGGTGGCATATTCCACTTGAGAAACATTTAGCTCAGAGGAGAAAAACGTATCTCAGTAGTATTCTGAAAAGGCACTTGACAAAAGAAATGATGACACGACGTCGTTTCTGTTACAAATAATAATGAAATTCACTAGTTGAGCCCTCAAGTGAGATGAAAAGACTCTTGTGATAATCCCACGAAGAGGGTAGCAAAAAAATTTGAAAAGCCCATTCTTTATATACTCTTTCACAGGATAAACCCTACGAAAAAGTGGAGAGCAATTGATGTGGGTCAAGCTAAAGATTACTAGGCTTTTATATTAATAAGGTTAAAGAACATTGGCCCTAATGATAATTTCAGCCTAAGAGAAAAGAGGCCTCAGAAAGCTCATAAATGATCAACTGGGTTATCATTTAAGCTGTGGGTCTTAAAGGTAATTACGCGCAAAATAACTCCTATAAATAGGTCATAGGTATCATTCTTAAACCCTAATCTCTATTTGCTTACTGAAACCCTGCCAAAATCTTGTCTGACTTAAGCATTGGAGTGCACGCACAAGGGAAAGCTCCTGTGCCCTCTGACTTTTCCTATTTTGCAGAACCTTTTGGAGACACATGGAAGGAAGAGACAGACTTTTACGTCAACAATCAATCATTGTTGTTTTGCGCAACAACAACAAGAAAATTGATTTAGGCTCTGATTAAAAACGATCCAATTGACCTAATAATATTAAAGACCTTAAACAAACTAGGGTGTGTACAAACTTTTTTTTTTGTTTTGAAAATTTTATTTAATTTTTTAATTAAATTGAATGATAAAATAAATGAATCAAATTTAAATAAAAATATTAATTTTATAATGATCTCTTTTATACTAAAAATTTTTTTTTATTTTGCCATTACTTTAAACAAAATAAAAATATAACCCAAAGGATTGGTTTAGTAATGTAAGGTTACACTGAGTTTCAGAGTAAAGACGATCCATGATGAGAAGTCTTGTGTTCAAATTCTCACTAGATCAAATTCTCTTGGGTCAACGTCAACTATAAAATGTAGTGGGGATTAATCTCATACCTAATATGGTACGAGAATACCTCGTGGGTTAAAAAAAAAAAACTAAGTAAAATATGAGAGAGTTGGAAATTTATATAGTAAGAAGGTGAGAAAAAGAAAGTGAAAGATGAGTTTTATTTTTTTTATCAAAATCCTTCGATATCTTAATGTCATTTTGGAATCTCGATTAATCCGGAATCGAATTACTGTCGGATTTCAAACGGGAGTAGCTCTCCCAGCGTTATTTTATCCATTCACAAGGCTTGAACTTGAGCTCTTACTTAAGGGGTATCAAGTTCTTTTCACTCAACGTATCAGACATTGGTGAAAGATAAGTTTTCTAAGCACTAGATAAGAATAACATTCATAAAAGCATTTTCTATGCTAAACTTAGCCTAAATAAGCCAACAACTTTTTGATTAAATAATTAAAAAAGAATTGTAGTATATTATAAGATTTGAGTTCAAATCTAAATAACTTTATCCCTATTCTCGGCTGTGAAACATTTCCTTAATAAAAATAAAAAATAAAAATAGAAAGACGGAAACTTCCAAAATTCTAGAAAGGGATAATTTCGTCTTTTTGCTAGAAAAAAAACACAAGTCGTTATCATCTCTCTCCTTTCTAGAAGAACGAATCAGAGTTCAGACCAATTCTCTCTCCACATTACGCGCCAACGAAGACCGACCTGGTTCGTCCAAGTGGATAACTGAGTAGATCTGTTTTCCAATGTCATTCATCCACGTGGCGAAAAGGTCCCCCGTCGTACTCGCACGCACCCCCTGGTGGACACAAACAAAATCACCCCAGTTAGAAAACCTCTTGTGGGCCCAACGGATAGCATTCCTAATTAACGGCCTTGATCTGTTCACTATATCAATCTCAGATTTTAATATAACCCATACGTGTCGAGTCCGTGTCCGCCGCGTATAAAATTTCTGAGAGTTAAAAAGAATTAAAAATAAGTTTAGATTTTGTTTAATCCATAATAATCTAATTAAAGTAAAGAAGATAAAAAAAATAGTTAGCTTAGACCTTTCTCTTTCCCAACTACCAAACAGAACGCGGTCCAAACATCCCCAATAAAATGCCATCTCAATTGGTTAGGGTTTCTCAATATCCCTCTTTTTTTCTTCCTTATCATCAAATTTCTCCCCTTTTTCTCTCCTAAAATATTTGATCCTATTAAAATCCAAATTTGATTTCTTTTAATTATTATTATTCGATGTGAGAATGCCCTCGACCGATTATCAAGGAAGTATCGGCCGTTCGTTATTATTCCTGAGCAGGGATCAAGTACACGTGATGGAATCGCTGAGTGATGGATCGGCCTCGCACGAAGTGGAGCTCGAGTCGTTTCAAAGGCAAGTAGCTGGCCGATTTCACGATTTAGGTTCCGTTCCTTCCGATGAATTGCTTTCTCTTCCGTGGGTTCGGAAATTGCTCGACGTTTTCCTTTGTTGTCAAGAGGAGTTTCGGATCATTCTTTTTAATTACAGAGCTCAAGTGATGAAACCTCCCATGGACCGTTTGATTGCCGATTATTACGAGCGTACTGTTAAGGCGCTTGATGTTTGCAATGCTATTCGCGACGGAATTGAACAGATCAGGCAATGGCAGAAGCTTCTAGAAATCGTGCTTTGCGCTTTGGGTGATAGTAATGTTAATAATAATACGATTAATAATGGTAATAATAATTGTTATCAGAGAAACCTAGGAGAAGGGCAATTTCGTCGCGCCAAAAAGGCGTTGGTAGATTTAGCAATTGGGATGCTTGATGAGAAGGATTCCAGTCAAACCTTGGCTCATAGGAATCGTTCCTTTGGAAGGAACAATAATAGCAGCAGTCACTCCAAGGATCATCAACATCGTTCTTTGGGTCATTTCAGGTCATTGTCTTGGAGCGTTTCGCGGTCTTGGTCTGCCGCTAGGCAGCTCCAGGCAATTGGGAACAACTTGGCGGCGCCACGAGGAAATGAGGTTGTGGCTTCCAATGGACTTGCAATGCCTGTTTACACAATGGGTTGTGTTTTGTTGTTTGTAATGTGGGCATTGGTGGCTGCAATTCCTTGTCAGGATCGTGGTTTGCAAGTTCATTTTTATGTGCCCAGGCAGTTTTCATGGGCGGCTCCAATACTTTCATTGCACGAGAGGATTATGGAGGAGTCGAAGAGGAGGGATAGGAAAAATGCTTGTGGCTTGTTGAGGGAGATTTATCAGATGGAGAAGTGTTCGCGGTTATTGGGTGAATTGGCTGATTCTGTGCAGTTTCCGTTGATTGAAGAAAAGGAAAGGGAGGTTAGGCAGAGAGTGAAGGAATTGGGGCAGGTTTGTGATGCAATGAAGGAAGGTTTAGAACCGCTAGAAAGGCAGGTTAGGGAAGTGTTTCATAGGATTGTTCGTAGCCGAACCGAAGGGCTTGACTCTTTGGGAAGGGGACACAATGCTGAGTAAAAAGTGCCTGTTGTTGAGTTGGTGATTTAAACTGTAAGTGTCAAATGTGCGAGTTGCAAATATGTTTTGATTTTGGATTTGGGGGAATTCGATCATCTTGAAGGAGAAGAGAATAGAAGATGAAGATGGTGAAGAACTGAAGGAGGATTTGAGGCATGCGCCACAAAATAAAAAGGGTAAGGAGGAAAAAAAAGAAGAGATTTTCTTGTATTTATCACAATATATCAGTGTAAAGGAAGTCGGATATGGAGTTGGACCTTTGGTCCTTGTGCTGATGTCCAGCTTTGTGTTATTGTATAATCAAATTTCTCAGTAAATTTGCATCTTGATTCTGTAGTTGATTTTGTGTTCAAAATTTTGTCTACTTGTCAATGGTATATACATTTTGTGCTTCTTTGTTCATATCTACATTTTAAATGCAATAATAAGATGAATGATAGTGAATGGAAGTGTTCTTTTGCTGCTAACCTCATTTGGAGGAAGTTTTAAAAATGCAAAATCTTCTTGATGGTTTCTAGGATGAAGAAACTTTCTATTTGCTCTCTTAGGCTTGTCAACAGAATACTCATTGACCGGTCTAAGGAAGTCTCGCACCTGTAGCAGTGAAAATGAAGTACTGGATAGAAGAGAACACGGATAGATTTGTTGGTCCTCGATTTTCCTTTTTGGTTATTCGTTAAGTGTTTGCAGGCATCTGTATGCATGATTTTATTCATTTTGACTCCTAATGTATTGCACTGCTAAACAGAATTTACCATTTCCAGTTTGTTTTATATCCCACTGTAAACGGAATATGATCTTGTTGAGAAAATTCTGGCATTTAACTTTGATTGAACTCCATAGTAGCTTTTTCTTTTTATGAAAGATTTTTGTCACTTGTCATTTTTGTTAAAGCAAATAACTTGGTCAAGCTGTTATATCATACAAATCATCCCAAGAAGCTCTGTGCCATACCTTGCTCTTGTGAGCTTCAAAAGTGACACTCTATCCATTCCCAGCCATTAAGATAATTCATCTCCATTAAAATTCTTGTTCTTGTGCAATGGAGCTTAGCATGGCTTTGTAAATGGACCTTTGCTGCAATGCCCCACTATTGTGGTGGATTTCTTAAGCGTATTAATTTTCCTTTGCTGCATTATGCTAGTCAAGAAAGCATTGAAGGGATGAGAGATTTGGATTGACATCAAGGCTGTGTGCATTAGATGAACTGTTTGTGCCCTTTTGTTATTTATGCTAAGGATTAATTATGCAACAGTCTTTGTGCTAATATGATTTCTTCAGTGTAGGCTTCCTGTGGCCCCTATACCACAAAGTTTCTTGCCACATATTTCGGCGTGGAGTAACTTTTACTGTGCATGCAGTTTTGTAGCCCTTGTATGGTGAGAGTTGCCAGCCATTAACTCTCTCTCTCTCTGCAAGAAGAAATTTTATTGTTCTTGCAGGTATTGTGTAAAAGCAGATAGGTTCTGCCAGCAACCATTTAAGAGAGCTTCAAAGATTGAATTTTTGGACCTGGACTGTCTAGGTATGTTGTGGATTGAAGCCACTTTTAATTATCACAAGTAATGCAACATGTAACAATGCATACATAGGGTTGTTTAATGTGCCAGTCTTTTCTTTGAAATGAGCACATTGGAATGTATTGATTGTGCCAAGTTTTCTTATGAAAAAAGTACAAAATTCAAATGATTTGCAGGTGAATTAAGAGCCAAAATCTCTCTTAGCTCATAAATCAAACTGCTGTGGTTTGTTTAAGGTCCGGCTATGCATTTTGAGAGAGCTTGTAATTCCATACATGTATTTCTCCTGATAAGTTACCTCTATATGCTTGTCTAAGTTGAAAAAGCATGGCAATGCCAATGATTGCTTTGACTATGTTGATCAATGTTATTATTGTTGATTAATTAGTTAGAGCATTAACAACCAAGACTTAACCTAGAGGTTGTTGCCCATCTTTAAGAAGGAGTAAGTCCAAGGTTTGATTTTCTCTCCCCTTTTTACCTCCTATGAACCAAAAAAAAATAGTTAGAGCATTTAGCTTTGCTGATGTAATCTGGCTGCTAATTGATGTGAATATGCAAGTCATATTTGTTGTATACAGTAGACTCATAACAATTGGGTTTTAATGTTGGATTGTGTAGTTTAGACACCAACTCCCATATTCTCTCTCATTACAACAGCCTCTTACTATTGTTGAGGGAAACCTTAGGGACTCACTCCCTCTGCCCCATTTCTTGATATATTCATGCAGCAGTGGCATGGTTGGTGGAAGATAACATCTCCAGACCCCAGAGAAAGCGAAGTTAGCCCTTTGCTACCTGCTAAAAGGATTGGAGAGTCTGCCAGAACAGCCGGTCCTTAACACCACAATGGCTGTCATAAACACCAAACTTTAATTACTAAAAGCTTCTTGTTTTTGTTCATTGGCTTGCAATTGAAGTGAGAGCTTATTTATGTGCACTCTCAAGAATATCTATGGTTGCCAAAGTCAGCTATTTTAGCACCATACATTTCTCAAGGTTTTAAAAGTTGAAAAACATGTGCTAATCAAACTCATTTCTTGACTTCTACTGCAGTTCTCCATTTACTCTGTCTCACTTAAAAAAAGTACATGGAACTACATGGAGCATAGTATGTCCAAAGGTCTTATCTTTCTTTTTTTTTTGGTGGAATGTCCAAAGCTCTTATCCACTTTTAGCTTTGCAACCTACCTGGGGCCAGTTCTAGTTTGGTAATTTTGGTAATAATGATCAAAATGAGCGGCTTTCTTTTCAATTGATCTAACACAAGCCGCCTGACCACGGCTAATTAGCAACCACAAATGCCAAAAAGATGTGCTGCGACCTCAGAGTGAAACTTGTCAATCTCTTTTTTTTTTTGTTCATTAACTTGTCAATCTCTTTGTGCTTTCAGGGCCTAAGATTTAGATTAAATTATTGACTATGATAATCAACTGGGAAACTTGACGGCATTGATATGATAGGTACTCACAAAAACTACAATAAATTTCCTAACAGTACAAGTCTGGTTGTTTCTGTGTTAATGAACCTATTTAGCGGGTCCAATTCCTGCAATGGGTTTCAGTCATTAGTTTCCTGGCTGACATATGCCAGCTTGTAGACACCCTGAGATGTTGTTAACAGGTTGAATGATTAAATATGGTTATCATTTTACAAGGAATGGAAGGTAAACCAGAGCTTGGCTTCTTCCATCGTACAAAACATTGGCTCTCAATCATTTCTATTGGTCTTGATAATGAGGTAGCTGAAGTTCTAGTACTCCAAAATTCGTAAACAACAGGAGTCAAATTACTTTACTTGTCTACAACTCAGGTCAGGGAATCTTGCAGGTTTTGAACATCTTGATTAGATAAAGGATTCTGACAATTGGCTCTGGATTATTAACGCAAAAGCTGCAGAGGGAAAGGATTAATCGTTTCAATTTTGTGAATAGTCATTGCTACTCTTGACTTGAGTTTTCACACTTCATTATTGGCTAATAATTCAGCATTGACAGGACACAGTCTCAAGCTGTATAGGAAATGATCTTTTAATTCAATGACTCAAAGCTTCGTATTCCTTCTCATAACAGCTGCCTTTTACCTCTCCATTAAACAAAAATCATTTTCTGTCGGCGTCCTTGATGTGAAGCAGTGGTCTAAGCATAAGGCAAATAAATATAGGCATTTGCAGGACCACCAAAGGCGATGCCAGTGTAATCACCCATCTTTACAACACAAACTTAGCTGTTTCATACCATCTGAATTTTAATTACTAAAACATTTTTTATTTTCTTTTTCATCCTATGAATTTGGTGTGAATTGGAAGTACTTCTATGTGCTCTAAAAAAAAAAAATTCTATATTTGCTGTGTCCGCTTACAATGAGAAAATGACTAGCATCTTAATGTCGCGTCCCAAATATGATTATATGAGTAATAATAAATGTCACACACTTGTAGATATAATCCTACCCATATGTAAAACATTAATCATATTAGAATTCTTATTAAATTTTAATTGAGTTCAAAATGTTTAAATTTAAAAAATGCCAAGTATCAATTGCTTATTAAAACCCAAAAAAAAATAATGTACTTGAAAAGGTTCTAAAATAAATATTTTAAGAAATTTATAAAATCTGTAACTAAAAACTGTAAGATCAATTAATCAATTTTTTTATGCAACAACTAAAACACCAAAGATATCAAACATTTTATTAGGTGTATGTCGTAACGATTTTTGTCCGGAGACCTAATCGCTAGACGTAACGTTATGGAGTCGCCACCAATCAATTTTAACTTAGGTGTGATTGGCCACCTATTCAAAGCTAAGGATAAGTGCACTTATCTACGTTCCAAAATTTGGGTTCGGGAGTACGGTTACGTGTGAGGAAGTAATTAGCACCTCCACAACGCCCGTCCAATGGGCGGTACCAATTAATCATGTTTTATCTTTAGCAATCTTGATTTAAATGGTCTTTTATTCTTAATTAAATTTTCTTTTTATTATTTTCCTTAGGATATTCTCCAACACTTTGATCGAATTCCCAAGGAAATTTTGTTACCTCAAGAGTATTCACGGGACACACTCATCCTTGTGACGAGGCTCCGTCGTCGGTCTAATATATTATGTTTTTAATTTTCTATCAAAATTATAATTTTATTTACTCTTGGAATGAAAATCTTTAATATTGAAATTATTTTCCCTAAATTTTCCAACGCTTTGGTCAAATTTAGAAGAAAGATCTTCTTACCTAAGAATTTTCTAAATATCACAAACTTGCGAAATTCTAAAATTTTATCATCAGTTAAGTTTTCATTTACTACATTATCTAAGAAAATATGCATTTTTATTTAAAGATTATTCATTATTATCATTTTCTTAAAAATTCTTTGAATTAGACAAATTCCTTTTATAAGTTTTTGTGAAAAATTTCCCTATATCCTTCAACACTTTGATCGAATGTAGAGAATTGAAGTTATTAATATTTGTTCCAACACTTTGGTGAAACTTGAAAAAAATCATTTTTAATTAAAGATTTATTTTTAATCCACTAATTCGCCCAGAACTGCTCGCCATGCACGAGATGTCACCCTTTTCTAACTTGCCACGCATTAACTTGCTGGCAAGAGCTCGCCCTCTTATAGCTCGCCAAACACAAATCATTTTGTTCATAGATTTATTTTTTTAATCCCCTAAATCGCCTAGAATGGCTCGCCATGCACGAGATGTCGTCACTCGCCACGCATCAACTTGTTGGCAAGAGCTCGCCCTCTTATAGCTCGCCAAACACAACTTTATACAAAAGAGCTCGCCCTTTAACAAATCGATTTTAAAAAATCAAATTTTGTAACTTAACAGCTTGCCCCTAAAAAGTTAGTTTTTGCAAAAATTTTCTCTACATCCTTCAACACTTTGATCGAATGTAAAGAATTGAAATGATTAATTTTGTTCTAAATTTTCCAATATTTTGGTGAAATTTGAAAAATGATTTTTATTTTTTATAATTATAGATTTATTTTCAATTTACTAGCTCGCCTGAAACAATTCACCTCGCACAAAATAACTTATGTACTAGAGCTCGCCCGAAATAACTCTCTTTTCCTAATAGCTCGCCCGTGAAACAGCTCGCCATGCACGAGTTATCTACAAGAGCTCGCTCTATACAAGTAGAGCATGGAGAGCTCGCCTACTTAGTAGAGCATAGAGAGCTCGCCTACTCAGTAGAGCTTGCGCCATACAATTGAACTAGCGCGTTGCGAGATCGCCTACCACTTAATTCGCCATACACGTGGACTAACGCGTACTGAGATCGCCAACCAAATTAGCTCACCCATAAAAGTAAACTAGTGCGTAGTGAGATCACCCGCCCACTATAGAACGCCCATACATGTGAACTGGTGCGTAGCGAGTTTGCCCATACAATTGAACTAGTGCAGTGAGCTCGGCCGCAAGGATAGCGAATAAGATTTGGGTGAGGTATATTTATCTAGACACGAGATTTATTTAAAATTTCTTAAATGAAGAAGGTAGAGTACACTTACAGTGTTCGGCTTGTTGAAGTTTTGTTGAGCTTGCCTTTCAATTTTCTGGATTGGTCGCCACTGGCCCAACCAAAGTCGCCTCTCGCTACCACACTTTCTTCTTCCCAGTAACAAATATGGGTACTGCTCACCGTCGTCCACGCATCCTCTTCACTGCTCCAGTCACCGTCCTAATCACACCAGAACTGAACTTGAGATTTTTGCTATTGAAGGTAGTTGAGTTCTCTCTTTCTCTCTATCTCTCTCTCAATATTTTCTGTCTCTATATATCTCTCTTTCTTTTCTCTCTATCTCTCCATTTTTTCGTCTTCTTCTCTGATCTCTTTTAGACTATTTATAAGCATTTTTAGTCAAGAAAAATCAGACGAAATCTTTGAAACCAGGGACTATAATCCATTGTTTCGCTGGTTTTTTCTGAGCATTCTTAAATGCTTGCTTGACATTCTTGGTTTTTCCATGTGGATGTAGAGTTGCAGAGGATCTTGGAACCGATCTCCCTTTCTTCTTCATCTTTTCCGAGCAACTTTTAGTCAATAAAATCGGAGCAAATTAATTTTCAGAAGACTTTCACTCCAAATGAGGTTTGTCTAGAGGTAGACGAGGATAGCAGAGCTAAGCTTAGGGTGGCTGTCTGACAGCCTTTCACGCCGGTGTTGTTGACATTGTTCTTTCTTTCTTTTTTTTCTTTTCCTCGAGCAGCTTTTTATGTATTCCTTAGTCAACAAAAGCGAATCAAATCTCTAAGAGATTATGATTACTTTACACAGTCGGTGTCAATGAAGTTGGTGAGATAGCAGGGATTCGGCGACCTCAAGGCTGGCGAACACCCATTGGCGAACTGGCGACCTCAAGGCTGGCGAACACCCATCGGCGAACTCTAATTTTTTTTATATACCCTTTTTTAATTATTTATTATTAATTAATTTATTTATTTATTTTATGTTATTATTTTTTTTAATACCGATTTTCTTTTCCCTTTTTTATTTTATTTTTTAACAAATTCAAATATATGATTAAATAGATTTATTATTCCGGACAAAATTAGGTGTCTATAGTGTACTTTTTACAATAGACATTGTAGAACTTAAAGTCATGCTTCTGACAAGCAGGTAGACCTTCTCAAGGGCTGGACTATCTACCCAAGCCCAAAGGCCCGTTTGATATTTGGGAGGGCTTGGACAAAAATATTTGATGCAATTATTAGGCTTGGACAAAATTTTTAGGCCCATTTCCGGCCCAATATTAATATTAAATATATATTTTTTAATATATTTATAATATTAAGTATATTTTAATATATTTATTAAGTATAATATAATTTTATATGTATAAAACATTATTAATTAAAAAACATGATTATAAAATTTTTAATATGAAAATTGATATACAAATTTTGACAAATTAAATTAAATTTTAAAGGAAATTAAATAATAATAATTAAATAATTAAAATATAAAAAATTATATTCGGACGGGCTGAGCTTGAACTCGGGCTTATTGTATAAAAAGTAAAACAGGCTTGGACTAAATATTAGGCCTGTTTACCGGACAAAGCTTGGGTATAGATTAACATTCTTATTACCTGTCATGGGCCCGACCCATGATCAAGTCTACAAGCAGGTCTTCTTCTTCTATTTCTCATTTAGGGTGGCTTTCAATGGGTAAACACCAATATGTTTAGAAGCAAAGAAGGGACCTAGCCATATATTTATAGTCAAACCTAATGTCTCCCCATCAAATACTATTAAGTTCTAGGCCTACACAACCACCACACCAGACTAATCTAATAAGATGCCCAAAAGCCTATACCTATTAATAATCACAATTACTTAAGTGGGCTTACTTGCATGTTTTCATACTAATACTAAATTATTAGCCTGATTTATTAAAACTTAAAATCACCAATTAATAGTAGTCCACCAATTGGAAAAATCTTAATATTTCTGCCACTTGGACAATATTAATTAGGGTTTTAAATTTAAGAAAACTTATATTTTAGAAAATAAAACTCCAAGCTAATTTACATTACTTTGGATGAGGCCATGATTTGAAAATATTTAATCGTTAGAAACAACATCTTAACGATCCTATTCAACATGACCATCTAATATCGAATCTTTGCGATGATTGTGCCCTTTATTGACACAAAACCAATCCATGGTTACAAATACTAGTGACCATATCAATAATGGATCTCAGTGTGGTACGTAGCATGAAAATAACACCTAGCAGTGATCAAATATGTTACTTTCATTGTCAGTCCTCTGATTTCTCCTTAACTTGCCAAGAAATCTATTTGACAACTAGATGCACTGATATGTCTGTATTCCTTTTTCTTAAGGTTATCAAGTGATATCATTTACTGAGACATATCCTATTGACACAAAGTCAGTCTCACAAAATTATCAAATGTACATGTACAAAATATCAACACACTAGCACTAACAAATCAACGATCATCATTAAATTAATATATAAGTGAAACGTCACATATAAATAATCTAAACATTAGGAGGTCTCAACGTAGCATGATGTAAAATAAACATGAAAGTTCAATTATAAGCAATACATTCCCACTGAACCAATACATTAAAAGACCCCAAAACATCCATGATATCAACATGTTTACGAAAGACACCGGGTCTCAATCCCTTAGTCAAATGATCAACAATCATACTATCAATGTCAATATGCTCAACAACAATGTCGCCATTTTTCACAAAGTCTTTAACTTTGAGATATTTAATATCCATATGCTTAGATCCATTTGTACTTTTATTGTTCTTAAGGAACAACACAGTAGATCTATTATAATAAATCTTAAGTGGCCTAGAGATAGAATCAACAACATTAAGTCCTAAAATGAGGTTTTTAAGCCAAATATCCTGCATATTAGCCCCATAATATACAACAAACTTAACCTCTAAAATGCAAGAAGCCAAAAGTGTTTGCTTAACAATCTTCTAAGAAATAGCTCTTCCTGCTAACATGATAATATACCCAAAAGTAGACTTCATGAAATGATGACATCTAGCGAAGTCAAAATCCGCATATCTAACTATCTCAAGGTTGTCTACTTTTCTATATACCAACATATAATCTATGATCTTTTGCAAATACCTTATGACTTTCTTAGTAGCAAACCAATGATCCATCCCAGGGTTTAATAAATACGTACCAAGAACCCTTACTGCAAAAGCTATATCCGATTGAGTACAAACTTAAGCATATATAATACTGCCAACCGCACTAGAATAAGGTATATCTTTTATGGATTCTCTCTTCAAATCATTCTTTGGACATTGATTGAGATTAAATTTATCACCTTTCTCAATAGGTGTTTCTCTACATTTGCAATTCTCCATATTAAATCCGTGGAGCACATAATCAATGTAAGCCTTCTGTGAAAGTCTAAATAAATTTCAAGATCTATCTCTATAAATCTCTATCCTAAGAACAAATGATGCTTCCGCAAGATCTTTCATATCAAAAGTCTTGGATAACAACTGCTTAGTCTCAAGCAATAGCACAGTATCATTACATGCTAATAAAATTTCATCCACTTACAACACAAGAAATATGTACTTATTCCCATTGATCTTGAGATATATGCATTGATCAACTTTATTTTCCTTAAAACCAATGGAAGTAACTACCTTGTCAAATTTGAAGAACCACTACCAAGAAGCTTGTTTTAGGCCATAAATGAATTTCTTTAGTCAGCAAACTAATATTCTTTCCCAAGCTCTTTAAAACCTTCAAGTTGTACTATGTAAACCTCTTCCTCAAGATCACCATTCAAGAAGGCTATCTTTACATCCATTTGATGAAGTTCCAAATCAAAGTGGCAACCAAAGCAAAAATAATTCTAAAGGAATCTTTGGTAGACACTAGTGAAAATGACTCATTATAATCTACACCCTCTCTTTGAGTGAATCCTTTAGCCACTAATCTAGCCTTGAATCTTTCTATCTTTTCCTTAGTATCTATCTTGGTTTTATACAACCATTTATGACCTATCGACTTACATCCTTTTGGAAGCTCAATAACTTCCCAAACTCCATTTCATGCCATGGAATCTATCTCATCTTTCATTGCATCTAGCCATATTTGAGACTAAGAACAACTAATAGCATCATCAAAAGTCATAAGATCTATTACATAACTAATTTCATAATCACTTTTCCCAAGATAAAGTAGATAGTCATCTCAAATAGCAGATCTCCTGTCCCCTAGTAGATCTTCTTAAAGATATCTCATTCTCAACTCATTGATTTTGAGATACATTAGCAAGATAAGTATCAAAATTTAAGGGATTTGTATCTTGCTCCTTATGATTTACTATCCCATCAATAACAGGTAATCATCATTATGAGAAACAGGTAGAGAAATGTCAACATATCTAATAGGTTCTTCTTCATTGATAACTTGATCTATGACATCATTATTAGCTACATCCAGTTCTAAAAACTTTGCTACTTGAGAGTCTATTATCTTGGTTCCACGAGTAGGACAAAAGAATTGATATCCCTTAGAATGAGCTGGGTACCCTATGAAATAAGAACAAGTAGTCATTGGTTCAGTCTTTCTTTTTGAAGTATTATAGATTACAACTTCTGCAAGACAACCTCAAACTCTAAAATGGTTCAAGCTAGGTTTCCTATATGTCTATAATTTGAAAGGAGGTTTAGGAATGGATTTGGTAAGGACTCTATTAAGGATATATAAGGCAGTTTTAATTACTTCACCCTAAAGAGACTAAAGAGGTTTAGTTCTACTTATCGTGCTCCTCATCATATCTTTAAGAGTGCTATTCTGCCTTTCAACCACACCATTTTGTTCAGGACTACCAGGCATGATATATTGTGGAACAATTCCACTTTCTTGCAAGTATTTAGAAAATGACCCCATGTGCTGCCCAATTGTGCCATCTTTGCCAAAATACTCACCCCCTCAATTAGAGCTTACAATTTTGATGATCTTCCCTAATTGTTTCTTTACTTCAGTTTTAAAATTTTTAAAACTTTCAAAAACATCATATTTTTCAATTATCAAGTAAAGATAACCATAGTGAGAGAAGTCATCAATAAATATAACAAAATACTTGTTACCACATAAGGTAGAGGCAAGAGGTCCACTGATATCAGTATGAATAATCTCCAACAGGTCAAAACTACGAGTTACCCTTTTTTTCTTAGTTTTTGTTAATTTATCCCTTATGCAATCAACACATGGGTCACTAAAATCAAGAGAAGGTAAAATTCCATCTTTTATTAGCTTGTCAACCCGTTCATTTGAAATGTAACCTAATCTCTTATGCCACAATAAGGAAGACTTTTCTTTAATAAAAGACCTCTTAGACATTGTATTTTCAACATTCGTACAACAATATTCATTATTAAGAGTCAAACTCAATCTATATAAATTGTCAACAAGCAAAAACATTCCCACAATTTCAGAATCCAAAATAAGATTAACTTTCCCATTTTTAATCTCAAAACAAAAACTAAAATCAAGTTTCGCCTAAAGAATGGCATATATAAAACATTTTCCAAAACAAGTTGAAAACTAGACTCTAAGTTCAAACTAATTGTTTCTATGAAATCAACTTCTACTTCAGCATCATTTCCGACTCTAAGCTTAGACTTCTTGTCACTAGGCCTTCGTTTGCTTGTGAACCCCTACAATGTAATGACAACGTGAGTAGTTGCACCACTATCAAGCCACCATGAATTAGGTGGGACACTCATAAAACAAGATTCAAAACAAACGAGAGCAAGTGGATTATTTTCTTGTTTATTTCGTTTTTCCAACCAATTTTTTGTTCTTATGGCAATCTCGTTTCATATGACCTTTTTCTGTTAGATGTTGACTCAAATTCTATTGAGAATCAATTTGGATTCTAATAAAATTCTATTGGTTAGAGAATTACTTGGTGGTTAAATTTATTTAGAGATAAATATTCTTAATAGATTAGATTCCTTAGTGAATAGGAATTCTTAGTGATCAAGTAACTTGGCTCTATAAATATATAGTGGGTCTTAACCTTTAGAAGGGGATTGAGAGAGAGATGTAATCACTATGTAATCTCTGTGTGAGAGATGGGTTTGTAGGGATTTGGGAAAGAATTGGAGAAAACACCGTGTTGCATGAGAATTTCATGGGTTAAACACTATGGAGTAGAAACTAGGTTTGTTTCGGGGCTTGGGCTTAGTGTTTTTTTTAAGGTGTTATGTACTCTTTGTAATCTATATGTTTTATAGTGGATTTTTCTCTCTTATCCGTGGATGTAGGCACTTGGGCTGAACCACGTTAAATCTTGTTTCTTGTGTGTTTGATTTAATTTCGCATTGGTCTCATTCGTTTGTGGAATACTATTCTACTTAAAAAATCCCAACAAGTGGTAGCAGAGCTATGGTTCAAGAATTATCATGAATCGTAATACAGAAATGATGATTTGATTCAGGGGATTTGTTGTTGTAGATTGTGTTCGTGAGATCGAGAACATGCAAGAGAAGATTGCTGTAACAAGGTGTCAGTTTCTCAGTTTGATCCAGTGGTGCTCTGATCAATTTCTGGATCTAGGTGAGAATTAGGATTGTTGAAGGTCTGAAGTCCGCAGGTGTAGATCTTGGGTAATAGGAATGGAGCACATTGAATACCTTGGACGTTGTCTCACTACTCTAAGAGCTATTAACACTTTTCTTGTGATATTATACTCCTGTGTAAGGTGAATGGTATGCACACAATTTTTGGGTGGTGTGACATATCCTAAAAATATGTGGAGTGTGTATAATATTAGTTTGCCAAAGAAATCACATATGGCAACATTCCTGATGTGTAGAAAAGTGTGGTTATTTCATCTGTGGGAGATTGGTAGAGAAAAAAAAATCTCGATGGTGCCGGCTTTACAATCTCTGAATTAAGATGACAGTGAGAGACAATTCCTGCTGAGAGAGGTTATATCGAGGTTCCTCTCTGAAGTTAACTGGGTGGAGTTGATTTGGCTACGCATGGGTATTGGTCGTGTGTGAATCAAGAACAATCAAGATTGATTCGATTATGTGTAGCTGAGATTTCTTGAAAGCCAATCTTTTGATAGAATTTGTGTCAAGGTGGAGATTGTTAGATGTTGACTCAATTTCTATTGGGAATCAATTTGGATTCTAATAAAATTCTATTGGTTAGAGAATTACTTGGTGGTTAAGTTTATTTAGAGATAAATATTCTTAATAGATTAGATTCCTTAGTGAATAGGAATTCTTAGTGATCAAGTAACTTGGCTCTATAAATATAGCGTGGGTCTTTACCTTTAGAAGGGGATTTGAGAGAAAGATGTAATTACAATGTAATCTCTATGTGAGAGATGGGTTTGTAGGGATTTGGGAAAGAGTTGGAGAAAACACCGTGTTGCATGAGAATTTCATGGGTTAAACACTATGAAGTAGAAACTACGTTTGTTTCGGGGCTTGGCTTAGTGTTTGTTTTAAGGAGTTTTGTACTCTTTGTAATCTCTATGTTTTATAGTGGATTTTTCTCTCTTATCTGTGGATGTAGGCACTTGGGCTGAACCACGTTAAATCTTGTCTCTTGTATGTTTGATTTAATTCCGCATTGGTCTCATTCATTTGTGGAATACGATTCTGCTTTAAAAAATTCCCAACAAGTGGTATCAGAGCTATGGTTCAAGAATTATCATGAAGCGTGATGTAAAGATGATGATTCGATTCAGGGGATTTGTTATTACAGATTGTGTTCGTGAGATCGAGAACATGGAAGAGAAGATTGCTGCAGCAAGGTGTCAGTTTCAGGTGGAGTAATTCTCAGTTTGATCCAGTGATGCTTCGATGAATTTCTGGATCAAGGTGAGAATTAGGATTGTTGAAGGTCTGAAGTCAGCAGGTGCAGATCTTGGCTAATAGGAATGGATCACATTGAATACCTTGGAGGTTGTCTCACTACTCTAAGAGCTATTAACACTTTTCTTGTGATATTATGCTCTTGCGTAAGGTGAATGGTATGCACACAATTTTTGGGTGGTGTGACATATCCTAAAAATATGTGGAGTGTGTATAATATTAGTTTGCCAAAAAAATCACATATGGCAACGTTCCTGACATGTAGAAAAGTGTGGTTATTTCATCTGTGGGAGATTGGTAGAGAAAAAAAAATCTCGATGGTGCCGGCTTTACAATCTCTAGATGAAGACGACAGTGAGAGACAATTCCTATTGAGAGAGGTTATATCGAGGTTCCCCTCTGAAGTTAACTAAGTGGAGTTGATTTGGCTACGTATGGGTATTGGTCGTGTTATGTGAATTAAGAACAATCAAGATTGATTCGATTATGTGTAGCTGAGATTTCTTGAAAGCCAATATTTTGATAGAATTTGTGTCAAGGTGGAGATTGTTAGATGTTGACTCAAATTCTATTGAGAATCAATTTGTATTCTAATAAAATTCTATTGGTTAGAGAATTACTTGGTGGTTAAATTTATTTAGAGATAAATATTCTTAATAGATTAGATTCCTTAGTGAATAGGAATTCTTAGTGATCAAGTAATTTGGCTCTATAAATATAGAGTGGGTCTTAACCTTTAGAAAGGGATTTGAGAGAAAGAAGTAATTACTATGTAATCTCTGTGTGAGAGATGTGTTTGCAGGGATTTGGGAAAGAGTTGGAGAAAAAACCGTGTTGCATGAGAATTTCATGAGTTAAACACTATGGAGCAGAAACTAAGTTTGTTTTAAGGCTTGGGCTTAGTGTTTGTTTTAAGGTGTTTTGTACTCTTTGTAATCTCTATGTTTTATAGTAGATTTTTCTCTATTATTCGTGGATGTAGGCACTTGGGCCGAACCACGTTAAATCTTGTCTCTTGTGTGTTTGATTTAATTCCGCGTTGGTCTCATTCGTTTGTAGAATACGATTTTGCTTGAAAAATCCCAACACTTTCTTCTTGCAGGAGAAACACTTGTATCTTTCTTAATGACAGGCTTAGGACCCCTTACTTCTTTGGTTTGACCATTACCATGCCCTTTGTTGTCCTGAAACCTCTTAGGAGCACTAGACTTACAATTCCAAGGTTTCTTAAAATTTTTGCAAGAGTTTGGTTTGGAATGGGTGGTGACTAAGGCAATATCACTCTTTTCTTTCTTGAGTTTTTCTTCTTCAGAGACATATTTAGAGATAGGTCATTAACAATCCAAACATCATCTATAGCATTATAGGTAGTTTTGATTTGATCTTTTAATTAAATCAAATTTAGTTGAATTCAAATTCAACAGGTAAATTTAGAGAGATTAAATATATTTTTTTAAAATTAAATTAACTTTACTAATTCTAATTTAGACCACTAAATAGTTGAATCTTTATAATATCTCTATGAAATTTATCCTTTTTGGACTTGATAATTCGTGTATAAAATCTATGTTTATATCATGAAAAATCGTGTTTATGTCGTATACAACATAAAAATTTTGTGTCAAAATTCATATTGGCACGTCAAATAAAAAATTTATTTTTTTAGTTTTTGCTATATACATATTCATTTTTTATCAATTCTTAATCTGTATTATTTTTGTGACATATTACCGTATTGTGTGTAAAAAGCATGTCTACCCTTTATGTTCATGTTAATCAAAATTATGGTCAAGCAAAAGGTTCCCTAGTTCAAAACAGAACAATTGAGAGAGGCTTGTTGCAAAATGTCTCTTGAGCCGTCGGAATTGAGAAAATAAGGGAAGCGGAGCAGAGCACATATAAGAAAAAAAAAACAAAACAAAAACAAACCCGACAACTTACAACAACCTTTATACAATTTGAGACTTTCGAAGTGGCCAAGCTTAGGGTAAGAAGTAAGAACAAAACGAAAGAACTAAAAATTGCATAGACAAAGACAACGATTAAACGACAAACCATGGATGAGAAACGCACCTGAGGAGAACTAGGAGACAATAAAATATTTGGCAAAAGAGATAATCATTGAAAACGTAAAGGCTTATGCTAGTGATAGCATGCTACACGAATAAATATATTGAATTTTTTTTCTTTGATGAAAAAATTTATATATTGAAATTTACAATTTAGTAATAATTTGGTTTTTTTAGTATATTAAATAATTTATTTTTTAACATATTAAAATTTATATCTATTATATAATATTTTAACTAATCTTTTTAAAAAAATACCACGGTCAGTCAATTGAAAATTAGTCATCTACAAATATAAGATGATTCAATTTTTAAAGATTATTTTTAATCTCATGTGATTAAGTAATAAAATGTCACATTTGGTGCATAAAATAAAAGAGAAAATAAAATACTATAAGATTATAAATAAGATTAGATTTATGTTTGGTATTTATAAAATTCAAGAGTAAGGTAATTTTTTTTAAAATCAAAGTACTTTTTTTTAAAAAAATCTAACCTTTTATTTTTTTGAAAAATCCATTTTTCCAAAATAAATATCTTTATCTCCAAATGGTAGAAATATTTTAAATATAAATCATATAAAAAATAAAAAAGAAAAAAATAATTAAAATGAAGAGAAATATTTTTAATAAAAGTTCACTTTTTAAAAAAAATTAATTTTTCAAAAAATTTAATATTTAAAAAATCATTTTTAGTGAAAAACCAACTTTTTAAAAGAAATAAATTTAACTATAGGAATTATAATAGTATTTATTTTTTTTGGTTAAAAAAACCTTTGAATTATTTTTATAAAAATTTGTAAATTTAAATTATATTTACTTTAAAGAATAGTTTTGATTAATAAAAATAATTCATCTATCTTATTTTTAATTTAACACATACAAATATGACAAAAAATATATAAAAATTATCCTACTTATTTTTAATATTTGTACACACCAAACATAAGATAAGATATAATCATCTAATCCAATCCTATTTATAATCTTATATTATTCTATCTTATTCTTAATTCTATGCACCAAGCATAGCCTAGGGTTATAATATTTGCCATAATATATTTAATAGGAAAATAAATATTTACTAATTTATTATGTCATTCCTATTTCATCCCATTTCAAACGCTTGCATTGCATCATTCATGCACATAATTTCCAACAAGGTAATCAATAAACAGAGCATTTCTATATTTTTGTCAAAGGTCTGCCATAAATTGTCACCATATAAATACTGTATACTAGTGCAGAGTCCTTTGTTCCCTATTGGAAATCAGCTGCAGGAGGAACAACCAATCACTAGCAAATAGCTATATAAACCAACTTCTGCCTCATCAGTCCTCCCCTACATTCCTTTGCCACAAACCTTCTAGGAATTTTTCCTTGATGCTTCAGGTCACTTTGTTTAGATATGAAGAACCACAACTGCTCCAGACAACTATCAACTTGGGATAATTATTCAAAGCAAGATAAATCTAATGGTGTCTCCCTTTCCTCCCCTATGTCAGATTAGGTGTTTTCCTTTCAGTCTCGCTCATATCTCAAGAAAATAATGTCTACCATTGCAAAGAACGTACTCTTCGGAGCACACGTGGTGGTCTTTGCCGCTCAACAACTGGAACTACCTTCTCCATGAGCTGCAGTACAAATCAACATGATAAGCATCTATTTGTGAACTCAACAGGCCCAACTTATTGCTGTATTCTCTGTCATCCATAACTGCATTTCTCTCAGGTATTGTTTGAGAACTAAAATAAATACTGAAGACAAGATGTGTACAGCAGGCTAACTATTGACCCATTGAACAACGACAGAATCACAAAATTTCTCATCCAGAAATAAAAGCACTTATCTACAAATTTAAATCAAATTTTAGGTTACTAGTTATAAAGACAGAAAGAAGACGTTCAGAGTTCTTTGAAACATTAAAAATTGATAATTTTAACAGAAACATTTTAAGCATGCTACAATGAAACTTATAACATTATGGAAACTTCAGGGCTAGGGATTAGTTTCAAGTTTTACCAGAGAAAGTATGACACAGAATAATCTTTTTAAAATTAGAAACTGATTACTTTATAGATAATTATTCTATACACCGCCGGTGAAGTTTTTTTACTCTACAAGCAGGGTTAGGATCATGACACATGTCCTATTTTATCCACCTGCAATGTATGTAATAATTAACCTTACTTTATTTCCCCAGATTCATTCATTTCCCTACTTATTTCAACACGCTACATATTTAGAGCAAGAGAGATTATTCTTAAAACCTTCCCGTTAACAATTTAGGTTTATCGACTGTTCCAGCTACACTTAAGATCAAACTATTTCTTTATTTTGACCAATCCCATTGAATCTAATTAACCATTAATCTACAACTCAATTCTGTGATAAGCAGCAAATAATTACCTGCTTAAATCTTTCCTTAGTCCTCTCAGCCTGCAAGTAAATAATTTCAATTAGACAAAAACAAACATAATGAAAACAGGAGAAATGAAAGGAGTAGCAATTAGACCTTACAATCCCATAAAACAATATGAATAAAAGACACGAAAATTATATGAGCTAAAAGTTAATAAAAATTGTATATGAATATGGTAAAAGTTAAAAAATTAGATTTTATGTTTGATGTGTCAACATGAAATTTTTGTAATTTACACAATATAAGCACGATATTTCATGACATGAACATAGATTTTATACATGAAATGCCAAGTCTAGTTGCAATGTGTTAACATGGAAGTACAATATGGACAAACAAAAAAGCATAAAATAAAATAAATTTGAGTATTCCCTTCCTATTCAAGAAAGTAGTCAAAAACTAGATCTTTCGGTGTGCAAAGTAGAATTTCATGTCGACTAAAAGCTCTCCAGTGTGCTAAGTACATATAACTATTTCCATAACTAGTGCAAATGCTAATGGAATCCCATATTTATTTATTTTTCTTGGGAGATCAGGGGTGGAAGGCAGTGTCACACCAGTTATAACGAAACATTGAGTGAACAAAAAAGTGTGGAATAGCTATCAAAGATCTAATTAGTGAAGTACAATGGCTACAGGCAAAATCATTACTTTGCAGAAAAGAAAACACATGAAAAGAAAACAGTTAGTAGTTAGCACAAAAGCAAGCATACACAATAGAAAGGGTTATATGATCCTGCAGATGAAATAAGCTACAATCAATGGAAAAAATAGACTGCTCACCTTTTTTAATATGTTTTTAGTTTATTTACATGCAAACTTATTTATAATACATGAAATATGATTAGTTGTTGAAAAGCACCAAGCTGTGAGTCCTTTTGGCTTAGTTCCTCTCATAAATGATGGAAAAATAATTTATGATCTTTTTACAAGAACAATGAGAATCAGAGAAAACCAAAGGATTTCTCCGTTTTGCTTTTAGTTTTATCTCGTCTTTACCATTATTCATGTTACCAGAATGTCCAAATACTGTAATCATAGCAATTTATGGACAAGAAAACTTAAAACTCCGATCAATAAATAAAACAGTAATATTAACTATAAGATCATTCCATGTCTCGCATCTGCAATAAATTTCTTCATACTAGTCTATTTTAACTGAAAATAAAAAGTATAATGAAAGAATATCATAACTAAGAAACAAAAGACAGAAAGAAAGCCTCAAATTTAAGCAGTCAGGAGTTGGGACCCAGAACATCATAATAAAAATATACAAGAAACAAGATGGTTAAAGGTAAAACTAAGCTCCTACCAAGCACTTGGTTTAACACCTCATAAATTATGTAATGTGCATAAGAGCAAGAAATATCCTGCTTTGAATACAATTTCTGTTTTTGGGTGTGTATATGAATGTCTTGTATGGATGCACGTGTGCATGTGCTTGAAAAATTGCTCTTGGCCATACGCTCAATTAACTTAAGACATGGAGACATCATTATCATCATGCTTTTATCCCAATATTGGAGCAAGCTATATGAACCAATATATAAACTCACGCTAAGTTGTCAACATGAATTTTCCTCCTCAACTCATTCCTAATCTAAGGCAATATGTTCTTCCAACTCTTATTCCATTATAACTTTTTGGATAAGTTTCTTTCAAGTCTTTTTCGGATTTCTCCTAGCCTTGATCTTTTTTTCATCACTCATAACCTCCACTCTCTTACTAGAGCGTCCATAGGTGTGTCATATATTTCCAAACCAATATATACGACTTTCACTTATCTTGTTTTCGATAGATGCCACTCCAACCTTCTTGCAAATATCTTCATTTCTCATTCTGTCCTTTCTCGTATATTTGCACATCCATCGCAACATTCGCATTGCTGCTACACTCATCTTCAATGTATGCAGTTTTTTAGTCGTTCAACATTCGCTACCATATATCATCGTTAGTCTAACAACCGTCCTATAAAACCTGTCTTTCAAATGTATAAGGATTCCTTTATCGTACAACATACTTGTAGAGTTTCTCCACTTACTCCATCCAACTTGAATCGTATGGGTCACATCACCATCAATTACTCCATCCATTTGTATGATCAATCCCAAATATATGAAATGATCCCGCTTAGGGATCGTTGCCACACTTAGCATCACTACACTTCGATCTTCCTCTTTGTTTGAAATAAATTTACATTCCATGAAATCAATCTTTACCTTATATAGTATGAACTCTTTTGATTCTAGCATCTGTCTCCAAAGTTCTAACTTCAACTTAACCTCCACTCTAGTCAACAAAATCCGTAGACATCATACACCAAGGCACATTATCTTAAATGGATTTTGTCAGCTTGTCTATTACTGTAGCAAACAGGAATGGGCTTAACGCTAACCCTTGATATAGTCCTATTATGATAGAAAATTTGCTTGTTTACCCTCTTATGTCCTCACATGTGTCCTTGCATCTCCATACATGTCATCAATTATTTCAATATATTTTACAGGGACTATTTTTTTCATTAAGGACCACGATAATACCTTCCTAGACACTTTATCATAAGCTTTCTCCAAGTCTATAAAGACAATATGAAAATCTTTACCCTATACTCGAGAACGCTTCACAAGCTGTCTAGAGGGAACCATGGTAAAGGGAACCAATACTTAGCCCTATAATAAAACAACCACCAATCATTGGCTAAAATTAATATATGCAACAATGGTAAATCCAGGGAACTTAAATTGAAGCTATATCTAGCACCAAGCATTGAAGCAACATGTACATGGATATGGGTTGTGCATAAATTAGTTTACATTGAAATACAAGACCGAAACTGACCCAAGTAGGTTTTGTCTGATCAAGTATGTCGATGAGGCGATTTATTCAGTGGAAGGAGCGGTTCCACCGACCAAGTTGATCAGTTGTCGGTTTCCTATGAGAGAAACCAAAAACCCTGAAATACCCAACCCATTTCCATGGCTGAGTCAACCAGTGTGATACAAACACTTTCATTTATGGCTCCCATCATTAGATTTTGCTTGAAAAGCAAAGTCCTCCCTAGCAGCCTCAAGCTTCTTATCATGACATGGCAACATCACAGTTACATGGCAAATCTCCTCTAGCCTATCAAATAAAATGAATAATCTAGTCATACAAGCATTATGGACAATAAAAAGTTTTGGCATGCTCTATTTCCTTTAATATTTGGATAGAATAAAGTTATAAAACTAAAGATTTTCATAAGATATCAACTGAACATTGGCCCTCCTAATATGTCAATCCTTAGATGAAAAGTTGACATTTTACTGCACTTTCACTAGTTAATATTTAGAAAATAGAAGCCAATGATACAAACTGACATTTTGTAAAATCTATTACCCATTTTTATATTGATGTTAAAATTTTGAAAGAGGCCAAAGGATTTGAACAGATTTATTATACAGAGAAAAGATACCTAAAACTAATATTACTGCTTTCAAAATTATAAATTTGGTTGGCTAATACATTGAAATATGGTTTTATTAAAGAAATGGAAAATGAAGCCCATTTGGTGCTAAAGCCCAAAAATAACAAAACAAATTAAGCTTGAATAGTTTGAAAAATGACATAACTGAATTACCCAAAAACCAACTTAACTGATCGAATTAGGTCGGTTCGGTTATGGTCGATTTTCAGGCATCTTGTCAGTCGATTTGATTGTTAGGCATCACTTGGTCGATTATTTTGATTTTCACTAAAACCAAGCCGAATTAACAAACCCGACTGTTTGGTCACCCCTACATGATGGATATATGCATTTTATGGTGAATTTAATCATGTTAGATTCTTGGAAATGCTACGTTTGTACATTTGAGTGCATAAAGCTGTATAGGATGTGCCCATGCCTGTACGTGGTAGAGGACTAGCTGGACTATAAACACAATATATATCAGATATTTTCAATACTGTAGCAAATAAAAAATAATAATTCTATAAAACACATGAAGCTGAAAGATGACGTGAGATTGCTAAATGAGAGAAAACCACAAAATGAGATTATAACTTACAAGTAGCCTAAGAACTTATTTAGTAAATACAATCACCAACCGAATACAACAAAGACCATAGACAGAGAGGACAAGTAAATTCAAGTAGAATACAAGGGATTACTACAAAACATGTTGTTGAAATACAGGATACGGAAACAAATAAGTATAATTATTATCTACTTTTGGAAATTAGGAAATAAAAGTTTATCAGAATAGGAGCTTGTAGCTTTAATACACAATCCTTTCAGTGGCAGGTAATGCTAAATGTCTCCTCTACTAGATGAAGTCAATTGCAAGTTTGCAACTACACTGAGATAAAGCCAGAAAGTACTATTTAAAGATAAAAGAAAATTACCCACCTTTTGCAAGTAATTTATAGGAAACAATACCCGTTCCTGACCATTATTCTAAAATCATAGAACCAAAGATAATCAGAATTGAAAAAAAAAAATCAATACCTTTTCTTTCAACAGCCACTCATTCTCCTCTTCCAGCTTCACTGCTAATGACTCCAACTCAACTTGGTATGCCTACGATTAAGAGAGAAAATGAAAACACCAATTTTTTAAGAAAAAGATCCATTAACATTGCCACAATTCAATCAAAATAATTAAACTAATTTTATACCTGCTTCCTTTCCCTAGACCGGGCCGCTGATTCTCTGTTCTTAATCATCCTCCTCTGCCGCTGCTGTGCTGCCTTATCCAGGGGCTCCATCAAAACCCCTCTTCCTCTCTTCCCTCTCCGTCGACTTCCTCCATTTCCAATGACTTCCATCCCTACCCCCAACCCAACAATTGACCCCTCCATCTTATCCAAAATTTGAAACGCACTCTCTCCCACCGGATCAAACGCGTAGACTCCACCACTCAATCTATCCGGATGCACCTTAACCTCCGCCCTAGCAGCGGCCGCCGCTTCCTCCACTGCACCAGCCTTCGCCAAGAAATCCTCCAATGTCATCATCTCATCGCGCGCTTCCTCTTTCATCGTGATTTCTTTCCTCTCACCGGACACTATTTCCCTCCAAACCTCGTCTACACTTTTCGCCACAGTGTTATGACAATCCGCGATGGTTTGTGCTTGAGAAACTTCGGAATTATCGGAGACGGCAGTCGAAATCGGAGTGTCGATTAGGGTTATGGAAGCGTCAACCAGAGTCGTCTCCGTCGTCGGAGAGGCTGAGTAAACGTTTCGGAGGATGCCGTCGATCGTCATTGTCGAACTTAATCTGTTGTTGTTGTTTTGATCGGTGAAAGTTTGTGGTTTTGTAGAGGAGGAAGTAGTCGAACGTCGGGAAAGATCCGAATTTCGCGAATTTGTAGTCGGCATTACTTTCGACGACGCCATATTCGGCGACACTTTGTCTCTTTAACGAGAGATTGTCTCGTAGAAAACTGTAATCGGGGAACGTTGTTTTGTCTAGTGTCTGGGATATTTGGGGATTTTGATTTTGGTCTTGGGTTTATTTTTTTCTTTTTTTTTTTGTTCGTGGTCTTGGGTTGGTTATTCTGTTAGGATATGGGAGAATGCAGAGCGCGTGAATTATTATTTGAGTATTTCTTTTGGAAACCAATTTTTTTCTTTTGACAATTCTGTTTAGTTCGAGAGAATAACTTAATATTAAGATAATTTAAAAAGTGAGTGTTTTTGCATAAAACAACAATAATAAGATGTTAATGTAAATTGCTTATTTTTTCTTCACACGTGTCACCAAGAGCTCTGCAAGAAAAAGAAGTCAGAAAAACGTAGGAGTTGTTCCTCGTATAGGCACTCCGATACTTAGGTCAATAAGAAAATTTTTCCCAAGTCTCGGTAAGTAAAAAAAATAGAACTTAAAAAGTTAAAATAGTACATATAACCTATTTATAGTCAAATAATTACCTTAATTATCATGGTAATTATTAAAGATTGTCTTTTCGTGCATTAGCGAGACCCATTCTTCGTACATAATGGAGGATTTCTCGCACGTCAACAAATGGTCCCTTCTGTTAGGTAGGAGTGTGCCTCTTGCCTAGCGAGAGGTTGCCTACTGCCAGCGCAGGAGGCTGTTGCCCGCCAAGCTAGAGGGTGTCCTCCGCCAAGTGGGAGGGTGTCTCCCGCCACGCGGGAGGTTATCTCCCACCATGCGGGAAGGTCTAACCACGTGGCCCAATTACTAAGTGCCACGTGACATGCTCACAATGTTGCTTTAGCCTTATAGGGCCTGGTTCAATTAGGTTAAGCCTATCTTATATCAATTGCTCCCCACTCTTTAATTGGATCTTCCAATAAGAGAGTAAAAATTTTGAGCATTTTAGTCATTTTATAAATCTAGTCTTTTTCTTAACTCTTTTGCAAATTCAAAAGCATGTTTCTCCGAGAGGTGTCTCTTTCTTCGTGACTCTCGGGCTTCCCTACCGCAACTATATAAGCATAAGAACGTACGGAAATTTCGTCGAAAATTCTCTGAAACAGTACCCTGTTACAGGCATAACACCCTGCTGTCAACTGCTCTCTACTGCAGGTTTATACCCTGCCGCATCTCTTTCTACAGAGTTTTTGCACTCTACTGTCGAACTTACACCCTACCGCAAAGTGATTATCCTCCTACAATCTCTTTGCACACTACACAGGAGCCACACCTGCTATAGATCTCTTACTATTTCGCAAAAAATCTTTTCTAATTTTTTTTAATTGTCCAAGTAACCCTTTCTCTTTTTTTTTGACTTGGTAGTTGTTTCCTATGGCCACTCATGGTGTAGGTAAACCGTTTAGGATGATTCTCCCTTCTAGGATTGGTAGAGCGGACTTAGAGGAAATTAGGACTAGATATCCTCTTTCTAAAGGCTACTGATATAGGCTTCCAACTGATAGTGAAACTTCTCCTAAACTAGTCACTAACGGTGTGGTCGTGTATAGGGCTTCCATACATTTTGGTTTCTGTTTTTCTCTTCCTAAATTTGGGTTAGACTTTCTAAGGTATAAGAAGATTGTTCCGTGCCAACTTTACCCTCATGTTTTGGCCTAATTAGTCGGATTTTCAATCGTATGTCACGAGTTAGGTATCACCCCATTGATCCCTCTTCTTAGTGCTTTTTTAGAGTTCGCGGGTTGACCAACCAAGTCTCATATTCTCTTAAAGGGTCACAGAAAAAGATTTTCATAATAAAATTTTCACAAAACTTCTTAGCAAATTACATAGATTTGAGAGCGAGTGGGTCGTTGTAAAGCTTCCAAGAGATTTAGAAATCCCTACCAGATGGAACAAGGATACTAGCAGCCACACAAAAAGCTCTAATAAGTTTAGTTTAGCTTACTTAAGAGAACAATACAATCAGCCTATAAACCTCTTATGTTCTATTAGGAAGCGAAACCTGTTCTCCATTATTACCCCTGAAAATGTTACTACAGTTGGTTGGGGAGTAGGCAGGATTTCTTCTAACACTCCTTCCATTCCTACAAACCTACCATTAGTTCAGCTACTCATACTTCTGATTTTGCAAATATGCCTGCAATCCCCTTAACCGAACCAACAGATCTCGTAGGTCATTTGGTAGGAGACCCTTCCTTAGATTCAGACGACGAAAAGCATGAGTCACTTGAGGTCACAAGTACTAGCAATTCATCCAAAGAAAACCTAGAGTGGGACTAAGGCGATGCCTTTGGGAGTCTTTTCTACGATCTTCCAATGGATGAGAGCTTAGCTAATATAGGCGATCTTGATGCATATTTAAGTTTCAAACAGTAATTTTTGCATCTGCTCAATGATAAAATGCTTTTGGCATGTTTTATTGACATTTCTTCTTTTGTCTTGCAGACATGAGTTTTCAAGACGCTATTTGCAAGAAGAGAGCAATTGTATCATCTTCTAGGGTTCCTCTTAATGTGCCTCCTCTAAGGAAACAGCCTCATGTCGAGGCATCTATCTTGAAACATCCTCGTACCCGTACTCCTCCCCCAGTTACTGGTGGAGCGGATCTTCCCACAAGAGAAGCTAAGCAGGGAAAAAGGAGGATCATTATCCGTGACCGCCCCATGCCTAGCTCAGAGGGTCGTGAAAGTTTAGGATCCCAAAGAAACCTCCAAGAGATAAGCACATTCCTCGTAAGCCTTGTTGGAAGAACCAAAAAAGGCTTCACATTGAAAATGCAATGGCTATAAGGCCTATTTTACCAAAGGTTGCACCTCTTACACTTCACGCAATTCAATGGATAGGGGTAAATTTGTCAATGAGGATGATTTCCAAACCTACCCTAGTGTTAATGACAACGATAGTATTGAAGATGCTGGAGTAGCTTCTCGCCTGGCTTAAAGCACTATCCTTCCTCGGGATGAAAAGGAGATTTTTAAAGGTATTCCTGAGGGCGAGGATAATTCAAATTATCTTGCTATGAAGGTAAGAAGCTCAACTCCTAATTGAGTACATATATTTTATTATTTTTCCTTCTTTTTTTTTCAATTGTTTTCTTGTTTTATCAAGCTACCCAACAAATAGCAACCACGAATGCATAACATAGGAACTATTAGGAGTGAACCGAAAAGGAGCTGCAGTAACTCAAGACTGATAAGATTGATCTTTGGAATGAGGTCCATTAGCTACGTTTGCTTCCCGATAGGGTAGAGGAGTTAAAGAAAGAAATTGAAGACTTGAGGTCCCAGGTAATAGATCTTTAATGCAATCTGGGGGCAAAGAAGGTAAAGGCTTCCTTTCTGGAGGAGAAGAGGGAGGCTTATGAAAAATCTATAGAGGACCTATGCATTACACAATCTCAACATGATGAAGCTCTTGAAGAAGTTCATAGCTTACGTGACCAACAAAGAGAAAGGGAGATTGATCGTGAGCGCATCCAAGCTGAAGCGGTAAGGGAATATCGTCTATCTCAAGATTGCTTTGAGAAGAAGCAAATATATTGCATGAGTTTTGTGAACTATGGTTGTTATCTAGCTCGCGCTTGGCTGGAAGAGAAGAGAGCTGGTGAGACGTTCCTGGAGCTTTAGTATACTGACGAGGTCGAATTGTATGAGCCTTTTCCCTGGACCCAATACGAGCCCGATTTGAAGAAACCTAAGGATTACTTAGAAAGAGAGGCTAAGGACGACTTGTCAAAACTCAATGGTCCTTGGCCTCCTCGTCAACCATGTGGTCAACCTGAGCTAATCAAGGCTCTTGAGGGTCTAGATAGCGAAGAACTTCAATTTTCTGACTCGATCACTGTTAACCCTATCTTCAATCTTGTGACTCTTGAAACCGCGAGGCTCCTTGATGATGGCCAAATTACCGAGGTAGCTATTCCCGAAGGCCTGGTCGAAGGCTCAACTCCTATTCCTCCTTCTCCTATAGCTGATCCAAACCCTGTAGCTACATAGCCTAGATACATCTTTTTTCTTTTAAGTGACTTTTTGTTTTTCGAATTTTAAAATTGTAGATCATGCACTTGTAAAATCTTATTTTCTTTAATACAAGTTTGTAATGATTTCTTCTATGGTTTTTCCTCTAGTGTTTTACTTTTTACATATGCTTGTGATACAATGATAGGTTATCAGAATATAACTGCAAAATGCATAACACGCCACCATGCCAACATATCACAATAATTACACATAATGAAAACATATTTGAAGATAAGATTATAACATACCAAACCGTATGCTCCCCAGCTCTTCTGGTAAAAGAGCATTATCTCTGCTAAAGAAGAACTCTGCTTGATTGTTTCCACAATGTATCTGGTATTGATATTGTTATGGTTTTAAGTCCATGTATTGCCTTTCTCACGCATTTTTCACTTGTGGATTTTTTTTGTTTGCCCATCTCGCGCACTTTTCACTTAAGGACTTTTTGGTTTGCCCGTCTCATGCATTTTTTGCTTAGGGACTTTTTTGTTCCTGCAATATGTCTATCATATATGCAAAATTATTATGGCACACACAGAGACATGAATAACTGCCCTTTATTTTCATGAATTGAATAACATAAACATGTGATATTTTCCACATATAAAACAAGTAACAAAATAACTACAAAAAATGATAAAGCAGAATATAAAGTGTTCACTACCAGTACAATTTCAGATGATTAGTATTCCAAGCTTTCGAAATCTTTTTGCCCTATAAAGTCTCCAAAACACAAGTGTTTAGTCCAATCATCCTCTTAATCCTGTAAGGTCCTTCTCAATTTGCTCAGAATTTACCATCCTCCTTATGTGCGTTGATTTCCTTAGCACTAGATCCCCTTCTTGTAATGGTCTGCTTTTGACTCGAGTATTGTAGTAACTAGCTATTCTTTGTTGGTAAGCTGCCAATCTCATTCTTGCCATGTTTCTTTGTTCATAAATCAAGTTGTGATTCTTTCTAAGCCCTTGAGAATTGACTTCTTGCACATAAAGGACCATCTTGGGTGATACGACCCCGATTTCAACTAGTCTAAGGGCTTCGGTTCCGTATACCAAGTTAAACGGTGCTTTCCCAGTTAACACCCGACTTGTAGTTCTATAAGCCTAGAGGATGCTAGGGAGTTCATCCACCCATGCTCCTTTTGCCTTGTCTAGTTTGGTCTTTAGTCCGTGAAGTATGGTCCTATTGCTCACCTTAGCCTACCCATTGGCTTATGGGTAAGAGACAAAAGATATCCTAAGTTGGATATTCAGTCCCTTACAAAACTCTTGGAATGCATCATAATTAAATTGTTTTCCATGGTTAACGTTTAACACCTGAGGGATTCTAAATTTACAAATGATATCCTTCCACACCATGGCTTCCACTCTCTTTTCAGTGATTGTGGCTAAGGGTTCTACTTCTATCCATTTAGTGAAATAATCGGTAGCCACCAACAAATACTTTCTCTGCCTCACTACTAAAGGAAATGGGCCCAAGACATCTAGTCCTCATTATGCAAATGACATGGGTTGAAAGGTATTTTGGACAGCTGAGATGGGTACTGACATGATAGGAGCAAAACTTTGGCATCTATCACATCTACGCACTTTATTAGTAGCGTCCTGCTTTAATGTTGGCCAAAAGAACACAGATCGGAGGATCTTCGCGGCTAATGCTTGAGCTCCCAGATGTTCTCCACAAATTCCTACATACACTTCGGCTAAAGTATATTCGGCTTGTTCGGTCCCTAAGCACTTTAGCAAAGGCATACTAGATTGTTGTTTGTATAGCTCTCCATTTATCATTGTGAATTTGGCACTTTGCACCTTCAATCTCTGAGCTTTTTCATAATCATTGGGAAGCTTCCCTTCTAGAATGTAATTTTTGGTTGGAGTTCTTGTAAGGACCCAAGTAACATGTTGCTACCCACTGGGATTCAAGAGATGGCTCCCTCAGCGACCTTATAGTGTGAGGTTGGCGGTCGCCTACCCTTACTATGTATTGTCTGCTTTGGGTGATCGCCACCCTCACGGCTTTACCTCAAGGCCCCCAAAGTTCCTTATGGGGCATTCATCACCTTGAGAGCGTTTCAGTTCGAACCCAAGACCTCACAAGTACAAGGGTTCTACAAATATTCCAAATGGTATGATGTTTGTAGAACCCTTGTACTTGTGAGGTCATGGGTTCGAATCGAAACGTGCTCAAGGTGATGAATGTCCCGTAAGGAACTTCGAGTGCCTTGAGGTAAAGCCGTGAGGGTGGCGATCGCCTAAAGCGGACAATACGTTGAGTGAGTGTTTGAGCGACCGGCAACCTCACACTGTAAGGTCGCCGAGGGGGCCACCTCTTGAATCCCAGTGGGGTGTAACATTCCACTCGAGTCCTTACATAAAAACGTGCGTTTCTATGTAAGGACTCGAGTGGCACGTTGCTCCCCACTGGGATTCAAGAGTTGGCCCCCTCGACGACCTTACAATGTGAGGTTGGCGGTCGCCCAAACACTCACTCAACGTATTGTCCGCTTTGGGCGATCGCCACCCTCACGGCTTTACCTCAAGGCGCCCGAAGTTCCTTACGGTAGAACCCTTATACTTGTGAGGTCTTGGGCTCGAACTGAAACGCGCTCAAGGTGATGAATGTCCCGTAAGGAACTTCGGGCACCTTGAGGTAAAGCCGTGGGGTGGCGATCGTCCAAAGCGGATAATACGTTGAGTGAGTGTTTGGGCAACCGCCAACCTCACACTGTAAGGTTGCCGAGGGGACCACCTCTTGAATCCTAGTGGGGAGCAACGTGCCACTCGAGTCCTTACAGTTCTCCAGTCATCTCCAATCTCAATGTCACAAATTTCTCCTTCTTCAATGCTTGGCTCAGTCAAGCATTTCACCCTTACTATTCTACCTTTTATTTCCTTAAAAGAGGCTAGCTTAGAAAGGGCGTCTACATAATGTTCTCGGACTAGTTGATTTGGGTTAACTTGAAATTCTTGAACAACTATGCAAGTAATTGGACCTTTTGTAAATGCAGCACCAAAGTAGGATCTTACACCTCATATTCGCCAAGAAACTGATTCACTACTAATCGGGAATCACTATGAGTCTCATACTCAACCAATTTCATTCCGGCTATTAAAGCCTCATACTCAGCTATATTATTCAAACTTGGGAAATCAAAGCGTAGAGAGTATTTAAAGGCTTGCCGCACTACCATTTACATTACAAGCTCCATCAACAAACAATTTCCACCAAGCCAGCTCCGATTCATCTTGACTTTCTCAACTTGTGCATTCAATGATAAAATCTGCTAAAGCTTGCCTTTTTACTACTTAGCGAAGCTGGAAGTGTTTGTCATACGCGCTAAGCTCAATTGCCCACTTAGTTAGTCGCCCTGAATGTTTAGGCTTTTGTAGTATCTACCTTAAAGATTGATTAGTCAGGACAGTGACGAAATGTGCTTAAAAGTAAGGGCGTAACTTCTGAGTTGCCATTACCAATGACAGAGCCACCTTTTCGACCTGTGGATATCTTGTTTCTACATCTAATAGCACCTTGCTTACATAGTAGACTGGGCAATCCTTATCTCTATTTTTTTTAACAAGACTGCGTTAATCGCTTTTTCTCCTACTCCTAGGTACATGAAAAGTTCATCTCCTGATTGGGGTCGGGACAATAATGGTAACTCCTTCAAATATTTCTTCAACTTGTCGAACACAATTTTGCATTCCATAGTCCATTTAAAATTTTTTCCTCCTTTAAGTGCTTTAAAGAACAGTAGACTCTTTTCTGCTGATTTAGAGAAAAAACAGTTCAGGGCCGCTATCCTTTTGGTTAGCCTTTACACTTCTCTCACCGTGGCAAGAGGTTGCATATCGAAGATAGCTTGAATCTTTTTAGGGTTGGCTTTGATTCCTCGATTAGTGATCATGAATCCCATAAACTTTCTTGATCATACCCTAAAAGAGCATTTGTTGGGATTTAGCTTCATATCATATTGTTGTAACAACGTAAACACCTTTGACATTTTTTCTGCATGCGATTCCCTATCGCGGCTTTTTATGATCGTGTCATCTACGTAGGCTTCCATAGTATTTCCTAATAGGTCCTTAAACACCTTGTTCACCATGCGTTGGTAAGTGGCACCTGCATTTTTCAAGCTAAAAGACATTACTCGATAATAATAGGTTCTGCTATCAGCAATAAATGAGGTCTTCTCTTCATCATCGGGGTGCATCATAATTTGATGGTATCTTGAAAAGGCATCCAAAAAGCTCAAAAGTTCATATCTTGAAGTTTCTTCCACTAGTTTGTCAATATGTGGCAGTAAATAAGAATCTTTAGGGTAAGCTTTTGTTCAAATCAGTGAAATCTACACACATCCTCTATTTTCCATTAGTTTTCTTCACCATCACCACATTTGCCAACCACTCAAGATAATGAACCTCCTTGATAAATCCTACTTGTAGCAATTTTGATATCTCTTCATCTATAACCTGTTGTCTTTCTAGAGCAAAATTTCTTTTCTTTTGCTTGATCGATTTGGCTCTATAATGACATTCAACCAGTGGCAAGCAACCTCAAAATTGATTTCAGGCATGTCAATAGGGGTTCATGTAAAGATGTCTGAATACTCTTTCAGACATTGAACTATCTCCTTTTTGGTTTCATCATGCAGTTGACTTCCCACATAAATCACCTTTTCCTTATCATAATCTATCAACTAAACTATCTCCATTTCTTCATTGGGTTTTAGCTTAACTAGTTCTTTGATTGTAAAGGTTTCTTTCCTCTAGACCCCCTTACATGTGGTGAACGCAATATAACACGTTCTTGCCTTCATCTGATCTCCCCTTACTTGACCTACACCGTTAGGTGTTGCAAATTTCATCAATAAATAGCATGGGGAAACAATGGCCCTCATGTCATTCAACAGTGGTCATTCAAAAATCATGTTTTAAGCTACCGAAATCGACCTTACCACCATAAATAGCACTTGGCGAATTACACTCTTCGAACTTTCACCCAAAGTGACCAGTAATTGAATAGCTCCTGCTACCTTTGCTTTTTCACCTGAAAACCCATACAAGGGCGTGGATACTGGCTTCAATCTATCCTCCTAGATGTTCATCTTCTCAAAACAATTCTAGTAAATCAGGTTCACTGAACTCCCATTATCAACTAAGATCTAGCTAATCAGATGTTTAGCCATGATGGTCGAGATCACCATTGGATCATTATGAGAAATCACTACATCTCCTCAATCAGCTGGTATGAAGGTGTTTGGTTCCTCATCCTTACTTTCCTCCATTACTGAGTTAACTTGATATGCCTGGCGAGCATAGGATTTTCTAGATTAAGAAGAGCTACCTATTATCGATTCTCTTCTCGAGATAATATTAATTGCCAGGCTTGTAGGTTATTATCCTCTTCCTGATTTCTCTTATCTGTTTTTCTTTCTTTAATTCTTCGAACATTCTCATTCCTACCCCTATTTCTCCTATTCTCATCTCTCCTATCCCTAGGATTATTACCTTTATTCAGTGTAGGATAATGGGCTTTTTCACTCCTCTACACAAATCTATCTACTTTTCCTTCTCTAGCTAGCGTTTCCAGCTGATTCATTAACTCTCTACATTTTTCAGTAGTGTGCCCATACGCGGCGTGAAAGTTACAGTATGAATCTAGGTCTCGACCTAAGTTTCATGGCACCCTCTTCAGGAATTGTATCATGACACCCTTTCAATGGTCGTTAGCATTGAGTGTTGACATATTCCTTGATCACAGGTTGACAAAATCTGGTTATTGCCATATATAAACTATGAAAATCAATGCCAAAATAAATGGTCCATTATTTCACTGATTCTCTGACCATAAAAGGATGTTCTGTGATGGTTTGAACGATCAATTTTTGAGTTGGTCAGAATTTGAGAGGCTCCAAGTTCACAAACAAAGAGTAAGAATCCGATCCCCAAGCATCACTTGCTCTGTTATACACCATCTAGTGAGCATTCGAGTGCTTGGAAGGCCTGTGATCGACACAGAGAAGATTTTCAGATTCAGGAATCGCTTCAACAACAAAGTTACAAAGTGCAATGGCTAGAGGTTAGATCCTGTCGCTTCTGCATTTGGTTGTTTTAACATGTTTCATATTGTGTAGAAGCATGTTAGGCTTGTATGATTATCTAACATTTGGCATCAGAGCCGTATTAACCTTTGTCTTCTGTTAAGATGTATACTCTGTACCTTATTGATTTGCCAAATTGTCTGCCTCTGTTTTGTAAATTTTGGTTATAATGGATTCCGGGAAAATTTGGAATTATGTTTTAAGATATTTTTAGCCAAAACCATTTTTGAGAAAACTGTTTTTTTGTTTCCCTTGATTGATTTGGGACCAAGAACCAATCAAATCGAAGCAGGGAAGGTTGTTTTCCAAACGGGGTGGCAAATCGAGTTGAAAACCATGCATTCAGGCGAAGAAAATGGTGTTTTTCGCGAAGAAGGAAGCAACAAACGATGTTGATCGTCGTTCGCCATAAGGGAAAAGGCGGGGCGTTCGCCATTAAGTTTGCTTCCTTGATCGTCGTTCACCATAAAGGAAAGGCGAGGTACATTCGCCATTAAGTTTTGCTTCTCTCGAATTACTGTTCGCCATAAAGGAAGGCGCACACTATTCGCCATAAAGGGAGACTTGTGTCTGTTCGCCATTCAACTAAGGGCGAATGGCGAGTACTTTGTTCGCCATTTCAGTTAGGCGAAAAATGGGCTTGCCGTTCGCCATTCAGCTAATAGCGAATGGGACACGCTCGCTATTTGGCTAGGGCGAAATGGCCGGTACTCAGTTCGCCATTCAAATAGGGCAAAAAATGGGCTTGCCATTCGCCATTCCGTTAGGAGCCGAAATGGCGGGCATTCAGTTTGCCATTAAGTTTAAGGCAGACCTGCTTCCTCATTCACCGTTTGCGATTAAAGGATGGGCACATTTCGCCATAAAAAAAAGGACCTGACGAGCACTTTTCTCCCGTAAAAGGAATGGGCGATCATAACAGGCATTCAACTCGTCATTAAAGCTAAGGAGAATAGCTGGCACACAGTTCGCCATTTCACAGTTCGCCGTAAAGGAATAGGCGATCGTAACAGGCACTTAGCTCACCATTAAAGCTAAGGCGAATAGCCGGCACATAGTTCACCATTTTAGCTGAAAGCATAATGACAGGCACTCAGCTTGCCATTCGTTAATACGAAATGGTGGACACGCTATTCGCCATTCGGTTAATGCGAAATGGCGAGCACGTTTGTTTGCCTAAAGACTAGATCACCGTTCGCCATACAGACCGCCTGGAATTTAAAAAAAAAACAAATTTGGAAGGGCATTCTGGCATAATTTAAATATTTTAAATTTTTTTTAATTGTGTGCTTATTATGATTATGTATAATTTGTTATTTACATACTGTGATTGATTTAAGCACATGTAATAGAATTTATTCATATTATTAGGAATTAAATTGCCTTGTGTTGATTGCAATTTTAAAATATGAATAAACTTAAATTTTGATAATATGTCTAAGTGATCCATAATTTGTTTGATTAAGGCTTAGCCACAACAACCTTAATTAAATAAAATTATATTTGTCAGAATCACATAATGGTATTAGACATAAATTGTGATTAGTTATAGGGTTATGGTAAATTTTGTCCCACAGGAATTTTTATCATAATTTTATAACTAATTAGGATAAAATACTAAATTAGTTTCTTAATTTACCTACAGGGATTAGGAAATGATATAATTTGATAGTTTTATCATGATGATATGAATCTATTAGAATTAGAACTTTAGCCCACAGGCAAGTTTTATGTATGAGATTCATAATTGATTAATAAAATATGTTTATTTTGGTAGACATAATTAAGTTTGCCTAAAAAATTCTTGATACATAAGCATGTCTTTTTCTATACGCAGTGTTTCCTCAGGCTAGTATCAACCTAGAAGTTCCCGAACTAGATGGAGAGAACTACAAAGTTTGGAAGGAGAGAGTTCTCCTCCAATTAGGGTGCATGGATATAGACTATGCTATAAGGAAAGACGAGCCCGTATTGACTGAGACCAGTACTCCTGCTCAAGTAGCTTTACATGAACGCTGGGAGCGATCTAATCGCCTTAATGTCATGTATATTAAGACAAAGATATCTGTTGGGATACGTGGTTCAGTCGAACAGCATACCAACGTTAGGACCTTACTGAAGGCCATAGGTGATCAGTTTGTCACTTCAGACAAAGCGTTGGCTAGCACCCTGATAATGAAGTTCTCATCAATGAGGCTCACTAATGTCAAAGGAGTGCGCGAGCACATAATGGTCATGAGAGATATAGCGGCCTAACTTAAGAAGCTAGAGGTAGAGATGTCTGAATCTTTCCTTGTGCACTATATACTAAACACTTTACCAAAGCAGTACGGACCATTCAAGATATCCCATAACACATATAAGAATAAGTGGACCATCAATGAATTGATGACCATGTGTGTTCAAGAGGAGGGAAGACTGCTTATGGAATCGAGTGAAAGTGCATTTTTTGCAAGCCAAGGAAAGACCAAGGATCGAGCCAAGAACAAGGGAAAAGGGAAATCCCTACCCAAGCTGACATTAAGAAAGAGTCCAAGTGTTTCTTCTGTAAAAAGAAGGGACACATAAAAAAGGACTGTGCCAAGCTTCAACAGTGGCTCGTTAAGAAAGGTAATCCACTCTCATATGTTTGTTTTGAATCAAATATGGTTGAGGTTAATCATAACACATGGTGGATTGATTCTGGATCTACAATTCACATTTCGACTTCCTTACAGGGTATGACAAATGAAAGGAAGCCAGTGGGAAATGAGGAGAGCATCTATTCAGGAAACAAGATGCGCTCGCGTGTTGAAGGCATTGGAACGTGCACTTTAGTTCTTAGGAGTGGTTTTGTTTTGCAATTGGAAAAGACCTTTTATATTCCTAGTTTCTCGAGAAATTTAATCTCTGTTTCTAGGCTGGTACTTATAGATATTCCTTTCAATTTTCAAATAAATCAATATTGATATATTTTAAGTCTGATATTGTTGGGAATGGTACCTTATGTGATGGTCTTTTCTCTATTGATTTGCAAAATGATACTGCTCATAACGCCTTGCATGTCCAAACTGGCACTAAAAGATGTGTTATAAATGAGGACTCCTCCATATTATGGCACCGGAGATTTGGTCATATCTCCATAAATAGAATTAAGAGATTGGTAAATGATAGAATACTTAGTACTCTCGATTTTACTGATTTCGATACTTGTGTGGATTGCATTAAGGGTAAGCAAACCAACAAGTCTAAGAAAGGTGCCAATAGGAGTTCAACCATATTAGAAATCATACATTCTGACATATGTTGTCTAGACATTGATGCATATGGTCAGAAGTACTTCATCACCTTTATTGATGATTACTCGAGGTTTATGTATCTCTACATGCTTCATAACAAGAACGAATCATTAGAAGCCTTTAAAATTTTTAAGGCTGAAGTAGAGAAACAATGTGGAAAACCCATAAAGATAGTAAGAACTGATAGAGGTGGGGAGTATTACGGTAGATACACTGAAAATGGACAAGCACCTGGACCATTTGCGAAGTTCCTTCAAGAAAATGGGATTGTTGCCCAATATACCATGCCTGGTTCACCGGATCAAATGGTGTTACAGAAAGAAGGAACCGAACTTTGATGGAAATGGTGCGTAGTATGCTTAGCAACTCGAAGTTGCCTAAGTCTTTATGGATTGAAGCTCTTAAAATGGTATCGTATATATTGAACTGGGTTCCAACCAAGGCTGCTCCAAAGACGCCTTTCGAATTATTCAAAGGTTGGAAATCGAGTTTGCGTCATATGCGTGTTTGGGGATGCCCTTCTGAGATAAGAGTTTACAACCCACAGGAAAAGAAACTGGATCCTAAGACCATAAGTGGGTATTTCATTGGATATGCCAAACGGTCCAAAGGCTACAGATTCTATTGTCCATCTCATAACACTAGAATTGTGGAATCAAGGAACGCCAAGTTTCTTGAAAATGACTTAGTTAGTAGGAGCGATCAATCTCAAGAACTAGTTTTTGTGAGAGATCAACCTTCTAACTCGAGTCAATGATTGGTTATCATGAACAATGTCCCTTCAGTACAGTTGGACATTGAACAACCAATCATTGAAGGTCCATAAGTAGTTGATAACTTACCAGTAGACGAGGCTCCTCAAGATATTCTAGAATTGAGTGAGCAACCAGTTGAACAACATGATCCTTAGAAATGTTGAACCAACATTAAGAAGGTCTACTAGAGAAAGAAAATCAGCTATTCCTAGTGATTACATTGTGTATCTACAAGAGTATGATTTCAATATTGGGCTCGTTAATGATCCAGAGACGTTTTCAAAAGCAATGAATAGCAAAGAATCAAAACTTTGGTTCGATGTTATGAAGGATGAGATGGATTCGATGGCATCTAATAGAGTATGGGATCTTGTCGAGTTGCCTAATGGGGCCAGGGCTATAGGTTGTAAATGGGTCTTTAAGACCAAGATTGACTCATTAGACAACATTGAGCGTTATAAGGCAAAACTCGTAGCCAAAGGATTCACTCAAAATGAGGGAATTGATTACAAGGAGACCTTCTCTCCTGTATCTAAGAAAGATTCTCTCTTCATCATAATGGCGCTTGTTACACATTTTGATTTAGAGTTGCAACAAATGGATGTGAAAACGACATTTCTCAATGGTGATCTAGAGGAAGAGGTTTACATGAAACAACCTGAAGGTTTTCCTCTAGTAATAGTGAGCATTTGGTCTATAAGCTGAAAAAATCCATATATAGGTTGAAACAAGCTTCCCGCCAATGGTATCCAAAATTCCATTAAGTCATTTCTTCATTTGGTTTTGTTGAGAACATCGTGGATCAGTGTATATACCAGAAGGTCAGTGGGAGCAAGATTTGTTTCCTTGTGCTGTATGTGGATGATATTATGCTTGCAACCAATGATAAGGGGATGCTACGTGAGATGAAACAATTTCTTTCTGAGAACTTTGATATAAAGGATATGGGTGATGCATCTTATGTCATTGACATTAAGATCCATAGATACAGACATAGAGGTATATTAGGTCTGTCACAAGAAGCCTATATCAATAAAGTCTTGAAAAGATTTAAAATGAAAGATTGTTCACCAAGCCCAGCTCCCATTGTGAAGGGTAACAGGTTCAATTTGAACCAATGCAGGAAAAATGATCTTGACCGGGAACATATGAAGAACATTCCATATGCCTCAGCTGTTGGAAGCATTATGTATGCATAGGTCTGTACTAGGCCTGATATTGCTTTTGCTGTGGGAGTGTTGGGTAGATACCAAAGTGACTCGGGGATGGACCACTGGAGAGCTGCGAAGAAGGTGCTTAGATATCTTCAAGGCACTAAGGATTACATGCTTATGTATAGATGGACCGATGAGTTAGAGGTGATTAGCTACTTAGACTCAGACTTGCTGGATGTGTTGATACCCGGAAATCAACATCCGGTTACATCTTCATGCTTACCGGTGGAGCTGTTTCATGGAATAGTGCTAAGCAGACACTGACTGCCACTTCCACTATGAAGGCCGAGTTCGTTTCCTGTTTTGAGGCTACCTCACATTATATATGGCTTAAGAGTTTTATTGGTGGGCTTAGAGTTGTTGACTCCATATCTAAGCCATTGAAGATATATTGTGACAATTCAGCTGCAATATTCATGGCTAAGAATAATAAGAGTGGAAGTCGAAGTAAGCACATCGACATTAAGTACTTAGCCATTAGAGAACGTGTTAAAGATAAAAGAGTGGTCATTGAACACATTAGCATTGAATTGATGTTAGTTGATCCTTTGACTAAGGGCATGCCACCGTTTAAATTTAAGGATCATGTAGAGAGGATGGGACTTGGTCCCACATTATGATTGTAATTGAAACTCTTATTAATAATATGATGTTTCTCATTTTGATTATATATACTAAAGTTTATTTGAGAAATATCCTTGTTGTTTGGACCGAAAATAAACATAAGGTTTATTATTAAGTAAAAGTGGGTTGATTTAGAAACATTTTATATAGTAATACATGGAAGATAATACTCGTCATTAGAGGAACTATCGCTATGATTCATGTGATTTGTTTCTTCTAAGAGTAAAATATATGGACCAAGTGGGAGAATGTTGGCATATTCCTTGATCACAAGTTGACAAAATCTGGCTATTGCCATATATAACCTGTGATAATCAATGCCAAATAAATGGTCCATTATTTCACTGATTCTCTGACCATAAAAGGATGTTCTGTGATGGTTTGAACGATCGATTTTTGAGTTGGTCAAAATTTGAGAGGCTCTATGTTCACAAACAGAGAGCAAGAATCTGATCCCCAAGCATCACTTGCTCTGTTATACACCATCTAGTGAGCATTCGAGTGCTTGGAAGGCCTGTGATCGACACAGAGAAGATTGTCAGATTTAGGAATCGCTTCAACAGCAAAGTTACAGAGTGCAATGGCTGGAGGTTAGATCTTGTCGCTTCCGCATTTGACTGTTTTAACATGTTTCATATTGTGTAGAAGCATGTTAGGCTTGTATGATGATCTAACATTGAAGCTCCAAACTCAATTAGTATATCTCGATCTGGGAGCCTTTTCGGATTTACTTGACTGACTAGTAGACCCACTAGAGGATTCTCTTCCTCATTTCTTTCCTTCTTTATACTCCCTTGTTGACATTACTTTCATCATCTCCTCCTGAGTGATGTACTTATTTGCTCTAAAAAATAAGTCAGAAATTGTGGTAGGTTGATTTAATTATAGAGACTCTTGTAACTTTTAAGACTTAGTTCCCTGTAACATCGTTGCCACTGCTACCCCCACTTTCAAGTCTCAGACTTTTAAAGTGGCATCCCAAAATCGATCTACATAGCTTTTCAGTGATTCCTTATTTCCCTGTTTGAGTGTGAGCAAATAAGTAGGCTCTTTCTTCTTCTGGCTATTAACTACAAATGTCTTCAAAAATTCACTTCGCAACTGGTCAAAGCAAATGATAAACCCCTTGAGCAAACTGTTGAACCACTTCATCGCATGTCCTGTCAAGGTAAGTGAGAAAGCCCTGCACATTATCTCATCTTCCCATCCGTGAAGCAACATCAACGCTTCATAATTCTGCATATAGTCATAAGGCTTTGTTCTTCCTACGTATGCAGTCATCGGTAGCATTTTGAATTTTGAGGGCAAGGGTTTTTCCATGATGGCCGCACTGAATGGTACTCACCTCTTTTGACTTTCTTTTACAAATACCAACCTCTTTTCCTCCAACACCTGATCTATTATCATTTTCATATCAACCACAGATGCGATTAATTTCTTCTCATTTCTACATGAGATGAGTTTGGGTGGTCTTCAACAACCACTTCCTTCCCCTTACCTTGTGACGCTTCACCTCGCATCATCCGTGTATTCCAAGTAGGGTTAACTTCCGACCCCATCCACCATGCGCTTTCTCCGCTAAAAACAGGTTGTGTTTGTCTAAACCCAATCTTTCCAATACCTCTTATACCTTGCATTAGTCTGGGTTCTGTTTGTCGATCAAAGAGATTTGAAGGACTCAACTGCAGCGCAGAGAACCCTGCAGTAGTATGCACATTCTATCGCCTACGAGACTCTTCTGCAACCTGCGCATCCTACATCCATGGTGACTCCGGCGATGTGAGACCCTATTTTATTACACTGTACACCATAATTGTAAATGATTGATAGTGAAAATAAATTAATTTAGTGAGATTAAATAAATATTGAATGTGAATTTCCACTTTGAACTATGGAATTATTGGAAATTATGATTTATAGTATGGTGTATAAAAGAAAGAAAAACAAGCATCAAAGTGCAGCAAGAAATAGATGGGATTTGATCTTGATAAAAGGTTAACATAGTGTTGCTGGTGTGAAAGCATTAAATAAAGCATGAACAAATATGAAGATTTAAGGCTGGAACCGAATGGAAGGTGTGAAAGGGTATAAATGGCTATTGGCCAAATGAAGAGAATATGAGATGAAAAGCCAATAATAGTTGCCTGGAAATGGCATGGAGAGGAAGGAGAAAAGAAGGAAAATTAAGTTGAGTGAAATGTAAGAAATAATAGTAAAAAACGTGCAGAAATTTACCTCTCACAGCCGTTCCACGTGCAACAGTTTTCTACAAGTTTTTAATGCATGAAAGACATGAAATGATGAAAGAAAACGGGATAAGAAACAAGTGGTAGGTTCTGATTGGATTAACAGGACTATATAAGAAGACTTCAAGAGAAAACCGACATTAGCAAACTTCATCTTCTTCGAAAACCACTCTACTGCTTCTCGTCCATTATGTTTTACTGCAAGCTCAAATCTCGTTTCTTCCGTTCCTTTCATATGTGAGCCATGAAATTTCATCCTTTAGTTAGCTAAACCTTTTCTCCATCGTTTGAAGAGTTAAGGAATGAGCAAAGTAAAGCTAACGTGAGACAGAAAACACCCTGTTCTGGAAGGGCAACTCAGTTAAGGTGAGTTCTATATTTCGTTGGTTCTCTTGATGTTTATTGGTATATTTCTATGTTTTATACCGTAAGAAACATAGATATAGCCTTATTTCAGTTAAATCTTGTTAGGACATAAGAAACTAGAACAATATGTGGTCTAGAAAATAATCGAGAATAAACAAGGAAAGTGCTGGAAACGGTGTAAAAGTGATGAGAAATAGGCGAGCTCAACTATTATGGGGGAGCTAAATAATATAGAGCGTGGTATAGTGGGCGAGGTCGCCACATGCTAGTTTAATTCATAGGTGAGCCCCCCTCTGAATAAAAAGCCGTGTATGGCAAACTCACATGCATAGGCATGGCGAGTTGAATTGTGGGCGATCTCCCACGCATAAGCCAAAATATGAATGGCGAGTTATATTGGGCGAGCTAGAGGATTAGTCTCAAGTCCCACCAAAGTGTTGGAAAGATTCGAACAGAATATATTGATAGTCTTGATAATTTATTTTGCAGCCGGGAATTGAGAATTGATAAAGGCGATCGGGAAGCTAGGCTTCATAAGACCAGGTAAGGGAGATGTGTGTGAAGTGAATGCATGTTCTGTGGAGTTAAATTTTATGGAAATACTGAGAAAATGATTTGATTTGAAACATGCATTAGTTTGATAAACTGTTTTCATAGACCATGAGTTGGGCGAGCTATAAAGCCGACCCCTATGTTGTTTCTGGGCGAGCCAAAGATAGGCGACCCCTATTTAAATAAAATCCGAGCGAGCTAAAGATAGGTGATCCCTTTGTGATATTTTGAGTGAGCCAAAGATAGGCGACCCTGTTTTAAATAAAATCCAGGCGAGCCAAAGATAGGCGACCTCTTTGTGATATTTTGAGTGAGCCAAAGATAGGCGACCCTGTTTTAATAAAAAATTCGGGCGAGCCAAAGATAGGCAACCCCTTTGATATAATTCTAGGCGAGCCAACAGTAGGCGATCCCTTGTTTTTTTTAGAGAAAGATTTCGTGGGTGACCCCCAGTTCAGCTCAGTCTGAGAGCCAAAGTGGGCGATGTTAGTTCTCCACATGGGCGAATAAAAACATGGGCGAGTTGAAATGGGTTAGTTGATAAAGGGCGAGCCAGTTTAACTCGTGTTTTTCACACGTAAAATGGTGAGATTATAGGCTGTTTTTACTATGCTTTGTAAACAGAAAATATGATACCTTTTTGGAAAACAATCATTTTGAGAAAATGATGAAATATGTGAAATATTCCTTAAGGATTCTTTATGAGATATAAAGTGATTTTTGAGACTTTAGGCAACGAGTTTCATGCATTACTATTCACGAGGCTGATTGACCCGCTAAGTCATCAGAGGTCTCAAGGTCACCTGGCAAGCGTACCCGAGGACCACTTATAGATTGTGGCTATAGATCTACTGTATCCCTGTAGGGATGATTACTACGTTCCTTCGGAAACGATAATAGCATGATTTAATTGTAGGGCGATGCCTAGTCTCAACTTATTAATTTTTGTTTATTGAAAGGATTTATTGAATCCTGTTTTCTGTTTACTATACTATATTGTAAACTGTTTAGCCAATGATTTGAATATTAAAGATTATTTACTATATCCACTATTTTCCTACTGGGTATGTTGTTAGGGAAAATAAACATTTTGGGGGATATAGTTTTTATTTTTATAAAGTAGCATACACCTTCCTTACTAAGTATGTTGTCGCTCACCCCTTATTTTCCACTCCACAGATTGTTGATCTTGGATTAAGAGAATTACCTTCCAGAGATTATCGACTGCTAGAGTCAGTAGATTTTCGATATCGAAGGTATATGATTTTCTTTTATATATTCAGTGAATTTGTACAGTACTACTTTGAGTAGAAGGGAATGTATATATATCTTAAGGAAATAATGTAGCAATGCATACTTCCATATTGGTACGATGAATAAGAGTACTAATTTTTCTAAAGTGATTAACGGATGGTTAAGCATCACAGACAGCCCAACCGGTGAGTAAGTGTGATTTATAAGTAAATATTATGTTATACTGTGGCTTCGAGACGTTATAGATTTAATGGTATTAGAGTAGGGTTGGTCGGATGTCTAGTGATGCTTAAAACGAAAAGTGAATTGTAAACATTCCTTGTAGTACTATATAATCTGAATATATAATTGATATACTAATGATAAGTGAAATAAATGATCCCTGTGGTGCAGATATGAGTGGAAGGAGGATGACACGCTCAGTTAGAGGTAGAGGCCGAGGTAAGGCGGCACAGATTTCGGAGCCACAGACACCGAAACCCGCCCCAAGACCTGTACGTCCTCTACAACCAGAGAGCACTGATGCTCGTGTGAGCCGAGTAGAGAAGTTAGTAGCCGATTTCACGGCTATGTATCAGGCGAATAGAGCCGCAGATAGGGCGGAAAGGGAGAGTGCAGCAGCTCCTGTAGCTCCAATAGTGGCGCTAGCACCACCACAGCAGGCACCAGTTGTACCTGAGCCTCAGCTTATTCCACCATCGGCACCTCAGCCACATGTAGCTCCACCACAGCCATTGATTCGGCCGCCTAGAGATATGGAGTTGTATTGTGATGTCACTTTGGTATGATCATTTAGGAAGTTGGATCCACCTAAGTTTAAAGGTGCTAGGGATCCGTTGGCGGCAGAGCAATGGGTTATTGCTATAGGAAGTTATTGAGGATTATGAGGTGTACGAAGACCGAGAAGGCAGGTCTAGCAGTGTTCCAGTTAACAGATGATGCGGAGCATTGGTGGAAGGCTACTCAGATAGTATTGTTCTCCCAGCATCAGGATATTACTTGGGAGATTTGTGTAGATGCCTTTAGACGAAGGTATATCCCTGACACTGCCCAGCAGAAACTACAGCAAGAGTTTATGGATTTAACTCAGGGAAGTATGGCGGTGGATGAGTATGAGGCTAAGTTTACCACCTTAAGCCGATTTGATTCACAGACCAGTGTTAATGAGAGACATAAGATCGAGAGATTTAAGGATGGTTTGAGACCCTCCATCAGATCGAAGCTAGCCCCATTTGATATTTTGACCTATGATGAGGTAGTACGACGGGCTCAGCTATGTGAGAGGGATTTTGAGCAATACCATATAGAGGCTGGTGGTAAGAGCAAGAGTAAAGGTAAAGATAAGGGTAAGAGACTTTTGGAGAATAGATATAGTAGGGAGCAGCCTAAAAGAACTAGATTTTCGGGCATACAAATTTTCGAGGGACGATTCAATAGATCAACAGTTTCTACCCCTACTAGTGGCCCCACCACTACTCAGAGAAGTGTTGCGACATTATGTAGACATTGTGGAAGATCACATGGGTCACGCTCTTGTCTTTTGATGTCTAAGGCATGTTTTAGATATGGACAGACGGGGCACTTTATCAGGAATTGCCCGATGCTCAGAGAATCAGCTGCTTCTACTATTCCTATTACATTACCTCAGATAGCAGCACCGGCAGCTCCGAGTGTGTCGGAGAAGGCGACACCCTCACAGCCTAGGCTGGCGACAGCCGCAGAGAAGGTGAGAAGGTTGTGACTCAGGGTCGGGTGTACGCGATGGATCAGGAGACTGTCGATGCCTCTATTAATGTGATTAAAGGTAAAGTTTATCTCTTTGATATTCCCGTAATTGCCTTAATTGATCCGAGTTCTACCCACACGTTCTTATCGCCTACATGTGCTAACAGGACCCCAGTAGAACCGGAGTTGTTATGGTATACTTTGCAAGTGAATACTCCTTTTAAAGATTTCCAGAGGACGAATATTGTATATAGGAATTGTAAATTGACTATAGGAGAGAAGGTTATGACAGCTAACCTAATTTTGTTGAATATATATGATTTTGACATCATTTTGGGTATGGATTGGTTAGCTACAAACCATGTTAGTTTGGATTGTAATACTAAGTTTATTACCTTCTCTCATCCCGAAAAGTACATTGTAAAGTTATTGTAAATTAACAAAAAGTATGTGAATATATGTTTGTGAAATGACATGTGTACTGAATTTATGGTTGTGTATGAATGTTTATGAAGGATATATTGCTAGTGTGGAGGATGTAGAGAGGAAACATCCAGAGATTCAAGAGATTCCTGTGGTCAAGGACTTTTCGGATGTATTTCCAGAGGATTTACCAGGGTTACCACCGGATCGAGAGACGGAGTTTATGATCAAGTTGGTACCCGGTACGGAGTCGATTTCTCGACCCCCATATCGGATGGCATTGACTGAGTTAGATGAGCTTAAGAAGCAGCTCCAAGAGTTATTAGATAAGGGATTTATACGTCCCAGTGTGTCACCGTGGGGAGCTCCAGTATTATTTGTTCGGAAGAAGGATGATAGTCTCCAGTTGTGTATAGATTACCGGATGTTGAATCGGGCTATCATTAAGAATAAGTATCCACTACCCAGGATCGATGACCTGTTTGACCAGCTCAGGGGTGCACAGGTATTTTTCAAGATAGATCTCCGATCAGGCTACCACCAGTTGAAGATTAAGGAGTCAGATGTGCATAAGACAGCATTTCGGACTCGCTATGGTCACTATGAGTTCTTAGTGATGCCTTTTGGGTTGACAAATGCCCTTGCAGCTTTTATGAGTTTGATGAATGAGGTGGTCCATCCATTCTTGGATAAGTTTGTCATAGTATTTATATATGACATTTTGATTTATTCTAAGACTCTAGAGGAGCATGAGCAGCATTTGTATATGGTATTACAGACCCTCAGAGATCGGAGGTTGTATGCAAAATTCAGTAAGTGTGATTTCTGGCTTGACCATATAATCTTTTTTGGGACACATAGTGTCGAAGGACGGGGTGTCAGTTGATCCATCCAAGATAGAGGCCATTGTACAGTGGGAAAGGCCTAACACCGTTACTGAGATACGGAGTTTCTTGGGTCTTTCCGGATATTATCGCAGGTTCGTGGAGGTATTTTCCAAACTTGCTGCTCCATTGACACATCTCACACGTAAGGATGTGAAGTTTGAGTGGAATGACGCGTGTGAGCGTAGTTTTCTTGAGCTTAAGCGTAGATCGACTACTGCCCCGTATTAGCCCTTCCTAGCGAATTAGGTGGATTTATGGTGTACATTGATGTGTCCGCTCAAGGTTTGGGATGTGTGCTTATGCAGCATGGTCGGGTTATAGCCTATGGTTCTCGGCAGTTGAAGGATCATGAGAGGAATTACCCGACACATGATTTGGAGCTAGCCGCAGTAGTGTTTGTACTGAAGATATGGCGGCATTATTTGTACGGGAAGAAATCTCATATATATATACAGACCATAAGAGTTTAAAGTATATATTCTCGCAGCGAGAGTTGAACTTGAGGCAGCGACGGTTGATGGAACTGTTAAAGGACTATGATTGTGAGATTTTGTATCACCCAGGTAAAGCTAATGTAGTAGCAAATGCACTGAGCCGTAAGCATGTTGGCATGGTATCTTACATGATGATCAGGGAGCATGATTTGATGGAGTAGTTCTCTAGCCTCAGCTTGACAGTTATTTCCTCTTACCAGTATGGATTTACGGCTAGTTTTCGTATAGAGCCGGATTTGATGGATCGAATTAGGGAAGCTCAGAGGAGTGATGATTAGCGTCAGGGTAGCCAGTCAGATTCAGATGGGAGTTGTGTCAGATTTTGAGATTGGCACCGATGGAATACTGAGGTTTAGAGGCAGGATATGTGTTCCCAGAGATCAGCAGATTAAAGACTTGATTTTATCCAAGGCCCTACCTCTAGAGATACATTACATCCGGGTAGTACTAAGATGTACCAGAATCTTCGAAGAGTATATTGGTGGCCTAAGATGAAGAAGGACATCGCTGATTTTGTTGCTAGATGTTTGACATGCCAGCAAATTAAGATTGAGCGTCAGAAGCTTGCAGGTATGCTTTAACCATTATCAATTCCTACGTGGAAATGGGAGCATGTGACTATGGATTTTATTATAGGTTTACCACAGACCCGGAAGGGTTATGATGCTATTTGGGTAATCGTAGATAGACTGACTAAGTCTGCTCATTTCTTGGCCATGAGATCTATAGATTCAGTTAGTGCCTTAGCCGAATTGTATGTCAGGGAGATAGTGAGGTTACATGGTGTTCCAGTGAGTATTACTTTTAATAGGGATTCCCGCTTCACATCTCATTTTTGGGAAAGATTTCAGGAGGCTATGGGATCCCAGCTGAATTTTAGCACCGCTTTTCATCCATAGACTGACGGACAGTCCGAGCGTACGATACAGACGCTCGAGGATATATTGAGAGCGTGTGCACTGGATTTTATAGGCTTATGGGACGATCACTTACCCTTGGCAGAGTTTGCTTATAATAATAGCTTTCATACAAGTATCGGTATGGCACCTTATGAGGCCCTATATGGCAGACGATGCAGATCCCCGATAGCATGGGAAGAAGTGGGAGACCGTAAATTATTAGCTCCCGATTTGGTCGAGCAGGCTTCCTATGATGTACAAATGATTTATGAGAGGCTCAAAACAGCTCAGAGTCGGCAGAAGAGTTGTGCAGATACTAGACGTCGACCATTAGAGTTTGTAGCGGGCGATTATGTATTCTTAAAGGTCTCACCATCCAAAGGCATAATGAGATTCGGGAAGAGAGGAAAGTTGAGCCCCCGATACATTGAGCCTTATGAGATCTTAGATCGCGTGGGAGATGTGGCATATCGGTTAGCACTACCACCAGAGTTGTTAGGAGTGCATAACGTATTCCATGTCTCGATGTTGAGAAAGTACCATCCAGATCCTTCTCACGTGATTTGACATGAGCCACTGGAGATCAGAAAAGACATGAGTTACGTTGAGAAACCGATACGGATCTTGGATAGGAAAGATAAGGTATTGCGATCTAAGACAATTCCTTTGGTTAAGGTGCTCTGGCAGTATCATACTGAAGAGGAGGCTACTTGGGAGTTAAAGAGCCTTATGCGTGAGAGGTATCCAGAGCTTTTTCAGTGATAGGTCTAAGTGAAATTTGGAGGACCAAATTTCTTAAGGTGGAGAGAAATGTGAGACTCGATTTTATTACACTGTACACCATAATTGTAAATGATTGATAGTGGAAATAAATTAATTTAGTGAGATTAAATAAATATTGAATGTGAATTTCCACTTTGAACTATGGAATTATTGGAAATTATGATTTATAGTATGGTGTATAAAAGAAAGAAAAACAAGCATCAAAGTGCAACAAGAAATAGATGGGATTTGATCTTGATAAAAGGTTGAACATAGTGTTGATGGTGTGAAAGCATTAAATAAAGCATGAACAAATATGAAGATTTAAGGTTGGAACCGAATGGAAGGTGTGAAAGGGAATAAATGGCTGTTGGCCAAATGAAGAGAAAATGAGATGAAAAGCCAATAATAGTTGGTTGAAAATGGCGTGGAGAGGAAGGAGAAAAGAAGGAAAATTAAGTTGAGTGAAATGTAAGAAATAATAGTAAAAAAGTGCAGAAATTTACCTCCCATAGCTGTTCCACGTGCTGCAGTTTTCTGCAAGTTTTTAATGCATGAAAGACATGAAATGATGAAAGAAAACGGGATAAGAAACAGGTGGTAGGTTCTGATTGGATTAACAGGACTATATAAGAAGACTTCATGAGAAAACCGACATTAGCAAACTTCATCTTCTTCGAAAACCACTCTACTGCTTCTCATCCATTATGTTTTACTGCAAGCTAAAATCTCATTTCTTCCGTTCCTTTCATACGTGAGCCATGAAATTTCATCCTTTAGTTAGCTAAACCTTTTCTCCATCGTTTGAAGAGCTAAGGAATGAGCAAAGTAAAGCTAACGTGAGACAGAAAACACCCTGTTCTGGAAGTGCAACTCAGTTAAGGTGAGTTCCATATTTCGTTGGTTCTCTTGATGTTTATTGGTATATTTCTATGTTTTATACCGTAAGAAACATAGATATAGCCTGGTTTCAGTTAAATCTTGTTAGGACATAAGAAACTAGAACAAGATGTGGTCTAGAAAATAATCAAGAATAAACAAGGAAAGTGTTGGAAACGGTGTAAAAGTGATGAGAAATAGGCGAGCTCAGCTATTATGGGCGAGCTAAATAATATGGAGCGTGGTATAGTGGGCAAGGTCGCCACATGCTAGTTTAATTCATAGGCTAGCCCACCTCTAAATAAAAAGCCGTGTATGGCGAACTCACATGCATAGGCATGGCGAGTTGAATTGTGGGCGATCTCCCACGCATAAGCCAAAATATGAATGGCGAGTTATATTGGGCGAGCTAGAGGATTAGTCTCAAGTCTCACCAAAGTGTTGGAAAGATTCAAACAGAATATATTGATAGTCTTGATAATTTATTTTGCAGCCGGGAATTGAGAATTGATAAAGGCGATCGGGAAGCTAGGCTTCGTAAGATCAGGTAAGGGAGATGTGTGTGAAGTGAATGCATGTTCTGTGGAGTTAAATTTTATGGAAATACTGAGAAAATGATTTGATTTGAAACATGCATTAGTTTGATAAACTGTTTTCATAGACCATGAGTTGGGCGAGCTATAAAGCCGACCCCTATATGGTTTCTGGGCGAGCCAAGGATAGATGACCCCTGTTTAAATAAGATCCGGGCGAGCCAAAGATAGTCGACCCTGTTTTAAATAAAATCCAGGTGAGCCAAAGATAGGCGACCTCCTTGTGATATTTTGAGTGAGCCAAAGATAGGCGACCTTGTTTTAATAAAAAATTCGGGCGAGCCAACAGTGGGCGATCCCTTGTTTTTTTTAGAGAAAGATTTCGTGGGCGACCCCCAGTTCAGCTTGGTCTGAGAGCCAAAGTGGGCGATGTTAGTTCGCCACATGGGCGAATAAAACATGGGCGAGCTCAATCCATTGCGTTGGGCGAGCTGAAATGGGCGAGCTGATAAAGGGCAAGCCAGTTTAACTCGTGTTTTTCACACGTAAAATGGTGAGATTACGGGCTGTTTTTACTGTGCTTTGTAAACATAAAAAATAATACCTTTTTGGAAAACAATCATTTTGAGAAAATGATGAAATATGTGAAATATTCCTTAAGGATTCTTTATGAGATATAAAGTGATTTTTGAGACTTTAGGCCCCGAGTTTCATGCATTACTATTCACGAGGCTGATTGACCCGCCAAGTCATCAAAGGTCTCAAGGTCACCTGGCAAGCGTACCCGAGGACCACCTATAGATTGTGGCCATAGATCTACTGTATCCCTGTGAGGATGATTACTACGTTCCTTCGGGAACGATGATGCATAATTTAATTGTAGGGCGATGCCTAGTCTCAACTATTGATTTCTGTTTACTGAAAGGATTTATTAAATCCTGTTTTCTGTTTACTATACTATATTGTAAACTGTTTAGCCAGTGATTTGAATATTAAAGACTGTTTACTATATCCACTGCTTTCCTACTGGATATGTTGTTAGGGAAAATAAACGTTTTGGGGGATATAGTTTTTATTTTTATAAAGCAGCATACACCTTCCTTACTGAGCACGTTGTCGCTCGCCCCTTATTTTTCACTCCACAGATTGTTGATCTTGGATTAAGAGAATTACCTTCCAGAGATTATCGACTACTAGAGTCAGCAGATTTTCGATATCGAAGGTATATGATTTTCTTTTATATATTCAGTGAATTTGTACAGTACTACTTTGAGTAGAAGGGAATGTATATATATCTTAAGGAAATAATGTAGCAATGCATACTTCCATATTGGTACGATGAATAAGAGTACTAATTTTTCTAAAGTGATTAACGGATAGTTAAGCATCACAGACAGCCCAACCGGTGAGTAAGTGTGATTTATAAGTAAATATTATGTTATACTGTGGATTCGGGATGTTACAGGCGAAGACTTCACACCCTACCTCTTAAGGGACCCAGCTGCAACCTGCACACCCTGCTTCCTACGTGACCATACTGCAACATGTTATCCTGTTACCTGGGTGACCGTACCACAGCCTTCACATCCTCCTCCACAACTTCGTGCAGCAGTCTCTCCAGACTTGTTTCCCCTGCAAGGTTTTGCACAGCTTTTAGTAAATTCAATTGAAGGAGAATTCCTTTTAATAAGTCCACCATAGCTCTCAACGCATGCGTTGTCTCTTCGCTCTGCTTCTTCAAAGCCTCGAATTCTGCTAAAGATACTATAACCTTAGTCTCTTCCTTATTCTCCTGAGTTCTTCATTGAGATTGAGGCTCAGGAGAACTTACAGCGTTCTCACTGTTATCATCTCTCACTATTGTTGATCTTGTCCTCACCATTTTTCAAATAATTGGCTTTCTATATCGTTTCTCATGGACAGCGCCAATTGTTGTTGCATAGATTGCTTATTCTTCTTCACACATGTCACCAAGAGCTTTGCAAGAAAAAGAAGTCAGAGAGATGCGGGGGTTGTTCCCCACATAAGCACTTAGATGCTTAATTTTTTAAGAGAAATTTTCCCAAGTCTCAGTAAGTAGAAAATAGAACTTAAAGAGTTAAAATAGTACATATGGCCTATTTATAGTCGAATAATTACCTTAATTATCATGGTAATTACTGAAGGGCAATGTAGTCTTTTCGTACATTAGTGGGACCCATTCTTCGTACATAATGAAGGATTTCTCATACTTCAACAAGTGGTCCCTCCCGTTAGGCGGGAGAGTGCCTTTCGCCTGGCGGGAGGGTGTCTCTCGCTAGCAGGAAGGTGCCTACTGCCAGAGCGGCATGGTGTCCTTTGCTAGGTGGGAGGATGCCTTTCGCCACACAAGAGGTTGTCTCTTGCCATGCGAGAAGGTCCAGCCACGTGGCACGATAACTGAGTGCCATGTGGCATGCTCACATGTTGCTTTGGCCTTACTAAGCCTAGTTCACTTAGGTTGGGCTTGTCTTATATCAATGAGTTTTTAAGTTACTAATAATATAATGACATCTCATTTTTTTAAAGATATCTAATAATTATTTTATACTCATCCTCACTTAATTAACTCTGATTAGATTAATTTATTCAATAGTCAACTCTTATTAAATCAATTTATTCACCTATTTAGCTTAAATTAATGGAAAATTTTAAAAACTTACATAATTAATAAAAAACTATTAACATTTGACAAAAAGTTAATTGTAAAAGTATGCAATCATAAACAGTTACAGTTAGGCAAAATTTTCTCTATAGTGGGTCAAGAGTTTAAGGGTATTTAGAAAAGAGATTCACGAGTATGCAAATTAGTGTAAAACTATTTAAGTAGTTTAGAAAACATATTATTACAATCTTAAACAGCGTTCTTTAAAAAAAAACATATCAATCAAATCATAACAGTACTGTACATTTAAATCAGTCAATCTTGTAAAACAGTAGTTAGCTTTCAGATCATAATAGATTGGTTCGGTCAAATCAGTAAAATTCATTTGAAATAGTTTGGAAGACATGTAATTGATATCAAATCAGTAGCTAATCGTTTAAAATAGTTTAGAAGACAAAGTGTTCATTTCATATTAGAAACAGATCCTTTAAAACAGTTTAAAAGTCAGATAGTTCGATTCATATCAGAAATAGATCATTTAAAACAATTCAAAAGTTATATAGTTCAATTCAAATCAGATACAAATCATTCAAAACAATTCAAAAGAAAGATAGTTTAGTTCATATCAGAAACAGATCTTTCAAAACAATTTAGACAAAGATGAGGCAACATTCAAATAGAAATCATACGATTTAGATCTCAAAAAGGGGCAATATGTATAGACATATGGCCAATGGTCTATAAGGGTATACAATGTACACTCATCAAGTGACATCTGGGACAGTTGATGACGTAATGAGGGTCAATCAGCTTCAGTTGTTCAGAGTTCAGAGTCAAAAATAATATTGCATGATTACCAAGAAGGCAACTAAAGGGAGCCAATAGTCTTAAAACATTTACCTGATTCTCATAAAAACAGTAAAACATACTTTATACTTTTGAAAAATAGTATAATAATACTTTCAGAACATAGTATAATAATATGTTCGAAATATGATACTTTTGGGAACCAAGTTTCATTTTGAAATTCCATGGATTTTAGAAGTGAGTTGCACCATCTAGCACTTAGTCCCATAGGTTCTAAAAGTGGCTCACACAGTGTAACACTCAACCTGTAGAATTCCATCTTAAAATAGTTACGAAAATCACAAATTAAAGTCATTTAGTTCGATATAAAACAAATATCATTACGATACATTAAAAATTAGAACTGGCAGATCGTTGGCACTTCAAATCATAATTGAGAGATCAGAACATTATGTTAAAAAGGTTTAGTCAGATTCAAAACATTATCTTTAGTCAGACAATCAAAACTTTCAGTAAAATAGTGTCATTTAATCCAAAACATTCAAAACATTTACTTAAATCATACAATTAAAACTTTTGACAATGCATTTCATAAACCAGAATGCATGAGCAATAAAGCATTTATGCATTGATCACTAATGGGTTATAAAAGACCTTTTGCTTTCAATCAAATGCTATAGTTTGGGGTCAATCTAAAGCTTTTAGTGCATTGCGTAAACTTTCAGTCATTTCGTTCAGAATCAGTTGTATACGTTCAAATGTCATTTATGGTACATTTTATAAACTCTCAAATCATTACCTCAGAATCAATCATATACTTTCATATATCAAATTTATCCGATCACAATCAGTCATATGCATTTCAAATATCAGATACAGTGCAATCTAATCACTTTCAAATAACTTTAACATTTCAATCATGTACTCTTCATATGTAAATTTCAATCTGACAGATCAAACCTTATTCCTTCAAAACGTATTCATAAATTGACACTAATCTTATCACTTAAAACTTCCTACAAAGATCATAACTCTTTTCCGAAATTTATACTTCACCAAACATATTTCGTACCTTAGAACCCTATAGAGTTGACTGTGGAATAGGCAGTAAACTTCCCTAAAAGTTTTCTCAAAACATAAGTAAATCAGACTTTGGGGGCTGCCATGTTTCCTTTAATTTTCCAAACTGAAAATCTTAATTTTGAAAGCTTCTTATACAAGGGGTAGTCGACTGTTTCCTTTAGGCAATCTACTTGTTTTTAGACAATAAGCTTTTGATTAAAAAGCAGTTGACTAGTTCTTCCTGGTGGTTGACTGTTTTTCCAAACAGTAAGTCCTTGGGTAAGAAGTAGTCGACTAGTCTTTAAGGCAAGTGACTGGTTTAAGTCGATCACTAAGAAACTACCAAATTTTATGCTCAAGTAGTCGGCTACTTCCTCAAGCAATCGACTGGGCATAGACATAATCAAAATCTAAAGGTTAAAATTTCATTCTAACCTTCCTGCAAGTTCAAACACAGTTCAAAACACCACAATTCGTCAATTTCTCAAAGCAAATATGATATCCATATGTTCCATTAAACATGTTCCTTACCAACCAATCACGATTACGCAACAGTAGTCTCCTCGACACCAATATCAAGGAGCAAGCATATACGCCCAATTTATTTCAAAGCTATAGAAATCAATTCAAACACAGTTTTCAGTTCATACTTCTTTTACGAAATATTTAGACTTAAAGATCTTCCAAATTTTTTAATACAACAACATTTTCTATCTACTTCATACTAGAACCAAAACTGTAACTAGTACCAAAACTTATCAGTTTCCAGGTTTGACTTCACAAACATGTTCCTTATCCTTAAAACACTAACATATGTCAAATTAAATCAGAACCAAACTTTCTCTCTCTACACACCTTAGTGACCAAATCTTTGGGCTTGATTTCCCCCCCTTCCCACAAATGGCTTCCCCCAAGGCTCAATTTATAGCAAATAGAACAACTTTCCTTTAGGGTGTTTTTCGGTTCGAGATGGTTCCACTAGGGTTTTCTTCACTTTCTCTCTCTAAAAGTGTGAAACCATGAAATTTTCTCTCTCCTCTCTTACCATTGCCAGCCAAGTGATAAAGATGGTGACTTTATGCCTTTTGAAATATCTTTTATATATGTGTGTGTGTGTGTGTGTGTGTAGACATACATACATACATATATCTAGTTTGGCAAATTATCATTTTGCCTTTCAAAATTCTAAAATTTCCTAAGGAATTATTTGTTTAGTAACCAAACTTACTAAGGCATAAATTCATTAATTCTTGATTATCCAAACATGGAAGAGTCAAAATTTTGACTTTCCATGGGTGGTGGATGGTCAAAGATTGTGAAATTATCAAAATACCCTCAAACGCTCAATTGCATTGTTTTCGACCTTTTCGAGTGAATCTGTTAATCGAGTTGGAATAGGATTTGACATTTTCACTTGAGGGTTTAACTATATCAATATGTTGGTCAAAAGTTAAACTACATTGACCAATATTTAAATATATTTATTTTGGCTATGGACAAAACCCTCATATTTGAATTTGTTGGCACTTATTCTTTGGTATGCCTAATTAAACCCCGATTGAGTCAAAATTCGAACCATAGTTAATTTAGACTCTAGAGATCAATAATTTACTCTCTCATAGTCATTTTGGGTCTTAACAAATCTCATGAGGCCCTTGTGTAGTTTCTTTAGTACTACCATTATTTGAAAATCTTAGCAATTAACCCTCATTTTTCGATTTTCATAATGAATAATTTTTATTAAGTTTCGAGAAAATAGGGTTCTTACAGATATACCAAAAAAATTATTTTGGTAGATTAACAAAAATAATTTTTTAAGGAATTTGATTTTTGATTAATTTGACTAATTAAATAAATTTTAAATAATTTAAAATTAATGAAAAAATAAAAATAAATTAATTTGATTAAATTTAATTTTATCAACTCGGTTCAAAATTAATGAAATCAAATAACACAAATATCTACACAGTTGTTTCAGAGAAACATGACGCGATCTTCATCCGTGCCTATCGTTACCAGACTTTTCAGTAATGACGTGTCAAATTCTTGTCCGTTACATCCTGCTGAGTAATTTCTAGCTAAATCTTTTTTTTTTTTATTGGACTTGGAGTAAATCTTTTTCTTTTTTTATAATGTTTTGAGGAAAAAAATGAGAGAGAACGAATGGGGTGGAGCAAAGGCCCACCAAATCATTTTAACGGTGCCAATTTTTTTTCTTTTGGAAATTTTAACGGTGCCAATTAACAACAAATCATTTTAACGGTGCCAATTTTTTTTCTTTTAGAAATTTTAACGTGCCAATTAACGTCAAATCATTTTAACGGTGCTAATTAATATTCATTCATTAGTCAAAATTTTCAAAAAATATATAATATAAATAATTATTTTATAGATTATAAATAAAATTAAAATGATAAAATATGTTTTATTTTATTTATTTTTTATTTTTTAATATTTTAAAAAACATTTATCATTTTAATTTCATTTGTAAAATCAAAAAAATTTTAAATATTAATTTATATAATATATATTCCACCTATATTACTTAAATAATAAATAAACATTTCATCCACTCAAAAATAAATAAATAAACATTTCGCATTTCCACGCCTTGCAAACAACAATTTTTATAATTTTTATTCTTCCACTTAAATTATTGGCTTCTCATATAAAAAAACTAATATTACCTCACTTTTCTTGTTAACTTTAACCCATATTGAAAGAATTGTTTTCATGTATCTTATTTCATAGATTTAAAATTTTTATAATATTAGTGTTTAATAACTTTAAAATTAAAAAATAAGAAAATTGAAAAATTAACTGAAATATTTAAAAATAAGAGTATTATTATTACTACTAGTGTGGGTTCGTTACTACGTTAGGGATTAAATAAAAATTTATTTTAAAATAAAATATTTAAAATTTATTTTAATAAAAAATATATTTACATAACTCTTTCATGATCTGGAATTGAATCATATTAGTAACAATATAAAAATTAAATAATAATGTATCTGTATTTTGAAATTTATTTTAATTATTTAAATTCAACATTCTTTTTATAATTTTTTAATTATATTGTTTATTTATTAAAAAAATTATTGTGTTCTATTTCCTAAATAATTATATTTAATTATTTAATTCATTCAATATTTTAACCTTATCATTTTTAAACTAACAGTTTAATAAATTTAATATATGCACAAAATTAAGAAAGAAATAAATAGAAAAAAATAAGTTTAAAAAATATTTTAGTTTTTATTATTATAATATTTTTTGATTACTCTATAATATATTATTTAATATATTATTTTTTGTTCTTTCTATTTTTTGGATTTTAATAAATAAGAATAAAAAATTAATGAATAAAAAATAAAAATAATTTTTATAATATTATTTTTGTATCCTTGACACTTTGTCAACTAAAAAATCTTTAGGGATTTTTTTTATATTATATATTATTTTATTATTTTATATTATGTTATAGATTTGATTTTAAAATCACAAAAATTACATTTTTAGACGTTTTAAAAAATATATAAAGCAAAAGAATGAGAGAAGATGAAGTATTAATTATAATATAATATATAAATTTTAACATAAAAAAATTAGTATTTGATGTCGAGTACAAATTTTTTGTCGGATTCGTTGGAACTTCTCCTTTGGTCAACAATCTAATCTTAAAGAGTCAAAATATTTCCCTGTTTGGGTATATAATCCAAGTAAATTTGTTTGTCAGTGGAGTTGCGAGCAGACCAGACAGACTGAAGTTTCTTCTTCTTACACGACAGATGCTCTCACACTCCAACTCCAATTCAACTTCTCTTTATCGCTGTTTCTTCTCCAATATCAATCACTAAACAATCTCTTCCCTTTAAACCTCAAAGCCCCAAAAACTTCAATCTATATTCGTACCTTCATAATATTTTTCGTTTTGAGAATATGAACATATCTTTTTGTTGGGGTAAGCTCTGACTGCAGAGTTATGGTTCGCTTGTTCTTTATTTAATGCAAATTTCTTTTTTTGGTAAATTATAACTATCTTATCTTTATTCTTTTCAATTATCTTATTAGATGTCAGAAAAAAAGTGAATTTTCCCTTAATTTTTTTTAAAAGAGATTGGTTTACAGTTGGAAACGGTTTAGGATGCTTGTTCACCTAACGTTCCGATAGTTTTGTTAATTTCACTGGTGGGTGCTTCGTTCTTTTCTCGTTTTGTTTCTTTTGTTGGTTTCAGCGAAGACCTGATTTCTTTTTATATTCTCTTTGGACTTTGACGTCGGTTAGTTATTCTTTACTTGTCTGCAATGGCATTATTCTGTTATGAATTTTGGTCTTTTCAAGGTTCTGGATCTAATGGGATGTTTCTTGACGATTTCTAGTTATGGGTTTTTCAAGTTTTGGATTTTTACTGTGTTTTTCCTTTTTTGCAGCGTAAAGGTCTGTAAATTTCAAGGATTTAGGTATGTGGCAACTGTTGTGTGGAGAGTTTAGAGCTTTCAGGTCAACTTGGCTTTCCTTAGTGATTAAGTTTTTAGTTTGAAGTTGTGGCCATAGTGGGGTCTTAGTCGTGAGTGATTCAGTTCTTTCACATTTGGGGCATTAGTTTCTAAATTGTTAAATTTGGAGATTGAGAGTAAAATTTTAGAGGGTCTGGTGGGGTTGAGTACTTGAAGCTTTGCAGTGGATACGATGAGGAGCAATGGGATTGATCATCCACTGAAAGATTTACAGGAGGAAAATGTTAGTGATATCAGAAGTAAGGAGTGTGAACAGACAGATGAAGTAGATGAATCAGTGATAATCAAATCTAGGCTTTCGGATGAGCAATCCTTGTCAAGTTGTTATGATGAGGAAGAGAATCAGAAGTCAAGTTCAGAGCTGAAATCATCTGTTCTAGAGATTTCGCAGACAAAAGATTCGAATGTCACGTCCACTCCTCAAAGAGGTTAGTATTTTCCATCTCCTGATTTCTTTTTCTCGTTGGTGTGAGTTGTACCTTGTCGATTCTGCTAGGAAATTGAGATTCATTTTTCATCTTCAACTTCAAGAAAAAACTTCACAGTGCCTGTGGTCCAAGTTGTCATGGCTACATTATTTTAATGTCTCCATGGCACTTGCATTTTAGCTGTTCTGATTTGGAGAAGTAGATAACAAACAACTAAAGGGTGGAACCTTTCTGCCTACGACTTGAGGTTTTTGTGTTGTCTATGAAGATAAACCATATGATAATTAGTAAGCATAAGCAAGATATTTATTTAATTTACAGACAGGATGAATGTGTGGCAAGGAAAGCTTTCCAAGTTACTCTGAACGTAAAAAAAAAAATCCTCCTTTCACTTTTTCTTGAATAACTTAAGCATTATGCAAGGGCAATCTAGTGCATAAGGCTTCCACATTGTCACTATACATTTTGATCAAAGATTTCCTTTTATTGTTTAATATCTGTAATATAATGCCATGATCTCTGTTTATGGGAAAATAAAATAAACAACATGAACGAACTTTAGTTAAACCTCTGTAAATTTTCTAGGGACAGACATGGAGTTTTGTGCAGAAGGGTCATTGTGAGTGTGATTTGTATGTAATTGTATGCTAACTGGTTTGAAAGAATAATTTTTTTTTCATGTTGTAAAATTTAATTGTCTGATGCCAAATCATTTTCTCTTGAAGGCCCAGATCATTTTATCACTGCTCCAGTTGGTGCTAACCGAACCCTGTTAGTTGATGAGAATGAGATTACATTCTCTAGGTCAATGACAGAGAAGAAGACCACAAGGCATGATCTAAAAATAGATAGACTCTCAGAGCGTGAAAAGGTAGATAACAGAATCACCTTTATATGATTGTAGTTTACATCTTCTTTCCTCTCTCTCTCTCTCTCTCTCTCTCTCTCTCTCTCTCTCTCTCTCTCTCTCTCTCTCTCTCTCTATATATATATATATTATATATATATATATATAATATATATATATATATATATATATATATATATGGATTGGCATCATTTCAAAACAATTGGAGACATGAATATGTGGGATTTTCCTGTAAATTCTTATTAGATGCTGTCTTGATTTATAATTTTACTGCTTTGCTTTCTAGTCCTAAGCCAGCAGCTAGGATAATTATGGCAGGAATTTATAGTTTCTTTTAGTTAAGAAATCTTAAACTATACAGTGATATGGATTGGCATCATTTCAAAACAATTGGAGACATGAATATTTGGGATTTTCCTGTAAATTCTTATTAGATGCTGTGTTGATTTATAATTTTACCGCTTTGCTTTCTAGTCCTAACCCAGCAGCTAGGATAATTATGGCAGGAATTTATAGTTTCTTTTAGTTAAGAAATCTTAAACTATACAGTGATTTATAACTATGCTACTCTTTGCAATTTGGTTGTCTTGATGATGTGATCCTTCTTTCAGGTGATTGAGTGACTTACACAATGGGTTTGTCCTTTTTGCCTTGCCCTTTATGTTCTTGCTGTGATTCATGACACTTTCTTTTTGTTGTTCACAATTCCTTGGCTTTTGTGGTATTCATTCTGCAGAAAAGACTGATTGTGGACCTTGTCAAGATTCAAAATGACGGGACAGTAGAAGTTGATCTAGCTAAAAGCTCACCTGTAGCTTCAGAACTGTTAGAACTTTCCTCTATTGAAGGGGCAACCTTTGATGTTGATGATACTTCTTTCTATGAAACCAATAAATCAGTCCCAAAGTTAAAAATAGCCATCCTTGTTGTTGGAACAAGAGGAGATGTACAACCTTTTCTGGCTATGGCAAAGAGACTTCAGGTATGTATAACATTATTTGTTTCACCTTATTGCACTGATTTATTATGATCACCTGCTTTCTAATTATTCACCTATTTACAGTTTTGGGATCTGCTCTATGTATATAGTAATAAAGAATTAACTTGCTACATAGTTAAATATGCAGAATGCATCAGTGAGTCATAGAGCATGAACCTGGACCATGCTTATGAAACCCAACGATTTTGTGGTCTAGTATCACCCACATGCAAACTCAGTATGCATGATCAAAGGCTAAAATACAAAAAAAGACTTTATACTTTTATAAATTTCCTTAATAAACCCCTATCCTTCTATTGTGGTCAAGTAAACCCTTAAAAGGCTATTTTTGTCTATTAATATTTCTGTCTGATTAAGTTTTTAAAGAACTATTTTTGTGAACAGATTTGAGTGGGTTTCATGCAAAATTAGGGCTTTAATTAAACAAAAGTAATACTGTAAGGGCTCAATTGGGTACAATAGAAGGATAAGGGCTTATTCGAGAAATTTGGGAAAGTAAAATGGCTTTTTTTAGTATTTTAGCCTTGAGCCATTTCATAATTTACAGACAGCTGATCAGATTACATATCAGTAATTTCAGCCATACTTGACATAAAATTGATTCATTTTATTTATTTTTAATTTATGGATTGCTTACTTTCTCTTTCAGGAGTTTGGTCATAATGTTAGGTTGGCAACTCATGCTAACTTCAGCAGCTTTGTAAAGTTGGCTGGCATTGACTTTTATCCTCTTGGTGGTGATCCTCGGGTTTTGGCTGGATGTAAGAGGTCCCTGACGTTGAAACTATTCCAGTTTATCATATTTATGTTGGTGTATGTTGACGATAGATTTTAAAAATAAATCTCATCTCACTGGTGGTTATCAAACTGATATGGCATTTGCCTGAATGCATTGCATCTTGTTTTGCTTGTTTCAAACTGCAAGGGGACGGGAAGGAAACAAAATAGAGGGAGGAAAAATTAGGGGGAAGGAGAGGGTAAGCTTCCTTTGTTTGGTTTGCTTAAAAGAAAAGGGAAAGGAAAGGAGTGTATGTTATCAATCATGTTTAGCTAAGGAGTAGAAATGGAATGAAATGATAACTTATCGTCTTCTATGGTTCTGCATTGTATATTGAGATGAAATGTCAAAATGAAGGCAAATTTGTCTGTAGAGTGAACAAGTTTAATTTCATGCCCCTCCAAATCCCTCCATTTTGTGGGTTAAAGGAAATAACAATGAAGGTTTGGAGGCTTTTGGAGGGATACATCTGTGCCTTCAAATCCTTCCCTTTCTACTAAAATGTTTTCCTAACAAGAGAAAAGGTAGCACTCCACTTCCTTTGCTTCTTTTACAAACATGTTTCATTTTATGAAGTTGCCGTGCTTGTCATAGTGTTCCTTTTTGTTTTCTTTTGCTATTCATTTTCATTTACCATTTACTTTCCCTTAATTTGTTTGTATAATTTCAAACGTTTGAGTATTTTTTTTTATTGTAGATATGGCCAAAAATAGAGGTTTCATTCCGTCTGGACCTGGAGAGATATCAATACAGAGAAAGCAACTGAAGGCCATTATTGAATCTCTTCTTCCAGCATGCACAGAGCCAGATATAGAAACGGGCATGTCGTTTAGAGCGCAGGCAATCATTGCAAACCCAATTGCTTATGGTGAGTCCATATGTTATTTTCTTCTAGAATCTAATGGTGTTAATAATTATATTCAAATTTCCATCTCACCATTTTTTAGTGAGCAGCAAATTTTCATCTTTAAGATATTTTTCCACACAATATATATGTGCTTTTGGATGCAGGACATGCTCATGTTGCAGAAGCTCTTGGCGTTCCTCTTCACATATTCTTTACAATGCCTTGGACGTGAGTTAGGTTTTCCTTTTTGATTTGTCTTTCAATATCCTTTCTCTCAACATAATTGAATTCTATCATCTTAAGGGAGGGTGAGGCTACTTGCCTATATACACTGATGATTGAAAAGCATGTAAAAACTAATGAAAAATCTGTTAGGCTATATCTACTCACTTCTGTTTTGAATAGGCAGGCCAACTTATGAATTTCCTCACCCATTGGCACGTGTACCTCAGAGTGCTGGATACTGGGTAATTCCTTGGTTTGGGGCTTGCTTTTCTTTACTTTTTTCTCATATGAATGAACCATAGAACAACTTTCAGTGACAAACCTGCCCATTCCACCTTGTTCTTGTTGTTTGATTCAGCTTTCCTATATAGTTGTGGACTTGCTGATATGGTGGAGCATAAGGGGATATATTAATGACTTCAGGAAAAAGAAGTTAAAGCTTGCTCCAATCGCATACTTCAGTACATACCATGGATCAATATCTCATTTGCCAACTTCCTACATGTGGAGTTCTCATCTTGTGCCAAAGCCAAAAGGTTGTGATGTTACATGTGCCTTTAAAATTCTTAATGGCAATACAATTTCCACTTATATGAAATCCTTGAACTGAAAGAAAATATGAGAGCTTCTTTCTTTTTGCTTTATTAAACTTCAATATTCTTTCAGAGGAGGTATGTTTGTGTGATATCCCCTGCAATTATGCAAAATGTTGAGTTTTTCTTTCTTCTATCTGTGCCCTACTCATATGCTTCTTTCTATTTTTTGTCATTCTGAAAGAATTTATTCCTTCTTCCTCTTCTTCAACTTTAATATTCTTTTGCACAAGATACTGTTTGATTTGGTGTTCATTATCTGGAATTGTGGAAAGTGTGAATTTGATCTTCTTTATGTTTATTCTTTATCCATATGCTTCTTTATGTTTTCTGAATGTTAGTCATTCTAACATCTTTAAATGCCCTATAGCTTACTTTAATATGAAATAATGTGCAGATTGGGGTCCCTTGGTTGATGTTGTTGGTTACTGTTTTTTAAGCTCGGGGTCGACGTATCAACCTCAAGAAGAGTTTGTGCAGTGGATTCAGAAAGGATCGCAACCCATATATATTGGATTTGGGAGCATGGTATGATATCTCTCTGAATGGAGGTGTGAAGTGACTTATTTTATGATCTATCTTGTCTTTTACTTTAAAGAGTTATGAGATTTATGTCATGTTTGCCAAGGTTCTTTCTAAATGATTTAAAAAGGAATGATCTTAGATCAACTAAATGAAATTTTACTAGCTTATCAAAGCATTTTATCACTAAAATTGTGTGGGTGCATTTGTGTGCATGGGGATTCCTATATTGATTCTATTTTACCGGTACACATGCATTTGTACTTCCATGAAAATTAAAGATAGTAGTAAAAAATTGCATTCTTGCTTTTAAAGCCTCTTGAAGATTCCAAGAAAACAACTGATATTATTTTGGAGGCATTAAAAGATACTGGACAAAGAGGAATAATTGACCGAGGTTGGGGAGATCTAGGGCACTGTAAGTAACTTCCTTGCTCTTATTGTTCTCTTTTCCTTACCTGTTGTTTGAATTGAGAGATCATATCGCGTTCCAGAAGGTATTCTTTTTGGTTGTTGTTTAAGATTTTTTTTTTTTGGTATATTGTAGTTTCTAATTTGATCTTCTTCTTGTTTATTGTCATTCACTTGTGTTTTCTTATTCTCCGTTTTCCTTTCCAGTAGTAAGTTTGAGTGGTTCCTTGAATCAAGGAATAGGAACTTAAGGACTGCTCTAGGATCTGTATGTGCCTTTGCATGTAAAAAATGTGACTGATGTTCAAAACTGAATTTCAACCGATAGTGAGATGAACATGTTGAAAAATAAATGATATGTTCTTGTCGTAATTGATTACTTCATGTCATGAAAGTTTCCTTGTGTTAATACATTATATTATTAAGAATGACTAGCATCTTTTTCTTATAGTCTATTTGCTCTGTAGTTACAGAAGTTCCTGAGAATGTTTTCCTCTTGCAAGACTGCCCTCATGATTGGTTGTTTCCTCAATGTTCTGCTGTGGTAAGTATTTAGTTTTGCTCTATGTTTGCTTACTTTGAGGGGATTCTTTGATTTGCTTAGATATAACAATTGCAATATGATTTTGCTGGAATTGAAGAAACTACCAGATATATGTGGTAGGATCACTAGAATGTAGACTTGGCAATCCTAGATGCGACACTGTGACATGACACGAATAAAAGATACGAAGGTGAACAGGAGCTAAAATTTGGTAAAAGTTGTATATGAACATAACAGACACTAAAAAAAGGTTTTTTATTTGGCATGTCAACGTGAAATTTTCGTGTTTTACACAACACGAAAACAATTTTACATTACATGAATACGAATTTTATACACAAATTGCCAAGTCTACTTGAATGAGCAAGTGTGTGAAATGATGAAGATTTCAGTCTTTTCAATAATTATATGGTTTGTCTCTTAAAATGCTTAACTGGAAGCACTATTTCCATAAACATTCAGGTGCATCACGGTGGTGCTGGAACCACAGCCGCAGGACTTAAAGCTGGGGTAATTTTCCTTTTACTTTACTTTTAGTGCAAACAGTTTTATTGCATTTGTAAAAACATTTGTTTTTGTTTCAATTTAATTTTTTTAGTCCTTTATATATATATATATATATATATATATATATATATATATATATATTATCAAGTGATATCTTGTTTCAAAGCTATTTAACATAATATTCTAATGTGATCTTATGTATTTGCTTTGTAATCTTTATCTTGTTCTAATGCAATTTTGAATTACAGTGTCCAACAACAATAGTGCCATTCTTTGGAGATCAGTTCTTTTGGGGTAATAGAGTACATCACAGAGGGCTTGGACCTGCACCAATCCCAATATCGCAGCTCAGTGTTGAGAAGCTTTCAAATGCTATGAGATTCATGCTCAAGCTAGAGGTAACTCCAGTAGCTTTTGTTAGTTACTATGATTTATTGCATTAACAGTCGCATATCTAATCGATTGCCCCATCCTTGGATAATCATCTCCTTGATATATATAGTTGATGGATGCTAAGGTAATTATTCTGAAATTTTTTATTCTCAAAATGTTCTGCTATCTTATGTGTTATGAGAATAGTTACTTCCATCTTACAAAGTTCCTCATTTAACTTGACACAAGGAATACCGGTGAATTTTGTTCAATTGTTGTACGATGCATAAATCTCTATTATGGAAAACATTATCAAAGATTTTGAAAAAAATTCCTTATGCATACTCTTTTTGCTAGAGTCTAATTCCACATTGGTACTCCTATAGCTTTGGCACGAATATTTTGAAACTCAGTAGAATATTTCAACTTTTGAAGAGTATAATTGTCAGAAGAAACTCAAGGAATGTATTGAATTTGACTCTACTCTGCTATCAGGAGAATAATGGATGAAATTTATTGGGTTCTCGCATTAGACTGCTGTAAATTTCTCGGTGTTCTTTATAGTAACTCATTTATTTTGATGCTTGTATTTCTTTCATGAAAAATATGAGAAAGTTGAAAAGCCAAATGAAGCAAAATGCTTCATGGTAGACTTGCATTTAGATTTGGGTTTGCAAATTCAGTGAAGGCAAGTTCAAATGCTGGAGGAATATAAAAGAAACATGGGCAATATTGTCAACACAAATTAAGATAAAGCATGTAAAAGTTCCAATTTGGATTGTAGAGGAAAATCATCTCAACAAAAGGCTTAGAAGTAACTTTCTTTTTCTATCCATTTGAGTGGTGATTTAATTAGCTTTAGTCCAAGAGTGCCGTACGTATACTTGTTCTTTTATATAAAGATTAACATGTTCAAAATTAGTTTTCGAGCGAATGAGTTTAAGATCCGTAGCTTAGGATTCCCTTTTTACTGAATTGTTTTCTGATATGTTGAGCCATAGCTTCCTACGCTTGCTAGATACAAGTCCTGGGTTTTCAATGGAACTTGATTTATCTCAGGTGAAATCCCATGCAATGGAGTTAGCAAAACTGATAGAAAATGAAGATGGTGTTGCTGCTGCGGTTGATGCATTTCACCAGCATTTACCACCAGAGCTACCATTGCCTACTGCATCTTCAGAGGAGAAAGATCAGCCAAACCCTTTACAGTGGTTCTTTCTTCAGATTGGAAACTTGTGCTGCCTTCCTTTTGGGTTGTGGAATTCGTAGATTATCTTGCAGTGTTGTACATATAGGTTTTTACTTTTAATTTTTTTTCCCCAATTACATTATTCTTTCAGTGATTGATTATTACATTCATGGCTTTGATAAAATTTGAGAGAAGAGAATGGCATAGCAGTGTAGATTTCTCCCATAGAGTGTGTGACGGCATTAGGTATGTTCTGTCACCTTTTGTAAAATTAGAAGTTTTAGTATTTGATAGATTAAGCTTTGATAATAAATACCTTCTCTTTTGGTTGCTAATTGCATCGACATTTTATCGTTCTTGTTTCCCTTCACTGAATTTCGTTTGGCAGCTGTAAAGTTTCTTGTTCTTGGAGGACTTTCACTTGTTAGTTGCGAGCTGAGAATTTACTCATGAAAGCTGATAAATTAACCCCACCAAATTTTTACACTTCAAATATTTTGACGACAAAAATATTCTTAAAATAAAAGAATTTTGACTTCAATAAAATTTCTAAAATAATAAAAGAAAAAAAACGTTTTATGGTCATCTTTTTGTTCTCTATATTTTAATATTTTTTTATTCATATTTTCTATGAACTTTACAAATCAAGGAAAAATGAAAAATTTTGATAATTTGAGTGAAAATGGTTATTATAATAGCATAGAAACAGAAGAATGTAAGGTAAGATTTAAGAAAAAAGGTAGTTGAATTGTAGAATTTCCTCACTACCTACGCAAGCATGTCTTGCACAGGGTACTTTCTTTTTTTTTTTTGGTGGAAAAAGGAACTGAATTTAAAATCAACAAAGTACAAGTACAGAAACAAAATTACAAGAAAACATTAATATTTCTAGGAAAATAGATCCCCATTCTGTCAGCTTCCAACTGCAGCTGCAGTAATTCCGGGGATCATCCAGCAACACAAAAGAAAGATCACTTTCAGCACCCTTCTTTGCAAGGAAGTTCGCACACACATTGGCCTCCCTGAAGACATGCTTAATCTCCACTGCTTCCAATTGATGGAGGAATGATCTGCAGTCATTAATAATACCACTGTAAGCAGGATTACAAGAGACTCCATTAATAAGAAATCTTACCGCAAGTTGAGAGTCAGTCTCAACAATAAGTTTGTGGAATCCTTAGATATGGCGAAAGATAAACCATCTCTAAGTCCCCATAATTCAGCTCCAACACTTGTTTCACCAAGATTTCGATAGTATCCACACAACCAAATGCCTTGGCTATCCCTGAGCAGTCCTCCAGCACTTGTTGAGCCTAGGTTACCTTTCGAGGAACCATTAGAATTAAGTTTAATAAAATTATCTCTTGGGGCTTGCCACTTGACTTGAATCTATGAAGATATCTTGTTGTCTAAAACAAGGGCAGTAACTACCCAGAATTCCTTAGTTGATTTAGTGACTTCATCAAACCAGACAGCACATGAATCAGCAAAGGCCTTAAAGATGATTTTATTTGTATCCAACCAAAGAAACCAAAGGGCCAATGAAAAAATAACCTTCCACTGGATTCCTTGGACTTTGGGGCCGTTGAAGAATTAAGGTTAAAAACAATCCAACAATCAAAATCCATGTGCAAAAAGTTAGAGGTCTCTTTAGGAAAGTCAAAAATCTTCCAAAAGGTTCTAACTTCCCTACATTTCCTAAGACAATGATCAACGGTCTCAATTTCTTCTCTACATCTTGGGCAAAAAGGGGAGACTTATATACCTCTTCTATTGAGGTTATAGCAAGCGGCAATCTTTGGGTGGCAGCTTAGCCATAAGAAATGTTGCACTTTAGAATAAGTTGGGGTTGTCCAAATAGTTTTCCAGTTGAAGGTTTTGTCATCTTGACTTTTTATCATGCTATTATAAGTTGTATTAAGCGAGAACTCTCCTAAAGATGAGAATTTCCATGAAATGTTGTCCTCCTTTCTCTCTTTTATCTGAAGAGGAATAGCAGAAAACTTTAAGAAGAATTTCCTTCGGGATGATATCTTCCAATTTGTTTGTGTCCCATTCCTTATTAGGAATAGTGAAGTCTCTTACCATCAATTCTTCATGTTGAGGAAGCCAGGGTCCAAAAACAATAGAGTTAAAAGCTCCCATACCCGTCCAATCATCACCCAAAATTTAACTAGATTTCCTGATTTGACAATCCATCTAATTCCTTGTTCCAAAACCTTGGCTCCTTTACGCATACTAGACCAAGTATGAGAACAAGCTTTTCTATTGAAAAAACAGTTGTTTGAGTATTTTTCCTTCAAGATGTTGACCCACAAGCTCTCCTTATCCGTGAATAGTCGCCATTCAAGTTTTGCCATGTTAGCAATATTGAGTTTCTTCATGTCTTTAACACCCAATCCCTCTCTTGCATTCGGTAGGGTAGCAGTATCCCAATTTACCAAATGAATCTTCTTGCCATTTTCTGTTGTTCCCTAGAGAAAATTTCTACTGAGCTTATTAATCTCACTGTAAATACTTTCAGGAAGATGAGTGCCTTGCATATAGTAAATGGGGATAGAGTTCAGCACTGATTTTATCAAAGTAGCTCTTCCCACCAGAGAGAGAAGAGATGTCTTCCAACCAGCAAGCTTCTGTTTGATTTTATCAATAATAAATCAAAAGTCCAAGGTTTTCCTTTGTTTAGTGATAGGAAAACCAAGGTATCGTCCTAATTCATCAGAGTAACCAATACCTAAGCGACTACTTAGGCTTTCTTTATCCTCCAATTTAACATTATGTGAGAAGACCATGTTGGATTTGAGAAGATTAATCGTTTGGCCTGATTTGTTGCAGAAATCCCTCAAGGTTTCTTGAATAGCTAGAATGGTGTTGACATTTGCCTTACCAAGGAGAAGTAGATCATCAGCAAAGAAAAGATGCGAGAGTTTGGGTTCTTTTCAAGAAAGTTGAATAGGTTCCCAACTTCGATTATCACATGCTTCACTGATCTTAATGGAAAGATATTCCATGCACAAGATAAAAATATAAGGAGATAAAGGATCTCCTTGTCTAATACCACTTGAAGGTTGAAATTTTGAACTTTTTTCTCCATTGGTGAGAATTGTCATGGATACGGTTGAGACACAAGACATGATGAGATCAATCCATGACTGAGGGAAATTAAAGAAGATAAGAACTTCTCGAATAAAACCCCATTCAAGTTTATCGTAAGCTTTTTCAAAATCGATTTTTACAAGCATGAGTCCTTGTTTTCCCTTCTTTCTTTTGAAGGAATGAATAACCTCTTGTTCAATTATAGCACTATCTTGGGCTCTTCTTCCTTTGATAAAACTAGATTGAATAGGGGTGGATGATCCGAGAAAGGAAAGGTCTAATTCTGTTAACCAGCACCTTGGAAACAATCTTGTAAATTGTGCTGCAAAGGTCAATAGGTCGATATTGAGTTATGGTTTCTGGATTATTGACCTTTGGAATAAGACAAATAAAGCTTTCATTAATACTTTTGGGTATCTTATTTGATTTAAAGATTTCTTCCATGAGTTGACAAATTGATCCTCCCACAATCATCCAGCATTTTTGGAAGAAAATAGGATGAAGACCATCAAGGGTTGGTTCCTTTAGAGGTTTCATACTTTAGACCGCTTTAAAAATTTCAATTCTAGAGAGAGGTTTAACAAGCTCTTCTTTCTCAATGTCATTCAAAGTAGACCTGGCAATTCGTGTTTATAATTTATTTTCGTGTCATGTAAAACCGTGTCCGTGTTGTGTAAAACACGAAAATTTCGTGTCGACATGAAAAACTCAAAATGTTATTTTTAGCTTTTACCATATTCATATATTAATTTTACTTAATTTTAACCCCGTGTCATCTTGTGTCATCTATTCGTATCGTGTTCGTGTCGTGTAATCATGTCGTGTCTAAGATTGTCAGGTCTAATTCAAAAGATTACCAAAACCACTATAAAGATGAGAATCTATATTACTGCAGGACAAGGAGGAGGAATAAAGATTCTCAAAATATCTCATGATCTCTTGTTTAATTCTTGCAGCTTCAGTAATCCAATTTCCTACAGAATCTTGTAGGGCTAAAATTCTATTTTTCCTTCGATGTTGAAGCGTACTCATATGATAATATCAAGTATTCGTATCCCAATTAGCAATCCATTCAACTCTGGATTTTAAAGCCCAAAACTCCTCTTCAAGTTTAAGAAGTTCCTGATATTCTTCCTGGAGTATATCTTCAAGATTTTGTAACCAAAGATTGGAGGAGCTAGAAAGGGCCTTTTGAATACCCTCCAATTTGGCTCTAATTCTCTTCCTTTTAACGAAGATATTGCTAAAGGAATTTCTGTTCCATTGAATGATATTGTTTTGAAATAAAGGAACAGCCGCCAGTACTGAATGGTTTGCCTGATCCCATGTAGCTTGCATAACTTGTTTGAAATCCAAGTGGGACAACCAAATAGTCTCAAATCGAAACGGTCGTTGCCCAAAATAAGGAAACTTTGGATTTGACTCAAGGAGGATGGGATTATGGTCAAAGTAAATCTTAGTCAAATGATAGATAGTAGCATTCGGATACAGTCTCTTCCATTCAACGTTAGCCCATCCTCTATCTAATCTCTCTATGATAATTTGTCCATGATGATTCTTATTTGTCCATGTGAATTGGTTGCCCACAAAACCCAAATCTATCATTCTACAAGCATCAATACAATTTTGAAAATGTCATGCTTTTGTTTGACTGATAGGCCTGCCACCCTATTTTTCAGAATTTGTTAGGAGTTTATTAAAATCTCCTAACATCAACCATGGAAGAGTTTGAGTATCTGCAAAATTTATGAGTTCCTCCCATAATTTTCTTCGAGAAGCATAATGAGGCCGAGCATAGATAGTAGAAATTAACCAAGATACTGAAATAGACGGAAAAAGAGAATGTATAGTGTGAGCTCAATGAAAATGATATTGATTGTTGAAAATGATACCAATTGTTGAAGTTGAGGCATGATTCCAATGAAAAATGATTTTTCATATTGAAAGGATCATCAAAACGAGGTTAAGCCAATGAATTTTAAGTTGAGAAGAAAGAAGGTATCAAGAAGATTAAGAAAACTTCTCAATTTTTGCTTAAAAGTGCATAAATAGGCACAAATTACTTAGGGGATCGATCCCTAGAGTAAGCGGATCGATCTTTTAATACAAGAATGCAGATTTTCTACATTTTGCCAAAGGGGATCAATCCTACATGTGAAGGGATTGATCCCTCATTCAATTTCTGCAGGATTTTGACAGAAAATTCAACTTTTGAGGTGCCAAAACTTCATTTTTGAGTATTTTAAGTCCAAGTAAAGGTTTAAACATTTGTGTAACATGATTTTGGACTTGTATGAATGAAAAATTTGGATGAAAAATCATTTAACAATAGATTTCACAGTTTTGGAAGAATTTTCACCATAAAATGCATTTTTGGTCTCAAAAGAGATCATTTTAAGAGTTATGCATATTTTGTCAAAACCAAGGCATTGGAAAACACAAATATGTCAAAACAAATATGTTCACATAGATTTTAAGCACATATCATCAAATCACCACATTTGTGAACATTATGCCATAATTTTCATATGCATATTTCTCATTGATGCTCATGAGATGACATTTTGCATGAATGACATATTTGACATTTTTGGAGCAAATAAATATATTATCAACACATCTCATACTTGCTCAAATCACACAATATCATTTCAAAATCATGTTACATGCTTTTCATCCAATAATCAAGAACTGTCCACAAAATAATCAAAAATCATTTATCATGCCTTTCATTCATTCATGCATCAAAGATAATCAACAAAATGCCTCATTAAATCATACAAATAATTTTAACAAATATGAGTTTTGAAAAGATAGAATTTAAGCTTACAAACTCCTTTGCTTGAGAATGCTTTGCCTTGATTTGTTGAATCCATCTTGAGCTATCGTTTGAGGAATTGTTGTGACCTTGCTAAGGATGGATTCTCAAGCTCTTTCTCTTTCTTATTGGCACAAGCAAACTCCATGGGATGTGTAGAGCATTTGAACTTCATTGTTTCTGTTAGCTTTAAATTGCTATATGTATTTTGAAATGACAAAAACTTAAGTAAGCTTTAATGGTTTAATTCATATTGTAAATTTGCCTTATCACACATGATTTTCTCAATCCATTTTCAAGTGATCATATCAAACATTAAGACCATGATTTAATGATACATCCCTATTGGTCTTAATTCTTTATAAATGATTTGAATATTTTAGAAAATCACTTGATGAATATTTAGACCATGTTTTTATCTGAGAAAGTCAAGAAAAACTTCCTTAAAGCTTATAAATGTTTTGGGTTGAATTAGGATCAAAGGTCATATCATTTCTAACCCAAAAGTGCAGGAAAAATGCCCTCTGGAAGAAAAGGATCGATCCCCACTGTAGCAGGATCGATCCCTTTTTGGCAGAAAGTCTTCCCAAGGTCCCTGTAGCCCAGAATCAAGATTCTGGACAAAAGGGATCGATCCCCTATGGAAAGGGATCGATCCCCTATGAAAAGGGATCGATCCCTTTGCCCAAAAATAGCCTATAACGGCTAGTTTCTGTGAGACAACGGTAATATTCGATATTTGGCTCCACCCAACGGCTAGAATACATCCAAGGGACTATAAATAGAGGCTTAGAAGCTAAAGGAAGCAAGAGGAACTACTCAGCAACTCCATAGCACATATTCCTCAAATCCTCAAGTCTCAAACAACAAATCAAGAACTCCAAAGTCTTCATCATCTATCATTCTCTTATTCCTTGTAGTGCTTAGCACAAATCTTGTATAGGTTTTCATTGAGCTTAATTTCTGTAATCACTTGCCTATCTAGAGGCCCTTCTTTGATTACATTTGTTGTAAACCAATACATTCCTTGTAAAAGGGGAGGTTTCTCTTTAGCCTAAGAAAAAGTGGGAGGTTTCTCTTTAGCCTATAAAAAGAGGGAGAAGAGGTTTCTCTTGAACCTAGAAAAAGAGAGAGGTTTCTCTTGAGCCTTGAAAAGAGGAAGTGTAACAAATTCAAGGATAGTGAATTTGGGAAAATCCTTGGGAGCGTCTCAAGGTAGAAGACGTAGGCAAGGTTGCCGAACCTCTATAAATCGCTTGCGTACATTTCTCTATCCTTACTCTCTTTACTTATTTGCAATTATATTTGTGTTTATTGTTTTGAATTTATATTGCATAATTGAGTAGCCTAGAGAACTTAGAAAATATCAATATAGGCTAAAGAATTTAGAGGAACCGAAAAACGAACTTAAAGTTAGCGAAAAACCGATTCACCCCCTATCGGTATAGCCTATAGAGCCAACAATTGGTATCAGAGCTTGGGCTCGAGATTGATTTAGACTAACCTCTATCGAGCAAAACGATCTAGAATGGCTCACTTGAATGTAGGCACACCCATAGGAGAAGAGGGACACTCATTAGTTAGACCTCCACTCTTCAATGGTGAGAATTACTCTTATTGGAAAATTAGGATGATGCTATTTGCGCAATCCAATGGCTATGAAGTATGGAGAATAATAGTTAATGGCCCTAGAATCCCAATAAAGAAAGTAGATGGAAAAGATGTCCCTAAGAATGAAGATGAGTGGGACACCAATGACATGAGATTGGCACAATTGAATGCCAAGGCTATGCACACCCTCTTTTGTGCTTTAGGTCCCAATGAGTATAATAGAGTATCATTATGTGAGAATGCCAAGCAAATATGGGACAAATTAGCCATCACACATGAAGGGACAAATCAAGTTAGAGAGACCAAAGTAGGAATGCTCACACATGATTATGAGCTATTTAGGATGAAAGAAAATGAGTCCATTAGTGAAATGTTCACTAGGTTTAATGATATTATTAATGGACTTAAGGCTCTAGGCAAGGCTTATTCCAATGTTGAAATGGTAAAGAAAATTTTGAATAGCTTGCCTAAATCTTGGGAGGCAAAGGTAACCGCAATAGAAGAGTCTAAGGATCCAAATACCTTGTCTCTAGAAGAGCTTATGGGCTCCCTACTTACATGTGAAATGAAAATGAAAAGAAATGAAGTGCCTTCAAAGAAAGTAGGGGTAGCACTTAAGTCTTCCACTCATGAGGTCCTTGAAGATGATAGTGATGAGAGTAGAAATGAGGAAGAGAAGGAAATGGCAATGTTTGCCAAAAGATTCAATAGGTTCATGAGAATGAATGAGAGAGAGCAAAATAGGAGACATCATAAGGGAGAGTCAAGTAGAAGAGAAAAAGGCCCCTTAGTGTGTTATGAGTGCAATGAACCGGGTCATACTAAGTTAGATTGCCCTTTACTTAGAAAGAAAAAAGATAGGAAGCCTAGGAAGAAAGCATTTGTGGCTACATGGAGCGATAGTGATAGCTCCGATGAGGAAAATGTAGATGAAGAGGTAGCCTACTCATGCTTTATGACCATTAGTGACGATGAGGCTAGCTCTAGTTCTAGTGAAGATAATGATTTTACATTTGATGAGTTACAAAATACTTTTAATGAATTAGCAAATGAATTTCAATGCATGAATTCTAAATATAAGAAAATCATTGCTAATTTGAAAATAGAAAAGGAAACCTTGACCAATGTTAAGCTAGAATTAGAGAAGAAACTATAAGAGGCCAACTTAGAAATAAATGAGTTGAATGAAAAGAATACAAATTTGCATAACTCATTTACTAGGTTCTATATGGATCAACAAAAGCTAGATCATATGTTAGAGACCCAAAGAGCTTTCTTTGACAAAGATGGGCTAGGATATAATGAAATACATAAAGAAACTCATCTTAGGAATTTCTTAGTGAGCAAAAATACTATGCATGATTTATCTCTTACATGCTCACTATGCAATAGAATAGGACACTCTTCACAAGTATGCACATATAGAAAAACCACATTTAGAGGAAGAGTAGTTAGAAAAATGTGGGTGCTAAAGCATGCAATAAATAACGATGAATTGTGCTTGAAATGGATCCCAAAAGGATCAAAAATTAGTTGCACTAACTCTCATGGATCCAAGAAAATTTGGGTACCAAAGCATGCATAAATTTGTTTGTTGTAGGAGTGTTAGAGCGTGGGAATACAATGGAACAATGGAGTTTAAAAGCTCAACACATCCTCATGGAGTTTGCTTGTGCCAACAAGAAAGAAAAAGAGCTTGGGAATCCATCCTTGGCAAAGATCACAACAATTCTTCAAAGAAAGGCCTAAGATGGATTCAACAATTCAATGCAAAGCACTCTCAAGCAAAGGAGTTTTGTAAGCTTATATTCTATCTTCTCAAAACTCATATATATTAAAATTATTTGTTTGATTTAATAAGGCACTTAGTTGATGATTATTGATGCACTGTGAGGCATGTTGAATGATTGTTGATTGGTTAATGGTTAGTTCTTGAGGCATTGGATGATTGAATGAAAGGCATGATTTATGATTTTGAAAAGATTATTGAATCTCTGTAGTTTGAGCAAGTTTGATATGTTTAGATAATATATTTAGTAGCTCAAAAGTTGTTAAATATGTCATATATGCAAAATACCATGTCATGAGCTTTAATGAAGAATATGTATGTTGGAAATCATGGCATGTTGTTCACAAGATGTAGGTTTTAATGATATATATGCTTAAAATCTATGTGAACAAGTTTGTTTTGACATATTTATGAAATTCAATGCATTAGTGTTGCCAAAACATGCATAACTTTCAAAATGACCCCCTTTGAGGCAAAAAATGCATTTAATGGTGAAAATCCTTCCAAAATTGCAAAATCTTTTGTAAAATGATTTTTCATTCTTGTTTTTCATTCATACAAGTCCAAAATCATGTTTTACAAGTGTATAAACCTTTACTTGGACTTAAAATACTCAAAAACAAAGTTTTGGTACCTCACAACTTGAATTTTCTGTCAAAAAAATTGCAGATACAGAATGAGGGATCGATCCCTCAACAAGCAGGATCGATCCCCCTTGAACAGAATGCAAAATCTATGACTTTGGAGTTAAGGGATCGATCCCCCCCCCAAAGGGATCGATCCCCCCAGGCCAAAAAGGGTTTTTCTGCACTTTTTCAACCGAATTTGAGAAGGATTTTTCACTTTCTTGATATCTTCTTTCTTCTCAACTTAAAATTCATTGTTTTAACTTCTTTTTGATGATCTTTGATATATGAAAACTCATTTTTCATTGATATCATGCCTCAACTTCATCAATTAATATCATTTCCAACAAATGGTATCACTTTCAACAATCAATACCATTTTTCTTGAGCTCACAAATGCAAAATCATTTTTCTTGTTGAAAACATTCATGATTTGCATAACTCTTGAAATAATCTTGAAACATACTTTCAATGAATGCTTAAACATAATTTTGAGATTTATTTCAATGATTTATGGATATATTTGAGAATTTGATGAACTTGTGCATAATGAGTGTTTTTCATATCTTTTGTTCATCTTAGTCAAGCATGCTTATAGGATTATGTGTATTAGCTTGACTCAACTACTCCACTCTAAGTTTCATGATAATTATACATCTAGTGGAAGAATAATTAAAACTTGACCTTAAGGATTGACTTCAAATATAAATTCAACAATTGGTATAAGGTCATAATTTTCATTGGTCTATAATTTGTTATTTGAATCTTTCCTTGCTCATAATTGGTTAAGGACTTGAATTGAAAATGAGCATAGGATTATTATGCTTGATACCTTGGAAGAAATTGTGTTTGCTTGAATATCTTGATTTTTGAATCTTCCATATGGTATAACTTTGTGAATATGAATATGGATTAATACTTTATGCTTATGTTTAATTAATCCATATGCATATTTGATGATATGTGTTGTGTTCTTGCATATTTGGAATGATTATTTTCTTGACATGAACACACTACACATAGATATTGGATTCATGCACAATGCCTAAGTCAACCATTAGTAACAATTGGTATTTAGATTGAAATAACAATTAGTATCATTGGGAACCATATTTTCAATAATTGGTAAGCCAAATCTAAATTGCCAATTGGTATGAGCTTTAAATTGACAACTCTTCTCGTGCTCCTTAGATTGAAATGACAAATAGAGAAGAATTCTCTTAGGATATTTTTGCATGAAACTCTTGTGTGCTAGAATTTGTAGTTAATTGCTATATATCTTAATTCTAGGCACTATATTTTTTGAAAATGATTTATGAGCACATGCATATGATATGTTATCTAATTTTAGCTCATAATCATGATATATTACCATGCACCTTAGTTGGACCTTAGAGAACAATTGATATACTTAGGTGCTTGCTTAACTTCTTACCAATTGGAACCTTCTTGCAAAATTACTTATCAATAATTGGTATCAAAATTATTTATAAACAATTGGTATAGGATCATAAGTCATATTCATTGCATGAATATTTCATACTCTTTGTGAATATTGACTTATTTATTTGTGCTATGAGTCCCATATACTAACATGTTTCTTGTTGGATGGAGCATATTTTTTTCTCTTCTCACATAGCCATAATTTTAGGGGGAGCATATTTTTTTTATTATTTTTCCTTCTTTTTGCTATGACAAAAAGGGGGAGAGATAGATATTATAAGTGAAAGATATTAAGGGGGAGAGATAATGGGGGAGAAATAGTTTGAAAATTCTTTTTCAAAACCCATGCTTATATTAAGGGGGAGCTTATTTGAGGGGGAGTATTTTATCAAAGAATCTTCAAAGCAAATTTACATTAAGTTTTGTCATATCAAAAAGGGGGAGATTGTTAGCTTTAAATTGCTATATGTATTTTGAAATGATAAAAACTTAAGTAAGCTTTAATGGTTTAATTCATATTGTAAATTTGCCTTATCACACATGATTTTCTCAATCCATTTTCAAGTGATCATATCAAACATTAAGACCATGATTTAATGATACATCCCTATTGGTCTTAATTCTTTATAAATGTTTTTGAATAATTTAGAAAATCACTTAATGAATGTTTAGACCATGTTTTTATCTGAGAAAGTCAAGAAAAACTCCCTTAAAGCTTATAAATGTTTTGGGTTGAATTAGGATCAAAGGTCATATCATTTCTAACCCAAAAGTGCAGGAAAAATGCCCTCTGGAAGAAAAGGATCGATCCCCACTGTAGCAGGATCGATCCCTTTTTGGCAGAAAGTCTTCCCAAGGTCCCTGTAGCCCAGAATCAAGATTCTGGACAAAAGGGATCGATCCCTTTGCCCAAAAATAGCCTATAACGGCTAGTTTCTGTGAGACAACGGTAATATTCGATATTTGGCTCCACCTAACGGCTAGAATACATCCAAGGGACTATAAATAGAGGCTTAGAAGCTAAAGGAAGCAAGAGGAACTACTCAACAACTCCATAGCACATATTCCTCAAATCTTCAAGTCTCAAACAACAAATCAAGAGCTCCAAAGTCTTCATCATCTATCATTCTCTTATTCCTTGTAGTGCTTAGCACAAATCTTGTATAGGTTTTCATTGAGCTTAATTTCTGTAATCACTTGCCTATCTAGAGGCCCTTCTTTGATTACATTTGTTGTAAACCAATTCATTCCTTGTAAAAGGGGAGGTTTCTCTTTAGCCTAAGAAAAAGAGGGAGGTTTCTCTTTAGCCTAGAAAAAGAGGGAGAAGAGGTTTCTCTTGAGCCTAGAAAAAGAGAGAGATTTCTCTTGAGCCTTGAAAAGAGGGAGTGTAACAAATTCAAGGATAGTGAATTTGGGAAAATCCTTAGGAGCGTCTCAAGGTAGAGGACATAGGCAAGGTTGCCGAACCTCTATAAATCGCTTACGTACATTTCTCTATCCTTACTCTCTTTACTTATTTGCAATTATATTTGTGTTTATTGTTTTGAATTTATATTGCATAATTGAGTAGCCTAGAGAACTTAAAAAATATCAATATAGGCTAAAGAATTTAGAGGAACCGAAAAATGAACTTAAAGTTAGCGAAAAACCGATTCACCCCCCCTCTCGATATAGCCTATAGAGCCAACAGTTTCTTTGTAACTCCATGCTCTAACACTCCTACACTAAACAATTTCAAGATTGCTTTGGTAACCAAATTTTCTTGGGTCCATTAGTGTTAGTGCAAATAATTTTTGATCCCTTTGGGATCCATTTCAAAATCAATTCATTGTTAGTTATAGCATGCTTTGGCACCCACATTTTCTTAACTATTCTTCCTCTAAATGTGGTTTTTCTATAAGTGCATGCTTGTGATGAGTGTCCTATTCTATTGCATAGTGAGCATGTAAGGGATGTATGATGCATAGAATTTTTGCAAGCAAGAAAATTCTTAAGATGAGTTTCCTTTTTATTTGCATTATATCCTAACCCATCTTTGTCCAAGAAAGCCTTTGGGTCTCAAGCATGTGATCCAATTTTTGTTAACCCATGTAGAACCTAGAAATTGAGTTTTGCAAATTTGTATTCTTTTTATTCAACTCATTTATTCATAAGTTTGCTTCTTCTAATTACTTTTCTAATTCTAGCTTAGCATTTAATAACATTTCATTTTCTATTTTTAATTTAGCAATGATTTTCTTATATTTAGAGTGCACGCATTAAAATTCATTTGCTACTTCATTAAAGGCATTTTGTAGTTCATCAAATGTATAATCATTATCTTTACTAGAACTAGAACCACCCTCATCATCACTAATGGCCATAAAACATGTGTAGGCTACCTCATCATCTACGTTTTCCTCATCGGAGCTATCACTATAGCTCCATGCAGCCATAAATGCTTTCTTCTTTGGCTTCCTATCCTTTTCTTTCTTAAGTAAGGGGCAATCTAGCTTAGTCTGACCCAGTTCATTACATTCATAGCACACTAAGAGGTCTTTTTGTTTCCTACTTGACTCTCTTCTTATTACCCTTTTTTCTTTGTTGTCTCCTATCATTCTCTCTCTCCTTCATTCTCATAAATCTATTTTGACAAACATTGCCATTTCCTTTTTTTCCTCATTTCCATTCTCGTCACTATCATCTCCAATGATTTCATAAGTGGATGATTTAAGAGGTACCCCTACTTTCTTTAAAGGCACTTCATTTCTTTTTAATTTCATTTCATATGTGAGTAGGGAGCCCATAAGCTCATCTAGAGACAAGGTGTTAGGATCCTTAGATTCTTCTATTGTAGTTACCTTTGCATCCCAAGATTTTGGCAAGCTATTCAAAATTTTTTTAACCATTTCTACATTAGAATAGGTCCTGCTTAATGCCTTAAGTCCATTTATTATGTCATTAAACCTAGTAAACATATCACTCGTAGACTCATCTTCTTTCATCCTAAAGAGTTCATAATCATGTGTGAGCATACTTACTTTGGTTTCTTTAACTTGATTTGTCCGTTCATGTGTAATGGCTAATTTATCTCATATTTGCTTAGTATTCTCACATAAGGAGACTCTATTATATTCATTGGGACCTAATGCACAAAAGAGAGTGTGCATAGCCTTAGCATTCAATTATGCCAATCTCATGTCATTTGTATCCCACTCATCCTCACTCTTAGGGACATCCTTTCCATATACTTTCTTCATTTGAATTTTAGGACCATTAACTATTACTTTCCACACTTCATAGTCATTTGATTGCACAAACAACATCATCCTAATTTTTCAATATGAGTAATTTTCTCCATTGAAAAGTGGAGGTCTAACTAATGAGTGTCCCTCTTCTCCTAGAAGTGTACCTACATTCCAGTGAGTCATTTATGATCGTTTTACTCATTGGATATGAGTACAAATCAATCTCGAGCCCAAGCTCTGATACCATTTGTTAGTTCTATAGGCTAAACCGAGAAGGGGTGAATCGATTTTGTGGTACTCTTTCGTTTTTCGATTCTTCTAAATTCTCTAGCCTATGTTGAAGTTTTCTAATTGCTCTAGGCTACTCAAATATGCAATATAAATTCAATTCAACAATCACAATATAAGTGCAAATAAGTAAAAAGAGTAGGAAAAGAGAGATGTACATAATCGATTTATAGAGGTTCGACAACCTTGCCTACGTCTTCTACCTTGAGACGCTCCCAAGGATTTTCCCAAATCCACTAACTTGAATTTGTACTACAATCCCTCTTTTTGCAGGCTCAAGAGAAACCTTTTTCTTTTTCTAAGGCTAAAAAGAAACTTTCCTCTTTTATAAGGTGTGTTTGTGTTTCCAAGGAATGTAATCAAAGAAAGGCCTCTAGGTAGGCAAGTGATTACAATGGTTAAGCACTATACAATATTTGTATCATGCCTCAACTTCAACAATTGGTATTATTTTCAACAATCAATATCATTTTCATTGAGCTCACAAGTGCAAAATCATTTTTCCTGTTAAAAACACTAATGATTTGCATAAATCTTGAAATAATCTTGAAATATATTTTCAATAAATGCTTAAACATAATTTTCAAGAATTATTTTAATGATTTGTGTATATATTTGAGAATTTGATGAACTTATGCATGATAGATATTGTTCACTTCTTTTGTTCATCTTAGTCAAGCATGCTTAAAAGATTTTATCTCATAGCTTGACTCACATATTCCCATTAGGCATCATGATATATTTCTGGTGGAATATAAATAATTAAAGGTCAATATATATATGCTTGAATGATAAAATGATCATAACTTGACCTTAATGATAAAATTCAAACATGACTTAGGTGAATGAAATACATGAAATATAAAAAGCTTTACCTAAAGTCATAATTATCCTTGGCCTACAATTTGTGTTGATAAATGGATCTTAAATGTTCAAATGCATGAAAATTTGTCATCTATTAACTTAAATTTTTCTTATGGCCAAAATTTTTTAAAGAACTTAGGATTTAATGACAACATCAACATTCAAGAATAAATGCAAACTTAAACAAATACATTTTGATTGATATCCATGCATTGAATCTTGATTGTTTTGATGTTGAACTTGCATGTTTGCTTAAGTTGAATCAATGACCATGTCTATGAGATGAAAATATTTGTTTTTCATGAAATTATACTTGACTTCACTCATAGATTGAAAATCTTAATGATAAAACACATTTTAGCTTGATAATATTGATTCACTTAGGTAAAGCCATTTTAGTTAAAATAACATATACCCCCTAGAACCTTAAATGATGATAACAATTAGGGATATGACTATTAAAATGATTAAGATGAAAATTTTGAACTCTTCCTTGCTCATAATTGGTTAAGGATTTGAATTGAAAAATAAGTATAGGATTTTTGTGCTTATAACTATGCAAGAAAATGTGTGTGTTTGGATGATATAAATTTTTGAATCTTCCATATGTTCTTATGAATATTGATTAACATTTTATGATAGTATGCTAATGTCTAATTAATCCATATGCATTATTGATAGTGTGTGTGATTGTGCTCTTGCATGTTTAACTTGATTATTCTCTTTAATGAACACATCATACATAACAATTAAAATCATGCAAAATGGTTAAGTCAACCATGGGTAACAATTGGTATGAGTTTTAAATTGACAATTCTTCTAATGCTCTTTAGATTGAAATGACAAATAGGGAAGAATTAATATAAGACACTTTTGCATGAGACACTATTGTGCTAGAATTTGTGGTTAATTGATGTATGATTTAATTCTATGCACACTCTTTCTTGAAAATGATTTATGAGCTTATGCATATGATATGTCATCTAATTTCAGCTCATAATCATGATATATTGCCATGCACCTTAGTTGGACCTTAGAGAACAATTGATCTACTTAGGTGCTTGATAAGATTGAAATGAGCAAGTTATAGAACTTAGTAGAAAATTTATAAACAACTTGCTTAATTGCTTACCAATTGGGAACTTCTTGCACAATTATTTATAAACAATTGGTATAGAAACTTCGCAATGTCCTTTGCATGCACAAACATTTCATACTCTTTATGGACATTGACTTATTTATTTATGCTACGAGTCCCGTGTACTAACATATTTCTTGGTGGATGGAGCATATTTATCTGTTCTCACATAGCCATAATTTTAGGAAGAGCATAATTTTTATTTTTTCTTTCTTTTTGTTATGACAAAAAGGGGGAGAAATAATGGGGTTTGAAAACCATGCTTTGAAAACCATGCTTATATTAAATGGGAGCTTTACAAAATCATGCTTTATTTAAGGGGGAGTATTTCTTTAAAGAATTTTCAAAGCAAATTTACCTTAAGTTTTGTCATATCAAAAAGGGGGAGATTGTTAGCTTTAAATTGACATATGTATTTTGAAATGACAAAAACTTAAGTAATATTAAGTGTTTGACTCTATAATGTAAATTTGCTTCACTAATCATATGATTTTCTCAAACCACTTTAAGTCTACATGACAAAGTTTAAAACCATGATTTAATTGCATATTTTTATTGGTCTTAACATTTTACAAAATGATTTTGAATATCTTCATTAAGTAATTTTCTCAAGAACATATTGAACACAACTTTAGAAAATTACTTAACAAGTTTTTTACACTAAGTCTTTAGTTGAGAAAGTAAAGAAAAACTCCCACAAAATTCTAAAATGTTTTGGGATGAATTAAAATAAAAGTCCACATCATTTCTAACTCAAATTAGCCCAGAAAAGTGAAGGAAAAGCATGAGGGATTGATTCGAATGGCAGAATGCTCCCAGGAAGCAAAATCAAGCAAAAATGAAGCATGGGATCGATCCCTTCATGACAGAATGCCTTGGAAGCTTGCAAAGAAGCATAGGATCAATCCCCTATGTCAAAGGATCGATCCCCTACCTCGAAAATGCACTCCAACGGCTAGTTTTTGTGAGATACAACGGTTACATTCAATTTTGGCTCCTACCAACATTTAGAAACCATCCAAGGGACTATAAATGAAGGCTTGGAAGCTCAAGGAAGCAAGAGGAATGGCTGAGCAACATCTTTCTTCATCTTCTCCATCTTCCTCAGGCTTATCAAAATCACAAGTGCTACAAAGTCTTCATATTCTATCATACTCATCATCTTTATATAGCATAGCACAAATATTGTATAGGATTTCTCTTGTGCTTAACCATTGTAATAACTTGCCTACTTAGAGGCCTTTCTTTAATTACATTGCTTGTAAACACAAACAGACCTTGTAAATGGGAGGTTTTTCTTTAGCTTTAGAAAAAGAGGGAGGTTTCTCTTGAGCCTTAGAAAAGAGGGATTGTAATACAAATTCAAGTTAGTGGATTTGGGAAAATCCTTGGGAGCGTCTCAAGGTAGATGACGTAGGCAAGGTTGCCAACCTCTATAAATCAATTGTGTACATCTCTCTTTCCCTACTCTCTTTACTTATTTGCACTTATATTGTGATTGTTGAATTGAATTTATATTGCATACTTGAGTAGCCTAGAGCACTTAGAAAACTTCAACATAGGCTAAAGAATTTGGAAGAATCGAAAAACGAACTTAAGAGTACCACAAAACCGATTCACCCCCCTCTCGGTTTAGTATGCAGTGTAAGCAAAAGATAATAAGTTTTTCTCTGAAGAAATGAGCGACAACAAAAGCCCTCCTATTACGACTAAAGAAGATGAGGTGCTTTAATTAAAAAAATACATATATTACGAGATTTTGTTTCATTATCAAAAAGAGTTGGTGTTGTTATATTCATTTAGAACATAAAGATTTAAAGTTAATGTTTATGAGAAGGAAAAAATTCTGATGAGCAGAGGAGAGAGTAAAGAAATTGCGAACAATTTTTCCAGCTAAAAAAAGAGGAAGATGAGTTTAAAGACAATGAAAACAATGCCTCCCTTTCTCTCTCTTTTTATTTTCAGAAACTTTCTCCTTTTTTTCTTTGTTAAAAGATACACTTTTTTCTTCATATTCAAAGTTAATAAAATATATGAATTCTAATTTTGAAATTTAAATTGAAATAAAAATTAAAACAATAGTGTAATTATAGATTATAAATCAAATTTTTAATTGCTATGAATTGATATTTGAAAACTTTTTTTGAAGTATTGTCATACTTAACACATTAAAAAGTTTTTTTTTTTTTACAAAATTTGCTTCATCAATTGTGTCATTTTTATAATTTACTGTTTAGATTTATTATTGTTTGGCTTTTTTCTCTTAATTTAAAGAGACCCATTTTGATTTATTGTTTAAAATTTGAATTTAAGTGCTTTAATTAAAAAATATATATTACGAGATATTCATTATCAAAAAGAGTCAGTGTTGTTATATTTATTTAGAACATAAAGATTTAAAGTTAGTGTTTATGGGAAGGAAAAAATTCTAAAGAACGGAGGAGAGAGTAAAGAAATTGCAAACAATTTTTCCAGAAAAAAAAAAAGAAGGAAGATGAATTTTAAGTAGATTGAAAACATTTTCATTAAATGCAAAATCTGACATGGCAAAAACTACAAAGATTTGGAAAATAAATTTAAAAGTACCATATATGGAGAAATAAGTTTTAAAATTATTATTGTTTGATAAAAAACTCGACCTTGATTACATGGGCTAGAGAGGTTGGAAAAGACTCAGGATTAGTTTGACACATCAGTTGGCATTGATGCGGTGCAGTTGGTGTGCCACATGCACAAAAAACAAAAAAAGGTGGAGTTAAATTACATTATTGTCCTTAGTTTTAATTTTTACATTATTTATTAAAAAAACTTATCCTTAATGGTCATTTTATATTTTTTAATCTCTCCATAATTAATCTCATCGTCCATCTAAACTAGTCATTAGACTTTGTTGTTGCGATCAAATCCTCCGAAGTTGGAGTTTCGGGAAAAAGACCTAAAATTCAACTCGTACATGAACAAAATGGAACATAAAGATGATATATAAGTAGGTCAAATATAGAGGATTTTTGTTATACGCGAATCGAAATAAAGAAATATGATTGTCCATTCAAGATACAAATAATGAAATTAGAAAGGGATGCTTATTAGTGAGTCAAAGTAGTATATAGGACGCACAATTATTGGTTGTAAAACAGTTATTGGGTTATTTCTCGGCAGGTTGATTAATAGTGAAAAAAACGTATAGTGATTGATGTGACAAAGAATCTGCTAAGACCAAAAAAAATATACTTATAACCTTGAAACAACACAATAAGAAGAATGTGAGCACTATAAGGACAATATACAATACACAACAAAAATATAAAATAGCTGAGAATGTTGGTAAATCACAAATACAACAACTCATGAAACATTTGAGTGACTGTAAATATGTTGAGTGGCATAAGGGTGATAAGTCAACTAATTGTGTTAAAAACTTATTTTGGGCACATTCTACAGCTATAGATTTATAGAATGCTTTTCTGAATGTTTTTAGGAAAATCTAGTTCCTAGGCATGCACTAAATTTTGTTAATGATTTATCTTATTCGTTGCCTAAAGGAACCAAAATTATTAGTGTTAACTTGAAAAGAACAAGAGAATCTAGGTACCTAAGTGCAAATGAATTCAAATGATGCAAGTTCGATGAAGTTCATGAGTTGAAAAAGAACATAACATGACTGCTTACTTCATAATGCACAAAAGAGAAGAGGCATGGAAGGAAAAGCTTAAGGAATGGACAATAATATTCTGCCACTCTCATGCTAAGAAATACTATTAGAACAGTTTTACTCTTTTTATACTCCAAATTATATGATCTTCATGTTCGATTGAATGATGATAAGTGCAAGAATGGTCAATGTTTGTTGGAATATGATTGCACTTCATTAAACATTAGAATGACATGGTGCTACAAAGTGTTCCATGTGTTTCTTAACACATCATGAATGCTTTCATAGTTATATAGGATAGGATAGATAAGTAGCTAGAGTACTAGGACAGTGTTTACGATTAAAATTATTTAATGTATATTGCTTTGCTTATGCTTTGAGTGCTTAACTTATTTTGGTTGATTCTATGTTACTTATTTCTTGGAATGTTTGTGATTGTACCTTGATTGTTTGCTTGAATTGTTTGTGTGTTTAGCAATAGAATAGAATCATTAGAACAAGGATTATGTTTTGCTTGAGTTGATTGAAAAATTGATACTCTTAATAAAGTATCGATATACTAGAATTTAGGAATGATAGGAATTCATAGATTACCGAGACACATTCCTGTGGTATCAGTACTAAATGAATATGTACCGATACGCTTCATAAAGGTATCGATACAATTTCAGTAAGGACAATGAATAAGATAGATGAAGAGTGATTCTTTAAATACCCACTTTCAACTCAAAATTCATACCTTTTGCCTCCAAAATCATCTATCATCATTTTCTCCTCAAACAGAAATCTTTAAGAAAACAATAAATACAGGGCAAAATATCAAAATTCGATCCAAGAAAATAAAATTACTTGCCAAACAAAAAATAAGTGAAACTCCATCTTCTTCGCGAAACTTTTTGGAAAACTATTTCAAGGACAATGAGCCAAAAGATAACTTCTATAAGAAGTATCTTCAGATGGAAATCATATTAGGAAAGTTGATGAAGTTCGACACTCTTAAGAAGGCAAAGATTGTTATGTCGAAACTCTTGAAAATTTTGGGTGGAGTAAGTTTTTACAACTCATGAATCTTGTGCTTTTGAACCCTTATTAGGGTCTTCTTTTGTAATGCTAAACTATATAGCACCCCTGAAGATCCATGCAAATAGTTGGTATTGACTCATATATGTTAAGTCTTACTATCTCCATAACTCGGGGCACAATCTCCGAAGCCTTCGATCTTGTTGATGAAGGAGAAATTTCAGAGGGGCTAGAAATACCTACATCTATCTTTGTCGAAGATGATAAGGTAGTTCATCTTAACTTTAGTGATAGAGTTCTCCAGTTAACCATAATCGGTGTTCTTACAAGAGCAAGTACGCTCATCTCAGGAGAATAGATTATTTGTGGTTGCACCAAATTAGGATGCAAATTAAACCAAACTTGGTTCACTTCTTCTTTCAAGACATGGTACGATGTATTGAAGGAAATGATAGGTATAATGCCTCGAGAAATGCCTTAGGCCACCTTTTTGATTTTGTAGAAGTCAATATTTTAGTAGAAAATTCCCTCATTCCTACTCCTGACTAGCAGACTTGACAAAATAACCTTTAAAAAGGTTGGTTTCATTTAAAATGATCTAGGTGAATGGGTTCGTCCCTTACAACCTTCACCTCAAGAATAGAATATGGAGCCAGAACAACTAAGATTGTAACCAACTCCCTCATCCAATGCTAATTTATGCTGAGATAAAAGCAATTCTATTTAAACTGGATTGCTCATGATTTTGGATTTGATTTTCATCATAAAAGGTGACTCTTAAGCAACAAATACAAAAATTTTGAAAATTGTTGCGTCCAACTGAGAAGGAACAAGAATAATATCAAATATATTGGATTTTGCTTTTATTTGTATTATTTGTATGTTTGTTTATACAAAGAGAATGACTAAGTCCTTAGGCCATGTTTGATACATAGGATAAGGATAGGATAAGAAAATATAAGATTATGGATAGGATAAGATTAGATTATATCATCCTATCTTATGTTTGGTGTATACAAGGATTAAAAATAAGATAGGATGATTTTTTATGTCTTTCACAATATTTGTTATGTGTAAAATTAAAAGTAGTATAAAATGATTTTTTTAAGTATTCTTTTTTAAAGTAACTTAATTTAAATTTATAATTTTTTTGCTATAAATATAAATGAAAAACTAAAAATTTAAATATTATTTTTTATACTATAATTAATAGTTCAATTTATTAGTTGATTTTTTGATAAAAAAATTACTTCTAAAAATTTATATTACATTTTCAAAAAAAATATTTTGTTAAGAAATGATTTTTTATAAAAAGCATTCTCTATATTTTTTTCAGTTTTTTTTCCTTTTTATTTTTATTTCTTTTGTATGATTTAAATTTAAAATAATTTTTTACTGTAAATTAAATATATTTATTTTTAGAAAATTGAGTTTTTCTAGAAAATAAGTTTATTTTTTTAATTAAAATAAATTTTCCATAAGACAATTGTTAAATATTTTTCTTTATTTTAATGGTTTCTTTATCTTCTTTCTTTTGGGTCAATCATAAGGAAATATAGAAAACAAAAAAAAAAGAAAAATACAAGTTAAATTTAATAATTCAATTTTGATGAATTAAAAAAATATATAATTTCTAATAATTTTATGGTTAATAGTCATTTTTCTTTCCTTTTTTTTACAGGGAAAAAGAAAAAAATTAAGAAAGAAAAAATAAAAATTTAAACATGAGAAAAAACTAGTTAAAGAATATATTTTATAATAATTTTTATGTTTGAGAATTTTTTTTTTGTAAAAAATACTTTAAAAAAATGTGTTCAAGAAAATATTATTTTATCAAAATTATAGTTTTTATTTAATAAAAAAAATCAAAAAAAAAAGGAAAGAAAAAGAAGGGAAAAATTATATTAATTAATTAATTAAAGATCCTTATTATTTTATTAAATGTTTAAGTTAATTTTTAAATATAAATGTTAAGTATAAAATAAATAAAATATGGGTATTTATTTCTAATCTTATGGGATTAAAAATAATCCTTACCTTTTGGAGAGGATTGAGTTATCCTATACTAGGAGGATGACTAATCCTTCTTGCAATCCAATCCTTCCCTTAATGTGTGCACCAAACATAAGATAGGATGATTATCATCCTATCCTATCCATCATCCTATGCACCAAATATGACCTTAACTCGTAATATTGCAGAGTGAAATGTGTGGCCAACAGCATGCGTTTGGAAAGCAGTTTGCCTCTTGTTATTTGTTATCTAATACTTTAACGTCTGTTTAATGAAAATATATTTCTATTCTTATACAAAATTATTGTATTTTTGTTTTTAATTTTACGCATAACAAAATAAAATATTTATAAAAATCATCTTATCTAATTTTTATTTTTAGCACACACCAAATATATCAAATATAAATAAGATCATCTGATCCAATCCATTATTTAGGCTCTGTTTGGTTCGCGTAAAATGACTTCCAGAAAATGATTTCTATAAAATGATTTCTGAAAATTTGATTTTCTAGAAAAATTATTTTCTGTTGTTTGGTTGATATGCTAAAAAATATTTTTTGTTGTTTGTTGTTTTAATCAAATATAGATTAGGTTGAGTTTTAATGGGAGCTTTTTTCTTAAGAGTGTCATAGGTTTGAAAATTGTCTTTCTCTTTTGAAAATGAAAAGACAATTTCCTAAAATCTTTAAAGATTTTTCATTTATTGAATTTCATTTTTCATTGATTGAATTTCATTTTTCATTGACTGAAAATATTTTATATGTACCAAATACTAAAAAATATAAAAAATATTTTAGAAAAAATAAAATACGTGAATCAAACCTACCCTTAATTTTATTATAATCTTGTTCGTGGTGGACACCTTGGACAATTAAAATGGTAAAAAATGTTAAAAGTTATTAAGACAATTCACATTTTCTCTTTTCCGTCAAAGATTAGCTTTGCTTTATTATAACTGACCACTAGATACCTGATTCAAGATCCAACATCCTTAAACCCCAACCTAGCTCTCTGCATCAAACCAAACCAATCCCAAACCTTGTCCTAAAATTACTCTTCCTCTGTCTTCGCCGCAAACCGCCAGCACCATGGCGGCGAGGGGGGGAGGACTGGGGGTTGCGGCGTTAACCTATGTCGCAGTAGACTACCTACGCAACGTGTCGCCTACGTGGCACGAGCGTCTTCAGCCCTTGCTCTGGTCCTTTCTGGCGCTCGTTGCCGTCACGCGCGTACCATTTTACCGTCACTGGAACGCCGAGTTTCGAGCTGCTCTCCCTTTCCTTGCTTCAATCATATTCCTGCTCTCTGCTCTTCTCTTTGAAGCTCTCTCAGTTCGTTTCGTTACCGCTGTTCTTGGCCTCGATTGGCACAGGTAGAGTTACTTGCTTCGTGTTTTGAGCTGAAAGTGGAATTCAGCCCGATGTTGAGTCAGCTTAAATTCAATCCCTTTTTTTGATTTGTGTATTTCTTTGCTTTTTTATTTTGCCAGTCGATTTTGTTTTGTGGTTTTTTTTTTGGCTCATTGTCAGTTTTATGGATTATACTTAGGTGCTGTGATTTGGGTTAGTTTTGGATCATATTAGAAAAGTGTTAGTTTTAAGTACTAATTATGGCGAGCTATAGTATTGGTATTGCTAATAATAAATGATGAATTGTAAGACCGGTCAGCTTTGTTCCAGATTGCAGGCTCGGAAAATTTGATTCTTGCCGTTTTTTACTTTGTCAACTCACTGTCTGAATCCTTCTAGTGATAATTTGCTGGCTGAAAGCATCTTCCAGTCAAACCTTGGGTGTTAGTTTCTTGACATTTGTGATTAGTTTTACTTGGTTTTCATGTGTGATAGACCTTTTCAGTGATTTTTCATAGGTTTCTCTACAAAATGAATGCAATCTTTGCATGACTGTAATAAATAGAGTTTGATATACCACAATAGATTGCCTTATGTTACATCATCCATTATTGGTGCTTTACACCATGTGATATTTACTTCTTTAAGAATGTTTAAACCAAAAAAAAAATGATAAAATAGATAGAAGGATTTACCTTTTAACTCAAAATCGATATTTAGATGGACTGAGTTGGGAAGAAAGTTATTCATGGAGAGATGGAGAGCACTGACACTTTTTACTGTCAATAGGACCCTGTAGCATCATATGAAATTGGAATTTGAAAATTGGGTCCATTCTATTTCTCTTAGAAACTTCCTACTTATACATGCAATGTCTAAATTTTTTTTTTTACTCCACAAAATCCATCACTTTGCAGAACTTAAAAAGGAAAAAGGAGAAACAAATTTGTCATTGATTCTCTTATAGGTTGTATTTTGAATCATTTGGTTGCTTAAAATGTCTTGCGTGAATAGAATTCATGAATATGTATGGACGGCTTTTTCAGGGATGCTTTGATGTCTAATTTTCCTGAAAGGGCAATAATATTGCTTTTCTTAGCCTAAAAGAGAATTTTACTATACCTCTACTCTTATTCTATCTTATTAATTTTTTTTCCTTCAAGCAATTCTTCTATGGTACTGTATCCTTTCTGTCATGATGCACTTGCCAACAGCAGCAAATGGTCTGTGGGGACAGTGGCTATCATATTTCTAGTCATTTACCTGAACCAAATTTATCTAAAGTGGCATGCATGTATTCTGGACGATTTAGCGTGAGTTCATATATTGGTTCATGTTGCCTACTCCAATCTCTTGGAATAAAGGCTTTGATGATGATGATGATGATGATGGGATGCATGTATTCAACTGATATTCTAGTTCATTTGTAGTCGCTGTGAAGTATCCCTTTATAGGAGCAGTGGTTCTCTGGATTTCTAAAAGGCATTTGTTTCATTTCTTCTATGGTGCTTATGGTCTTAACTCCTCTCTTTGAAGTTTTCTCCTTTCACTCAGAGGACACTGTCTTTTGTTTTATAATCTATCATAAACAGGAGTTAATATATAGCAATGATAATTGATAGCTGAAAACTTTTCATCTTGATAAACTATGAAGGATTAACAGAGGAAAGATATTAAGGATTGTACCTCTGTTACTCTTTTCCTGAAATTTGATCTGAGAAATATCGTATGAGATTGGAAGTTTGAATCAGGACAAGTTTTCATATTAAGAGGATGCCAAGCTGACCCAAGGAGAAGGAGCAATTTATGACTGAGCTTTGCTTAAGTGATGGTTCACTTGTATGTGTTTTTATTTTCATGAAGATATCAATCACACAGGACCTATGGTTGGTTTAACTTCTTACACATGCTTCCGCATATACGTCATTAGAGAATCTATATTGTCAAACCATGAAATGAGTCTACTCACTGGATAATTTATTTATGGGCATGTGTTAAGTGTATGGCTCAGTGATTCAACTGTAAGATGTTCTTTGGCACTTTAATAGAGATCTGTTACCTAAGTTATTTGAGTTGCTAGAATAATTGAGAACCAACGCTAGTTCATTTACAATATTCTATGCAGCTTATTTGCAATATATTAGAAAATAGGTAGAATTACAAGGATAGTCTCTGAAGAATAACTTTTTTTAAAATGAGAATCCTTGTTATTTTGTAATGATTTGAAATGTACATGTGCCATATGAAAAAGAGTTGGCAGTTTATTCATATAGCTTATACTGTTAAATTTCTGCATGATTTGCATTCTCTCTTGGGAGTTAAGAAAAACCCTTTGATTTCCTAAGTACTCAATCTGCAAATTTATTTAAATTTTAATGGAACCATTGATCGAATTGGTAATATTTGACAGTGATACGCCTCCTCTTCCTGATACTGGTCAATGGCTGCTCCTAGCACTAAATGAGAAACTTCCTGAAGCAGTTGTTGAGATACTGAGAGCTCACATTATTGGCTTGCACCATTTCTTGATGTTATTTATAATGTTGGCCTTCTCTGTCCTATTTGACTCTGTAAAAGCTCCTGGCCTTGGGTTAGGTGCAAGGTACATGTTTACCATGGCAATTGGTCGTCTTCTTCGTGCTATAACTTTTGTATCTACCATTCTGCCATCAGCCCGCCCATGGTGTGCATCTGCTCGATTTAGTGTCCCTGGTCACCCTCATCATTGGGCTCAGAAATATTATGTTCCTTATGCTTCAGATGCTAATGCCATTCGTCAAGTAATACAACAGGATATAGCATATGGTAAGTTTAATTATATATTTATTTCTATAATCTGGCAGGTCCTTTATTGTAAGCTTAATTGTTTGGTCTGTTTGTTATTTCACTACCATAAGTTGGTCTTCAGATTTCTTGTCTTCTTTTCCAGCTGCTACTGGCAAATACCTTGGTGACTACGGTCCAGATTGGGGTTCAATGAGCTTCCTAATTGATTTTCTGCGACCCACCCCATCAGAAGGATCTTCATGGTACAGTCTGCTTAAAAAGGCAGGGGGCGGCTGCAATGACCTCCTATATAGTGGCCACATGCTAGTTGCTGTACTGACTGCTATGGCATGGATGGTATTGTTTTAAAACGTTCAGAAACTGTGTTTTGCCTTCTTCTAGTGGCTGTTGTCAAATAACAAATGACTAAAGTCATATTAGCCTTTCCACATCCGAAATTGCAGGAGGCTTATGGGGGGTTTAGCTCAGCTCTCATATGGCTGCTCGTTATGCACAGTGCTCAGCGTGAGATACGAGAGCGCCACCATTATACTGTAGATTGCATTGTTGCCATCTATGTGGGCATTCTCCTGTGGAAGATGACTGGTTTTATCTGGTCAACTAAAGATGGAACTAGAGATAGCAGACTCACCAGGCTTGGGAAAATTCAAGGTAGACTACTCCAAGCAGCCAAGGATTCAGACATGGATGAAGTAAGGGAGCTTCTTAAAGATGTTGAGCTCGGGAGTCAAGAGAGCCAGAAAAAAGGACCAAGCAAGGTTATGTGGTTGTTTGCTTGCGGGACTATTTTCTTCTCACTTACCATTGTCATATTGGCCTTCACGTGGACAAGCGATGGCTGATTTCCCTTGCATAATGTTTTATTACGGCTTTGAGGTTAGAGATAACAGTGCTTCTACATAATTTAGTTACTCTTCCAACAAGGACTCATGTAGTTCTATTTCGTTTCAGGTTTTGCATGTCTCTTTTATGACAGCGAGAAAGGCTTTGTTGTCGACAGTGTACACACACAAAACATCAGAGTTTCTTAGAGTAACTGACATTTAATTTAAGAATTGTTTTGGCTTGTGGAGGAATCGCTCTAGTTTCTGTTAGCTGTGAAACTTGCTTCTGCTTTTTGGTTAATCAAGCCAATGTTTTTACCGGACTTGGGCTAGTGTATCTTTTTCTAAGAGCTGCTGTCATCACTTTCCATATATCTATTCTAGCTTTGCTTTCGGTATTTTAATGCTTGAATAGAATAATACATGGTAAATATTTATGTCAGACCATTAATGCTCGAATAGAATAATACATGGTAAATATTTATGTCAGACCATCACGTTTTGTAATTCATACGAGGCAAATATTATTTTGACCGAAAATTTCTATGTCGAGAGTTGGTTTGGTGGGGTGAAAAAATTTAAAGGATTTATAAGAGTGTGTGAAGTAAGGGAATACTTGATGAAGTGAGAAAGTGGTTAAGGTTGTGTGGAGAAGTGTAAAAAAAAAAAAATAAGTTTTTTGTTAGTGCTTTGTAATAAAAGAAAAAAAGTGTGAAAAGAAAATATGTAAATTTTTATTTTTTTATTAACAAAATTAAATCATTTCAATTGAAAAAATTAGTAAAAAAAATTGAAGAAATGTGAATCAAACATGTATATAGACCTAGTAATCTTAAATACGATACGATAACACGATACAAAAATGATACAAATAAAAGGCATAAAGGTGACACATGTTAAAATTAAGTAAAAATCATATATGAATAGGTTAAATGTTAAAAATAAAGTTTTTGGTTTTTCGTATCGACATAAATTTTAGCACGAAATTTTCGTATTTTACACAACATGAACACGATTTTACATGACACAAAAACGAATTACAAACAGGGATTGTCAGGTTTAATGTGTATGTATATACACACAAAATTATTTTTTGTTTTTAAATTTTATTTTATTATCTAAATTAGACTTGTTCATGGATCAGATTTGGGCAAGATATTAAGGAAATGAATATAAGCCTAAGCCCGGTTCGGCTTGTTTTTCAGGCCTAATTTTTTTACCCAAACTTGTTTTTACATATAATGTATAAATCCAAGCCTCGTCTAAGCCGTCCAATTATTATTTTTTAAAAACTAATAAAAATATAAAAATATTAAAGCATATAATATTTTATATGTACAACACAATAAGTTTTGAATAAATTTTTACAAAAATGTTAGAAGAAACATGAAAATTTAAATTAGAGTATAAAAGATAATATAAACTCAAAATAAATTACACAAAAAAGCAAAAAAAATTAAAAATATATTAATATAAATAATAAAAAAAATTATAGAAAACAAGTCAGGCTTGACACGATGAACCCAAGCCCGGCTCATTTTTTAACTGGCCTAGATTTTCAAATCCAAGCCCATTAAATCGGCTAATGTTTTGTCCAAATTCGCTAAAAAAATGAACAAGCTTACGGGTTTGGGCAGGTAACCCAACCCTTGAATAGGTTTAATCTTAAACTAATAACAATATAATTTTTTTTCTTTTTTACTTTTCAAAATTATCAAGCAATGGATATAAAAATTATATTTTCTTTCACTTTTACCCTTTTTATTTTTCCTATCAATCATACAATGAAATATATATATATATATTTATTTATATATAATGCATTGATAGTATATAGGTACTATATACTATCAGTCAACCATAGGATGACACCTCATATATAGATCCTTAAATATAAATATTAATAAAGTTTTAAAATTTATTTTTAAGAGTTCATGCACTTTTAAGTTTTGCTCATTAATGAAATGTCATCTTATGTATGACTGACAGTTTATAGGTCTATGCATTGTAGTGCATTATATGTAAACACACGCGCACTCTCTCTCTCTCTCTCTCTCTCTCTCTCTCTCTCTCTCTACATATATATATATATATATATAGAGGAGGGATCCACTTACACATGTGTAAAACAAATTTAGTTTTACACACTTTCATATCTTTTTATATGATTTATAATTTTTTAATCCGACCGTTGAATTTTATGCTTTATTCACATAGATCATGCATGCCAAATTTCAAATTAATCGAATACGTCTAACTATATATTTCATAAAATAAAATTTCAATCGTTGATATATATTGATAAAAAATACTATTCTCGATTAAAATGATAGAAATAACAGATTGATTCAAAAATTTACATACATAAAATATGAGTAGGTTGTTAAATCCAACGGTTAGTTTGTAAAAATATTAATCCTATATGAAGATATAAAAGTGTGTAAAACAAATTTGTTTTACACATGTGTAAGTGGATCCCTCCTCATATATATATATATATATATATATATATATATATTATATATATATATATATATATGGAGAGGGTTCAAGTTATATCAGTAAAATTAAATAATTTTACATTATTTTTTAACCATTATATTGAAATTAGATTTATAGTTGAAATTAAAACTCTCTTTCAATTGAATGTAAACGTATTTTTATTCTCTTTCATTTTGTACATTTTTTTCTTTTCTTTTTTAATTATCTAACTATTATCTTTTTTATTTCCTTTCTATATCTCTGTTTCCTCCCATACAGAATGTAACAGTTGCCGCCATCAATGATCTACTTCACATAATTTTTTTTCTTTTAATTTGACACACGGTATATGAACAATATAACGCAGCAAATTATTACATAGACAAAACAATCATGAAGGTGAAGGCGAGTAATCTTGGGAAAAATCCAAATGTCATTTTGCTGCGCATTCAGGGTACATTATGAACAATATTTGACACATTTGGATAGGTTTTAGTATAAAATGTGCCACTAAGTTGCTTGATAATTCTGTTATTTTCGTTATGTCATTCTAACTGCAGTTAAGTTTTATTACTACGCAAAGATAACGAAAGTTAAAGAATTTAACGAAAATATATTTAATTCTGTTATTTTGAAACGTTTAGATTTTAATTGTTTAAAATAAAACTTAATAAACTGATTTTCATATAATTAAATTTTAAGGACTTAATTTCATTTTATGGCAAACGTGGATATTATACTTGGGTATTAAGTCTATATATATTTATTAAGTTATCATTTTTTTAAAATTTTATTTTGATATCTTAATAAATTAATAGTATAATAGTAAAACAATATAATTTTATTTTCTTTTTTTATCTCTACAAAAAATGAAAGGTTTTTTTTTTCAATTTTTCTTACCAAGCACATTAATATATATTTTTTTCTTTTGCTTTTGTTTCCTTTTATTTTTTTTATTTTATTGAGCCGAGTTTAAAAGAAAATAAAAAAATCAGGATAGAAAAAAAAACAAAAAGAAATTGACGCACTTAGGCTCAAGCCTTGGTGGCTTGTTTCGTCTTGGGTCTAGCTCTGATACATTTTTTACAGAGTAGGAAATTTTCGTCGGCTCCATGGCTCCAACCATACAACACCACATCACTAAATTTATTTTTTTATTTTTTGAAAAAGCAAATCTAAATCTTTATTTTAGATCCGTTGCTACTTTTCGATCAGAAATTTAATTGCATCCCATTATGCAACTCAAATCCATTTGACATTCCTTGAACAAAAAAAAAATCCAATTGACATTCCAAAGACGAACTGACAAAAAGCCAATTCTCACCATTAGACGCCTGTAATCCTATTTCCATTGTATAACAAAAACAATTTTGTAACACCAAATCATCGATTCCCTGTTCGTAAATTTTTTTATGAGAATTCCGTCACACCAAATCATCGATTCTCTATTCGTCAATTTCATATGATATATATTTGTCTCTTACCAAACAGAGTTTTTTTTTTTTTTTTGCCTTTTGTATCCAAACAACAGATGAGCTAAGCTTACATCGCGCCTATCCTTTCCTTGGACTTGGGACAGTAGAAACCGATTTCTTCAAAATTCGAGGGAAATGGCGATTTATATCACGCCATCGACAGCTCTTCTTTCGCTGAATCAAAAAAGCTCATCTAAAGTATCAGCTTATTATTATTCCTTGAAACTATCTTTCTCATCATCTCTTCAATTTCAGTGGATTTGAATCGTTAATAGGCCAATTTCCTCTCGCAAACGTCCTCCGGTAGTAACGATTTAAACCTTTTCTCCCTATTATCATTATTATTACTTGAATAGAAATATCATCGTTTACTTAATTAATTTATCTTATCAAACTTTATGTCTAGTCTAATTTTGGTGAAACTTATTTGTTTGTTGAAATAAATGATTCTAGTTATGTTAGTTTTTTTTGTGTAAACCAAATGTATCTTCATTCGTTTTAACGGTTTGAGACTATTCATATTCGGGGCTTAGTCACAGTCATCCCTCTCCAAAGATGTGTTTAGTGGGGATCGAACTTGATAACTCTTCCCACAAACTCAACATACGTTGTCGACTGAGCCATAACTCATGGATAGTTATGTTGTTATTTGAGTTTGTGGCTGTTTTCAATGTATATTTTAGGTTGTGGCAGATGTTTTGTACGAAAAATTGATAAGTTTGGCAAATGATTACCATAGGTTGAAGCAAAGAAGCAAACATTTAACTCCATTGTTGAGCTATTGCGAAATCCAACAAGCCTGTATCGGTTGACCTCTGAGCAACCTAGCAACTTTTCTTTTTCTAAGACAAAAAAAAAAAAATAACTTGACCCTAATTGATAAATGCATAGAATTGCTTTGTTGGTTAAATTATGGCAGTTAATCCCATTAATAGACAGCATCAATTATATGCGTATTGCAATTGCTGAAACTCAATTTCCTCTTCAAATTAATTTTTTTATTTCTCAATTTATTTGCAGTTCATCTATTTTTCAATATGAACATGTTTGAGTTAAGATAATCAGGAGGGTGCCTTGAGTGCTGATCAGATGTTTTGCGTTTTTGATGGGGGTAGGGCATCTCTCTTAGCTAAATAAGATGATTATTTTAAACAATAACTCGATTTTTCAATTAAAAAAATCTTTTTTTATAATTTTATAAATTATTGGAGTAAAGTGAAAATATAAAAAATTTTACTAAATATATGTTATTAAAAGTAGTATTTCTTAAAAAAGTTTTAACTTATTGCTTCATTAAAAAGCTCAAATTTGTTTTCTACATAAGCAAAAAATTTTAAAATTTTGAGAGCTAAATACTTGACTTCTACTTCTATCATAGATAAATCGTTCCATAAATTGGATCTAATATGCACTAAGATTCAAAAAAAATTTGATCAACTTTTTGAACGTTGATATTGAAAAACAATATAATACTTATTTTTTTAAAATTACTAGAATGCTTGAACAAATGAATTTAATACACCAAGTAAGATAGAAAGATATTTTTAACTTTTAAATTAACATATTTAAAACAAAATTCACAAGCCAAAAATTGATAAACTATTATTTTTTTAATTTAAAAATAGTAATTGATGTACAATATTTAATCTTAAAAAAATAAAATTATAAATAATATCTATCCATTTATATGATTTTTTTAAAATTATTTTTTTAATTTTTAGGTTTATAATTTAATTTTTTTTAAAATAGGCTTTTCACCTTCTTAATAAAATAATTTGTAAGAAAGAATTTTAATTTATAATATACTAGAGCAATACCCATGCTTCGAGTGGGGCTGTTTTTTTTTTGTAAAAATTATATATATTATAAATAGTTTTAAAAACAATAAATCAAGATAATTATTTTTAAAATATTGATTTATTAAATGAAAATGAAAATGTTTAATTTATTAATTAATCATCTTATTTATTTTTTTATTGAAATTTTAACACAAAGTTAGAAAATTAAATAGATCAAAATTTAAAAAAAAACTTATAAACTATTTAAATTCTTATTCAGTTTGATCCTAATTTACTTTTTTCAATATAAATTCATATTAGACCAATCCCCGTTACTACTTTATTTGTCGTAGTCTCTAAGTGTTTAATATTGAAACTGTTTATTTATTACTTTATTTTTACTTTTATAGCATTTAATTTGCATATTTAAAGAAGTTTCTTTGAAATTTTTTTTTGATTTATTTTTTTATAATTTTTTGCATTTATTTGTGTTTTAGTTTTAAAAATTTATTTCTGAAATTTTTTACTTTATACTATACTTAATCATTTTTTTTGAATTTTTATATTATTTGAGATATTTTAATTTTTTTAAATTTGTAGACACCATTTTTTTTCGAGTCTTTTTCAAACATTTTTAATTAATTAGTTTTTATATATTTGATTTTTTTATTTTTATTTTTTTAATATATTTTTATTTTTATTTTTGATAAAAAAAGGGGAAAGAAAGCAGAGTTAATTTTGATAGGAAAGTGGAATTAAATGGGACTATTAAAAGATTGAAAATTAATTTGAACTTGGTGAAAAGAACCATCAAAATTGATATCAGATTTAAAATTCGATTCTTGAAATATAAAATTTCTTAAAAAGAATTGATTCTTGATCTTCATTTATTACCAAAAACAAAAAGAGAAAACCTAGGTCTATTTAAACAACATACAAAAAAATATAGTAGGAGGAGGAGGAGGGAGGAGAATTTTTTACAGAGGAAAAAAATTAAAAAAAAATCGTTGAGCTACTGCATCAAGCCGTACGCCTGTTGCCATTGTTCCCTGCATCACCGCCATCATCTCCAAGTCGCGCCTAGTTTTGCCAGCCAATTTGCACCTTGGTCAATTGTTGAGTTGCTCGACGTCAATCTTTGGCATTGTTGACCTTGCTCAATGTTATTGCTTTGGAACTATTCTCGCCGTTTGCTGCGTAAAGAGTTGGATTGTAGCCAACTTTGTTTTACTTATCTACGATTTGGTCTGGCAAGTTTAGTTTAGAAAGGAATTAAAAACGAAAATAGTTGAAAAAGAAGCCAAATAGAAAGGTATGGTTTGATACTAATTTCATTTATTATTTTATTTGTGAACTTTCATCATGTAATTAATATGCTTTGTTTATTTACTCCATTAGTCAACTTGATTAACTTTTTTTTATATTCATTTTTATGTTTTGTTTATTTTTCTTTCTTTTTGAGATTAAATCTTAGGTTAATTTAGAGACGGACTAATTTAATTAATTGGATGTGGAATAATTATTTTAATAGATATATATTTGCCATTTAGTTTATTCATCATTTATATCTTCATTACTTAAATTTAATTTATTAGGAAATAGGAATATATTTTCAACGTATTTTTTAACAAAGATAAAATTAATAGATATTAAAATTATTTGTTAATTAAACAAAATTTTGGATAAATTAAAATTCTACCGATGATGACATCTTGAGAAAGTCAATTGAGACATTTTAAAAATGTCTAGATGAGAAAATTCTTTCTTAAGTTGAGCCAAATTGATGGAATACTTTTGAAAGAATTTTCAATAAATTATAATACATGTTTATTCTTAGTAAATTAAATATAAATAAAATATAAATAAATATAGATAGACAAATATAAATACAAGAACATAAATTAGACAAAAAAAATTAAATAAATAGAACAAAATAGTTTAGATTGAAAATAATTAGTAATTAATAAGATTAGATAATAATGAAAAAAATATGAATTATACCAATGATGAAATTTCAAGAAAGTCAATTGAGACTTTTGAAAATTTCTAGGTGAAAAGATTTCTTTTAAGCCGAGCCAAATTGATGGGACGCTTTTAAGAAAATCTTTAATAAACCATGATTCATATTTATTCTCTAAATAAATAAATAAATAAAATATATAGATATAATATGAAATAAGATTAAAAAAATATAGAGATTAATATGGAGTCGAAATTAGAGCCAAAATTAAAAAGAATAAGATTTTCATAAAATATTTAATTGATCCGACGATGGAATTCAAGAAAGTCAATTGAGACTCCTTGAAAATCTTGAGGTGAGGGAAATTTTTAAGATTGGAGCCAAATTGATGGAAAAATCTTAAAAATATTCCCAATATATAAGCATATCGAAATAAATATAAACACAAGGCAAATTGTAAAGATAACCTAAAAGTAGTTAGTACCATTTTAGGATGGGCGTTGTGGGGGTGCTAATCCTTCCCTACACATAACCGTACTCCCGAACCCTAGTATCTTTGAACGTGGACCAAGCTTTATCCTTAGTTTGAATAGGTGACCAATCACACATAGGTTAGAATGGTTGGTGGCGACTCCTTTAATTTTAGTGTCTAGCTATTAGGTTTTCCGAAACTTAATACGTTATGACAAAATTTTAGTACAAATTTTGAATACTTGTCTTTTTACATGAATATTTAGTTTAGTTCCTTAAAAAAATTCTTTGAATTTTTAATTTTGTTCTCTTTCCATTTTTTATATCTTTTGCTTCTTTTTTTTATTTTAACTTTGAAAAAAAAGTATTTATTAAAAAATTGTAAATATTTGATCTAATTCTTTTCAAATTTTTTTGTTTGAAATTTTCATTGTCCCTCTCTTCTCTTCATTGTAAGTTCATATTTTTCATATCTTTAATATTTTAAAATTAAAAAATTTTAAAAATAGATATTTTTATTTCAATTAAAAAAATCACATATGAAACTAAAAATTATCAAATGGCTAAATTTATTTTTAATATTTTAATTTTAAGAAAAAAATTTAAACTAATTATAAATTTAAAAAATAAAAAATTACCTCTAAAGTAATAATTAATGAAATGTCATATGACTGCTACTCACTTGTTAAAAGATAACTTTTATAACCATCAATATTTTAACTCATATTGTGTGATAGTTTTTATCAAACCAAAATAATATAAAAATTGTAAAAAAAATATAAAAAATAATTAACGAGCTAACTAAAAAAAAAAAAAAAAACTAAGGACAAATATCAAAATTATGTTAATAGGATTCTTTTCCTTTTATTATAGGTTATAGACGCAAATACACAAGGGTTGATAAAAGAAGTCAAATTAATCCAAACGGCGTCGGTTAAGGAAATAATACTGTACTGTAAATACGAGGTAATAATGTCCGGCACATTGGCAAAGCGCTGTCTAAGAAGTGAAGCGATGGAAATGAGAGCAAAGGAAGACATTGAATTAGGAGAAGACATAACCCCACCTCTCTTCCCCCTTTCTTTTTCCCTCCACGATCCTTTCCTCTCTTCCCATTGCTCCTCTTGCTTCTCCACTCTCCCTTCTCTTCTCACGCGCCGTCTTCCCCCCCGCAATGGCCCTCTCTATTGCTCCACCGCCTGCTCCTCCGCCCACTCCCCTATCCATTCCTCCAGCTCCGAATCCTTCCTCCCCCAATCACTCCCTCCCACGTGTCCCCCTTCCTCCGATCTCCGCACCGCTCTCCGCCTCCTCCTTTCCCTCCATTCCACCTGTCTCCACCTCCACCGCTTCAGCAACGGGCTCCTCACTAACTACCATAAGCTGAAGTCATCTCCCGAATTTGCCGCCAAAATTCGTCAGGGAGCAATGGTTATGGCCAGCGCAAGGAAATTACGTAACGGAGATAACGAAGAACAAAGCGATGACTCTCTACTGGAAGAGGCTGTCTTAGGCTTAGTCATAACAAACGCCGTGGAAGTGCAAGACGAGAGTGGGCGTTCTCTAGGAATCGCCGTATACAATCCGTGCTTCTCCTGGATCAATAACAGCTGTTCTCCAAATGCCTGTTACCGATTCTCAGTTTCGCCGGCCAATGCCACGTCGTTTGGGGAAGATTCCAATTCCACTTTAAGAATTGTTCCTAGCGTTTCAGGGGAAGAGTGTGGTGTTTGTACCTGTGTTGAGTACACGAAAGGTTGCTGTTTTTCTAATTTAATGCACAGAAATCTAAATTACTGCACAAACTTTTTATTTTATTTTGTTAATGTATTGCTTGATTTGATTTAGGGAATGGTGGATACAAATACGGTCCGAAAATAATAGTGAGGAGTATTAAGAGGATTAAAAAAGGGGAGGAAGTTTGTGTTTCATACACTGATTTGCTGCAACCAAAGGTGTTCTCTTATTTTCTTGTATAATAATCTAGTTGATCTGATTATCGAAGCTTGGTTATGTGAATTTTGTATCGCTTTTATGTAGGAAGAATGTGTATGCCTACACACCTGAACATTTTGATTGCAGAGTTCTAAAAAAAGTAGCTTTCCGACGTAGCTTAAGCAAATTTTCTTTTGGTTTAATAGCTTTTCGTAGGAAAATTTCATGAACTTCATTTCAAGAACTCCACCCATATCAAAGAAAATATCTTCAATAATCTTAGACTATTCGAAGGGAGCAATTAATGGCGAGAGTGGAGTAAGTAAAATGGTTAGACTGAACAGAATACCTATTATGCATCCAGCTAATGTCTAAATCTCCCAAGATTAAGTTAAGAGGAATTGAAAATTTTATATTGGTTTCTTAGAAAACATTATCACAGCCAAACTGCAAAAGATGAAGGTTACGTATGCTGAGAAAAATAATGTACTGTTGCTCAAAATGCTCAGTCCGGATGCCTTTGGTTTCAATACCAATAGAAACCTTCTGATCATTCATGCACAAGTTAAGCTATCGGGCAAGGAAGAAACAAATATATGAACTTTCTCAATGGATATGATTAATGTTGTTGCCCCATATGTTGTGTATTCTTGTTCTGAATTCCATGTTTCACTTCTTTTTGTAGGCAATGAGGCAGTCGGACTTGTGGTTCAACTATCAATTTACCTGTTCTTGTAGCCGATGCAATGCATCACCCTTAACTTATGTTGATCGTGTTTTAGAGGTAATAAGAAACTGCACAGGTATTCTGTTTTAGTCAAAATGTTTTTTTGCTGGTTGAACATGTCAATGTCGTTAAATTTCACTTAGAGGCGTGCAGTGGATGAGTTTCAAGAATTTATACTGATTTATCTCTTTTAATTTCAAATTCAATTATTTGCATCAATGTTTGTTTGATATGCATAAATTCTATACACAAGAATTTTAAAGAATCACTCACTAGCACTTACTTTCAGGAAATTTCTGCTTCCAAGCTGGGCTTTTCAAGCTCTTGCTTTGATCTCAACCTTTATAGGGACAAGGCTTCTAAAATGTTGTCTGATTACGTGGATGAAACCATAAGTGAGTTTCTATCAGCTGGTAATCCTGAATCTTGCTGTGAGAAGCTCGAGAGCATGCTAAATCTAGGTCTTCACATTGAGCAATTAGAAAGTGAGGGTGGAGAATCACAGATCAATTTCAAGTTGCATCCCTTTCACCATAGTGCTCTTAATGCTTACACAACTCTCGCATCTGCATATAGAATCCATTCAAGTGACTTATTGGCCCTCCATTCTGAGATAGATGAATGTCAATTGAAAGCATTTGACATGAGTAGGACCAGTGCAGCTTACACTTTGTTGCTGGCAGGTGCAACTCACCATCTGTTTTGCTTAGAATCTTCTTTGATTGCGTCTGCTGCAAACTTCTGGACGAGCGCAGGGGAGTCTTTATTAACCCTTGCCAGAAGCTCTGTCTGGAACTTGTTTGTGCAGTGGGGGTTGCCTATCTCAGAACTGTCAGCAATTTTGCAGCATAAATGCTCCAAGTGCTCATTGATGGACATCTTTGATGCCAAACTAATCCTTAGCCAAGCACAAAGAGCAAACTTCGAGGACATATCTGGCGACTTTATTGATTGTGTGCGCAACATGACACCAAAGATTTGGAGGTTTCTTGGTTGCGGTTGCAGTTACCTGGAAATGTTTGAAGATCCTTTTGATTTCAGATGGCTTGGACATGTATGGCATTCTCATGCTCATGCAGACAGCAATGATGAGGATTCCAATTTCATAACAAAGGATAGTTTTTTCAGACAGGCAGAATGGTATACTAATGAAAGAAGGATACACATCTACGAGGTTGGTATCCATTGCTTACTATATGGAGGAATTTTGGCACAGATTTGTTATGGACAGAATTCCTATTTAACCACTCATGTTCTGAACATTTTGTATCATGCAGAGGACTTTGCACATTGATTCAACAAAACAAATTACGTTGTGAAATACAAGCAATATTTGGGCGTGCAAATGTGTGTGGAAAGTAAATTTTTGAACCAATTCAATGTTATGTTTTTACTAATTTAGTTTTTCCATAACAAAAAGTAATTAATTTTTATAACTAAAAGAACAAAATGCTAGTATACACTTGGAGTCCGTGGAGAAAATGTACGACCGAATCATGGAAAGAAGATAAATTGTCAAAAGGCAAATGAAAGAAAAATGTCTAAAAACGTTTGTTTTTACTTTTTTAGTAAATACTTTTAAAATATTCAAATTTTAAAATTAAAAGTTCAATTTGAAATATTTTGAAGTCAATTTTTGAGTGGAAATTTAGAGGGTTTCCTTTTTTAAAAATGTTTAATACGTTGTCAATAAAATTTTTTAAGCGCTATCAGTAAAAATAAAAGATTATCACATGTCATTGGAGAATATCTGAAAAAATTAATAAATTAATATAGTAAGATAATTGCTTCTTGAAATTTTAAAATTTGGATGCATATGAAATAATATTTTGTATTTAAATAATATAATATACTTCAGTTTTTGGAGTACTGGTTGTTGATAATATTGAAAAATATCTGAGACTTCCAACGGTTTGGGTATCTAAGGAAAGAGCTTTTGTTCAATCTAAGTAATAAGAGATTGAATATGGAAAAAAATTATCTGGTTGGAAGGAGAAGTTTCGTTCTCCAGCTGCCAAAGAAGTATTGATAAAGGCTATAGTCCAATCTATCCCAACATATACAAGTCATTATTTAAGCTTCAAACTACTTTCTGCACTGATCTAACTAAACTGATATGCAGATTTTGCTGGCAGCATGGAGATAACAACCACGGTTACATTGGTTGAATTTGACAAAGCTGCGTCTGCCTAAGTCTGAAGGAGGTCTGGGTTTTAAATGTTTGGATTCTTTCAATCTGTCAATGCTTGCGAAACAGGGCTGGAACCTGGAAGTTGATTAAAAACACAGATTCTTTATGTTATTAAGGTTCTGAAAGCAAAGTACTTCCGAAACTGTTCTTTCATGGAGGCCAAGGTGAGGCCTACTTCATTTACCTAGAAAAGTATTTGTGAAGGTAGATCCGTTTTGAAATTGGGACTTCGATGCCGTATGTGAAATGGTGGTCCAGTTTCTGTTGGAACAGATCCGTGGATTCCAAGGCCATGGAGCTAGAAGCCGATTGCCTTACTTATTGACGAAGAAGGTGTATATGTTTCCAGTTTGATTGACCATAATGCAGGAAGATGGAAGATGAATTCATTGAAACATTTCTTCCTGGATTTTGACACCCAAAACATAGTGAGGATTCAATTGCCGAAGTTCAATCTTAATGATCTATTGGTTTGGCATCATAAATTAAGTGGCCTTTACACAGTGAAATTAGGTTATCTGTCTCTGATGCAATATTAATCACCCAGCTCATGGGGGTCAGTTTATTGGAGAACCATCTCACACGGTGCCAACGTCTAATATCTGGAGGAAGGTATGGTCTATAACAGTGCCTAATAAAGTCAAGTTGTTCCTATGTTGTTGTTGCAGACATGGACTACCAACTATGGTGAATCTACCTCAACGAAAGGTGGTCTCTACTCCAACTTGTCTAATGTGTGGATCTTTGCCTGAGACCACATTTCACATCCTCCGCGATTGTTCATTTGTTGCATTAGTTTAGTCTTCATCAGGTTTAGACAACGTACAGGGCTGGCATCAACCCTTATCATCCTTTGCAGATTGGGTAGGAAGGCTCTTTGACAATGACCAAGACAACAGAATCACACTGTTAGCAATGGTACTATGGCGTATTTAGTATGCCAGGAATTGTTGTATATATGTTGGCCAGTCCACAGACCCTCATAATTTGTCATTTCTGCCCAACTACATCTTGCGAATAGTCACAAGGCAAATAACATACAACAAGATACTGCCCCTGCATCGCAACATCGATCCTGTTGGTGCCCTCTTAAAACACCTGGTACTGTCAAACTAAATTTTGATGTAGCTTTATTTGCTACAGATGGTTGTATAGGAGTGGGAGTGGCAGCTCGAGATTCTCATGGAGAAGTTCTTGCTTTACTTTCATTCAAGAAGAATGGCTCATTTGATCCTTTAGTCGTTGAATGCTTGGCCTTAAAAGAGGCACTATCATTTGCTTTATCTGTTGGCTTCTACAACGTAGAAATAGAAGGTGATTCCTTAACAGCTATCTCTGCTGTTACAAAATTACAAGAAGACCATCTGCAGCTGGCTTTGTGCTTGACTCTGCCAAACAACTGTTGCATGGGTTCAGGACGTTTACTGTCAATCATGTAAAACGCTATGGCGATACTGTTGCTCACATAATAGCCAGGTCTGCTAACCATTTAGATACTGATTTGGTTTGGATAGAGGATTATCCACACTTAGTGGAAAATGCTATTGTCGAAGTCGAGGATGGATTTTAGGGAGGATTGTGGCAGAGTTTCTTTTAGAGTTGGTTGCTTAGCTTGTGTCCGGAGATCCGGGCCCTATTTATAGGCCGAGGAAGCCCTAAGATGACATGGACGTAAGGAAGGATGACCTGGACAGGCTGATTCGGACTCGTCAGATTGCAACCGGATAGGATTGGTGCTGCCCTGCCAACTCGCGGTACAGGTTGGCGAAACAGTCGAGGTCAAGTTTCCCGCCTAAAGCTCCCCAATGTGCGTTGAGTACCGAGGTGGTGACGAAGCGGGCCTGGTCAGCGTATCAGAAGCCGACTCAAGCATTAGATAACGTATTAAGGTCAGCGTGTCAGGCGCTGACCCTGGGACCTTCGTCCGAGGTTAACATTGAGTCGTGATAACCAAGGTCACGTCACTCTCTCATAGGTCTTCTCTTTGTTTGGCCGAGGTGAAAGACTGAATTACCCTCGTTGACCAATTACCCATTATCATTCAGTCCCTCCGAAAGTCAGTCTTAAGGCTCGGCGTGCTGAGGTGGGCGTTGTGAGGTCGGTCTAAAATTTCAGGGTTTTCGAACCGAACGATTCAGGTCGGCGTGTGTCAAATAGAAGGGCAGGTGATCAAGTTTCATCTATCTCGGGATTCGTCCCACATTTATCGTGGCGTGTTTTGATTTTGGGAAGGTCAGCTCGAAAAGATCTTGGTCATTAATACCTGACACACGTATTTTTAGCAATCTTGTTTCAGCCGTTGGATTGCATAGGTGCGCGCAGTCCGTAATGGATCGGAGGGTCGTATTTTGAGCATAGGTCGGCGATAGGTCTACTGGTGTTCCCTAGGTGATTCATGGCCTTCTTGGACTCTTCTTTAAAAAGCGGGTTTTGGCTTTCTCCTTATTCATTTGTGCGCCTCCAGTGGTTCGTTTCCTTGGTTCCTGCTTCGCTTCTCCGCTCTTTCAAGTGTGTCCCTACCAACCTGAGCTTGTTAGGTAAGTCTTTCCTTCCTTTCTTCCAATGTCTTCTTCCATGGAAATAGTTGGTCCCCCAAGTCAGGATAGTTCCGAATTCATGCGGGAACTTGGGGATAGGCTCGATTCAGCCAGCGAGGTTGGCAGGGCAGAGGCTACAGAGGCTGCTGAGGATTTGGCGTCTGTGGTCTCCGCGTCTTCAATTTCACCCGAGCTGCCTGTGGGGCTTTCTACTAAGGGGCTACGATGGTTCGAGCTGATGTCACCCGAGGAGAAACGAGCGCTAGATGAGAGCCTTCGTGCCTCGGGTGTACACATAGAAGAACGAGTTCCGGTTCTGACTAGGGGTCCTTCTACCCACAAAGATTCTCTAGACGTTATGAGGGCGTTAAAAGGGGGAGCTTTGCCCGAGGTCTGTCCTAATTTATTTACTAGGGTAGCATTTGCTGAGCTAAAAAAGGATCGGCACATTTCCCATGAGTTTTCTATCGATCCTCCTCGGCGTACTGATAGAGTGACCGGGGACCGAGGTGGTAACCGGTTGTGTGTTTATAGGGAGGCCATCCTTTCTGGCCTTAGGTTTCCCCTTCATCCTTTTGTCGTTGAGCTTCTAAATTTTTACGATCTTGCTCCTTCCTAGTTGTTACCCAATAGCTGGCGTCACGTGACCAGTTTCATTGTTCTTTGTGAAGGGATGCAATTTCCTTTATCTGTGAGGTTGTTCAAGTCTTTTTCTTCAATAAAGGTCAGCCCTGTGGATAAGAGCTGGTATTACGTGACAGCTCGTCCTCGTAAGAAGCTTTTTACTAATATTCCTTCTTCTAATAAAATTTGGAAAGTTCATTTCTTTAGTCTAATAAGTCCTCGGGAGTGGGAGGTAAGTAATAACCGAGGTCCGATGAGAGAGGGGGCCGACGAGGTTCAGGAGATTCATGGTGAGGAGCTTAGAGCTTACAATGAAATTAATAAATTGAGAGATTATGGTAGGTTTCTTCTAGACGCTAAGCTCTTGACTTCGCCCGACGTGTTGGATCTCCTTGGGTCACCTGGAGGTCCGGGTAACTCATGCTAATTCTCCTTTTATTTTTTGATTTTTCCAGAGTGCGTTCTTGACCAGAAAGCTATTTTTTGTTTTTCTCTATCGCAGGTATGGCAGGTCGGTTCAACGTGTTCGATTATATTCAGCCTGCTCCTCGCGCTCCACAGGCTGGGGGAGCTGTTCAGTCCACTGCTGCACCTCCAAAGCAAGGTCGAGGTGGTGGCTCGAAGGGCAAAAGGAAGGCTTCGGCAGCCGAGGTAAGGGAGCCTTCCCCAAAACGGAGCCGTGAAGTTCTAGAGGTTCCTTCAGCGCAAGAGGGGGAAACTGCTGCTCCCAAGACCGTGCACCTCGGCATTGATTTGTCTCCGAAAGACAGTGTGTTCGAGAGTGCCTCGGTGGCTCGTAAAGTGGCTCGATCAATGCTCCCCCAACAGGTGTTTTCACTTTTGTTTCTATGTGAATTTTTACTTGTGTTTCTGGGAGTTAATTATTTGTTTGTTTACTCATTTCCCAGACAAAGACAAGATGAATTCCCCCTGCTCGGTCAATGTTAGTGCGAGTTTACACCACGCGTGGCTTGCCTTGGCTCATGCTACCAGGGTTGAGGAGCAGGCCAAGAAGCTTCATAAGGATTACAGCTCCTATCGAGAGAAGTCTCATTCTCTAACGAAGAAATTGGAGGAGACAGAGGCTAAGGTTCGTGAATCCGAGCTTCTTGTGGCAGGGATGAAGACCGAGGTGGAGGACCTCAAGGTCGAGCTGGCTGGGGTGAGGGAAAGAGAGGAGGAGATCAAAAGGACAGCAGCCCAAGATGCCTTGGCTAATTTCGAGAATACTCCTCAGTTCCAGGCCGCGGCAAAGAGGGCCAATGCTGAGGGTGTGAGAGGTGCCTTCGCGTTGGCTATTCAAAAGGTTGCCCACGTTTATCCTGATCTGGATTTTTCCATGGTGTCCATTGATGACCTCAAGACGGTTACTTATGAGGCCAAGGTGGCTGAGGCCGAGGTGGCAGAGGACGAAGGTGGGGATGCCGAAGCTACGGTGGCCACCATGGCTGATGATGAGGGGGAGGCTGATATGTAGGATGACGCTGCAAGAGATTGATTTTTCATTTAATGTGTTTGACTTTTTCTCATAATGAACATCTATTTGCTTGGGATGGTTTTATTTTGCCCTTGAATGTATTTGTTTATATTTCTGATTTTCGAAAATTTTAATTCCACATTACGAACTTTTAGCAACAATTGGATTTAAAGCAAAAGCGGAGCTCAAGGGCTCGGACTTGTACTGTGCTCAAATGTGCTGAGCTAATAAGGTCGGACATAGTTTCGAATTAACAAAAGTATCACCGTGCTCAAATGTGCCGAGCTATTCAGGTCGGACTTATACAAGTACAAAGTAACAATACAAGAGGAAAGTAATAGTGTGCTCGGATGTACCGAACTGATACTTGGCAAAATGATGGTCAAAAGTGAGTGCTCTGTTTAGATGTGTCGAGCTTAAAAAAGGGGGGCCCGAGGTTATTTTATTGGTAATATTTTTTCAAGTTTTCCGCATTCCAGGTCCTCGGTACTTCCTTCCCATGTAAATCTTGCAACTTGAATGCTCCCCTTCCTATAACTTCCTTGACCAAGTACGGTCCTTCCCAGTTGGGGGCCAACTTTCCCCCTTCTCTGTCTCTTCCTGAGGCTTCGGTCTTTCACAGGACGAGGTCACCTCTTTTAATAGTCTTAGGTCGGACCTTTTTGTTGTGATAGCTGGCTACTTTCTGCTGATACGCAGCCATAGTGATTAAAGCTCGGTCCCTCTGCTCCTCGGTTAGATCTAGGTTGTTCCTCAAAGATTCCTCATTCCCTGCCTTGATGTCCAGTTCTACTCTTAGACTTAGCAAACCGATTTCCACGGGAACTACGGCTTCAGTCCCAAAAGCTAGGTTAAATGGGGTTTCTCCTGTGGGGACTTTCGTGGTCGTCCGAAGTGCCCATAGAACTCCAGGCAGCTCGTCCGGCCAGCTTCCCTTTGCTTCATCTAGTTTTTTCTTCAAGGCTTCTAGAAAAACTCGATTGGTAGCCTCGGCTTGTCCGTTGGCTTGAGGATAGGCGACCGAGGTGAATCGCAGGTCGATGCCTAAGTCCTTGCACCATCCTTTGAATCTTGGATTGTCAAATTGCTTCCCATTGTCTGTGATGATAGCCCTTGGAAGCCCGAATCTGTAGACTAAGTTCTTCCAGCAAAAGTTCTCCACCTACTTTTCAGTTGTTGTTGCTAATGCTTCGGCCTCTACCCATTTAGTGAAGTAGTCCACAGCTACTAGAACGAATTTCCTTTGCCCCGAGGCTACTAGGAATGGTCCGAGCACGTCCATTCTCCATAGCATGAAGGGCCATGGGCTAGTAATTGAAGCAAGGTCAGTAGAAGGCAGGTGCTGTATTGGGGCGAACCTTTGGCATTTGTCACATTTTTTCACCAATTCTGTAGCGTCCTTATGGATCATGGGCCAGTAGTACTCTTGCTTGAGGACTTTATGCGCAATGGCTTGAGGTCCTAGGTGGTTTCCACATATTCCCTCATGGACTTCCCTCAGGGTTTAATTTGCCTCGGCTAGGTCCAGACATTTTAAGTACGGCATACTGAAAGATCTTCTGTACAGCTTTCCTTCCAGAAGAGTGTATCTTGGGGCCTTGCGTCGCATTACTCTGGTGTGGTTCCTATCTTCTGGCAGTTCCCCCGTGGTAAGGTATTTGACAAGAGAGGTCATCCATGTTTCTGTTTCTTCCAGAATTTGTCCGACCTGTTCTTCATCATCGATACTTTTATGAGCTACATCTTCTATAGTGACATGTTTCGCCAGATCGGTTTTCCCTCCAGTAGCTAACTTGGATAAGGAGTCAGCCAAGGCATTTTCTGACCTCGGAATTCTTTTTATCTCATAGATTTTGAAGCTCCCCAAGAGGCTCCGAACCTTTTCTAAATATCTGGCCATGACTTTGTCCTTTGCTTCGAATTCCCCGCTGACCTAGTTAACCACTAGCTAGGAGTCACTGTGCACGAGCAGCTCATCCACCTTTAGTTCCTTGGCCAGTTTGAGACCGGTGAGTAGGGCCTCATATTCAGCTTTGTTGTTTGACGCTTTGAAGTTGAATCTTAAAGCGTATTGAATCCTTATTCATTCGGGGCTGAGCAGGATGAGCTCGGCTCCACTTCCTTTGTTATTTGCCAACCTGTCAACATAAAGTTTACATGTTCCTCGTCTATGTGTATCTTCCTTGTCACCTTCTTCTTGCTTTCCAGTGGTGATGCACTCCACCACAAAATCCGCTAATACCTGGGATTTGATGGCTGATCTAGGCTTGAATTGCAAGTCAAATTCGCTGATTTCAACAGTCCACTTGATTAGTCTTCCCGACAGCTCAGGCTTTTGCAGGAGTTGCCGTAGTGGCTGGTCGGTCAGCATTATAATCGAGTGAGCCTGAAAGTAAGGCCTTAGTTTTCTTGCTGAGATTACAAGAGCATAGACTAATTTCTCGATCTTCTGGTAATTTAACTTGGCCCCTTGCAGCACTTTGCTTGTAAAATACACCAGTCTTTGCACGCCGGATTCTTCCCTAATCAGGACTGAGCTCACAACCTGCTCCATGGCTGCTAAGTGGAGGGATAGGGTTTCTCCATTCCTCAGTCGTGACAGGACTGGTGGGGAGCAGAGGAAGTCCTTCAGTTCCTCGAAGGCTTTCTGGCATTGCTCGGTCCATTGGAATTTCCCTGCATCCTTCAAGGTTTTAAAGAATGGGAGGCATCTGTCTGCCGATCTTGACATGAATCTGCTCAGTGCGGCTATTCTCCCTGTCAACCTTTACACTTCCTTTATAGAGGTCGGTGCCTTCATTTCCAGGATGGCCTGTACTTTTTCGGGGTTTGCCTCAATTCTTCTCTGATTTACCATGAATCCCAGGAATTTTCCCGAGGTGACACCGAAAGCGCATTTCGCTGGATTGAGCCTCATATTGTGTTTTCTCAAGGTCTGTAATGCTTCCTCAAGGTCTTGTAGGTGTACTTCTATGGTGGAACTTTTGACGATCATATCGTCGACATACACTTCCATGCTTCGCCCGATCTGTTTTCTGAAAATCTTGTTCACCAATCTCTGGTAGGTCGCGCCTGCATTTTTCAAGCCAAAAGGCATGACTCGATAGCAGTACAGTCCTCTTTCTGTCACGAAGGACATTTTTTCCTCGTCTTCTTCCAACATTCTGATCTGGTTATACCCGGAGTAGGCATCCATGAAGCTGAGTAATCCTTGCTCCGCGCTATTGTCTACTTGTCTGTCTATGCTGGGCAGGGGTAAGCTATCCTTTGGGCATGCTTTGTTCAGGTCGGTAAAGTCTACACACATTTTCCATTTGCCATTATGCTTCTTTACCATCACAACGTTAGCGAGCCATTCCGGATAATACGCTTCCCTAATAAACCCTGCTTCTAGGAGCTTGGATACTTCTTCATTTATCGCTTCCTGCCTTTCTGCCGCGAAGCACCTTTTCTTCTGTCTGACCGGTTTTGCTTTTGGGTCCACGTTGAGGCGGTGAACCATGTCCTCGGGACATATACCTGGCATGTCCCCTGCTTTCCATGCGAAAAGGTCGGCGTTTCTTCTGATTAGCTGAATAAGTTCTTCCCTCTCTTCGAGCTTGAAGCTTATTAACATGGATTTGTCTGGACTTTCGTCATCGAATGGGATGTTGATCAACTCATCAGCTGGTTCAGGTCGGCTCAAATCTAGCTCGGGTCTCTGGTCTGGGATTTCAATTGCCAGGGTTTCGTCGCCCTGCTTTTTTACCTTCTGGGCTGTCAAGTAGCATTTGCGAGCTAGCATTTGTTCTCCTCGGACTTCACCTATCTCGTTTGGTGTCGAGAATTTTAACTTTAGATGTGGCACTGATCCGACTACTCCGAGCTTCATTTGACTAGGCCTTCCCAAGATCGCATTGTACGCCGACGGGATTTTCACCACCATGAATTCCACCATGGTGGTTGCTGTCCTTGGTTCCGTGCCTAGAGTCAGTGGGAGGGTTATTGTTCCCAGTACGGGGACTTTCTCGTTTCCAAACCCGACGAGAGGTGCCGCATAGGGTTTGAGTCTGTCTTCAGCGATTCCCATGTTTCTCATTGCCTCGTAGTACAAGACGTCGCTGGCACTCCCATTGTCGATGTAGATCCTTCTCACTACATGGTTGTAAATAACCGCGCTGACGAAAATGGCATCGTCGTGAGGGAACTCAATACCATCGAGGTCGGTGGTGGAAAAAGAGATGAGCTCGTCCCTCCAAGACTTCGGTCTCTTAGCTAGAAATCCGACTATCGGGTTTATAGCTCGATCTGCCTTTTTTCTGGCTGAGCTCGTTGTTCCACCGGTGTTGACGTTGATTATTCCTGCTGTAGGTCGATTGGCCCATTCTTTGCTGGTCTTTCTTTCTGATCGGTCACGCCTCGCATCTCTTCTGTTGAAGTTGTTCGGGGCTCTGCCCGCTCTTTGTCTAGGTCGGCCGTCATAGATACAACGGTTCCCATGCGGGTACCTTCTTTGGTTGACGTCTTGTGTCATGTCGCCGAACACGAATCTTTTCAGTCGACCCCTTCTCACCAGGTTTTCTATCTCATTCATGAGGTCGGTGCATTCTTCGGTAGAGTGGCCGTGGTCTCGGTGGAACGCACACCTCTTGTTTTTGGGCCTTTAGGGGTTTGGCTTCATTGGCCTTGGCCATTTTAGTTCGGGGTCCGATTCTATCTGCATCAATATTCTTTCCCTCGTTGTGTTCAAGGGAGTGTAAGTGTCGTAGCCCTTCTTTTCCGGGCTTCTTCTGATCGGATACCCTCCAGGCCAGTTTGGCCTTTTTCCCCCTTGGTCTCTCTCGACCTCTCTCCCCCTTTTCTTATAGCTTCTGAGTTCTCCTTTGTTTTCTTCATTGTTTAGCCGAGTGGTCATCGTTTCTTCGGCATTGATGTATTTTTCAGCCCGTTGTAGGAGCTCGGGCAAGGTCTTTGGGGGGTCTAATGAGAGGGAGAACTTGAAGTGGAATTCCTCGTCCGTGAGACCATTCATTAGGTCGGCCACCGCCACGGACTGTTCTAAGTCCTTCACTTGCAAAGCTTCAGCATTGAACCTCGTGACATATTCTCTTAGAGACTCTTCAGGCTTTTGCTTGACCACCATTAAGCTAAGAGTTGTCTTCTTAGCTCGGCGGCTATTGACGAAGTGAGTCAGGAAAGAGTGCCCCAGCTTTTTGAACGAGCGTATCGATCGGGGAGTTAGCCCTGAGTACCAGGAACGAGCTGCACCCTTTAAGGTCGGCAAGAATGCTTTGCACATTAAAGAGTCATCTGCACCCTGTATTGACATATTAGCACGGAAAAGTTCCAAATGGTCAAAAGGGTCTGATGTACCGTCGTACGCTTAGATCACAGGCATCCTAAATCCCGGTGGTGGTTAAGCTCGCTCGATTTCTTCTGAGAATGGTGAGGTTTCAAGCAATCGAAGCTCGTCCATATGGACTTGTGCTTTATCTTGAATCTGTCGTTCTACGGCTTCCATCCTGGCCTCCAGTTGGTCGCGAGTTTTATCCTCCGCTGTGGGTGCCGTTGAGATGGTTCTATGCGGGTTTTTCGTGGAATGGCTTTGTGGGGTTTTGAGTTTGCCTTTCTCCGCGACTTCTGGTACGGAGGAAGAGCTACCGCTGGCGTCCCCTCCCTGGGATGGGGATGGTGGAGAGGGTAACGGTTGTTCGGAGTCGTTTCTGGGCGGTGGTCGTTAGGTTGGGGGAGAAGGTGTGCTTGGACCAGCTCAGTTAGGTTCCTTAATTGTTGGGTGAGTTGCCCGAATTGCTCTGCCGTCGTTGGTGGCCGTCTCCCTTGCTGGTCATCTTGAATGCCATCTGGGCTTGCAGGAGCAGCCGGTTCCTCTTCCTCTGCCGTTCTTCTTCTCTAGACATCAACGATGAGGTTGGTAAATTCCCCCTACCTGGCGCGCCAAATGTCAAAGTCGAGGATGGATTTTAGGGAGGATTGCGGCAGAGTTTCTTTTAGAGTTGGTTGCTTAGCTTGTGTCCGGAGATCCGGGCCCTATTTATAGGTCGAGGAAGCCCTAAGATGACATGGACGTAAGGAAGGATGACCTGGACAGGCTGATTCGGACTCGTCAAATTGCAACCGGATAGGATTGGTTCTGCCCTGCCAACTCGCGGTACAGGTTGGCGAAACAGCCGAGGTCAAGTTTCCCGCCCAAAGCTCCCCAATGTGCGTTGAGTACCGAGGTGGTGACGAAGCGGGCTTGGTCAGCGTATCAGAAGCCGACTCAAGCATTAGATAACGTATTAAGGTCAGCGTGTCAGGCGCTGACCCTGGGACCTTCGTCCGAGGTTAACATTGAGTCGTGATAACCAAGGTCACGTCACTCTCTGACAGGTCTTCTCTTTGTCTGGCCGAGGTGAAAGACTGAATTACCCTCATTGACCAATTACCCATTATCAGCTATCATCCAAGACAAACTTAACTGTAATCTTCCTATTATCATATATATATATATATATATAAATAACAGAAAACAAAGATAACATGTGTCACAATATCATTAATCTCATTTTTTTTAATTTAATCTCAAGTATTTTACTTTATTTTATTTAATCTCAAAAAATTTACAGTTTAAGAGTTGGTTAACCGAAAAATTAGTGGTTATTCAAAAAAACCTCATAGTGGAGTAAAAGAGGGAACAATAGGCGTTGATGGCAGAGATAGTGGAGTAAAAGAAGGAACAATATGCGTTGATGGCAGAGATAGTGGAGTAAAAGAGGGAACAATCTTAATTTACATTTTTTTTCTTTTAACCTATATTTTAAAAGTAATTAATATTTTAGAATTATCTATTTATCTATTTTAAATATTTATTATTCAAATTTTAAACAATAGGCGTTGATGACAGAGAGAGTGAAGTAAAAGAGGGAACAATCTTAATTTCCATTTTTTTTAATTTTCTTTTTACCTATATTTTAAAACTAATTATTATTTTTAGAATTATTTATTTATCCCTTTTAAATTTTTATTATTCAAATTTTAAACATTATTTATTTATGCTATCAAATTATCTACTAATATCTATTTTAAAAAAATTAATAATTAATTTAATAAATATTTATTTTTCACATCTTTATCAAATTTTTCATGATATTATCAATATTAAACCAGTATTAATTTTTAAAATTAATATCTAATTAAATCTTTTATATATCTAATCAAATCTTTTAAAATTATTATCAAATCTATTTTAAATTATTTATTATCTAATTAATAAATAAAAACCAACTTCTAATAACCGTTCTATCTACTCTAAAACTGCTCCTTCCATGTTTTAATATCCCTCTACCATCCTCATTCTGAATCACGTTCTAATAACCCTCTATAATCCTCACTCTATATCCACAATCTAATAACCCTTTGCAATCCTTACTCCAAAAGAATTTAACCATCTGCTCCAGTTTTGTTGTTCCTACTACAAGTTTGCACATTGTCATAGCAGAAACATCAAAAAGGTAAATTTGCTTTTCATCTTATAGAGTTCGTGCCTTTTAAGGTGACATTTTGGATTTTTCATTTAGGAAAAGTTTTTTTTAGTAGTTTTAATAATTAAAACACTTGAGTTGGATAATGAGTTGATTATTCTTTTCTATGGTTTTTTTTATAGATGAAATTTTGGATTTATAATTTTTTTTTCTGTGTTACATTTTTTATGTTTAATGCTATAGCTTACAAATTTGGTGATCTTTCATGTTTTATGGAGTTTTAATGGTTGCTGTAGCTGTTTGGCTTTTCATATTATTCTTGTGTTTGCGACATTCTTGGTAGTTATCAATTTAAAAGAATCATATTGTCAATACCATGCCTTACTGATTGCAGCTATCTTGTTATACTGTAAGATTAGTTAAATCTTATAAATTGTACAAGCATTCTTCATTTAATGTTGTATTATCAGTTTTACAGTCAATGACCTTTTGTCGGTGTTTTTAATTAATTTTCTAAAATGAAGGAAAAAATTGTTATTCAACTACTTTTATGGTGGGTTAATTAAAATATGTAAATTGCTTACTTTCTTGATATCTCCCTTGCTTTTTACCCTCCAAATGTTCCTTGCATTTTCCTATGTTATATTTTCCTTTACAATTTGGTTTGATGTCGTGCTGTTTTTGTTAACTACTGTTATTATATTTTTTACTAAATGTATGTTTGCATCTTAATGGCTCTTATTGCAGGTTCGATCTGCTACCTTGGACACAAGGCTCCCTAACCAAGTAGCTTTTGTTCAATGTAAGTTTTTTTTTTTGTTAGGTCATGAATTTGTGTTATTCTTATTTTCTTACCTAACAGTAAACTTTTTTTTTACTTTTTGTATATTTACTGTTATTATATAATAACACAGCAAATTATCTTTTTTTACCTAATTAATGAAAAAAATTACCTTTTATACCTAATTAATCTTTTGTTAACTACTGTTAAAATATTTTTTTTACCTAACACTAAATTTTTTAACTGTTATTATCTTTACTGTTATTTGCATTTATGTTTTTTAATAATATTTTTTATTTTCACATATAAAAAGTTAACTCTTTTTTTATATATCATATATGACAAATTTTACCATGCCAATGCAATATAAATATCCGTAAAAATATATCAACCCATTTAATTTCTCAATTTGGACTTTATCTCACGTGAATGTTCACATGGAGTTGATGTTGCGTATTTTATTTAATTTTAAACATTAATTGACACAATGATTGGAGTTCAAACATTTTTAAAAAACTTTGAATTAAAAAATTATTTTTTTAAATTATAAAAACATAAATTTTTGCACAAAAATCATTAATGATTGATGAATTTTACTCTGCTTTGCCTTTCAGCCAAGTATATACAGAAATATTTTGACCCAATCAAGCTTGCCCTAACGCCAAAAACCATAAGTGCATTTTTGTGCAAATCAAATAAATGTGGTCCAAACCAAACCTCCAACGTATTTGTAAATTCTATTTTTACCTGATTAATGAAAAAAATTATCTTTTTTACCTAGTTAATCTCATGTTAAATACTGTTGTTATATTTTTTTACCTAATAGTAAATTTTTATTTTACTGTTATTATATAACAACACAGAAACTTTTAATAACTTGTAAATTATCTTTTAAATATCAAATTAATCCAAAAAATTACCTTTTTTACCTAAATAATCTTCTGTTAACTACTGTTATTATATTTTTTTACCTAACACTAAATTTTTTTTACTGTTATTATATAATAACACAAGAACTTTTAATAACCAGTAAATTTTTCTTAAAAGATTTTATATTAATAAATTAATTTCAAATTACTTACTTCGATTAAATTACGTTAATTGATTATATAATTAATTTTATCATCTAAATAACTAAATTGTAAATAAAATTTATTTTTTATTAATAAACACTTTTAAGTATACAAAATTTTCGTGCATCACACGGATCATAAACTAGTTACTTAAATAAAATAATCACCATCTTCCAATAAAAAAAATGTACCTTAAAACCTCTTTTAATGATTTGAGAAAACAATAACTTTTATTTTACTTTTTGAACGAAAATTATGCACTAATCGTTAAATCTAAAAACTTAACCCAGTGGTTTAACTCATGTTAAACATTTATTTAGGGCTCGATTGGCATTATGATTGGCTCCCAAACGTAGTTTTCGGCCATTATCGCAAGTTCGCAACTCCAAACATGATATTGCTTTGCCTCAAAAACTATATTCGACATCAAGGTGGCATTTGGTGCTTTAGATGTAAAGTGATTGTAGTGCAAAGTGATTATTAGAAAAGTGATTATTGGAATTAAATTGCTGAGAAACTAACATTGCAGTGTTTGGTATGCATTGTAAAGTGTTGTTTAAATTGCAGGGAAAGAAACATTACAGTATTTGGTAAATTAACACTTTGCTGGTAATATACTGGCAAATTTCAAAAATACCATTAAGTATAAAAATAAATTTGATACATTATTATTAATTTAAAATGTAAATATTATATTAAAATATAAATAATATAAAATTATAATTATTAATATGTTAATAAATTGTAATATAAATTTTAATACAATATTAATAATTTAAAATGTAAATAATATAAAATTATGATTATTAATATGTTAATAAATTGTAATATAAAATAAAATGTAATGTGAGAACCCATTTTTCCAATACTTAATATAAGTTATTCGTTGAGGAAATCGAAAAGCGAGGGTTAATCACTAAGATTTTCAAAATAGTGGTAGTGTTTGAGGAAACTGGACACGAGCCCCATGGGATACATTAAGACCCAAAATGACCCTGAATGGGCAAATTATTGATCTCTAGAGTTTAAATTACTTATGGTTCAAATTTCGGCTCAATTGGAGTTCAGTTGGGCATACTTGTGAATAAATGTCAACAAATTCAAAAATGACGATTTTGTCCATAGCCTGTATAAACAGCTTTAAAAATCAGTCAATGTAGTTTGACTTTTGATCAATAGATAGTTATAGTCAAACTCTCATGTGAAGAAATCTAACCTAGTTCCAACTCCTAGACTGAATCACACGAAAATGTCTAAAACAACGCAAATGAGTAGTTAATGGTATTTTGGTAGTTTCACTATAATGACGGGTCAAACCCCATTAAAAGTCAAAATTTTGACTAAATTATATTAAATAAACATATTTGGCATGAAAATAAAAATATTTTGAAAAGAAATTAAATATTTAAATGTAGATTAACATAGTCAGGACATAAAGAAAATTTTTAAAATTGTGAAGAGCAAAATGATAAATTGGTTAATAAGATATTATAAAAAGCTTAAAAATATCATCACCTTCATTATTTTGGTCGGCCATGAGTGTGAGGAGAGAGAAAGCTTATGGTTTCATGGGAAGAGAAAATAGAAAATAAAAAAAAAGTTCTTGATCTATTGACTTTGTTTGTAGTAATGTAAAGTGGATAATTGCAAAGTTGATATTATATGTTTCAGTTGTGTTTAGTGTGAATTTTGCATGAATTTATTTAGAAGTATGCATGAATATGAGAAGTAATGATTATAATATGATTGACTTGATTATTTGACTCTTGTTGAAGTTATGAGTTAAGAATTGAAAGATTGGAAAATATGTTCATGATCTTAATCTTGTTTTGAGTCATAATTTTTAAAATTTTTGAGTCTTATTTTGAAATTTTAAGATTGAGTCTTAAGTAAAAGATTTTGTGAGTATATCTTCTGAAAGCCCTCATGAGACACAACTTGTCCACTAGGGGTGCCTAGGGGTTTAAAGGCTTATTGCATATGCTAAATGCAATCGTGATTCCTACGAAAGTGAGTTAGGATTTTAGGATTTAGTTCTTTAGGAATTAGTTTAGCTAAGGTTTGCTAGAGGACTAGCAAAAGCTAAGTGTGGGGGAATTTGATAGGATGATATTTTGTGAATTTTATATGTGCTAATATATTTTCTTTATTGATGTTTTATGCCTAAAAGAGCTTACTAATGTTTATTTTATGTTTTAGGTATTAAATATCAAAGTTGGAATAAAAAGTAGCTAAAAAGAGCAAAGTACAGTATTTTCTATCCAGCTTGAAAGATTGACATTTTTGACCAATTTAACAATCTGATCTCAAGATGTGGCTTTCATGGAAGTTGTAGAGGACTTCTCAAGGTTTCCAGAATGTACAAGATCGCAAAAATCGGAGTTCGTTTGATGGGTCAAACATCTGGACGAAATCAGTACGAAATTCTGGGCAGAAATAACGAGATTGAGAAGAAATTCCAACAAAGCAAGTTCAAGACCAGATTTTGTTGAGACAAGAAAATTTCTTAATTTTATTTTGTCTTAGATCTGTAATTAATTAATAAAAATAGGCCTTAGGAATTTTACTTAGAAAATAATTGTAAAAAGATGATGAGATAAAGGTAAGAGTTTGACTAATCAAATTACTTGTTTCCCAAGTAAACTCTTATCTGAATCCCACATTGCTTAGGAAAGTCTTTTAAACTCTTCCTTAGGCCTATATAAAGAGCACATTAGCTCTCATAAAAATCAGATCTCTCTTCCTCCTCTTTTCTCTTGTTTAGTTTTAGAGTAGATTTAATAAAAATTTTATTTTTTTTATTTTGCTGATTTCTTTATTATTTGTAATTCTGATTTTGTTTTATTTATTTAAAGTAATACTGTTTGTGTGTTCTTGCTTGCTAGTTTATAATCTTGATTACTAATTCTGATTTTATATTGTTAAAGATTGCTTCTTTGATTGTTTCTTGCATGATATTTGTAATCTTTATAATATATAATTTGTAGTTTATATTCTTGAATGTGTCGCAGGTACCAATAATAAATTACTTTACTTAAACCTATAGATAGGGCAAGCAAAGGTCGATCCCACAGAGATTGTTTTATTCAAGTTAATTATTTAAACTAAATACCTAACTATTATTTAGAGAGAGAAAAGAGATTTGGGGGAAGGGTTTCAATTAAACTATAATAACTAAGAAAATAATCAGAAAAATAAACAAGTAAATAAATTAGAAAATATCAAATACCACAAAACTTCAGTTACAAGGTAATTAATTATTCTTGGGATATGATGTTGATCATTGATTATTTAAGATCATTGTCAATTAAGTAGTCAACTATAGTGTCATTCCCCAGCGTCCAATCACACTTATCTTTCCTTACTGTGTCGTTAATTAAAGGCTCAGCGTCTTAATTAATCTCTAACTATCAAAATTAACCCATGCTCAGCGCTATAGATTAAGTTTTAATAGCAGCATTAATATTTAGAAAGATTTGAGTCAACATTAAGTACCAAACTCACTCAGCGCAGTTTATTTAACTTATACCTTAATTCTCCTAGATCCCTAGTGATTAACTCCATAAGCAATTACGGAGTTATGTTTTTAATCTGGCTGTAGATTATTTAATTTAACTAAATAGTAGGCCTCCTATCTAATCAAACAAACAATCATGCAAATGTGCTCAGAGAATCTTGGATACTTAATCAACAATTATATTATAAGTTTAAAATCTCACAACATACTTTTCCCAAGAACAATTAATTTACCTCATAACTGAACAAGAAATCTACTCACTATTCATATTCAAGAATGTAAATTCCAAATTATATATTATAAAGATTACAAATATCATGCAAGAAACAATCAAAGAAGCAATCTTTAATAATATAAAATCAGAATTAATAATCAAGATTATAAACTAGCAAGCAAGAACACACAAACAATATTACTTTAAATAAATAAAACAAAATCAGAATTAAAAATAATAAAGAAATCAGCAAAATAAAAAAATAAAATTTTTATTAAATCTACTCTAAAACTAAACAAGAGAAAAGAGGAGGAAGAGAGATCTGATTTTTATGGGAGCCAATGTGCTCTTTATATAGGCCTAAGGAAGAGTTTAAAAGACTTTCCTAAGCAATGTGGGATTCAGATAATAATTTTTACAATTATTTTCTAAGTAAAATTCCTAAGGCCTATTTTTTTTTAATTAATTACAGACCTAAGACAAAATAAAATTAAGAAATTATCTTGTCTCAACAAAATCTGGTCTTGAACTTGCTTTGTTGGAATTTCTTCTCAATCTCGTTATTTGTGCCCAGAATTTTGTACTGATTTTGTTCAGATGTTTGACCCATCAAACGAACTCCGATTTTTGCGATCTTGTACATTCTGGAAACGTTGAGAAGTCCTCTACAACTTTCATGAAGGCCACATCTTGAGATCAGATTGTTAAATTGGTCAAAAACGTCAATCTTTCAAGCTGGACAGAAAATACTGTACTTTGCTCTTTTTAGCTACTTTTTATTCCAACTTTGATATTTAATACATAAAACATAAAATAAACATTAGTAAGCTCTTTTAGGCATAAAACATCAATAAAGCAAATATATTAGCACATATAAAATTCACAAAATATCATCCTATCAAATTCTCCCACACTTAGCTTTTGCTAGTCCTCTAGCAAACCTTAGCTAAACTAATTCCTAAAGAACTAAATCCTAAAATCCTAACTCACTTTCGTAGGAATCACGATTGCATTTAGCATATGCAATAAGCCTTTAAACCCTTAGGTCACCCCTAGTGGACGAGTTGTGTCTCATGAGGGCTTTCAGAAGATATAGCCATAAAAACTTTTACTTAAGACTCAATCCTAAAAATTCAAAATAAGACTCAAAAATTTTAAAAATTATGACTCAAAACAAGATTGGAAAATAAGATCATGAACATATTTTCCAATCTTTCAATTCTTAACTCATAACTTCAACAAGAGTCAAATAATCAAGTCAATCATATCATAATCATTACTTCTCATATTCATGCATACTTCTAAATAAATTCATGCAAAATTCACAATAAACACAACTGAAACATATAATATCAACTTTGCAATTATCCACTTTACATTACTACAAACAAAGTCAATAGATCAAGAACTTTTTTTTTTATTTTCTCTTCCTTCTTTTTCTTTTTTCTTTTGAGGTTTCAACAATGGTTTCCCTAAGTACTTACTTACCTTTTTACGTGAATGTTAATATTGGTGATACCAACACCCGGTTACTCAACAAGTAAGCCCTCTTTTAGAGTGCTTTGCATACTCATATTTTAAGTCACTTCAAGAATTTAATCAACAAGATCGAGTAACTCAAAACATTAGATTAGAATTTAAAGCTTTCAACCTCTATTTTTCTTCTCTTTTTTTTTCTTGTCTATTTATCCTTTGCTTATACCAACTTCAATGAACTAATCACATTATTAATATCATATGAGCAATCATATTTAATCATGAACTCACATAAATTCTTTAGAAAGTATTTACTTCAGCAATAATAACAATCAAAATACTTTCAACTTTCTTATAAAACTTTGTTTTAGTTTAAAATAAATCCTTAAAAGAAAGAAAACATATCATGATCTTTTAAAAATTCCTATAAATTTGACCCTTTTTTTATTCCTCTTCCAAAAAAAAAAAACTCAACAGACTCATAAACCAATATTCCCCCCAACACTTAAATCTTACTTTGTCCTCAAAGTAAGTCTAGCATGCAAAGAAGAACAATAAAAACTCAAAAATTAAATGGTAATACAAGAAAAGGAAAGAAATACTCCCTCGTTTTACATCCTTGGGTTGCCTCCCAAGTAGCGCTTTTGTTTAATGTCGTTAGCTCGACTACTTCACCTTCCATCATCCAATCCCAAATGCAAACCTTTTCTTCAATTTCTTTTGGTTCTAACTTATGATTACTTCTCCAAAGATGTTGAACTTCACTATGTTATCATCGAACTCCATGGTGAGTGTTTCCTTATCCAAATCTATTTTGGCTTTAGATGTCTTCAAGAATGGTCTCCCTAGCAGCATTGGTGTTGGAAAAGGAGAATTATCATCCTCCGTGTCAAGAACATAGAAGTCTGCTGGGAAGACTAATTTATCAACCTGCACAAGAACATCCTCTAATATCCCTTTAGGATAGGCATTAGTTCTATAAGCCATTTGTATAATAACACCAGTCTCTTTCAAAGGTCTAAGATTTAACAATTTATAAATTGATAAAGGCAAGACATTTATAGAAGCTCCTAAATCTAGCATGGACTTATCAATTATGGTGTTACCTATCTTACAAAGAATACTAAACATGCCAGGATCTCCACACTTTGGGAGAAGTTTCTTTTGAATGATTGTAGACACATTCTCCCCCACAATTACTTTTTCATCACCTTTTAATTTCTTCTTGCTAGTGCACAATTCTTTTAAAAATTTTGCGTACTTGGGCACTTGCTTGATAGCATCAAGAAGAGGAATGTTCACCTCCACTTTCCTAAAGGTCTCCAAGATCTCTTTGTATTCTTCTTCTTTCTTTGTTTTTGCAAACCTAGTATGAAAAAGAGAAGGGTAAGTACCAGTATTAAAGGGGACTCTTTTATCACTTACCTTAGACTTTGAAGCATTGTTATCAACTTTTCCTTTTTGCTTCCATGATAGTGTCAACATGCTCTTCTTTCTTTGGTTTTGCCAACCTACTAGGAAAAGGAGGAGGGTAAGTACCAACATTAAAAGGGACACGTTTTTCACTTACCTTGTCAAAATCTCTATAAAAAGGGGGGAGATTCACAACATTTTTATGTAGTGTAGCCTTAATGTTGACCTTCTCATATGCATTCTCCTTCCCACTCCTTAAAAAGATGGCACTCACATTCTCCCTTGGATTCACCACAAGTTGAGAAGGCAACTTGTTGGATTCCTTGGCTTCAAGTCTGCTTAGGGAAGTAGCCATTTGGCTCATTTGACGCTCAAGATGTGCAATTCTTTAATTATTCTCTTGTTGATTTTGTAAAGTAGAGGCAGCAAGGTTCTTTACAATTTCTTCAAGAGACATTGTTCCACTTTGGTGTTGTGTTTAGGATGGTGGCCTTTCTAGGTATGCAGGTTTGGGGACTTGAAAATTATTTGGCCTATTATGTGGTAGGACATATGGTGCAGACCTATTTCCATATTGCAAATTTGGGTAGTCCCTCCAACCATGGTTGTAAGTGCTTGAATAAGGATTATACTTACCTTAAGAAGGCCCTAGGAATCCTCCTAAAGCATTAGCTTGCTCCATTGAATCTTCTTGAAGAGTTAGACATATGTCAGTAGGGTGTCCTAAGTTAGAGCAAACTCCACAAGCCTTCACTTGTTGCATATTTCCTACAGCCATTTGACACACAAGAGAGGTTAAATCAGCAATTTGTTTTTCCAAAGAAGAAGTACTTACCTCATGTGCTTGTTTAAGTGGTAGTGGTGGATCACGCCTAAAACTGAATTGTTGAGAATTGGCAGCCATGTTTGCTATCAAGTTTTGAGCTTCTTAAGGAGTCTTATCCACCAAAGCTCCTCCACTGGTTGCATCTATCATGCTTCTATCATGGGGTAATAGTCCATCGTAGAAGTATTGGATTAGTAGTTGCTCATGAATCTGATGATATGGGCAACTAGCACAAAGCCTTTTAAACCTTTCCCAATACTCATACAATGACTCACCATTAAATTGCCTAATTCCACAAATTTCTTTGCGAATGTTGGCTGCTTTTGAGGCCGAAAAACACCTTTCTAGGAAGAGTTTCCTCATTTCATCCCAAGCATTGATGGTTCCAGAAGGTAAATAGTAGAGCCAATCCTTGGTTGCATCTGCCAGAGAGAATGGAAAGGCCCTCAGCTTGATTTGCTCTTCACTAACCCGGGCTGGCTTCATGGTTGAGCAAACCACATGGAATTCCTTTAGATGTTTGAGTGGATCTTCACCTACAAGACCATGAAAAATTGGTAAAAGATGTATCAAACCAGATTTTAATTCAAAAGCAACATCTAAAGTAGGATAGGCTATGCAAAGGGGTTGTTGGTTCATAGTGGGTGCTACCAACTCCTTCAAGGTTCTATTAGCGTTTTGAGCCATGGTGTCCTCTTCTAAATCACTAGAGAATTCAAAAGTACGATTGAACGTGGGCTTGGTGGAAGGTGGGTCGTTGGAAGTGGATGGTAGTGGTTGGGGTGTTTGTAGCACCACGCTTTGGGTTGCTTAAATGTAGTCTCTAATCTTTCGAAGTCTGTAACTAGAGTCCTCGTCAAACATGCAAACCCTGCAAGGAAGAAAGAAAAGAAAATAGTTAGATCTTTAAATTATAATAAACAACTTAAATAAATAACAATCCCCGCAACGGCACCAAAAATTGGTAGTGTCGCAGGTACCAATAATAAATTACTTTAGTTAAACCTATAGATAAGGCAAGCAAAGGTCGATCCCACAGAGATTGTTTTATTCAAGTTAATTTTTTAAATTAAATACCTAACTATTATTTAGAGAGAGAAAAGGGATTTGGGGGAGGGGTTTCAATTAAACTATAATAATTAAGAAAATAATCAGAAAAATAAACAAGCAAATAAATTAGAAAATATCAAATACCACAAAACTTCAGTTACAAGGTAATTAATTATTCTTGGGATATGATGTTGATCATTGATTATTTAAGATCATTGTCAATTAAGTAGTCAACCATAGTGTAATTCCCTAGCGTCTAATTACATCTATCTTTTCTTACTGTGTTGTTAATTAAAGGCTCAGTGTCTTAATTAATCTCTAACTATCAAAATTTACCTATGCTTAACGCTATGGATTAAGTTTTAATAGCAGCATTAATATCTAGAAAGATTTGAGTCAACATTAAGTAACAAACGCACTCAGTGCGGTTTATTTAACTTAAACCTTAATTCTCCTAGATCCCTAGTGATTAACTCTATAAGCAATTACGGACTTATGTTTTTAATCTGGTTGTAGATTATTTAATTTAACTAAATAGTAGGCTCTTTTAGGCATTAGTAAGCCCTAGTGTAACGACTCCAAACTAAAAAACACCCAAAAGGAAAGTTGTTTTACTCAATGAGCTCTACCACATACTGAATTCTAGACTACTGAAGAAGCCATTTGGATGGTGAAAAACAAGCTCAAAGTTTTGGTCACAAAGTAAGGGAGAGAAAGTTCTATTTTGATACAATTTGATATATGTTGACGTTAGAATGATAAAGAAAGTGTTTGCGAAGTCTAATTTGAAAATCGATAAGTTTTGGTACTAGTTTCAGTTTCAATCTAGGTATAAAGTTAATTGAAAATGCTATTATATTAGAAAATTAAAAAGATTTTCGAGTCCTCTAAATACTTTGTGAAAGAAGTACTGACTGAAACTGTATTTGGATTGATTTCTGCATCTCCGAAGTAAATTGGGTATATATGCTTGCTATTTGAATATTAATGCTAAAGAGACTATTGTGGCGTAATCGTGATTGTTTGGCAAGGAACAGGTGTAATGGAACATAGGGATATCATGTTTGCTTTAAGAAACTGATGACTTGTGGTGCTTTGAACTGTGTTTGTACTTGTAAGAGGGTTTAGAATGGATTTCTAACCTTAGAGTTGATTTTGTCTGCGAGCAGCCAACTGCCTTTAGGGAGCGGTTGACTTCCTAGACACAAAATTTATGGTTTTCTTAGTTACCAACTTAACCAGTCAACTGCCCTATATGGCAATTGACTGCCTTTAACTACAACAGACTTAATCAGTCAATTGTCTTAAAGACCAATTGACTGCCCCTTACCCAAAAACTTATTGTCTAGAAAACAGTCGACCACCATAAAGAACCAGTCGACTGCTTTATACTTAGAAGCTTCTTGCCTGAAAACCAGTCAACTGCCTAAAGGAAATAGTTGATTGCCCCTTGTACAAAAAGCTTTGAAATTTTGGATTTTCAGTTTGGAAAATTAAAGGTATACAAGGCAGTCGACTGCCTCAACAGGGCAATCCACTACCCTAAGTCTAATATGCTTATGCTTTGAGAAATATCTTAGGGAAGTTTACTGCTTATCCTGCGGTTAACTCTCCAGAGTTCCAAGGTACGAAAAGTGTTTAGTAAAGTACCGATTCTAGAAAAGAGTAATAATCTTCGGAGGAAGTTTTAAGGAATAAGATTGGTGTCAATTTAAGAATACATTCTGAAGGTATAAGATTTGATTTATCTGACTGAAACATATGTCTGAAGAGAACGGGATTGAAATGTGAAAGGCATTCGAAAGTAATGGGATTGCATTGTATTTGATATTTGTAAGTACATGACTTGATGAAATGATCTGAAAGTTTATGAAATTTATCGTAAATGATATTTGAACGTATACGACCAATTCCAAATGAAATGACTAAAAGTTTACACAATGCACTGAATGGCTATACTAACCCCATACGATAAGATCTAACTAAAAGCGAAAAGTCTTGTATTGTCTGTTATTGATCAACGCATTACTGCTCATGCATTTTGATTTATGAAATGGATTATTGACAGTTTTCATTGTCTGATTTAAATAAATGCATTGAATGTTTTGAACTGACTAACACTGGTTTACAAAAAGTTTTGATTGTCTGATTGAAGCTAATGTTTTGAATGTTTTGAATCTAACATGAACGTTTTGAATGTTATGTTTTGATCTTTGAACAATGTGATTTGAAATACTAATGATCCGTCTATTATGACTTTAATGTATGGTAATGATATTTATTTTGTAGCGACTGAAATGATTTTAATTCATGGTTTCGTAACTGTTTTAAAATAGACTATAGATTGAGTGTACACTATGGGAGTCACCTCAAGAACCTACGAGACTAAGTGCTACACGGTGTTACTTATCTTTAGAATCCATGGGATTTAAAATAAAACTTGGTTCCCAAAAGTTTATATTTCGATTGTATTATGTTTTGAAAGCATAAAGTATTATTTTATTATTTTCATGGGAATCAAGTAAATGTTTTGAGACTGTTGACTCCCTATAGTTGTCGTCTCAATAATCATTCTATAATGGACTATTAGCTATTAGACCTTGAGCAAGTCTACAGTCACCTCTGTATCACCTGCTCAGTGATACTATGAGGTGTATTGTTATTGAAGCTATTTGACCCTCATCACATCATCAGTTGTCCCAATTGTCACTTGATGAGTGTACACTATCGGCTTCTATGGACTATGACAATATGTCTTTACTATTTACTCTCTATATGGGCGAACTAAAACCGCATGATTTCTGTTAGGTGTTGCCTTGTCTCCTTCTGAACTGTTTTAAACGACTGTTACTAATTTGAAACGAATTGAATGTTTTCTGAAACATTTCAAACAACTATTACTGAGCTGTTTTCAGACGACTGTTACTGAACTGTTTTTAGTGACTGTTACTGATATGAACTGAACTGTCTAACTTCCAAATTGTTTTAAATGATCTGCTACTTATTTGAAATGAAACTGACTGTTTTCTAAACTATATTGAATAATTTGCACTGATTAAAAACCAATTGTTATACTGAAGAATATTGTATTGACTATTACTGATTTGACCAAAATGAATTGTTATGATTTGAAAGTTAGCTATCGATTTATACGATCGACTAATTAAATGTATTGTATTCTTACAATTTGACTGATGTACTGAACTGTACAGATATGATTTATATGATAAAGATTGTTAAAACTGTTTTGAATGAAATATTACTAATTTCTGATGTTTGGCATTTAATTTTGGTTATTTGACTGATACATTACTGTTTTGAAAAGTTCTGTTTATGACTGGAATGATAAGTTTTATGAAATATTGAAATTGTTTTACACTGATTCACATTTGCACAAATTCCTTCTTTGTCAGTTAACCAACAGTAGGATCTTTATAGTCATGAGAGTTGGGATCCTGGGATAATGAGGTGCTCTAAAGCATATTTCCTAAAAAACCCCTAAACTATTGATCTACTATAGAGAAAACTTTGTCTGAGTTCGCATTGATTGTACTGTTTATGATTGCATACTGTTTCGTAGAAACATGTATAGGATACTTGCATTTTTTGCGCAACATCTATTATTTTATATATGTTTCTTGATGGGTGCAAAGCTCACCTGCTTACTCGTCTCACAAGTTATCGTTACTAGACATATTTGGGTGTCTCTATTGAGGCTAATGGAATGTACAGTTTTCCAAAGCCTTATTTGATTTATTGGAAGGTATATAATGTACCTTTTACTTTGTATCCAGACAATACATACACAGCATATGTATTTGCATTTGTTTTAAAGGGATGAAAATTAAGAAACGTTATATGTGTAAAGTCCGAGTACACAGAATTTACTCATTTCTATACACATTTTTCGGTTGGTCAGTCTGCGATACTTAAAAAAAAAATCATTAACAGTACAATTTTCAGAAATGTGACATTTCACTATTTCTTTTCATATCTACATCCCTTGTATTCTACTTAGACTTAAAGTAGTATTGTACATAATTTCTGAACATATAAAAGAAAATAGTATACCTCCGTTATCGTATATCTGCTGGCTCGGGTAACCGATATAGCAGCTGATAACTCAGGATGGTATGTCTCTTAACCCGATAAATAACATGTGGAGTGGAAATAAAGGGGTGAGCGACAACGTGCTCAGTAAAGGAGTTGTATGCTGCTTGATACAATGAAATCTATATGCTGTAAAATATTTATTTTCCTAACAGTGTACTAAGCACAATAGAGGAAGGATACTATAGTCGGCTGAGAAAACCATATGGAGCATGGAAGGTATTTTGAAATACTTGTCTTGTCCTGAAAACCCAGAGCGACTATAGAGAATAATTAATAAATTGTTATATTAAAACAATTTAATTCTCATTTTCTCATAAATGTATATAAATGGTATAAACCATTTAATTCTTATTTCTTCAGTAACAGTTTCACAACACGTGACAATACAGTGATAAAACAGTAGGTATAAAACTGTAAAAACAGTAATCAATCAATTTCATTACGGTAGTTTGTAAATATCCAAAATTGTTGGATAAACAGTTAAATAAATATTTCTATTTTAGAAATAATTTTTATAGTATTCTTTCCCAGTAAACAGTGATTCTCAGTACAGTACAGTAAACAGTAATCAATACGATATAGTTCAATAAACAGTATTCCTCAGTATAATATAGTTTAGTAAACAATATTCAGTAAAATCCATTTTAGTAAACAGTATCAGTGGGTTGAGACTAGGCATCACCCTAAATCATATCATGCTATCATCATCCCCTAAGGGACACAGTAACAGTATACGTTTAAGGAAATCTATTGAATTAAATCATTTATTTAAATAAATATTTCCAAAAAGGTATTTATTTCTCATTCTCCAAATACAGTGAAAATAGTCGATAAATATTCATGTATCTAGTGAGAAATCTCATAAATATTCTTTTTGAATATTTAATAGTATAAAGAATATATTTTATTCTCACTTTAAATAAAAATCTTTAACATGAATATTTAATTTAGCATTTTTCAATAATTTCCAATTTTGGAAAATTTATGGAAATATTTCCAAAATTCATAAATTATCCATTTCATGCATCTAAAATATTTCATGATATTTTAGAATAATTTCAATAAATTTTTGGCAGCATAACAGTTGTAAATTTCTAACCTCCTGCACAGAAATTACAGTATATAAAACCAACTTTCAACCACAATTTGCATGATTTTCAAAGCAAATCAAGCTTCCAATAATTTCATAAAATTAAACTTGATAAATCATGCAATTCATCATATCCTTACAGCTCACACACTTCTCCCTTACCTGTCTAGCGATATCGAGGTTTTCGGTAGCACCCACCCAAATCCGTAATTCTCGGCTGCAAAATAAGTTTATCAAAAATTATCATTCATTTTCCTCTAAATTTTTGGCCATTAACTTTCATAAAATGCAGCCACTAATGATACAACATATGTACAACCATTATAAATTACATTGGTGCTAAAACTAAACTTTCCCGTTTGAGCTCCTTTTTTGTTTCCGATTCCACCGATCTTCCTCTTTCGATTTCTACATTCATTTTCTACCATCAAATCATAAAATGTAGCATGGATTCATGCCCAAACAAGCCATGGCCAAAACCCCCATTATGGCTACATTCATGATTTTCAATCTTTTTCCATAATTTATTGTTTCTATCTTCGTTAATCCATCTCAAGCTTTCATTCCCTACCATTTTCATGCAAGAATGCAAGAAAATGCATGATTTCCCTAGGTACTCAAGCTGACCGAAACCCATAAAAATGGCAGATTTTTATTGAGCAAATTTCATGAAATTCCAATGGCATATATAAAATCTACGCCTTTGAATTAACAAGAATACAACTTTGAAATAAATCAAAAGCTCAAAAATTCCATGTTTCCATACCTTGGCCAAACCTTCTTTGTCCTATTTTCTCTTTGTTTTCTTCCTCTTTTGATAAAATATGGCACCAATGAAGAGAGGAGATGATAGAGATTAATTTTCTCTAAAGGAAGGTGTTGAAATTTTGTATATTTTCTATGGGTTTTTCTTATTTATTTTTCTTTTTTTCTGTTTTTCTTTCTCTTTGGTGTCGTGAGGGAGGCTGGTGAGGATGATGAATAGTGCCGGTAGCTTCAGCTTAGTGTGCTGAAATTTCTAGAGATGGGCTAATTACGATTTTGCATTAATGAATCACAATATTAACGGTTTTGCCGTTAAGCCTCCAATTTCGTAAAAACCATGCAAACGAACTCCAAAAATTATGATTCCAGCTCCAATAAATCACATTTAATGTAACTTAATGAATGGAGGTAGTTTCGTTGTCGCGCGTTGCACCGATAAGGAGATACTAGGGTTTTACCCCTTACGAACTGTTAGCGAAAATTTTCGATTAAACCATCTTTTTTATCAATCTTTTGGCACTATGATATTCCTCTTTTTATGTAGATTATCATGCTATTTTTACTTTGTCCCAAATCACTTTAATATGAGCATAATTTACGAAAATGCCCTCGGGACATAACCGTCATTTTCTAATTTGTTTTTCAAAATTCTCAAAATAGTTCCAAATGACATAAAAATTATTTCTATGCCTCCAAATAATTACTTAATATTTATTTCACCTTCAGTACACCATATTATCAATCATAACTCAATTAAAGACATAGAATTCAAAGTGGGGCCCACATTTAATATTTATTTAATTTCACTAAGTAATTTATTTTTCACTATATAAATAATTACAAAATATCATGTACAGTACAATAAAATCAGGTCTCACATTTTCTCCCCACCTTATGAAATTTGGTCCTCCAAATTTCATTTGGACCTATCACTGAAAAGGCTCTAAATACTTCTCACACATAAAGCTCTCTAACTCCCAAGTAGCCTCCTCCTCCGTGTGATACTACCAGAGCACCTTAACCAATGGAATAGTCTTAAATCGTAGCACTTTATCCTTCCTATCCAAGATCTGTATCGGCCTCTCAACATAACTCATGTCCTCTAATCTCCAATGGCTCGTGTCGAATTACGTAAGAAGGATCTGGATGGCACTTCCTCAACATCAAGACGTGGAATACATTATGCACTCCTGACAGCTCTGGTGGTAGTGTTAACTAGTATGCCACCTCTCCCACGCGATCTAAGATCTCGAAAGGTCCAATGTATCGAGGACTCAACTTTCCTTTCTTCCCGAATCTCATTATGCCTTTGGATGGTGAGACCTTCAAAAATACATAATCACCCACTGAAAATTCTAATGGTCGGCATCTAGTATCTGCATAACTCTTCTGTTGACTCTGAGCTGCCTTTAGTCTTTCACAAATCACTTGTACATCTCGAGAAGCCTGCTCGACCAAATCGGGAGTTAATAACTTACGGTCTCCCATTTCTTCCTATGCTATCAATAATCTACATCGTCTGCCATATAAAGCCTCATAAGGTGCCATATCGATGCTCGCATGATAGCTATTATTATAAGCAAACTTTGCCAGGGGTAGGTGGTCGTCCTAGGAGACTCTAAAATCCAGTGCACACGCTCTTAACATATCCTCGAGCGTCTGTATTGTACGCTCGAACTATTTGTCAGTCTGTGGGTCAAAAGCGGTGCTAAAATTCAGTTGGGATCCCATAGCCTCCTGAAATCTCTCCCAGAAATGAGATGTGAAGTGGGAATCCCTATCCGATGTGATGCTCACTGGAACACCATGTAATCTCACTATCTCTTTGACATATAAGTCAGCTAAGGCACTCACTGGATAAGTAGATTTCATAGCCAAGAAATGAGCAGACTTAGTCAATCTATCCACAATCACCCAAATAACATCATATCCCTTCCGGGTCCGTGGTAAACCCATGATAAAATCCATAGACACATGCTCTCATTTCCAAGTAGGAATCTGTAAAGGTCGTAGCATACCTGTAGGCTTTTGATGCTCAATCTTAATTTGTTGGCATGTCAGACATCTCGTAACATACTCAGCGATGTCCTTCTTCGTCTTAGGCCACCAGTATACCCTCTGTAAATTTTGATACATCTTAGTACTACCCGGATGTAATGTATATCTGGAGGTATGGGCCTCTAACAAAATCAAATCTCTAATCTACTAATCATTGGGAACACATATTCTACCTCTGAACCTCAGTATCCCATGGATGCCAATCTCGAAATCGGACTGTACTCCCATCTGAATATGATTGGCAACTCCGATGCAATAATCATCATTCCTTTGAGCATCTCTAATCCGATCAATCAAATCCGGCTCTATTCTGAAACTAGCCGTAAATCCATACTGGTCAGAGGAAATAACCTTTAGGTTGAGGCTAGAGAACTGCTCTATCAAATCATGCTCCCTGATCATCATGTAAAATACCATGCCAACATGTTTACGGCTCAGTGCATCCGCAACTACATTAGCCTTACCCGGGCGATACAAAATCTCGCAGTCATAATCCTTTAACAGCTCCATCCATCGTCACTGTCTCATATTTAGCTCTCATTGTGAGAATTAATACTTCATACTCTTATGGTCTGTGTATACCTAAAATTTCTCCCCGTATAAGTAATGCCACCATATCTTCAGTGCAAATACAACTGCGACTAGCTCTAAATCATGTGTCGGGTAATTCCTCTCGTGATCCTTCAACTGTCAAGAACCATAGGCTATAACCCAATCTTGCTGCATAAGTACACACCCTAATCCTTGAGTAGTGGAAGCATCAGTATACACCGTAAATCTACCTGATCCGCTAGGAAAGGCTAATATGGGGGCAGTAGTCAATCTCCGCTGAAGCTCCTGAAAGCTGCGCTCACACGCATCATTCCACTCAAACTTCACATCCTTACATGTGAGTCGTGTCAATGGAGTAGCAAGTCTAGAAAATCCCTCCACGAACCTGCTGAAGGAAACCGAAACAAACATGCAGCGGAATTTAAATCATTCGGCCTCCACCAGGATCGATTTGGAGAGTTGCCTGATTAGGGTTTCGAGATTTTACCTAATGTTTTCTCTGATTTCTGTCGTTGGTCGAGTCACAAGCAACAACCTTTCATTCCTGCCTCTATGGTATCCACACGAACAGATCTCACGACTCTTGAACGTCTCACGATCAGAAGCCTTAAGGAGCGTTTTTTATTCTTTTAACCGAACTGCTAGCTTCGATTAAAAGAATATTTTTTCTGTTTTTTTTATTGTTGTGCGGCTATGTTTCAGAAAACATCCTTTTATAGGCAGTAAATTTTACCCTAAAATTTACTGCCAAACAGAACTCTAATCCTACTTAGAATAGGATTAGTTATATCCCTAATCCAATTCAGAATAGGATTAGTTATATCCTTAATCCAATTCAGAATAGGATTAATTAAGCTCCTCATTGATCCGTTCTAAGTGTGCGACCCAATAGGTTCTCAAAACAATGGCAATGACAAAATTGTCACAGGCAATGAGCGGTATCTAGCAACACATCATTGCTACCCATGTAACGAGAATGTCGATGACTCGACATAACCTTACTCGTGATAGATGTTACCGTGTAGTCTAATCCCTTTATCCTTTGATGTCTTGATTAGACACAAGTCATGGAATGTGTCACACTTGTATAGTCTAATCAGCGTTTCTTGATTCCTGAGTAGACTAATTAAACAAATAAAATCAATATCTCATATTGACTTATTCGAGCACGGCCATGCATTTCTTAGTCTCACTCTATCAAAGGGCCCAAGACATCACTCTTGTTATATAAGAGGGATAAATCCTATCTTGATCACTCGACATCCCACTACATAGATCAAGGCATACCCAATTACTACCTTTATAGTCCATCCTGTTACGAATGACATCTAGCAGCATTAAAGTATGTGTTAGCTTTAAATTGCAATATATATTTTGAAATGACAAAAACTTAAGTAAGCTTTAATGTCTTAATTCACATTGTAAATTTGCTCATCACACATGATTTTCTCAATTCATTTTCAAGTGATCATATCAAACTTAAGACCATGATTTAATTACATACTCTTATTGGTCTTAATACTTTGAATATTTTAGAAAATCACTTGATGAATGTTTGGACAATATTTTCATTTGAGAAAGTCAAGAAAAACTCCCTTAAAACTTATAAATGGTTTGGGTTGAATTAGGATCAAAGGTCATATCATTTCTAACCCAAAAGTGCAGGAAAAATGCCCTCTGGAAGAAAAGGATCGATCCCCACTGTAGCAGGATCGATCCCCTTTTGGCAGAAAGTCTTCCCAAGGTCCCTGAAGCCCAGAATTAAGATTCTGGACAAAAGGGATCGATCCCCACTGTAGCAGGATCGATCCCTTTGCACCAGAAAGCCCCCAACGGCTCTTTTCTGTGAGACACAACGGCTACTTTCTGTTTTGGCTCCAACCAACGTCCACAAACCATCCAAGGGACTATAAATAGAGGCTTAGAAGCTAAAGGAAATAACAGGAACAACCAAGCAACATCTTTCATCATTTTATTCATCTTCCTCAAGCCTCAACATCAATTCAAGAGATAAAGAGTCTTCATCTTCTATCACTCATCTATTTCTTGTATTGCTTAGCACAAACTTTGTATAGGCTTTTCATTGTGCTCAATTTCTGTAATCATTTGCCTACTTAGAGGTCTTCCTTGATTACACAACTTGTTATCCAATTCAATCCTTGTAAAAAGGGGAGGTTTCTCTTGAGCCTTAGAAAAAGAGGGAGGTTTCTCTTGAGCCTTAGAAAAAGAGGGAGAAGAGGTTTCTCTTGAGCCTAGAAAAAGAGAGAGGTTTCTCTTGAGCCTTGAAAAGAGGGATTGTAAAGACAAATTCAAAGATAGTGAATTTGGGAAAATCCTTGGGAGCGTCTCAAGGTAGAGGACGTAGGCAAGGTAGCCGAACCTCTATAAATCGCTTGTGTAAATCTCTCTTTCCCTACTCTCTTTACTTGCAATTATATTGTGCTTATTGAATTGAATCTATATTGCATGCTTAAGTAGCTTAGAGAACTTAGAAAATATCAATCCAAGCTAGAAAATTTAGAGGAACCGAAAAACGAGCTTATAGTTAGTTAAAAACCGATTCACCCCCCTCTCGGTATTGCCTATAAGAGCCAACAATTGGTATCAGAGCTTGGGCTCGAGATTGAATTAGATTAACCTCTATCGAGCAAAACGATCTTAAATGGCTCACTTGAATGTAGGCACACCCCTAGGAGAAGAGGGACAATCGTTAGTTAGACCTCCACTCTTCAATGGAGAAAATTACTCTTATTGGAAAACAAGAATGATGTTATTTGTACAATCCAATGACTATGAAGTGTGGAGAATTATAGTGAATGGTCCTAGAATTCCCATGAAGAAAGTAGATGGAAAAGATGTCCCTAAGCTAGAGGATGAGTGGGACACAAATGACATGAGAGTGGTACAATTGAATGCCAAGGCTATGCACACTCTCTTTTGTGCATTAGGTCCCAATGAATATAATAGAGTGTCCCTATGTGAAAATGCTAAGCAAATATGGGACAAATTAGCCATCACACATGAGGGGACCAATCAAGTTAGAGAAACCAAAGTAGGAATGCTCACACATGATTATGAGCTATTTAGGATGAAAGAAAATGAGTCCATTAGCGAAATGTTCACTAGATTTAATGATATAATTAATGGACTTAAGGCATTAGGCAAGAGCTATTCCAATGTAGAAATGGTCAAGAAAATCTTGAATAGCTTGCCAAAATCTTGGGAGGCAAAGGTGACTGCTATAGAAGAATCTAAGGATCCTAACACCTTGTCCCTAGATGAACTTATGGGCTCCCTACTTACATATGAAATGAAAATGAAAAGAAATGAAGTGCCTTCAAAGAAAGTAGGGGTAGCACTTAAGTCCTCCACTCATGAGGTCATTGAAGATGATGGAAATGAGAGTGGAAATGAGGAAGAAAAGGAAATGGCAATGTTTGCCAAAAGATTCAATAGGTTCATGAGAATGAATGAGAGAGAGCAAAATAGGAGACATCATAGGGGAGAGTCAAGTAGAAGAGAAAAAGACCCCTTAGTGTGTTATGAGTGCAATGAACCGGGTCATACTAAGTTAGATTGCCCCTTACTTAGGAAGGAAAAGGATAGGAAGCCTAGGAAGAAAGCATTTGTGGCTGCATGGAGCGATAGTGATAGCTCCGATGAGGAAAATGTAGATGAAGAGGTAGCTTACTCATGCTTTATGGCCATTAGTGATGATGAGGCTAGTTGTAGTTCTAGTGAAGATAATGACTATACCTTTAGTGAACTACAAAATGCCTTTAATGATTTAGCAAATGAATTTCAATGCATGAATTCCAAATATAAGAAAATCATTGCTAAATTAAAAATAGAAAATGAAGCCTTGATAAATGCTAAGCTAGAATTTGAAAAGAAATTAGAAGAGGCTAACTTAGAAATAAATGAGTTAAATAAAAAGAATACAAATTTGCATAACTCATTCTCTAGGTTCTATATGGGTCAACAAAAATTAGATCACATGCTTGAGACCCAAAGAGCTTTCTTTGATAAAGATGGGTTAGGTTATAATGCAAAACAAAAAGAAACTCATCTTAAGAACTTTTTAGTGAGCAAAAATACTATGCATGATACATCTCTCACATGCTCACTATGTAATAGGATAGGCCACTCCTCACAAGCATGCACATATAGAAAAACTACATTTAGAGGAAGAGTAGTGAAGAAAATATGGGTACCTAAGCATGCTGTAAATAATGATGAATTGTGCTTGAAATGGATCCCAAAAGGATCAAAAATTATTTGTACTAACTCTCATGGACCCAAGAAAATTTGGGTACCAAAGCATGCTTGAATGTGTTTATTGTAGGAGTGTTAGAGCATGGGAATACAATGGAACAATGGAGTTTGAATGCTCAACACATCCTCATGGAGTTTGCTTGTGCTAATGAGAAAAAGGAAGAGCTTGAGGATCCATCCTTGGCAAGGTCACAACAATTCTTCAAAGAATGGCACAAGGTGGACTCAACTATTCAAGGCAAAGCATTCTCTAGCAAAGGAGTTTTGTAAGCTTAATTCTTTCCTCCTTAAAAATTTTTATTTGATTATGTGTGCATTGATGAAAAATGTGGTTGATAATCTTTGTGAGTTGAATGATTGATGAAAAGGCATGAAAAATTATTTTTGAGTGATGCATTGGATTATTGGATGAAAAGCATGTCTAGCAATTTTGAAATGATTATTGGATTTCTGTAGTTTGAGCAAGTTTGATAGGTTTAGATAATATATTTAGTTGCTCAAAAGTTGTCAAATATGTCATATATGCAAAATGCCTTGTCATGAGCCTTAATGAAGAATATGCATATTAGAAATCATGGCATGTTGTTCACAAGATGTATGCTTTGATGATATAGGTGCTTAAAATCTATGTGAACAAGTTTGTTTTGGCATATTTGTGGTTTCCAAAGCTTTGGTTTTGACAAAATATGCATAATACTTAAAATGACCTCCTTTGAGGCAAAAAATGCATTTTATTGTGAAAATGCTTCCAAAATTGCAAAATCTTTTGTTAAATGGTTTTTCATTCATGTTTTTCATTCATACAAGTCCAAAATCATGTTTTACAAATGTTTGAACCTTTACTTGGACTTAAAACACTCAAAAACGAAGTTTTGGTACCTCACAAGTCCAATTTTCTGTCAAAACAACTGCAGAATCTGCAGGAACATATGAGGGATCGATCCCCACTGTAGCAGGATCGATCCCCCCAGGCCAGAAAAGGCACTCCTGCATGTTTTCAACCGAAATTGAGAAGAACTTTTCATTGTTTTGATATTTTCTCTCTTCTCAACTTAAAATTCATTGTTTTAACTTCTTTTTGATGATCGGTAATATATGAAAACTCATTCTTCATTGATATCATGCCTCAACTCCATCAATTAATATCATTTCCAACAAATGGTATCACTCTCAACAATCATTATCATTTTTCTTGAGCTCACAAGTGCAAAATCATTTTTCTTGTTGTAAACATTCATGATTTGCATAACTCTTGAAATAACCTTGAAATATACTTTCAATGAATGCTTAACCATAATTTTGAGAATTATTTCAAGAATTTATGGATATATTTGAGAATTTGATGAACTTGTACATAATAAATATGTCTCATTCTTTTTGTTCATCTTAGTCAAGCATGCTTATAGGATTATGTCTCTTAGCTTGACTTATCTATTCCACACTAGGTTTCATGATAATTTTACATCTAGTGGATTGATTCCAAATGTAAATTCAACAATTGGTAATAGTCATTGGCCTATAATTTGTGATGGTAAATGGATCCTAAAAGTTAAAATGCATAAAACTTTATCATCCTTGTACTTAAAGAACTAGGGTCTTAATGACAACACCAACACTCAAAGATAAATGCAAACTTGAACAAACTTGATATCCATGCATTTATTATTTGAATCTTTCCTTGCTCATAATTGGTTAAGGACTTGAATTAGAAAATGAGCATAGGATTTGTGTGCTTGAAACCATGGGAGAAAATGTGTTTGCTTGAATACCTTGATTTTATAAATCTTCCATATGGTATAAATTTGTGAATATGAATATGGATTAATACTTTATGATAGTGTGCTAATGATTAATTGATCCATATGCATATTTGATGATATGTGTTGTGTTCTTGCATATTTGGAATGATTATTTTCTTGATATGAACACACTACACATAGATATTGGATTCATGCAAAATGCCTAAGTCAACCATTAGTAACAATTGGTATTTAGATTGAAATAACAATTAGTATCATTGGCAACCATATTTTCAATAATTGGTAAGCCAAATCTAAATTGCCAATTGGTATGAGCTTTAAATTGACAATTCTTCTCATGCTCTTTAGTTTGAAATGACAAATAGAGAAGAATTCTCTTAGGATATTTTTGCATGAAACTCTTGTGTGCTAGAATTTGAAGTTAATTGCTATATGTTTTGATTCTATGCACACTCTTGCTTGAACATGATTTATGAGCTCATGCATATGATATGTCATCTAATTCAGCTCATAATCATGATGTATTACCATGCACCTTAGTTGGACCTTAGAGAACAATTGATATACTTAGGTGCTTGCTTAACTTCTTACCAATTGGAACCTTCTTGGAAAATTACTTATCAACAATTGGTATCAAAATCATTTATAAACAATTGGTATAGGATCATAAGTCATGTTCTTTGCATGAATATTTCATACTCTTTATGAACAATTGACTTATTTGTTTGTGCTATGAGTCCCATGTACTAACATGTTTCTTGTTGGATGGAGCATATTCTTTTATCTCTTCTCACCTAGCCATGATTTTAGGGGGAGCATATGTTTTTATTATTTTTTCCTTCTTTTTGCTATGACAAAAAGGGGGAGAGATAGATAAAGGAAAGGGAGAGATAGTTATAGGGAGAGATATTAAGGGGGAGAGATAATGAGGGAAAATTCATTTTCAAAACCCATGCTTATATTAAGGGGGAGCTTTATAAAATCCTGCTTTATTTGAGGGGGAGTATTCTTTTCAAAGAATTTTCAAAGCAAATTTACATTAAGTTTTGTCATATCAAAAAGGGGGAGATTGTTAGCTTTAAATTGCAATATATATTTTGAAATGACAAAAACTTAAGTAAGCTTTAATGTCTTAATTCACATTGTAAATTTGCTCATCACACATGATTTTCTCAATTCATTTTCAAGTGATCATATCAAACTTAAGACCATGATTTAATTACATACTCTTATTGGTCTTAATACTTTGAATATTTTAGAAAATCACTTGATGAATGTTTGGACAATATTTTCATTTGAGAAAGTCAAGAAAAACTCCCTTAAAACTTATAAATGGTTTGGGTTGAATTAGGATCAAAGGTCATATCATTTCTAACCCAAAAGTGCAGGAAAAATGCCCTCTGGAAGAAAAGGATCGATCCCCACTGTAGCAGGATCGATCCCCTTTTGGCAGAAAGTCTTCCCAAGGTCCCTGAAGCCCAGAATTAAGATTCTGGACAAAAGGGATCGATCCCTACTGTAGCAGGATCGATCCCTTTGCACCAGAAAGCCCCCAACGGCTCTTTTCTGTGAGACACAACGGCTACTTTCTGTTTTGGCTCCAACCAACGTCCACAAACCATCCAAGGGACTATAAATAGAGGCTTAGAAGCTAAAGGAAATAACAGGAACAACCAAGCAACATCTTTCATCATTTTATTCATCTTCCTCAAGCCTCAACATCAATTCAAGAGATAAAGAGTCTTCATCTTCTATCACTCATCTATTTCTTGTATTGCTTAGCACAAACTTTGTATAGGCTTTTCATTGTGCTCAATTTCTGTAATCATTTGCCTACTTAGAGGTCTTCCTTGATTACACAACTTGTTATCCAATTCAATCCTTGTAAAAAGGGGAGGTTTCTCTTGAGCCTTAGAAAAAGAGGGAGGTTTCTCTTGAGCCTTAGAAAAAGAGGGAGAAGAGGTTTCTCTTGAGCCTAGAAAAAGAGAGAGGTTTCTCTTGAGCCTTGAAAAGAGGGATTGTAAAGACAAATTCAAAGATAGTGAATTTGGGAAAATCCTTGGGAGCGTCTCAAGGTAGAGGACGTAGGCAAGGTAGCCGAACCTCTATAAATCGCTTGTGTAAATCTCTCTTTCCCTACTCTCTTTACTTGCAATTATATTGTGCTTATTGAATTGAATCTATATTGCATGCTTAAGTAGCTTAGAGAACTTAGAAAATATCAATCCAAGCTAGAAAATTTAGAGGAACCGAAAAACGAGCTTATAGTTAGTTAAAAACCGATTCACCCCCCCTCTCGGTATTGCCTATAAGAGCCAACAGTATGCAATTCTCTATGTTGGGATCTCTGATGATCTCAAGTCAAAGGATCACATACACCATCATCACTATGAGAATAGCTTATGACACTCATATAACAATCCATGTAGCGTTCTCATAGAGGGTCGATCCAATACATAGTTCTCTAACATGTACCTATGTGATGACTTGATATCCTATATCCATGACAATGGTCATCAGTCAACCACATACTAGTCTTATCGTATCATTGTTATCCTTGTTCACAATAATACTTGACTAGGGATATTTTAAGAATAGTGTGTTATTACTATTCTAAGGATATTATCATATAAGATTACATTACGCAGTTATAAAACAAATATAATAATGAACTATAATAAATAAAATGTCATGATACATAAAAAATGCCAAAGTCAATCATCTAATGAATGGTTCTAAGGGCATAATCCAACACCTGCGACAATATCCAGCAAGACCCAAAAAGCTCTGTATCTCAGTAACAGTCTTAGGCCTCTTCCACTATACAATGGCCTCTATCTTGGACGGATCAACTGACACCTCGTCCTTCGACACCACGTGTCCCAAAAAGATAATGTGGTTAAGCCAAAACTCGCACTTACTGAACTTGGCATATAACCCTCGATCCCTGAGGGTCTGTAATACTATATACAAATGCTGCTCGTGTTCCTCTGAAGTCTTAGAATAAACCAGTATGTCATCGATGAACACTATAACAAATTTATCCAAAAATGGCTTGAATACCTCGTTCACCAAATTCATAAAAGCTACTGGGGCATTTGTCAATCCAAAAGGCATCACCAGGAACTCATAGTGACTGTACCGAGTCCAAAATGTTGTCTTATGAACATCCGACTCCTTGATCTTCAGCTAGTGGTAGCCTGATCGAAGATCTATCTTAGAAAATACCTGCGCACCCCTGAGCTGATCAAATAAATCGTCGATCCTAGACAGGGAATATTTATTCTTAATGGTAGCTCGACTCAACATCCGATAATCTATACACAACCAAAGACTACTATCCTTTTTTCAGACAAATAATATTAGAGCTCCCCATGATGACACACTGGGGCGTATGAATCCCTTATCCAATAACTCTTGGAGCTGTTTCTTAAGCTCCTCTAACTCAGTCAGTGCCATCCGATATGGGGGGCCTGGAAATCAGCTTCGTACCGGGTACCAAATCGATCGTAAACTCCATCTCTCGATCCAGTGGTAACCCTGGTAACTCCTCTAGAAATATGTCGGGAAGTCCCTGACCACAAGAATCTCCTATATCTCTGGACATTTTCTCTCTACGTCCTCCACACTTGCAATAAAACCTTCACATACATCCACACATAATCACAAAATTCAGTACACATGTCATTCCATAAACATATATTTACATCACTTTTATTAATTTACATATAACTTTACAATGTACTTTTCAGGGTGAGAGAAGGTGATGAACTTAGTATAACAATCCAAACTAAAATGATTCACAGCTAACCAATCCATGCCCAAAATTATATCAAAATCATACATATTTAACAAAATCAGGTCAGTTGTTGTATCCTTCTCTCCTATAGTTATTTTACAATTTCTATATACAGTATCTGTCATCTAAGATTCCTTGAAAGGGGTATTTACTTGCAAAGTAAATCCTAACATCTCTGGTTCTACGGGGGTCCTATTAGCACATGTAGGCGATAAGAATGAATGGGTAGAACCCGGATCAAATAAGGCAAGTATCGGAATATCAAAAAGATATGCTTTACCTTTAATTACATCGATAGAAGCGTAGGCAGTCTCCTGATCCAATGCGTACACCCGTCCCTGTGTTATAGCCTTCTTCCCTTTTTCTGCTATTCTCGCTTGCCTAGGCTGTGAGGGTGTCGCCTTCTCTGACTCACTCGGAGCTGCCGGTGCTGGTGCCTGAGGAGCTGTAGGAGGAACAGTGGAAGCAGTGAACTCCCTGAGCGTCAGGCAATCTCTAACCATATGCCCCATCTGTCCACACCGAAAACATGCCTTAGACAATAAATAACAGGGGCGTGAACCATGCGACCTACCACAGTGTCCACATCTGGTTGCAGTACTCCTCTAAGTAGAGGTAGGGCCAGTAGTAAGGGTAGAAGCTACTAATCTCGTAAATCGCCCCTTAGAAATCTGTATGCCCGAAGTCCTAGCCTTCTTAGGCTGCTTCTTACCCGATCTGTCCTTCGAAAATCTCTTAGCCTTGCCTTTACCTTTACTCTTACTCTTACCACTAGACTCTGAATGATACTGCTCGAAGTCCCTCTCACATAACTGAACCCGCCGTACTACCTCATCGTACGTCCGTATATCAAACGGAGCTAGCTTCAATATGATGGAGGGTCTCAAACCAGCCCTAAACCTCTCTATCTTATGTCTCTCGTCAATGCTAGTCTGTGGATCAAATCGGCTCAAGGTGGTGAACTTAGCCTCGTACTCATCCACTGACATACTACCCTGAGCTAAATCCATCAACTCCTGTTGTAATCTCTGCTAAGTAGTGTCAAGGATATACTGTCTCTGAAAAGCCTTCACAAAAATATCCCAAGTCACCACCTATTGCTGGGCGAGCAGTACTGTCTGTGTAGCCTTCCACCAATGCTCTGCGTCATCTGTCAACTGGAACACTGCTAGACCTACTCTCTCGGTCTTTGTGCACCTCATATATCTGAATAGCTTCTCAACCGCATTAACCCACTCTTCCGCCACCAACGGATCCTTGGTACTCTTAAACTTCGGTGGATCCAACTTTCGAAATGATCGCACCATAGTAACATCACAATATGACTCCACATCCCTGGGTGGCTGTGCTGGTGGCTGTGGTGGAACTACTTGTGGCTGAGGTGCTGGTGGTGGAATAGGCTGTGGCTCGGGCACTACTGGTGTCGGCTTAGGTGGGGTAGTGCTACTGCTGGAGCTGCGAGAGCTGCTGCTCTATCTCTCTCCGCCCTATCCGCAGCTCTATTTGCTTGATACATAGCCATAAAGTCGGCTACCATCCTCTCCATCCTCGTCACACGACTATTAGGACTCTCCGGTTGTGGAGGGAGTGTGGGTCCTGAGGCAAACTTTGGTACTGGCTCCGAAATAGGTGCCGCCCTACCACGTCCTCAACCTTGTCTACCCCTACGTCCACTCATATATGCACCACAATATAATTTATTCCACTTTTCGTTATTATTTCTATTATACATTCAGATTATACAGTACTACAAGAGATGTTTACCATTTACTTTTATTTTAAAGAATCGACAGACGTCAGGCCAACTCTGCTCTGATACCATTAAATCTGCAACAATCTGAGTACACAGAATTTACTCATTTTTATACACATTTTTCAGTTTGGCTGTCTGCAATACTTTAAAATAAATAAATAGTCACAATAATAACCAGTAATTTCATTAACAGTACAATTTTCAGAAAGGTGACATTTCACTATTTCTTTTCATATCTACATCGCCTGTATTCTACTTAGACTTAAAGTAGTACTGTACATAATTTCTGAAAATAAAAAAGAAAATAATATACCTCCGCTATCGTATATCTGCTAGCTCGGGTAACTGATATAGCAGCTGATAACTCAGGATGGTACGTCTCTTAACCCTATATAATAACCTGTGGAGTGGAAATAAAGGGGTGAGCGACAACGTACTCAGTAAAGGAGTCGTATGCTGCTTGATACAACGAAATCTATATGCTAAAAAATATTTATTTTCCTAACAGTGTACTAAGCACAGTAGAGGATGGATATTATAGTCAGCTGCAAAATCCAGATGGAGCATGAAAGGTATTTTGAAATACTTGTCTTGTCTCGGAAACCTAGAGCGACTATAGGGAATAATTAATAAATTGTTATATTAAAACAATTTAATTCTCATTTTCTCATAAATGTATATAAATGGTATAAACCATTTAATTCTTATCTCTTCAGTAATAGTTTCAAAACACGTGACAGTACATTGATAAAACAGTATAGTAAACAATAGGTATAAAACTGTAGAAACACTAATCAGTTAATTTCATTACGGTAGTTTGTAAATATCCAAAATCGTTGGATAAACAGTTAAATAATTATTTCTATTTTAGAAATAATTTTTATAGTATTCTTTCCCAGTAAACAGTGATTCTCAGTACAGTACAGTAAACAGTAATCAGTATGATATAGTTCAGTAAACAGTATTCCTCAGTACAGTACAGTTCAGTAAACAGTATTTAGTAAAATCCATTTTAGTAAACAGTATCAGTGGGTTGAGACTAGGCATTACCCTAAATCATATCATGCTATCATCATCTCCTAAGGGACACAGTAACAGTATACAGTAAGATCTATGGCCATAGTCTATAAGGCATCCTTGGTGTACACTTGCCAGGTGACTCTGGGACTGCTGATGACTTGGCGGGTCAATTAGCCACGTGACAGTACCTGTAATCAGTAAGCATGAAATTGGGGTCTAAAGTCTCAAAATCATTTATTTTCCCATAAAAATACATTTAAGGAAATATAATGAATTAATTTATTTATTTAAATAAATATTTCCAAAAAGGTATTTATTTCTCATTCTCCAAATACAGTAAAAACAGTCGATAAATATTCATGTATCTAGTGAGAAATCTCATAAATATTCTTTTTGAATATTTAATAGTATAAAGAATATATTTATTCTCACTTTAAATAAAAATCTTTAACATGAATATTTAATTTAGCTTTTTTCAATAATTTCCAATTTATGAAAAATTTATGGAAATATTTCCAAAATTCATATATTATCCATTTCATGCATCTAAAATATTCCATGATATTTTAGAATAATTTCGATAAATTTACGGTAGCATAACGGTTGTAAATTTTTAACCTCCTGCACGGAAATAATAGTATATAAAACCAACTTTCAACCACAATTTGCATGATTTTCAAAGCAAATCAAGCTTCCAATAATTTCATAAAATTAAACTTGATAAATCATGCAATTCATCATATCTTTATAGCTCACACACTTCTCCCTTACCTGTCTAGCGATACCGAGCTTTTTGGTAGCCCCCACTGAAATTCGTAATTCCCGGGTGTAAAATAATTTTATCAAAAATTATCATTAATGTAACTTAATGAATGGAGGTGGTTTCGTTGTCGCGCGGTGCACCGATAAGGAGATATTACGGTTTTACTCCTTACGGACTGCCAGCGAAAATTTTCGATTAAACCACCTTTTTTTTATCAATCTTGTGGCACTATGATATTCCTCTTTTTATGTAGATTATCATGATATTTTTACTTTGTCCCAACTCATTTTAATATGAGCATAATTTATGAAAATGCTCTCGGGACGTAACCGTCATTTTCTAATTTGTTTTCCAAAATTCTCAAAATAGTTCCAAATGACATAAAAATTATTTCTATGCCTCCAAATAATTACTTAATATTTATTTCACCTTCAATACACCATATTATCAGTCATAACTCAATTAAAGTCATAGAATTCAAAGTGGGGCCCACATTTAATATTTATTTAATTTCACTAAGTAATTTATTTTTCATTATATAAATAATTACAAATATTCTGTACAGTACAATAGAATCAGACCTCATAATATGTCTAATAGTTTAAAGACATTAATGTGATGTAAAGATTTTTAAAGTTAATATAATTACTGATGTTGAGGTTTTATGGTTAAACTCTTATTTTTATATTTTGGTAGAAATGACTCAATGATCTGATTAGGACCTTAGATAAAGTTATTAAATTGAAATAAGCTAAGTAAATTTTAGCTAATCATTGAAATGACTAATACTACACACAAAAGGGAAACGTAATGTAAAGTGATAATTGAAAAAGAAAAAAGTTAGTCCTAAATTTTATGATTTGGGACGTGACATGTAATTATATTACCAAGTAAATAAAATATGATTTTGATTTTTTAAAAGAGGAAGTTGTTAGGCTGGAAAGGTATTTTAGGTGAATACTTTACCTTTGCAGCTGTAAACTAACTTTGTAACCAATGGATGCAAAGTTGTTGCAGTAATAATGTTACTTTGTAATGTTTTTGTCCCAGCCAAATGTTGCAATCACTTTGCACTCAATTAAATTACAGCGCAAAGTGCCAACTTTCCTTATACCAAATTCAAAGTCAACCGAAAAAAGAATCAAGAGGTATTTTTGTGATTTGCAAAATATGCTTTGGAGATAAAATTATCAAATACCCTTTTTGTTTTGAAATTATGATAAAACTATCCTTAATTAATTTTTATTTTTACCTTTAAATTATGTAGATTCTCATCTTTTAATATATGATATATATTGAATTTAAAATGAAAAATTTTAAAATTAAGTCTATTTTTTTAAATCTTCATATATCATCCTGAACCCTAATAACTTGCAAGAAAGTACATAAGATAAGTTTTGAAGAATTTTTAGGAAATTGAGATTTTATACAAAGAATTAATGCAAAAGAAATAAAAGGGCATTACTAAATTTTGAAGGGTTTAAGTGCTCTTGGATGTAGAAAAGCAAATCAAGCTACAAACTTGGTTGCAAAACAATTCTAGAGAGAAATATAGTTGTCTAACTGAATCGATCCGTGGCCATCTTCCTTTATGAATATATTGAATAGAGATGATTTTCCTATTGTACATTATATGGTCTTGCCTAGTCAGCATTAGAATACTAAAAAAAAGTAAAGAAAGTATGCACAAAAAAATGAAATCCTTGAAATAGTGTACCTTTGACATAACAAAGAATCTGAAGAATTGCTAAAAAATGACTTGAACGAGGGCAACCATAAATTGGCTAACTAGATGGACAACATAAGCAATATTAGGCTTTTTTTTGTGAAATATATTAGGTCTAGTGACTATGAGATAAACTAGACTACCAATAAGTTGGCGATATAGTGTAAGATTTGTGAGCAGAGTACCTTCCATCGAAGCAAGCTTGGCATTCGGTTCTAAAGGAGTAGAGATAGTTTTACTATCAGTAAGATCAGCTTAAGAAAGTAAATCAGATGTATATTTTTGCTTGAGAAAGATAACAGCCATTAGATGCAGATGACACTTCAAGTCCTAAAAGTAGTTAAGAGGTGTAAGATCCTTCACTTCAAATTACTAGTGAAGAAATTTTTATAGTTCAACAATGTAAGATAAATCATCACCATTGATAATTATATCATCCACATATATAAGAAGAAGAACAATACCTTGATGTAAAAAAACAATGTTGAGTCATAAGGGCTGGAAGTAAAACCAAGTTGAGCAATAGTGGAACTAAATTTGGCAAACCAAGATCTGGGTGCTTGCTTTAAACCATACAAGGCTCATTGCAGTTTAAAAACCTTGTGAGGATGATGAGAGTAGCCAGTGGAGGTAACATGTATACTTCTTCTTATAAATCACCATCAAGAAATGCATTTTTGATATCCATCTGAAGAAGTTTCAAATGTTTTATAACAACAATGGCTAATAGAGTGTGCACAAAAGTTATTCGAGCTATACGAGCAAATGTTTCCCCATAATCAATCCCATACTCTTCAGTGTAAGCCTTGGCCACTAAATAGGCTCTATATCATTCAATAGATCCATTGAATGAGTTTTAATCTTGTAGACCCATCTACAGCCAATCTTAGTCTTGTTAGGAAGAAGATAAACTAGATCCCAAGTATGAGTTTTCTCAATAGCTTGGATTTCTTCAATCGTAGCTTTTTGTCAATAAGGGTAAATACTAGTCTCATGATAAGATTGAGATGCATGCAAGTTAACAACAGTAGAAAAACAATGATAATCACTAAGATGATGAGTTTCTGTTACCATGCTAGAATGACGAGGAATGGAAATGGGAATAATATCAACAATAGAAGTAGATTCTGTGGAAACAAGAACAGGTGTGATAGCTTAGTTGAGCTCATTAGATGTAACTTCACTAGAATTGGGAAATAACTCAAGAGATGAATTAATAAAGAATCAAAAGAAATTGGAGAATAAGGAATGGAATTTGGATAAGGAAGAAAACATAGTATCTTCCTAAATGGTAACATGTCAAGAAATTCATAATATATTAGAAATAGGATCCCAACAACGATATCATTTGTGTTTGATCCCATAACCAAGAAAACAACAAAGGCAAGCATGCAATTTTAACTAATTGTATTCATGTGCTTGAAAGAGTACAAAACAAGCAGACCCAAAAGGTTTAAGACCAAAGTAATCAGTAGGCTTACCAAATAAACGTTCAAAAGGAGAAAGATTATTGAGGACTTGAGTTGGAGTACGATTTATTGTATAAATTACAGTTAATGCAGCTTCTCAAATTTTTTTAAGACAACTAGCAGAAAGAAGAACAACTTGAATAGTATTAAGGATGTGACGAAGTTTACATTCAACTCTACCATTTTGTTTGGAGGCTTTGGGAAAAGATCTTTTGAACTAAAGTACCTAGTTGATCAAAAAACTGAAGAAGAGAATTTTTGTTATACTCCATGGCATTATCAGTTCGAAGTGTTTTAATTTTATATGAAAATTGGGTTTTAACCATGATAACAAATTTTATATAAATTTGAGGTAACTTAAAACACTTTTTAAAGAAATAAATCAATGTAAAGCAAGAATAATCATCAATGAAAATGACAAAATACTACTAACCACTTACTGAAGATATAGGGGAGGGACCGTAAATGTCTGAATGGACAAGGTCAAAAGGAGAAATAGAAATAGAGGAACTATTAGTGAAAGATTAAGTTAGTTGTTTAGCAGGTTGGCAGTGTAAACAATGAAAAGACTAAAATTTAGTGAACCTAAACAACCTACAAGAAATCAAAGGATGAAGTTTACTTGTAAAAGTATAACCAAGACAAAGGTGCCATTTAAATAATGAAGGACATGTTGTTATAGGAGTAGAGACTTGTTTAAAAGGAAGATGAAGAGAGATAAGCTCAAAAATTTGTCCCACCTTGCTACCAGTACCAATATTCTTCCCTATTTGTAGATTTTATTTATTTATTATTTATATTTTAGCTTTTACTTTTGTATAAAATGGTATTCATATATATAGTTGTCTATTTTTTTCACTAAAACATCAACATTTGCTTTTTATTTTGTTTATTTTATATTTCAAATAACAAAATATAAACAAAAAAAATTAAATTCTCATAAATAAAAAGTAGAGGATTAAATAAATTAAATTCTCATAAATAAAAAATGATAATGTTTAAGTTACAAAATATAATAAAAAGAAAATACAACATCATAGTTTATCCAGATCGATTGTTTCTTGAGTGACAATGTTTGTGTTTGACAAAAACAATAACTTAAAATCCTCAATTCGAGATACATATAGAAGCTGCCACTCGCAATCGCATTCATATCAATACTTGTGTCAATTGCATGTAATTGGAGGTACCGGTGCTTCGAATCCATAAAAACCTACAAGAATTCATTATATTTAGTTAAATGTGAGTCAAAACTAATAATATTGAAACAAATATAACATTAAATTTTAACTGTGATCCACACCTGAACAAAACGACAATTATCCACAAATCCAATAAAAATTAAATTATGCTGCAATGGTGTAGGTGCAAGAGATTTAAGTAGGAGATATGTCAGGCACTATCTCCTAGATAAATAAACAAACAAGACATTATACCATAATGATAACAAATGTCCCATATCTGGTAATGTCATCCAATGGTTCTTATAAGCTACCGTGTTGAAACACACAAAAGACTACATCAAATCATCAACACGCTATTGACTTCTATAGAGATGCACTTAATCATCTCGATATCTATTTAACTAATCCATCAAATTTCATCGTATTTGTGACCATGCATCTATACTCATGCCCAACAACTCAGTGTAGCTTTAAATCCACAATATCCATCAAACTCAACATCAACAACACTGTGAATGTATTGACATATATCTACTGGGAAAAAAATAATATATTGAATTTTGTAACCTAGACGATGCATGAGTAGTTTCTTCCTCTTTTACAATAGTTTCACTAAACTTGTCGTTATTGGTGAAATTGTAATGTCTTGACTAGACTCGACAATCTCAAAAAAGAAGGATACCATTAAGTTGATGTATCCATTTTCAATGCTAGATAATGACCATTTGTCTTAACCTTTTCAACTGCAGGAACTAGGATTATTGTTGCCTACTCACCTAGTTCTCTCAACTTTTTTTCAAGGCTAGTTTGCTTAAAAGATCACATGCATCGAACTACCTGACAATTATCTCCCAATGTGAACTTTGGACTTCATCTAGTTCAACTTCGACTAAAGTGAATGCATAACAGATAAGGGAATTGGTCGTAATGATAAGACTTGTGTCAAATGAAGCCTTTATGTCTGTATGTTGTAGCTCAATCAAAGAGTTGATAACTGTTTAAGATGTTTCAAAATCACCTTGAGAAGATCCAAGGTGTATTTTCAACTTTGCATGTACAATCTTCGCTCTACACCAAATTAGAAAATGTATTGATTATAAATTGAATAAGGTATTCAAAATCAACGTAATTTTAAAAGATCACAATGAACGTACCTATTAGTTGTCATATTGCCAAATTACATTACCTTATTCGTCTAAGTTGCAACAAATCTCTCCTTATGTTTATCCAACCAATTATCCTTCACATACTGCACCGCTTTTGGATAACTATGGTAATCCATTAACATTAAACTTAAATGTCTCTCATACTTATCCTCAGTCAATGAGAACATAAGAACGCTCGAAGATTCCATGATGCGTCCTACTTATCCTTATGCTCAAATAACTTTTTGCAGTTAGCAAGCACATTATTCGATATGTGCCATCTGCATAATAGATTGATTGTGCTTGGAAATACTGCTTCAACTGCATTCATTAATACCAAATCTCAATCAGTGATAATAACCAATGGTGATGCAACATACAACATTAAAACTTTGTAACTTCTGCAATGCCCAAGTGTAGTTGTCTTGATGTTTGTTCTCCATATAGACAAAATGCAACTGAAAAAGTCAAATTCATTGATGTCACACCAATAATCTTGAGGAGTGGGAGTCAATATCTATTGGTTTTATATGTGCAATCTATAATCAACACATGAGGGAAAGCATGCAACAAATCTATCGTATAAGATGCACCAAAAATAAGTCTTTGAATTGGTTGATTTATCACTTTGATGCCACTCCATGTGGTTACACTCATTCAACCGTTTCATTTGTTGTTGCTTTTATGACTTACCAGCTTTTTCAATCAATTTGTAGGTCTGCCATGCATTGTAATGGGTCTTGACAGTGTTGACATTCTTCTCAATTTTGATTTTCAACGTCATGAGTATATATTGTTGTTTGACCATATTCTTGGTTATTTCACCCATTATATCCTTCTCTTTACCTGACAATCTTGCTACAAATGGATGACCCTCAAATTGTTTTGCAAGCGGATAATTATGCATCCCACTTACTACGCTAACTTCCCACTCATCAACCTTTTTCCAATTTCGCACCAACTAGCTCAAATGGACAACCAGACTTTTTCGTTCTTGTTGCCCTATGACATAATTTATATGTTATTTCTTTCTTCTTCTTTGACTCTTTGAATCTTCCACTTCATTCACATGAGAGTCGTAATCTAGATTTTCTTGCAAAAAATACTAGTTTAGATGCTTTAATCACAACTATAAAAGTCTAAATTTCTCCTGACCTCCCTTGCCCATGTACTCAAGGCTTCTCGAATAGAAAAAACCTACACAATATATAAATACTAATCACTTCTTGAGTTTATTCATATTCAAAATGATATTAATGTTCACATCTCATACCTTGTCTATGGTAGATGAATTAGTGCAATTAAATTGATGAAACTCTGCATCTTGCTGGAAAACAAGTAATCCTACAAAAAGTTAAACAAATTATTAGTTTTACTAAACAAACAAACTTATATTTTAGAAATAATTAATTTATTAAATAAATAAATATATAAACTTGTATTATTGTTTTATTAAATAAATTTAATCTCCAGAAGTGCTCCCAAAAGTTAGTGCTCAATATAGCTCCTAGAAGTTAACTTCTGAAAGCCAACTATACCTCTCAGAAGTGAATTTCCTAGAGGAACACTTTGCTCCTAGAAATTCACTTCCAGAAGTATGCCAAACTCCTAGAAATTCACTTTTGGGAGTTTTGAAAACAATATTTTTTTTTGGTTCTTTCACTCAAAAAATTCTAAAAACTTCTAAAAATTTACTAACAAATGTCATACCTCTACAGAATCTTCTTCATGCAATCTGTATTATATTCTTCTTCAACCATAAAGTAATTTTTCATCGAATCATCAGAAATGTAATCCATTTGTCCTGATTTAATCTTTGAGATTTGGAAGAGAGAGACAAGAGTATGTTTTTGTATAGAGTGAGAAGGAGAAGATGTTTGTTTAGTTTATTTATGAAATCAAAAGGGTAAAATAATAATTTCTTTCAAAGATTTTTTGATGTTAAAAAAGATCTATTTCTTTTTTTTTTTTTTTTGTGCTTAGAATCTCTCATTTATTTGTTGTCAGCCCATTCGACCCCTAGTTTCAACAAAAATAGCTAGGGTGTGACCCGGGCAGGCCCGGATTATATTCAAAACCGGGTCAGGGGCAATCCAAATCGGGAGGGAAAAAAACCAAGTTAAAAACTCAATTAAGGGAATGACTAAATCTACCCTATTTTTTGCTATTTATATTCTATTTATGTCTAAATGAACAGTAACGTAATGAAGTAAACGAGGTAGAAAGAGGAAAAAGGTGGGTATGAATAGCAGCTCTCCTCAATCAAATCCATTCTTTTTGAACCCAAACCCTAATTTCTTAAACCCCTGCTGTTTAGTGTTGTCGGGTATGTTTTCTGATGATATTATTTTCGACAAACTTTTATTCTTTTCCTCTAATTTAGAGCAAAGATTGCGTTTTTGCTAATCCTTTAAAGCTTGAAATTCGCAGTGTAATCAGTGGTCGAGTCTTGCAATGGCCAAAAATCCCTTCAATCCCTCGGGTTCGTTTCGCTTTTTTAGGTTATATCAACGAAATTTGATTGGAAATGTTAGACTTTATTTCTTATTTTTATGTAACACTAGCTTTTGTTCTTTGAAGTGTAACTGTCAACATTGCTTAGCACAGGATGTCAATTTTCCTTTACTTTTCTTTCAATTTTCCGTATTTTCATGATCAATAAGAATGGTTGTAATTTTGGTATTATCTCGTTTTAGCATATTTGCAGTATCCTCATTATCGTCGCTGTTGTCTATCTTCTATTGTTCTCTGATCTGATTAAACTGACAGAATTTTACTTTTTGTCTTTTGTATTTCTTTTAATTTCTGATTCTCAGAAGGGTTTGGCACATCGCCACCCCTGTTTGGAGCCAGCAGCGGTTCCTCTCTGTTTCCATCTTCGGCGGCGCCGACTGCTGCTTCTGCTAGCTCTTTTGGTTTCGCGTCATCGTCTTCAGGATCTACTGCTACTACAGTTACAACTCCATTGTTTTCAGGATTGTTTTCATCAAGCTCGGCTTCAAATTCAGCCACCGCTTCACCTTTCTCCGCTGCTACGGGGTTCCCTATCCCGGGTGGTTCACCATTTTCGTCTATTAGTAGTGCAAGTTCTTCCCAAACAGCAACCTCTACTGCAACGCTTTCGTTAACAGCTGCTTCTGCTTCTTCAAGCTCTTCAGGCTTCTCTTTTGCCCCATCCCCTTCCTTTGGATTTGGCAATGCAGCTTCTTCATCATCACCAGCACCCACATTCTCTGGTGATGCCTCCTGGAAACCCACTTTCTTTCTTATCTCTGCTTCAGTCTCATTACATAACATTTTTGTTTTCAATTTCTGTTTCTCAGATAAGGTTAGGGCATCTTCATCCATGTTTGGAGCCGGCGGTGGTTCCGCTCTATTTTCATCTTCACCTGCTCCAACTGTTACTACTACTAGTTCTTTTGGTTCTTCATCTTCAGCTGCAACCCCATCTTTTACAAGCTTCACATCGTCAAGCTCAGCTTCAAATTCGAACATGAATTCACCCTTCTCGGCTTCTACAGGGTTCTCCTTCCCAGCTAGTTCACCATTTCCAAAGAGCACTGAAAGTTCGACACCAACAGCAACAGCACCTTCGTTAACAGCTGCTTCTTCATCAAGCTCTTCAGGCTCCTTTTTTGCCCAACTTTCTGCAGCCTCTCAGTCTACCTTTGGATTTGGCAATGCTGCTGCATCATCATCACCAGCATCCACATTATCCGGTGCTACTGTGTCAAAACTCGATTCTTCATTGTCTCTACTGCTTTTGTTCTCTGAACTGTTTAAACTAACAAAGTTTTTCCTTTTGTCCTTTTTTCTTAATTTCTAATTTTCAGAAAAGTTTGGGACATCTTCAGCCCTGTCTGGAGCCAGCGGTGGTTCCCCTTTATTTTCATCTTCACCAGTGTTGGCTACTACCGCTAGCTCTTTTGGTTCATCATCTTCAGCCTCTACTGCTACAGTCACGACTCCATTGGTGCCGAGCTTGTTATCATCAAGCTCTGGTTCAAATTCTACCACTGCTTCACTTTTCTCCACTTCTGCAGCGTTCTCTTTTGGTGGTAGTTCACAATTTTCGAAGAGTACTGCAAGTTCAACACCAACAGCAACCTCTACTACAGCTCCTTCTTTAACAGCTGCTTCATCAGGCTCTTCAAGCTTCTCTTTTGCCCCACCTTCAGCCTTTCAATCTACCCTTGCATTTGGCAATGCAGCTTCATCATCATCACCTGCACCCACATTCTCCGGTGCTGCTTTGTCAAAACCCACTTCTTTGTCATTTGGAACATCATCGGCACCAATGTTTTCGACAGATACTACCACAGCTGCTTCTACTCCAGCAGCTAGTACGACCACTGCTTCAACTCCGGCAGTCCCTGCGTTTAGCTTAAGTTCTTCATCGTCTGCTACTACGGCTTCTTTGTCAGTTGCACCTGCAGGTTCAGCTGCTTCATCAACTGCTGTGAGTTCGATGAGTGGGTTTGGTGTGACAAATGCAGCTGCTACAACAGGGAGTTCTGGTTCTTTCTCTAGCTTTTCTTTGTCGACAAAACCATCCACTCCTGCTTCATCCTCACAAGCGCAATCTACTACTGCTACTCCTGTATTCAGTGAGTTGTTTTCTTATATACCAAACAGTTCATTGTTTACTTATTTCCTTGGATGCTCATCTTCTTCTTTTTGTTTTGTTTTTATAGTTATTTTGCCTTTAAATAATTCTTGAGTTCTTAATCTAAATTTCTTTCATACTGTAGTCAGTCGCTCCATAGAATTTCTAAGGTGTCTAGATCAAATGCCGATGATTTTTTGTTGAAGTCCTCATGCAGTGTAAATTATGTTCCTGTAGGTCTCCCTGCTTCGAGTTCTGCTCCTTCAACAACTTCAATCGCCGTTACTTCTACTGCCCAAGCATCATCAGTGCTTGTTGTACCTTCAAGTAGTGGGTATGTTTAGGTTTCTTGCTGGGTGGCTTTATGTTTTAGCTCTTTGCTGGTATTCCTATAGCCAAGTCCCATTTTCTGTCAATGTTAGATTCTATTTCTTTTATGACTGTATGTATTAGCTTTCAGTGCTTTTGTCTGTGAAATTTTATGTATAGAAATAGTGTATGTGGGGCTAGGCCCATCTTTTCTCCGTGCCCCGGCTTTCTCTAAAATTTCCTTGACATTACTTCATGTTTTACCTTTTCTTGTGTCATTGTTTAATGTAAACAAAAAGTGAGGTCATTAGAAATAAATGTCGAGTGCCAAAGTCACTATAGATAGGCTGTAACGCTCATATTGGATGAATCCAATTTGCCTTTGGTGGAGTTTGTGAAGAGAGACGATTGAGTCATTTATAAGTCTACCGATTGCTAATTAAACTGGTCTGACTTTTTGAGGTTCTACTACTTGAAATATTTATTGAGCCTTTTTGATGTTTTAAACTGTAGGAAATATGCCTCTGTTATTCTGTTGATTTTTTACAGGGTGGCTTGTTCTTATTTTTATCTTGCATATTCTTTTTACTAAGAATAGTATATTTCTTCATTATTCTTTAAGCTATCTTAAATGAAAATGTTGTGAAATGTCTTATTGAATGTATGAAATATTTTCTGGTGTAACTTTTTTTCTACTTTTCTTATAGGACGAGTTCAAGTGCCTCAGCTGCAGTATCAACTACCCCAAAATTACCATCTGAGATAACAGGAAAGACAGTGGAGGAGGTAATTTTTTTTTTTTATGTGTGTGTGTGTGTGTGTGTTTTGTGATGTAAAATCCATCTCTTTTATGTGTAGTCGTAACTTTTTTGCTCCCAAAATATTTCATGCTACAAGCAGTTATGCTAATCATGCTAGTAGAAGGGGCAGCTCATAGTTGCATGGTGACACTGTTTGGTCCCCAATAAGTTTCTTGGTCAAACCGAAACAAATCAAAGAGAAAAAGGGTAAATAATATTTAGAAGATATCTGGAAGCCTAAAGAAGGCAGAAGGTGGGAGTGTGAATGTGAGGGATACATATCTCAAGCTCATGCAAAGCGAACAAGTTAGACAGTTCTACCTCTTTCAAACATTATTATCTTCATTCTTGGGTTTTTCTCAAATATCACTTCTTAGGGGGAAGAAAGATCAGCAGTATTTTTTAGTGGATCTAGGATGTCTATTTCATATTTTCTCCATCTGCATTTAAATTTATGGTTGCCATTGACATAATAAGATTCTTTTTTTGGAAAGATCATCAAGGAATGGAATGCTGAACTTCAAGAACGCACTGGAAAATTTCGAAAGCAGGCCAGTGCAATAGCTGAGTGGGACAGGCGAATATTGCAGAATCGTGATGTTCTACTTAGGCTTGAGGTATTATATTATCTAGCAAGGTAGCAATAGGTTTTTTTGTATCCTATGTTGACAAAGTATTTATATTGATGCCAACAAGGTTTTCATATTCTCAAATTTACTGAAATATAGCAACTTAATTTGTGCATGCATATGTGTGTGTGTGTATTTAGATTGAGGTAGGTTGTATGAACCAATATTTGAATTTACGTTAGATCGTCCATATGTATTCAAATATTGGTTCATATAGCTTACCCCAATCTCTTGGGATAAAGGCTCTGATGATGATGATGATGATGTGTGTGTGTATTTCTCTTCTTCTGACTCTATGTATCAACTCAGATTGAAGTGGCAAAAGTGGTTGAGACCCAAGCTAGCTTGGAACGACAACTTGAGTTAATTGAGACTCACCAACAGGAGGTATTTCAATAGCTTTTTGCTGCTATACATTTTCCTAACTTATTAAGGCAACATTTTTTGGGATTAGATGATATTATAACTGTTATAAGTGCTGATTTGTTGGAGGTATTTCAGAATATGGAATTTTATATTGGTCAAACTCAGCATGAGATTGAGGGGAGCCTTGGTGCAACGGTAAAGGTTGCTCCTTTGTGGCCTAGAGGTCACAGGTTCAAGTAGGAACAGCCTCTCTATAAATGCAGGGGGAAGGCTATGTACTTATGACCTTGCCCATACCTCATAATGTAGGGGTCTTGTGCATTGGGTTGCCCTTTTTTTAGACTCAGCATGAAATTGTTTGCTTGCTTAGCTATGTTGTAGTTTGATCGGATTCTTTTGTCATTCCTATTGATGATTTTACCATCTTGATTGTTGCTTCATTGTCTTATTGAGCTATCTTAGAATGCGTTTGAATGAAGAATTTTGAAATTTTGGAACATTTCAAAATAAAGGTATTTCAAAATAAATCAATTTAAAAGATTAGCATTTAAAATTGTCTTGTTTGGATAGATGATTTTTTTTAGAAAGAAATTTTAAATACTAGAATTTGATGAAATAAAAAAATAATTATAAAAGAAAATTAATGACATTATATATTTGAAAAAGAAAAATAAAAATAAAAATAAAAATGCAATATAAGTGTGATTAGATTTGTAAAATGTATAGTTATTATTAATAATATAAAAAAAACAAAAAATATATATTATATTTAAATAAACTAATATTTTTTAAAGTTTTATAGTGGGCCATGTTTAATAAATGAGGAAAGATTCGGAAGAATTTTAAAAAACCTCCTCTTCAAGTAGATTTTCAAGTGAGAATTTGAGATGTTAAAATTTCCTTTTGAAATTCTTTAAAAATTTGTGCTAAACAAGGAGATTAGATTTTGGAGTTAAATATCTTAATTGAAATGAATTCTCCTCTTGAAATCCCACATCCAAACACACCTTTAGGTTTTCAACAATAAGCTAGCTAGTTTTTTCAAATACCTGGTGATTGTTTATGCTTAATCTTACATGTGAGTATAGCATTTCTAAATTGACCAACTTTAACAGTCAAGGCCATGTAAATTTTTTTCTGTTGTTAAATAAGCATAAATTTTTTGTGAATTAAGGTCACAGTCTATATTTAACTCAGCACCATTACCTGTAATTGTTATATTTCAAGAATATGTAACTTTTTATTATATCTTGTATTGTGAGTAACTATTCTAGAAACAAACATGGGTGGTAAATATCAGAAGAATGCCTGCAGTCATTATTGTCTGCTCATTCGATGTGCTACTTAAGAGCAAAGCTCTCCTTTTCTAGCGAAAATCTTCTAAATAGTCATGCACAAATATAAGTTTTTCCTCCTATTAAACGCAGAAAAGTATTTTGTCTCCACTCTGACACTATAGTTGGTACTGTTTTAAGTTTTCTGTATGTATAATGATTGTGTAAGATATCACTTGTTTCCTGACTTGTGCTCTTCGGATTGTTCATGCCTAAATTTGCAAAACGATATAATCTTAACTATTTAAAGAAGCATGTGTAAATAAAAAAAGTATATGTGATGATTGCATGATGTATCTCCTTAGGTTGACAAGGCTTTGCGAAGTATGGAAGAAGAAGCAGAACGAATTTACAAGGACGAGCGTGGATTGCTTCTTGATGATGAAGCTGCATCAACAAGAGATGCAATGTGAGAACTAGCTTGTTTTAACTACAGACTAGTTTGTGATCCCATCCCAGCTTGGTCTTGTTGTGCTCAAGTCAGCTATGCTTACATATATAAATTTGAAGAACATTATCTTGGCTAAACTGGAGTGGGATCAAACTGTGCCCTTCACCTCCATTGATATTGATTGATTGCAGGTGTAGGTGTTTATTCTTTCATTTTCTTTTCAGGTATGAGCAGGCAGAAATTGTAGAGAGGGAATTGGAGCAGATGACAGAACAAATAAAGTCAATTATTGAGACTGTAAATTCTAGTCAGGTAACTGCCGTCTCTCTTACAATCAGACTTGCTCTAATTAGCTTTTACAACGTAGGCAGAATAACAATTGCCCTCTAATTTTGTTTGTTTAGGGTGGTGAACTTGAGGCACTCGATGGAATGACTCCCTTAGATGTGGTTGTCAGAATTTTGAATAACCAGTTAACTTCCTTAATGTGGATTGATGAAAAGGTTAGTATTCTTTTTCCGGCCTCTATCAGCATCCTTAATTGTGTATGTTGTATGGTACAATTGTTAGATTTGTAGTTCTTGAGAATGAAAAATCTACACAATATTGATTAGTAACCATTTGGGTGGTTAAGTTCAAAATCGTACCTGATGCAAATATAGTGACCATTTTTTTATGTCCTTTGTTTCGTATTTACCTATTTCAAATTCATACGTGACGAACGTATTTTAATCTTAGTCAACCCTAGATTTTATACGAGCTACGTTTGAGCAGCAGGAGCTCTGACTTGTATTAATCATTCATGTCAGGCTGAGGAATTCTCTTCTCGTATTCAGAAGCTTGCCACCCAGGGTTCAGCCGCAGATCCAGACTCGAGGGGTCCAAAATTTTGGATGTCATGATCCTGCAATTTCTCCCAAAGTTACCGTTGAGTTTAATTTTCCGAGGAGTGAATGATTAAATGCAAATCACAAATTACACATTTGTTAAATTTTCCAAGAAGGATGTAGATTTGATGCGATCGTAATTTAATTTCGATCATTAATTATTAAGTATCTTTATGCTTTGCTTGGTAGGGTAAAAAGAAAAATGAAAAAGATGAAAAATTGAAAGAAGGAAAAAAATGAAGAAATGGGAAAAATTAATTTTTTTTCTTAGGTGTATTTTGAAGGAAAGATGAAAAATATAAAAGAAAATATAATTTTTTTTTCATTCCATTCTTTGTAGAGTTGAAGAATAAAAAGAAAAAAAATGAAATTATATTAATTTATTATTATATCATTAATGGGTTATATTAACAAAATAAAATTAAAAAAATAAAAGATAATTTTATAATTATGCATGATTGATTCACATATTTTTTATATTCTTTTTATTAATATTTTCAATTTGGAATGATTTGAATTTGTTAATGAAAGAAAAAATTATAATATTTCTTTTTTTTTCTTCACACATTTTTTCCTACCAAATATTAACAAAAATTATTTTCTTTCTATTTATTTGCACATTTCTTTCCATCTTTTTTTTTTCATCATACTAAGCATACCTTTAGGGCATATTTAGTGCATGTGATAAGAATATGATACGATAAGATAAAATTGTAGATAGAATAAGATTAGATGATAATATTTTATTTTATGTTTGGTGCGTACAAAGATTAAGCATAAGATAGAACGATTTTTTATCTTTTACCATGTTTATTATATGCAAGATTAAAATTAGAATATGATGATATTTTTTATTGGACAAAATTACCCTTATTTATATATTAACTCAAAATTTGACCTTTTTTTTTCAAGTCACACACTAATAATTTAAAAATAACAAAAAAAACATAAAATCATGAATCAAACAATAAAAAATAGTAAAAAAATCATATAAAAAATAAAACTTATAGCAAAGCAATTTTTTTTGATGTAATATGGCAACGCAATTTTTACATATCAAAAGTATCATTAGAAATAACAAATTTTTTGTTAGAATCAAGAACAATTTCTTAAAACAAAAGTAACATTAAAACTAACAATCTCAAAAATAATAAGTTTGCTAGTAGAATTCATGCTATTGACAATTATGGCAAAAACAATACCAACAAAACTAGTATTTATAACCTATGCTACCAAAAAGCTTTACTTTGCAAGTAGACGTTGAACAAAGGCAACTCTAGCATCTCCTTTAAAACCCCAAAACAGATGAACATTTTGAGGTTTGTCCATTATCTCCACACCAACTTTAATCATGTCCTCAGTGCTTGAACCCATTTTCTCAAGTTCCTCGGGAATATTCCTTTGATCATCATAGATCTACTTTCCATGTCCAATTTTCTCAGCAATGTGATCAAGTCTCTCACTAGACTTATCAAAGTAGGAGCCAAAGATGTGAACTGGCTCTACCAAGCCATTTGCTAGTGCTTCACCACCTTTACAACGCCTTTTACGAGAGCCTTCAACATTCTTTTCAGCATGGACATTTTGATTCACGGAATTTACTGTTTGATCTCCATCATCACTTACATCATTTTCCTCACGATCCAATTCTTCTACAGCATCTGCCGGTGCTTCTGCTCCTTTTCCAGTAGCATGATCCTTTGCAAATATAATACCTAACCTTTCAAAGTAGATGAATTCTTTATTTTAATAATGTATGTTTGAATATGCTTTATTCCAAAGTAGATGAATTTATTTCAAAGTAGATGAATTCTTTATTCCAAATATAAAAAACAGAAGCAGTGGACTACCCCACTCTTTCAAATGATATTGAGTTCCTCAATATGGTGCAAGGAACCCTTCACTATTTGCATATCCAGCATCCACTAGGTAATAGTAACCTATTATATATATAAACAAAAATGTTAAGTATACCTATATTAGTTAAGAATAAAGTAACTAATTGACCATTAACCACCTAAACTTACCATTAGGCACTTTTAGGCCATTTCGCCTGCTAATAGCATCTCAAAGAACTCGAGCATCTGATGTAGAACCTTCCCAACCCGGCAATACGTAAATAAATCTCAAATCGCATGTGCACACTCCTAAGACATTAGTAGCTATCTCACCCTTTCTTGTCCTATATCTTGGTTTGTCAATTTCCAATACGTGCATCCTAATATAGGTACCATCCAAAGCTCCTAAACAATTCTGTTAGCCAAAATAACATAATCATCAAACCACTTATATCTAGTTATGCAAAACCGATCATAATGCCTAATAAGAATAGCATACCTTAAACCACTTCCACCTTTCCTCAATGCAATTATCAAGTATTGGATCTGGTGCTCGAAGTAATATATCTTGTAATCGCAGGACCCCATTCAAAATATTGTTGAAACACCTACTTATAGTTTCACCCGACCTATAGAAATCTTTTATAATAACACGATTTTTGACACGATGGGCTAGGATATGTAAAAAAATTGCCACTTGCTCCTCTAAAGAAACTAGCCCATTTACTTTCACCTTACCAATCGTACGCAATAACTCACATAGAATACCAAATGTATACCTATTCATTCGAAGTTGGTTTACACAAGTTCTATCACTCCCATGTACTATCCTATCTAAGTGTTCTAGCCTAGTTTCATTCCTTACAAATGTTCTCTCCTTCAAGACATGTTTTTTATGATACCTTTGCGCAATGGTGTGCATTAGCATGAAAATATTAGTGCAAACAGCCATCATTTGTTGATGGATTTGTTCTACTATCAAGTAAGTAAGTAGTTGTTGCTCCTCGTCCATATCTATAGAAGAAAAACAAATAATCTTATAAGGTATAAAGCTATAAAAAAAGTACTATGTTAAGTAAGAATTAGCAACAACATCGAAGCTTGATAAACTTCTTTTACTCACTTCAAATAGCAGCCAACAAATTCCACCTTAAGAGAAACTTTTCTAATCTGCTTTGATTAAGAGAAAAAATATAGTGCTATCTTAATGCAGGTCAAGAATTTGCAGCAGAGAATGCTAGAGGAATAGAGAATGCTAGAGAAATTCTACTTTCCTGATTAGTTACAAGTACTAATCATGTTTGGTTAGTTACAAGTACTTAACTGATTGGCAATTAAAAATATTTGAAAACATCAAGAGAAATGTTCCTCTTTTGTGCTTAAACATAAAGGCTGAAGGGTGTATTAACTAAGTTATCGTTGGATAAGGGTAAGTTTCTGTCTCACTAACAGAAATAATGGGCAAGTTATAGTGATGGAGATAAGTTTTTTTTTATTAAAAGATGAAAAATAAAAATTTATTACAATGCCTCCGTTGTTTTAAAACAAAACTCTGATGACAGTCAAGTTACAGTTGATAACATATATGGTGGGGAATGGAGATGACCCTTCCGCTTTTCATGATTTTTGAAGTAACCTTCATGGCACATATGTCTACATTCCTCTATCCATCCAAAAATAAATAATAAAAATAACATGGGAAAAAGAAAAAGTAAGGGGGCAGTAACATAAATTTTCAAGATCTTAGGAGGTGTGGCAGAACTTTCCAAAAGGGGAAGCAAAGGTAGTACTTTGATTACGAGGCATTTTCATATACTATGGGTATGGAGTTAGATTAAGATGTCATGAACTGAGGCCCATGTAAGCTTCGGGTTTCACAGAAAATTTGTTTTCTTTAGTCACAGGACAGACGGGATGCTTATGTTTTTCCTTAGCAACTGTTTTTGACAATGAATATGTAAAAAATATTTGACAACTACTGAGAAGGAAATCTAGAAGTTGGAGTTTCTTGGTTTGAAGCAGGATTGTTATGATTAAAAATTGTTTAGAAAAGAGTTCCGAAACAGGAAATGCTTTGCACATGTGAAGCTGTTACTATTTCAATGTTGAGCTGCAACACCTCTCAAAACTGAGCATTTGGCATTGCAGTATATTTCCAAGCACTCAACATAAGGCTGGATAAGCCGAAACCTCACGGATCTAATCAAGTCAAAAGGAGGCACATAAGGATAACTTTAGGTGAAAATGAAAAAGAAAGCTCTGACTTAAAGGAATCTGATTAGCAGCAGCGCTCTGATATGGTTCAAGTTCTGCTGCAGGATGGGGAAATTCCTCAGTGGAGACAAGCAATTAGGCAAATATATCTTGAAGGCATCAAATGAAACATTCCTCGTAGTACTAGCAAAACTTCTGCCTGAACAGTTTGGGCTACTTTAATGCCATCAATGTAATGAATTCATGCTGGGAATATGGTAATGACAATCAAACAATTCTGTTTCATCCTACATTAGCTTGTTTATGTCTCAACGCAGCGAGAAAACAGAGTCAATGGAGCGTCGGAGTTTAAGTGCGTTTCTACGCTCAAATCAATGAGAAAAAAAATTCATGAGAAAAAAAGAAAGAGTTACATGTAAACGTCAACAGAGGTTGAATTTCGTTTTGTAAGTCTTTCCTACAAATTTCTAATTAACTAAAACGTAACTTTCACTTATTCGATGTTCAAGAATCCAAACCACAAATCCAATGAAGACAAAGAAGCAACCAAACATTCTAATAGTGTGTTAGAATTTCTTTTAGACATTTCATCGAACAATACATCAACTCATTCACAATATTCATATTTATCTCGTCAAAAATACATCAATCAATGCAAATCTAACATAAACAATAAACATAGCCAAACACAGAGTATAACATCATAATAGTAGCTATGACAGCCCTAAGCCCAGTGGCTTAGCCACATTGTAGTTTTGGGGTCAATTGACCTCGTTGAATTTTAGAATTTATTTTATAATAGATATTATTCTGGGAAAAATCATAAATTAATTTCATGAAAAATAAAATTTAAAGATAAATGACCCCTGAAATAAAAAGTTGAAAATCATAGTAAAATAATTTTGGAATAATATATTATTAAGGGTTTATCCAATTAAACAACGAATATGATGGAATAAATTCAACACAAAGTTGGATCAAATCCACTCATTATGAGATTTAAAAATTAGATCTCAAAATTTTGTGATTTCCTACTTACCATTAAATCAGGAGTTCATTAAGAATAATTTCCGACAATGAAAAATAATTAAAAATTTATTACTAAAAAAGGAAATAATTTAGTGAATAATTTGTTTAATTACATATATAGGAGAAATGCATTTGGTATATTAATGATTATTTTTAAATTATCAAAACTCTTCATGATAATTGTAAAAAAAAAATGTACTGAAGATTTTCTTTTGAATTATCATCAGTGGTCAAGTTTTTAAGTTCCACAAGAGAAATTAAATGGCTATATGCTTATCTAATAATTCATAATTTATTATTTTCTAATTATATCTAAATGAATATATATTAACTCTTCAATCTCATAAGCGAAATTTAAAATTTTACTGTCATATAATATAATTATTTAATTTTTTGCTATTTGTACTTAATTATTGTTACGATATTGCAATTACTTAAAGATTTTGTATAAAAAATTTATATAAGATATTTGTTTGTTTTAAAAAATAATTTTTAATCCTTTTTATATTTTTTTTAATTTTCATAGATTAAGAAATACAAATTAATGAAGGAAATAAAGAATATAGGATGTTTGAGAACTAAAAGACCATACAAAAAAAAAAATATAAAAATATAAAAAATATATAATTACTTTTTGACCCCACTAAGTATATTTTTTAGCTACGCCACTGCCTAAGCCCAAAAATAAACATATAAACATAATAGATAAGCATAACAAAATGGCAAAGCATAATGTATTGGCTAAGCGAAACAAAGACTAGGCAAATTCCAGAAAAATCAGAGCAAAACATGACAGCAAATAGTGGAGGCTGAACACAATGTTGATGAAAATAGCATTGCATTATAAAACACAAAAATAAATAAGAACAAGCAGTAGCTAAAGGCCACAGACAAGTCAAGAACAGGGGAACAAGTCATTGGACTCAAAGGTTGCCACCAAACACCAAATCATCGTGTAATAAAAAAGAAAACCTGTTTGGTTTCCAAGAAAATCGAAAAGAAAATGAGAGAAAATAGATTTAAAACACAAAAAATTGTTAAAACTAAACAAATGGACAAAGAAGAATTGCACCATGAAGATGAATTGTTTGTTACAGACCAACTGATGATGGTATTTCCAATAGGTGAAATTGCAAGAATATCAGCTGTTTGAGAAAAAGACCGAGAGGTGCAGAGAAGAAATATCAGAGAAAATAGAGAATGAGACAGAGTAGTAGGAAAATAGTGTTTTTCATTCTTAATTCTCAATTCAGTAAAATGAGTCATATATACTCGAATATTCTCAAGGTAACAAGTTATAATAAAGACAAATTCTTGCTAACAATTATCCTCTAGCTCAGCAAGGCGATTATATGCTCTTACAGCTGTCCTCTGCTCGCCATTAGCTTTGTTCTTCTTAGTTGTTAGCTCAACACTCAGCTCCTTGCTTCCTTGGTGCATCTTCCTGCTCCTTCTTTGTCTCGGCTTCATCCTTGGCTCATTAGCCATTGTCAAGTTCATCACATTTACCCCTCTTTCAAAGGATCCTTGTCCCCAAGGATCAAAGTCTGGAAACTGTGAATTTAACACAATATAATCCTCACTTGATGCATCATAATTAATGGCAAGGACTGCTTCATGGATGAGCACTTTAGCATTGGGTGCCATGATATGGACTCCTAGAATTTTGTCTGACTCCTTGTCAATCAATATCTCGACTATTTCTTCAGTATCATCAATAGCCTTAGCTTGACTATTTTCCAAGAAAGGAAACTTTCCAACACGATAATCGACACTAAGTGCCTTCACTTGCTCTTCAGTTTTCAAAACAGATGCAACCTTAAGATGAGTGTAGACAACTCCAAGGACCTTGTCATGATCAAAATGGCCATGTTTACCTACTATAAACTCCACACACATCCTCCAAGATCCGTCTTTCTTCCTAACTAACAAACAGGGACAAGTAAAGGGATTGGAACTTCTCTGAATAATAGAAGCTTACAGCAATTCTGTGATTTGTTTCTCTACTTCAGTTTTCTGGTAGTGTGGGAAACGATAGAGTCTAAGGTTAACTGATTGTGATCCTTGTTTCAAGGGAATACCATGATCATGGTTGCACATAGGAGGTAATCTTGTAGGTTCCTTGAACACATCAGCATAGGCAAAGAGTAAGGCTTCCATCTGTGGTGGCACATTGGTATCTATGATCTCAACATTCAGCATTTACATTTCACCCCTTATCTCGTGGTCCATCCTAACCAACTTCTGCAACTTATCCCCAGAAATGAGTTTAAAACTAGCAATCTGATTACTGCCCTTCAAAATGATCTCTTTTCCATCCTTTTTAAAAGTCAGAGAAAGCTCATTGAAATCAAAAACTAGGGGGCTGTACATTTTCATCCAGTCTACTCCAAGCACCATGTCACTACCCCTTAGAGGTAAGACTTTGAGGTCATGGCAAAAATGGTGTCCTTGCATTGACCATTCTAATTGCTTGCATTGAGTATTGCTGTACAATCTTTCTCCATTTGCTACAGTGATGATAAGAGGATGAGTTTGCATCACCTCCACTCCTTCCTTAGCCCACTTTGGAGTGACAAAACTGTGGGTGCTCCCACTGTCGACAAGCACACTTAAGATTTTACCCTTGATGCTCCCTTGGATCCTCAAGGTGCTATGCCCTGTGTTCCCATTTAAAGCATTAATCGAAATTTCATGATTTCCTTCAAGAGCTTCCAGATCTCCAGTAGCCACTTGCACCCCATCACGGTAGTCATCATTGTTGTCCTTCATCTCTTCTATAGCTTCTTCAGCACTGATAGCATTTAATTGCCTTCCTTTACACACATGACCAGGTGTAAACCTCTCCTCACATTTGAAACACAGATTCTGAGCTCGCCTATGCTCCATGAGATTTGATTTACTGTTCCCGAACTGAGTACTACCAGTGTTCCTTGGGTCTTGATTCCCTGGTGTATACCGATTTTGAGAATACACATCAAGGTTGGATGAGGTTTGGAGTTTAATAACCTGCCTGTATTTCTTACTTTCAACTTCCAGGGAGAGTTCATGCAAGCATGCTTGTCTGTAAGCTGCTACTAAGGTTAAGGGTTCATTAGCTGTAACCCTTAGTCTTAGCTCCTCCTTTAACCCACTTATAAAGCTAGAAACGAAATATTCTTCCCTTAGTTGAGGATTGATTTGGAGCATGTAGGGTCTTAGCTCTTCGAACTTTTCTTGATAGTCTTCCACCGTAGACTTTTGAGTCAATTTGTTAAACTCTTCTACCACATCCATACAAGTCTTATCACTGAACCTATGACACACTTCATTAGCAAATTCTTGCCATGTAATTCCATTCCTTTGCATGATATACCCTTTAAACCAAATCTCTGCTTTGCCCGATAGATACATCGATGCCACTTCTAATTTTTGTTGTTCTGGGATAGTAAAAATTGAGAAATACTTTTGACATTTTCTTACCCATCCCTTGGGATTGTCTCCATTGAACATAGGTAGCTCTATTTTGGGTCTTGGGGTAAAGGCATTTAAGGTTCTGTTTGTGTTTGGCTCACTGGTTATCTCTTGGTTTTTGACAGGGCCCATATTGTCTGCTATGATGAAAGGGTTATTATAAAAATTCCAGGTACATAGAATTCCAGGTTCATTTGGCTTGTAGCTATATTTTCCATTGTCATCTATAACAGTGATTTCAATAGGGCTTTTCCCTTCTCTCCTGGTTTGTTGTTTTGGTGAAGGTTGGGCATTGCTAGAAGTAGCTCTTCCGCCTGGGTCATGTAATGGATGGGTAACTTCTTTCTGGATGAGTGATTCCAACATTCGGCTGATGTAGCTTTGATTTTCAGTCATTTGAGCCTCTATTCCTCTCCTTTGTTCTTCCCACCATCAAGGAACTGTATTTTCTGCTACTTTCAGGCTTTCAAGTTGGCTTTGTATGGCCTGAACTTGCTCGTGTAGAGAGTTAAATCTTGTTCCTTCCGCCATCGTCTTGTTTTTCTTGTTCTTACCCAGCTTTTTCAGGTGGATCTCGACTGCTCTGATACCAATTTGTTACAGACCAGCTGATAATGGTATTTCCAATAGGTGAAATTGCAAGAATATCAGGTGTTTGAGAAAAAGACCGAGAGATGCAGAGAAGAAATATCAGAGAAAATAGAGAATGAGACAGAGTAGCATGAAAATAGTGTTTTTCATTCTTAATTCTCAATTCAGTAAAATGAGTCATATATACTCGAATATTCTCAAGGTAACAAGTTATAATAAAGACAAATTCTTGCTAACAATTATCCTCCAGCTCAGCAAGGCGGTTATATGCTCCTACAGCTGTCCTCTGCTCGCCATCAGCTTTGTTCTTCTTAGTTGTTAGCTTAACACTCAGCTCTTTGCTTCCTTGGTGCATCTTCCTGCTCCTTCTTTGTCTCGGCTTCATCCTTGGCTCATTAGCCATTGTCAAGTTAATCGAAATGTTCAACAATAATATCAGAGAAAACCAACGAATCTAAAAGAAAATTGAAAGAAAAATCGCAAGAAGAGATAAAATTTGTTTGGTTACCTAGAAACTTGAAAGAAAATTGAAATCGATCTGACTTGTACTGAGAAATCCGAAAGAAAATTGTAGAAAAAATGAGAAGAGTGGCTGAAGCAACAACGTTTGAAATGAAAGACGGAAAAATGTTGTTTACCCGATACTTTAATAAAATGTTTTGTTTTATTTGATAATTTAATAATTTAAAATTTTTTTTAATTTAAGGGTAAAATAAGAAATTTTTTGTTAAAATTTTTTTAAAATATATCCTATCCTATGGATTAAAAATAATCCTCCACTTTTCTAAAGGATTAAGTCATCCTCTTGGTGCCAATGAAGCCTTGGCTTAGTGGTAAGGATGAGGCCCTGAGACTTTGAGATCTCAAGTTCGAATCTCACCAAGTGTGAGCTTGAGTTAGTCTAGTTATTTACTAGTTTGTTTAGTTTGTTATAGTTATTTACTAGTTTACCTAGTTTAAGTAATTGATTTTCATAGTTACCTGTTCATGGAATGTAATATGCTGATTGTGATTGTAACTTCTAATGAAAATATAGTACTCAAAAAAAAAAGTCATCCTCTTGGTATAGGATGACTAATCCTCCCACTAATCCTATCCTATTGTTAATTACATAATAAACATAGGATAGGATGATAATCATCTTATCCTTTAAGTAATTTTATGTGCCAAACATGTCGCATAATAATCTTAAATAAAATACCAAACATTTGAGTCAAGATGCAGACAGAAAATGATCTTGGGCTGTTATTGAGCTTGTGTCCACAAAGCCAAACGGGCTAGGACCAAATACAAGTTGGGTTGAAATTATTTCTGATCTAAAGTAGTTTGGGTGACCTTTTCCCTATTTTCATTTTCTCTTTCTTTACTTCTTTTCTGCTATTTTCTTTCTTTTCCACCAGTAAACAATCCTCTTCAAAGCTAAACACCCTTCTCTAGCCACCATCGTCTGTTCATGCTCGATATCAAGCTCTCTTACTTTTCCCTTTTGTCCTTTCCTTTTTCTTAAGCTCGAGTTCTTCCCAATCCCAAGGCTATGCTCAGTTTTGATCGCCACTGGTGCTTTGTGCCACCAATCTCGATCACCGTTCCTGGCTCTTAGAACAGAATATTTTGCTCTTCCTCACTTTCCCTCAGTTCCGATTCTAGGAACAAAGCTCGAAACCAACCCCTTCTCCAAAAGGCTTGTTTCAAAACACAAAGACAATTAACTTTCCGCCAAAAATTTCCTTTGCCACATGAATGCATATTTCTTTTGGCTTATTAGTTCTGCTTTGCGTTGGCAGTTGTTAATTTTGTTAATGTACGTTGTTTATTTTGTTGGGTGGTTGTTCTATTGGCTTATGGAGTATGTGTTTGAACTGAGTTGTTTCCTACCTCACTTTTTACTCTTCACATCCCTCTTTCCCTCTTCTATCAATTTCTTCTTCTCTATTTCTCATCTACGTCACATTAGTATTCTTCTAAGCCTTAAATTTTATTTTTTTAACAGAAAAATAAAAAATTTAAGTGAGGGTAATTATTATGATAGCTATGAAGAATATGAAAGCATAAAAAGTCAAATAGAAGAGGTAAGCTTGAGTTTGATTTTTATTCATACCACACTTTCTGCACAATCGAATTTGCACTAGGAAGAAACTTGCGCAAATTACCTTACGTGAAGATCCCAACTAAGCGCAAGTCACCTTACGTAGACATCCTAGTCGAGCACAAGTCAACTTGGGCAGGACAGTGAGAGTCAGAAAATTATCCTAGCACAAAGTGACTTGCATTGAGATGAGCTCCTTGCACAAGGCAGCGTGCACAAGGAGCTTATATATGCACAAGATGCTTTGTGCAAATACGAGGTTTCAACGCAAGTTGACTTACGTGGATAGCTTATTATGTAATTCATTATAATTTTATTTTAATAACTATAATTAATTATTTTTATTATATAATTTATTATAATAATTCTAATTAATTATTGTTTAATATTTACATAGTGACAAAAGAATAATAGTGTATAATAGAGAATCCAAAAGTGTGGATGAAGAAATATTTGACTATACTCATACATTTACTACTAATAAAGTAAGCATATTTAAAATTAATATCATCTTTTAATGCAAATACAGTAATAAAAACTAATCATTAAATTTATTTTGTTCAAGATTTCAATAGTCGAAACGCCTTAATCACATGGGCTAGAGAGGTTAGAAAAGACTTAAATATTAGTGTTGTGATTAGATCATTTGAAGTTGGTATTTCCGGAAGAAAACCTTGAGTTGACTTGTATGTGAACAACATGGAACATATAAGTCAAATAGAAATGAATTTCGTCCCTAGGGAATGGGATCAAAGAAGTGTAATTTTCGATTCAAGCTACAGGGGAGTGAAATTAGAAAGGGATGATGATTGGGCAATCAAAGTAGTATATGGGATGCATAATCATTTGGTTGCAAAATAGTTAAAAGGACTTCCTTTGCTGGTGGAATAACGGTGAAAGAGCAAAGTATAGTAGTCAATATGACAAATACTATGATAAGACCAGGAAATATACAAATGATGTTGAAACAACATGATGAGAAGAATGTGAACACCCTAAAGAGCATCTACAATGCACGACAAAAATATAAAATGATTGACAAAGCTGGTAGATCACAAATGCAACAACTCATAAAACACTTGAATGATTGTAAATATGTTGAGTGGCATAGGAGTGATGAGTCAAGTGATTGTTCTAGAAACTTAGTTTGGGCACATCTAACAAATATAGATTTGTTGAATGCTTTTTCAAATGTGTTAGTAATGGATTATACATTCAAATATAATAGATATCGACTCCCACTCCTTGAGGTTGTTGGTGTGACATGTACAAATTTGACATATTCAGTTGCATTTGTTTACATGAAGGCTGAGCGCATTGACAACTATACTTGGGCATTAGAGAAGTTAAGAAGCTTGATGTCTTTTGATTCAACACCTTCTGTCATTGTTACTAATAGGGATTTAGCATTGATGAAAGCAGTACAGACAGTGTTCCCTAGCACAACTAATCTCTTATATAGATGGCACATATCGAAGAATGTACTTACAAATTGTAAAAAGTTGTTTGAGTGCAAGGAGAAGTGGAAGGCATTCATGTGAGCTTGAGGCGTTCTTATATTCTCTTCGAATGAATATGAGTATGAAACAAATTTAAGTTCAATGGTAACCCATTATCATTCTTATCCTAAAACGCTCGAGTACTTGAGATATACATAGTTAAATCAGCATAAAGAGAGATTTATTGCTGTGTGGATAAATAAAGCAAACACTTTGAAAATGTTACAACAAATAGGTATATAGGTTTATAAGATTAAATATATTGAAAACTGTACATTCGTTGACATAACATAATAGCTAGATTAGTAAATCTTAATCTATTTTATCAAAATCTTAAATAAATTAAATTGTAGGTCATAGATGTTCGTCCATTGCATATGGAGAAGCAAAAGAGTTAGGGCCTTTCTTCCCTCAGAAAGACGGACAAACGATAAGGCTGTGTTGGTTTAAAAAAGGATAGAAGAGCAGTAACTGCAAAAAGAGAAGGAAAATAACACAAAGAACATAGGCTGAAAAGTTTACTACTACATTTTGACAAGCCAAATCCGATTTAAATACATAAACGAATAACTGAAAATTCCTAAGAAAATGCATTACACAACTAGCATGTTCTCCTACTTTCTTGCCACTACAATCCACTTCACAACTAGCATGTTCTCCTAGTCTCTTGCCACTACACAACTAACATGTTCTCCTAGTCTCTTGCCACTAAAATCCACTACTTCCATGAAAGCAACTACTTGATGCACAACTTCAACACTCCTCCTTGCTTCAATAGTTGCAGACTCCAAGCTTCTTTCTCAACAATTCAAATCTGTTTTCAGGGAGTGCTTTGGTGAATATGTCAGCAATCTGATCATTAGTCTTGCAATACAACAAGCATACTTCACCATTCTTTTGTACTTCCCTTAAGAAATACAACTTAATATTAAAATGTTTTGTCTTCCCATGGAAGACAGGATTGTTGGAGATTGCAATTGCTGCCTGATTATCAACAAACACCTTTGTACTCTCCTTTTGCTCCATATGCAAATCAGTCAAGACTTTTCTAAGCCATAAGGCTTGATTCACAACTGCAGTGGCGGCAATGAACTCAGCTTCAGCCGTCGATTGTGCCGCAGTCTCCTGCTTCTTGGAACTCCATGAGAACACTCCTGAGCCAAATGTGAAACAGTATCTGAGGCACTCTTTATATCATCTAAGGACCCTGCCCAATCACTGTCAGAATACCCATGAAACAAAAAATTCTGATTATAACAAAACAAAACCCCATAATCAAGAGTCCCTTTGACATATCTAAGAACACGTTTGGCTGCTTTAAAATGCACTTCACTGGCACAGTGCATAAACCTTGACAAAACACTGACGGCATGCAGAATGTCAGGTCTAGTTGCTGTGAGATACATCAGGCATCCAATGAGACTTCTGTAATCAGCCTCTTCCACTTTCTCTACACCATCTTCTTTGCTTAGCTTCTCCTTTTGATTCATAGGAGTACTCACCGGTTTGCAATTCTCCATATGAAATTTCTTCAAAATTTCCTTAGCGTATTTCCTTTGACAGATAAACACACATTGCTCGTTCTGTCTAATCTCCATGCCAAGGAAATACGTCATCTCGCCCAAGTCTGTCATGTCAAAGACCTTCATCATTTCTTTTTTAAATTGCTCAATCAACATCGCATCACTTCCTGTTATCAAGAGATCATCAACATATAATGAAACAATCACAATGTTAGCTTTATAATTTCTAACATAAAGTGTAACTTCATTTTGGCTTTTTACAAAGCCTAAACCCAGCAAGTGCTCATCAATCCTGCCATACCAAGCCCTAGGTGCCTACTTCAAGCCATATAGAGCCTTCTTTAGCAGATAGACCTTGTCTTCCTACCCTTTCACAACAAAACCTTCAGGCTGTTCAACGTAAATCTCCTCTTGCAGATGACCATTGAGAAAGGTTGATTTGACGTCAAGTTGAAATACTTTCCATCCATTTTGGGCTGCTAATGCTAGCAACATTCTGATGGTGTCTAGTCGTGCAACAGGAGCAAATGTCTCTGAGAAATCAACACCAAACACTTGAACAAAGCCTTTCACCACAAGTCTAGCTTTATGCCTGTTGATGGAGCCATCGGCATTCAGTTTTGTTCTAAACACCCACTTAACACCAATAATCTTCCGGTTCTCAAGTCTCTCAACTAGCTTCCAAGTCTGATTTTTCTCAATCATATTCAGCTCCTCTTGCATAGCAACAATCCATTTTGGATCCTTCTCAGCTTCCTCATACCCTACAGGCTCAAAAATAGCAACATTGCACCTCTGATAAATATCAGTAAGTAGTCTAGTACCTCTGATAGGTGGTTCATCAACCTCCTCTCTATGATTCAATGGGACATCAATGTTTTGATTTCCCTTTTCAGTTTCCCAACACCACTGTTGATCCTCCACAAATTGAACATCCCTGCTTATCAGAATCTTTCCTGTTTGAGGTTGAAAAATTCTGTAAGCTTTTGAGACAGTGCTGTAACCAATAAAGATGCCAGGTTCTGCTCTTCTATCAAGCTTGTCTCTTTTCACCTGTGGAACATGTGACAAACACAACCAAAAGTTTTTAGGTTTGATACAGATGGTTTATATCCATACCAAGCCTCAAATGGAGTCTTTCCCTTTACTACCTTTGTAGGAAGCTTGTTTAGTAGAAATACAGATGTGTTTGCTGCTTCTGCCCAAAAATGTTTAGGAAGCCCTTTCTCGTACAACATGCATCTAGCCATCTCCATTATGGTTCTGCTCTATGCCAGCCTCATCACAGAATAAATTGAATTGTTCTGATGTATACTCCTTGCCATTGTCTGATCTCAAGACTTGAATTCTGCAGCTACTCTGATTCTCAATCCATGCTTTGAACTTCCAAAATACTTCTGCAACCTTTGTCTTGAACCTAAGGAAGTAAATCCAACACATTCTTGTTAAATCATCAATGAAAACAATGTAGTATTTACTTCCCTTTAAGGATGGAGTTCTCTGAGGTCCACAGAGTTCTGTATGAATCAACTGCAACTTCTGCGATGCTCTCCAAGTTGTCTGTGAAAATGGCAGCCTTCTTTGCTTGCCAAATTGACATGCACTGCAACTTGATGAAAACTTTTCCGGTGAAGGTAAGCCTTGCACCAGATCTATTTTCTTCATGTATAGAAGTGATGCATGATTGAAGTGCCCTAGCCTCTTATGCCAAAGTTCTGTAGTATTGATTGAGCTTGGGTATGCAGCTTGCTCCTCCTCTATTAAGTCCAAGGAAAAACTTTTACCTTTCATTCTGACTCTGAATATATCATAACCATTTGCATCCTCAATCAAACATATCTTGTCTTCAATTATCACTTTGAAGCCTTTATCTAGCAGCTGACCCACACTTAACAAATTTTGATTAATATCAGGTACATAAAACACATCAATTATGATTCTAGTACCTGAACAGCTTTCAATGGCAACATTCCCTTTCCCTTTAACAGCAATACAATCACCATTACCAATATTAACTTGTGATGTTACAGATCTATCAAGCTCCTTGAAAAGCTCTTCATCATAAGTCATGTGATTGGTGCAGCCACTATCAATTAGCTAGCTTCCACTTGAGTTGTTGGTTGCAAAACAAGTTGCCACAAATAGCTACTCCTCCTCTTGTTGATATGCAACTTGAGCCTCATTCTTCTGCTGTTGATTTTTGTTCCTGCAGATTTTCTCGATATGGCCTAGTTGATTGCATTTTCTGCATCTCACATCAAGTTTTCTCCAACACTTGACTTGAGGATGATTCTTTCTTCCACAATACTGACAAGGAGGGTATACTCCTTTGTTGTTGTTGCCTCCACTGAAGGAAACCGAAACAAACACGCAGCGGAATTTAAATCATTCGGCCTCCACCAGGATCGATTCGGAGAGTTGCCTGATTAGGGTTTCGAGATTTTACCTAACGTTTTCTCTGATTTTTTGTCGTTGGTCGAGTCACAAGCAACAACTTTTCGTTCCTGCCTCTATGGTATCCACACGAACGGATCTCACGACTCTTGAACGTCTCACGATCAGAAGCCTTAAAGAGCGTTTTTTTTTATTTTAACTGAATTGCTAGCTTCGATTAAAATAATATTTTGTTTTGTTTGAAAGAAGCTCTAAAACCACAGAGAATAGGTTTCTCTTTTTCTGTTTAATTGTGCGGCTCAGTTTTAGAAAACACAAAACATCCTTTTATAGGCAATAAATTTTACCCTAAAATTTACTGTCAAACAGAACTCTAATCCTACTTAGAATAGGATTAGTTATATCCTTAATCCAATTCAGAATAGGATTAATTAAGCTCCTCATTGATCCGTTCTAAGTGTGCGACCTAATAGGTTCTCAAAACAATGGCAATGACAAAATTGTCACAGGCAATGAGCGGTATCTAGCAACACATCATTGCTACCCATGTAATAAGAATGTCAATGACTCGACATAACCTTACTCGTGATAGATGTTACCGTGTAGTCTAATCCCTTTATCCTTTGATGTCTTGATTAGACACAAGTCATGGAATGTGTCACACTTGTATAGTCTAATCAGCGTTTCTTGATTCCTGAGTAGACTAATTAAACAAATAAAATCAATATCTCATATTGACTTATTCGAGCACGGCCATGCATTTCTTAGTGTCACTCTATCAAAGGGCCCAAGACATCACTCTTGTTATATATGAGGGATAAATCCTATCTTGATCATTCAACATCCCTTTACATAGATCAAGGCATACCCAATTACTACCTTTATAGTCCATCCTGTTACGAATGACATCTAGCAGCATTAAAGTATGCAATTCTCTATGTTGGGATCTTTGATGATCTCAAGTCAAAGGATCACATACACCATCATCACTATGAGAATCGCTTATGACACTCATATAACAATCCATGTAGCATTCTCATTGAAGGTCGATCCAGTACATAGTTCTCTAACATGTACCTATGTGATGACTTGATATCCTATATCCATGACAATGGTCATCAGTCAACCACATACTAGTCTTATCGTATCATTGTTATCCTTGTTCACAATAATACTTGACTAGGGATATTTTTAAGAATAGTGTGTTATTACTATTCTAAGGACATTATCATATAAGATTACATTACGCAGCTATAAGACAAATATAATAATGAACTATAATAAATAAAATGTCATGATACATAAAAAAAATGCCAAAGTCAATCATCTAATGAATGGTTCTAAGGGCATAATCCAACATCCACTACTACTATCATTGTTTGCAGCAGCATCATTTGAGTTAGCAAAACTTTTCTTCCATTTCTTTTTCTTTCCTTTCTTGCCTTCATTGATCTGCAACTATGCTTGCAGAGCTCCTTCCATTGAGCCTTCCTGTCTCATCATTCTCCTTTGTTCTTGTGCCTGTAAAGCATTCAACAACTCTGCCAAGGTGATACTTGACAGGTCCTTAGAATTCTCCAAAGAGGAAATTGTTGCCTCAAATCTTTCAAGTATAGTAACAAGGATTTTTTTGCACAATCCTACTATCAGGAAATCAGTACCAAGCAATCTTACCTTGTTGACAATGCTTAGAAGTCTGTCAGAATACTCTTTGATTGTTTCTGACTCCTTCATCCTCTACATTTCAAATTCCCTGACCAAGTTCAGCACCTGCATTCCTCTAATTCTCTCATTGCCAGCATACTCTTCTTTGAGAAAATTCCAAATCTCTTTGGCTGACTTGAAGGTCATAATTCTGGTGAAGATTGTTGGTGAGACAGCTGAAAACAGACAGGCTCTTGCCTTTGACTTTCTTTGCCTCTTTTCATTGTGATTCTTCAACTATGCAAGTGTTAGATTGTTTGGCAAAGGAGGAATCTCGTAGTCCTCTTCAACTGCATCCCAGAGGTCACTTGCTTCCAAATATGCTTCCATTTTAACTGCCCAAACTTGATAATTCTCTCCATCAAATACAAGCGGAGCAACAACTGCAAATGATGTTTCTGTGTCCATTGTTTTGATGGCTTTTCAAGAGAAGAAATTTGGCTTATGGTACCTTAAGAAAATAGGCTCGGATACCACTTTGTTGGTTTAAAAAAGGAAAGAAGAGCAGTAACTGCAAAAAGAGAAGGAAAATAACACAAAGAAAATAGGCTGAAAAGTTTACTACTACATTTTGACAAGCCAAATCTGATTTAAATACATAAACGAATAACTGAAAATTCCTAAGAAAATGCATTACACAACTAGCATGTTCTCCTACTTTCTTGCCACTACAATCCACTTCACAACTAGCATGTTCTCCTAGTCTCTTGCCACTACACAACTAACATGTTCTCCTAGTCTCTTGCCACTAAAATCCACTACTTCCATGAAAGCAACTACTTGATGCACAACTTCAACAGGCTCAACCCCTATAGATGGAACAAAGGTTTATAAAAAACACTTAATCTAGTGTGATCAAATAGTTTTTTGTTTTGTTTATCAATTATTAGAAAATCATTAGACCAGCCCTACTTGATAGTCTGGTTTAAATCATTTAAGACATGAAAATAGTTTTATGTTTGGTTTTGTACTTTTCCCGTTTGGATTGCTGGCATATGCCATTATTTTCCAAATCATTCATGTCATGTGATGTGAACATCCAATCTTATATCATTAACTTAGCAAAGTTCAATACACTAAAGCAATTTAGTGCCTTTGCTTAATGCACACCCACCACATAGCACTTTTATCTACAAATTACAACCACTAAACACTTTAGCACCACCATACACTTACCATATCTTAAAATCAAAACAAAACAAAACAATCAACCTGCACCTATGCCCTTCACCTTAGCCGAAATGCACAAGTCACCAACTTTCACTTTTCACTGCAATCTAACACAACGATTAATCTTAGGCTAAATTCACTTACACAACAATAGTTAAATTAATTAAGAAAATCACATCTCACCCCTTTTTCCACTCTAGGTTGTGAGCTTCACAAGGACCTCTCTTTGTGGTTTTTTTTTCCCTAAAATTTAACCACCTCAACACTTAGCCTACAACATTAAAATAATTAAAATCTCCAAAATCACCATACCACAATTCTTACCCTTAAAGTCACCCTTAAGTCGAAACTCTATCTTAACACTCCTAGGCCAAAATTCTCATTCTCCCCCATGAAATTTTCCTACAATTTAACACCACTATTACCTTAAAATCATTACATATTACTTATAAAATTAAACCTAGGCAAAATAAAAAAACCTTATCCTTAAAGCTTGAGATTGCTGAACCCAACCACCACCAAGATTCTTCATATTCTTCAACATGCAACAACATCCTCACCCAAAACAGCCTTGAAACCGAACACTCCGTGCTTCCTAGAGTGAGAACACTTCAAAAATCACCATGCATATAGGTTTTCTCAACCATGGCTGATTGTTCTTCTACCTTCCCTCACGATTTCCCCTTTAAAATGGCTTCCTCTCTTGTTTTCTCTTCAAGACCGAAAGCAATTCTCACTCTTGCTCTCTAAATTGTGTTTTATTTACTCATAAACTAAAGACAAAATGAAGGCTACTCTTGTTTCTCTTCAAGGCCAATTGCTTCCTCACTATTTTCTTCTTGCATTTTTGTTTTCTTTCCTTCTGCATCTCGTTAATAAAAATGCAAGGCACTACAATGCAAGGTCCCCACGTTTTCTCTCGCATTTTACACTTGTTTTCATATTTTTTTTTCCTTTATTTAGTTTAGAAAATATCTAGGTGGAGCATTCTCTTAATTTCCCACCATAGCAAAGTGTTTCTTCACTCATGTACACTTGTTATGTTTTAGTTAATCTTGATAGTATCAATGTGAACGACATCTATTGATTCTCCACTAACGAATGTCTCCCATTTTGAATTAATTAAATTATGTGGCTACTATGTATTCTAATTTACTTGGTTAAGAAATTTTTTTTTTTGGTTACATTACTTGGTTAAGAATCAATCTTATATACATGGCTATAACTTACTTAAAATTCTTGGCCACTAATTTACTTATGAATAGCTTAACATTATATTTATTTAATGTAGAAGACAACATTATTTTTTTTATTCATTTGCTATGATCGACTACAGCTACTAAAACGATTAGGCTATTCGTAATAGGAACTTAGCCACTTTAATTATCGAAATTAAATTGTCTTATCGATTATCAATTACACTGGTGCTCACAAAATTTTGGGATGTATATGGCCTTCCGCGAATCTCGTGTGCTTCTACATCCCACATGATAAATCAAAACATTATTATTCGATTATTTATTACATATCAAACACAAGATAGCTTAAATAGTAGCTAAGTGATTTGAGGAAACTTCATCAAATTTCAAAAATAACGAAAGAAGGGTTTATAAAGATATATCCTTTTTTAAAAAAATTGATAATTTCACATCTGTCATAGATTTATGTTTTAATTTATAATGTATTCATTAAAATATTCGATTTAAAAATCTTAAATTTTTGTTGATTGATTATGCTTTTGAAAAGAAAAAAAACTTTTAACGCATCAAGCTTGTTCTTCCTGTGACTTCCCTTGTTTCGAGGGCAGCAAGGAAAAGAACTGAACCTGAATAATGTTAAGCATATGAGGCGAAGATTGAGAGAAAGAATACAAGCATTTGGCCAAGGGATAAAGGATAGGAGTGGGTTAGTCCTGATTGGTTAACCGGAGAAAGAGGTTTTTCTAAGGATTTCCTTATGCTTTCACGCATTGTCATTTTCTGAATTGAATCATTGATGGATTCCATATGTTTGTTAGATTGGGAATTAATTAGGTCGTATATTGTAAAATTAATGTAGAGTATACTGAATTTAAAAAAAATCAAATTTACTTGTTTAAAGCAGCTTAATATCCAATATACATTTTACGTTTGTCACAAAGTAAAATTAAACTCTTAATATTTAATTATATGAAAATCAATCTATTATGTTTTATTTTAAGTAATTAAAACTTAAACATTTGCCAATGAGACCTTGGCTTAGTGGTAAGGAAGAGGTCCTGAGATCCTTAACAAGTAAAGAGGTCTCAGGTTCAAGTTTCACCAAACGTGTGAGTTAAATGTTAAAATACTGTTTCTGATCAAAAAAAAAACTTAAACATTTCATTAAATTTTTAATTGTCATTATCCTTGCACAACAATAAAACTTAATGATTTTTAAAGAGATTTAACAGAAATGTAATTAATTATGTTATTTTAAAATATTTAGATCTTAATTGCTTAAAATATAACTTAATAGACTGATTTTCATGCAATTAAACATTGAGAATTTAAATCTATTTTATAGTAAATTTGAAAGACATATTTAGATATTAAATCTTTAAAATATTTTAAATTATTTTTACTAATATGTGGTTAGAAAAAGTGAGAGTGAATTTTTTCTATAAATATTTAAATATAATTTAAATTTTAAAATCGTCACCATTTATCATTTTCGTAACATTTTCCATAAATGGAGTTCATGAGTATAAAACTCATTTCTATATAGGGTGGAATGTATAAGCTCTTGCCGACATATGTAAGGTATATCCAAATTAAAATATCTCATGCTTCCAACTGCATTGCAGAACCACCAGTCTACTGGGATCAAAATCTCTTCATCGTGGGGCAATTTCAGCCTTAATTATATGGGCCATTATTTTGTTTAAAAAATTAATCAGTTGAAAATTGAAATCTTCTGTCACGTTAAATAATTGCTTTGGTTTGCCAAAAAGTCGGCATCAATACACACACATGGCATTTTTATATAAATCATAAATACAGTTAGTTTTGTTTCTAACGCCACATGGATCATCCATCTAAATCTTTGGTGAGGTGTCATATGATGTTACAATATTAGTTCGTCAGTTCTTGTTGCTACCTTCCTTAGATAATTCGTCAATCGCAATTCCTAGAGGATTACTCGATTTATAAATAAACAAATAAATAAATAGGAAAGTCGATTAGATTTTTTTTATTTTTTTGTTAAAAAATTTCCAGACCAATTTTCCTGCAACAACACATTTTTACCGACACATCCTACGCTTGAAGTTATCAATTACATATATTTCTCACAACATATAATAGGATAAGACCTTTCAAATCTCCTTTGTATTTTTTGTATCAGTTTATAAATTATCGTATTTTTTTTCTATATTGATTATAAAAGAAAAAACCTTTTTTTCCTTTGAATTAAGTTAAATAAAATATGAACACAAATTTTTTAATGTCTAGCTATTAATAAATACTATTGATCAATTAATCAACTTTACGACCGAGATTTTTCAAAAAAAATTTTTAAAGTCACATATCCACACCGTCCATCACCAAAAGATTTATGGCGTGCAAATGGAACCCGCGTCGGCAATTGAGGCCGATGAGGTGGGGTTGATAGGCTAAAGGACAAAAAAGAAAAGGACTCTAATTTACCTTTTTACCCTTATTTGTATTTTTTTATTATTTTACAAAAAAACACATATACTTTATTATTATTTCGTCTGTTTGAATCTTATCTAAACTAATTTAACCGTTCTTCGCATTCCATCGATTATAAATAGACCCATCATCAAAATCCTTTCAGCGCATCACATCGCCACATACCTCTTTGTATTTAGTCTTGTTCAAGCAGATATATTCAACCAACCACCACTCCAAATGGCTGAGGAGAAGCACCACCACCACCTCTTCCACCACAAGAAGGACGAAGACAAGCCTTTCACCTCTGATGTCTATTCTGAAACCGCCGGCGCCCCCTACTCTGAAACTGCTGGCGCAGCCTACTCTGAAACTACTTACTCTAGTGATACCTTTGCTGGTTACGGAGCCGGCAAGGCGAAACCGGAAGTGGATTACGAGAAGGAAGAGAAGCACCATAAGCACCTTGAGCACCTTGGCGAGTTAGGGACTGCAGCAGCTACTGCTTTTGCAGTGGTATTGTTTTCTCACCATTGTTAAGTTTTTTTCTAAGTGCATATAAGCTTAAAGAGAGTACGAAAACTCAAATTTTAAGTTTTTTAATTTATTTCAGCATGAGAAGCACAAGGCAGAGAAAGATCCGGAGCATGCGCACAGGCACAAGATAGAAGAGGAGATCGGAGCAGCGGCGGCTGTGGGAGCCGGAGGGTTTGCATTCCACGAGCATCATGAGAAGAAAGAAACGAAGAGAGCAGAAGAGGAGGCTCATGGAAAGAAGCATCATCACCTCTTCTGATCATAGCTCTGTGCCTTAAGGCTTTACTCATGTTTTTGTGAATTGTGTTTGTCACCAGTGAACTACCCTAAATAACCTGGTCTATGCACCAGTGGCTTGAATTTTCTTCTGCATTGTGTTGCATGTGTTCCTGTTAGATCATGCCATCTGGCTTTTTCTGTCTGTAACAAATATATTCAAATGTGTTTTTGTGATATTAATATATTAAGAACTAGCTTTTAGTTATTTCAATTTGTAAACGCAGACTAATATTATTATTTAATTTATGCATTTAAAAGATAAAATGCATATAATATAATAAAGATATCAAATCATAAAAAATTAAATATTTAATTAAGAAATTATCCAATAAAAAATTAAGAAATTATAAAATTCAAAATATAGGATAAACAAATATTAAGAATAATAAAAAATGAAAACATATTATTATAAAGCACATCAACCAAATATTGAAATAAAAATTAAAAGGGTAAATTTTAGTGTAGTCCTTAAAGTTTTATTATAATTTAGCTGTAGTCCATTAGTTTGAGAAATCTAATTCATTGGTTTGAGAAATGAACATTTTGATCTAAAATTATAAATTTGACAATATAAAAAAAATATTCTATTAAGTTACTATTAAAAAATATATTGAACTAAATATTTATTACTCATGAAATATCTATAATATCTTTTTTAGTATTAAAAATAAAAATCTTATTTAAAATGATTTTTAAAAAATCATTTAAAAATAATAAATAGTAATAAAATTTATTGTTGATATTTGAGAATATGATATTATTAATTTAAGTTTAACAATTGACTAATATATGTTAAAATCAATTATGATTTTGGATCAAAATGTCTATTTTTAAAATAAATAGATTATAATTGAATTATAATAAAATCTTGAAGATCTCAATAAAATTTATCCAAATTAAACGTACTTGATAACTTTTTTTTTGAATAAATAGTACTTGATAACTTTAATGTTATAATCTCATATATATATATATATATATATATATATATATATATTAGAATATGCCGGAATATTCCTACGTCATAACCAAAGAGAAAGTTATTAATGCCACTATATCAGCAATAAGCAGGGGCTGAGCGTAAGCCTGCCCCACTAGGGGGCCAAACATTTGTCTATCAATAGATAAGTTTATTTATAATAAATAATTTTGACCTTTCCAAACATTTGAATTTTTTTTTACAAAACTTTTAAAAAAAAATTGATATATAAGGTTTGTTTGTCACTTTATCTTTTTTAATACTTGTAATTATATGCATGGATAATGTTTAAATTATTTTTGTTTAGACAAAAAATTAAAATAATTAAATTTTTAATTTTTTATTATATAATATTATATTCACTTGCCTTAATTAGCTATGAAGAATTAAGTAAAAAAAAATACCTTATGATTTGTTTGATTTTCAATTTTCTCAACAATGTGACTTTTTCGTTTTTTCAAAACAAAAATTTAAAATTTTTCCTTTTTCAATAATTTAATCTTTTTCTCACTCTAAAACTAAAAAACTATTTTAAAACATTAAAAAAAAAAAAGATACTCTCAAGTCTCAACCTTCACTCTCTCTCTCTTAAAGATTTGCTTCTCTCTCTTTTTTCTTTTCGTTTACATTTTTTCTTTTTTTCTATTACAATTTCTTGAGAAAAAATTTAGAAAATAAGAAAATGAAAAATAGTATGTTGAAAATGTGGTTTATTGCTCTAATAGTTAGTTTATTATTTTTTAGGTCAAAATATTGTTGATTTATGAGATTTTTTTTGCTGGATTAGAAAACATTTTATGATTTTAGAGAGAGAAAGTAAATGGTTGAAGAATAAAGGAAAACAACTTTGAGAAAATAACAAAAAAATAACAGATTTTGGCAAACTGAAAATAAAATAAATCATAGGCTAGTTAAATATCGAATTTCAAAAATCACAAGGCATTTTAAAAACATCTCAAACCACAATGAGGTTTTTGTATCAAGTTGCAGTAGGAATTTAAAAGTGTCTTAAAAAAATGCTTTGCCGATTAAGTGTTCACTCCAAATACAAAGTGTATACAAATATTGACATCAAATCAAATTAAAATTCAAGGCTTCTCACTTGCTACATTCAAAAAATTGCTTCCGTAACCAAATTTTAAGGGGATATTTGTAAGAGAAAATTATATTCAATCACAAATTGCCATATGTACAGTGAACTTTCTTTTAATAAATTAACTAAAGAATTTTTAAGTGACAAATCAGTTATTGTCATATGGATTAATTATATCTTTTAATTTAATCATGAATTTAGTACTAAATTATTAATTTGAAAATAAGTACACTTGGCTTGGCCAATCAAAACTTAAGCAATTTATCTTTTAATTAAATTAAAATAATTTAAAAATAAATCTAAATTTTTAATTAATCAAATTTCAAGGATTTATGAGTTAGTCAATTAAATTTCACATGTAAGTCATCAATTTTATCTCTAATTAAATTTAATTTATTTAGAGAAAATATTAAAGAAATTAAATTTTTTTAGAACTCAAAAGTTAATTTCTCTTGGAACTCTATTACCTAGCTGGCTAGCACTATAAATATAGTACCCCTTCAAGTCATTTGAACTTTATTACAATTTGGAAAAAAAAAATGAATACTCAAACCCTCCCCAAACTCCCATTGATCAAACTCACAAGTATTGAAAAAATTTTAAAGAATTCAAAGAACAAAATATGAGTTTCAAAAAATTTAAAAAAGTCACACTTTAATATTGTTTATTAAAAGAAATAAGATTACTTCTCTTTATTCGAGATTAAGTCTGGACCTTTGAAGCAGATTTTGCGTGAAGAAAATAATTAAAGGATCTTTTTGTTTTAATAATCTTAAGATATTATGATTTTCACATTAATCAATAATATTGATATTTATCTTCTTCTTTTTTCTTATTTTCTGCAGCACTAACATATTAACACTCTTTCTTTCGTAGAATGAAAAAGACTACAAACAAAGATTACAAACAATAAATTTGCGGAAGAAAGAGAACGAGCAATATCGTTGCCAATATTAAAGCTAAATTCACCATTTTAGCTCAAAAGGCAACAGTATCATACCTTCCTGCAAGCCACAAGCAACGTCTGCATGCCTTTAACCGGTGCTGCTATATTGCACAATGACAAATCTAACATAGAACGACATGATCCATCCTACCTCTTTGGAAATAATATAGTCCAAAACAGGAAATCTTCTATCTGAGCCCTGTACATAGTAACCCACTATATCTCCACACCAGAAATTTCACGACAGAGCATCAAAATAAGCTCCAATGAACGGAAAGGACCCAAGGAAATGAAAATATTCTAGCACGGTTCTACCATAATAAAACACATAGGCCCACTTAAATGGTTCCCTAAAACAGGCAGCCTGTTATTAAAGATAAACATATCAAATGGTAAAACTAAAATCTTAAAGGGACTAAATTGACCTTTAAATATCCTCGGAGCTTCAGCTGAACCATTGAGGGTGCTCCACAGCCACGTGGGTGAAATAATAAAGCTAATGGCATTTCTTTCAGCACATGGCATCACTTGCTCCATATTGTACTTCAACGTGGCTGTCTCGAACATGCTTGAATTTAAGGTACCTGATGGAGGCTCATCAAGCTCTCAAAGCCCACATTATGTTCGTAATGATGGTGATTCTCTGAGCATCTATAGAGGTCTAATGACAAGAGCTAAAATAAAGATAATGCAAAAAGCTTTGGTTGGTTTCATTAATATTGTTAAAGAGAAAGCCCAACAAAGCTTGAGCATGGAGAATAACAAAGTCTTCTACAACATGATCTAAGCCCAAGTTCAACCTTCTTGGAGATTTACAAGTACTGGGCCGAAATGCAATGGAACTAGATGCATAAATTAGGCTCAGTGCAATTGGGCCAAATGCTATACTTATTTTGTTTAGTTATGTCTTATTGGGCTGAACATTGTATTAATTTAATTTAAGCCCAATTCCATTTTTTTTAATAGGTATTGTAGGATTTTTACTACTTGTTCTACAAGTTAGGAAATTAGGATTATTATTCCTTGTTTTGCAAGTTTGCCCTATGCCTATAAATAGCTGTGTAACATCTTGGGTAGAACACAATTGATTTGAGTTATAAAATTGAGAGACTTCTTCTCTTTGATTCTCTTGAAAACTCTTGAACTTATCAAGGTCTTCCTTGTGGCATTCTACTACTTTCCACCAATTTATACCTTAGGTTCTGGCTTTTCTAAGCAACGGGTCTAGGTCCAATACCATAGTTTCTTGTGTTTCTACACAACAGGTATTGGTTTTACCTCTAATTCTTTGTTTTACTTTGCTGCCTAACATGAAAAGAGATGTTGAAAAGTTGTGCGAAAGATGTGTCACTTGTAAACAAGCTAAGTCTATAGTTATGAATCATGGTCTTTATACTCCATTGACTATTCCTACTACTCATTGGACTGACATTTCTATGGACTTTGTTTTGGGTTTACAAGAACCAAGAGAGGAAGAGATTCTATTTTTGTTGTTGTTGACAGGTTCTCTAAGATAACTCACTTCATTGCTTGTCATAAGACTAATGATGCAAGCAACATTGCTGATTTATTCTTCAGGGAAATTGTTTGTCTACATGGTGTTCTGAGGACCATTGTTTTTGACCGTGATGTGAAGTTCCTTAGCTATTTTTGAAAAACATTATGGGGAAAGTTAGGAACAAAGCTATTGTTTTCAACTACTTGTCATGCACAAACCGATGGTTAAACTGAGTTAGTCAATTGTACTTTGTCTACTTTGTTGAGGTCCATTATTCAAAAAACCTGAAGAATTAGGAAGATTGTTTGCCTCATGTGGAGTTTGCTTACAATTGAAGTGTGCATTCTACTACTAGTTGTTTCCCATTTGAAGTTGTCTATGTTTTAATCCACTCACTCCGTTGGATCTTTTACCAATACCTATTGGGGAGAGAGCTAGTTTGAATGGGGAAAAGAAAGCTGATTTTGTTAAGCAATTGCATGTGAAGGTACGCCAAAACATTGAGAAGAGGACTGAGCAATATGCTACTAAAGCCAACAAGCATCACAAGAAAGTTGTCTTTGAACTTGGTGATTGAGTTTGGGTACATATGCGTAAAGAGAGATTTCCTGCCCAACATTATTTAAAGTTGCTTCCTCGAGGAGATAGACCATTCCAAGTGATTGAGAAGATCAATGACAATGCTTATAAGTTGGATCTTCCAGGTGAGTATTATGTTAGTGCTACATTTAATGTTTCTGATCTTTCTCCCTTTGATATTGATGTAGGTGATTCTGATTTGAGGACAAATCCTTTCGAGGAGAGGGGGAATGATGGAAGCCCACCAAGCTCCCAAAGCCCACATCATATTCGTGATGATCGTGATCCTCTGAGCATCTATGGAGATCCAATAACAAGAGCTAAAACAAAGATAATGCAACAAACCTTTGCTAGTTTCATTAACATTGCTAGAGAGAAAGCCTAACAAAGCTTGAGCATGGAGGACGACAAAGTCTTCTACAACATGATCTAAGCCCAAGTTCAACATTCTTGAAGATTTACAAGTACTAAGCCGAAATGCAATTGGGCTGCATGCATAAATTGGGCTAGTGCAATTGGGTCAAATGCTATACTTATTTTATTTAGTTATGTCTTATTGGGCTGAACATTGTCTTAATTTAATTTAAGCCCAATTTCTTTTTATTTAATAGGTATTGTAGGATTTTTACTTGTTCTACAAGTTAGAAAAGTAGGATTCTATTACTTGTTCTGCAAGTTTGCCCTATGCCTATAAATAGCTATGTAACCTCTTAGATAGAACATAATTGATTTGAGTTATAAAATTGAGAGACTTCTTCTCTTTGGTTCTCTTGAGAACTCTTGAATTTATCAAGGTCTTCCTTGTGGCGTTCTACTACTTTCCACCAATTTATATCTTAGGTTCTTGCTTTCTAAGCAACGTGTCTAAGTCTAATACCATATTTTCTTATGTTTCTAAACAACGGGTCTTAGTTTTACCTCTAATTCTTTGTTTTACTTTGCTGCGTTTTTAACTTATTCTTGTTTATCTTTGAGTGTTCTTCATGTTTTTCATTGAACCTCATCTTCTTTCGGTGAGGCTCATATCAGTACCACTTCTTTATCACGATTGCACTACAAGTAGGTTTGAGAATTCATGTTTATAATTCGTTTTCGTATCATATAAAATTATATTCATGTTGTATAAAACACAAAATTTTGTGTCGAAATTCGGGTTAATACAAAAAATACAAAATCTTATTTTTAGCTTTTATAATATTCATATACAATTTTTATTTAAATTTAGCTCATGTCACTATCGTGTTTCTTATTAGTATCATGTTATGGTATTGTACCTAGAATTGGCAGATCTACCTACGAGCATAGACAACTGAGAAAGACCCCATATCAGCATTTTCTGCTGGTCATTAACGTGGGGTAAACATGCATGCAAAAGATCAACTGGCATTTCTCTTTCTTCAAAATTTTCAAATCTTATATTCCACTTCAAATTTGTGTTCACAGCCCATGGCATTGATCGGTTGGAAGTGTGGTCGGCTGACACATTTTGAGATAGAGGCTTGGTTTGGCTCACCAGTGCGGTCCGGTGAACCAAGCTACTAACTTATTTTTAGCTAAAAGATAAAAGAAAAAAATTAAGTCAAATTCTTTTTAATTTTTTTATTAAAAAAGATATATCTTTAAACATTTTTTGTTATTTTTAATCTTATCAAAATCAATTTTATTGTCTATTCAAATTAATCCAAAAATTGTTTAAAATCCACTATTGGTCCAGCACATCATTCTTTGGATCCGGCAGAACTTCTTCCTGTTCTTAATGGGCTCAGCAAGTCAGTAAAAAATGCCTCTCCTCAGGGCCTGGGTAATTCCTAATCTGACTAGTGAGGATATCGAAACCATCTCGGATTCAAAGCTAATTTCCAGATAAAATCCCCCGTATCAGTGTGAGAAACTTTCACCACCCACAAGCCCATCAAAACTGGCTTAAAACTTGTTTCTATGGCAATAACAGTGCCTGCAAATCATATAAAATCTCAATAATCAGTTAGTTCATCTTCGAAAACCGTTTACAATCCAAATCTTAGTTTAATTGGCCATGTTTTGACCTCCACGTGGAACAATGTTATGCGTTGAAAGCCAAAGAATTTTGGCTATAACAGATATATTCATAGCTTTGTTGATTATTTTATTGGGTAAGGAGGAGGACTCGTGACGGAAACAGTCAGGACAGATTGTTTCATACTTGCGTTGACGAGCACTTTCACAGGTGCATTGATTTTCGTGAATGCCTAAAACTATAATGCCGTCAGCACGCACTTCGACGCAGATTTCAAGTCAGAAGAAAACGTTCTGAATATGTATAAAATGTCTTACAATAACTGGGTCCAAAAAAAGTATTATCTCGTGTTCGTTAGCATCCAACAAGACAAAAAACACATTAAAGAAGAAATAAAAAGCTAGGTAATGGATTCCAACTGCCAACGGATCATTGGAATATTATTTAAGAAGATGCATTAAATCTAAATAGAAAACCCCTTTACGTTAGCCAATTGGGCTTAGTTCAAGCCTCCAAGGTATCAAGAGGTAAAAAAAATTTTAGATTTAAGAAGCTGCACTAAATTTAATAACATGTATTTAGTAAAAAATTTTACATTTTCACTTTACTCTTCAATAATTCACAAAATCATAAAGATGATTATATTACTTTGCTTTAATTTATTTATTTTGTATTTATTTAATATTTTTATTTTATTTATTTGTTTCACTTAAAAACTTTATATTTAATTTAATAAAATTTATTATTTTATTTTTACATTTATTAAAAATATATAAAAATTCTATTAAATAGTTTTCAACATTCTACAGTATTTTTATGTTAAATTTACTAAACCTTAATTTAATTTCCCTTAACAATACTTTTAAAAGATGCTACTCAAATAGCAATTTTTATAAAAGTTTAAACTAGTCCAAACAAACTCATAATGTTATTCCATCTTATAATTTCCTCCATGTTATGCATCAAACATAATCTTAATAAATTTTTATAAGCATTCTTTTCCATTTTTCAAATATGAAATAGGATTTTTACAAGCCTACACACCTAATTGTCCTTGACTCCTTGTGCTAAAACGGTAAAGCTCAATGCCTCAATATACTTTCCAGTGAATGCAATTGCTTGTCTAAAGACATAGTTATTAGGATCTCAAGAAATGATGATTGATGAGCTGTAGCTAGCTATTAACCACCTTCTCTTACTAGCCTTTTCTCAGTAATAATATGCAAAGCAAGGAGAATAATATATGAGTTTGTATATGATATATTGACAATATATAATTTTTAAACACTGTCAATATACCAGAAGTTGACACCTCATTAATAAGTCTTTATGCGCAAATTAAAAAAATTTATTTATATTTGCATATAAGAGCCTATTGATGAGGTGTCAACCTTTGATGTGTTGACAATGTATTAAAACTATACACTATCAGTGCATTATATATAAATCTATAATATATAGGATTTATATGTGATGCACTGACGGTGTATAGTTTTTATACACTGTCAATGCACCAGAGGTTGATACCTCATTAATAGGCCCTTATATGCAAATATAAATAATTTTTTTTAATTTACCAATAAAGGCCTATTGATGAGGTGTCAATCTCTGATGCATTGACAGTGTATAAAAACTATACACTGTCAATGCATCATATACAAACTTTAATATATATACTAAAAATCTTAACTTTTTTAACAATTAAGGTTTTATTTAATCATTGTTATTTCTTTTTAAAAAAATTAAATCCAATATTTAAGTTCCTTCTCTTTTATTGTACTTCCTAGGAGCAAAAAAAAAACTTAACTTTTTTATTGTATTATTATCAAATATTTTATTTGTAAAATTTTTAAATTTTACAAATAATATTAAAATGATGGTACAAATCATTTAAAAATGAAAATAAATAAAATGAAGTATGTATTATAATCTCACTTGTAAAATCTAAAAACTTTACTTTTTTTTTTGAGTAGTACATTCTCATTCAAAGTTACAATCACAATTAACATATTACATTCTATGAACTGATAACTTGATAAATTGATAAATACAAATGATAATAACAAACCAAACAAATAACAAATAAATTAACTTAAACTCACATTCAATAAGACTCGAACTTAGGATCTTAAAGTCCTAAAACCTTCTTCTTATCATTAAACCAATGTCTCATTGGCAAAAAACTTTATTTGTTACTGTTGGATAATAATTATTTTTTTGTTTTCGGTAGTCAAAGTCATAATTGCTGGTTAATGGTTATGGCCACTTTGTTATACCAAGTTTTTAATGCAATGCAATGAAATGAAATTGGAATTCTCGTTCTAGCTTAATCCCACATCACATGCCCACTCTTTTAGTATGGGCATCTTCACAACACACAACTACTTCAATACATAATTGAGAGTAAAATATGATTCTCGAAATTCAACCACTTTCTTTGGGGTAGGCATTTAATTACTGTAGTTTTTTAACTGCTTCTCAGATATGAAGAGAGAAGATTGTGCTAAGAATATGTCAAGACCCAAAAAAAGTGATACTATTATTACAGGTTTTCATGATTTAGGTTGTGTAGATAAATTTTCAACCAAGTTTTTAGACTCAATAAATGAAATTAATAATTACACATATTCCACTTTATTTATTTATTTATTACTTTTAATATTTCAAAAAGATATGCATCATTATTGTAATCTTGATTGTGGAGTTTAAATAATCTACTAACAATGTATTAGATAATCATCATTGGATTCACATTTATAAAAGTTGTGTATTTTTTTAATATTTCAAAAAGAAATGTAATATACCCAAGGGTTGTAGCTCAGTTGGCAATACAGGCTAAGTTTGTGGGAAGAGCTCTCGAGTTTGACTCTCACTAAACACATTTTTGAGGAGGAGTGAAGAGCTTTAACTGTGACTAAACCCCAAACAAGATTAATCTCAGACCGTTAAAATGGATGAGGACACCTGAGATCTACACAAAAAAAAGACATGTAATATCATTGTAATCTTATTTGTATCATTTAAAAGTTTTACTGATAATATATTAAATAATATTTTTCAATTGACAATTATAAAAGTTCGTAGACAACTCGATCTAATTATTAAACTTTTTTTTACTCTAATTTATTAATAAATATTAAAATAATTTTCTAAGAATATTTAAATATTCTAATCCTAATTTAAAATTAAATTTAAGTAAAAATAAATTATTTTATAATAAGATAATTTCGTAGATTTAGCTTGAATTTCAAAACTCTTACTCAAAGAACGATCCAATTGTTGGATTATGCCCTTAGAACCATTCATTAGATGATTGACTTTGGCATTTTTTTATGTATCATGACATTTTATTTATCATAGTTCATTATTATATTTGTCTTATAACTGCGTAATATAATCTTATATAATAATGTCCTTAGAATAGTAATAACACACTATTCTTAAAATATTCCTAGTCAAGTATTATTGTGAACAAGGATAACAATGATACGATAAGACTAGTATGTGGTTGACTGATGACCATTGTCATGGATATAGGATATCAAGTCATCACATAGGTACATGTTAGAGAACTATGTACTGGATCGACCCTCCATGAGAACGCTACATGGATTGTTATATGAATGTCATAAGCGATTCTCATAGTGATGATGGTGTATGTGATTCTTTGACTTGAGATCATCAGAGATCCCAACATAGAGAATTGCATACTTTAATGCTGCTAGATGTCATTCGTAACAGGATGGACTATAAAGGTAGTAATTGGGTATGCCTTGATCTATGTAGAGGGATGTTGAGTGATCAAGATAGGATTTATCCCTCTTATATAACAAGAGTGATGTCTTGGGCCCTTTGATAGAGTGAGACTAAGAAATGCATGGCCGTGCTCGAATAAGTCAATATGAGATATTGATTTTATTTGTTTAATTAGTCTACTCAGGAATCAAGAAACGCTGATTAGACTATACAAGTGTGACACATTCCATGACTTGTGTCTAATCAAGACATCATAGGATAAAGGGATTAAACTACACGGTAACATCTATCACGAGGAAGGTTATGTCGAGTCATTGACATTCTCGTTACATGGGTAGCAATGATGTGTTGCTAGATACCGCTCATTGCCTGTGACAATTTTGTCATTGCCATTGTTTTGAGAACCTATTGGGTCGCACACTTAGAACGGATCAATGAGGAGCTTAATTAATCCTATTCTGAATTGGATTAAGGATATATCTAATCCTATTCTGAATTGGATTAAGAATATATCTAATCCTATTCTAAGTAGGATTAGAGTTCTGTTTGGCAGTAAATTTTAGGGTAAAATTTACTGCCTATAAAAAGGATGTTTTTCCAAAAAAACAAGGCCACACTTTTAAAAACAGAAAACAAAAACATTCCTTTTAATCGAAGCTAGCAATTCGGTTATAAGGAATTAAAAAGGTCTTTAAGGCTTCTGATCGTGAGACGTTCAAGAGTCGTGAGATCCGTTCGTGTGGATACCGTAGAGGCAGGAACGAAAAGTTGCTGCTTGTGACTCGACCAACGACAGAAAATTCAGAGAAAACGTCAGGTAAAATCTCGAAACCCTAATCAGGCAACTCTCCGAATCGATCTTGGTGGAGGCCGAATGATTTAAATTCCACTGCGTGTTGTTTCGGTTTCCTTCACCAATTTGGGCCAAACCTACGGACACCTAGATCGTGGACAAGTTTGGCAAATATATATAGTCTTATGAAATTAAAGTATTTTTGCAACGCATTTTGATGGGCGATTTTAAAATTAAAAAAAATACATTTTAAATTTATTAATTCAAAAATTCAACATTTATAATTTTATAGTTTGAATAAATATTTTTTGAAATAAATTTTAATAGATATAATTTCCTGAAATAAAAATAATTATAAAAAATAATGATATTAGATATAAGATAAAGAAAAATATAAACAAAAAAAATATAATGTGAGTATCTTTTAGATTTTATATAAATATATAATTATAAATAATAATATGAAAAAATTAAAAGATATATTATATTTAAATGAAATTATTTTTTTTTTGAGTTTTGTATTTAATGGTACCCTATTGCAATAAAGTAAGAAAATTTTAAAGTGTGTTTGGATGAAGAATTTAAAAAAAAAAAAGCATTTCAATCAAGATATTCAAAAGTTTAAAACTAAATTTCATTGTTTGGCAAAAAAATTTGAAAAATTTAAAAATTTATGATGAATTTCAAAAGAGATTTTGTTATGCTCAAATTTTTTCCTAAAAATCTACATAAAGAGGTAGTTTATCAAAATTTGTCCAAATCTTTTTTTTTTACAGGTTAGCCACTAATAATATAAAATTAAAAAAATAGATAGTATTTTAATTAAATATAATATATATTTTTTTACTTTTTATATTATTAATAATATATTTACATTTTTACAAATCTAATGATACTTATATTGTATTTTTTATAGTTATTTTTTTATTTCATCAAATTTTAATGTTAAAAAATTCTTTCAAAAAAATATTCATCCAAAAAAATAATTATAAATGCTAGTATTTTAAATTCATTAATTTTAAAACACTTTCAATTTGAAATGTTTCAAAATTTTAAAATTTTTTATTCAAACGCACTTTTAAAGAAATTGTGAAAAATTACATCTTTTGGTGAATTTCAAAAAAAATTGAAATTCTCAAATTAATTTTATTAAACTAAGTTTAATTCTTAACAATTTCAAATATATAAAAAAATTCTTGATAAATAAAGAGTAAAAAATAGTATTAAATAAAAAAAAAAAAACTTTGATTTATGCCTTATAACCCGCCACTATTTCCCGCCCTTTTTTCCTGTCAAGAAAAAGCCATCGCGGGCTCTTCTCAAATCCCAACTTAATTTAAACCCCACCGACCAAATGGCCAACTGCAATAAAAAGGTTCTATTTCTTAATAAAAAATAAAAAATATATATAATTTTAAAAATTGACCTCAGCTAAGCTAACCACTAAAACCCAATATCTGTGAAAGTGATAGACAAATGACGATTCACCAGTCACAAGCGGTTCCTTTTACTTCCCCATAAAGACACTAGACAAAAGATTAAGAACATCAGGGCCCGTAATGATAACACGTGTCTTCCTATGAACCTCCTATCTTTTGTTCAGAGAAGAAACACACCACTAACACCAAAACGCGTTGGTTTGGATTAGCGTGGAATTCCTTATAAACCCACACACACAACCTCTTATCTTCTTCTCATATGTTCTGGTACTTTGATCTTTGATTGGTGATTGTGCTTAGAGGTGGTTACGGGCCGGACCGGGCCGGTTCCGGGCCGGACCGGGCCGGTTCCGGACCGGTTTTCACCAGTTCCGGCCCTAACCACAAGAGAACCGGTTCGAACCGGTATTAAACCGGTCCGGTTCGGACCAGTTCTATATATTATGAGAGGCGAACCGGCCCTGTTCGTTGGACCGGTTCGCCTCAAAACCGGACCGAACCGGTTTAAACCGGTTCGGTCCATTTTTTTTTTAAAATTTTTATTTTTAAAAAAATTATATTAATTTATTTTAATATATATTAATATATTTTAATAATTTAATGTAGTAAATTTATTTTTATAATAAATAATGTTAATAGTTTAATTTAACAATAATTTATTATAAGAATATAAGTTATATTATAATTTATTTAATTAATGTAACAATAATGTAAAAACAAACTATTATAAAATTATCTAATAAAATTATTGTTATAATAAATTAAAGTTATATTATGAATATAATATTATGATAAAATGATATTTGATTCAAAATACAAATAATGATTTTATGAATATTATTATTATATTCATTTTGCATATCTTTATTTATATTCATTTTGCATTTAAAATAATTTATTATATTTGAAATATCATTTACTTAATATTTATTCATTTATTTAATATGTTTTTAAAATATTAATTCATTTTGTATTTTAAATATTTATTTATTTTAAACATATATAAGTATAACATTAATTAATTTGGTATGTAATAATAATAATAATAACAACAACAACAACAACAACAAAGGAGAAAAAGGAGAGAGTAGGAGACCAAAGATTTTTTACGTGGAAAACCCCTTCAAAAGTTAGAAGGGTAAAAACCACGAGACCGTAGTCCATAAAAATATTCACTATGACTAAACTTATTTACAAGTTTACATACAATTTACAAAAAAAAAATTATTCTCTACTCTTCATAATTTATACGGATTGCCTTGGAAATTTCTTCCTCCTCTTCTGAATTATTATCAGCAAATTCATTGGCCATTCCAAGTTCGACATTGCGCGATTCCGCATCAAACCAATCTTTAAGGCATGTTAACATGCACAATGAATCCGGATTAAGAGTGGTTCGATGGTCTCCAATAATTCTTCCACACGTCGAGAATGCGGATTCCGAAGCAACAGAAGAAACTTGCACCGCAAAAACATCTCGGGCCATGGAAGCTAAAACTGGAAATTGTTTTTGGTTTTCTTTCCACCATTGGAGAAGATCAAAGTTATCATCTATAGAAAAATCTTGACTTAAGAAAAATCCTAGCTCATTGAAGCTAGAACTCCGTCGAGTTGTTGATCCCGATCCCGATCCCGATCCGCTCGCTTTTCCTTTTAGCTTCATTCTCTTCTTTGCTGCTTCCTTAATTGCGTTTAAAATTCCTTTTCCTTTTTTGCTACTTTCGGTTTCTTCGTATGAATCTTCTTCTTCTCGATTAAAGTTGAATTGCTCCTTTTCTGTTTTATAAACATTAAACAATTCTCGAAAAAGATTGTTAATTGAGGACTTTTGATCCTCAATAGAATCAAGACCAAGAAATTCTTTATAACAATCAAAAAAAATTTCTATATTTACCTCACCTTGACTAGGATCTAGTAAAGTTGCAATACAATAAATAGGAGGAATTATTTCCCAATATTTTTAAATTTTTCCTCCATATCATATACAAAAGAACTTAAAGTTTCATGATTCCTAAATTTTACAAATTTGTCAAACATTGTGTAGATAATAGGAACAAAATATGGTGTAGTTGGATAAAATTGAGTTGAAAATCTTTCGGTTGCATCTTTAAAAGTAGATAATAAATCAACACAATATTCAATAAAAGTCCAATCTTCTTCAAAAAGTACTAAATGTGTGCTATTTGTATAATTGTTATAAAAAGGAGTAACAAGTTCTTTATAAGGTAAAATAGAAGAAAGCAAACGATGAAGTGAATTCCATCTTGTTTCCACGGGAAGTGGAAATGCTTTAACAGGTATATTATTTGTTATACAAATTTGCTTCCATTAACGTTTATTACTTGGTGTGCGAATCCATTTTGCTAAAATTTTAATTTTATCAATTGGACCTATGCCAGTACCAGTACCACTAGAACTAAAACCACTTTGAACACATAAATTTATAATATGACATGCACATCTTGCATGAAAAAATATGCCTTGCATAACAGGGTTTAAACTTTTAATTAAATGAGGAATAGCTGCAGTATTACTTGAAGCATTATCAAAAGTAATAGCAAAAACTTTATTATTTTCTAGTCCATATAATTTACAAACTTTAGTAATATATTTATGAATAGTATATGAATTATGTGCTTCTCTATTACATCTAAAGATAAAATTCGTTTTTGCATAGACCAATCTTCATCTATCCAATGACAAGTTATAACAAGATAACTTATACCATTAGTACTAGTCCATATATCACTAGTTAAACTAACCCTAGATGAAATATTACTAAGTTTATCAATTAAAGCTTGTCTATATTCTTTAAACATATCCATGCAATCTCTTTTTAATGTATGTCTAGAAACAGATTTATATGCGGGTTGTAAATATTTACAAACAAATTCTAAATATCCTGTTTTTTCACAAATTGTGAATGGTTGTTCAGTTCTAACTACAAATCTAACTAAACCACGTCTAGCTTGAACATTATCAAAATTAAAATTTTTTCCACTATCATGCGTATTAATTTGAGATTGTTTACCTTCTAAAATTTCATTTTCTTGGGCATCAGGATTAATTTTATGTATAGTAATTAAATGCCTTTTATACGTACCTGTACCGCCACCACCTCCACCAGAGTTATAAGAGTAAACGCCTTTGCACAATTTACAGATGGCACAATATTTATTCGTCTCACCTTCTTTTGCTACAATGTCGAAATACTCCCATACCCTGCTTGTTTTTTTTCGACTAAATTTCGGTCTTGATGATGTAGCAGCAGTGGTGGCAGCTGATGATTGTGTTTGAGCATGACTTCCTCCACGACCACGACCAAACGATGGTGCCAAAGGAAGCTCCTCCTCCGGATGAATATCGGGTTCAATTTCATTAAATGATTCGTCACCCAAATTAGGAATTTCAGTGGAACCAAAAGGTCGAGAAACAGAGCATGAATGACGAAAAAAATTTGACATTTTTATATTTTTTTTGAAAATAAATATATGTTAAAAATTTAAAAAATAGATGTATGATAATATATTGAAATTTAAAAATTGAAACTTGAAAAATAAAAGTAAAATTTGCAAAATTATAAAATAAAAAGAAAAATGAAATTTATAAAGAAAATGATGATATTATAAATTTGGAATAAGGAATATATATAATATATTAGAATTTGAAAATTAAAAGAAAAATTTGTAAAATTATAAAATAAAAAGAAAAATGAAATTTAGAAAGGAAATGATGATATTATAAATTTGGAATAAGGGAATTTAAGTGAATTTGAGAGAGTTTGAGTGAATATTGAGAGAGTATGTGAGTGAAGAGAATAAGAGTAGATGAATATAGGTAGTAGATTTGAGAGAAAATATAGAAGAAATGTAAATGAAAATAGAAGATTATAGAGGTATTTATAGGAAAAAATTAGAATAAAAAATTAAAAAAAATTAAAAAAAAAAAAGATTGATGGGCAACGGCCAAAATGGCCGTTGCCCATCAAACACAGAGCAGAGGCAAGCCTCTGCTCTACATATTGCAGTTGCACTGCACTACTGCAGTGCAACTGCAACTCTGCAACAAGGGCTAGGCTGCCACTGCGTGTGCAGTGGCAGCCTAGCCCCTTTTTATTTTTTTTAATATAATTAAAATATAAAAAAAAAGGAAAAGCAAGATTGATGGGCAATGGCCATTTCAAAGGCAGACTCGCAGAGGCAAGCCTCTGCGAGTCTGCACCACGCTGCAGTTGCACTGCAGTGGAACTGCAGTTCTTTTTTTTTTTTACCGGACCGGTTCGAACCGGTCCGGTTTTGAACCGGGCCCTTAACGGGCCCGGTTCTTAACGGGCCGGGCCCTTACCGGGCCCGGTTTTAGATAATTAAAACCGGCCCAGCCCGTTAACATGACGGGCCGGGCCGGTTCCGAACCGGTACAGTACCGGTTCGGATATTGGGCCGGATTGACCCGATCCAGTTACGAACCGGGTCGGGCCAACCCGGCCCAATAAGCATCTCTAATTGTGCTTGCATTATTAAGTTTTTATTTTTGATAATAAAAGAAAATTAATTTTCGTGGTTTATTTCCACCCCGCCCACTGCCCACCGACGAAAAATTTTAGACTGTAATTCCATCGTAATTGTTGTGGGACCCACTCTCGCACATATACACGTGTTATTTTTCTTGGTGGAACAATAAATATTCTAATCTGTGTCCCCATACGAGAGTAATTTTATTTAGATTAAAAGTGATAGAGGATAAAATCTTTTTAATAGTGACAACTCTAAATTTTTTAACAGTGTTTAAATGCCTGAAAAAAAATTTATTTTCATTTCTTCCTGTTGTTGCTCAAAACAACAAAAATGCATGCTGACGTCGATATTGTCTTCTTCCTCCACGTGTCTCCAAAAAGGTTTTGCAAAATAAGAAAAGTCAGAGAGTGCAGGGCTTTCCTTTGCTCCCGCACTCCGATGCTTAAGTCAGACAGGATCCAAGCAAGGTTTTCATAAGCAAATAGAGATTAGGGTTTAAAAATGATACTTGTGACTTATTTATAGGAGTCAAATTGCGCGTAATTACCTTTATGACCCATAGCTTAAATGATCATTTAATAGATCATCTATGGGCCTTCTAAGTCCTCTTTTCTCTTGGGCTTAAATTATCATTCGACCCAATGGTTTTCAGCTTGACTTATAAAAAAGCTCAGTAATCTTTGGTTTGACCCTCATCAATTGCTCCTCACTCTTTTGCAGGGTCCACTCTTTCGCAGGGTTTACCCTGCGAAAGAGTATATAAAGAATAAGCTTTTCAAATTCTTTTGCTACCCTTTTTCTAGGATTATTACAAGAGTCTTTTTGTCTTAACTCGAGGGCTCAACTAGTGGACTTCATCATTATTTGTAACAGGAACGACGTCATGTCGTTATTTCTTTTGTCAAGTGCTTTTTACTACTGGGATACGTCTTCCTCCTCTAAGCTAAATGCTTCTCAAGTGGAATAGGTCACCCTTCTTTTCGAATTCAAGGTCTTAGCTAACCGAAACCAAGAGCTATAAGGAGAAATTACAAGATTGCAGAGCCACCAAAGCCTGTGGTTTCATCAGAAGCAATTTGTACTTGGCATGCTCCTGATTGGTTGAAGCTTGATCCAAATGCTGAGGATTTGGAGCCTTTTCTAAGGATAGGCACTTATAAAGATCTATCTGATCTTACCAGCCCTTAGGAGCATTTTCGTCGACCCGAGATGGTCGAGGTTCTCACAGGCTTGGACGAAGATGATTTAGATAATCCAGAGACTAACTTTCCTAAGGATCAAGCTTTTGACATTACAGCAACTCAGGACGTACATGCCTAGGTGCCTGTTAGTATCGATGCTCCTTTTAATGCAGAAGTTAGTCTAGAGTGCTCCCCTGTTTTTTTGTGAAAGAGCTTAGTCTTTTACAAACTGATCAACACATTTTTAAACTCATCTACAGAGGCAACTACACATTTACCTTGTACTAATCTTATGTAATAATCAAACTTTCCTCGCGCACTTTTCGCTTTAAGTCCTTTTATTTTATTCATGGCTTATCTCGCTCATTTTTTCCTTTAAGCCCATGTGTTGCCCATCTCGCGCATTTTTCACTTAGAGACTTTTATTTCTTTGTATTCTTGTGACAGAATATATGCTATGTTATTACAATGTTAAAGCCATTCCAAGAGTCACAACCTAATATTACCTTTTGTCTTTCATATGGTATTATTACTCTTCTTGTCTAAACAAGAACGTTTTGCTTGAGCGTTGTGCCTATCTCACACTTTTTCCGCTTAAGGACTTGTATGTATGTTTGAGTTGCCCGCCTCAGGCATTTTTTGCTTAGGGACTTATGTTTGTCCGTCTCGCACCCTTTTGTGCCTAGGGACTTTGTATTTGCCCATCTCGCACCTTTTTGTGCTTAGGGACTTTGGATTTGCTCGTCTCGCACCCTTTTGTGCTTAGGGACCTTATAGAATTGATAAGAATATAACATCGTTTATATCCGAAATGCTAACATAAAATGTTAAATGTATTTTGTCAACCAATTGTAGCACATATCCAATAATAAAATTGTAGCATACCTCGTAACATACCTCGCAGCCTGTATACTGTGTGCTTCCCAAGTTTTTCTTTACGACTTTTCATGTCCGAAGAAGAACTTTTACTTGAGCGTTGAGCCTGTCTCGCATATTCTCTGCTTAAGGACTTGTGTATTTGGTCTGCCTGTCTTGCGCATGTTTCACTTAGGGACTTTCGAATTTGCCCGTCTTGCACCCTTTTGTGCTTAGGGACTTATGTTTGCCCGTCTCGCACCCTTTTGTGCTTAGGGACTTTTGTTTGCCCGTCTCGCACCTTTTTGTGCTTAGGGACTTTGAATTGCCTGTCTCGCACCCTTTTGTGCTTAGGGACTTATGTTTGCCCGTCTCGCACCCTTTTGTGCTTAGGGACTTTGAGTTTGCCCGTCTCGCACCCTTTTGTGCTTAGGGACTTTGATTTTGCAATAGGCAGCTAGTTCGGGTATTTTTCCCTTTTAGCCCCCTTCTTTGGCTAGCTTCCGTTTTTTCTTCTTCTATTCCTGCAACATGACTATCAAACATGGAGGATTATCATAGTACAAATAAAAATAATTGGCCTTCCATTTCATAATGTAGTATTTTCAATTAAATTGAGCAAGTAACAATATAATTGCAACAAATGTTAAAACAATAATATCAAGTGTTTACCGCCAATATAGTTCCAAGTCTTTGTAAAGTCCATAAAGTGTGAGTGCTTGGATGTTCTAATGTCAATCATGGATCGTGCGCTAAGTAGCGCCTCAGTTCTTTACTCATACGAACCAGCAATCTACCTTCGCGAGCCTACCACAAGTTGTTTCTGATCTGACTATATCGAACTAAGCTTTCCCTGGCTTGCTGCCTTACAAGACAGTGACTAGTGCCTCCTTTGGATACCTTAAATCTGCTACCACCCGCATACCCTTGCTTAGTAGGTGAAAATTATAACAATGTGTAAGGGACTTCGCTGACCTTGCATCTAAGCAATTGGCTACGTACTTTTTTCTAACTCATCAGCAACTAGCTCTCGTTTCTTGTTGTCAACACTAATGGGGCGTCCTACTTGGACCATCACCCCTTCATTGTCTCTGCTTGATGCACCTGCGTGCACTTCCGTGACATCACAAGGGCCATTAATTTAGACAAGGGTTGCCTTCCTGGCTGTCTTACCCCTTTTTCCCTTTTTATTTCGATGGCATCGAGGACTTTTCTGCCTTTGGTCTCCCACTCTCTGTTGGGACAAAGCACAGGCACCTCTCGTCACCAATCCATAGGCTGCCTGAATGAGGTACAGGTATTGCTTTTGCGTCAATAAAGAATTTCGATTCGAGGATTAGCTCGAAATCTTCAAGCGACGATGCTATAAGTATGGACTTATGTTCCCATCTTTCTACCTTTATCGCAACAGCAGTCATGCTTAGGATAGATTGTGCTTAGGCGCTTATAGCCTTGATCTAACTTTGGCAACTTGGAGACAGTCAATCCAAGTCATTGCGTAACTGGGAGATGAAATTGTTGGTATCCAGGATGGCTCGCACACTTTGCTCATTCATCTCGTACATCAACCCATTATGGGGGCCTCATTTGTCCACCATGATGGCATTCAATAATCGCATTGGGTTGAGTCTAGGATCCAACTCTTCTGCCTTGCTTCCAAAGTTTGTCTGTGTAATTAGACTAGAGGACAATCTACCATACGATGGTCAGTAGTAACTTACTCACGCAATAAATCGAGTAGTCCTTATTTTCTTCTCTCTTTTTTAGGCTATTGAAAGTTCTCTGACACGGACTAGTCTATTTTCTTTCCATTTTTGGGAATGGCAAGCTTCTTTCACTTGGAGGTCGCCCGATTCTTCTTCGTCGATCTAGGTTCGTACTCGGTTGGGCGTGCACCTGGATTACCCAAATTGGTCCGTCGCCTGGATCCTCTATTTGCCCGAATCATGCTAGCCATCAGCATTCCAGATTGAGTCTGGCCTGGCTCACCCTCTTCATTGGATGGGCAGTCTTCTAACTTGCCCAATTCTTTCTCGCCATCCAAATCACTCTTCGCCTGAGCTTGCATCTGGCTCGCCCAATTTTCATCGCTTGTTCACTATGCTCACAATCATTGCTTTACCGGGCGAGTTGTACCGGCAGGCTGAGGTGTCGCATGCACGAGTCCCGCAATTTCGAAAGTGGCTACTGCAATGGCTTTGCTCGCCAACATTTGCTGTAATAAGGAAGCCAATCACGAACGCAATTCACTCGCCAAAGTTTGCTCTACTGGGTGAGCCTACCACTTGTATGCTATGCTCGCCATCGCCAAAGAAGCTTGCACGTGGATTATAGCTCTCTCGTATTGCTCGCCATCGCCAAAGAAGCATGTCTCGTATATTCTTTGCTCGCTCGCATTTTGCTATCAAGCGAGTCTTGCATGAGGGTGCTCTACTCGACCATAATGTTCACTGAGCTAGCTTTTGTGTGCGGCAATATGGGTGAGCCTTTTGCATGAGGCACTCCATCGTCAAGATGGCCTACTATGTACTGAAACTCTAATTTGAAGGATTGTGCGTAACGTTTGCTCGCCTTCACTGCTCAACCAGACGAGCAATCTATGCGGTAAATTGTCCTGCTGCCATCAACATCTTTGTTCGCCCACATTATTCTACTAGGCGATCCCCTCTAATGCCAAAAAGGCCTCCCTCATGGACTTGTGCTCGCCCGTACTGTTGAACTGTCGCGTGAGCGAGGCACTCTATCACCAAAGTGGCCTGCGTTTGGGACCTGTGCTCTCTCATCAAAGAGGCCAGTCGAGAGCGGCAAACGGGGATGTCGCCTGGCTCGTGTAACTGTTCTCGTCGTATAGGTTCTTGCCAAAGTGATTGTCGAGTGGGCAAGCCAATCTATCACGAAAAAGCAGTACTGCGTGGTCCTGCGGTTGCCTGCATTGGCTTATGCATGGGCGAGCCACTCTATCGCCAAAGTTTCTGTCGTGTGGGGAAGCGAATTTATAGCCAAAGATGCTTGCCGTAGGTGCCCTATGTTTCCCAACTTTGCTCTATTGGGCGAGCCACTCTCTCGTCGAGGGAGCTTGCCACGTGAGATCTGTGTTTGCCTATTGCTCTACCTCGCCAAAGCTCCTACCACGTGAATACTGTGCTTGCCCATTACTATACCAGGCGAGCTTGAGTGGGGTAGACAAGCCTGTCGCGTGCAGGAGCCCCTATCTCGTTCGAGCTTATGGCGAGTGTGGTCCTTTTCTCTCGCCCAAGGGCTGTCTTGTGCGAGAGCACCTCTCTCATCAAGGTTGTTCGCTCTCACCCAAGCCTGTGCGTGCGGGAGCCCTCTCTCTCCCGAGCCTATGGCGAGCGTGGTCCTTTTCTCTCGCCCAAGGGCTGTCTTGTGCGAGAGCCCCTCTTTCATCAAGGTTGTTTGCTCTCGCCCAAGTCTGTGCATGCAGGAGCCCTCTCTTGTCCGATTATTTGGCGAGCGTGGTCACTCTCTCGCCCAAAGCTCTAGCGAGCTTGGTCTCTTTCTAGCCCAAGGCTGGTCTCGTGCGGGAGCCCCTCTCTCATCAAGGTCTGTTGCTAGGGGTTGTGCTCTCCCGCAATTCTCTCGCCCAATACCGGTCATGTGCGAGGGCTACTCTCTCGCCCAAGCTTGTTGCGTGAGGGAGCCCTTATCTCGCCAAGGCCTATCACGCGCGAGAGTCCCTCTCTCGTGCGTGCAAGAGCCTGTTGCAGGCGAGAGAGCCACAGTGGCTCTCGTCAGTGCCTTTCTCGTGCGAGAGCCACTCTCTTCGTCCAAGCCTTTTGCTCGGTGCGATTGGCGCCTGACTGAGACAAAGCTACTAAGGGAGGAATTGCTCCTTCACGAGCCACCATAGTACAGTACACCAAACTATTTTTCGCAAATTTGAAACAAGATCGCTACGACGATTTCCTTTTGCCTTTGTGATCCAACTTCAATGATTTCCACCAAAACGGGAATCCCTCCTTCTTCGACTATTGCCGTTTTGACTTCCGGTACTGATACCAACAGGCTCATAACAAAAGCTGACTTGTTGACCATGTTTGACCCGAAGTTGGCCATTAATTACACTAGTTGTTTCATGATCCCCACTTCAATGGCCTTGATTTTATTCTCGCGAACCGTACATAATGAATACAGAGCTGTTGCTGTGTCCTTTTTCCCGTGAATGCCTCCGTTTCCAAAAGCTTAACTAAAAGTGGAATCGCTCCTGACTGTCCAATTGCGACCTTGTTTTCTTCTATATGAGAAAGCCGAAGCAAAGCACAAGCCGCGTTTTCTTTAGCTGTTGAAGTTCCTGTTCTCAAAGCTCTAACCAGTGCTTAATTGCTCCCGATGAAGCTATAAGTTCTTTGTTGTCGCATAAAGAGAGATTCAAAATCACCGTCACGTCGTTTGCTTGAAGATAAGGATCAAATGATGAGATTAACAAAATCCATGGCTTAATCGCTCTGATATGTTAAATTAAGACTAGAATAGATGATGCGCTGACAGGCTTGTGCGATAGGCTAGCCACTCTGTCGCCCAATGCTATCTCATGCGGAAGCCACTCTCTCATCCAAGGCTTGTTGTGTGTGTCAATGGTCGAGTGAATTGCTCTTTCGCATGAGCCTCTTGCTAGCTTGTGACAGAGTGTCTGTCGCATGTTTGTGAGCGTGAAACCTTGCGTGCAACAGACTGTTCTGTCGCGTGTATATATATATTTTTTATTATTTTTTATTTATTTATTTTTTTATATATGTGTGACAGACTTTTTTATGTGAGTGTGAAACCTTGTGCGTGAGACCTTGTGTGCGACAGATTGTTCAGTCGCATGCATCTTGAGCGCAACAGACTATTTTGTCGCATAAAACTTTACGTGCGACAGACTGTTCTGTCGCGTTTATCTATATATATATTTATATATATTTGCAGCGTTTCTATCGACAACCACTCAAAAGGACTTTTCTTTTTATTGTTCCTGTCGGAATTTTATCTCTCGCGAAACTAGCAGTTTCTCGTGGGTCTTTCGCACCCTTTCGCAAACTTTTATACTTGGCTTTTTGCTCAATTTCCACAGACGACGCCAATTGTTGTTGCTCAAAACAACAATAAATGCTTGCTGACGTCAATATTGTCTTCTTCCTCCACATGTCTCCAAAAAGGGTTTGCAAAATAGGAAAAGTCAGAGGGCTTAGGGGCTTTCTCCTACATGTGCACTCCGATGCTTAAGTCAAACAAGATCCAAGCAAGGTTTTCATTAGCAAATAGAGATTAGGGTTTAAAAATGATACCTATGTCTTATTTATAGGAGTTAGATTGCGCGTAATTACCTTTATGACCTACAGCTTAAATGGTCATTTAATGGATCATTTATGGGCCTTCTAAGTCCTCTTTCCTCTTGGGCTTAGATTATCATTCGGCCCAATGGTTTCCAGCTTGACTTATAGAAAAGCTCAGTAATATTTGGTTTGACCCTCATCACTTCCAATAAGTTGTTAGTTACACTATTTATAGTTTGTTACGTGGTTTTTTTTTTATTGTGGCTTATATAGAAGTGTCCATGAGTTGGGTCGGGTTGGGTCGGACTGGACTTAAGCTATATGTTAAGACTTTATCTAGTCTGAGCCTGGCCCTATCCGATCATTCGGGTTTGAATCTTAGCCAAAATCCATCTATATAATTTATTATTTAAGCTCGGACCGGACCAAACCCAACCCAATTTTTTTTATTTTACATTTTGATTATTTTAATTTTTTGTTTCTTTATTTTTTTATTCTTTTATTGCATTTAAAATTTAATTTGATTTTGTCAAACTTTGCATATTAATTTTTAAATTAAATATATAATATTTATTAAATATTAATATTATAAATACATATAATTACATTTTATTTAATAAAATGTATAACAAATTTTAATATTAATATTGTTATAGTCGGGTCAAGCTTAGGTCTCCAAAAGCAAAGTTCGAGCTCAGTTCGAAAATTCATCAGGCTTAAATTTTTTTTTTTACACTTTGATTTATTGGGCTTTTTTTGTCCAAATCCATTAAAATACCGGGTTATATTTTAGATTTTAATGGATGATCAGACTCTTGAACAAGTAAAAGCTTACTCGAAAGGTGTCGAACCAATTTTATTTATCTAATTATGATCTTCTAAATTATTTTTCGTATGAATAAAAAATTAATGATCCACATGATTTAACTTACAGACGGATTGGAATGGCACGTGGGAAAGGTTTGTCCTTTTTAGCCCAAGTGGCATGCTTGAATTTTGCTGTGGAAATTTTTTCAATTACTCACGATATTATTTTACATATTAGAATTTCCCCTTGTTAAAGTATTTGAGTAATTTATTACCAAAAAGAACTTTCATTTAAGTAATATTTTCATAAAATGCATGAAAGATCATTTTTTTTATAATCAAAATGAATGGTAAATAGCAGAAAATATATTTTCAAGTAATATTTTCATGTATTTTTTGTGTACTTGCATATATTTTCATCTATTTTACAGTCTAAAACTAATTCTATTCTGATCGAAATTAATAAATGACAAAACTCTTCTAACGTGACGATTTCAAGATTTGAACCATATTTAAATTTTTTAATAAAAAATCTACTTTTACATTTTTTAATCATTTGTTGGTAATGTGCATGTAATTAAGATGCATTAACTTTACACACCAATAGGGTTCTACATAGAAATGCAACTTGGGTCGGGTCGGTTTATTTATTTGCCCAGATGACCTAGAGAATATCCAGTAAATAAAAAGCTGTTGGTTAATTAATGTTTTATGATGAACCCTTTGAAGAAAATAGAAAATGCTGTAGTTTTAGATAGAGCATTGCACTCCACATTGGTGATTATATACATGGCAATGTGACAAAGCAAGTGGAAATTTGGCTAATGTGTACAAATTTTTATTTTTGAAGGTAGCATTGTCATTTACCGGTCATGGAATTCCCTTTCTAATTTCTAATTGCCCAACGATGGCAGCCAACAAAAGAATTGAATTAAGCATCCAACTCCAAAGCAAAAGCCAAAGTTTCTAATTCCCACATGATTCTTCATATTGGGCTTAGGCTAGCGGTCAATGCGGTGCTTACTTTTAAATGGGATAAATCATAAAATATTGTATAGCTAGCCATGAGAGGTTTGGTGTGAACTCAAAAAATTGTTTCGATGATGTAAAGTTTTGTTAAGTTTTTTATTGTAAAAGATTTATAGTTAATAGTTTCATGTTTGAATTTTTATTAAATTAAAAATTTTTAGATCATCATCAATTACGAAATACAAATGAAAATTAATCACATATTTAATATGGTATGGAAACACTTCATAATTAGAAAAAAAAAGTATTGGTGTGGCAAATGGCATTGGCAATAATCAATATGCTATGCCTCTTCCCTTAGCGTCACTAACCAACAATTGCAAATATTGCCAAAGTCGCTAATTAATTATGAGAACTCTAAATACTCAAAATAAAGAGAAACAATAGTTTGGGGCATGAGAGAATGTAACCTAGGGCTAAGTTCATATTTTGTTTTGAAAATGTAAAAAATTAATATATTATATATAAAAGTAAATGATGTTTTCATATAATTTTTATTTTGTGGTACAAAATATCTATCAATTTACCTTTGCATAGAATAATTGTGTTAAATTTGTTTTTTAACAAATTAGTCATTTGCTCATTTGTAACCAATATATGATTGCTTTGACTTGATACTAGCACGGAGCACCTTTTGAACGAATAAAAATAAATAGAACATAATAAAATAAATTAATAACAAAAATGACAATCAAAGGAAATCCTAATTTTATCAAATTTAAAAACCAATCCAATCAAATTTTTGATGTAGTTCAGTAAATTGGTGAAAAGAATTATTTGTAACTAAATTTAATCTTTTGGTTTTCTAAGGTTTTGTACATAATCCTTCTTTTCAATTCAAAATCAGTCTTCTTTTGTGAACGATGTAATTTAAAGCTTCAAAATCCACATCTATCAAAATTTCGAATTATAAAAGATATATTTATCCATCATTTTTCTAGTATAATATTTTATTTTAATTTATAAAATATTACAATGTGATAATGCTTGCACTTACACATGTTAAAGGATCGGATTAAAAGAGCAATTAAGTTAGAAATGAAAATCATTAATAAAATTACTTAAATGGAAATTGCATACAAAAGAGTATTGGATCCTTAACTAGAATAGTTTATAACTAACAATTTCAATGTTTTGAGTTAGCTGTATGCTTATAATTAATGATGTTTATTGATTGAAATCAAATTTAATTACACCTTTACGTACAAATTCTAGCAACAAATTTAGACCTGTATATGGATCAGGTAACTAGTTAAAACTAGAAATTTAATTTGATTTTTTAGTGGATTTTGACAAAAAAAGGCCCAATGAAGTTTTTGGTTGGGCTTAGACTTTACCCGTAGAGACCTAAGCCTAGTCCGGTTTGGCTCGACCATTATTAATATTAAAAATTTTAATATATTTTATTGAATATAGTGTAATTATTGTATTTAAAACATTATTGATTAACAAATACTATATATATTTAATATGAAAATTAGCATACAAAGTTTGATAAACCTAATTAACTTTTTAATAGATAAAAAGAATAAAAAATAATAAAGAAACAAAAAATCAAAATGCAAAAAAAAAAAACAAAAAAATCGTACAGGATCGAGCCTGGGTTTGAACAATAAAATATATAAAAAGATCTAAATTAAAATTTAAGCTCGAATAATCTAATCAAGTCGAACTCAAACTTATATATAATCTATTAATATATAACTTAAAAGCCGGTCCGACTTGTAAACACCTTTACAACAAACTTAAAATTAATTAACTTGTTAGTTTGTTTGAACTTAAAAAAGTATTTTGCAAACGAACAAAAAAAATATGTATTTTGCAGGAAACTTCTGCCCGTGTGGCTGGCTACTGCTAAAAATCTTTGTGGGACTAACTTATCTGCTTAGTTTTAATCATGTCCTAACGACAACGACTAGGACTGAATCATTCAAAATGAACCCTCAGTGTTGTTCACCAGCTAACCTTAGGAATAGGAATAGAAATAATAAAAGGTGTATAATTAGAATACGAATTAAATAGTATTTGTCATTTGTATCCCTTTTCAATGAGGTATTGACAGCTAGATCTTGCAATCTGTGTCTCTGTGTCATGACACGACACACGAGTCAAGATACGACATGAAAACACGAACACGAATTATAAAACGTGTCTGAATCGTAAACATGAACACGACACATATTTTTTACATATAATCGTGACACGACACAATTGACATATGATAGTTATTCGTGTCACACGACACGACACAACACGAATGACACGATTAAAAATCAAAACATAATAAAAAATGATAAAAAACATCATATTTATATTTATTCACATCTATATTAATTAAAATTCAAATATTAGTAACAAATATAAAAAAATAATAATATCTTCCATCCATACAATCCATAATACAAATATAACATAATTCATCGTCATCATATGATTATGATTTAAGATTAAGTATATAAAAAAATCAATAAATCATTAATAAATAATAAATATATTATTATCCTATTTTGATTATAATAATTTGTATATTAGTATTATGTTATTTTAATTTCCTATAATGTAATAATTGATAAATCAATAAATTAATTATGTTGTTAATAAGTATATTATGTTAGTGTACTAGTATCTTATGATGATTATGTTATCAATAAACTAATTATGATAATTGATAAATCATTAAAAAGTATATTATGTTAGTATATAAATAGTTTATTCGTATTATAATAATTTGTATGTTAGTATTATCAATTATGTCAGAATTTGTATGTAGTGTTATCAATTATGTTAGTATTTGTAAGTTAGTGTACTGAATAATGTAATTCTGTAAAGTGTAAACTCTTAATTTCTTATCAATATCATGTAATATAATGTCAATGATATTTTATACAATCTCTTATTAGTATAATGCATGATTATATTTAATACATTATAATAAAAAAATATCATATATATATTTATACATTATACTAGCATATATGTAATGTAAAAAATTGATAATTGTATCTTAAGTTCTTAACTTACAATAATTTTTTCTTAAATTCAATACTTTATTTTCCAAATTTTAAAATTTTATTATCTTAACCATAATTAACTAATTTAATTTTATAATGTAATTTATTAATTTATTTTTTTACAATATTTATTAAAGCATTAGTTTGTTTTAAGATATAAATTTTACATTTGGCCAAGGTTCAATTTCCACTAAAAGCATAAATGATTACCGTATCTTACACGTGTATTCGTGTATCCGTGTAACACGATTTTCTTTAAGCGTGTTTTCGTGTCATGTACGTGTTATTCGTGTATTCGTGTGACACGATTTTCTTAAACGTGTTTCCGTGTCTTACACGTGTTTAGCCGTGTTTGACACGGTTAAATACGAAAATTACCGTGTCTAAATTCTTGTCGACATAAATAAACATGAAACACGAATTTTTCAAATACGGACACGGTATTTTTGTATCTTGTTCGTGTCGTGTTACACGTGTCGTGTCTAGATTTGTCAGGTATAAGATTAACTAATTTAGAAATAAAACATTATGAAAAAAAAATCAAGATTTACCTAACTAATAATTATGAGAAGAGGTATTGCAAACAAATATAAGGCAATTAAAAACATTAATCAAGATATAATGCAACTTTTTTATGTTCATTGGGCGGTACAATTATAAGAAAAATTCGAACGTTAAATCTAATTCATTTTATTAGAAAATAACAATTGTTAGAATAAATCTGGATTAATAGTGCAACTTCCCTTTGAGTTTAACAGACTTGCACACAAAATGAGCTGACAGTCTACTTGCAGAAGAAACATCCAAAGTTGGCCATTAAAGTCAGTGGCGTCGTCGGTCCAGACTCCAGTGCGATTAAAGGGGAAATGACAAAATATTGAAGAATAAAATTACCATTTTTTTTTTAATTTTTTATTAAATAATATATATCTTTAATAATCATTATAATTTTTTCAATCTTATCAAAATCAATCCTACTATCCATTCAAATTAACCATAACTGCACGTCTTTATGAATCCATGCATGTACACTCGATTTTCAGTTGTCTGATAACATTGTTTCCTCTAATACAGCTCTCCCATTCTTTAAAAAGTTATGCAACACCAACACGACAGCTCTCCTTTCGTTTTAATATTTAGGCAAAGAAAAATAAAAAATAAAGAATGTTTTCCACCTTACAAAATCAATTGAATTTTGCTCATCTAAGGATCAGATCAGATAGCTCATCACTATCACCTAATACAAATCATACTTAACTGCAAAACAATGTACACAACATTTAATTTTCCAACAAGAAAAGTCTCGGAACCATTTATTTATTTTCTTTCTTTTTTTTTGTTAAAAAAATTGTTTTATGATCCGTTGGAATATCAACATTACATATACATTTACATCTCTAACTGCAAGCTGGTCGATAATAAAGACATATTATGATTTTGGTTATGATAACAATTGAGCAACCATAGATTATTTAATTAATACAAAGAAATAATTCCAAATCTTCTCTTTTGTTTTTCTTACTGGTAGAGGAGATGCATGACAGGGTGGAGAAAGACAGAAATCAAACAAGAAATTGAACTTTCACAACCTAACCCTAACCAAATAATATTAGAAATAAATACAAATATGCTTTTCTAAACTCAGTCAAATTATCTGGCAATGACACATTTTTAACAGATTCTCCTAACAAATCAAATTTTACACCATTAATGATGGTTTTAATTAATTAATTAAAACGCAAATTTCAGATGCATTAATTCAAATTTAATATTTAACTACCTCCAATACTGGAGAAAAATACCTCTATTTACTTGATTGAGATAAGTTTTTGTTATTATATATAGAATAAATATAACGGCAAAAGGGTCAAAAAAGCTCTAAAAAAATGATTTTAACAATTGAGCCCTTAACTATTTTTATATTCAATTAGGCCTTTATATTTCAATTTTCATTCAATTGAGTTTTCTTGTGAATAGAAATTGTTAGGTTTATTAGGTTTTTGACAACATGTATTGTACGAATTTAACAGTTTTCATCGACAAAATGACTCAATTGAGTGAAATTTGAAATGCAAGAGCTCAATTGATTACAAAAATAAAAATAAAAATTCAGTTGTTAAAACTATTTTTTTGAGAGTTTTTTTGACCATTTATCTAAAATATAATTGATGCAAGTTTAAAGGCTAAAGTTATCAACTTTGGTTTCGAAAAGCAAATTAATATTAAATTGGGCTTTAAGTTTCAAGGCTTCTGTTTTCATTAGAAAAAATTAGAGACAATCTTTGGAAACATACTTCTATTAACCCTAAGCCCATTTTGGTCAATTCCCTTACTCTTTCATTCCATTCTACCCCAATTTTCTCGCGAGAATTTTATTCTATGACGCTTTCCTAGGAATATAAATGGGTCAAATATCTGCTAAATTAGAGATACCTAAACCCAATTAATTTTTATAATACCCGAATCCAATTAATTACTCGATTATTTTAATTTATGTTACCCGAACCCTAACCCTATAAAATAGAAAATACTCGTGTAACTATTTTAACCCGTTAACTACTCGTTTATTAAATCAAAGTTTGATTTTTAATTTTAAATTTTAAATCAATTTTGGAATAACTTAATTAAAAAATTAAATTAATAAATTTAATTTAACTCATAAAAATAAATTAAAGTTAAATATCATAATTATAATATTTATTGAATTAATTTAATTAAATACAACATTAATAATAAATAATTTATATATAAAAAATATAAATATTATATTAATTAATTATTATTATTTATAATCGGGTTCGGATAGTGAGTACTCTAAGATAACTACTCGAATCCTACGCGAACCCATGACGGGTAGTAATTTCACTATCTTAACCCCATTCGAACCCTATTATATACTATCCTAACCTTACTTATATGAGTCGGATAGTGCAAGGTACCCGTTTATAGGGTACCCATTGCCATCGACTTTCCTAACTTAGCTAAAGCTAACTCTCTCTTCTTTATTTACTTTTAACTCTTTCCCCCAATCAAAATCCTTTTCATTTCATTAGAAAATGAAAAAAAAACCCAAAATATTAAAAATTACAAAATACCCTCTAGCACCGCCAAGCACCACTGTGGCAAGGTGGGGCAAACACTTGGTCTCACCACCTCCACCAACATAAAAATAAAATTACCAATATAAACATCTGGGTCCCACCCAAAGCCCCATTTTAATTCCTCAGTAGATGTTAAGGGAGATTTTTACATATGAGAAGCAGCAAAATGTTATGCAATGTTAAGAGAAATGAAATGTAATGTAGAATGTAGCATAGTAGCAGGTCTTTATGATTTGGTCTCTCCTTTGTTTTGCTCATCTGCTCTTGTCTGGGACTGTTTCACTTCCCAAGTGCTTGAGCTCAGCAACGTGTGGCCTTAGGGCTTGTTCTTCCGACCTTCTTGCACCTAAGTCAGCCTACTACAACCTCAAGGAGGTGTGCGCATTAAAGGAAAGCTCTAAGGACCCTTAAATGGACAAACCCGCCAGCAACCTCACACAGACAGCAAGCAAATGGCAGAAACGTGAGGAAAATGGGAGTATATTGGCTGAGAAAAATGCTGTACAACATTCCAATGAAGGGGGAGGGTGCCCCTTTATATAGACAAACCCCTAAAGAATAGATGGTTGTGATGTAGCCAAATGTATGGCTCCTAGACAACTAGTACAAAATATCTCTGGTATTGCAGTAGCCTAGTGCAGAGTGCTCAAAAACAATGTCAGGTGCCAGTGGTTTCAGGTGCTTTATGTGGGCACCCTGGTGGCTGCTGGGGTGAGCTCTCAGGGCCACTAGAGTCTGCTCGCATGGCCGCAGGTGTGTGCACCCGCTCGATGCCTTAGGCCCTCATGTGGCTGGACGTGCATGCAGCTGGATGATTTGCATGCGTCAGGATAAGCTAGTGGCTGGGTGTGCGGGAAGTCTCAATGGCTTGTAGGCGGGACGTAACATTCTCCTCTATCTATTCTAGCGACGCCCTCTTCGCTTCTGCTAGCGCCGCGCGGAACTTCTCCACCTGATCTGAAAACTGCCATAGCGCCTGTGCTGGCTCCCAACTGGCCTAGCTATCAAGCAACCCCTTCCATCGAACCAAGTACTCCTGCTGAGGCCTATGGTGTTGCCGTAGTATCAACCTATCAGCCAGGATATCTTGGACTTCCTTATCATAGGCGGTTTTGACCCCAATAGGCGCTTGCCTCGACAATGCTTGGGTATCTTGCCTCTTTTGGTTTGCCCATTTCTTTGACCTCTTGGTTGCCTTGGGCAGGCACGCCCTGGCTTGGTTTGTCTACTCGTGCTAGGCCTTGGTCGCCGGATCTTGGGATAAGCCTTCTCTGATTTGGGTGACGAGAGATCCCTCGGGCAAACTAATTGCGGCGAGCTCTGATTTGTGGTTAAGGGCATCGGTGACCACATCGACTTGCCCAGGCTTGTTTGCCACTTCTAAGTCGAGCTTCGCCAAGAAATCCTGCCATCGAGCCTGCTGGGGCGAGAGTTTCTTGGGCAGCTCGGGCGGCGTCTTGGAGTTATCTAACTCGTCCAACACCCTGGACGGGGTCTCAATTGGGCAAATTGGGGTCTCATCTACTTGCATTGCCGACATCATCTTGGCTCCTGGTCCTGCTTGTCGCCTCACGATGACAACACATTGACATCGGCGATCAAGCACACATAGACAATCGGCGAACGTAATAAGTAAAGCATTAATTCGATCGAGAAAACCTAATCCAAGAACAAGGTCATAGTCATCAATAAGGAATACCTCGATCGTTTCTCATCCCTTCCACTCGCCTAACTGTACTTCCACTCCTCAAGCTACGCCTGTGATTGGAGCCTCCTTTGAGTTCACCGTCTTGATGGACCCCTCTCCTTTGGCAACCTTGAGTCCCAATTTCCTGGCGACCCGATCTAACATGAACAAGTAAGACTTGCCCATACTGCCAAGGCAGTCAGCTGTGTGTCTGCCACCAACACGTCTATGAACATAAGCCCTTTCCGTTGGTGACCTTTCTTGGTCATTGCGACGTTCAGCACCATCGTCCCTAGCTTCAGCCCCTTCCGCTTGGTCTTCACAGCGTTCAGTACCATCGACCCTAGCTTCAAAGCTTCCTGATCAGCTTCACTCTGGCCTTGGTCGATGGCGACCAACTTGCCTCGGTTAGGGCAGTCTCGAGCTCTATATGGTCCATCACACAGGAAGCAACCCATTGGCGACCTCTCTGCTCGCTCCGTTTGCTTGCCCTTCTAGGCTCGCCACTTCCTCTTGTCTTAGTCCCTGGAGGACTTCCATTTGTTGAAGCGGGGCTGGCTGTTGCTACTCGAGCTCTCGGCTCCCCCATCTTTACCCTTAAACTTGGCTTTGGGAGACTCGGGCCTATCCTGCCTCTGGAACTCCACCAGGGCCTTTGTAGCAGTGATCGCCCGGTTAAGGTTCTAGATGCCCATCCTCTTCAAATCCTGCTTTGCCCAGGGTTTGAGACCGTCCATGAACGAGAAAAAAGGCTTCCTCTTCGCCAAGTGTGGGGATTTGTAGCATCAGTTCCTGGAACTCTCGCACGTACTCCCGTACTTCAGCCCGCTGTGTCAGCCTTCTTAGCTTGGCTCGGGCTTCCTCAGCAGCGTACTCTGGATAGAACTGTTGTTTGAACTCCCTCTGGAACACCTCTCAGGTTCCAATTGGCGATCCCCCTCGCCTAGCCTCCTCATTGTTGGATTATGCCCTTAAAACCATTCATTAGATGATTGACTTTGGCATTTTTATGTATCATGACATTTTATTTATTATAGCTCATTATTATATTTGTCTTATAACTGCGTAATGTAATCTTATATGATAATGTCCTTAGAATAGTAATAACACACTATTCTTAAAATATCCCTAGTCAAGTATTATTGTGAACAAGGATAACAATGTACGATAAGACTAGTATGTGGTTGACTGATGACCATTATCATGGATATAGGATATCAAGTCATCACATAGGTACATGTTAGAGAACTATGTACTGGATCGACCCTCCATGAGAACGCTACATGGATTGTTATATGAGTGTCATAAGCGATTCTCATAGTGATGATGGTGTATGTGATCCTTTGACTTGAGATCATCAGAGATCCCAACATAGAGAATTGCATACTTTAATGCTGCTAGATGTCATTCGTAACAGGATGGACTATAAAGGTAGTAATTAGGTATGCCTTGATCTATGTAGAGGGATGTTGAGTGATCAAGATAGGATTTATCCCTCTTATATAACAAGAGTGATGTCTTGGGCCCTTTGATAGAGTGAGACTAAGAAATGCATGGCCGTGCTCGAATAAGTCAATATGAGATATTGATTTTATTTGTTTAATTAGTCTACTCAAGAATCAAGAAACGCTGATTAGACTATACAAGTGTGACACATTCCATGACTTGTGTCTAATCAAGACATCAAAGGATAAAGGGATTAGACTATACGGTAACATCTATCACGAGTAAGGTTATGTCGAGTCATTGACATTCTCGTTACATGGGTAGCAATGATGTGTTGCTAGATACCACTCATTGCCTGTGACAATTTTGTCATTGCCATTGTTTTGAGAACCTATTGGGTCGCACACTTAGAACGGATCAATGATGAGCTTAATTAATCCTATTCTGAATTGGATTAAGGATATATCTAATCCTATTCTGAATTGGATTAAGGATATAGTTAATCCTATTCTAAGTAGGATTAGAGTTCTGTTTGGTAGTAAATTTTAGGGTAAAATTTACTGCCTATAAAAGGATGTTTTTTCTAAAACATAGCTGCACAATTAAAAAAACAGAAAAGGTATTCTTTTAATCGAAGCTAGCAATTCGATTATAAGGAATCAAAAACGCTCTTTAAGGCTTCTGATCGTGAGACGTTCAAGAGTCGTGAGATTCGTTTGTGTGGATACCATAGAGGCAGGAACGAAAAGTTGTTGCTTGTGACTTGACCAACGACAGAAAATCAGAGAAAACGTTAGGTAAAATCTCGAAACCCTAATCAGGCAACTCTCCGAATCGATCCTGGTGGAGGCCGAATGATTTAAATTCCGCTGCGTGTTTGTTTCGGTTTGCTTCACTCATGTCTAGAGGTGGTTACAGGCCGGACCGGGCCGGTTCCGGGCCGGTTTTCACCGGTTCTGGCCCTAACCACAAGAGAACCGGTCCGAACCGGTATTAAACCGGTCCGGTTCGGACCGGTTCTATATATTATGAGAGGCGAACCGGCCCGGTTCGTTGGACCGGTTCGCCTCAAAACCGGACCGAACCGGTTTAAACCGGTTCGGTCCATTTTTTTTTAAAATTTTTATTTTTAAAAAAATTATATTAATTTATTTTAATATATATTAATATATTTTAATAATTTAATGTAGTAAATTTATTTTTATAATAAATAATGTTAATAGTTTAATTTAACAATACTTTATTATAAGAATATAAGTTATATTATAATTTATTTAATTAATGTAACAATAATGTAAAAACAAACTATTATAAAATTATCTAATAAAATTATTGTTATAATAAATTAAAGTTATATTATGAATATAATATTATGATAAAATGATATTTGATTCAAAATACAAATAATGATTTTATGAATATTATTATTATATTCATTTTGCATATCTTTATTTATATTCATTTTGCATTTAAAATAATTTATTATATTTGAAATATCATTTACTTAATATTTATTCATTTATTTAATATGTTTTTAAAATATTAATTCATTTTGTATTTTAAATATTTATTTATTTTAAACATATATAAGTATAACATTAATTAATTTGGTATGTAATAATAATAATAATAATAACAACAACAACAACAAAGGAGAAAAAGGAGAGAGTAGGAGACCAAAGATTTTTTACGTGGAAAACCCCTTCAAAAGTTAGAAGGGTAAAAACCACGGGACCGTAGTCCATAAAAATATTCACTATGACTAAACTTATTTACAATTTTACATACAATTTACAAAAAAAAAATTATTCTCTACTCTTCATAATTTATACGGATTGCCTTGGAAATTTCTTCCTCCTCTTCTGAATTATTATCAGCAAATTCATTGGCCATTCCAAGTTCGACATTGCGCGATTCCGCATCAAACCAATCTTTAAGGCATGTTAACATGCACAATGAATCCGGATTAAGAGTGGTTCGATGGTCTCCAATAATTCTTCCACACGTCGAGAATGCGGATTCCGAAGCAACAGAAGAAACTTGCACCGCAAAAACATCTCGGGCCATGGAAGCTAAAAATGGAAATTGTTTTTGGTTTTCTTTCCACCATTGGAGAAGATCAAAGTTATCATCTATAAAAAAATCTTGACTTAAGAAAAATCCTAGCTCATTGAAGCTAGAACTCCGTCGAGTTGTTGATCCCGATCCCGATCCCGATCCGCTCGCTTTTCCTTTTAGCTTCATTCTCTTCTTTGCTGCTTCCTTAATTGCGTTTAAAATTCCTTTTCCTTTTTTGCTACTTTCGGTTTCTTCGTATGAATCTTCTTCTTCTCGATTAAAGTTGAATTGCTCCCTTTCTGTTTCATAAACATTAAACAATTCTCGAAAAAGATTGTTAATTGAGGACTTTTGATCCTCAATAGAATCAAGACCAAGAAATTCTTTATAACAATAAAAAAAAATTTCTATATTTACCTCACCTTGACTAGGATCTAGTAAAGTTGCAATACAATAAATAGGAGGAATTATTTCCCAATATTTTTTAAATTTTTCCTCCATATCATATACAAAAGAACTTAAAGTTTCATGATTCCTAAATTTTACAAATTTGTCAAACATTGTGTAGATAATAGGAACAAAATACGGTGTAGTTGGATAAAATTGAGTTGAAAATCTTTCGGTTGCATCTTTAAAAGTAGATAATAAATCAACACAATATTCAATAAAAGTCCAATCTTCTTCAAAAAGTACTAAATGTGTGCTATTTGTATAATTGTTATAAAAAGGAGTAACAAGTTCTTTATAAGGTAAAATAGAAGAAAGCAAACGATGAAGTGAATTCCATCTTGTTTCCACGGGAAGTGGAAATGCTTTAACAGGTATATTATTTGTTATACAAATTTGCTTCCATTCACGTTTATTACTTGGTGTGCGAATCCATTTTGCTAAAATTTTAATTTTATCAATTGGACCTATGCCAGTACCAGTACCACTAGAACTAAAACCACTTTGAACACATAAATTTATAATATGACATGCACATCTTGCATGAAAAAATATGCCTTGCATAACAGGGTTTAAACTTTTAATTAAATGAGGAATAGCTGCAGTATTACTTGAAGCATTATCAAAAGTAATAGCAAAAACTTTATTATTTTCTAGTCCATATAATTTACAAACTTTAGTAATATATTTATGAATAGTATATGAATTATGTGCTTCTTCTATTACATCTAAAGATAAAATTCGTTTTTGCATAGACCAATCTTCATCTATCCAATGACAAGTTATAACAAGATAACTTATACCATTAGTACTAGTCCATATATCACTAGTTAAACTAACCCTAGATGAAATATTACTAAGTTTATCAATTAAAGCTTGTCTATATTCTTTAAACATATCCATGCAATCTCTTTTTAATGTATGTCTAGAAACAGATTTATATGCGGGTTGTAAATATTTACAAACAAATTCTAAATATCCCGTTTTTTCACAAATTGTGAATGGTTGTTCAGTTCTAACTACAAATCTAACTAAACCACGTCTAGCTTGAACATTATCAAAATTAAAATTTTTTCCACTATCATGCGTATTAATTTGAGATTGTTTACCTTCTAAAATTTCATTTTCTTGGGCATCAGGATTAATTTTATGTATAGTAATTAAATGCCTTTTATACGTACCTGTACCGCCACCACCTCCACCAGAGTTATAAGAGTAAACGCCTTTGCACAATTTACAGATGGCACAATATTTATTCGTCTCACCTTCTTTTGCTACAATGTCGAAATACTCCCATACCCTGCTTGTTTTTTTTCGACTAAATTTCGGTCTTGATGATGTAGCAGCAGTGGTGGCAGCTGATGATTGTGTTTGAGCATGACTTCCTCCACGACCACGACCAAACGATGGTGCCAAAGGAAGCTCCTCCTCCGGATGAATATCGGGTTCGATTTCATTAAATGATTCGTCACCCAAATTAGGAATTTCAGTGGAACCAAAAGGTCGAGAAACAGAGCATGAACGACGAAAGAAATTTGACATTTTTATATTTTTTTTGAAAATAAATATATGTTAAAAATTTAAAAAATAGATGTATGATAATATATTGAAATTTAAAAATTGAAACTTGAAAATTAAAAGTAAAATTTGCAAAATTATAAAATAAAAAGAAAAATGAAATTTATAAAGAAAATGATGATATTATAAATTTGGAATAAGGAATATATATAATATATTAGAATTTGAAAATTAAAAGAAAAATTTGTAAAATTATAAAATAAAAAGAAAAATGAAATTTAGAAAGGAAATGATGATATTATAAATTTGGAATAAGGGAATTTAAGTGAATTTGAGAGAGTTTGAGTGAATATTGAGAGAGTATGTGAGTGAAGAGAATAAGAGTAGATGAATATAGGTAGTAGATTTGAGAGAAAATATAGAAGAAATGTAAATGAAAATAGAAGATTATAGAGGTATTTATAGGAAAAAATTAGAATAAAAAATTAAAAAAAAATTTAAAAAAAAAAGATTGATGGGCAACGGCCAAAATGGCCGTTGCCCATCAAACACAGAGCAGAGGCAAGCCTTTGCTCTACATATTGCAGTTGCACTGCACTACTGCAGTGCAACTGCAACTCTGCAAGGGCTAGGCTGCCACTGCGTGCGCAGTGGCAGCCTAGCCCCTTTTTATTTTTTTTAAATATAATTAAAATAAAAAAAAAAAAGGAAAAGAAAGATTGATGGGCAACGGCCCATCAAAGGCAGACTCGCAGAGGCAAGCCTCTGCGAGTCTGCAACATGCTGCAGTTGCACTGCAGTGGAACTGCAGTGCAACTACAGTTCCTTTTTTTTTTTTTACCGGACCGGTTCGAACCGGTCCGGTTTTGAACCGGGCCCTTAACGGGCCCGGTTCTTAACGGGCCGGGCCCTTACCGGGCCCGGTTTTAGATAATTAAAACCGGCACAGCCCGTTAACATGACGGGCCGGGCCGGTTCCGAACCGGTACAGTACCGGTTCGGATATTGGGCCGGATTGACCCGATCCGGTTACGAACCGGGTCGGGCCAACCCGGCCCAATAAGCATCTCTACTCATGTCTCCTACGCCACCACAAAAGAGCAAAGTCAGTCAGGTACATAGAAGTGGTGCTTACCCTTGTAGCATCATCCTCAATGCTCATGGCCTGGAAGTACTGCTCCATCCCCTACAGAAAATTATCAACGTCCTTGGCAGACCGAGTCCCCTTGAACTCCTTGGGCTTGGGGACTTCCATCCTCTCCCTAGGTGCCATGGCCAACAGGCCTCCCTCGATGGCATGCTCACAAGTGGCGAGCTTCCACTTGAGCTCCTCAACCTCCGCTTGTAGGGCTACGACTACAGCCTCCAACGTTGAGTTCTTCTGGTTAAGTTGTTCTACCTCATTGTCAACCTTCTCTCGCACCTCCTCCTTGTACTCCTTGGTCGATGAGAACACTTCTTCCAAGCGGTCCTCGAGTCTATCTCGGATCTCGGCCATGGCCAACTCCACTTTGGCTAGTCGCGCCTTTAAGGCTGCTTCTACCTCTTTCACGGTAGTTTTCTTGCCCTTGCCACATCCCTCTCGTGGTTCCTGTCCCTCTAGATGTTGTGGTGAGTCAGAATTGGTGGCTATCTCTTCTGCTTCAGTGGTTGCTGCGTGACCTGCTTTGATATCAACTGTCACGTCCCAAGTGCTTGAGCTTAGCAACGTGCGGCCTTAGGGCTGGTTCTTCCGACCTTCTTGCACCTAAGTCAGCCTACTACAATCTCAAGGAGGTGTGCACACTAAAAGAAAGCTCTAAGGACCCTTAAATGGACAAACCCACCAGCAATCTCACACAGACAGCAAGCAAACGGCAGAAAATAGAAGGCAAAAATGTGAAGAAAATGGGAGTATATTGGCTGAGAAAAATGCTGTACAACGTTCCAATGAAAGGGGAGGGTGCACCTTTATATAGACAAACCCCCAAAGAATAGATGACTGTGATGTAGCCAAATGTATGGCTCATAGACTACTAGTACAAAATATTCCTAGTATTGCAGTAGCCTAGTGTAAAGTGCTCAGAAACAATGTTAGGCGCAAGTGGTTTCAGGTGCTTTCTGTGGGTGCCCTGGTGGCCGCTGGGGTGAGCTCTCGGGGCCGCTAGAGTTTGCTCGCATGGCCGCAGGTGTGCACACTCGAGGCCGCTGGTGTGCGCACCTGCTTGATGACTCATGCCCTCGTGCGGCTGGATGATGTGCGTGCGGCAAGATGAGCTAGCGGTTGGGTGTGCGAGAAGTCCCGATGGTGTGCTGCAAGTCTCGACGTAACAACTGTCCCTTGCGTTGTGTGTTAACTCTGTTAAGCGTTGAATTTTCATTATAAGATTCTTTTATTTCATATTTTTCTCTCTCTTTATTTATTAGGCTTTTGATCAGACTAGTGTTTCAGATCAACGCCACCAGAGAAGAGGCCCGTTTGTTGGCAAAATTGGGTCTCTCTTTCTTTCTTTCTCTCTCAAGGAAAGATTAAAGTATCAATCAACAAACAAACACGGTCGTACAGAAACAAAGAACTATTTGCTTTTTGTTTAATATTATAGTATATTTATTCTTTCATTATAATAGGAATTGCCATCAAGCTGAATTTCTATATTTTCAGAACAACAAAAAAAAAAGAATTTCTATATTTGGTTCTCTACCCCTCTCTCTCTCTCTCCAAAGTTGTGTTTTGTTCCTTGTGTAATGAGGGGTGTTGTTCCTTGTAATGGGTGCCTGAGAGAGGGAGGTGGGAAGGTAGAGCTTGGGTCTTTTTGAGTTTTGAGTGATGAAGAAGAATGAAAAAGAGAGCTATATTGAAGTGGGTTTCTATTGCTTTTGAAGCTTTAAGCTCTGTTTGTTCTTGGGGTTGGGAGCTAGATGGATACCAAAGGAAGACTCATTGCTGGTTCTCATAACAGGAATGAGTTTGTTCTCATCAATGCTGATGAGACTGCTAGAGTAAGTACCTTCAAAGTTGCTTTTTTTAGCTTTTTCTCACTGGCTATAGGCTACGGCAATAGTTAGCCGAGGAATTTGGAGGAGTAAGAGCCGGTAAATGAATTGTTTGGGAGCTTCTTTTAGTGTCTGAGGCTTTTTTTGGTCACCCATTTTTTGGATTTTGGTGAGGCTTACTCTTTAAGTTCTGGTTGGAGTAGCTTTACCCATGCTTTTGTGAGCTGTTTTCTTTTGCTTGATAGAGTATCACATTCAGGAAATTTCTTCTCTTTCGGTGTGTCCATTTTTCTTTTTTGTATAGTTTTTATATACAGCCTAGATTCATATGAACCGATTTTCATTAACCATTTCTTGTTACCCCAATTTAGTAATTTATTTTATGTTTTGTAGATCTCAGAGTCGGTACATGCATCTATTTCAGGCAATTAGACACTCTGGTTTTGCATAAAATTTGTTATTTAAGCTGTTAAAGAAGCTCATTAGTTGGGATTTTGGGTAGCTTAAAGTCTTTTGTCTGTTGTTCAAAAGCAATTTTCTTGATCTGATGCTGATTGACATTTTTAGTTGTGTAACTATGACTTGCAGGTGACATCTGTTAAAGAATTAAGTGGGCAGATTTGCCAGATCTGTGGGGATGAGATAGAGATTTCTGTTGATGGGGAACCATTTGTTGCCTGCAATGAGTGTGCATTCCCAGTATGCAGACCGTGCTATGAATATGAAAGAAGAGAGGGCAATCAAGCATGCCCTCAATGTAAAACCAGATACAAGCGCATTAAAGGTAAGCGTTGATAAGTTAAAATTTTAGTAAAAACACCTTAGAGAGCTCCTTGGTAATAGATTTAGCTGACAATGTGACCGATTCCAGGTTGCCCCCGTGTGGAAGGGGATGAAGAAGAGGACGGTGATGATGATTTGGAGAATGAGTTTGATATGGCAAGCCTTGATAGGAGAGATCCTCACCATATTGCTGCGGCAATGCTCTCTGCCCGGCTCAATATCAATCGTGGTTCCCAACCTCATGTTTCAGGAATAAGCACCCCAGCAGAGCTGGATGCTGCTTCTGTTGCTACAGAGATCCCACTCCTGACATATGGCGAAGAGGTGAATTGGTTTGCAGTCAAAATTTTGTTCCTTTAAGTATGCTATTACTTTTGTGGTTGACGTATCTAATTGATTATTACTTATGAAGGATGTCGGGATTTCCTCCGATAAGCATGCTCTTATAATTCCTCCCTTTATGAGCCATGGAAAACGTGTCCATCCAATGCCAGTTCCTGATCCTTCCATGACTTGTACGTTATTTCATATGATTGGCAGAAAATTATGAGAACTTGCAATTTAATTTCAAATGATTAATTGACATATTTCTGAACTTGTTACATACTTTCAGATTATTTGTTGTAATTCTATGAACTCTGCTATGATTTGCATGCCCATTCATTCTATTTTTTAATGCTTAATATAGTTCCTATTGTTGATATCCCAGTGCCACCCAGGCCAATGGATCCTAAGAAAGATTTGGCAGTGTATGGGTATGGAACTGTTGCATGGAAGGAAAGAATGGAGGAATGGAAGAGAAAGCAGAATGAGAAACTCCAGGTTGTTAAGCATGAAGAAAATAATGGAGATGAATTTGAGGATCCTGATTTGCCAATGTAGGTGCATTTTACTACTCTGAAATTCTTTACTGCTAGGTCTGTGCCTGTTTAAGTCATAGATGCTTGTTCCTGCAATTGTTTATTTACTAGATTCCTCTTCCTTTTTTCAATTGATAGAATGTAGAAATTGTCAATTTGATTCATAAGAGAACCTGGCTGCTTCAGCTAAAGCCTGAGATGCTAATCATTAAGGGTATTCATGGTTAATTATATATAACCGTAATATTTTTTTTCACTTCTTCTAAAGTGAATAATATTTTCCCTTGCTTTCTTTTCTCATGAAAAGTATCCATCTTTTAAATGATTGCATTATCTAATTTTGTTTGCTCTAGAGTTTGTGTCCTCTTTCCATATTTGTTTTTTTCATGTGTAACAAATGAATCCACCGTTTTTCTGTGTGAAAAAGTTATTCAGTTGTATATCAGGTGTTTGCATCAAACATTGTAGTAATTAATATTTATTTCAATAACCTAACACTACATAGGCTAATTTTAGATTAGTAGTATCACTTACACCTGCTATTTTGCTTTCACAACAGTGTCAACTGAAAAAATAAAATTTATGTGTTACTATAGGATGGATGAAGGCAGGCAGCCACTTTCAAGGAAACTACCAATCCCTTCTAGCAAGATAAATCCATACAGATTAATAATTCTACTCCGGCTTGCGATCCTTGGGTTGTTTTTTCACTATAGAATTCTGCATCCTGTGAATGATGCTTATGTGCTGTGGCTTATTTCAGTCATCTGTGAAATATGGTTTGCTGTATCATGGATATTGGATCAGTTCCCGAAATGGGACCCAATTGAACGAGAAACATACCTTGATCGTTTATCATTGAGGTGATCTAATCATCCTTTTTCTCCCCTTCCCTTCCTCACACTTGCTACCTCTCTCCCCTTCTATTCTGACGTTAAATTGTGTGCATGTCAGAGAGAGAATTCTGGTTTAGTTATTATATTTATATTTATATTATTAGTTTTGTTTTTCCTTTTCTTTAGGTACGAGAAAGAAGGAAAGCTGTCTAATCTAGCTTCTGTAGATGTATTTGTGAGTACAGTTGATCCCATGAAAGAGCCACCACTTATCACTGCAAACACAGTTCTTTCTATCCTTTCTGTAGATTATCCAGTTGATAAAGTAGCTTGCTATGTCTCTGATGATGGTGCTGCCATGCTCACTTTTGAGGCTATATCTGAGACATCTGAATTTGCAAGAAAGTGGGTACCATTTTGTAAGAAGTTCAATATTGAGCCCCGGGCTCCAGAATGGTATTTTGCTCAGAAAGTTGACTATTTGAGAGATAAACAAGATCCAACATTTGTCAGGGAACGGCGTGCCATGAAGGTTTGTAACTTTTCTCCTAATTTTAATATGTTTGCTGCTGGGAAGTGTCAGCAATTTGACTAGCCTACATACTACATTAAGGAATCAATTATAGGCTGAAAGATTGCATTACTTAAGCATAAAGTTTAGCAGGCAGAGAGATTGTCTTTTTTCATTTGAAAAAAAAAAAAAGAAAACATTATTTCATATAATTACTATTTCATTATCATTATGCCTGACACTTTTTGTACACAAAAAATGTCTTCCATTGGTTTTTAAGAAATGATGTTTCATTATCCAGTGCTGCTAATTTGTTGATACAGAGGGAATATGAAGAATTCAAAGTTCGAATAAATGGCTTGGTTGCTGTGGCACAAAAGGTTCCAGAGGAGGGCTGGACAATGCAGGATGGGACTTCATGGCCAGGAAACAATGTCAGGGATCACCCTGGAATGATCCAGGTGAGGTCTCTTTATAATTTTTAAGATTTGGTTCAGACACTACCCATCCCCCAACTATTTCCTGTATGTGTTAACATAATAAAAAATGTGTATTCTTTTGCTATAGGTTTTCCTTGGTCACGATGGTGTTCGTGATATTGAAGGGAATGAATTACCTTGTCTAATTTATGTTTCGCGCGAAAAGAGACCAGGATTTGATCACCACAAAAAAGCTGGGGCCATGAATGCTTTGGTATATCTCTCTCTTTATCTCAAGCATGCACACATGACACAGTCTCAGCTTGGCATGTCCTCTGATGTCTGATTTATCTAACCGTTAACTGATTAATGAAGGTGCGCGTTTCTGCTATCATCTCCAACGCTCCTTTCCTACTGAATGTTGATTGCGATCACTATATAAACAACAGCAAGGCTCTTCGTGAAGCTATGTGCTTCATGATGGATCCCATTTCAGGAAAGAAAATTTGCTATGTCCAATTTCCTCAGAGATTCGATGGCATTGATCGACATGATCGATACTCAAATCGCAATGTTGTATTTTTTGATGTATGTATAGATTTCAGCAATCTTTAATGTTGCAGACACATTTCTTCCTAAAAGGAAAAGATGATATCTTTTTATTTTTCTTACAACAGATAAACATGAAAGGACTGGATGGGATTCAAGGACCTATTTATGTTGGAACTGGATGCGTGTTCAGGAGGCAGGCACTCCATGGATATGATGCCCCTGTCAACAAAAAACCTCCAAGAAGGACATGCAATTGTTGGCCAAAATGGTGTTGCTGCTGCTGTTGCTGGTCTAAAAAGAATAGAAAAGCAAAGTCCAATGATAAGAAGAAAAATAACAGGGAGGTTTCAAAGCAGATACATGCTCTAGAGAATATTGAGGAGGGAATTGAAGGTAAGGATTGTTTTCAAATCCACAAAACATCTTACAGAATTTTCCTCATGGCATTTAATCCTTTTCTTAGGTTTTAACTATCAAGTATCTCGTAAGTCTCCTTTGCATGAAATTTGCCCCCATCTAAGTTTGGACTTGATATTTCTAGATATATTATCATTGACCTAGAATCAATCCCCATTGTTTTGGATACATGCTCTCTCAGTAATGGTACCCTTATCACTTCAAATTGCAGGTATAGACAATGAAAAGTCATCCCTTATGCCACAAATCAAGTTTGAGAAGAAATTTGGCCAATCACCAGTTTTCATTGCTTCAACACTTATGGAGGATGGAGGAGTTCCAAAGGGAGCAACTACAGCATCACTTCTGAAAGAAGCAATCCATGTTATCAGCTGTGGTTATGAAGATAAGACAGATTGGGGCAAAGAAGTATGTATCAGCTTTTACAAACTTGATAATTTAATGTGTCTTTTGAATTTTTTTTCTTTGAATTATTGCATTTTTATAGTGGTGCTCATAAATTCCATCTTCATCTAGGTTGGGTGGATATATGGCTCTGTGACAGAGGATATATTAACAGGCTTCAAGATGCATTGCCATGGCTGGCGATCGGTGTACTGCATTCCAAAAAGGCCTGCATTTAAGGGTTCAGTTCCTATTAACCTCTCAGATCGTCTGCACCAGGTTCTACGTTGGGCTTTGGGATCCGTTGAAATTTTCTTTAGCAGGCATTGCCCATTATGGTATGGGTATGGCTGTGGATTAAAATCCTTGGAGCGCTTTTCTTACATAGCCTCAGTGGTGTACCCTTTGACATCAATTCCACTGCTTGTTTATTGTACACTACCAGCTGTCTGTCTCCTTACTGGAAAATTTATTGTCCCTGAGGTAATTCTGAATGGCGTATCTTTCTAAGATGCTTACTTCCTGATTATTTTGGGATCACTCAGCATATAAAGAAGAATCAGGCAGGACTAGTAATTTTAGAACTGTTTGTAGGAGATAGTTAGACTGCTCATTGTCAACGTGCTTTTACTTAAAGGGAAAGCTCATATGATGTGGATTTTATTTTATTTCCTAGCTTTTTGGGTGGGAGTGTTTAAATAGCAATCGAGAAATTCTGTAATTATTATGAGATTTCTATTCTCATTCGATTCTAAGAACAGGTTTTGTAGCTGAAAATTATCTTAGTGTTTCCAAAATTACTGAGAATTGGCCTGAGCATATCATAGAACATGATTTCAATGCTGTAATTATAGTCATGAATCTTCAGCTAGAGACTGGTACTAAAGTCCTGCTAGTGATGGATTTCATTCAGTTTTGAGCCATACTATAATATTATTAAATTGTTGCTAGATATTCGGTGCTGCACTTAATCTCGCATTTTCAGAATTTCAGCTAATACTGGTTTCTCTTTGTGCAGATTAGCAATTATGCCAGTATCCTTTTCATGTCTCTTTTTGTGGTCATAGCTGTGACCAGTATCCTCGAAATGCAGTGGGGAGGTGTTGGAATACATGACTGGTGGAGAAATGAGCAGTTCTGGGTGATCGGTGGTGTCTCGTCGCACCTATTTGCGCTGTTCCAGGGTCTTCTTAAGGTTTTGGCAGGTGTTAACACAAACTTCACTGTTACCTCAAAAGGAGGAGACGATGGAGAATTTTCCGAGCTGTACATATTCAAGTGGACATCTTTGTTGATTCCTCCAATGACGTTGTTGATCATCAATGTAATTGGAGTCATAGTTGGGATTTCAGATGCCATATCTAATGGATACGACTCATGGGGGCCTCTATTCGGTAGACTGTTCTTCGCGTTCTGGGTCATTGTTCATCTTTATCCCTTCCTCAAGGGGTTGATGGGGAAGCAAGATAGGATTCCTACCATCATTGTGGTTTGGTCAATACTTTTAGCTTCGATTTTCTCTCTTTTGTGGGCTCGAGTCAACCCTTTTATATCGAAAGGAGGTATTGTTTTAGAAGTGTGCGGTTTGAACTGTGACTAAAATACACAACAGAAGAAGAACAAGAGGAAGAATTAGATGTTTCGTTGTCTGGATTGCATAAATCGGCTGTGTTTTGGCCGAAGATCTGTCCATGCAACGAAAATGGTAAGCACAAGAGGAAAACATGTTGCATGGTGTTTGTAGATAAATAGAACTGGGATTCAATATTTGTGCTGTTGATTCTTTGTATACGTGGATTATGTGAGTTGGAATTCATAAAGCCCTTGTAACCTCCGAAGAAGGGGGTGAAAAAAAGGTTTGTTTTATCAATAATGTATATTCCCTTCTCAATAAGGGACTTCACATAAATGCAATCACTGACTTGTTAGCTCCAAACTTGGTATGAATTTGTTGGATCTGTTTAGCTTAGCTGAAAATTTTGTAAAAAATATTGTTCAAGTTGAATTTTTTTAAAAGTGTTGTTAAAAAAAATTATATTAGCATTTTGTAAATTTAATATAAAAGTATTTCAGAATGTTGAAAACTATATAATAAAATATTTGTATATTTTTAATAAATGTAAAAATAAACTAATATACCATATTAAATTAAATCATGAGTTTTAAAGTGAAATAAATAAATAAAATAAAAATATTTTGTTAATTAAATAAATTAAATAAATATAAAAATAGCACACAGTAAATTAATGTAAAATAATAACTCTTTTTTTAATTTTGTGAATTATTAAAGTGTAAAGTGAAAATGTAAAAAATTTCACTAAATACATATTAAAATTAGTACTTCTTGAAAAATTTTTAATTTATAATTTTATAAAAAAAAACTAAAATTTATTTTCCACATAAGCTAAAAATTGTACAATTTTTAGAGCCAAACATCTGACTTTTGACTTTTGTTTTAGCAGTAGATAAATTTTTCCATAGATTAAGCCAATCATGCACCTAGTGCTTTAAGACGAGACCGTTCTCTTGCTAATAAGATTTAGGGGCAATTTTAGTTGGAAATATCAGCTGGATAACCATGAAAAGTTATGGTTTTCCTCGACGGCAATTGGCATTCAGTGACAATTTTTTAAACTAGTAGAGTCCCGGGCTTTGCTTCGGGAATAACAATAAATTAATATTTCATGTTATAATATTTATAATACTAAACTTATAGTTCTTGTGAGAACCGTGTATTCTAGTATTGTGATACATGTAGGGATACTCACTACTGTCCATTCTTGTGTATTTCGTAGGTACGAGCCAGTATAGTAAGGTGGGCCCCACATGCTCTACAGTGCTCGGATGGACGTGAGACTGGACAAATAATATTTAAAGAGCCCAATAAGCCTACGGTAAGAATTTCAAACTTATCCCTCATTTAGATTATTTTTGAGAAGCATGAAAACAAATTGAAAAATGACGATTAAGTACATAGTCCGGTGGCATTTTCGTAAATTGTGCCCAATCTAAAATGAATTTGGACTAAGTAAAAATAGTATGATATTCTACATGAAAATAAGTCATGGGCTATGTTAATAGATAGATTAAATCGATAGTTAAATCAGAAATTTACGCGATTTACCCAATAGGGGTATTCTCGTAATTTCACCTTCCCGATAGGTCCAAACCGGCACCAAACCACTACCATTCATCAAAATATGTTTAATAATAATTTTTGGTGATGGAATATGAATTTTTGGAGTTCAGTTATCTAGTTATAAAAATTACGAAAGTTTAAGGGCAAGAAATATTCGAAAAACTTATAACCAAGGGTAAAATGGTCATTTTGCTATACCTAGAAGCCTCTAAATTCTTCTCCAAGCTGCAGCCGGCACTATTTCTTCATCTTCTTCCCCTCTTTCACGTGGTCACCATAGAAAAAGAGAAGAAAAGAAAGAAAAACCTATCAAAAGTCAAAAACCACTCACTTTTCAACAAAATTCTAACTATCAAATCACTCTACTCATCTTTCTCTCTTCACCTATACCCATAGCCTTTTAAATATGTGACAAAATCAAGAGGAAAAACAGCCTAAGGAATTCGGCCAAAGGTATCCCTTCACTATGCTTGTAGTTTATTTAATGCTAATGGTGTAGGATGATAGATCTAAGCTTGTTGACTTTGTTTATGGCATTAGTTTTGATTAAGGATTTATATATGATGCACTGACAGTGTATAGTTTCTATACACTGTCAATGCATCAGAGGTTGACACCTCATCATTAGGCCCTTTTATGCAAATATAAATAAATTTTTTTATTTGCCCATAAGGGCCTATTGATGAGGTGTCAACTTCTGATGCATTGACAGTGTATAGAAACTATACACTGTCAGTGCATCATATATAAACTCTTTGATTAAATTGAACAAAATAAATTTATGCCATTTAAGGAGGGTTCGGCCATGCATGGAATTAAGGGAAATTTTGTGGTTTGATGCTTAAAAAGGATGCCAAATTCAAGAGTAAACAAGGCTAAGCATGAATATAAAATTATATTGTTGAAATTCTTTGGAAATGCCTTAAGGGAGCATTCGGCCATTGAAAGGGGAGATGGTTTGGTGCTGCATTTTGATAAATTTAGGATGCCTTAAGACTGTAGAAATTATTAGGAGACTGTTGGTGAAGTCGGATTTCAATTCGAAGTTAATTTGGTGAAGTTAGGTTTTAGTATCGGTATAAATTATACCGGTTAATTTTTTTTACTGATAAAGTAGTAGAAATTAGTGAAGGAAAAATTATTAAAATTTTAATTATGGTGAATAATGATGTTTGGTGTAATATCTTGCAGCCCAGGAGTCTTGATTTGCGCGTGGTGCTATCAGGAAGCTCAACTTAATCGAACAGGTAAGGGATGCGTATGTGAATCGTAAGAATACTATAAATGCATGTTTTGATTCACATTATTTTTATGAAGTGATTTGGAAATAAATGGCTTTGGAATTGGTGAAATTGTGGCTACTGCTTGAATTACGCAATTGTGTTTTTAGTGCAGGAAGGCTAGGTTACAATAGTCGTCATTCTGCCAGAAAATTATAGAAATTCTTTGAAATTATTCCTAATATTTCTAAGGATAGAAATGAGTGAAATTTCAAGTGATTTCCATGGTTTTTATTAAAAAATTCCATGATTTTATAATATACCAAAAAACAATATTTAAATATTCCTGTTAAGGAATTTTAATTACGTGAAAGTACCGGCATGTACTTTATATTGTTCTATAGATAAATAGAACATTTTCTAGAAAGAATACTGAAGTATGAATATTTTATGAATTTTTATTCATAAAATGAATATATTTTCATTATGATTATTTATGGACTGATTGAAGGCACTATCAGTGAAAGTAAATTCATAAATGGTGTTTCTACCGTGTATTCATTGTTTTGAGACTGATAGGTCCCGTATCATGCTCACGTGTCACGTGTTACTATTACTGTATTGTGCTAATAGATACTGATCCTATTACCAGCATCTCGGTTGGCACTTGATTAGTGCGCACCGTGGACTCTATAGACTATGGCCATAGATCTCATGTGTTATTATTCTCCCTATTAGGGATATTATCATAGCATGATATGCTTATGGTGTTGCCTGGTCTCCATTATACCGTACTGTTTATGGTACTATTTTACTGAACTATTGGCTGGTACTAAACTGTTTACAGTTACAAAGCATTTTGTATACCAATTACTGAACTGTTGACTGTATGGTATTTATCAGATTTAAATTGAATATTTGCTATTAAAAAGAAATGTTATTTGATTTACTTATTTAAGTAAATTATTTGCTATGCAAATTTAATAGTTTTCATAATGATTGAATATTAAATTCAATTGTTTACTCCCTATAGTTGCTTCTAGGAGCTGGGACAAGACAGATATTCTAAAATCCCTTCCTTACTCCATTCGGTTTCCTAGCCGACTATAGTATCCATCCTAAATTGTGCTTTAGTGAACTATTAGGAATTAAATGTTTTTAGCATATAGATTTTATATTATTATTTTTTCATACAATTCTTTTATTGAGCACGTTAGCTCACCCCTTTATTTTTCACTCCACAGATTATCTTCAGTGATATCGTTCCACGGATTCAGCTGTGCTATAGTTTGCCCCGAGGCAGCATTAAGTGGATCCTGGAGGTATTATTTTCTTGTACATGTTCAGACATATTTGTATAGTACTATGTTTGTGTATTTCATGTACAGGGGATGTAGAACACGTGTAAATACTGTATATAATATTTTGCAGTAAATATTTTTATCAGATATTAATTTAATTTCCTTATAATAGTGATTACTATTTTAAAAAGTGTGAGGTAAAGACATCGCAGACAATCCAACCGTTACTGTAAGTGCGAATATGTGGTAAATACTGTACATTACAGGATGTGACAGTTTTTGAAAAAAAAGGGCAAAGAATGAAATTTTTGGTATAAGTAAAATGTTTTGACAAAAATAAAAGTAAAAAGAAAATAACAATAAAAAAAGAAGAAAAAAAATCATGTGGTATATCAAGAAGAGTTTTTTTTTATTTTATTTATTGCAATGATAGATAAAAAATAATTTCTATTTTAATTATTTTTTGAAATTTAATTTATTTGAAAAAAAAGAAACTCATCTTAATTATTTCTAAAAAAGAATAAAAAACTTCGATGAATTTATAAAACAGTTTGTAGAATAAAAAAAATGGAGCAAGAAAAGAATTAAAGCTCAGTGCCATGTCAACCTCCTAACTTTTTTTTTTGTTTTGCAAATTTTATCTAAAAAAAGAAAAAAAAAGAATGTTTTGTAGATATCTACCGAATTAAAAAATAATTACTACATTATCGTCGGTAGAGTTTTTTTATTTCACAAGCAGTGCTAGGATCGTGACACTTCATGACACTATTTTATTTATTTATTTTTATTAATATTTTTATAAGATATATATCATGATTCTAATCTCGTTTGTGAAGTAAAAAAATTTTATTGACGAGGTATAAAATAATTATCTATTAAAAAATAAAAAAAAGATAAGTAAAAAGATTAGTGGAGTTACTACGTGGACACTTCCATTTAAAGGTGTAAAGCAGGCGGATCAATACAGCTAAAGCTCAGCTCGTATGGGTACGGACCTAAACAGGGTGAATTTTTCCATATTGGATTTGGTCCGACCCTTATGCGTGCCAAACCAATCCGCTAGCCCAATATTCCTTTTTTTTTTTTGTTATTTCTTTCCTAAACTCTCTCTCTCTCTAGAGTAAGAATCTATTTACACATGTATAAAATAAATTTATTTTACATAGTTTTTTATCTTCATATAGGATTAATATTTTTGTAAACCAATCGTTGGATTTAACAACCTACTCATATTTATTATGTTTATAAATTTTTGAATCAATTTGCTATTTCTATCATTTTAATTGAGAATAATATTTTTTTAATATATATCAACGGTTGAAATTTTATTTTAAGAAATAAATAGTTAGACGTATTCGATTAATTTGAAATTTGGTATGTATAATTTATGTGAATAGAACATAAAATTCAACGGTAAGATTAAAAAATTATAAATCATTTAAAAAATATGAAAATATATAAAATTAAATTTGTTTTACATATGTATAATTAAATCCTTCTTCGTGTGTGTATATATATATATATATATATATATATATATATATATAAAACTAAAAGGAAAGATCAACTTATACAGTATAAAATAGAAGATTTTACATATTTTTTTAATCATTAGATCAAAATAAATTCACGGTCTAAATTAAAACAAACTATTTTTTTTTTTGGTGAAATAAAACAAACTATTTTACTTTCTTACCTTTTGTTCTTGTTTTCATCATTCTTTCTCTTCACCGCTCACGGTAACCCATTTCTCTTTCTTTTCACTTCATGGTTGGCAATCTGATCTCTCTTTCTCTTCACTTTATTTTTTATTTAAAACAAAAAATCAAAATAAAATAGAAACGAAATACTTTTTTCTCTCTGTCTCTAATCTTTAGAGTTCTCTTCCTTTCTTCTTTCTTGTATTTTCCTCTATTTTCAATTTTTGGGTAAATTTAATAAAGAGAGAGAAAGCATAAAATTGGTTTGTCTGTAGACTTTTCTGTCTGGAAAAGGTGTTGATGATGATGACGAAGAAGACGTACTTCGGTTCTGGAGAGACCAATTTCTTCTTTTGCCTATAAAAAGAAGTTTGTGATCAAATATCTTTTAAGTACTTCGGTATAGGTTCAAGTCTACTGTAAGTGACAATTTTCAGTTCTCGATGTGTTGCGCGAAGTGAAGAGAAAAAGAGATGAAGGACTGTTGTGAGGGAAAATAGAAACGTAAAGTGAAGAAAAATAGAGAAGTGCGAAGAACAACAAAGGCAGACAAGGAAAAGCGTAAAAAGAAAAGAGAGTAAAATAGTTAATTTTAATCTGGACCGTGAATTCACACATTTTGATACTGTACAACAGTAAGTTTGCATAGTACAACTTATCATGTTATATAACTAAGCACTTGTGATTAAAATGCAGAGTTTAATTTGGATTTTTTTTTTGTTATACGATAGGGATATTGGCTCATCCATGTTAAATGTTGGGTTTTCATTTGATTGGTTGGATTAATTTTGAAATAAATTATCTTAAATTGGGTTATATTTTAATTTCTTTAAAATAATCGAATAAAAAATAATTAAATTAAAAAATTTAAATCAATCTAATTTAATTCCATTAATTTTCAAATTAAGTAAATAATAAAATATATTTAAGTTAAATTGCATTTTAATGTTCTAATTTCTTATATTTGAAACAAACTATAAAAAATCATCAAACAAAATATTTAAATATCAAAGTGTTAAGTTAAAAATTCTAACAACATTAAACTTAAACATATATTTGGTTAGTTTTATTTTTGTTTTTTATTCTTTTTTATATTTCGATTAAAACTTTATTTTATTTGATTTTCAAACAGAAATAATTGAAAACCAAAACTTTAGTCAACATCAAAATGATTCAAACGGCGATATAAATAGTGGAGGATGATATGTTTTGGATGTAATCAATGTGGTAATAAGGAGGAGATTGTTTCGAACAAAAAAAAAAAAAGGAAGAGATTGAATTTGACGGAAAAATGTCAAATTTCATCATCATTATCATCATCATCATTATTCTAACAAAGTCAAAATTACTCGAATGAGTTATAATCCTTTTTGAATCAACGATTTTGACTAGAGAATAAATTTGATCTTCTCCATGGAAACAAATGAAATATAATACTCGATTCAATCTCGGCTTCTATGATAAGAGATGTTTTTGTGGTTTAAACATTTTTTATTGTATTAGAATTTACATTTTCGACTTTTGAAAGAATAATTGAAAATTATTGAATCAATCTTTCTCTAGTATCATTATGCAAGTGTAAGTATCTTAAAGATTGATTTAAAGATGAATCACAAAACCAAGTACGAGAAACGAGACACGAATTCTATAGGCGTACTTTCGAGGAGGAAGAAGAAATATAAAAGCAAATTCTTATTAATTTTGAATAGTAATTTTATTTCTTTTTTTGGGTAAATTATATTATGTAAACAATTTCTGTTTAGTAAATTTTTTATGGACTACAATATTGTGATTTTTGCTCTCCAACTTTATTTTCTATATAAAAAATCTTTAATCTCATTTATTATTTTCGATTTTTCGTTATTAGATAAGTAGAATTTATTAAATAATAAATTAATAATTAAAAAAATCAAAATTAATCTGATCTAATCCAAAACCATTGTTTGGATTCTCCTACTGAATTGATTTCAATAAATTGTCATTGGAATCAAAACTAATCTAATATCTAATTAGATCAATCTAAATCTTTTCAATAATGGAGAAAAACCAAAATAATCCTATCTAAAACTGATTCGGTGCAATTCATTATGTCTACGTAAACACTCCATTGAATTTTTTTTTTCAAAATTAACAGGATTAGAACCAAGTCAAGTTTAAAAATATTTCTCAACAATTAACTACAAATTAATTGTCAGTAGTCACTCAGAGTAGTACTAACATCAGATTTTATAAATTAAGGGTATTTAAGCCACAAAATAGACAGTCAAATCAAATGTCAGGTTTTCACAAATTTACAAACAAATAACGCATGAGGTCGAGGTATCCTCAAAGGGGTTACTGTACCTATTCTAATGGAAAGGAAGCACAAAAAGAAGAGCTACATGAGAACCAAACCTAACACCTCCAGACAGGGTCAAGAGGCCGCCTCTTGGATGATGTTTTAGGCGTTGTCCTCTTACTCTTGGTGCTAACCTCGTTCTCCTTCATATCATGTATTATCAGTCGCTTTGGTGTTCTTTGAATCGGACTAGGTTTTATGGAGGAGGAAAATTGCTTAACACACGCAACGTTGCTCCTTTCCTTTCTTGCGCTCTTATTTTTCTTTTGACATGATAGCAAATTTTGTTCGGACCTAAAGGCTTCTTCATGCTCCACAGCTGCAAAACAGTAAAAGATAGACTCAAGGAATTAGCTCGCCATTGCCATTAGCATTGCTAAAAATGTAAACAAATCAAATTATTCATGAATTATTCAAATTCAACTTAAAAATTACTTAATTTTAATTTATTTATTTTCAAGTTAAATTCAAACTTCTTAATACTAAACTTAAACGACTCACCAACTTTATATAATTTTTTTAATATATATTTTTAATATTTTATTATTAATTACTATTTTTCTTTTATAATATATAATTAAAAATTAATAAATCAAATTTATCAATTCGAACTCAAACAATTTGAATATTTAATATTTTATCAAATCAAATTTGAGTTTCAAAACCCAAATTCAATTGAACTCGTGCCGAACTTCGATTATCAAATTTTTGAATCGAATCAAATTCAAATTTAATATTGAATCGTTTCAACTCGACTCGATTATACCCTTAATCATTACCATTGCCAATGTAAAGAATGAATTTTTTTTTTCTCTTACCTCTACCATCTGAGTTCTTTGTTAGGGGTGATATTTCTGCCATTGCTGCAATCAACCCTTGCTCATCTTTTGTCAACCCAATCCTTTCTTCAATATTTTCCAGACCATCCTTTCTCACTGAGCAATTGACGTCCTCGACATCTAAGCTGGCAACATAATCCTCCTCTTTAAGTTTACTAGAATTGCATTCCGCGATGGTGTTGTCTAGGGCAGAATGATTATTGTCACTGGCATTTGCATCTGGTTTCTTAACTTCATCTTCAACCCCCGAAAAGAAACTCATCTCCATGTTGATTAAGATGTCTGATTCATCAGGATTCTCCAAGTCATTACGTTCTGTCCCATTGCAACACCATTAGAGAACGCAAATTTTGCTGTCGATCTGTTTTATAAATCTCTACTTGCAATGAAGGGATGGAGTACTTACCATCAGAAGTAGCACAAATTGAGGAAAAGGAAGAGCAATCAGTAACCATCTTTGGTTTCATTGAAACAATGTCCAGTTTATCGCAGCTTCCAACTTCCCTGGAGTCATCAGCCTCATTCTTCAGGTCACATTTTTTTGGTTTCATGAATGTGGCTGTTTTTACCGAACCTTCACAGTCATTAGACTTTGCTTCTGCAATTTCTTCAACATCTCCCTTGCTCCTTTCTACCAAGGATCCATCGGTTACATCACTAAAACCTCCAGTGTCTCTTTGCTCCCCAGTAACTATATCATGATAATGAAAAACCAAACCCATGCAATTAGATGAAAAAAATTTCTAACCTGTGAGTATACAACTAAAAACTATACCTTTACAGTCAATAGTGATTTCAGCTCCCCGCACATGATTCATGTCATCCATAACTAGTGGATGGAGTTCTTTTTCTGCTTTGCCACAGGAACAATAGACATTAAACAATGGTAAGAAAAGCCATCTAATCTACGTTTGATGTAGTTGCAATTGCATTTTAAAAAAGGAAAAATTAGTTTCGCTGTTTGGTTTTTCAAGTGTAGGTACTCACCACGTGACACTGGAATACTCGAGCACAAAATAGAACTACCCATATAAGGTTTGCCATCTTCCTGTTTTCCACCATGCAAAGGGCTCTGATGAGAAATAGCTGCTTTTCGGCCATCCTCGAATTCGTTTATGTTAGAATCATCGACTTTTGTTCCAGACTGAGGATCGTTGCCATTCAAAGTGCTCTCCAATGTGCACACTTTTGAGATGCTATCCACAATTATGCCACTATCTAATCCGATGGAAGAGCTACAAACACATTGGACTGCTACCTCTTCACCATAATTATCCTTTCCTTCTGATGAAACAAGATCAGTTCCCTCTTCAGCTAAAACTTTACTGATATGTTTCTCCTCTGTCCCACCAACATTGTAAAAGCTTCCGTCTGAGGTGTCAACTTTTTTATCTTTTGCACATTGTCTACCCATGCTGTTTGAAAGTCGATGACAAACACCACCCACCAAAAAGTTTCCTTCAAAACTCTTTTCAAGAATTTCTTTTCCACTGAAAAACATATCTTTTTCACTATTTATTGTCTCATCATGTCCATTTTCCTCTAGTTTCACATTTTCTTCATTCTCTTGATGACCACACAAACCATGTCCTGCATTGCTCACAGCAGTTTCATCTTTATAGATTGTGCCTGCAGGTGTTAGGAAGAAAATTCAATCAAACAAAGCCTTGATTTAATATAAAACACTCTTATCAGCATTCAATACTCCGAAAAATTAAAAAATATAAGGTGAAATGTAAAGGTACCGTGCAGATCTTGGCTGCCTACTTCAAGCCTAAGAGGACTTATCAAGGTTGTATCATGACTGCTCTCTCTCCAATTCATTTCCATAATTGTTTTTTCAGCAGCAAGGGTATGGATTTTAACAGTGGCTTCACTCTTTTCATTATTGTCAACTGAACTTTCAGTTTGTACCATTCCTTTTCCAGAAGAATCATCACTACCTGTTTCTTCTGCTTTCTTCAAGGAAATTTCAAAATCCTTTGTGCCGCAACTTTCACAAAGTTCATTCAAGTGACCCCAACAAACTACCTCCTGAACTAATTCAGCAGCATTTGTGCAGACATCTTCTAAGTGCACCGAGTTCTGTTCGTCTTGGGCAGAACTTTTGTCATCTTCAACTTCAATCTTATTACTTTCATAGATATTTTCTCTCCTTGGTGATTCTTCTGACTCTGACACTTTCTCCAGTTTCAACTCATTTGAAGTTTCACCTGCATATTATCAAGCACTAAGTGGTTAAATAAGAAAATGAACATGGTATGGTTCATTATGAGTATGACATCGTAACTGAACTTAAATGCAAAATTTGCTTGACTGGCTGAAGAGCAAACATCAGCCAGAAAGGTCATCTCCAAATAAATCACTTTCTTAGCATTGCTTTCAAGGTCAACCGATCTAGGTTCAACCAATGCATCATCGAGAGAATTTGTTTTATTCAAATATAGACAAGATTGATATTTTATTTCACCCTCAATGATATCATCCTGGTTCAGTATCTCTTTGTCATCCTCTACCAAACTGGTTTCCTCATCTTGACTGCATATCTCACTTCTTGCGATGCTGACAGTTTTTCCAGCATTGCATAATTTATCTTGAAGTGGAAATGAAAAAAAAATATCAGACAGTGGTTTCACGAATCATGCATTCTAAAATGCTCACAACTAAAGAAGAAAATGAACTTCACACACCTTGGCTTTGTTGTGCTGATACAAAGACGGCTTTACAGGTAGCAGTGCCACTACTTGAACTCCACTTTATTTCTGTAATATTTGGTGTACCAGTTATTGCAGTGTCAATCTGAGCTCTGTATTCATGCTTCTCAGAAGCATTAATAAAACTTTCAGTGAGTGCAACTCCTCTCCCATCAGAACACTCAGTGGCACTCAGTTGTTCAGATTTCTCCAAGGGAATTTCTGACCCTCTATTGAAACCAATAGTTTCACCAAATTCATTTAGGAGATCACTGAAAATCAGCTCCCCAATTGAGTCAGCAGCCGTCACATTGGCATCTTTTAGTTGCACTTTTATCTTATCCTCCTCAACTGGAGTTTTACTTCCTTCAGCATCCATATTAAGATATATAGAGTTCATTTTTTCAGAAGGTTCTCCTGTCTCCAATACTTTCTCCAGTTCTATATGACTTGAAGTTTTGCCTGCAAATTAGCAAGCACTAAGTAAGCAACTAAGAACTTTAACCTTACATAGTTCATTTATAACATCAATGAGTACACAAACTTACTCACCTGCAAGGTCTGCTTGGCTAACGGAAGAGAAAGTGGTAGCTGGAGAAGTTATTCCATGAGAAACCACTTTGCTACCGTTGCTTTCAGAATCAACCATTCTATGTTCAAGCAAGTTAGAATCATCAATAGCACCCGTTCCATTCAAGGACAGACAAGACTGATATTTCATTTCACCCTCAGAATTATCATCATGGATTCGTATCTCTTTATCGTTTTCCACCACTCCAGTATTTTCCTCATAAATCAGTACAGATTCATGAGTAAAGTGCGCATTTACTGGATTCAGATCTTCACTACTTTCTTGATCAGTAGCTTCAACCCTGCATATTTTATCTTTGACTGCAATGAAGAAAAAAAAACCATGCATAAGTATATGTTCCTAAAAACTTATAGCTAAAGAAGGAAAAGAAAGGATTTTCACACACATAGGTTTCCTGGTGTAGGTCCACATGGAGTTTCTGGGGCAGCAGTGTATGAGCTCTGATGGAGTTCAGTGATCTTTGGAGCAGCAATTTCAGCAGTAGCAAAATGGAATTCAACACTACTTCCTTGATTTTCAGTAGCCTTAACAGAACTCTCCATTTGTGGAGTTCCTTCTCTATTTGAAAAATCAGTAGCAGTCATTTCTTCAGCTTTCTTCGGGGTATTTTCTGGCCCAACCTTCAAACCACTAGTCTCACCAAAGTCATTCGGGGGATCCTTAAAAATTGCCTCCCTCATGGATTCAGCAGCAGTGAAATCAGAATCTTTAAATTCAACTAAGATATGAGCGTCTCCAAAAGTTCTGCCATCACCAGCATTCACATTATCACTCAGAAAGTTGGTGTTTTCAACCCTTGGTGGCTCTGTCTCCAATTCTTTCCCTAAGTTCAGGAGGGTGGAAGTTGCACCTGTGCACAATGAAGAAGTAAGAAAATAAACACAATACAGTTTTTTAACGAAAACAAAACTGAATAAACTCACGACTCACCTGTATGATCTCTTTGATCTGCTAATGAAAGACCATTAGATAGAGATGTTATGTCAGATAAGTCCATGTTGATAACGTTACTTTCAGATTCTACCTGTCTAGATTCTAGTAAATTAGAGTCATAGACAGCACCTCTTCCATTTAAAGACCAATTTGATTGAGAATGATTCATTTCATTGTCAGTACTGTCAACCTGGATCAACCTTTGTTTGTCATTGACCCGGCTTCTATCCACCTTGTAAACAACCGAAGGTTCATGTGCAGAGTGTGTGTCATTTGGTTTTAAATCTACCTTAATTTCTTGATCACATATTCCACATCCTGCAATATTGACAGCGATTTCAGCTCCAGCTATTGTTTTCAACATCCAAGAAATGAGAAATAATCAAAAATAGGATTAAATTTTAAAAAACCATAATACAATAAGGAAAATTTGGGAATTTGACCCACCCTGGTTTTCAACTGGAAAGTTTATCTCAGTAGAACCCGCCACCTGACTAACATTACTTTCAAGTTCTAGGACTTTGGGGTCTGAACAATTAGCATCATCCAATACACATGTGCTATTGACAGACTGACTTGGCATACAATTGATTTCACTCTCAACATTGTCACAATGGACCAATCCCTCTCTGTCATCTCCCAATAAATTGTTTTCCTCGACCACCATAGATTTGTGAGTAGACTGCTGCATATATTGGTCTGTAGAAAGGCCTACCAACTTCTCGGATGCTCTAATCAGACTTTCCTCCATATTTCCAACAGAATCCTTGAATTCATCGATGTCAAGAAACAGAGGAGCGGCCTCCACATATCCACACTGTTTCTCTGCTCCCTTTCCTTTTATGTTAGAGCATCCATCAGCATTCTTGACGGCTTGATCGCTGCAGTTTAAATCAAGATCATTTTTGTTCCCCAAGTCTTCTGTTACGACTAACTCATCCTTTCCAGCTAGAAGACTCTCAGCAAGTGCAGCTTCCTCTTCCATAATTTCTATTCTGGGATTGTTTGGCTGCCTCTTCTCAACAACTTTGGCAGTAGGACTGCAAGGTGCAATAGAGGCATGTATAGAAGTAACACGATTGGATCTTCTTTGGGGTTTCTCTGTTACGGGATGACGATCAACAACAGAAGTTTTTTCTTCTTCCAGACTAGGCTCTTGATTGTTTTTGGCAACGGCAATTTGACCTTCTTTGGATGTTGCTGATAAACTATATCTAGAAGACTTCTGACTGGAATTTTCTAGTAATTCTTCAGTCACATCTGCCACTAGACATGGTGCTGTTAACTGCTGCATTTTGTCAACATCTTCCATATTTGCCGACTCTGCATCACTTACAGCAGGAGGATTAAGAATTACAGTCTTGCGTTTGCTCCTCCTTAAGGGGGCTTGGTCTTGTAAGGCATAGTTGGCCCTCTCTAACTCACTGCTGTGTTCCATAATTGCATCCAATTCAGTAGTCCTGCTTCGTTTCTTGGGCTCCTTTTCTGAGAATCCTTCCTTATTTCCCCCCTTACCACTCTGAGGCACAACAGACTTTCGCCTGGAAGAAAATCTCCTTGAACATTCAGGAGGTTCCTCAAATGCAATATCTCTCTCAGATTGCTCCTGAACCTTTGTTACCTGAGTTTCACTTCTCCCTGATGTAGCACTTCTGGCACAATCTTTCTCTGCATTACGTTTTGATCGCCTCAAAGGCTTCTCTGCGGCAATTACACTGCTTTGAGCACTCACCCTTCGAGGCACAGCATTTTTCCCTCTACCTATCTGAGGTTCTTTAAGTTGAAGAACCTCTTCAAATCCTCCCTGTACCCCAGCTGTTTTAACTTCACTTTTCACCATAGAAGCTATGTCTTTAGGTTGTGCCCTTGACTGCCGCGTCACCCTAGAAACAACTTCAACCTTCTCCAGTTCACTACTCAGTTTCACAGACTGATCTTCCTTCCTAGCATTCCTCGTTGGTTGCTTTCGGCCATTTTTGGTTTTTGCAGCCTCACAAACAACATCACTCTCTTCAGGAATTTCATCAAACAAATGAACCACATCACCTCGTTTACCCTTCCTTACCGTTGATTCTTCCTGATTCACATTCTTCCTACTTCTTAACTGCTTCCCAGTTAAACCACCAGTCACTTTATCATGACCATTCTTCATATCTTCTCTCTCACCCATTTCCAACATCTCAGATTTGCCAATGCTATTCACCTCAGCATCTCTGTTCTTCATGCCTCCTCTCCTTCTCTTCCTCCCAACAGGAGGTGAAAAAACCAGGTTTACATCTTTTTCGACTGCATTTTGCACTCTGGACCTCGTGACTCGAACTTGGCAGTCCTCAACTTTCCTAGCGTCTTCACAATTTGGAAAATTTTCTATAGCCTGGGCAGGATTCCTCGACAACAGTGGCTTCCTAGACCTTGTAGGCCGTAGATAGGCAGAAACCTCGTACTCAATGGTTTGATTTTCAGGACTAAACCTCACTTTCTTTGCCTGTTTTTTGACGACCTTAGCTTCATTTTCTCTACCTATTTCTTCTGAATTAGTACTCAACTTTTCTAATGAAACGGATTTTTCATTTTCCTGTTTAAAATAGATCAAGAAATAAAAGAACGGAGTTATGAATATAGTAAAATCAATTAATGGAGAGGAAAAACGTATTTGCTTCATAGGAGGCAATAAAATTTAATGCTCAAGACGCAATAAAGCAGAGAAAACAAATTCCATGCTTGCAATTCTTTTTTATTAATTCCCGTTTACATCTCAGATCACAGAAAAGAAAGAAACTCACAAAATTCCTTCTCAACTTAATCTATTTTTTTAAAATACAGAAAATTAACCAAAAAAAAGGCCGTTCACAATATCAAAATTTTCAAAGTAGCAGAAAATTATTGAAAGAAAAAACATAAAAAATAAAAACGCTTAAATTAAAGAAAGATACCTTATAAATTGAAGCCAACCGATCCGCCATTTCAAGGTTGGTTAAATTTGCAGGCACGCCGTGCGTTTTACACAACGTCTGCAGTTCTTTTCGCTTCATGCGATGAAAATCCATATCCTGACAATAATTAAGGAAAAAGAAGGCAATGGAAATTTAATTAGAAGAATGAAACTCCATTTCTGTTTTCTCTGAAAAGCTGTTGAAGAAGAATGATAGCGAGATTTTCAGTTCGGTTTATAGAAATTGGATTTGAATTCAAAACGGCCAGTATTGGCGCTCTTCTAAGAAATTGGAGGGGGACCATCAGACACTTCATCCACTCCCTGGGTTTTCAAGTTCTTCTGTACTCGCCAGTACTGCTCGACAGATCGTGTGTTTTAGGGATATAATTGTAAACTCAATTTATTAATCGCGGTTGGTGGTGATCCAGCGAGCGGGCTTTGAATTTGAACTTTGAAGAACCACCATGGATAAGAACTTGTTAGCTCTTGCCACGTGGAAGCATTTTTTGCTTGAGAAGGATGGAGTCGGAAGGTCGTAGCTTTTAAAACGTTGGTAAACACGTGATCGTCGATCGCTAGTCTTCTTTCAGTTTTTTTAGGTGGAAAGAGGATACATTCAAAACTAGATGTAACTTATACCACGTTGCACGAACTTTTTATTTATTCAATTTTTTTATTGAAAATGGTGACAGTATTATTTAGTTAATATTAGGAAGATTACAACTTAATTTAATATATATTATAAATAATATTAAAAATAATAATAAATTAAGATATTTATTTTAAAAATATTGATTTATTAAATGAAAATGATATTATTGAATTATCAATTAATCATCTTATTTTTTTTAAATAAAACAAAATACTAACATAAAGTTAGAAAATTAAATAGACCAAAATAAAAAAAAAGCTTACAAAATATTTAAAATTTTATTCAATTTGATCATAATTTGTTTGTCTCAAGATAAATTTATATTAGATTAATCTCCACTATCATGTTTTCTTTTTATTTGTCGTAATTTCTAAGTGTTTAATATTGAAATTATTCATTTATTACTTTATTTCGTCTTTTATAATGTTTGATTTTCATATTTGAAGAATTTTCTTTAGAAGTTTTTGATTCGTAGATTTAGTTTTTATAATTTTTTTGTGTTTATTTGTGTTAAGTTTTAAAAAATTATTTTTGTAATTTTTTGTTTTATACTATAATTTTCTCTTTTCTTTGAATTTTTATATTCTTTGTAATATTTTTAGTATTTTATTTGAATTTTTTCAAACCAAATTTTTTTGGATATTTTATTTGAATTTTTTTAAAAAATTTAATACGTATTTTTGAATATTTATTTTTTTTCATGAAATTTAGTTTAGTTCCTTAAAAGAATTCTTTGAATTTTAATTTTTGTTATCTCTATGCTTTTCATATCTTTGGCTTCTTTTTTTTTTATTTTAACTTTGGAAAAATAATAAGTATCTATAAAAGAAAAAATTATGAATATTTGATTTAATTCTTTTCAATTTTTTTGTTTTAACTTTTCACTGTCTCTCTCTTCTCTACCTAGTAAGTTCATTTTTTTTTTGTATAATTAGTATTTTAACATTAAAAAATTTTAAAAATAGATATTTTGTTTCAATTAAAAAACATGACACTAAAAACTACCACATGGCTAAAATCATTTTTAATATTTTAATTTTAAAAAATTAAAACTAATTATAAATTTAAAAAAATAAAAAATTACCTCTAAAAAGGTAATGAAGTGCCATGGGCAACCACTCACTCATTGAGAAATAACTTTTATACGCATTAGTATTTTAACCCATGTTGTGCCATGGTTTTTATCAAATGAAAATAATATAAAAATTGAAGAAAAACAATATAAAAACAATATAAAAATGGAAAAGCAAAAAAAAAAGGGGGACATATGTCCAATTCTTAGTAATGGGATTCTTTTTATTATAGTTATAGATTTTTTTGGTTAAATTATAATATATTATATAATATATTATTTTTTGTTCTTTTTATGTTTCTTTTTGGATTTTAATAGATAAAAATAAAAAAATTATTGAATATAAAAATAAAAATAGATTTTCTAATATTTTTTATTGGTGTATATCACAAGTATTCTCATCTGTTTTAATGATATGAGATTAATCATGTTCGGGGTTTCATCACAATTAAGGCTCTTTACCTCTCTCTCAAAAGTATGTTTAGTGGGGGTCGAACCCGAAAGTTTTTCTCACAAACTCAGTCTGCATTGCTAACTGAGCCACAACCCATGGGTCTTCTAATATTTTTTTGTATCCTTAGACAGTTGTCAGTTAAAGAACCCTTGTGGACCTTTTTTTTTATATAAAGTTATGGATTTGAAAATAAAAAATAATGTAACAAGAAAAAGAAAATTAAAATTAAAAAACAAAAATATATTAAAAGTCTTTTTAGGAATTTTACAACCTAAAGCCAAAAAAAAAAAAAGAAAAAGAAAACTACAAGTGTCAAATAGATATCCCTTTAGGGATTTCTTTTATATATAGTATAGATAATTGTAGATATCTTAATAAATAGGCTTAATAGTCAAATGTACTATTAATGTTTTGCATAAAATAGAATTAATCCTCTAACATTTTATCGCGTAAAAATCAGTTTATAAATTTTTATTTTATTAAAAATAAACTCTCAACTTTTCAAAATTATATAATTAAGTTCAGATCTGTTAAATGACACTAACTGTCGTTTAAACATCTTATGTAGAAGCTAACGTATATAGCTTAGTTGGCTGATATGTGATATGCCACGGTTGCAATACTAACGAAAATTAGTGTCATTTAATAAATTTGGACTTAATTCCATGATTTTGAAATGTTGAGAGTTTATTTTACAATAAAATACAAGTTTATAAACTGATTTTTATGTAATAATACGTTGAGGGCTTATATCCATTTTGTGCAAAACGATTGATGATATATTTGGCTATTAAGCATAAATAAATAATATTTATTTATTTATGTTCAAATTATATGTAAAATAAATATTATATAATCAAAATACAATAAAAATATAAAACTTAGTTAAAATACCAATTTTGGGATATTATTAAATAAAATTAGAGAAATCATTGTAATTTTTTTAAATAAATTCTTTAAATAAAAGAATAAAATCGCAAAATTAAAAAAAGTAAATATTCAAAATTTCTAGACATTTTTTCTATTCCTTATTACTATACTTCCGAGTTAAACCCTTCTATGCCACTCAAAAACCATTCAGCATCTCTCCTTTTAAAAAAAGCATAAAAAATTAAAAGAAGGTAGTTACGGGGTCAACAGTTTCAAAACATTTCATAAATATTTTTAGAATTGTTTACAGAGATAGATTTAATAAATCATACCTTAAATAAATTCATAAGAATTAAATTCATAAATTCAATATATTTAATTATGAAAATATACAACATAATCTCAAAATAATATTTAGCATTCAGAATATTTTATTTAAATGCTACAGAGTATATAAAAGTATACAAGCATCAGATAAAATTCCACAAAATCTATTCAGATACTGAATTTGTGATTTAATATGCATTTAATCATAATTAGGAAATTGAATTTCAAACACCTAAAACATTTTCTTTTATTTTTAAAATATCATGCCAAATGGTAATTTGAAGGGTTTAGACTAATCTAGAAAAATTTCGACAGTATAGCAGTTTGCAAGAAAACACAGCTTCAAACCACAAGTTCCAAATTTCCAATTTCCAACCAAAATATCAATTTCAATTCCAAAAAGGCAAAATTATCAAAATTGTGCAACGAGGTATCTTTACACTTCATACATATATCTCTTACCTCTTAAATTAGCGATATCTTGCTTGCTAGCACCGGTCGCACCGTTTGACCTCTGAGCTGCAATTTATCATCCAAACTTGGTAAATTTCAATTAAAAGAATATTGACTAATTAAATACTAGTGCATTATTTGTTGTAGCTCTAAATTTAGTCTAATTTTTACCGGTGCTAAAACTACAACTTATATTAAACACCTCCGTTTTCAATTCTGATCGCGTCTATAGTCTCGTATTAAATTATACAGTATTATGAAACCTAAAACACATTGAAATGAGATGATTACTTCCTTTATGTTGGCCCAATAGGTTCTTCCTCCCTAAACATGGTATTTCTTCAATTTAACTAGTTTCAAACTAATTCTATTAAATTTCTACACCATTTTTGCATGAGTTTCACATTAAATGGCATCATGTTCAAGCTTCCCTAGTCATGGTTGAAACCCTTGGGTATCCAATTTCATGATTCTAATTTGATTCAAGCTAAAAGAAACATGGAAACATCTTAAACATAAGATAATTAAATAAGAAATCATGAAAAAGTCTAAGCTTCCCAACTTTCTCACCTTGGCTGATTAGCTTGGAGGAGCCTTCACTATGTAAATGGCCACTTTAGGCCTTGATTTGTGTACCAAGAGGTAGAGCACAGAAAATTAAGGGTTTATTAAGAAATTTTTCGGCTTCGGTTTATTTTTCTCTAGGTTTTTGAAGCTTTTTCTTTCTCTCAAAGGCTGGCTATGGTGGACATGAAGAGAGGTTGAAGATGATGGTTGGCCATGGTGTGGAGAATTGTAGAAAATTCTATTTTTAAATATCTTTCTTGCAAAATTACCAAAATACACTTATACATAAAGAAACTTTCCAATTTTGCCCCTAAAGTTTGACTTAATTGAAAACAGTCTATCCAATCTCCAAAATATTTCATTTAATCATAAAAACCTCTATTTAATTTACTCTATTCATTGGTGGAGCTTTTGTTGAGGTTCGGTTGATTATTTTGGTGAAATTATCAAAATACCCCTAATCGTAAAATTGCGTAAATTTCTGTTTTTACACCTAATTTATTTCATCAGTCTATATGTTTTAATACTTTATTACATGAGAAATTATCTATCACAGACAATTGGTCAAAAGTCCATTTAGTTTGACTGTTATTTACAAAAAATTCGATGGCTTATGAACTAAACCGTCATTTCTTAAATTGTTTCACGTTTTTCGAAACATGCATAAATAATCGAGTTTAAGGTTAGGATTCTTACCATCATAATTTTCGGCCCTGAATATCGAATCCATCAAGTTCCACCTCCATCGGAACCTTAGAGGATCAATGGGGCCCACATTTTCTTTTGCCCTTTATACTTAAAATATAATTAACACTTTTAATAATTATAAAATATTCAATATGCTTAATTATATAAATAAAATTAAACGGTAATTAAATATATGGGATCTCACATAAACCCTCTTAAGGAGAGGTGACAACTACTAGGTCAAGCTTTGATTATTTCTTTTTTTTTTTATTTTGTTTGTTATTTATCTTTAATTTTTGTTGGAAACTATTTAGATGAAGTGGTCAATTGCTAAAAAAATAAATTGATTGAGACAATTTATTGGTACTAATAGATTTAAAATGATTTTCTTTCTTATTAATATAACTAACTATGAGTTGTGTGATGCACAAACTTACTTCATTTATTTAAATTTGTGTATATAAAATATAAATTTTCAATGATTTTTTTTTACATTAAAAAAAAACAAATATTAGGACTCATGATTTACCAATTATTTAGCACTAAGTAAGGATTTTCAAAAAATCAATAACAACACATAGCATTAAAAAAAAAAACTAGCCAATGTAAATGAAATGTGAAATCTCTAATTTTCTATTTGCCATATACCTACTTAATACGCTAAGTTAGAATATTAAGTGTCGGGGAATTTTGTAGGTGTCAGGGAAAGGGTTAAGTGGACCCCACAACATAAACCTTAATTCGGATGAATTTCGAAGCGCAAAAATGTGAAAGTTGAGTTCGAAATACCTAAATGGTAAGAAAACTATTTCTTGAAATTCTTATTCTCTAGCATACTTCAGTTTAAGTCTAACAAATTTAAAAATGACGATCATGTCCATACCCTGGAAAGATTTTTCTGAATAATTGTCAAATCAAATTGAATTTGGACCCACAAACTGAAATAAGAGAATCCTCACGTAAAGATGTTTCATGTGGATCCAGCCCGTGAACTGAATTACGCAAATGAAGCAACAACTGTCGATAAGGGGTAGTTTGGTAATTTCATTACCATGGCCAGTCAAACCACCTTAATAATCAATCTTTAATCATATTTAACCTAAATATATGAAAGATAATGAAAATAAAATGTAAAATCTGAAAAATAAAAATATTAAGATAATATTTGGATAGAATTGGAATTTATAGAATTATAAAGGGTATGTAAGTCATTTTGCATGGGATATTAGAATAACCTTATATTGAGTCAATAATTAACTTAATTTGAGCTAAATAAATACAATTTATTAAAATTAATAACTTAAATCTGAAAACTTGAAAAATAATAAACTATTGAGTAGCAAACTTGAAAATAAGTAGAGATTGAAAAGGGGAATTTGAAATTCTATTTAAATAGGCAGATTTTTAAAAATAAAATAACATAAAAATAAGACTTTTGTTGACTAAAATTCTCATCTTCTCCGGCCGACTCCCTTATTTTCGTTTCCTCCATTGTCACGCCTAAGTCTCTTGTTTCTACCTTGTAAAACCATTTTCTCTCTTCACTAAATCAAAAACCTCATTTGATGAAAGTTGTTCCTCTCTTCATGGGTTGTTGATAGCTGGTAATTTTGAGGGCTAAAACCGAGGGTTGGAAGGTGAATTTACTGCTGCAGCGTTCGGTTCTTTGGGTAAGGAAGAAAGATGTTACTTTTCTCTAAGCTTGATTATCGTTTTGGTGTTGCTCTAAGTGCGAATCACAAGATTATGGCCTAAAATTACATGAAACTAAGTGTATGAAAGATTGGGGGTTTCAGCCATGGAGGGTTCAAGAGGGATCCAAAGTGATTTGCTTTCATAAATAATGAGGAAATTGATGTTGTGAATAGATAAACTTAGCCATAACTTGAATTTAAGAAAAACCAAGAATTTGACATTTTGGGTAGGTTCGGCCAAGCTTGAAATTGTGGTTGTGTGGTGAATTTTGATGCATGGATATTGTGAAACAATTACATAATATGAACAAAATGGACGTATGGACTTAAAATTGGAAAATGGATAATGTTAGCATTAGGAACCTTACGGTTTGGCATGAAGGGGGGCTTGGAATTTCTTGGGTTTTATATAATTTATGGTTTTAGAATTATGAAAGAGATGAATGAAGCTTATGGATGAAATTATAATGGAAGAATTATTTTTTTAGAGTGAAGGGAATTAATCAACCAAGCTACATTTAGTAGCTTTCATGTTACTTCTTTATGGTTTAATTGACACGATATAAAGTATTAATGTTAGGAGATTGGTAGGTGAAACCGGTTTGGATAATGAATATCCAATTGATGATAAATAAATTTTATTAATGGATGAAATTTAGATAGGAATTTAATTAAGATAGGAAATATAAATGAGTAGAATAATATTTTACAAGTGAGATGTTGAATTTAAATATAATTTGATATTATTTGCAGCTTTCACTTCGGAGGAATAAGGTTACGGGAGTGATCCTATTGGATTTCTATACGGCATAGTAAATAAGATAAGGAACATATATGGAAGTTGTTAGAAAAATACTGTGCTTGCATGGGAATTGGTGAATTTGGAAATATATATAAATTGTGAATTTTATTCAGGGAGGTTAGTATAGGCCTAACCGTCATACTGCCAAATTTTCAATAAATTTATTAAATTTCTATTCCTACGATAAATTTAGAATTTCCCATCATAACTGGCTAGTTTAATATGTCTAATTTTATTCATTAAAGTATAATTTCAAGTTGCATATCTGTTAGCTTTAAATTGCCGTATATATTTTGAAATGGCAAAATCTTAAGTAAACTTTAATGTTTTAATTCATATTGTAAATTTGCCTTATCACACATGATTCTTTTCAATATATTTCAAGTGATCATATCAAAACATTAAGACCTTAATTTAATGATACATCCTTATTGGTCTTAATACTTTATAAAATCACTTGATGAATTTTTGGACTATGTTTTCATTTGAGAAAGTCAAGAAAAACTCCCACTAAAGAGCCAAAATGGTTTGGGTTGAATTAGGATCAAAGATCACATCATTTCTAACTCAAAAAGTGCAGGAAATCACCTTCTGGAAAGAAGGGATCGATCCCCTAAGGGAAGGGATCGATCCCCTTCTGGCAGTAAGTTGGACAAGTACCTGGAAACAAGTTGAAATGCTCTCGCAATAAAAAGGATCGATCCCCTTCTGGCAGTAAGTTGGACAAGTACCTAGAAACAAGTTGAAATGCTCTCGCAATAAAAAGGATCGATCCCCTATGGTAAGAGATCGATCCCTTTCCCCGAGACCTGACAATAATGGCTAGTTTTTGAGGGTTTCAATGGGAGGATTTGCATTAAATGCTTCACCAACTGTTCTATCCGTTTGGTGGGTTATAAATAGAGGTATTTATGAAGTTTGGAGACATACAAGCACTAAAAATCCTCAAGCCTCAAGAAAGAAAAACAAGTCTGAAATTATTCATTGTGAAACTCCATTTGTGAGAGTTCTTTGTGTTCTTCACCTACTCACTGAAAATTCTGTTATTCAAAGGGGTGAGCTATCCTTGTAAGGTCTGATATTGTAGAGTGTGGGGGGGGGTATTGTAGAGTTGTGGGTTAGAAGGAGATTTCTAAAGTCTCAAGAGAAATTGTAAGAGGTCTTGCCACACCTTCAAGTGGTTTGTAAGCATTCTCAAGGAAGAGGTGAATCAAAACCTTGACAAGGAATTCAAGGAGAGAGGACGTAGGCAAGAGATTGGCTGAACTTCTATAAAACTTGTGTTTGCTTCTCTTTCCCTTGCTTTTATTTACTGCATTTATTTCATTATTGTTTATGTGACTTTGATTGTGCATTAAGAGTTAGGAAAATTAGAAATAACTAGAAAAACCGATTCACCCCCTCTCTCGGTAGAGCCAACAATTGGTATCAGAGCTTGGGCTTGAGAGTGACTTAGATTAACATCTATCGAGTATAAACGATCACTAATGGCTCAAACTAGTTTGTCTACACCTTTGGTAGGAGAGGGACACTCTACGGTGAGACCTCCACTCTTTAATGGTGAAAACTATGCTTATTGGAAGACTAGAATGATGCTATTTATCCAAGCTAATGATTATGAAGTATGGAGAGTTATTGTTAAAGGTCCTCTTATCCCTATTAAGAAAGTAGATGAGACGGATGTGCCTAAGAAAGAAGATGAATGGGATACTAATGATATTAGGATGGCACAACTTAATGCTAAAGCAATGCACACACTCTTTTGTGCATTAGGACCAAATGAGTATAATCGAGTGTCACAATGTGAGAATGCTAAACAAGTTTGGGATAAACTAGCTATCACACATGAGGGAACCACACAAGTCAAAGAAACCAAAGTAGGCATGCTCACACAAGACTATGAATTATTTAGAATGAAGAATGATGAGTCAATTAGTGACATGTTTACTAGGTTTACGGACATAATAAATGGTTTTAAAGCCTTAGGGAAGACGTACTCTAATGTAGAGATGGTGAAAAAGATTCTCAATAGCTTACCCAAATCATAGGAAGCTAAAGTCACGGCTATTGAGGAATCCAAGGACCCTCATACTCTCTCATTAGATGAGCTTATGGGATCATTGCTCACTTATGAGATGAAAATTAAGAGAAATCAAAATTCCCCTAAGAAAGTTGGAGTAGCACTAAAATCCACCACAAGTGAGGAATCAAAAGATGATCGTGATGTAAGTGGTGATGAAGAAGATTTAGAAATGGCCATGTTCGCCAAGAGGTTCAACAAATTCATGAGGATGAAAGCTAGTGGAAACTCTAGGAGACCCCCTAGGAGAGAGTTAAATAGAGGTGAAACTAGTAGGAAAGATAAGGACCAAATTATATGTTATGAATGCAAAAAACCTGGCCATATTAAATTTGATTGTCCCTTGTATAGGAAGCAAAATGAAAAGAAACAAAAGAAGAAAGCAATGGTGGCTACTTGGAGTGATAGTGACTCCTCCGATGAAGAGAATGTGGAAGATGAAGTAGCTAACCTTTGCTTCATGGCTTTTGAAGATGAGAAGGTAACTTCTAACTTGCTAGACACTCATGAATACACTTTTGATGAATTACAAGATGCATTTGATGAATTGGCCAATGAATTTGAATGCATGAACTTGAAATATAAGAAAATGATCTCTAAGTTGAAAAAGGAAAATGAAATGCTTGTGAATGTTAAGTTAGAATGTGAGAAGAAATTAGAAAATGCCAATCTAGAAATTGAGGAATTAAATAAGAAGAACACTAATTTGCATAACTCCTTTTCTAGATTTTACATGGGTCAACAAAAACTTGATCAAATGCTAGAAACTCAAAGAGCATTCTTTGATAGAGAAGGATTAGGCTATAATGCATCTAACAAAGAGACTCATCTTAAAAACTTCCTAGTTAAGGATAGAAAATTGGCTTTGTGCCCATTATGTAACAAACTAGGACATTCTTCACAAGCATGCACCTCTAGGAAGACCATAATTAGAGGAAAAATGGCTATTAAGATTTGGGTGCCTAAACGTGTTTTGAATTCAAATGATGAGTCTTTAAAGTTGAAATGGATCCCTAAAGGATCAAAAATTATTGATACTAACTCTCAAGGTCCCAAGAAAATTTGGGTACCTAAGATGAAAGTTTGATGTGTTTGTAGGAGGAAGAGTATTGCTACAAGGCTAAGTCCAAGGAGCATTGGTACCTTGATAGTGGATGCTCTAGACACATGACGGGAGACAAGAGCCAATTCAAGTACTTAAAGCATAAAAGTGGTGGAGAGGTCACATTTGGAGACAACTCCAAAGGACAAATTGAAGGAATTGGCTCCATTGGTAACTCTTCCTCAACCATTGAAAATGTTTTGTATGTTAGAGGCTTGAAACATAACTTGCTTAGTATTAGTCAATTGTGTGACAAGGGATTTAAAGTTATGTTTGATGATTTGTGTTGCAATGTTGTTAATGCCAAATCTAATCAAATTGTGTTTATTGGACATAGACAAGGAAATATTTATATTGTGGATTTAAATGAACTTAATAGCAAAAATATATGCTTTATGGCTACTAGAGAAGATGAACCTTGGTTATGGCATAGAAGACTAGGCCATGCTAGTATGCATGTTTTGTCTAAGTTAGCCAAAAGAGACTTAGTAGTAGGATTGCCTAAGCTTCAATTTGAAAACGACAAAGTTTGTGAGGCATGTGTAAGAGGAAAACACAAAAGAATTTCATTTAAACCTAAGAAGTGTGTCACTACCTCTAGATCACTTCAACTTCTTCACTTAGATCTTTTTGGACCAACTAGGACAACTAGTTTAGGAGGTAAACACTATGGATTTGTGATAGTTGATGATTACACTAGGTTTACTTGGGTGTTCTTTTTAAGTGTCAAAAATGAGGCCTTAGAAAAATTCACTGTTTTCTCAAAATTTGTTCAAAATGAAAAAGGTTACTCCATTTCAAGTATTAGAAGTGATCATGGAAAAGAATTTGAAAATCTTGGTTTTGATATATTTTGCAATGAAAATGGTATTAGCCACAATTTTTCAGCTCCTAGAACTCCTCAACAAAATGGGGTAGTTGAAAGGAGAAATAGAACCTTAGAAGAAATGGCTAGAACCATGCTTTGTGAAAATAACTTACCTAAATATTTTTGGGCTGAAGCAGTAAACACTTCTTGCTATGTTATAAATAGAGCTATGGTAAGGCCTATTCTAAAGAAAACCTCCTATGAGCTTTATAAAGGAAAAAGGCCTAACATAAGTTATTTTCACCCATTTGGATGTAAATGTTTTGTTTTAAACAATGGTAAAGATAACCTAGGAAAATTTGATGCTAAAAGTGACGAAGGTATTTTCCTTGGTTATTCTTTAAATTCTAAGGCTTATAGAGTTTTCAATAAAAGAACACTTGTTGTAGAAGAGTCAATACATGTAATCTTTGATGAATCAAATATCACTAGTAGAACCAATCTTGATGATGCATTAGAAATCTTTGATGAACCTATAGTTGATCCATCTCAAGATAAGGATGTTAGGGAACAATTAGAAGATCTTACTATTAACAAGAATGAGGAGTCCTTGGAACAAGAAATAATTGAGAAGGAATCTAGGTGTCCTAGAGAACTTGGATATGTGAAAGAAAATGATATTGTTGGAGATCCTACCATTGGAGTTAGGACTAGGTCAACCTATAGAAACATATGTCAACATGTAGCCTTTGTGTCACAATTTGAGCCAAAGAAAGTGGATGAGGCTTTGAATGATGAAAATTGGATTATGGCCATGCAAGACGAATTAAATCAATTTGAAAGAAGCAAAGTGTGGACATTAGTAGAAAGACCTAAAGATTATCCCATCATTGGAACCAAATGGATATTCAAGAATAAAATGGATGAAAATAGCATTATTGTTAGAAATAAGGCTAGGTTAGTGGCTCAAGGCTATAGACAAGAAGAAGGGATTGACTATGATGAAACCTATGCTCCGGTAGCTAGATTAGAAGCCATTAGGATGCTACTTGCTTTTGCATGCTACAAGAATTTTAAGTTATATCAAATGGATGTGAAAAGTGCTTTCTTAAATGGTTATATAAATGAAGAAGTTTATGTTGAGCAACCTCCCGGTTTTGAAAATCTAAAATTTCCCAACCATGTTTTCAAACTTTCAAAAGCCTTATACGGATTAAAACAAGCTCCTAGAGCTTGGTATGAAAGACTTTCAAAGTTTTTAATCGAAAAAGGTTTTACAAGAGGAAAGGTAGACACAACCTTGTTCATTCAATCTAAGGGTCATGACTTATTAGTAGTTCAAATTTATGTAGATGATATCATTTTTGGATCTACAAATGAGTCATTGTGCAAAAATTTCTCTAAACTAATGCAAGGTGAATTTGAAATGAGTATGATGGGAGAATTAACCTTCTTTCTAGGACTTCAAGTTAAACAATGTAAAGAAGGTATTTTCATAAATCAAGCTAAGTACACTAAAGACTTGCTCAAAAGATTTGGAATGGATGAGTCTAAACCTTATTCTACATCTATGAGCACAAATATTAAGCTTGATAAGGATGAAGGAGGAAAATGTGTAGACACTAAATTATATAGGTCTATGATTGGCTCATTGCTATATTTAACTGCTAGTAGACCCGATATAATGTTTAGTGTATGCTTATGTGCAAGATTTCAGTCATCCCCTAGAGAATCACACCTACAAGCAGTCAAAAGAATGCTTAGATACCTCAAAGACACTTCTTCCTTAGGACTTTGGTATCCTAAAGATTCTACTCTTGATCTACATGCTTATTCCGATGCGGATTTTGGTGGATGCAAAGTGGATAGGAAAAGCACATCGGGAACATGCCAATTCCTAGGAAGTAGGCTCATTTCATGGTTTTCCAAGAAACAAAATAGCGTAGCTCAATCCACAACCGAGGCTGAATATATAGCTTCTGGCAGTTGCTGTGCTCAAGTGTTATGGATTAAGCAACAAATGAGAGACTATGGAATAGAAATGAACCAAGTTCCCATTAGGTGTGACAACACTAGTGCCATCAATCTTACAAAAAATCCTATCCAACACTCTAGAACCAAGCACATTGAGATTAGACATCATTTTATACAAGATCATGTGCAAAAAGGGGACATATTTCTAGAGTATGTGGACACCTTGCACCAATTAGCTGATATCTTCACAAAACCCTTGGACAAGGAGAGATTTTGCACTCTTAGAGGTGAATTAGGCATAATGAATGCTCCTTGAAGTAATTTGATGTTGCATGCACATGTTAAGTTGGTTTGTGATGATTACAAGACAGCAATTTAAAGAATGTAATTCCCACTTGCAATTCATGACCTTAACTTACTGAGTTACTGTTCATGTTCATGATAAACTATTGAGTGTTATGTGTTTTGATCAAGATAAACTTCTTTCATTTGCCACAGCACATTTCTAATGATTGAAACACAATCACAGCCATGTCCACTTCTTGGTCCTGCACACTCATGCAATTTTTTGCACCTTGTTGCAATTTTCTGCACTTTTTCTGCAGTTTTCAATCTCATTTTCTGCATTTTCAGTGAAAACAATCACCTTTTGGTTTTAAGATGGTAAAAATGCATGAGTTCCATTGTTTGAAAATCATTTTTATGCATCATAAACGAGGCAAGTGACTAAGGAGACAATTCCTCTCGAATAGGATTGATTTCCCAGTCTGTTGGCCAAATTTCTGGGTGATGGGAGCAATCTGCCTAAAAGGGATCGATCCCTCTACAGTAGGGGATCGATCCCCTCGTGACAGAATGGACCTCCCGCTTCTTTTAAACCGTCGAGCCCTCCTTCCCTTTCAAGCTATTCACCTTCTTCTTCCCCTCTCCACGCCGTTCCTCATTTCCTCTCATCCAAAACTACCCGATCTCTCTCATTTCTACACCAAATCACTCCATTTTTTCACCAATCTTTCTCATTTTCTTCTCTTTTTCATTTCCCCTCCTCATTTTCTGCCAAAATCCCCTCTTTTCTTCTCTTCCTTCTTCTCCCACACCTTGGTCACTATTCACCCAACATTTCAATTGTAAGTTTTTCTCACATTTTTCATTTCATTTTTCTTGCATTTCTAGTTACTTTCATCATGTCTTGACTGCCCATTTGCATTTCTTGCATCCATTTCTTCTCCATCTAGGTTTTCACTCCCTATGGCACTTGTGTTTTTCTAGGATTTATGCTTAGAGTTTTTGTGGCTATTCATCCGAATTTCCTTCTCAGTATTGTTACATGCATCTTGGGTTGTGGCTCTCCGCTGTTGGATAGATCATATCTTTCTCACACACTCATTCATAGTTCCCCAAACTTGTGCCCACCACCTGTTCGATAAAAGTTCTCAACGAAATTTTATATTTCTTTCTTACTCCATATGGCTCCTAAAGTTAAGCACACTGCTCAAAAACGCAAAACCAGTGCTTCCTCCTCTTCCTCCTCCATACCGGCCACCTTTAACCGATGCTTTCGCCATGCCAATGAAAAAACACGATTTCTAGCGAACTTTGCCAATATGCCTATTAAGCATTGGCGTTCAATTGATTTCGATTTCCTCGAATCAATTAATTTCCCTTACTTGGCCAAATTCGCTGCATTTAATTGGATTAACTTTCTCAAAATCAACACTCCGGTTCCTCCCAACATCATTCGGGCTTTCTTTTCCAATGCCGAAACCATCACGGATCCAAATGATGAATGTCGTGTTGTCGAAATTCGATCCTATGTCATGGGCAAACACATTGAAATCACCACACAATCTCTCTTTCTTATCTTTAGAGTTCCCAACGGCGGTAATATCTATGAGAATATCGATGTCCCCTTAGTGTTTTCCATTGTCAATAATCGTGCAAGTGACCTTCCTGTCTTCGCACGCCTCCTCCACATTATCATCTCATGGAATCTCCGCCCTCTTGGCACCCGGTATTCTCACCTTCGCAAACTTGATCGTTTTTGGCTCCATCATATTCATGAACCCGACGACGAACAACCACACCTCCTACACTTTATCCTTCATGACTGGGTGAAGATTGTTCTTGCCAAGGTTCACACCATTGTCTTCCCTCAGCCTCTCGCCTTCTACTTACTTCAACAAGGCGTTGACTGCTCATGTGAGGTTGGTGTACTTCCGGATCCTAGCACCACGATCAATCTAGCCACTCTCCATAATCTTGGGTGGTATCAACGTCAACGGGGCGATATAATCGAATGGGTCAAGGGTCATGGACAGGCTGAACCTCCCGAACATGCTCCGGAAGACGTCGGAAACGAAGGAGGAGACGGAGACGACGTACCTGCAGCGCTCACATCCTCTGCACCCTCCGGGTCTACGTCATCCTCTCTTGACCAGATCATGCTCATGCTTCAACAAATGCAGACCTCTCAGCTAAATTTCCAGCAGGACGTCACTCAGCGACTTGAACAGATCGAGGACACTCAAGCTACCATGTATGATGAAATCCAAGATGTTCGTATGCAGCACGAGGATTTCATGGACCAATACTACAAGACCTTTCCTCGGCGCTGAGTGTGATTGTCGTGTGGGCTGCGTTCTTACCTTGCTATGCTTATGGCCTTGGTGTTTTATCCTTTGTTGTGTTCTGTCGACTTTAGTGTTTCATTGTCTGAACTTTCTTAGACTTCTGCACTGATGTGATATGTTTTTGCAACTGTTATGACTATGTTAATGACATTGCTGGTTATGCCTTCTAGTAGTTTTATGTTGATAACTATGTCTTGTGCTGACATTAATTGTGCTTTCATGGCCTTGGGTTGATATTTGTTTCTCTTTATTTCATTACCCATGCTATTATGCTTATTATACCCCTCTTGCTTTAAATTGCCTTCTACCACTAACCCTTTCTCCGTGCTATTTCTCCTTTGCTATGACAAAAAGGGGGAGAAATTAATGTGGTAAACTTATATTAAATTGAGGGGGAGCAAATATTGAGGGGGAGTAATGTTTTTCAAAAAAATCAAGTAACCTCAATTTTCAAACACATAAGCAAATTTACCTTAAGTTTTGTCATATCAAAAAGGGGGAGATTGTTAGCTTTAAATTGCCGTATATATTTTGAAATGACAAAATCTTAAGTAAACTTTAATGTTTTAATTCATATTGTAAATTTGCCTTATCACACATGATTCTTTTCAATATATTTCAAGTGATCATATCAAAACATTAAGACCTTAATTTAATGATACATCCTTATTGGTCTTAATACTTTATAAAATCACTTGATGAATTTTTGGACTATGTTTTCATTTGAGAAAGTCAAGAAAAACTCCCACTAAAGAGCCAAAATGGTTTGGGTTGAATTAGGATCAAAGACCACATCATTTCTAACTCAAAAAGTGCAGGAAATCACCTTCTGGAAAGAAGGGATCGATCCCCTAAGGGAAGGGATCGATCCCCTTCTGACAGTAAGTTGGACAAGTACCTGGAAACAAGTTGAAATGCTCTCGCAATAAAAAGGATCGATCCCCTAAGGGAAGGGATCGATCCCCTTCTGGCAGTAAGTTGGACAAGTACCTGGAAACAAGTTGAAATGCTCTCGCAATAAAAAGGATCGATCCCCTATGGTAAGGGATTGATCCCTTTGCCCGAGACCTGACAATAACGGCTAGTTTTTGAGGGTTTCATCGGGAGGATTTGCATTAAATGCTTCACCAACTGTTCTATCCGTTTGGTGGGTTATAAATAGAGGTATTTATGAAGTTTGGAGACATACAAGCACTAAAAATCCTCAAGCCTCAAGAAAGAAAAACAAGTCTGAAATTATTCATTGTGAAACTCCATTTGTGAGAGTTCTTTGTGTTCTTCACCCACTCACTGAAAATTCTGTTATTCAAAGGGGTGAGCTATCCTTGTAAGGTCTGATATTGTAGAGTGTGGGAATACTACAAGGGTAGAGGATTAGAAGGAGATTTCTAAAGTCTCAAGAGAAATTGTAAGAGGTCTTGCCACACCTTCAAGTGGTTTGTAAGCATTCTCAAGGAAGAGGTGAATCAAAACCTTGACAAGGAATTCAAGGAGAGAGGACGTAGGCAAGAGATTGGCCGAACCTCTATAAAACTTGTGTTTGCTTCTCTTTCACTTGCTCTTATTTACTGCATTTATTTCATTATTGTTTATGTGACTTTGATTGTGCATTAAGAGTTAGGAAAATTAGAAATAACTAGAAAAACCGATTCACCCCCCATCTCGGTAGAGCCAACAATATCCTTCATGGATAACTAAGAATGTTTTAGAAAAAAATTATTTAATGTTATTGACCCTTTTTTATACAGAATATTTATTTTAAATATTATGGATTGATTGAAAATAATTGTTATTTTAAAGAAATTCTACTATTAAATTATATGAATTATGAAAATTGTTTTAAGATTGTTGCTCCTTGATGACCATGCATTACCAATACCGAATTATATGATATTGATTGCAAGACATTGGGGCACGTCCGCAGTCCCATAGTCGTCATATGCTCAATGTACACTGTGGACAGTTTAGCAATGGCCATTGTTATCGATAGGAATAGCTTAGGGATGGATTTTCGGCTCAAATTGGGTACGCTTGATTCCTATACCGAATTACCAAAACTGTTTATGCATGAGTCTACTGGTGTTGGCCTTTTCCACTGATTGATATGATTTACCGACTTACCAACTTGTCGTTTTGATTTAATTGTTGCATAATGACTTACCGAATTATTGATTTAATTGGTTTGATTGAATTGTTGAATTATTCATATTTTGAAATATATGTTATTATATGGAATTATTTTATTATAATGTATTGAGCATAATTCCATATTTAAATAAATGTGTAAAGCTTAAATTATAAATTGTTAATATTCCCTATAGTCGAATGTGAGACTGGGGACACTATAGGTACTTCAAAGTACCTACCATACTCTATTTGGCAATCCCAGTCGGCTATAGAATTCCCTCCTACCGAACTAAAAATATTAAATGATTTTAAATAAAGGATTTATTGGATGTAGTAGCATAGTACCACGCTTTTATATATGTTACCTTACTAAGTGTAAACTCATCCCTTAATTTTCACTTCAGACTATTTGCAGTGACTTTTCTGCTCATTGAAGAGGAACGTTATTTTGAGTCTCTACAGTATTCCTTTGGGGCGCACTTCGAGTCTGCGAAAGGTATATTGTACTTTTATATATATTTCAGACTTATTGTACAGTATTTGTTCTGTTATCAATCATGAGGATGTAAATTGGAAACGAATGGAATTTTATTGTGAAAACCGAATTTTGTATTAATTATGTGTAAATAATAGTTTATGAATATATATTTAAAGTTTTAAATTCTTATATTAGTTTGAAATTTTTCAAGAGAAAAATTTATGTAATGATTTTTTTTTAATTTTATCAAAATGAATGACCCTATAAACAACCTAACCAACTATAAGTTAAGAAAAAGTTAATTAGTATCTTAACGAAAACCGGACATTACATGAAATCCATATTATCTATCAATGATATAACCAACTTTATTCAATGATTTTTTTTAGATAACCGAGAAATATATCTAATGGTTGAAAACTGCGATATTGATCAAAGTGTGAAAAAAAAACCATAATTAGGAACTGCAAAGAAAAAAGAATTAAAATAAACAATAATGTTAAAAGTTAAAAAAATGATATAAATGAATTAAACTACAATCTTGATAAAAAACACATAGAAATTAAAATGATTAAAAAAAAATTTGTGCTAAGAAAAAAAATCATTAATTTACATAAATTAATGATGAAGAGTGTAGTCACAGAATTGTTGGTGTCACATGCTCTTCTATTTGAGAATTCAGTCACATGGCCATATTTGCATCACAATTTGAGCTCACTAAACTAACGAGGTTGCACCTAAACTTACTAAAAGGATTTATCTAACCTGCAATTCATCCTATAATTTGCAACCTTGTCTAAGACTAAATTTGAGCGCACCCTAAGGGAGTCTAAATATGAGCTCATGTGGTCATACAAGTAATATAGGAACATGAGTCCTAGAATATCATCCTATAGAAATTGTTATTATAAAGCCTAGTTGAGTACTGGATACTATTACTTTAGATATATCTTAGCAAATTGTGAAGGTTTTTAATGTGTGATCTACAAGGCCAGTAGATAATATGAAATGAAATAAATGAAACCAAAATAATGATAAATTAAATTAAAAAGGAAATAAGAAATATTTACAATGTTGATGTTGAAAATAAAATAACTGAAAAAAAAGAAACAAAAATGCAAATTACTAAACTAAAGGGGTAAAATATATTTTTCTAAACTATGTGCCTAAGATTCAACTAAAAAAAATATGCATGAAAGTCCTAAAATGAAATAAAAATGCATGAACTAAATAAAAATCAAATTAAACTAATGAAAATGAGAAAAATAATGGATGAATTATTAAACCCTAATGACAACCCTAATAAACCCTAACCCTAAAGATGATCCAAATGGCAACCCTAAATAATCCCTAATCTAATGCAACCTTAATTTAATTAAATGCATAAAATCTTAATGCTAACTACTCTAACTAGAGCATGTAGGTAGATATGTTTTTGGAATTTTGAAAGAATGAATTGAAATGCAACTTAGCCCTAATCTTACCTAAACCCTAATGGATTATTTAAACGCTAATCTAAACTCAACGAACTCTTAAAACAGCGCCTAAATGCACCTAAAACAATCCACTAGTAAATGGCAATGTAACTAAAACCTAATCTAATGCATGAAAATGTTAATGTAAATGACCTAGACACTAATCCTAACTTACATTAAGACCTATAATTAAACTACCCTAAGAGCACTAAATAAACACCAAAACAGTACATAAATGCATGAATTTAATGTTAGAATGAAATCTAGACAGAATTGAAATCTAAGACTAAATGAGCCTAAATGCAACTAAATGCCAATGAAAATTAATCTAACTTAACCTATACTTAAACCACTAAATATATGAATCTAAAATGAATTAAACTAAGTTAAATATGACCTAAAATCTATTAAAATGCATTTAACTAACTAAATGCATTTAAGTAACTAATCCTACTTGGACAAATTAACTAAATGCATGCAAGTAACCCTAAAAATGCATGGAAATTGTAATCGGACTTAATTAAAACACTTCCTAAGCATGTAAGACTAAATTTAAGACTAAAATGTGACTTAAAACTAATGGAATGTACCTCTAAACTACCCAAAAACAGAGCACAAATAGACTTGGACAGTGAGCTACAAAAGACGCCTAAATGATGAATTTTAATGCAAAACTTGTGTGAAAATGCTATGTTATACCTTAAAAATTACCTAATATTTACTAACCCTTAATACTAATGTAAAGTCAATTTAGACTAATTAAACTAACCCTAAACAGTAACTAAATGACCACAAATAGTGAAGAACAAGCAGAGCAGGAAAAATAGAATTGAAAGCAAGATGAAGCTAGAAAATGGCTTAGAAGACTAACTTAATTAAACCCCTAAAATTAACTAACAAATCTATGATTCTAATAAGACTTAAAGACACTTTAATGTACCTTAAAACTAACCTAATTTGACCCCTAAGGAACCTTAACATTAACGCCTAATCTGGACAGAAACATGAAGAAGAAAACCGTGAGTTACAAAAAGAGAAGCAAACGACGCCTAAGGCTAATCTAACCTAATTTGCAATTTTTTGTGATTTTCTATGATTGGAAAAATTTAAAATATGAAATAAGACATTGAAATAGACTTGAAAAATAGTAGCAATAAAATTCAAATAGCAATTTAAAACTTCAAAAATAGTAAATAAAAATCAAGCAAAGCATGTGGATAAAATTCCTTCACAAGAGCTATGGAGGTAGTTATTGTTCATGTGTGCAGGCGAATTACAGCGGCTTGCCTCTTATATTGAGATGTTTAATCACACCCACAAATGCAGAAAAGGACAAGGTGATTTTGTGGATAAAATGTCTAAAGCTATCTGTCACGACCCGTGACCACATTTCTTACCCTATTGTACACAACTTAACCGGTTGGGCTGTCTGCGATACTTCACTTGTACTGACTGTAAAAAATTTTAAATAGTATTGTTTATATTGTACACATCATATGTCATGTGCACAAGATCTATTTCATCTTTCGACATTTGTCGCATCCCCATCAGAACTTAGACCTTTACTAACACCTCAGAACACGTGCAGCACTTAGTTCCCAAAGGATTCTAGAGGTGGCTCACACGGTAAAGTCATCGAGTCTTTGCTCGGTTTGGCCTTTACTAATACATCAGAACACGTGCAGTACTTAGTTCCCAAAGGATTCTAGAGGTGGCTCACACGGTAAAGTCATCGAGTCTCTGCTCGGTTTGGCCTTTACTAATACATCAGAACACGTGCAGCACTTAGTTCCCAAAGGATTCTAGAGGTGGCTCACACGGTAAAGTCATCGAGTCTCTGCTCGGTTTGGCCTTTACTAATACATCAGAACACGTGCAGCACTTAGTTCCCAAAGGATTCTAGAGGTGGCTCACACGGTAAAGTCATCGAGTCTTTGCTCGGTTAGGCCTTTAGCACATCGAAGCTCGTGTAGCACTTAGTTCCCGAAGGATTCTAGAGGTGGCTTCCACAGTACAACCATCGAGTCTTTGCTCGGTTTGGCCTTTTGTTTTCCTAGCTTTCGACAAATATAACTAGGTGCTAATTAGGGTCCATTGACTCAACATCGGGAGCGATATGTATATATTGTACTCAAATCACATATGCTTATACGAAACATAATAATACGATAACATATTCAGTAATCATACGGAAACCATAACACATCACACAATTCATATATCACATTTTCCGTTTGACATATTCCATATCATGTAAAACACTTTCCTTTTTAACATGTCACCTATCATTTATGGAGTCTAAGATAGACATCAATCTTATCATACTATAAACCCTGGAGAGTAACGGAATAAACCGGTCAAATCTATGACCATAATCTATATTGTCCTCGGTGGATCACTGATCAAGTGTCAACCGGGACTAATTTTGTCACATATCATGTATCAGCATGATAGGATGCTGGCGAGTATCAAAACCGTATTTTTGATCATAAAATAAACCTTTATGGAATTTATATAAATATATAATTCCATAAGGGTTAAAATCTTTTAGTGAATATTTATAAAAATATTCATAAAACCTATTCACTGTATTTTACTTCCTCTTTCATCTCGTAATACGTGTAATTTATTTATTCCGAGAATTTTCGGTGGTTTCATTATCACCATTCTCGAATACATCAATATTTTAAAAATTCCATCTCATTATATTCATGTTTTGTGAAATTTAGTAATTTCCTCATGTTTCGTGATTTAATATCGACTTTCGGAAATAAAATCATTTAATATGATTTTATAAAGTTTTTTTCTAAAATTTTCGGCAGCATAACGGCTGCCGATTCACTAACCTCCTGCACGGAAAACACAGTTTTTAAATTCCAGCCAGTACTTCTTCCCAAATTATTTTCAGCAAATCATGCATCATCATAAAAATTTTCATAAAATATTTGCATAAAATATTTCAAATTAAAATATGCAGACTGAGTGTCCTTACAGTGCTGCACATGCATCCCTTACCTTTTTCCGGGTCGACGAATTCCGCTTATCGATCGCGCCCGCACTCCATTTCTCCCGATTCCTTATCCCGATTGCTGAAAATAATTTCTGGAATTAAAATTCTAATTTTTTTAGAATTTTTCATAATTTATTTAATTTTTTCTGAAATTAAATTCTCGGGAAATTTCTTACCGAATTTGTAAAAATCCCGGGTTGTTGAATTTCCGGGAATTTTCCAAATTCCAGAAATTCTCCTTTTTCCTCTTTTTCTTCCTTTTTCTTCCTTTTTCCTCTTTTTCTTTTCTTTCTTTCTTTTCTTTTTCTTTTTTCTTTTTCTTTTTCCTTTTTCTTTTTTTTTTCTTCTTCCTTTCCCGGTCAGACCGGTTCAGACCGGTCTAGCTCCTTTCCTCGCCGGTTCCTCGCTGGCGGCCGGTTCTGTCACGACCCGTGACCACATTTTTCATCTTCTTATACACATCTTAACCGGTTGGGCTGTCTGTGATACTTCACTTGTACTAACTGTTAAACAATTTTACAATGTATTGTTTATATTATACACATCCCCTATCATAATTTATCAGATAAGTAGTACTGTTGACATGTCTAAATACAGAGAATAAATGATCATACCTCAAATAAACAGTCGGTCTGACACATTGTCCTTCGTGTACAGCCAGGATCCACAATCCACTGAACTCACATTTATCAAAACCTGAAATGTTGAAAATTTAGGGGTGAGCAAAACCACGGCTCAGTAAGAGAATTATATGCCTCACTTGATACTCAGCTTACTATATGCTGAAAATCTTTTTCATTTTTCCTATGGGCTCTAGGCTTGCATGTAGGAAAGATACTACAGTCGGCTAGGGATCCGAATAGAGTAAGGTAGGTATTTTAGAATACCATACTTGTTACGGAACCTAGAAGCAACTGTAGAGAAAAATTTTTCTTTTTTTTTTGAATTAATAAATCCTTTTCCTTTTTAATCTTTCATAACCTTTTTCATATTCTTTTCAAAATAATGCTTCTACGAAATAAAGCCTTTAAATAGAATAATTAATATTCGTATATTCCTTGAAAAGAATATTAGTTAAGTCATCATCTTATTTCTTTAAAGCTTATTTCATGTTTTAATGTACTCTCTTAATTAGTTCCGTCCTTTAAAAAAAACAAAATAAGCTATTAAAATCTATTTCATCCTTTGACATTTGTCGAATTCACGAATCACAATCACTTACTTATCGTCACAATATCCTACGATTTCTCATACTAACATCGGAACACGTGTAGCACTTAGTTCCCGAAGGACTCTAGAGGTGGCTCCCACGGTTCAATCATCGAGTCTCTGCTCGGTATGGCCTGTACTAAAACATTGGAACACGTGTAGCACTTAGTTCCCGAAGGACTCTAGAGGTGGCTCCCACGGTTCAATCATCGAGTCTCTGCTCGGTATGGCCTGTGCTGAAACATTGGAACACGTGTAGCACTTAGTTCCTGAAGGACTCTAGAGGTGGCTCCCACGGTTCAATCATCGAGTCTCTGCTCGGTATGGCCTGTACTGAAACATCAGAACACGTGTAGCACTTAGTTCCCGAAGGACTCTAGAGGTGGCTCCCACGGTTCAATCATCGAGTCTCTGCTCGGTATGGCCTGTGCTGAAACATTGGAACACGTGTAGTACTTAGTTCCCGAAGGACTCTAGAGGTGGCTCCCACGGTTCAATCATCGAGTCTCTGCTCGGTATGGCATTTTCCATTTGACATATTCCATGTCATGTAAAATATTTCCCTTTTTAACATGTCACCTATCATTTATGGATTTTAATATAGACGTTAATCTTGTCGTACTATAAACCCCGGCGGGTAAAGGACTAAACCGGTCAACTCTATGACCATAATCTATACTGTCCTTGGTGGATCACGAATCAGGTGTTGACCGGGACTAAACATGTCACACATCATGTATCAGCATGATAATAATACCAACCAGTCTCAAAACCGTATTTTTCATCATAAAATACACCTTTATGGAATTTATATAATTATATAATTCCATGATTTAAAACAATAAGGGTTATAATCCTTTAGTGAATATTGATAAAAATATCCATAAAAATATTCACTATATTTCACTTCATCTTTCGTCTCGTAATTCGTGTAATTTATCTATTTCGAGAATTTTCGGTGATTTCATTATCACCATTCTCGAATACATGAATATTCTAAAGTTCCATCTCATTTTATTCATATTTTATGAAATTTAGAAATTTCCTCATGTCTCGTGATTTACTATCGAAATTCGGAAATAAATCATTTAATATGATTTTATAAAGTTTTTCTAAAATTTTCGGCAGCATAACGGCTGCCGATTCACTAACCTCCTGCACGGAAAATACAGTTTAAAATCTTTCAGCCAGTACTTCTTCCCAAATTATTTCCAGCAATTCATGCATCATAATAATTTTCATAAAATAATTGCATAAAATATTTCAAATTAAATTTTGCAGACTGAGTATCCTTACAGTGCTGCACATGCATCCCTTACCTTTTTCCGGGTCGGCGACTTCCGCTTATCGATCGCGCCCGCGCTCCATTTCTCCCGATTCCTTATCTCGATTGCTGAAAATAATTTCTGGAATTAAAATTCTAATTTTTAGAATTTTTCATAATTTATTTAATTTTTTCTGAAATTAAATTCTCGGGAAATTTCTTACCGAATTTGTAAAATCTCGGGTTGTCGAATTTTCGGGAATTTTTCGAATTCCCGAAATTCTCTTTTTTCTCTTTTTCTTCCTTTTTCTTCCTTTTTCCTCTTTTCTTTTTCTTTCTTTCTTTTTCTTTTCTTTCTCTTTCTTTTCTTTTTCTTTTTTTTTCTTTTTTCTTTTTCCTTTTTTTTTTCCTTTTTCCTTTTCTTTCTTCCCAGCCGGACCGGTCACCCCCCTCACTGCCGGTTCTTCACCGGTGACCGGTTCTCCGGCGGTTCGACGGCTCAGCAGCTGGCCGGCGTGACGGCGAAGCCGGATCTGGCCTCCGTTCATCCCGAATCGACGGCACGGCGGCGGATCTACTCGATTTTGGTTCGGTCCCTTCTCTTCCTCCGTCGGCCTTCCTCCGCCGTTCCCCGCCTCAACGGTGGCCTCCCACGTCTTCCTCTTCCTCCGACGGTGGTGTGGCTGCAGTGGCGGCGGCTGGTTTGGCCGGCACCGCGAGATCCCCTTTCTGTTTTGGGCCGTTGCCGGTGACCCTCGTCCTTCCTCGTCGACCGGCGACGCCCCCTCTCCTCTTTTCCTTCGCCGGCAGTGGCGGCTCCGCCGCCGATGGTTGCGGCTGGGAGGGTCGGGATTCCTTCCCCCGATCCTCCCTTCTGTTTTCTTTCCCTTTTTGGTTTATTTACTCTTTCTATATTTAGTATATGTTTTACTATATACTATATACTATATACTATATCATATAATTTATACACATAATATTTACCATATATTACACATATAATATTATTTCATATATATTGTAATACAATATATATTATATATAGATTATATATATTGTAGATTACAAAATATATATATATCTAATATATATATATATATTTATATTTATATTTATATACTTTAAAATAAATAACATTTATATATATATATATAGAATTATATAAATGTTATAATACAATATATATATACCTATAAACTTTAATATAAAATAACATTTACTTTTCTTATATATTCATATACTTTTATTTAAAATAATAATATATATATATATTTCATATATATATGTATATCTGTACATATATATTTATAATTATATAAATGCATTTTATAATATACACATGTATTTATTTGAGACAAAATAGTATATATTTCATTTTATAATATATACTAATATTCATATACATACATATGTATTTATATAAAAACATGTGTAAATATATTTATATAATTTAATTATATAAATATATAATATACGCATTTTTATTTTATAAATTTTGGATTTTCATTAATCCAATTTAAATTCCTCATTTCCTTATTTTCCATAACTCCGACTTTATTTTTATTTCCATTTAATTTCCTTCACACGAATTTCCTTATTCATCACTTCCTCATTTCTCAGGATTTTCACCAATATCCCGTTTCTTGCAAATTTTATTTATTTCCCCTTATTTAATTTCTCTAATATTTATTTTCAATATTTCTAATTTTCAATAAATGGAAAATTTACGGTTATCACAGGTTCTCCGGCGGTTCAGGCGTCCCTCAGCTGGCCGGCTGCACGACGAACTTGCCGGTGCCCTCCGTTTGCCCTGGATTGGCGGCACGGCGGCGGATCGAGGCGGTTTTGCCTCGGTTTCTTCTTCCTCTTCGCCGGCGTTCCTCCGCTGTCCATTGCACCTCCGGTGGCCTTCATTGGTTCCCTCTTCTTCCGTCGATGCTTCAGCTGTGATGGCGGCGGCCGGTTTGGCCGGCAACCGCCAGATCTGGTTTCTCCTCTTCTCGGCTTCCGCCGTGATTTTGCTTCTGTTTTCCTTCTTCCTTCCGTCGCCGGTGGTTTCCCTGCCTTCTTCCTTGGCCGGCGACGCATCCCCTTCCTTTTCCCTCGCCGACGGTGGCAGCTCCGCCACCGTCGGCCTCACGTGGGGGGGGGGGGGTATCGGGTTTGCTTCCCGATCCTACCTTTCTCTTCTTTTTTTTTTTTGTTTTGTTTCTATTTTTGGGTTATTTCTATTTCCCTTTTTAGTAATATAATACATACTATATATTATACACTATCATTTATATTTTATACTTATAATATATATTATATATATATATCATACATATATTATTTCATTTTAATGTAATACAATATACAATATATATTATATACATAAATTATATATATTGTATATTACAAAATATATATATCTTGTATATATAGATATATATATATATGTATATTTATATACTTTAAAAATAAATAACCTTTACATGTACAAATTTTATAGATGGTATAATACAATATTTATACATTTAAACTTTAATATAGAACCACATTTACTTTTCTTCTATATTCATATACTTTTATTTAAAGTAATAATATATATATTTCATATATATATCTGTACATATATATTTATAATTATATAAATACATTTTATAATATACACATGTATTTATTTAAGACAAAATAGTATATATTTCATTTTATAATATATACTAATATTCATATACATACATATGTATTTATATAAAAACATGTGTAAATATATTTATGTAATTTAATTATATAAATATATAATATACGCATTTTTATTTTATAAATTTTGGATTTTCATTAATCCAATTTAAATTCCTCCTTTCCTTATTTTCCATAACTCCGACTTTATTTTTATTTTTATTTAATTTCCTTCACACGAATTTCCTTATTCATCACTTCCTCATTTCTCAGGATTTTCACCAATATCCCGTTTCTCGCAAATTTTATTTATTTCCTCTTATTTAATTTCTTTAATATTTATTTTCAATATCTCTAATTTCCAAAATGAAAAAATTTACGGTTATCACACTATCAGCATACGTAGTTATTTAATAAAAACATAATTAAGTTAAATATAAATGTTTGTTTTATTATAATATATTGTATATTAATATGATAATTGTTTCTAATTTTCATATAGTAGGCATATACTTTTGCATTCTGAAGACTTCTCTACTCATCCAGGCTTCGATCCACAGGCATAGATCGAAGCAGTCGAAGGTCCTACAACCATGCGCACTCTAGGCAGCCTCCTAGGGATATACTAGTCTTTGCCCAGTCTGCCACTGCGTTTGGTACTTCTCAATCTTAGTTTGTTTGCGTTTTGGCATTCCTCAAACTCAGCTCGACCAATTTAAGAATTACTGAATTAGGTCATAATTGAGTTCAAAACTAAGCTAAGGAATTTTATTTGGGGGTTGATCAAGGAGATGTTTCAAAGAATGAGTTCGAGTTCGATGTCACAAGCTTGTCCAGCACCTCAGCCACCATCTATTGATGTGGGGGACGACAGGTCTTTACTAGGAGATGATTTGTAATTGTGAGAAGCTGCAGCTACGATCTTTTGAACAGTTTGTATATGTTTTCTTTTCTTTTTTTATTATACTGTATGAATAAATAATTCCAATTTATTTTTTTAATAATTAATTATAATTTGAAATTTACTAATTTAGTTTTAATTATGCATTCATTAATAAATTAATTATACAAATTAACAAATATTAATAAAATTAATAATACTAATAAATAAAAAAATTCAAAAATTACCAACAAAATTTGATTGGTCTCTAACAATATATTTCGTTGAAATACCTGCAAAATATCGACATTTAACATCGACGGAAAATTCAGTCGGTATTTACCAATGGATTGTTCGAGTAATTTATTTTTTGAAAATATGTTATTGATGGGAAAATGTGGTAATTGACAAGCTACTGCTGACAGATTTTACCAACGAGGCAAATTCTGATGACAATACCAACGGATTTTTTGTTGGTATTTCTATCGATAATAGTATTACCGACAAAATTTCAAGTGTTACCAACAAAGAATTTTGTCACTAATAGTCTTTCTTTTGTAGAAAAATCATTAATATATATTTTATACCAAATATTATAAGAAAGAAAAAAAAAGTACATAACCCTTGTGAAGTAATAAAAATATCAAAATATAGAAATTTATATTTAAATAAATATTTATTAAAATGTTAACTTTAGTACTATATTTTTATTTAACAATATAGATAAAATAAAATAAAATAAATTATTACATTTAAAATTATAAAAAAATATTTATAACTTGTAAATTTTCAAAATACTTCGAACCCCTCTAAATCCACCCAACTTGAACCAGAATAAATCCAAAATTAATTGAACTCAACATTATCCAAACTTGAAAAAGCCTAAATACAAAATAATCAAATCCGAGACAACTTGAATAAAAATAATCCAAGTTCAAAAATAATCTGACCTGAATCCACTCAAATCAACCCGTTTGCCACCTTTAATAAAAAAACATTCGTTAAATGGCCAGGGTTCCACCTGCAAACTATACTGAGCAATGCTTGATTACATTGCTTGAACCATTTGGAGTTAACAACTAGAATGGTTTGTTTTATATGGTCCATCCTGGTGGCCCAGGTTGTTTTCTATGGTCCACCCTGGTGGCCCAGCTGCTCTCATAAGAGTAGACGAAAATGAATTAGGTATACGTATACAACCGGACCTGCTACACGCATACGTCTCTAGCATATTCATTCAGGGTAAACAAATTAGTATAATTTGGACCAACTTGAAGATGCGTTTAACATTTCATTCATAAAACAGTATGCTATATGTTCCACTTTTCTGAGATTAGTACAAAGTAGGAGGGCAGCCCTTGATCCATCCATGAATCTGCCAGGGCCAGCGGCAGTTCTGCCTGTTCTCATGCTGCAAAAATAGCAACTTTAGAGCATCCTTTCATGGGGAAGGTTTCCAATCAAATTGAAGATTATTAAAACCATTAACTGCTCCTAGCCCACGTAGCAGCTGGTTCCCCAAATCCTGTTGGTGATTCATACCTTGATCCTGTGCTATCGATGTCATGCCAACCCTCCCATTCATGATAGGGTTATTACCCATAGCAGCTCTCATTCCATTGACCATGGCAGACCGGCCATGCCCACCACCCATTGGACCAGACCCGCCACCACCAATACCCAAATTATTGTCGACAGTTCCGTTCCCTGCCAAACCATTATTGTTACTTGTTGGCAACATTCCATTTACACTCTTCACATCATTGCCTAAAATGCCAACACCGACCATACCACCTGTGCCATTAAGCTGGCTAGAAAATATTTCATGAATGATTTTCTGAACAGAGCTTTGCGATTCACTTGGGTCAGCCTCACCAGAAAGGGCTGGCTGATGCGTGGGCCTATTCACTGGAGAATTTGCACAACTCATGTGAGTAGTAGCTGTCAAGGTGCCATGAGGAGCTTGAGTAGGATTATTAGACAAGAAGGGTGTTGGTGACTGAAACGGAGAAGGATTTGCTTGTGCTTGCGCTACTGTACTAGAGGAACCAGGGGAAGAAATCTGAACAGAATTTCCACCATAGGGACTGCTTGCATTATTCATAGAATTCTGCTGCCTGGAGTTCATGGAATTCTGGTGTAGAAGCCCAACGATGGTACCAGCAGATGTTGATGCAGCTGCTGCATTAAGAGAGTTATTTGCATTAACCGCACCATTGCTAGAGGCAAGCTGCATCCCCGAAGCCTGGGCAGAACTTTGTTCACTATTAGAGCTCTGGGCCATCGTTTGCTGTTGAGGTGCCTGCTGCTGTTGTAGCTGTTCCTCCGGCTGTTGAGCTTGAACATGAAAACCAGAGGATGTACTTGTTCTTCGAGGGAACTTAGCCAAACTCTCTGAGGAAAAGCAAAATAAATGAGATAAGAATCCTACTCAGATATTGTCAAGCCCAACAAGAGAACAATTGAATCTGAAGCTACCCATGAATATAGTTATTATTTCTGTCTACACTGTAATCATTATACTGCAATCATAGAGGAAATAAAGAAAACCTCCATTACTACCATAAAAGCAGAGTAGTCAGCATCAGATGGAGCAAGTATTTAGCAAACTTAAGAGCATATTGAACTAGAGAAGCTACTAACAAGACTGATATTCAAAAGGAGAGTTAGAGAATTACAAGAGGAATACACAGTACGATGATAATTGTACTGAAACTAATTCCTTTGTAGTGTTGTATGCCAGAGGCAAAATGCTTCACTTCCCTATAGTGATACAATATCAGCTTTCCTTTGAAAGATTAAAACCACATTTTTCAGGAACAGTCATTTCTATATATGCTAAAATTACCAATAACACTAGACATTCAACCACCAAATTGTTTACCTAAGAACCTATGTCAATTAAATAAAAGAATAAAGACTTAAGTGCCTCTCACTTATCCATTGACATTCTGTCAAGTTCTTTATCCAGTGTCCCCTCAAAGATTGATTGCAGCTTTCTTTATTATCTATTGGGTATTTTGCATTACCAACTATCCTAGGCTTCACCATGACATTAACATCTTTCATCTTGCTCTCTAAATCCTCTTCAGATTCATATAGTAAAATATTAGTAGTGAAACCATAGATTGATTCAACTGGGAAGTTGTTAATTTCCTTCAACTGCTTGTGACCTCTAGCAAAAACAACTAAGCAGCATCTGGCATAAATAGGAAGCATTATAGAGATGACATGCAATGCCTAAATAATCTATATCTGATAAGACTGTTGTTGTCTATATCTGATAAGACTGTTGTTGTATCATTTCCAACATATGAATTTGGGCTAGATGAATGGAAAACCCATTATTTTCTGTGTTTCCCACTGCTTTTACTTCAAGCTAAGTCAGTAAAACAGAACACAAGGAAAAGGCAACAAAAAGATTCCCAAAAGGCAAAGGCTTGATTGACCAACAACTACAAGAAGACAGGTTAATTAAAGGGAAATATACAAACAAATCAATAAAAGAAAAATAAATTCTCACACCATTCGCAAAAAGCAGAGGGTGAAATGTTAACAAATCAGTAGTTATATCCTGCAATACACTATTCAGTGGCATAGTTAAACAATAAATTGCGTTGCAAACAGCTAGAAAGAAAGAACCCTAACTATCCAAAATTAAAAAATCACAACAATATCAAATGATCACACGCCACCAAAAGCCTATAACATCTATGCCAGTCAACCAGCTTATAGAACTCAAATTGGAAATTAGTTTTAAGGTAAACCAACAAAAAATGGAGGGTACTAGAAACTCTGAAGAGCTACTACAGGATGCCTGGATCAGTACTTTCAAGCAATTAATTTTATTTTCAATGCCAGTTAGAAAATATAAAATAAAATAAATTTAGCAAAGGAATCTTATCGAAACTTACCCATGGGTCCAGTCCTCGTTTCTCTACTGTAATCTATCAAGTCTTTCATACTATTAACTACTTCAGATATCTGTTAAAAACCCCAATAATAACAAAAACATTGAATCAGGAGGCTTTATACATTTCGATAGCATACTCCTTCAAAAAGGAGATACAACTAAAACTATCTTCACATTTTACTTTTTCCCATTGTCATACCATGATAAGAAACATTTTACTCATTAAGATAGATCTCAATAATATAGTATTAAACTTAATGTTCACCAAGTGCAACTGCTAGAACACATTGATGATGCTAATACATTCAACTTGGACCCACAAAAACCTTAGAAGATTGTGGAAATTAGTAATTTATAGTGGGAAAAACGATCAAGCAACATGAAAGGATTTAAAGGATATCAATCTGCCTTAGAAACAAGAGGAAATTTTGGAGAAAAGGTGGAGCATGGTCTCTGAACTGCTAGCGTCAAGAAAAACAACTAAGTGCAATTTCAAAGTACAGAAAAATAACACAAGAAACTATGATGTTGGGTGTTCTCTGTAATTCTGTTTTCCCCAAAAGAACTAAAAATATTTCTCGGCACGGTTATCAATAAAATCTCTGTACAGATTTTTTTTCGGACTTTATCCAGCAGCCACAGGGAGACAGACCCCATTACATGATTGCACAAATCTTCTCATCAACAAAATATAGCAGAAAAGAGAGGAAAGAAAAAAAAGCATGTCCCCATACAGAGTTCAAATCAGAAATGAGAACAGCAAGAAAAACAAAGTAGATTAATAACTAATATTAAAAAAGTAGAGAGAAAATATTTTGCAAGAAAATCCAAAATATAAGAAAACATCCGTCCAAATCCAAACTTATCTTAAGCAGATGCAGGAAATTACCTGAAGACACCGTACATATCTCTTTGTATAGCCCAAATCATTTACTAATGGCACTTCCAAGGCTTTTGCCAATTGCCGAGCTGATGCTACAAACCTATATTTTATTCTTAGCTAATTAGAAATCCATGTAAGCAGTAGACGTCATACATATATATAATATTATTATTTAAATTAAAAAAAATGGATGAATATACTGCAAGTTGATTTTATATGCCTATTTCCATGCAAATGTGCATATTTATGAGTGACCAAGAATCCTAACCAAAATCTATCAAAATGGAGCAGCTATCTTAACTGAAAATGAAGAATAATTTTGTCAAGTAAACCCAAGATTAATCTCAAAGAAACTTTGGAACTATGGCCTTTATTTAAGCTAAAATTGACATTAATAATTCATATTTCTACGATATTTAACACATAAAGCGATGGTTGCTCTCATTCTATATCATGTTTTCTTGATTGCAAAGCATCATTATTCTGGTAATATTCAGGTTCTCTAGATATTGCAGATTCTGAATTTAACCAACTCATTTGAGGTTCTCATGTTATTTTGTTTCATTTCAGTTTAGGAATTGTTTAAGTCAAGTTTGGTAACGCCCAGGAATGAGACTACTAGAGCTCCAAAAATTTGCATGTAACTTCTTTCAATTAATAAAGGGTCAAGGGTGCAAGATTTTCACAAGCTTTTATCATTTCCTTTGGGTCGTATTGCGGGTTCTGCTGGGCTGGCACAACCCATTTAAATATTAGTACATGGGGATTGTGCTGGCCCAACTATTTTTTAATGGGTCAAGCTGCCAGGCTACGAAAATTAAGAGTGCGTTTAGATGGGGAATTTTGAAATTTTTAAGTATTTCAAAATTAAAGCATTAAAAATTCATCAATTTAAAATACTAGTACTTATAATTGTTTTGCTTGGATAAATACTTTTTAGAAAAAAAAATTTATTACAAGAGTTTGATGAAATAAAAAAATAACTATAAAAGAAAAATATAAAAAAATGCAAAATGAATATCATTAGATTTGTTAAAATGTATAAATAATAATAATAATAATATAAAAAAGTAAAAATATATATTATATTTAATTAAAATAACATCTTTCTTTTTCGGTTTTATATTAATACATGTGTAAAAATATAAGAAAAAACTTGGAGGAATTTTGAAAAAAGACATCTTTTTAGGTGGATCTTGAAATTCCTCCTAAATTTTGAAATTCTTCAAAAAATTTTTTTGCCAAACAAGGAACTTTAATTTTGGATATTTGAATATCTTGATTTAAATAAATTTCTCTCTTGAAACACCTCATCCAAGCATACCCTAAGATCATGACCTAGCATGGCACATGGCCTATATCCTAATGGGTCATGCTTGGCCAAACATGGTACTATTTTTCATGCCAGATCGTGACAAGCACGACCCACTATTTTTTTTAGACTTGTTTAAAGTTATTTATTCATTATTTTAAATAACATGCAAGATAAATAAAATAAAATAAAAATATACATAATTTACATGATTCAACAAAATGCTTACCTTTACAAAGAAGCATAAAAGAATCTAACTACTAAATAATGATATTAAAATTTATAATCATAAAATTAAAAAAAAAAGCCTACATCCACCGAAAAAGATAATAGAATCTACTAAATAAATATATTGAATTTGTACCTATCTTGAAATCTTAAATTATTTTTGCTAATCACTAGTTTGTTTCAAAATTTTTATACTACCAAAGATATCTTAGATATTTTTATTTCAACTTAATCAAGTTGCAATTTTACAATCTTAATGATTTATGTTTTATGAGTTTTTATTAGTTGTGTAGTGTTATAAAAAATGTGTGTGTGTGTGTGTGTAAAGTAGCATATCATACATTTTAGATTCGAAATGAAATAATTATAAATTTATGTACCAATAATTTAAATATTTCACAACTAGATTTATTTAATATAATATTATTTTGATAAATTATCAATAAAATATCAAAAGTAAATATACTTTCATCATAAAATAAAAAATAACATGAAAAGATCCAAAAGATTGACAAATTGAACCCCTTTATAACAGTACATAAGGGCCAATACAGCATAGCACAGCATAGGGGCTTGTGTTGTGCCTAAAAACCTAGAGCTTGGCATGGCACGAGCACTTGACCCATCCCACTTATTTAAACAGGAATCGTGCCAAGCACAACCCACACCCTGCTAGACCATATTGTGCCATGGACTGCCCAACCCGTTCACTTCTAGATCATATGAAGCAGAACAAACACTGTTACACTGGATATAAAGCCTTTAAAAAAGTTGCCTGTGCAGCCTCAGAAATATTTGTGACACCTAGATCTTTTATATTTTTTTCTCACTCTTTACTTTCCAGCAGAACTTCAGATTTACAACCTGCCCTCTGTTGGAATCCTAGGAAATCCTTACAAGCAGAAAAACAATTCCATAAAAAAAACAAAACAATTTATCACCCTAACCTAGTTTACTACTCAAGAAAATTTTACACAGCTCAGGGCTAGCAGACGGGTATTTTCCATGCTGATTTAACCATCATCTATAAGGATAACTATCATCTCCCATCAAATTAAATCCTATAATCTCACCAGATAACCAAATTTTTTAAATGAAGTAATTCTCTAATCCTCATCAAGCTATAACCACAAGGGCAATCTGTTGCAGTCTATTAAGTGTTCGGACCAGTTGCATGCATCAAGACACATATACAAGGAACAATATCAAGTCATAACTATAATATTCTCAATTATCAATAAAAACACGGACACAAACAATATTCCTCCATGCCACCTTCACTGCAAATCATCTAATTAAGAACACCAAAAGTATGTCCTCAAGGAAGTGTAACTGACAACCAAACTCATAAGTTGTTAATCAAATAGGAATAAAACAGGTTTAAATCTACATAGATTTTCAAAGCTGCATACACATTGTCTACTTCTGAGAGAGGTGACTTGCTTTAAACAAATGAAACTGAAAAAAATAAAAAGTAAAAAGCTTTACCAGAAGAAAAAGTTTCCAAACAAACATAATTGGCAACATCAATACATAAGTTGTGACTGACACAGCACAGATACCCAGGTATGAGCAAGAGCACAAGGCATGCACACTCTAGTGTACAAAAAAGGCAGAAGGGAGAGCTATCAACCCAAACACAAAATAAAATGGTAAGAGTGGTCCATTCAATCAGAAAAAGGCACAATATAAAAGAACATACAAGTTACAGTTATTCTGCAACTCTGGAGCAGATAAATTTGTTGATGCATTTTGAGTTGCTGCTTGATACTTTTGAGCTGCAGCCCCAAGCTGACTAACCTGTACAACCCAAATTACTACCGTCAAATGCAACTAATACCAGACAAGCAGCAACATACTCTTACAATCTAAAGAATACAAATATTAACCAGTAACGATTCTACAAAAGATGAAAGGATTTACTCTAAATTTTAGGGAATATAAAAAGAAAAAAGGATTAAATCCAGCATCATCATTCAAATGACATTTCAAGATTACAAGACTTGCGTGAAAGGAAAATTTCAAGCAGCCAGCCATAAAATAGAAAGATATCCCAACCTCTAGAAAGGATAATCTTAAGCAGCATAAAAGAAACAGCACAAGTAGATGGATCTCCGATTCTTTGTCATATCCTAAGATGGGAACTATAGTTACTATAGCAAATGTAAGCGTAAAGGACCAGTGAAAGCGATGACATCATAACAGTTTTTTATGACCGTGGAGTCATAGACTTGTATTGTCCTTGCGAGAATGAAAATGATGAAGCATTCATATGCTGTTTTCAAAGAATTTCTCCTTACGCCGTTCAATATAAAAGAAGCAACAGATAACAAAAAAGGTGTATACAAGATTGCATATTAACTTAATCAACCAGGCTCCAAGGGTTTCATACGGTTCAGGCATACTATGCACACAAGTAAATAGCATATATCTGCCATTCTCAAGCAGTAGAGAAATTATTTAATCACAACCTGAGGTATCAACAATCTTCTAGGGATGAGTTCTTCATGATGCCGAGCACAAAATTCCCAGGAGCATATCTGATAAAAAAGAATGAAAGAGCTAGAAAATAAGTTAATAAGGTCTCAAGAAATTCAAAATCATAAAAAGCCATTACTTCAATTTGTAACCTTCAGATCTGGTGAGAAAACTATATGAAGCTGACCATCACGAACAACACGAAGTTGCTCAAAAACACTTTCTTGTATTGCTTTTGCATAATCCAAGACAATTTGACCAGATGAATTCTGATACTCACGGGGCATATCAACATAAAGAAGTTCTTCCAAAGTACCACTTTCATATTTAATTTTGAAAAGCCTAGGGAGAACCTCAAAAGTCGCCTCTAAAATTCATAGCAGAAAGATATTAGATATATAGGAGTGATGAACAAATTAGCTAAAAGAATCCAATATATACCAATTTAAGCCACAATATGATGACATCTAAGTTTGTGGACACCCCCTAAAAAAGAACTAATACATATTAATCACACTAATATAAATGGAAAGCTAGTTGATTGACTGTAACCCAAAAGAAAGACGAACAACAAAAAGAGGAAAAATAATAATATGAGGACATACCAAAGCCACGTCCTGGCTTGCGATTGCATATTTCACAGTGCCATACATCCTGTAACATTTTAATAACGGTTAAATTATCCTTTGCATTACTACTTTGCTATTAAAAACAGGGTAAAAAAAAAAAATATACCAAGATATAGATGATATCTGCAGGGCACAAAGACTGAGGAGAAATTTCATCTATAAGTATTAATGAGGAATGAGCAACTAACAAAGACGTAAAGATGTAAAGATAATTGACCTCATTCAATTACATAAGATACCAATCCAATGAGGTTCAAAGTCAGAAGTCTCAGCTAGCTTTTATCAGAAACAGACCTGAGGAAAAACACCAGTTGTTTGGCGGCCACTTCCATACATAGAAACACACCACTTCTTTTTGGCATTTGGAACAAAGTACTCAGCAACAAATTTTCTCCAAAATTCAATATTGTTGTCCTACACGAAAAGCAGGAATGTTACATACACAAAACCACAGACTAAATGTAGAAAACAGATCTTCACACCCTGGAGATCTTACTTCAGGTCTATGTTGTTGCTGATACATGTAATGCGTTAGACGCCGGGCACACATCCCAGGCTCATACACTGTTTTCACAGGTGATCTCAAAGGCAAATTCTGCTGTTGAAACTGCTGCGGTAATTGAGACCTTTGTTGAGGCATTGCTTTCAAAAGTTGTTGTTGTTGTAGCTGCAAGAGTCTTTGTTGATGCAAAAGATTAATTTGGGCAGTAGCCGCTTGTGAGGGCTGCCGTGACATGTGGAGTAATTGCTGTTGCTGCTGCTGTTGTTGCTGCTGATGCAAAAACAATGACTGATCTGAATGTTGGGGTTCCATTTTTACCTGTGCCAAAGTTCTCATAGGAGGGGTTTGTTGTGGCTCCAATTTTCCTGGAGCAAGATTTCTCAGCGATTGCAACTGCTCTTGTTGTTGCTGCTGGCCATGCTGATCATTAGTCGTTTGTGGCTCCATTTTGACAGCCCCAACACCAGCCAACCCTCCTCTAATAGATTGAAACTGTTGCTGAGGCCCTTGTTGGGTGTTGTGGTGGGCAGAGAACTGTTGCATTGCTTGTTGACCATGTTGGAAATGTTGCGACTTGTGCTGTTGGGACTGCTGTTGCTCTGGTAAAATCTGGTTACCAGAAAGGTTTGAAAATTGCTGACCTTGAACTTGACCAGATACACCAGGGTTTGCCATGTTTGATGGCACAAATGATGATGAGGGTGCATTAAACCCCGTTCCATTACGTACATTTGAAAGTGGACCAGATTCAACACCCGAGTCAATTCCTCCACGCTGGCTACTCCCAGGTCCAACAAGCTGAGAGTTTGGACCCCCATTTCCAAAAGACTGATTAAGAAGGGAAGATGCATTGGGAATGTTCCCAAGCATATTCATATTATTAAACTGAGTGCGAGGAGACACTAATGAAGCGAATCCAGTTTGAGAAGGAAGACCACCCGCTTGGGCTCCTATCATCCCTGAATTTGACCGCAAAAGAGAAGATGGAACTGACTGCGCACCACCTATAGAAGTAGAAGGTCCCGAAGGTACCATGTCTCAAGAATCACTATCTAACTCTCACTCCCAAAACTGTAACAACTATCCTAGAACAACATGAATCCAATTAATAAGCTACAGTTACAACACAAATCACAGTAAAGCTCAATGCAATCAGCAGTTTATCCCCAACTTGGCTGCCTTCAGCTTCGCACTCCTTATTGTGCACAAACAAGAAGGGGCAAGTTCTGTGCCTAAGCATAATGCTTTCTTCTCTACGGTACAAGAGGCCAAGACCAAAGAAAACCGAAGCCCAGGGAGTTCTGCTTCTAAGCATTCTAAAATTGTACTCCCTCCGCAAGACAAGCAACACAGAAATGGCTTTCGCATGAATCCCTATATAAAAGAAATGAGAGTTTTCAGATCCGCCGAGACATAAATCCTTCCAAGATAATTTTAACAACAATTAGCACAAAAAATAATTAAGACTTTTCACCTAAGAACCTAACTCTAAAAAACCTAACAACCATAAATCAAACTCCAATCAAATCTTAAAGCAGAAACCAAATCTCAAAAACTCATTAAAAACCAACAAAATTTTAGTTAAAAGTAAAGAAAACCCACCAAATTTTTTACCCTCCAAAAAACCCAAATATTGCAACTTCACTATACCAAAACAAAAAATAATGCTCAACCAAATAAAGACTTATAAAACCAACCAAACCCTTCTCGATTGAGCCCTTAACAGCACAACTCAACGATCCAAAACTTTGAATGAGTAAAACAACAAATGGGTATTGAGGTAAACAAGAAAATAGCAAAAGGTTCGAGCTAAAAAAGACTTTAAGAAGGCTTACCAGAGTTAAAAACAACAACAGTTACTGTCGAAAGAAAAGAGGGAGTTTCCCAATCTCCTAAGCTTTGATTTCAATCAAAACATAACAAAAAAAAAACCCAAAGTTTTTAAACTCTCTTCCTCTTCAATTCTTTTATATATTTTTCTTCAATAAACTGAACCAATGAAATATCATTATTTCTCACTTCACCAAAAAGAAGAAGAAAATAGAACATTATTTTTTTGCTCTTCTCTTCAATCAACTCTTCTTCTTCTTTTCCTAGCTTCTTATTCTATTTCACTTAATTTATTTTTCTTGTCTCGGTCTGTGCTCTCTTCCTCCTCGCTGTTTCTAGAGAGAAAAAGAAAAAATTGTTTTAGAGAAAAAGATACACAATGTGTCTGTGTTGTCCTCGGCGGGCGTTACAATTGTATTCCATCCAATTTTTTTTTAATTTCATCACAAAATTCTTCAATTATGATTAGAGATGTAAACGAGTCAAGTTATTTGAGAGTTACTCGAACTCGATTCGATAATTACTCGTTTATTTTTCAACCAACTCGAGTTTGAGCTATCCGAATAACGAGTCGAACCGAGTTAGAGTTTTGTAATGGCTCGCTAGTCTTATTGAATTTATTATTTTATATTTTTAATATTTTATTATTAATTTACTATTTTATCTCCATAATATATAGTTAAATTGACAAATCAAGCTTATCTAGTTGAGTTCAAACCTATCGAGTCGAGCTCGAATAATTTGAGTATTCTATCGAGTTGAGTTCAAGCTTAAAAAAAAAAAAACTTGATCGAACTTGAGTTAAGTTTCAAGCCTTGAGTTTTTGGGTCGAGCGAAGCTCGAGTTTGATATTGGATCGTCTAGACTTAGCTCGATTGTAATCCTAATTGTAATCTTAATTCAAGACTAATTCATTAATGTGAGAAAAATGTTATATTTATACCCTATTTGATATTAGACACATCTTAAATAAATGAATTTTTTTATTACAAAAATATCATTATATGAAATGACTATTATCGTGACAATCTAGAATTTGCCCCATACAGTAATTAATTTGATATGACATGGGAAGTATTCTAATTATTTGGAATTCATTTAGAATTATGGGGAATTGGATTTGAGAAAAATTAGGAGGAATTAAGATTTGGAAGATTAAGTATTACAAATATGAAAATTAAATTTGGGGAATACCGTAATTGATAAAAATAGGAAGTTATTTATTTAACTGTTAAAATTTTTTTGAAAAGACTAATTGAATTAAATATTAAGGATCTTTATTAAGAAAATAATATATATACATATATATAAACATTTGTATAAATATGCTATTTGAAAGAATATATATACATATAACCTAACCTATGTATATATATAAAAAATAAATTTTTTTTAACAAAATAAAAGGATATTGAGATATAAAAGATAAATAAATAAATAAAATATATTTTTGAAAAAATAAATAAAAACAAAAAAATAAAATAAAGATAAGGCTTCCATTAGAAGCCTCGGCATAGGGAAGGGGTCGGTTGAGGCCAACCTTGACAGCCCCTCCCTTAAAAAAAATAATAAAAATTTTGTTGAAAGAAAAAAGGGAAAAAGAAAGTAGATTGGAGAGAAAGAGAGAGAGAGAGAGAGAGAGAGAGAGAGAGAGAGAGAGAGATAGGCCAACCGATAGAGAGGAGGATCGGTGCCAGTGTCGCTCGTTGTTATCGACAAGAAAGAGGAAAGGAGTGAGAAAAAAAATGAAAGAGAAAAAGGAGAAAAGAGAACTGTTCCGGCTAATCTAGCCTAGACCAGATTTGGTCGGAATAGATCCGACTAAATCAAAGGAGATCGGGGATGTGCCGAATGCTAGAAAAAGAAAAAGGAAGAAGGAAAAGAGAAAAATAAATGAAGGAAGAAGGAAAGAAGAAGAAGGGAGGGAAGAGGGTGGATCTGCCCCAACTGCTGCCATAGGCGGACATCGTCACCCCTACTGCCACCGGCCAGAGCAGGGCTAGGTGAAAATAGTGGAGGAAGGAGTTGAATCGAAATAGCTAGCCAAGAAAAAAAAGGAGGAGTCAGAAAACAAAGGAGGTAAGGAAAGAAATGTTATTTGTGGTTTTATCCTTATTTTTAATTATTTAATAAATTGTTAAATGGTTTTGTGGAATTATCTAAGTGTAAATTGTTAGCTTTAAATTGCCATAGGTATTTTGAAATGACAAAACTTAAGTAAGCTATAATGGTTTACTTCATATTGTAAATTTGCCTTATCACACATGATTTTCTCAATCCATTTTCAAGTGATCATATCAAACATTAAGACCATGATTTAATGATACATCCCTATTGGTCTTAATTCTTTATAAATGTTTTGAATATTTTAGAAAATCACTTGATAAATGTTTAGACCATGTTTTTATCTGAGAAAGTCAAGAAAAACTCCCTTAAAGCTTATAAATGTTTTGGGTTGAATTAGGATCAAAGGTCATATCATTTCTAACCCAAAAGTGCAGGAAAAATGCCCTCTGGAAGAAAAGGATCGATCCCTACTGTAGCAGGATCGATCCCTTTTTGGCAGAATGTTTTCCCAAGGTCCCTGAAGCCCAGAATCAAGATTCTGGATAAAAGGGATCGATCCCCACTGTAGCAGGATCGATCCCTTTGCCCGAAAATAGCCTATAACGGCTAGTTTTTGTAAGACAACAGTAATATTCGAGATTTGGCTCCACCCAACAGCTAGAATACATCCAAAGGACTATAAATAGAGGCTTGGAAGCTGAAGAAACAAGAGAGAGCACCCAAGACATATCATTCTTCAATTTCTTCATCTCTTCAAGTAAATCAAAGAGTTCAAGAGCTAGAATTCAACATCATCTATCATTCTCTTATTCCTTGTAGTGCTTAGCACAAATCTTGTATAGGCTTTTATTTGTGCTTAATCTTTGTAATCACTTGCCTATCTAGATGCCTTCTTTGGTTACTTCTCTTGTAAACACATTCATTCCTTGTAAAATGGGAGGTTTCTCTTTAGCCTAAGAAAAAGAGGGAGGTTTCTCTTTAGCCTGTAAAAAGAGGGAGAAGAGGTTTCTCTTGAGCCTAGAAAAAGAGAGAGGTTTCTCTTGAGCCTTGAAAAGAGGGAGTGTAACAAATTCAAGGATAGTGAATTTGGGGAAAATCCTTGGGAGCGTCTCAAGGTAGAGGACGTAGGCAAGGTTGCCGAACCTCTATAAATCACTTGCGTACATTTCTCTTTCCCTACTCTCTTTAATTACTTGCAATTATATTTGTGCTTATTGTATTGAATTTGAATTGCATGCTTGCCTAGCTTAGAGAACTTAGAAAATATTCAAATAGGCTAGAGAATTTAGAGAAACCGAAAAACGGGCTTAAGGCTAACGAAGAACCGATTCACCCTCCTCTCGGTATTGCCTATTAGAGCCAACAATTGGTATCAGAGCTTGGGCTCGAGATTGATTTAGACTAACCTCTATCGAGCAAAACGATCATAAATGGCTCTAGGTGATGATTTTGAGACTAGCTCACAAACTTTAGAAGAATATTCATTTGATGAGCTTCAAGATGCATTTAATGAGCTAAGTGATGAATATAAATCAATGCATGCAAAATATAACAAAAAGTTAAATAAATTTAGAAAAGAGAATGAAATTTTGATGAATACTAATGTTGAGTTGGAGGAGAAAATAAAAGATCTAGGCTCAAAGAATGATGAACTCACCAAGGTGAAATTAGATCTAGAAAAGAAATTAGAAGACATTAAAGATAAATTGGCAAATCCTAACTCTTTGACTATTGAGGATGAAAAGGAGAAACCTAGCTCTAGTGAATGCAATGACCATTCTTATGATGATTTACAAAATGCTTTTGATGAGCTAGCTAGTGAATTTGAATGCATGAATTCAAAATATAAGAAAATGATTACAAAACTAGAAATGGAAAATGATGAGTTATTGAATGCCAAGCTTGATTTTGAAAAGAAATTAGAAGAAGCAAATCTAGAAATTGATGAAGTAAATAAAAAGAACTTAAATTTGCATAATTCATTTTCTAGATTCTACATGGGTCAACAAAAGCTAGATCATATGTTAGAGACCCAAAGAGCTTTCTTTGACAAAGATGGGTTAGGCTATAATGAAAAACAAAAAGAAACTCATCTTAGGAATTTCTTAGTGAGCAAAAATTCTATGCATGATTTATCTCTCACATGCTCACTTTGCAATAGGATAGGCCACTCTTCACAAGCATGCACATATAGAAAACTACTTTTAGAGGAAAAGTAGTTAGGAAGATGTGGATCCCAAAGCATGTTTTAAATGATGATGAAATGAGCTTAAAATGGATCCCAAAAGGATCTAAAATTGTTTGCACTAACTCTCATGGACCCAAGAAAATTTGGGTACCAAGGCATGCATAAATTTGTTTGTTGTAGGAGTGTTAGAGCATGGGAATACAATGGAACAATGGAGTTCAAATGCTCTACACACCCCCATGGAGGTTGCTTGTGCCAATAAGGAAGAGCTTGGAAATCCATCCTTAGCAAAGATCACAACAATTCTTCAAAGAATGGCTCAAGGTGGATTCAACAATTCAAGGCAAAGCATTCTCAAGCAAGGAGTTTTGTAAGCTTAAATTCTATCTTTTCAAAACTCATATGTGTTAAAATTGTTTGTTTGATTTAATGAGGCACTTTGTTAATGATTCATGATGCATTGTGAGTTGAATGATTGAACAAAAGGCATGATAAATGATTGTTGAGTGCTTGATACATTGAATGAAAGGCATGTTTAGTGACTTTGAAATGATTTTTGGTTTTCTACATCTTGAGCAAGTTTGATTTGTCTAGATAATATATTTAGTTGCTCAAAAGCTGTCAAATATGTCATATATGCAAAATGCCATGTCATGTGCATTAATGAAAAATTTGTATGTTGGAAATCATGGCATGTTGTTCACAAGATGTATGTTTTAATGATATATGTGTTTAAAATCTATGTGAACAAGTTTGTTTTGACATATTTGTAGTATCCAATGCATTAGTTTTGCCAAAACATGCATAACTATCAAAATGACCTTCTTTGAGGCCAAAAATGCATTTTATTGTGAAAATTCTTCCAAAATTGCAAAATCTTTTGTAAAATGGTTTTTGATTCATGTTTTTCATTCATACAAGTCTAAAATCATGTTTTACAAATGTTTAAATCTTTACTTGAACTTAAATTACTCAAAAACGGAGTTTTGGTACCTTACAAGTTCAATTTTCTGTCAAAACAACTGCAGAATCTGCAGGAACCATATGAGGGATCGATCCCCCTCCTAAAGGGATCGATCCCCCTAGGCCAGAAAGGGCTTTCCTGCATGTTTAAACTGAAAATTAGGAGGATCTTTTGTTAGTTTCACTCTATGTTTTGAATAAGCATAAAATTCATTGTTTGAACTTCTTTTTGATGATCTTTAAACTATGAAAATTCATTTTTCATTGATATCATGCCTCAACTTCATCAATTATTATCATTTCCAACAAATGGTATCACTTTCAACAATCAATAGCATTTTTCTTGCGCTCACAAGTGCAAAATCAGTTTTCTCATTGAAAATGGTCATGAATGGCATAAATCTTGAAATAATCTTGAAATATATTTTCAATGAATGCTTAAACATAATTTTTAAGATTTATTTCAATGATTTATGGATATATTTGAGAATTTGATGAACTTATGCATAATGAATATTTTTCATTCTTTTTGTTCATCTTAGTCAAGCATGCTTATAGGATTATGTCTCTTAGCTTGACTTATCAATTCCACACTAGGTTTCATGATAATTATATATCTAGTGGATTGATTTCAAATATAAATTCAACAATTGGTAATGATCATTGGCCTATAAATTGTGATGGTAAATGGATCCTAAATGTTCAAAAGCATGAAACTTTATCATCTATGTACTTAAATTTTTCTTAGGGCCAAATTAGTAAAGAACTTGGGCTTTAATGACAACACCAACATTCAAAGATAAAATGCAAACTTGAACAAATGTACCTTGATTGATATCCATGCATTTATTCTTGATTGTTTTAATGTTGAACTTACATGCTTGCTTAAGTTGAATCAATAATCATGCCTATGAGATGAGAATAGTTGTTTTCATGATATTATGTGCTTAACCTCACTCATAGTTTATGGATTTTAATGATAAAATATATTTTAGCTTGATAATATTGATTCACTTAGGTGAAACCATTTTAGTTAAAATAGCATATACCCTTTGGAACCTTAAACGTTAAAATTCACTAGGGATATTGCTTTGAATTGATTAAAATGGTAATCTTTCCTTGCTCATAATTGGTTAAGGACTTGAATTGAAAAATGAGCATAGGATTTTTGTGCTTAAAACCATGGAAAAAAATGTGTTTACTTAAATACTTTGATTTTTTTTATCTTTCATATGGTATAATTTTGTGTGATTGTGTTCTTGCATATTTAGAATGATTATTTTCTTGACATGAACACACTACATATTGGATTCATGCAAAATGCCTAAGTCAACCATTAGTAACAATTGGTAATTAGATTGAAATAACAATTAATATCATTGGCAACCATATTTTCAATACTTGGAAAGCCAAATCTAAATTGCCAATTGGTATGAGCTTTAAATTGACAATTCTTCTCATGCTCTTTAGTTTGAAATGACAAATAGAGGAGAATTCTCTTAGGATTTGTTTGCATGAAACTCTTGTGTACTAGAATATGTAGTTAATTGCTATATATCTTAATTCTAGGCACAATATTTCTTGAAAATGATTTATGAGCACATGCATATGATATGTTATATAATTTCAGCTCATAATCATGATGTATTGACATGCACCTTAGTTGGACTTAAGAGATTCGGAGCGTCGTATCGAGAGATTTTTGTCTGGACTGAGACCAGCCATTCAAGACAGATTATTAGGGCTTCGTATTACTGAGTTTGAGGATGCTCTTGGACGGGCTCAGGATATTGAGAGGGGTCTTGATGTTACACAAGCACAATATGGGTCCAGAAATAAGAGTAAGGGTAAAGATAAGAGGACAGATAGTTTCCGAACAGAGCAAAGGTGGAGTTCATTTAAGAGGTCGAGGACAGATGAGTCTCGAGCAAGGACAGGCAAGCCCAAGACTCCTATTAATACAGTAGAGATCATTAGAGACTCCTAGAGGGTTTTTAAACGGTGCAAAGATTGTGGTAAGGCACATGGTGGGCCATACCATTGGGTCACAGGAAATTGTTTTAAGTGTGGGGAAAAAGGTCATTTGATCAGGGATTGCCCACAAATGCAAGATAAGACCCCACAGCCTCAGGAGTCACTACGACAACAGCCAGAGACACGGGCTCCACAGAGACAGGCCCCACAGAAACGAGCTACAGGAATTGAGAAGGGTAAGAAGCCTGTTACTCAGGGACATGTATTTGCTTTAGATAGGGAGACTGCCGATAATTCCTCTGCAACTATAAGAGGTAATCTTCTTGTCTATAATCATGAGGCACATGTTTTATTTGACCCAGGTTCCACGCACTCATTTATATTACCACAGTTTGCACACAATCTTCATTTAGAACCTGAACCTCTAAGTCATATATTGCATATTTGCACACCCATGAATGATTCTCAAATGACAGATATGGTGTGTAGGAATTGTGAAATTAAGGTTGGAGATAGAATAATGTTAGCAGATCTAGTTTTGTTAAACATGCATAGCTTCGATGTAATCTTAGGCATGGATTGGTTAGAAACCAATCGTGCAAGTTTAGATTGCTACACTAAGACCATAACCTTCTCCTTATCTGATAAATTTGATGTATGTTTTGCTACTAAGAAATAAAGTATATGATGTTATGTTCAATGAAGTTGTATAATGTTTATATGTTTGAAATTTCAAATAAATTTATTCATGTGAAGGTTATATTGCCCTTATCTCCGATACAAGTCGGGAATCTCCATGTATATCAGATATACCTGTGGTATGTGAGTTTTCAGATGTGTTTCCGGATGAGTTACCAGGATTACCATTAGAGAGAGAGTTGGAGTTCACTATTGATTTGGTGCCGGATACCCAGCCTATCTCTAAACCTCCCTACCGGATGGCACTAGTTGAATTAGAAGAATTAAAGAACAGTTACAAGAGTTGCTTGATAAGGGTTTTATTAGACCAAGTGTATCTCCGTGGGGTGCCCCGGCACTGTTTGTGAGAAAGAAAGATGGTAGTCTCCGGTTATGCATCGACTATAGGTTACTAAACAAGGCTACAATTAAGAACAAGTACCCCCTGCCAAGAATAGATGATTTGTTTGATCAACTGAAAGGGGCTTCGGTGTTTTCTAAGATTGATCTAAGATCAGGCTATCATCAGTTGAGAATTAGGAAGGAAGATGTACCGAAGACGGCTTTTAGAACCCGATATGGTCACTTTGAGTTTTGGTGATGCCTTTCGGTTTGACTAATGCCCCGCCGCATTTATGAATTTGATGAATGATGTGTTTCGGGAGTATCTGGATAAATTTGTGATTGTTTTTATAGATGATATTCTAATATATTCTAAGTCCCGAGAGGAGCACGAGCAGCATCTGAGGATTGTGCTCCAGACTCTCAGAGATAAGCAGCTTTATGGAAAGCTTAGTAAGTGTGAATTTTGGTTGGATCGGATAGCTTTTCTTGGCCACATAGTATCTAAGGACGGGGTGTCAGTTGATCCGTCCAAGGTTGAGGCAGTACTCCAGTGGGAGAGACCGAAGACAGTGACTGAGATTCGGAGTTTCTTGGGATTGGCAGGGTACTATCGGAGGTTTGTGGAGAGTTTTTCTCGGATTGCAGCTCCTTTGACTAAGCTTACACGCAAAGGAGTTCCGTTTGAATGGTCAACTCAGTGTGAGCAGTGTTTTCAGGAGCTTAAGCAAAGATTAACTACAGCACCAATCCTAACCATTCCGAGTGGATCTGGAGGCTTCGTTGTATACAGTGATGCTTCTAGTCAGGGTTTAGGTTGTGTGCTAATGCAGCATGGTAGAGTAGTCGCGTATGGTTCACGCCAGGTTAGAGACCATGAGCGCAACTACCCTAAGCATGATTTAGAGTTAGCCGCAGTTGTTTTTGCTTTAAAGATATGGCGACATTATCTGTATGGTGAGAAGTTCCAGATCTTCACTGACCATAAGAGTTTGAAGTATCTATTCGATCAGAAGGAACTTAATATGAGGCAGAGACGTTGGATAGAGCTTCTTAAGGATTATGACTGCGAAATTCTGTACCATCCGGGCAAGGCGAATGTAGTTGCAGATGCTCTGAGCAGAAAGAGTATGGTTTCTGTTATGATGGTTAGAGAATGGGAATTGCTGGAGCAGTTCGCCGAACTCAATGTTAGTGTTGAAACAGTAGATGTCGGGTTTATGGCTAGCCTTCAGATCGAGCCAAGTATCTTAGATCAGATCCGGTCAGGGCAGAGAAATGATCAGACGCTATTGGACATGGTTAGCCAAGCGGAGCAAGATTTGCAGTCAGATTTTACGGTCAGTGATGATGGGTTATTGAGATTTAAGGGCCGAATATGTGTTCCAAACGATGATACCCTAAGACAAAGAATTTTGAAAAAGTCCCATTGTTCTCGTTACACTATGCACCCAGGTAGTACTAAGATGTACCATGACTTGCGTAAGGTGTATTGGTGGATAGGTATGAAACGAGACGTGGCAGAGTTTGTGGCCAAATGTTTGATCTGTCAGCAGATAAAAGTTGAGCACCAGAAGCCAGCAGGACTACTTAAGTCTTTACCGGTGCCTACATGGAAATGGGAGCACATTACAATGGATTTTATTATGGGCTTACCGAGAACCCGGAGAGGTCATGATGCGATCTGGGTTATTGTGGATAGATTGACTAAGAGTGCCCATTTTCTTGCCATTAAGAGCACAGATTCACTGAGTACATTGGCAGACTTGTATGTTAGCGAGATTGCTCGATTACATAGGGCTCCCGTAAGCATCACTTCTGATAGAGATTCCAGGTTTATCTCTCGATTTTGGACTCATTTTCAGGAAGCCATGGGATCTCAATTACATTTGAGCACCGCCTACCATCCTCAGACAGACGGTCAGTCCGAGCGGACTATTCAGACCTTAGAGGACATGTTGAGGGCGTGTGCACTAGATTTTAAGGGTTCATGGGATGACCACTTGCCTTTCGCAGAGTTTGCCTATAATAATAGTTATCATGCCAGCATCGGAATGGCACCATACGAAGCTCTATATGGCAGGAAATGTAGATCCCCAGTGGCTTGGGAAGAAGTGGGTGATTGCAAGATTTTAGCCCCCGATCTTGTTGAAGAGGCAGCTAAAGGTGTTCAGATTATTTGTGATAGACTCAAAGTTGCCCAAAATAGACAGAAAAGTTATGCTGATGTACGTAGACGGCCACTTGAGTTTCAGGTTGGGGACTCTGTATTTGTGAAAGTATCTCCGAGTAAGGGTGTCATGTGCTTCGGAAAGAAAGGAAAATTAAGTCCTCGTTTCATTGGTCCATTTGAGATATTGGAAAGAATTGGGGATGTTGCTTACCGGTTAGCTTTACCACCACAGCTTTCTGGTATACATAACGTCTTCCATGTCTCTATGTTGAGGACGTATCATCCGGATCCCGCCCATGTTATTGAATACCAACCATTAGATATTCAGGGAGATATGAGCTATGTTGAGCAGCCAATCCGGATCCTTGACAGAAAAGAAAGGGTACTTCGATCTAAAACTATTCCACTGGTCAAGATTCTCTGGCAACACCACACAACAGAGGAAGCTACGTGGGAGCTAGAGAGCCTCATGAGAGAAAAGTACCCGCATTTGTTTAATAGACCAGCTTGAATTTGGAGGACCAAATTCTTATAAGGTGAGGAGAATGTGAGATCTCATTTTCTTATACTATAGTTGTACATGTATATGAACAAATTATCAATAAAGAAATTACTGATAATATTTTGAGGAATTAAATATATAAGAATAGTGTTTCTCACATAGAAGATTTTAATTCTAGAAAAATATATATAAATAAGTATGGAAAAATATTACATAAAGGATGAAATAAATAATTAAAAGAATGGTGGAAAATTCTGATTAGGATAAATCAGAAAATGGTGCGGCATGAAGAAATCAATAATGCAAGAGGGATAGAAAGTCAAGTAAGGGGACGACATGAAGGAATAAAAGGAGAATTTATTGGCTAGCTAGGTGAAGTTCGGTTGAGTAAATGGCTAATGGGAAAACAAAAGAATAAAGGATAGCTAATAAAGAAAGACAAGAGAAGTCTCCCCACGTTTTTCCTAAGTTGACAAAAAATTATATAACATGGATTTTGTTTATTGTTGCTGCACCGAAGGCCAACACAATAACAATATACAAAGGAAGAAGGCTTACGTTGGTCAGTAAACAATAAGAGAAGAAAGGAACAAAAGCAAGGAAAAGATGAGAAAGTCAAAAACGTAGGCTGCATGAAGAAAAGGGAGTGTAGCCGGTTGGAGAAGAAAAAGCATTAAACAAAAGAAAAGATATAAACATTAAAGAAGGGTTTTAATGAAGCTGGCAAAAAGTCCAACAAATATATATTTTTGGGCTATATAATTCTCTTCCATCGTGACCTTCATCTCCAGCCAACCTCATCACCGAAAATATTCTCTTCTGTTTAAGCATGTCGGACAGTTTTCCTCTCCCTAACAGAGCCTTCTTTTCTTCAACAATTAACCTAAGTTTCTTTAGGTAAAATAAACCTTGCCTTATGAGCTTCAAAGAACCATTAAAGAAGTTAACCGAAAACTCCAAACAGAAGCTAACTTAAGAGGACAAATATGCTTCTTTGTGCAGGTATTGTTTAACACAATTTTTTTTTTTTAGTTTCTTGTTCTTTGATTATAGATGTAATGATCAAAGATATGTTGGTTATAACTTTTTCTTGAAGTAAATATACATATAGAATGAAAACTCTAGTTCAGTTAGGAGGATTTAGAATGAAATAAGATGATATTGATGATGATTCACGTGAAGATGGGGATGCAAGATAGTCATGAATCGAAAACAAGCTGGAACTTAAGAACCGAAACAGTCAAGAAAAATAATAAGGAAGTGAAGCGATGAGTTATTTACTAGGGTTGAATAGGTTAAGAAAGAATAAGTTGATATGTAAGGAGCACCACGTGAACTTTGAAGAAAAAGGGGAGAAACTGTCGGCTTGAATAGCAATGAAACAGAAAATAATTAAAGCTTGGTTGAGGAAGTTGTGATTACGTGAGCTAAGGGGAAGAATGAAAGAAAAGAGAAGGAGTGAATTAAGTCAACAAAAAGGGCTGGAAGAAAGAACATAAAATTATACTTGGATAACCGAAACTAGAGAGGAAGAATATGGCTGATGGTGCAGCCGAGAGAGATGAAAAAAATATGGGTGATTGAGTTGATTTTGTTGACTTTTAATAGCCTAAAATTAAAACATATAGGGTAGTGCCATAATGAGCAAGAATAGATGATGAAGAAGTGTTGAACGTGGAAGAGAAGACAAAGAATAATAAAAACAACCGGTTATGCAAAATAAAAGAGAGAAGAAAAAGCTAGCCATAGCTGACTTTTGTGTGTGTGAATGGTAGAAGATCTTGGCAGCCTAGGATGTACTAAGTATAGCCATGATATAGAGACAAAGAGGAGGCCAACGTGAACTGCAGATCAGGAAAACAGAAAAGAATGAAGTATGCTGTCGGGTTGGACAGCATGTAACAGAAAAAAAAATGAAATAGAAAGTTAACTTTAGGTTGACTAAATGACATGATGAAGTATTTATGAAGTTAAACTAAAAATGCATCATAAAGAAATAAAATTTTCTAACCTACATGCAGCCAACGTGAAGTGAATAAAAGGGAAAGAAAGTTCATGGTTTGGGGTCAACAAATGGTAGAAAAATGAAAAGAAAAAGGAAGCTCTCGGTTTAGATATATGTAGTAGAAAAATGGAGGAAAAGAAAAGAACAAATAGAGGTTAAGTTGACCTACATGAAGAATAAGTGATATATATATATATATATTAAGTGGAGAAAACACCTACATTTAACCAAGGTCATTCGGCCATAATGTGAAATTTTAAGAAATTATAATATTTTAAGTAATAAGAATTTAATTAAGAATTAGACAAGGAGGAAATTTAATACCGAAAATTAATTATATCAAATTTTCATTTGGCAGTTTATAATTCGGAGAGATAAGAAGCATAAGGGTGCAACATAAGGCGTTGCTCTACAGTGTACTGAGGTAAGGGATGTAATTTAAAGTTGTGATGGTATCCCTTACTTTTATCGCTAATTTTAAAGAAATGTTTGAAGCATGAATTTTATTCCGAAATTAATTTCCATAATCTTTTGATAATTAGCTAAACGCACCTTATAATTTCTATGCATATGTTTCCATAATGTTTTAAGTATGACATGAGATAAATATGTTTTCCGAAAAGGTATCGGAGTGGCAAACCCCAGGCTAACTTAGACCCTGGCACGCCCGGTCCTTACTATTTTATATCAATTGTATGATTTAAGAAGTTACATAAGTAAGTAAGTTTTGAGACTCAGGCCTTCCTATAGTTTATGTTACTGCCTGTCATGCTTGCCACATTGTGGCATAAGTTTAGCCACGTCGTGCATGTCCTCGCCCACATTGTGTATGATTACATCCTTTGTGGGTATGTTGGTCCTTCGTGGTGTATGTTTGCTGTATGACTCTGATCAGGTCTACAGCCCATACCATGGCCATAGGTATTCCGTTCCCTCTTCGGAGGAAGAAGTAAGTGTTATGACCGCATACTGGCTATATGATTCTGCCTAGTCTCCATGAACTGTATGATATGTTTTATTAATTTTGAATTTAAATTTTTAAAGTAAGATGCATGTTTGATCAAGTATGAATTTTGATATATATGTATTAAAGAATTCATACAATGTTGAAAGTATGAAATGCATTATTATGGCATTGTTTTCTGCATATATATAGATGCTATAACTATTTTAAATGCATTTCTTACGGGGCTTTCCAAAAAGCTCACCCCCTACTCTACCAGATTATTTGCAGTGATCATCTCCTTACCTGTTGCGCATATGACATAGGCTTAGGGATACGTCTCTCCTCCGGCCATTTTTGTACTCACGTAAGGTATACTCATATTTTGATACCAGACATCCTGTATGACACAGATATTTGTATATGATAATACTTTTGGGATGTAATCAATATTGTAGGAATATAACGTTACTTTGAAGAGTAAGTCAATACAATGTGAATAAAATATTTCATGAAAATATTATGATGTTTCTGTGGTTGAAGAAGTGTGATGAGACACTGGCAGGAATGCAACCCAAGTAAGGAATTAATATTATGTGTAAAAAAAAAAAATTTAGCCCAAAACTTCCACGTTTTCGGGGTGTGACAGTCTTTCTTGGTATCAGAGCTAGGGTTGTCTAGTACTGTCAGTGTCGATAGTTAGGATGAGATTACATCCCAAGTATCTGTGTTTGTTGGGTTATAAAATTGAGTATATTTGTTAAAGTTTTGATTAAAACGTAGGGTTTATGCGCAGGTATTTGATCACGCACTATGAGTGGGAGACAAGGTCGCTCCCGGAGGCAGGCTCAGCCACCTCTACCATCTACTCCCCAACCAGAGAGCCCTAATGCTAGAATAAACAGGCTCGAACATAGTATGAAAGAGGGGTTTGACAGCATCGCTGCTATGTTTACTCAACATTTCGGAGCGAACACCTCAGCTATAGGTGCTACAGTGCCTACCCCTACTTCACCACCTCCTCCTCCACAGGTTCCTCCGGCACCCTCTGCTCCTCAACCTACAGTCCCACCGCCTAGAGATGACAGAGATACAGGCAGATTAAGGGACTTCCTTGAGATGAATCCCCCAGATTTTAAGGGGATTAAGGATCCAGTTAAGGCTGAGGAGTGGTTATTAGAATTGGAACTAGCTTTTGATTACTTGGGATGCACAGATGCTGAGAAAGTCAGTATGGGTTTGTATATGTTGAAAGGTCAGGCAGGACATTGGTGGAGAGCCACTAAGAGGCAGTTGACTACTCAATATACTGTGATTAGTTGGGATACTTTTCTGTCAGTTTTTAGGACCCAGTATGTCCCCCGTACTGCCCAGAAGAAAATGCAGACAGATTTTCTGAATTTAATACAAGGCAGTATGTCAGTTGATGAGTATGAGAACCAATTTACGATGTTGATGAGATATGACCCCGAGACAGTCAGAGATTCGGAGCGTCGTACCGAGAGATTTTTGTCTGGACTGAGACCAGCCATTCAAGACAGATTATTAGGGCTTCGTATTACTGAGTTTGAGGATGCTCTTGGACGGGCTCAGGATATTGAGAGGGGTCTTGATGTTACACAAGCACAATATGGGTCCAGAAATAAGAGTAAGGGTAAAGATAAGAGGACAGATAGTTTCCGAACAGAGCAAAGGTGGAGTTCATTTAAGAGGTCGAGGACAGATGAGTCTCGAGCAAGGACAGGCAAGCCCAAGACTCCTATTAATACAGTAGAGATCATTAGAGACTCCCAGAGGGTTTTTAAACGGTGCAAAGATTGTGGTAAGGCACATGGTGGGCCATGCCATTGGGTCACAGGAAATTGTTTTAAGTGTGGGGAAAAAGGTCATTTGATCAAGGATTGCCCACAAATGCAAGATAAGACCCCACAGCCTCAGGAGTCACTACGACAGCAGCCAGAGACACGGGCTCCACAGAGACAGGCCCCACAGAAACGAGCTACAGGAATTGAGAAGGGTAAGAAGCCTGTTACTCAGGGGCGTGTATTTGCTTTAGACAGGGAGACTGCCGATAATTCCTCTGCAACTATAAGAGGTAATCTTCTTGTCTATAATCATGAGGCACATGTTTTATTTGACCCAGGGTCCACGCACTCATTTATATCACCACAGTTTGCACACAATCTTCATTTAGAACCTGAACCTCTAAGTCATATATTGCATATTTGCACACCCATGAATGATTCTCAAATGACAGATATGGTGTGTAGGAATTGTGAAATTAAGGTTGGAGATAGAATAATGTTAGCAGATCTAGTTTTGTTAAACATACATAGCTTCGATGTAATCTTAGGCATGGATTGGTTAGAAACCAATCGTGCAAGTTTAGATTGCTACACTAAGACCATAACCTTCTCCTTATCTGATAAATTTGATGTATGTTTTGCTACTAAGAAATAAAGTATATGATGTTATGTTCAATGAAGTTGTATAATGTTTATATGTTTGAAATTTCAAATAAATTTATTCATGTGAAGGTTATATTGCCCTTATCTCCGATACAAGTCGGGAATCTCCATGTATATCAGATATACCTGTGGTATGTGAGTTTTCAGATGTGTTTCCGGATGAGTTACCAGGATTACCATTAGAGAGAGAGTTGGAGTTCACTATTGATTTGGTGCCGGATACCCAGCCTATCTCTAAACCTCCCTACCGGATGGCACTAGTTGAATTAGAAGAATTAAAGAAACAGTTACAAGAGTTGCTTGATAAGGGTTTTATTAGACCAAGTGTATCTCCGTGGGGTGCCCCGGCACTGTTTGTGAGAAAGAAAGATGGTAGTCTCCGGTTATGCATCGACTATAGGTTACTAAACAAGGCTACAATTAAGAACAAGTACCCCCTGCCAAGAATAGATGATTTGTTTGATCAACTGAAAGGGGCTTCGGTGTTTTCTAAGATTGATCTAAGATCAGGCTATCATCAGTTGAGAATTAGGAAGGAAGATGTACCGAAGACGGCTTTTAGAACCCGATATGGTCACTTTGAGTTTCTGGTGATGCCTTTCGGTTTGACTAATGCCCCTGTCGCATTTATGAATTTGATGAATGATGTGTTTCGGGAGTATCTGGATAAATTTGTGATTGTTTTTATAGATGATATTCTAATATATTCTAAGTCCCGAGAGGAGCACGAGCAGCATCTGAGGATTGTGCTCCAGACTCTCAGAGATAAGCAGCTTTATGGAAAGCTTAGTAAGTGTGAATTTTGGTTGGATCGGATAGCTTTTCTTGGCCACATAGTATCTAAGGACGGGGTGTCAGTTGATCCGTCCAAGGTTGAGGCAGTACTCCAGTGGGAGAGACCGAAGACAGTGACTGAGATTCGGAGTTTCTTGGGATTGGCAGGGTACTATCGGAGGTTTGTGGAGAGTTTTTCTCGGATTGCAGCTCCTTTGACTAAGCTTACACGCAAAGGAGTTCCGTTTGAATGGTCAACTCAGTGTGAGCAGTGTTTTCAGGAGCTTAAGCAAAGATTAACTACAGCACCAATCCTAACCATTCCGAGTGGATCTGGAGGCTTCGTTGTATACAGTGATGCTTCTAGTCAGGGTTTAGGTTGTGTGCTAATGCAGCATGGTAGAGTAGTCGCGTATGGTTCACGCCAGGTTAGAGACCATGAGCGCAACTACCCTACGCATGATTTAGAGTTAGCCGCAGTTGTTTTTGCTTTAAAGATATGGCGACATTATCTGTATGGTGAGAAGTTCCAGATCTTCACTGACCATAAGAGTTTGAAGTATCTATTCGATCAGAAGGAACTTAATATGAGGCAGAGACGTTGGATAGAGCTTCTTAAGGATTATGACTGCGAAATTCTGTACCATCCGGGCAAGGCGAATGTAGTTGCAGATGCTCTGAGCAGAAAGAGTATGGTTTCTGTTATGATGGTTAGAGAATGGGAATTGCTGGAGCAGTTCACCGAACTCAATGTTAGTGTTGAAACAGTAGATGTCGGGTTTATGGCTAGCCTTCAGATCGAGCCAAGTATCTTAGATCAGATCCGGTCAGGGCAGAGAAATGATCAGACGCTATTGGACATGGTTAGCCAAGCGGAGCAAGATTTGCAGTCAGATTTTACGGTCAGTGATGATGGGTTATTGAGATTTAAGGGCCGAATATGTGTTCCAAACGATGATACCCTAAGACAAAGAATTTTGAAAAAGTCCCATTGTTCTCGTTACACTATGCACCCAGGTAGTACTAAGATGTACCATGACTTGCGTAAGGTGTATTGGTGGATAGGTATGAAACGAGACGTGGCAGAGTTTGTGGCCAAATGTTTGATCTGTCAGCAGATAAAAGTTGAGCACCAGAAGCCAGCAGGACTACTTAAGTCTTTACCGGTGCCTACATGGAAATGGGAGCACATTACAATGGATTTTATTATGGGCTTACCGAGAACCCGGAGAGGTCATGATGCGATCTGGGTTATTGTGGATAGATTGACTAAGAGTGCCCATTTTCTTGCCATTAAGAGCACAGATTCACTGAGTACATTGGCAGACTTGTATGTTAGCGAGATTGCTCGATTACATAGGGCTCCCGTAAGCATCACTTCTGATAGAGATTCCAGGTTTATCTCTCGATTTTGGACTCATTTTCAGGAAGCCATGGGATCTCAATTACATTTGAGCACCGCCTACCATCCTCAGACAGACGGTCAGTCCGAGCGGACTATTCAGACCTTAGAGGACATGTTGAGGGCGTGTGCACTAGATTTTAAGGGTTCATGGGATGACCACTTGCCTTTCGCAGAGTTTGCCTATAATAATAGTTATCATGCCAGCATCGGAATGGCACCATACGAAGCTCTATATGGCAGGAAATGTAGATCCCCAGTGGCTTGGGAAGAAGTGGGTGATTGCAAGATTTTAGCCCCCGATCTTGTTGAAGAGGCAGCTAAAGGTGTTCAGATTATTTGTGATAGACTCAAAGTTGCCCAAAATAGACAGAAAAGTTATGCTGATGTACGTAAACGGCCACTTGAGTTTCAGGTTGGGGACTCTGTATTTGTGAAAGTATCTCCGAGTAAGGGTGTCATGTGCTTCGGAAAGAAAGGAAAATTAAGTCCTCGTTTCATTGGTCCATTTGAGATATTGGAAAGAATTGGGGATGTTGCTTACCGGTTAGCTTTACCACCACAGCTTTCTGGTATACATAACGTCTTCCATGTCTCTATGTTGAGGACGTATCATCCGGATCCCGCCCATGTTATTGAATACCAACCATTAGATATTCAGGGAGATATGAGCTATGTTGAGCAGCCAATCCGGATCCTTGACAGAAAAGAAAGGGTACTTCGATCTAAAACTATTCCACTGGTCAAGATTCTCTGGCAACACCACACAACAGAGGAAGCTACGTGGGAGCTAGAGAGCCTCATGAGAGAAAAGTACCCGCATTTGTTTAATAGACCAGCTTGAATTTGGAGGACCAAATTCTTATAAGGTGAGGAGAATGTGAGATCTCATTTTCTTATACTATAGTTGTACATGTATATGAACAAATTATCAATAAAGAAATTACTGATAATATTTTGAGGAATTAAATATATAAGAATAGTGTTTCTCACATAGAAGATTTTAATTCTAGAAAAATATATATAAATAAGTATGGAAAAATATTACATAAAGGATGAAATAAATAATTAAAAGAATGGTGGAAAATTCTGATTAGGATAAATCAGAAAATGGTGCGGCATGAAGAAATCAATAATGCAAGAGGGATAGAAAGTCAAGTAAGGGGACGACATGAAGGAATAAAAGGAGAATTTATTGGCTAGCTAGGTGAAGTTCGGTTGAGTAAATGGCTAATGGGAAAACAAAAGAATAAAGGATAGCTAATAAAGAAAGACAAGAGAAGTCTCCCCACGTTTTTCCTAAGTTGACAAAAAATTATATAACATGGATTTTGTTTATTGTTGCTGCACCGAAGACCAACACAATAACAATATACAAAGGAAGAAGGCTCACGTTGGTCAGTAAACAATAAGAGAAGAAAGGAACAAAAGCAAGGAAAAGATGAGAAAGTCAAAAACGTAGGCTGCATGAAGAAAAGGGAGTGTAGCCGGTTGGAGAAGAAAAAGCATTAAACAAAAGAAAAGATATAAACATTAAAGAAGGGTTTTAATGAAGCTGGCAAAAAGTCCAACAAATATATATTTTTGGGCTATATAATTCTCTTCCATCGTGACCTTCATCTCCAGCCAACCTCATCACCGAAAATATTCTCTTCTGTTTAAGCATGTCGGACAGTTTTCCTCTCCCTAACAGAGCCTTCTTTTCTTCAACAATTAACCTAAGTTTCTTTAGGTAAAATAAACCTTGCCTTATGAGCTTCAAAGAACCATTAAAGAAGTTAACCGAAAACTCCAAACAGAAGCTAACTTAAGAGGACAAATATGCTTCTTTGTGCAGGTATTGTTTAACACAGTTTTTTTTTTTAGTTTCTTGTTCTTTGATTATAGATGTAATGATCAAAGATATGTTGGTTATAACTTTTTCTTGAAGTAAATATACATATAGAATGAAAACTCTAGTTCAGTTAGGAGGATTTAGAATGAAATAAGATGATATTGATGATGATTCACGTGAAGATGGGGATGCAAGATAGTCATGAATCGAAAACAAGCTGGAACTTAAGAACCGAAACAGTCAAGAAAAATAATAAGGAAGTGAAGCTATGAGTTATTTACTAGGGTTGAATAGGTTAAGAAAGAATAAGTTGATATGTAAGGAGCACCACGTGAACTTTGAAGAAAAAGGGGAGAAACTGTCGGCTTGAATAGCAATGAAACAGAAAATAATTAAAGCTTGGTTGAGGAAGTTGTGATTACGTGAGCTAAGGGGAAGAATGAAAGAAAAGAGAAGGAGTGAATTAAGTCAACAAAAAGGGCTGGAAGAAAGAACATAAAATTATACTTGGATAACCGAAACTAGAGAGGAAGAATATGGCTGATGGTGCAGCCGAGAGAGATGAAAAAAATATGGGTGATTGAGTTGATTTTGTTGACTTTTAATAGCCTAAAATTAAAACATATAGGGTAGTGCCATAATGAGCAAGAATAGATGATGAAGAAGTGTTGAACGTGGAAGAGAAGACAAAGAATAATAAAAACAACCGGTTATGCAAAATAAAAGAGAGAAGAAAAAGCTAGCCATAGCTGACTTTTGTGTGTGTGAATGGTAGAAGATCTTGGCAGCCTAGGATGTACTAAGTATAGCCATGATATAGAGACAAAGAGGAGGCCAACGTGAACTGCAGATCAGGAAAACAGAAAAGAATGAAGTATGCTGTCGGGTTGGACAGCATGTAACAGAAAAAAAATGAAATAGAAAGTTAACTTTAGGTTGACTAAATGACATGATGAAGTATTTATGAAGTTAAACTAAAAATGCATCATAAAGAAATAAAATTTTCTAACCTACATGCAGCCAACGTGAAGTGAATAAAAGGGAAAGAAAGTTCATGGTTTGGGGTCAACAAATGGTAGAAAAATGAAAAGAAAAAGGAAGCTCTCGGTTTGGATATATGTAGTAGAAAAATGGAGGAAAAGAAAAGAACAAATAGAGGTTAAGTTGACCTACATGAAGAATAAGTGATATATATATTTATATATTAAGTGGAGAAAACACCTACATTTAACCAAGGTCATTCGGCCATAATGTGAAATTTTAAGAAATTATAATATTTTAAGTAATAAGAATTTAATTAAGAATTAGACAAGGAGGAAATTTAATACCGAAAATTAATTATATCAAATTTTCATTTGGCAGTTTATAATTCGGAGAGATAAGAAGCATAAGGGTGCAACATAAGGCGTTGCTCTACAGTGTACTGAGGTAAGGGATGTAATTTAAAGTTGTGATGGTATCCCTTACTTTTATCGCTAATTTTAAAGAAATGTTTGAAGCATGAATTTTATTCCGAAATTAATTTCCATAATCTTTTGATAATTAGCTAAACGCACCTTATAATTTCTATGCATATGTTTCCATAATGTTTTAAGTATGACATGAGATAAATATGTTTTCCGAAAAGGTATCGGAGTGGCAAACCCCAGGCTAACTTAGACCCTGGCACGCCCGGTCCTTACTATTTTATATCAATTGTATGATTTAAGAAGTTACATAAGTAAGTAAGTTTTGAGACTCAGGCCTTCCTATAGTTTATGTTACTGCCTGTCATGCTTGCCACATTGTGGCATAAGTTTAGCCACGTCGTGCATGTCCTCGCCCACATTGTGTATGATTACATCCTTTGTGGGTATGTTGGTCCTTCGTGGTGTATGTTTGCTGTATGACTCTGATCAGGTCTACAGCCCATACCATGGCCATAGGTATTCCGTTCCCTCTTCGGAGGAAGAAGTAAGTGTTATGACCGCATACTGGCTATATGATTCTGCCTAGTCTCCATGAACTGTATGATATGTTTTATTAATTTTGAATTTAAATTTTTAAAGTAAGATGCATGTTTGATCAAGTATGAATTTTGATATATATGTATTAAAGAATTCATACAATGTTGAAAGTATGAAATGCATTATTATGGCATTGTTTTCTGCATATATATAGATGCTATAACTATTTTAAATGCATTTCTTACGGGGCTTTCCAAAAAGCTCACCCCCTACTCTACCAGATTATTTGCAGTGATCATCTCCTTACCTGTTGCGCATATGACATAGGCTTAGGGATACGTCTCTCCTCCGGCCATTTTTGTACTCACGTAAGGTATACTCATATTTTGATACCAGACATCCTGTATGACACAGATATTTGTATATGATAATACTTTTGGGATGTAATCAATATTGTAGGAATATAACGTTACTTTGAAGAGTAAGTCAATACAATGTGAATAAAATATTTCATGAAAATATTATGATGTTTCTGTGGTTGAAGAAGTGTGATGAGACACTGGCAGGAATGCAACCCAAGTAAGGAATTAATATTATGTGTAAAAAAAAAAAATTTAGCCCAAAACTTCCACGTTTTCGGGGTGTGACAGTCTTTCTTGGTATCAGAGCCAGGGTTGTCTAGTACTGTCAGTGTCGATAGTTAGGATGAGATTACATCCCAAGTATCTGTGTTTGTTGGGTTATAAAATTGAGTATATTTGTTAAAGTTTTGATTAAAACGTAGGGTTTATGCGCAGGTATTTGATCACGCACTATGAGTGGGAGACAAGGTCGCTCCCGGAGGCAGGCTCAGCCACCTCTACCATCTACTCCCCAACCAGAGAGCCCTAATGCTAGAATAAACAGGCTCGAACATAGTATGAAAGAGGGGTTTGACAGCATCGCTGCTATGTTTACTCAACATTTCGGAGCGAACACCTCAGCTATAGGTGCTACAGTGCCTACCCCTACTTCACCACCTCCTCCTCCACAGGTTCCTCCGGCACCCTCTGCTCCTCAACCTACAGTCCCACCGCCTAGAGATGACAGAGATACAGGCAGATTAAGGGACTTCCTCAATTTGGCTCGGCTTAAAAGAAGTCTTTTCACCTAGAAATTTCCAAGGAGCCTCAATTGACTTTCTTGAAATTTCATCATCGGCATAATTCATACTTATTTCTTATTTTATTTTTATTATAATCTTGTCTTCATGTCACATTTATTTATTCATTCGTTTATCTAATTTTTATTCATATTTCTTTAAGCGTAGTCTTTATCTAATTTATATTCTGTTCATTTTATTTATTTATATTTACGTTAATCTTAAAATAAATATGAATTATATTTTATTGAAAATTCTCCCAAAAGTATTCCATTGATTTGGCTCAACTTAAGGAAGAATCCTCTCACCTAGAAATTTCAAGGAGTCTCGATTGACTTTCTTGAAATTTCATCATCGGTACAATTCACACGTATTCTATAAAATCTAATTCTCAATCTAATTCTTATTTCTAATTTATTATCCTTTTATTTGTCTATTGTTTCTATTTATGCTCTTTTAATCTTAGTCTTTACTAATTAATTTTCATTCGTTTTATTTATTTTATCTTTATTTAATCTTAAAATAAAATATGAATTATATTTTATTGAAAATTCTCCCAAAAGTATCCCATCAATTTGGCTCAACTTAAGGGAGAATCCTCTCACCTAGAAATTTCAAGGAGTCTCAATTGACTTTCTTGAAGTTTCATCATCAGTATAATTCACATTCATTCCGTAAAATCCAATTTTTAATTACCATTTTCCATCCTATTATTTTTCTTAACTTATTTCTTATTATCATTTACTAAAGTACTACGATCCTAGGCTACGTAATCAAATTAGACAATATTTTAACCACGCACTACATTAAACATATCATATAAATTTTATTTGCAAAATTAAAGAAAGTCATACCAATTATATTGAATCATACTAATCAAATTAAATCATACTAATTAAACTAAACAATCAAGCCAATAAAAAATAAAATAGAAAAATAATAATAACAAAATAAAATAAGATAAATAAATTACATTAATTTGAGTAATAAACTACATTGCACAAATTAAATCTTATCAAGATCTGTTAAATTATTCTATCCACATATTGAACTAAATCTGTTAACCCGTTATTATTGGAGTTAATTATTAAATTTCATTAATGACAAATATGTACGAAAATAAGATAAAATGAAAAATATATACAAAAATAAAATAAAATAAAAAAAATACAAAATACAAAATAAAAAAAAAGAAAAATTCGTCAGAAAATGGGAAGAAAAAACCTTGCGATCGGGTCGGGTCAGAAGCGGGTCGGAGCGCGGGTCCAGACGCGGGTCACGGGTCAGCGGCTACTCCAAACGGCGTCGTTTCGATCTGGGTATTTAAACTCTCTTTCCGGTTTTTTCGCCGAGATTTTCCTTTCCAGAGAAAAAAAAAAAGAAAAAAACCTTCGATACTCTCGACCCAGACGATTTTCGGTGACCGGAAACTTCAACCGGTTGCCGGAAACTTCAAAATTTCCAGATTCCGACGCCTCTCTCCACCATGCACCACCGTAAATAACCTGATCTAGGCCTAAAAATCTCCAGAAATCTTCCTCTCTTCCTCCCTGAATCAGATCTAGAAACTACAGCCCTTAAATCCTTAGAAAAAAATCCAGATCTGACCCCGAAAACTAAACTACCAAACCCTAAACAAACCCATTTTTTTTTGGCTCTGGTTCTATTTTTGGTTGTGCTTGCTGTTTGGTTTTCTGTGGCTTTTGGTTACGGTTGTTTGGTTGTCGTCTGTCTCTGTCGCTGTGGTTTTTGTTGGTTTCTGTTGGTTCCCCTCCCTCCCCGCTTTCAGATCTGTTCCTCTCTTTATAAAAATCTAATCTGAATATTTTAGAAGTTTTTTTTTTTTTAGAATCGGATCTCAGATCCGATTGTGATTATGCTTTTAATGTCATGATTTTAAATTCCTTTTTCATTGATTTCCTTGCAGATTCTGAAGACTAGATATTTCCTTTTTTGTTTCTGGCGGCCATTAGGGTTTGGATTCATTTTGGGGTCACGATTTGGTTAGGGTTTGGTGTGGTTTGGGGGTTTGGATTGGTTAAGGGTTCTGTTTGGGTTAGGGTTTAGTCTGGGGTTAGGGGTTCTGTTTGGATTAGGGTTTGGTCTGGGGTTAGGGTTCTGTTTGGATTAGGGTTTGGGTCATATTAGGGTTTTCGTTTTTGTTTTGTTTCCCTTTTTAAAAATTTTTTTTTGCATTTTTTTATCAAAATAAGTAAAGAATAAATAAAAGAAAAATAAAATACTAAAATTTATATCAGTAAAATAAAAATAAAAATAAAAAGAGAAATAAAAATAGAAAGAGAAATAATAATAAAATGAATAATAATGAAAAAGAAAAGAAAAGAAAAAAGATAAAAATAAACAAAAATAAAAATAAAATAAGAAATAAAATAAAATAAATCAAAATAAAATCAATTCAAACATGGGTTTAATTCATTTTCGATTTTTAGAATACACGTCGAGTGACTCGAGATTCGCAATCTCGGACAAAAATTGGTGTCTACAGCTGCCCCTCTTTGCACATTGCTGAGTATCAGGAATGAGGCAAAGACTTTAGACACCGATTTTGTCCTTTTCGTGAAAAACGTTGCTTCAAATAGTGAGACCCTTAAAATTTCAAATTTTCTTATCTTTGACGTGCTCTTTCAATTAAGAAAGCCCTAAAACCCCCTTTTTTTTTTTAATTTTAATTTTCACCTAAAATGCTCCTTCGACTAGGAAGGCCCTGAAACTTTAAATTTCTCATCTCTTAAATGCTCCTTCGACTAGGAAGGCCCTGAAACTTTAAAATTTTCTCATCTCTAAAATGCTCCTTCGACTAGGAAGGCCCTGAAACTTTAAAATTTTCTTATCTCTAAAATGCTCCTTCGACTAGGAAGGCCCTGAAACTTTAAAATTTTCTCATCTCTTAAATGCTCCTTCGACTAGGAAGGCCCTGAAACTTTAAATTTTCTCATCTCTTAAATGCTCCTTCGACTAGGAAGGCCCTGAAACTTTGAAATTTCTCCTCTCTAAAATGCTCCTTCGACTAGGAAGGCCCTGAAACTTTAAATTTTCTCATCTCTTAAATGCTCCTTCGACTAGGAAGGCCCTGAAACTTTAAATTTCTCCTCTCTAAAATGCTCCTTCGACTAGGAAGGCCCTGAAACTTTAAATTTTCTCATTCTTTAAAAATGTCTTTCTTTTTGAAATGAACGGGATGCATGCAAAAAATAATTTCATTATAATTGTGACAACAAAGGCTCAAAACCCTTTTTTTTTGGACCAATCTTGTCTTTAAACCAGTTAGCGACTTTCTCATATCATCACCTTCAATCTTCATTCTTCCCCTTTTTTGTTTCCAAGCAGCTGGTGTATTCGACTTAGTTTACCAATCTTCTGATATTCCACTATATTTCTGTCCCTCTTCTTTCCCTTTTTTAAGGAATGCAATTATCTTTTTCTCTCATTTTTTTTAAAAAATGTTTGCCAATCATCTATTAATTTCCATCCTAACAATATGACTAACATAATGCAAATTTCGATTTTCCCAATCAAGGTAAGAAGGTAAATGGTAGTAGATACGAGATAAGTTTGGAAGAGAGGTTATTTTATTATAAACATCAAGCATATATGAACAGAGGAATATTACAAGGAATAATTGCATTGACGAAACAATCAAATATCTCAACGATCAACATTCTGACAATTCTGATCAAATTAATTCAAATTTCTCTTTCGAAAAGCCTACTCCATCAGTTTGTCTAATATTACAGAGCCCTTCGGACTAAACCTTTTCCTTTGATATCACAAAATTTCCGATGCTAATCTTTCCCTACACTTAAGCTGCCTTTTCAGGTTTTCAACATAAGTGTCTCCCCCATTGATTTAAACCGCCCTTTTCGGGTTTTCGATTTAAATCCTCCTTTTTTATTTCTCTTTTTCTTTTTTCTTTTTTTTTGTCTTTCTTCCTTTTTTTTTTTACCTCTTCACAGCATCGGAATTGATGGGGTTTGGCAAGTCCTCACCGTCCATATTTGCCAATATTAATGCCCCACCAGAGAAAGATATCTTTACTACATATGGTCCTTCCCAATTTGGCGCCCATTTTCCCCTCCTGTCTTGTTGATTTGGGAGGATCTTCTTCAAAACCAGATCCCCTTCTCGGAATTTCCTAGGTCGGACTTTCTTATCATGTGCTTTCATCATTCTCCTTTGGTACAACTGGCCATGGCATAAAGCTACAAGCCTTTTCTCGTCGATAAGATTCAATTGCTCATAGCGTTCCCGTACCCACTCTGCCTCTTCTAATTGTGTTTCCATTAAGACCCTTAATGACGGAATCTCTACTTCAATTGGTAGCACTGCCTCCATCCCGTACACTAATGAGAATGGGGTTGCCCCAGTAGACGTGCGCATTGACGTTCTATACGCGTACAAGGCAAAAGGTAACTTTTCATGCCAATCCTTATAAGTTTCTGTCATTTTTCCCACTATTCTCTTGACATTTTTGTTCGCGGCCTCTACTGCCCCATTCATTTGTGGTCGATACGGCGCCGAATTGTGATGCTTGATTTTGAACTGTGCACAAACTTCTTCCATCATTGTGTTATTCAAATTACGAGTATTATCTGAAATAATTCTTTCTGGAAGTCCATATCGGCATATGATATCTTTCTTTATGAATCTGCATACTGCCGTTCGTGTCACACTAGCAAAAGATGCTGCTTCTACCCACTTGGTAAAATAATCAATCATCACAAAAATAAACTGGTGTCCATTTGAAGCTTTTGGTGTAATGGGTCCTATCACATCCATCCCCCACATAGAGAAAGGCCAAGGAGGGGCTAATACATGCAGAGCCTCCGATGGAGCATGAATCTTGTCAGCATAAATCTGACATTTGTGGCATTTTCTAGCGTAGTTAATACAGTCTTTTTCCATGGTTGACCAATAATAACCCGCTCTCATTATTTGTCTCGCCATCATATGACCATTAGCATGTGCCCCACAAGATCCTTCATGTACCTCCTCTAATATCTGTTTAGCTTCTGCAATATTCACACATCTCAAAAGCACCTGGTCTCGACTTCTTTTGTATAAGACTTCCCCGTCTAAAAAGAATCCCATAGCCATTCTCCTAATGATTCTTTTGTCATTCTCCGAAGCATGTTTTGGGTACTGTTGGTTTTTAATGTACTGTAAGATGTCATGGTACCAAGGCTTTCCATCGACTTCTTCTTCTAAACTTGCACAATGCGCTGGTGAATTCTTCAGATTCATCCTGATGGGTTGAATTTCAGCATTACTGTCCAACTTGAACATTGCAGCTAAAGTGGCTAGAGCATCTGCCATTTGATTCTCCTCTCGAGGTAGATGCTCAAACTGAATACTTTTGAACTGATCAATTAAACCGGCTATGTATTTTTGGTACTGGACCAACTTCGAATCCCTAGTTTCCCATTCTCCTCGCAACTGGTAGATGACTAGAGCCGAATCTCCATACACTTCGAGCACATCAATCTTCTTTTCAATGGCGGCTTGCAAACCCATGACACATGCTTCATACTCAGCTACGTTGTTGGTACAGTTGAAGTCCAATCTTGCAGTAATCGGGTGATGATCTCCTTCTGGGGATATCAGGACCACTCCTACTCTTCGCCCAAAAGCATTGGATGCTCCATCAAAGAACATTCTCCATGATTTCTTAGCTAGCTTCTCTTCTTCTACCTGAAATACAGCCATCAAATCCTCATCTGGAAAATCGAGTTTCATAGGCACATAGTCATCGGCAACCCGGTCTGCTAAGAAATCAGCGATTACACTCCCTTTAATGGCCTTTTGAGTCACATATATAATATCATACTCAGAAAGCATGACTTGCCACCTTGCTATTCTACCAGACAAAGATGGTTTCTCGAAAATGTACTTCAAAGGATCAAGTTTGGCCACCAACCAAGTCGTGTGATATAACATGTATTGTCTGAGTCTTTGGGCTGTCCAAGCTAAAGCGCAACACATCTTTTCCAATTGAGAATACTTCACTTCGTAGTCAATGAATTTCTTACTTAGGTAATAGATGGCTTGTTCTTTCTTGCCATTCTCATCTCGTTGCCCCAGTACACATCCCATTGAACCTTCGCAAACTGTCAAGTACAAAATCAAAGGTCTATCAGGAATAGGAGGTACTAACACAGGCGGGTTTGATAAGTACTCCTTGACTTTATCGAAGGCCTTTTGACATTCTTCATTCCATTCCCCAGAGTCATGTTTACGAAGAAGCTTGAAAATTGGATCACATTTTGAAGTAAGTTGAGATATAAACCTGGATATGTAGTTTAGCCTCCCTAAGAAACCTCTTACTTCTTTGGTGGTGCGAGGAGGGGACAAGTTCTGAATGGCACGCACTTTGTCCGGATCAACTTCTATCCCCCTTTCGCTAACTACAAATCCCAATAATTTTCCAGATCTTGCCCCAAATGTACACTTGGCTGGGTTTAACTTCAACTGGTACTTCCTCAACCTTTCAAAGAGCTTCTTAAGATTAGCCACATGGTCTTCTCCTTCACGAGACTTTGCAATCATATCATCCACGTACACCTCAATCTCTTTATGCATCATGTCGTGGAAAAGACTAACCATAGCCCTTTGATATGTAGCTCCAGCGTTCTTCAATCCGAATGGCATGACTCTATAGCAAAATGTTCCCCACATTGTCACGAAAGTAGTCTTTTCCATATCTTCTCTAGCCATCTTGATTTGATTATAGCCGGAAAAGCCATCCATAAATGAAAATATGGAATGTCTCGCTGTATTGTCCACAAGGGTGTCAATGTGAGGAAGTGGAAAATTGTCTTTAGGGCTAGCTCTGTTCAAATCCCGATAATCCACGCACATCCGCACCTTTCCATCCTTCTTAGGCACAGGGACAATATTAGCTACCCACTCCGGGTATTTGGCCACTTCAAGAAAACCCGCATCAAATTGCTTTTTAACTTCCTCTTTGATCTTCAACAACATTTCCGGCTTCATGCGTCTTAACTTTTGTTGTACCGATTTGCACTCTGGTTTCAAAGGCAATCTATGCTCCACAATATCAGTATCAAGTCCAGGCATATCTTGGTAAGACAAGCAAACACATCTACATATTCACGAAGTAACTCCTTAAGACCCTTTCTTTCATCTGATGCTAGCGATGTTCCGATTTTGACCTCTTTCTTATCTTTTTCATCTCCCAAATTAATTATTTCAACAACTTCCTGATGAGGTTCAATTGGTTTCCTATCTTCTTCCATCGATCTCAACAAGTCACGGGGTAAAGGGTAGTCCGTAAAGACATCTTCATCATCAGATTCACCAAATTGAGCAGGGTTTTCAAAATCAATTTCTGAATTATTGACATTATTATCATCTTGTTTATTGTTTTGATACCTGAAAATAGATGAAATGGGAAATTATAGGTATTTTCAGTGTTGGTATGCTAGAGAAAGAAAGAAAGAAAGAAAAAAAAAAGAAAGAAAGAAAAAAAAATGATTGGGAAAATAGGAATGCATAATGCTAATCATTTATTGAAATGGAAAATAACAAAGTTGGCCCATACATAAAAATTTATTTGGGTGCTTTTGGGCTGAAGCACTAAAAATCCAACTTGCTTTATTCAAAACATAAAAGAAAAAGACAATTGCATTATTACTTTTCAAAGGAAATCTCTGGGAACTCCAAAATCGTCCAATTCTTCAACTCAGCTCCTGCAGGGGTCATATGCACAAACCGTCCAGCTACATTCTCCTCTGATATCTTCTTATCTACCATGTGAATGGACAAATCAGAAAAATCCCCCTCAAGTTGCATCGCCAGTTTCCCCCCTTCGTCACCAGTTTGATATCCACAAAAATAAAAGGTGTCATAAAGGTAAGGAATGACCAATTTCTCAGTTTCAAATTCGTCCCCTTTCAACTGTGCTATTCACCTCTCTTTCTTTTCTTCCATCTTCTTTGCTTTATCTTTCCAAGTTGGTTTGTATCCTAACCCGAACCTGTCCTTGCTTTCCAAAATTGTGATGGCCTTTCTAATCCCTTGGTGGTTTCTTCCCAATCCGACTCCTGGATACCAACCTTTGCCCATGGTTTGCTTCACCACCATCTCTGTAGCTGCTGACAGGTGAGGAGCATATAATTTCGAACCTTCTCCTATGTAGGTTGCATTAACAAACTCAAAAGCTCGATATGAACATTCCCATGCATTCTCTGTTGTCTTAACATACGGAGTGCTTGGAGATTGAGTGACAATGATGTCTTCCTCTCCCGAAACTGAGATTTGTTGATTCCCCACGAAAAACTTCACCTTTTGATGGAGAGTGGAAGGGACAGCTCCTGTCGTGTGTATCCAAGGCCTTCCTAGCAAAAGAGTATATGAAGGCATAATATCCATGACTTGGAATTGTATATTGAAAATACATGGACCAATCTCCACAGGTATCTCTATATCACCCAACACTTCTCGACGGGCTCCATCAAATGCCTTGACAATCATGTTGCTTTTTCGCATATACGATGAATCCACTGGTAACCTTAGCAAAGTGCACATAGGCATCACATTGAGAGCCGATCCATTATCAATGAGAACCCTGCCAATTGTGTGGCTCTTACACCTGACTGTGATGTGAAGAGCCTTGGTGCTTCCCCTCCCTTCCGCAGGAATCTCATCATCACTGAAAGATATATAATTTGAAGCCACCAAATTACCGACTAAATTGTCCATTTTGTCCATGGATATATCAGGAGGTACATATGATTGATTCAACACCTTTAATAAAGCGTTTCTGTGAGACTCAGAATTCAGGAGAAGTGATAAGAGTGAAACCTTTGCCGGTGTTTTGTTCAACTGCTCGATGATATTGTATTCACTATGCTTAATCAAGCTCAAAAACTCATCGGCATCTTCTTTCGTAATAGACTCTTGACATCTTGTCTCTTGAACCTCTATCGGGTTAGCCGTATCCCTTTCCACAATTCCTGCCTTCTCTTTTCTAGCTTTAGCTAACATTTCAGGACTATAGCAACACCCACTTCGTGTCATTCCCCCAACTCCAGTGATATTCGCTGTTTCGAGACTTTTAGGGGACATATGCTCTCTTTCTCCATTCATTACTATATCATAGCCATATCTCCAAGGTACCGCCTTGTTGTCTTTGTATGGAAACGGAATAGGAGCTTTGATTGTGATCCCACTAGCTTGGCTTGATTTTTCCTCAAGGCGGATTTTCAAAGGCTTTGACTTTAGGCCGTCATCAATCACACTAATCTCATTCCCTTTTCCTTTTCCTTCCCAAAATTCAATTTGATATGAGTCCATTAACTCCTGCAATCTATAATGAAAAGCTTCACAGGACTGAATTGAATGACCTACTGCACCATTGTGGTATGGACAAACCAGATTGGGATCATACGAATCTATATAGGTCTCCAAAATCAAGGTTTCTGGTTGCAACATATCTGCCTTCACTAATACATCAAAGACCTGACTTAACGGAGTCTTTATTTCTGCAACAGCTCTTTTAATGTAATCCTTCTTTTCATTATTTAACATGTTCACTGCTGCTCCACCATGGTCTGGTAAAGGATTTCCATTCACAACTTGTTCTGTTTTCGGCTCCTCAAAACTCAACTGCCCAGCCTTCATCAAGCCCTGCACTTTATACTTCAGTCCCAAGCAATTTTCTATAGAGTGACCCACATTGTCATTGTGGTAAGCACACTTTGCGTTTGGATCATACCATTTGGGATACGGGGGTTTTAGGGGTTCAAGGTATACGGGGGCAATCAGACGGTTTTGCACCAGTTTAGGATATAACTCCGCATAGGTTATGGGGATTGGGGTGATAGGGGGTCTTTCTTGATTGAAGCGTGGCCTTCCAGGGTTGTTCGTTAGGTTTGTAGGTTGAGTAAAGGGTTGGGTTGGTCTCAGGGTTGGCGAGCGAAAAATGGGCTGAGTATTTGTTGGTGGGTTTAGTTGATATGGGTAGGGTGAAACATAATTGATAGCATGAGGATAAGATTGGTATTGGTTGGATGGGCGTTGGTGAATAAAACCTCCTGCAGAGATAGCCTGGACATCTCCTTCCTTTTTCTTAGGAAACCCTCCTTTCCTGGCCTCTACACCCTCAATCTTGCCATTTTTAATAGCATTTTCTATTGCCTCTCCTGAAAGCACCAAGTCAGAAAAGTTCTTACTGACATTTCCTATCATCCTCTCATAATAAGGAGCTTTGAGAGTGTTTAAAAATAACATCGTTAACTCCTTTTCTGTCAATGGAGGTTGAACTTCAGCAGCTGCATCTCTCCACCTCTGAGCGTATTCTCTAAAATTCTCGTTTGTTTTCTTCTCCATGCTTTGGAGAGAAAGGCGATCAGGAGCCATATCACTTATGTGACGATATTGGGCTAGAAATGCCCTAGCAAGGTCTTTCCACGAATGTATACGACTCCTGTCCAACTGAACATACCACCTTGCAGCAGATCCTGTAAGGCTATCTTGAAAACAGTGAATGAGCAACTTTTCATTACGAGCATATCCTGCCATCTTTCTGCAGAACATCGTAACATGGGTTGTCGGGCATTTAGTTCTATCGTATTTCTCGAAGTCCGGAACCTTGAACTTTGCGGGCAACACCAAATCGGGAACTAGGCTCAACTCTTCTGCATCAACATTCCCAAAGGAGTCGTTTCCTTCGATGGCTTTCAACCTTTCCTCCAACATGTCACATTTCTGTTGTATCCCTACAGCTAGATTGTCAACTGCTTCTCTCTTCAACTTCTCTTGTTTAACAGGATCGTCCAAGTTTGGGACGAAAATAGGGTCGACAGGACTAGACCCTATACCAGGTTGATTTTGGCCTATAGCATGGCCTTGTCCTCCCATTGAAGGTGTTGCGTGAGCATAAACCTTTGGAGACATTTGGGCTTGATGGGTGAACCCTTGAGGGTATGGTGGATCATCACTAGAACATTCTTCTTTTGTTGCTAGGTCTTGCACAACTCCCTTCCCCTTAGCCATACTCATCATCAATTCCATCATCTTGGTCATTTGCTCTCGAGTTTCCTCTTGAGCCTTGACAATCTCTTGTTGCACTTTCTCCATCCTATCAATCCGTGCTAATTGTTCGCTCTCCATTGCTCTAGTTCGTGCACGAGTTTGGTATGGATGATTTGAAGGGCTATTTTTGTACCTTGGTTGTCACAATTAAATAAAATTTTTTTATTAATGCTCATGAAGGAAAAAGCAAAAGTAGGAAAAATCTTTGTAAGAAATTTATTGCATAATAAAGGATTGTCTTATAACAAAAACTCATAAAAAAACCAATGCTTATAAAACTAGTCTCATAACAATTGTTGAACAAAATTAAAGATCCACTACATCCATAAAGAAAATCTAAGGTGTCCACCTAAGCCTCCTCAACAAACTGTAGTGACCTTGGATCTCGTCCAACAGTATTCGCAGATTCTCCCCATGCTCAGTAAGTGGGTTGACTCCGAGCTTCAAATCCATTATTCTGTCTTCCATGTCTCTTGCTCTATGTGCCATGACATTAATTTGTTCAATCATGGAAACCAAAAGATGTGAATCGCGAGCTCTCCTTAAAGTAGCATACTTCTCTTTTAGCTCATTCAACTCATTAACAACCTTTTGCAAGATCTGCAAGTATTCTTGGGATCGATTGAGGGCATCTTGCGAACTCATCTGTTCGCTTATGACCTTGCCTTCAAGTTCTTCACATTTGGTCCTCTTCTTTTGTATCTCAGTCTTGAGTTGTTCATTCTCTTCTCGCAAACGTTTACTTTCAGACCTTGAGAGTTGCTCCTTCAAGTATCTGATTTCATCTATCAACTTATACTTCTCTTGATGGACCTTGTATATGCTTGCTCCCTTCTCCCCAGCTTTTCCTCCGTTTCACATTTGAGCTTCTTAATTTCCCTCTCTAGGTCTTTCTTTTCTTCCTCTAATTTCCTCTTGGCAATCTCCAGGATCTATCATGGGGTCTCGGGGTATAGGCTCTTCGTGGGCTTCATCTTCTTCAGGGGGAAGTAAAATATCTTTGACTCGCCTAGCATGCCAAACAGAATATTCAGGGGAAATTTTATCTATAAATCTTCCCTTTTGTATTTTGCAAGCTGTCTTCCAAGCCTTGACATCATCTTCTATCTTCCTTAGTGCCCCTTTTTCAATATAGGAGTATTCCCTTTGGTCGAGTCCAAATTGTCATGGGGATGAACTGGTCATATCCTAGCTGTCTTCGTACCATGATGGGAGAATAAGTAATAGTCCCCCACACACCCAACAAAGGGACCCATGGTTGCCCTCACATTTATACACCATTGACCTTCGTGGCATCCATGGTGCTAACCAAATTACATCTTGGGTCGTGGTTTTGCGCAAAGTCGAAACCCATTCCTTTTTGTCTTGAACTTGGGCACTCACTTTCACAAAATTCCTTAATAGGAAGACTACTACCAAGGAAAGCATCTTTGAATTTACTACGTTCACACTTAAAATGACTCCTCATCCACATATATAATAACTGCATGCACCCGATGAAACGCCCTCCACCATTCCTACGACAGTAGCTCAAAGATCTAAATGTTTCAGCTAAGATAACCGGAGCAGCATTCACCTCATGCTCATGTTGTTCAACGAGGTCTACAAGAACAATCTCCACATACTGCAATGATCTAGGAAAAACCACTATCCCATAATAGCTATGCCATTAAGCTCATACTTTGCTTGTCTGTCATTTGTTTGCCAAAACAACTCCGAAGAAAATTCCATCCCAAATAGGTACCTTCCCTTTCTCTTGATGTGTTGGTCAACCTCTTGTACATCAATCTATCATTTTGCTAAAACACTTGCGATGGCTCCTCTTATTCTTCTTGTAAACCTTGCTTTTCTCTGACTCCTTAATACGAAGTAAGACCGTGTACTCCTCAATAGTGGGCACCATGTCCACCTCGTTAAACACAAAGCACCTATACGAGGGATCCCAAAATACACCATAGCCCTAATCAAATTATCGTCCACAGGTTACAGTAAGAAGCAATGCCAAATCTCCATATTTCTCTTGAAAGCGATCCGCTTTGTTTTATCCAACTCTTCCAAATGTCGATCATTCAGTGAGATCATTTTGCTTGAGGTCAAGACGAACTTTTTCTGGAAGGCTACACACGTGATCTCTGGGCAAGCAATCACCATCCTTGCGTTGGATTCCTCAGATACCGCTTTAACCATATCAGCGAGTTCCTCCAACATAGGCTTATCTTGCAGACGATTTCCCATGGGTGTAGAGAACCAACTTTGTCAATCAATTGCTATGAGATAGATTTTCTACAAGAATGCATGATGAGTCAAAACAAGACATGATTAAAGATATATGCACATACTTCAAATTTTGTTAAAACATTGCTCCTTCTTGTGTCCTACAAGGTTTCCATACTATAGGTAGGCATAGTTCTATCTAGGACGGTTCCCTTAAGCTTCTACATGTAGGGCTTGGATGGTCCAATGTTCTAAAGGTTCCCAAATTGTTCCTCACTATCGTCCACATGGACTAGTAAGGCACCCGATCCTCACCCATCATAGGCTACAAATGGAAAGGTTCAATTGAGTGGGAGTATTTCGCTAGCCATTGCGGAGGTATTACCTCACGAGAGCGTAAGTACTCTACTCCTCCTAAGAAAGGGTTAAAGCCGGGAGAGGGCTAATGTATGCAAATGCGCGTGAAGTGTGTGTCGAAGGAACATGTAATTATTAATGTTTTTTTTTTCTAAGATTTCTTGAGCAAATTCTAAGATAACCTAAAACTAAGTATTGGCCTGACTCTCTTAAGTCCCCAGTGGAGTCGCCAAACTGTCATAACGTATTAAGTTTTAGAAAGAAAACCTAATAGCTAGACACAAAACTATGGAGTCGCCACCAACCATTCTACCTAGGTGTGATTGGTCACCTATTCAAACTAAGGATAAGGCTTGGTCTACGTTCAAAGACACTAGGTTCGGGAGTACGGTTACGTGTAGGGAAGGATTAGCATCCCCACAATGCCCATCCTAAAATGGTACCAACTAGTTTTAGGTTATCTTTACAATTTGCCTTGTGTTTATATTAATTTCGATATGCTTATATATTGGGAGTATTTCTAAGATTTTTCCATCAATTTGGCTCTAATCTTAAAAATCTCCCTCACCTCAAGATGTTCAAGGAGTCTCGATTGACTTTCTTGAATTCCATCGTCGGACCAATAAGATATTTTATGAAAATCTTATTTTTTCCAATTTTGGCTCTAATTTCGACTCCATATTAATCTCTATATTTTTTTAATCTTATCTATATATTTTATTTTTTTATTTAGATAATAAATATGAATCATGGTTTATTAAAGATTTTCTTAAAAGCGTCCCATCAATTTGGCTCGGCTTAAAAGAAGTCTTTTCACTAGAAATTTCCAAGGGCTCAATTGACTTTCTTGAAATTTCATCATCGGCATAATTCATACTTATTTCTTATTTTATTTTTATTATAATCTTGTCTTCATGTCACATTTATTTATTCATTCGTTTATCTATTTTTATTCATATTTCTTTAAGCGTAGTCTTTTTCTAATTTATATTTGTTCATTTTTATTTATTTATTTACTTTAATCTTAAAATAAATATGATTTTATTTTATTGAAAATTTCTCCCAAAAGTTTCCATCGATTTGGCTCAACTTAAGGAAGAATCCTTCACTAGAAATTTAAAGGAGTCTCGATTGATTTTTGAAATTTCATCATCGGTACAATTTCACGTATTTATAAAATCTAATTCAATTAATTTTATTTCTAATTTATTATCCTTTTATTTTGTCTATTGTTTCTATTTATGTCTTTTAATTGTAGTTTACTAATTAATTTTTTCATTCGTTTTATTTTATTTATTCTTTATTTAATCTTAAAATAAAATGAATTATATTTTATTGAAAATTTCTCCAAAAGTATCCCATCAATTTGGCTCAACTTAAGGGAGAATCCTCTCACTAGAAATTTCAAGGAGTCTCAATTGACTTTCTTGAAGTTTCTTCATCAGTATAATTCACATTCATTCGTAAAATCCAATTTTTAATTACCATTTTCCATCCTATTATTTTTCTTAACTTATTTTTTATTATCATTTACTAAGTACTACGATCCTAGCTACGTAATCAAAATTAGACAATATTTTAACCACGCACTACATTAAACATATCATATAAATTTTATTTAGCAAAATTAAAGAAAGTCATACAATTATATTGAATCTTACTATCAATTAAATCATACTAATTAAACTAAACAATCAAGCCAATAAAAAATAAAATAGAAAAATAATAATAACAAAATAAATAATGTAAATAATTACATTAATTTGAGTATTAAACTACGTTGCACAAATAAATCTTATCAAGATTGTTAAATTATTCTATCTCAATATTGACTTCTGTTAACCCGTTATTATTGGCGTTAATTATTAATTTCATTAATGACAAATATGTACGAAAATAAGATAAAATGAAAAATATATACAAAAATAAAATAAAATAAAAAAAATACAAAATACAAAATAAAAAAAAAGAAAAATTCGTCAGAAAATGGGAAGAAAAAACCTTGCGATCGGGTCGGGTCAGAAGTGGGTCGGAGCGCGAGTCCAGACACGGGTCACGGGTCAGCGGCTACTCCAAACGGCGTCGTTTCAATCTGGGTATTTAAACTCTCTTTCCGGTTTTTTCGCCGAGATTTTCCTTTCCAGAGAAAAAAAAAAAGAAAAAAACCTTCGATACTCTCGACCCAGACGATTTCCGATGACCGGAAACTTCAACCGGTTGCCGAAAACTTCAAAATTTCCAGATTCCGACGCCTCTCTCCACCATGCACCACCGTAAATAACCTGATCTAGGCCTAAAAATCTCCAGAAATCTTCCTCTCTTCCTCCCTGAATCAGATCTAGAAACTACAGCCCTTAAATCCTTAGAAAAAACTCCAGATCTGACCCCGAAAACTAAACTACCAAACCCTAAACAAACCCATTTTTTTTTTGCTCTGGTTCTATTTTTGGTTGTGCTTGCTGTTTGGTTTTCTGTGGCTTTTGGTTACGGTTGTTTGGTTGTCGTCTGTCTCTGTCGCTGTGGTTTTTGTTGGTTTCTGTTGGTTCCCCTCCCTCCCCGCTTTCAGATCTGTTCCTCTCTTTATAAAAATCTAATCTGAATATTTTAGAAGTTTTTTTTTTAGAATCGGATCTCAGATCCGATTGTGGTTATGCTTTTAATGTCATGATTTTAAATTCCTTTTTCATTGATTTCCTTGCAGATTCTGAAGACTAGATATTTCCTTTTTTGTTTCTGGCGGCCATTAGGGTTTGGATTCATTTTGGGGTCACGATTTGGTTAGGGTTTGGTGTGGTTTGGGGGTTTGGATTGGTTAAGGGTTCTGTTTGGGTTAGGGTTTAGTCTGGGGTTAGGGGTTCTGTTTGGATTAGGGTTTGGTCTGGGGTTAGGGGTTCTGTTTGGATTAGGGTTTGGGTCAGATTAGGGTTTTCGTTTTTGTTTTGTTTCCCTTTTTAAATTTTTTTTTGCATTTTTTTATCAAAATAAGTAAAGAATAAATAAAAGAAAAATAAAATACTAAAATTTATATCAGTAAAATAAAAATAAAAATAAAAATAAAAAGAGAAATAAAAATAGAAAGAGAAATAATAATAAAATGAATAATAATGAAAAAGAAAAGAAAAGAAAAAAGATAAAAATAAACAAAAATAAAAATAAAATAAGAAATAAAATAAAATAAATCAAAATAAAATCAATTCAAACATGGGTTTAATTCATTTTCGATTTTTAGAATACACGTCGAGTGACTCGAGATTCGCAATCCCGGACAAAAATTGGTGTCTACAAAAGGTTTTATGCATTTTAATGTCTACATTTATATGCATTTCGTATTTATTAAAATAAACATTTTTATTTAACTACATATAGTATGCACTTTTTATATGTTTCTTATTGGGCTTTCCCCAAAGCTCACCCCCCTTGCTCACCATTCCAGATAGCTCATAAGTGTACGTGTCATCCGTTGCGATAGAATAATTGAAGAAAATTACTAGAAGTTAAAGTACCCAGTGACTAGGTACATGTAAAGTTTTATATTTATATTCAGATTTACAAATGCACATCAGATGTATTGTGATGGGATGTAATTACTGTAATTGTGAAACTTACGAAAGTACTTGAAATAAATAGATTTTATTTTGATTTCTTAATTATTATTTATGTTTTAATAAATGTGAAAATGTATAAAGGTTAATTGTAACAGGAATGGTAAAAAGAACTTACATCGACACCGAATGCAAACCGACTGATATCGAATAATTGAATATGAAAGATAGAAGTGAAAAGGAAAAATTTGATTCGGAATTTTATAATTTCAGATGTTACAAAAGTATTATATTATATAATTTGATTGTGATTGAGTGATGATACGGTTGTTTAGTGATTTTGACTTCATTAGTAAATAGGAAATGTCTTAACTTATGGTATATTGATATGATGTTGGAATGTGGCAAAGTATAAGTGTGACAACGACGATGTATTGATATAAAGAGTGTGAAATCCCCCAATCTCATGTAAATTCCTCATATTTGTAAAGTATTTCAGCTGAGAAGAATTAAATAAATATGAGAAATCTGAAGTATAATTGATATATGGGACATGGAAGGAATAACGAAATTGAAAGTCAAATAGTCAAGGAATTAAATTGATATTGTAAGAATATTGGAGTATGAAAAGAATTACTATCAGAAATTTAGTGTAATTAAAGACATGTGGCATATGAATGGAAGAGTAATTAAGATGGTAAAAAATAGGGTTAATGGCTGAGGTGATTATGAGATAAAGAAGCATTAAATGAAGCTTGATGAGTCATCTTCAGCTATCACCAAGTCGGCAGCACATTTCCAGCTCTATCTCTCGTTCCCTCCATTTTTCCTAAGTTTTCATTGTACTTGCCTTGACAAATACCAAGATCCTGTCATCGAATCGTTAGGCTTACTTAACGAAAAATGATCCTTATCACTAGCTCAAGCTAGGCCTGTAATATAAAAGGCTGAATCAAAGGAATAAAGGAGATCTAATTTCTATCCATTTTGGCTATAGACAAAGGTAAGAGAAGAAGTTAGTTCTTTCAATTACGTTTATGGTTTGGAGTTGTATTAAGTTGGTATAGTATGCTCATGGTATTAAAATGAAAGAAAGTTAAAGTTTGGAATTTTGACGATACTTACAACTTTGAAGAAGTGAAGGAAAAGAATTGGCGCAACCAAGTGAATTGCGTTTTTGGAGTTAATTGAGGTAAGGAATTTATGTAACGGATGTAAGGTGACTATGTCCGCATGTTTTTAAGTGTTTTGGAAAGAAGTACCAGTTGGTATAAGTGTAGGAAGGTTGAATTTTGTGTTTTACTCCTAGTTACCAAAATGCTAGGAGCAGCTGACTGCCTAGAGACAACCAAAGCGTAGATTTCCGAAAACTGATGAAAACATCGATTGCTATATAAGACAGTAGACTGTTATTTTTTAGAAAGCATTCTGTTTCAAACTAATCGACTGCTATATGAACCAGTCGACTGCTATTTACTTGAAAAGCATTCTGTTTCAAAACCAGCCGACTACTATATGGGACCAGTCAACTGCCCCATGTGTTTTCAGAATTTCGAATTATCGGAATTTTTAAAAGAAAATAATTTCGATAAAGTAAATTATGTAATAGCAGCAGACTGCCCTGTGAAGCCAGTCGACTGTCTCCTTTGAAAAAGAGGTTTTAAAGCTTATTTCTGAAAAGTATGATTGTCATTGCAAAAAGCTATATGACAAATGTTTTGAGACTATGAAGTACTTAATGATTATGCACTTTTGTATAAGTACATGACTCAGGAGCCTTAGTCCAGTCCTCGGTGCCACATATGTCACCTGACTAGTGTTCATCGTGGCCTTTCGACGTTTGGCCAAATTGTCTCTATTATATAATTGGCTAGGGGAGGATTCCTGGCCCTTACAGGGGTACACCACTTGTTTATCAGTGCATAATTCCGTTAACATGCAAATAGTCTCCATGTTATTTGAAAGTATTCGAACTATGTGAAATTCTTGAAAGTATTTAAATATATGATACTTGAAATGTTTAAAGAAAGTATATGATGTATGCTTGCATATGCTAATTGAAAGAAGTATATGATATATGCTTTATAATGATTTTACATGACATTATAGAGCCAAGCAGGAAAACTGCATATAGAGGCATAGTATACTCTTTTACATATATTTTTTACTGAGCGTAAACTCATCCCTTTACGACTATTTTTCATACAGATTACTTGAAATAAATTTCGCTCCAAATAGAGGAGCTTTCTTTTAAGATATCAAAGTGTACCTTTGAGATACGCTTCCCAATAACTATTGAAGGTATATTTAGTTGAGATGTAATTCAGCTATTGTATAGTACATTGCTACAGAAATGTTTATAAGATGTTTTGGGGATTTAGGTTATGTAAGATGTGTAAGATTCTGTGGTATGGAATGATATGTATATATATCATTATTATGCTTTGATTGAAATTGAAATCTTTATAGTGAACTATGAAATATCAAGCTGAAGAAGAAGAAGAAGGAATAACATTGACGGACGAGTCTAATCAAGTTATATGAAAAAGGAAAAAGTTATAGGTGAATGTGTAGTGGCTGGGATGTCACAGATTGGTATTAGAGCATATTAGATTGATGTTTGTCGGTGTCATTAGACTAGAAATAGCGTATATCCCTAATGTACTGTACTTGTCTGAATACATATGCATAGTATAACTATTTATAGTTATAATAAATAGCTTAATTTTGTGATTTTATCAACAGAATGAGCTCATATAAAAGGGGTACTGGTAGAGGAAGAGGACGGGGTCGTGCAAAACAGCCCCCAACACAGTTTCTTCCTCCATCTCCACCACATAGCCCGAATACTAGGCTAGCTAAAATGGAAAAGCATATGGAGAATATGGCCGCGATGATCATGCAATTTATGTCGAATTTCCCAAACGTGACCACTAGTGCACCAGTAGCTACTCCTACAGTACAGCCCCTACCAGCACAGACAAAGTTACCCCCACCAGTCCCAACTACTGAAAGGCGGGATCCTAAGGCGTATTGCAGTGTGACCTTGATTAAGGGATTTAAGAAACTGGATCCACCTAAGTTCAAGGGGGATAGAGATTTGTTGGCCGCAGAGAATTGGGTGAAGGCGGTCACGAAATCTTTCGAGTATATGACATGTTCTGAAAGGGAGAAGGTGGGTTTGGCTGCTTACTTGTTAGTGGATGATGCAGAGTATTGATGGCAGTCCACTCGGACCATTTTGGAGGCTCGACATGCTAAGGTTACGTGGAATAGATTTTTAGAGGCCTTTAATGGGCAGTATATCCCACGCATTGATCATATTGGATTGAAGATTAAGTTTCTGAACTTGACTCAAGGGACGATGTCAGTTAATCAATACGAGTTGAAGTTCATTACATTAAGCAGATTCGACCTAGAGGTCCTCAGGAGTGAAGGACATAAGATCTATCGGTTTATAGAGGGATTGAAGTCCCCCATCTAATCCAAGCTATACCTTATGGATATTACTACTTATGGAGAGGTAGTCCGTAAGGCTTAGTTGTGTGAGCAGGACTATGAGCTTCATCATGTTGATTTTCGAGCTAAGGGTAAAGGCAAAGAATCGATGAAGCGAAAGTCAGATGAGAGAGCCTCTAGTGATAGATATCCACATAAGAGAAGTAGACGTTATGAAGGAGTGTCGATAGGTAAGCAAATAAATTAAAAGAAAATAATCTTTGTTTTAATTACATGATTATATGGAAATATATTGAATTTCGGAGTTATGACGGTTATGAAATAGGGACTCTTAGACTTACCAGGATCAAGATAAGTGATGAGAGATCCCGACATCCAGCAGGTAGTACCGCTAGCTCACCGAAGAGTACGATGCAAAGATATGAGCAATGCGGGAAATTTCATGGATCACAACCTTGCCGGTTAGCGAGTGGTGCTTGTTTTAGGTGTGGTGAGCAAGGACATATGATTAAAGATTGTCCCAAGAAGAACCAGAGGGTGATCGAGGAATCAGAGAAGACCCCTCAACCATAGCGGCAGAAAAAGGAAAGAAAGCTGTGACCTAAGGACGAGTATTTGCCATCGATGAGGAGTCTGCCGATGCTTCGTCCAAAGTGATTAAGAATAAGATTTACCTATTTGATATAAGTATTACAACATTGTTTGATCCAGGCTCTACGCATTCATTTATTTCGCCTATGATTGCTACGAAAGTACCTAGTGAGCCTGAGCCTTTAGGACAATTGCTACAAATAAGTAATCTATTTAAGGAATCCCAAATGACAAACATAGTATATCGTGGTTGTAAGCTACGGGTAGGAGAAAGAGAATCAATAGCTGACCTAATCCTACTAAATATGTATGGATTTGATGTTATTTTGTGTTAGCGTTAAATTGCCATATATATTTTGAAATGACAAAAACTTAAGTAAGCTTTAATGTTTTAATTCACATTGTAAATTTGCCTCATCACACATGATTCTCTCAATCCATTTTCAAGTGTTTATATTAAGACCATCATTTAATGATACATTCTTATTGGTCTTAATACTTTATAAAATGGTTTTGAATATTAAGTAATTTTCTCAAGAATTATTGAATATAAGTTTAGAAAATTACTTATAAGTTTTGGACAATATTTTCATTTGAGAAAGTCAAGAAAAACTCCCTTAAAGCTTATAAATGTTTTGGGTTGAATTAGGATCAAAGGTCATATCATTTCTAACCCAAAAGTGCAGGAAAAATGCCCTCTGGAAGAAAAGGATCGATCCCCACTGTAGTAGGATCGATCCCTTTTTGGCAGAAAGTCTTCCCAAGGTCCCTGAAGCCCAGAATCAAGATTCTGGACAAAAGGGATCGATCCCCACTGTAGCAGGATCGATCCCTTTGCCTGAAAATAGCCTATAACGGCTAGTTTTTGTAAGACAACGGTAATATTCGAGATTTGGCTCCACCTAACGGCTAGAATACATCAAAGGGACTATAAATAGAGGCTTGGAAGCTAAAGAAACAAGAGAGAGCACCCAAGACATATCATTCTTCAATTTCTTCATCTCTTCACGCAAATCAAAGAGTTCAAGAGCTAGAATTCAATATCTTCTATCACTCTCTTATTCCTTATAGTGCTTAGCACAAATCTTGTATAGGTTTTTATTTGTGCTTAATCTTTGTAATCACTTGCCTATCTAGAGGCCTTCTTTGATTACTTCTCTTGTAAACACATTCAATCCTTGTAAAAATGGGAGGTTTCTCTTAATCTTTAGAAAAAGAGGGAGGTTACTCTTTAGCCTAAGAAAAAGAGGGAGGTTACTCTTGAGCCTAGAAAAAGAGACAGGTTTCTCTTGATCCTTGAAAAGAGGAAGTGTAATACAAATTCAAGTTAGTGAATTTGGGAAAAATCCTTGGGAGCGTCTCAAGGTAGAGGACGTAGGCAAGGTTGCCGAACCTCTATAAATCGCTTGCGTACATTTCTCTATCCTTACTCTCTTTACTTATTTGCAATTATATTTGTGTTTATTGCTTTGAATTTATATTGCATAATTGAGTACCCTAGAGAACTTAGAAAATATCAATATAGGCTAGAGAATTTAGAGAAACCGAAAAACGAACCTAAGGTTAGTGAAAAACCGATTCACCCCCCCTCTCGGTATAGCTTATAGAACCAACATTTTGGTTATGGATTGGTTAGCTAAGAATCATGTGATATTAGATTGTTATGCTAAAAGTGTAATCTTCTCTTCTCCCGTTAGCTATGTTGTAAATTTTGCAAGTGTTTAATGTAAAAGTATAATTGCTGATTGCCTTATTGAAAATTGAAATTAATAGAAAGTATGTATTGTTATGTGAAGGATTTATAGCTTATGTGGTGGACGTAGAAAAGAAATGTCCTGGACTTCATGAAATTCCAGTAATCATGGACTTTTTGGATGTGTTTTTGGGCGATCTTCCAGACTTCCTTCGGATAGGGAAGTAGAATTTACGATCGATTTAGTGTCAGGGACTGAGCCCATTTCGAGATCACCCTGTGGCGACCCAGCCCTCCTCCCACTTGAGCTGGTCACTGGGATCACTCATCCGTACTGTCCGCTTTGGTTAGCCCACTGGCTACAGCACGGTTTTATCGAGAATAAATCCCAATTCGCGTCCGCTGCTACTCGAACCCTTGACATCCAAGCGATTCGAGTAACGACTAACCATTAGGCCTAGGCCTAATGGTTAGTCGTTACTCGAATCGCTTGGATGTCAAGGGTTCGAGTAGCGGCGGACGCGAATTGGGATTTATTCCCGATAAAACCGTGCGGTAGCCAGTGGGCTAACCAAAGCGGACAGTACGGATGAGTGATCCCAATGACCGGCTCAATGGGGAGGAGGGCTGGGCATCACACACCCTATCGGATGGCGCTAGTAGAATTGGAAGAACTTAAGAAGCAGCTTCAGGAGTTATTAGACAAGGGATTCATACAAACCAGCATATCCTCTTGGGGTGCTCCTGTGTTATTTGTCCGGAAGAAGGATGGCAGTATGAAGTTGTGTATAGACTACTGATGGTTGAATAAGGTAACAATCAAGAACAAGTATCCTCTTCCCAGGATTGATGATCTATTTGATCAGTTTAAGGGTGCATAAGTCTTTTCCATGATAGACTTGAGGTCGGGATATCATCAATTGAAGATCCAGAATGAAGATATCCTTAAGACAGCATTCAGGACATGGTATGATCACTATGAATTTCTAGTGATGCTGTCTGGTCTAACCAATGCACCCACAACTTTTATGAACTTGATGAATGACGTGTTCAAACAGTATTTGGACAAGTTTGTCATCGTTTTTATCGATGACATATTAGTGTATTCGAGGTCCTGGGAAGAGCATGAGCAGCATTTGAGGATAGTTCTGCAAACCCTCAAAGATCGAGGATTGTATGCCAAGCTAAATAAGTGTGATTTCTGGCTAGATCAAATCTCCTTTTTTGGGTCATATAGTCAGTAAAGATGGAGTTTCGGTTGATCCATCGAAGATTGAAGCTGTGGTACAATGGGAGAGACCGAAAACAGTTACGGAGATTAGGAGTTTCTTGGGTCTAGTTGGCTATTACTGAAGATTTGTAGAGGGTTTCTCGAGGTTAGCTACTCCTTTGACGCACTTGACGCGCAAAGAGGTGAAGTATGAATGGAATGATGCCTATGAGCGTAACTTTCAAGAGTTGAAGCGTAGGTTGACGACTGCACCTATTCTCACCATTCCTAGTAGTTCTAGTGTATTTTCAGTGTATAGTGATGCCTCTGGACAAGGTTTAGGTTGTGTGCTAATGTAGTATGGTAAGGTAGTTGCATATGGATCTTGACAATTAAAGGACCATGAGAAGAACCACCCAACTCATGACTTGGAGTTAGCTGTAGTGGTATTTGCTCTAAAGATTTGGAGACATTACTTGTATGGTGAGAAATTTCAAATTTTTACAGATCATAAAAGTCTGAAGTATTTGTTCTCTCAAAGAGAATTGAATATGAGACAGAGAAGATGGCTCGAGCTTCTGAAGGATTATGATTGTGAGATCTTGTACCACCCAGGAAAGGCCAATGTGGTGGTGGATGCTCTGAGCCGGATGCATGTAGGATGGTGGCGTATATGATGATTCGAGAGCATGAATTTCTTGAACAGTTTGCAAGCCTTAGTCTAAATGTTACGCCTTATGAACAATTTGGGATGATAGCCAATTTGATGATTGAGCCAGAGTTGATGGATAGAATTCGGATTGCTCAGAGGGAAGATGATCAGTGTATTGAGCTATGAATCGATCCAGTCAGGTATGCTCCCGGAGTTCAATATAAGTATAGATAGAATTTTGAGGTTTAATAATCGTATATGTGTTCCTAATGACAAGGAGTTAAAGAAGTTGATTTTGACAGAAGCATATGCCACTAGATACACGTTGCATTCGGGAAATACGAAGATATATCATAATCTTCGCAAGATGTATTGGTGGACTGGCATGAAGAGAGATATAGCTGAGTTTTTGGCAAAGTGTTTAACATGCCAGCAGGTTAAGGTAGAGCACCAAAGACCAGCAGGATTGTTACATCCTCTACCTATACCTATGTGGAAATGGGAGCATATTACGATGGATTTTGTCATGGGATTGCCTAGGACCAAGAGAAATCATGATGGTATTTGGGTAATCGTGGACAGACTAACTAAGTCAGTTCACTTCCTACCTATGCAATCTACGGATACGCTTAGTGCTTTGGTAGACTTGTATGTGAAAGAAGTTGTCAGACTACACGGAGTTCTAGTGAGCATTACCTCTGATAGAGATTCCAGGTTTACTTCTCATTTCTGAGAACATTTCCAAGAAGCCTTGGGATCTCAGTTGAATTTTAGCACAGCTTTTCATTCGCAGACTGATGGTCAGTCCGAGCGTATTATTCAGACGCTCGAGGATATGTTAAGAGCATGTGCTATGGATTTTAAAGGCTCATGGGACGAACATCTGCCATTGGCTGAGTTTGCTTACAATAATAGTTATCACTCAAGTATCGGGATGGCACCATATGAAGATTTATATGGTAGAAGGTGTCGATCTCCGATTGAGTGGGAAGAAGTGGGCGAACGTAAGATACTAGCTCCAGATTTAGTCGAGCAAGGTTTTGAAGATGTTAAGTTGATTTGTCAAAGACTTATGACTGCTCAGAGTCGACAAAAGAGTTATGCAGATGCTTGACGAAGGCCACTTGGGTTTTTAGTTGGAGATTCAGTGTTTTTGAAAGTTTCTCCATCCAAAGGGATCATGAGATTTGGTTGAAGAGGTAAGCTTAGTCGTCGTTATATCGGACCATTTAAAGTCTTAGATCGAGTTGGTGATGTTGCTTATAGGTTGGCACTACTACCGGAGCTATCGAGAGTGCAAAATGTTTTTCATGTGTCTATGCTTCGGAAGTATAATTTAGATCCATCTCACGTCATAGAAAATGAACCCTTAGAGATTCGAGAAGACATGAGTTATGAGGAGAAGCCGGTTCGGATTTTGGATAAAAAGGATAAAGTGTTGAGGTCTAAGACGATCCCATTAGTCAAAGTTCTCTGGTAGTATCATACTATGGAAGAAGCTACATGGGAGCTAGAGAGCCTGATGAAAGAGAAGTACCCGGAGTTATTTAAGACCTAACCTGATTTAAATTTGGAGGACCAAATTCTTAAGGTGGGGAGAATGTGAAATCCTTCAATCTCATGTAAATTCCTCATATTTGTAAAGTATTTCAGCTAAGAAGAATTAAATAAATATGAGAAATCTAAAGTATAATTGATATATGGGACATGGAAGGAATAATGAAATTGAAAGTCAAATAGTCAAGGAATTAAATTGATATTGTAAGAATATTGGAGTATGAAAAGAATTAATATTAGAAATTTAGTGTAATTAAAGACATGTGGCATATGAATGGAAGAATAATTAAGATGGTCAAAAAGGCGGTTAATGGCTTAGGTGATTATGAGATAAAGAAGTATTAAATGAAGCTTGATGAGTCATCTTTAGCCATCACCAAGTCGGCAGCACATTTCCAGCTCTCTCTCTCTCGTTCCCTCCATTTTTCCTAAGTTTCCATTGTACTTCCCTTGACAAACACCAAGATCCTATCATCGAATCGTTAAGCTTACTTAACAAAAAACGATCCTTATCACTAGTTCAAGCTAGGCTTGTAATATGAAAGGCTGAATCAAAGGAATAAAGGAGATCCAATTTTTGTCCATTTTGGCTATAGACAAAGGTAAGAGAAGAAGTTAGCTCTTTCAATTACGTTTATAGTTTGGAGTTGTATTATGTTGGTATAGTATGCTTATGGTTTTAAAATGAAAGAAAGTTAAATTTTGGAATTTTGATGATACTTACAGCTTTGAAGAAGTGAAGGAAAAGAATTGGCGCAACCAAGTGAATTGCATTTTTGGAGTTAATTGAGGTAAGAAATTTATGTAACGGACGTAGGGTGACTATATTCGCATGTTTTTAAGTGTTTTGGAAAGAAGTACCAGTTGGTCTAAGTGTAGGAAGGTTGAATTATGTGTTTTACTCCTAGTTACCAAAATGTTAGGAGCAGCCGACTGCCTAGAGACAACCAAAGTGTAGATTTTCGAAAATCGATGAAAACCAGTCGACTGCTATTTTCCGAAAGCATTCTATTTCAAACCAGTCGACTGCTATTTACTTGAAAAGCATTCTGTTTCAAAACTAGCCGACTGCCTATGGAGCCAATCGACTGCCTATGGAGCCAGTCGACTGCCTATAGAGCTAGTCGACTGCTTTATTTTCAGAAGTATTCTGTTTCAAAACCAGTTGATTGCTATATGGGACCAGTTGACTGCCTCACGTGTTTTCATAATTTTGAATTATCGAAATTTTTAAAAGAAAATAATTTCGATAAAGCAAATTATGTAATAGCAGCAGACTGCCCTGTGAAGCCAGTCGACTGCCCCTTTTGAAAAAGAGGTTTTAAAGCTTATTTCTGAAAAGTATGATTGTCATTGCAAAAAGCTATATAACAAATGTTTTGAGACTATGAAGTACTTAATGATTATGCACTTCTGTATAAGTACATGACTCAGGAGCCTTAGTCCAGCCCTTGGTGCCACAGATGTCACCTGACTAGTGTTCATCGTGGCCTTTCGACGTTTGGCCAAATTGTCTCTATTATATAATTGGCTAGGGGAGGATTCCTGGCCCCTACGGGGGTACGCCACCTGTTTATCAGTGCATAATTTCGTTAAAATGCAAATAGTCTCCATGTTATTTGAAAGTATTCGAACTATGTGAAATTCTTGAAAGTATTTAAATATATGATACTTGAAATGTTTAAAGAAAGTATATGATGTATGCTTGCATATGCTAATTGAAAGAAGTATAAGATATATGCTTTATAATGATTTTACATGACATTATAGAGCCAAGCAGGAAAACTGTATATAGAGGCATAGTACGCTCTTTTACATATATTTTTTACTGAGCGTAAACTCATCCCTTTACGACTATTTTTCATACAGATTACTTAAAGTAAATTTCGCTCCAAATAGAGGAGCTTTCTTTTAAGATATCAAAGTGTACCTTCGAGATACGTTTCCCAATAACTATTGAAGGTATATTTAGTTGAGATGTAATTCAAGTATTGTACAGTACACTGCTACAGAAATGTTTATAAGATGTTTTGGGGATTTAGGTTATGTAAGATGTGTAAGATCTTGTGGTATGGAATGATATGTATATATATCATTATTATGCTTTGATTGAAACTGAAATCTTTATAGTGAACTATGAAATATCAAGCTGAAGAAGAAGAAAAAGGAATGACATTGACGGACGAGTCTAATCAAGTTATATGAAAAAGGAAAAAGTTATAGGTGAATGTGTAGTGATTGGGATGTCACAAAGAGTCCGTTAAAAATTAAGGAGGAAGTGTTATTGCATTGAGGAATATCTGTGGAAATGATATAACAATAGTGGACCTTGATGGATTCTTAGATTGAGTAAGTGTGGATAACTCGAGAATGATATTGAATATTGTGAAATAATAGTGAATATTGAATCGAACATTTATGCGTGATATTGTTGAATGTGATAGGATGGAAATTGAAGAGATTATTTGAAATGTGATTGATGTAGATGTATTTGTATATGTGTATATAAGTTTATATACAATGTGACTGTATTAGCTAATGAGAGTATGATAGCCTATTGGGGTGCTTTTGATTTGTTTGATATCAATATTAAATACACGAATTGTTTTGGAATGGATAAATAATAATGACACTTAGCATGACGCTTGACACCATGATTTGATGTGATTTGGAGTAATTGAGTGGAAGTAGCACCTTGGCATGATGTATAGTCCACATATAGATGTGTTTTTGAAACTCTTGATCTTAATGCATTAGCTTAAGCATGCATGATGTGATATTTGACTGATTAAAAGTGCACATCTGTTTAAATGCACAGGATTGAATTTTTAACTCGTTTGAATTATTTGAAAAGAAATAAGCATAACCGGGTTTCAAAGAAAGCATGAAATAGCTTTTATGATTTTAGAAACTTTCAAATTTCAGTATATGTGAATGTTTTGAAAACCCGAACTTTCAAAACTTTCGAAATCTAGATTTTAGATTATGGCTAATACTTAAAGTCAATAAAGTATTATGGACACTTGTCCGACAATTGTTGGAGACAAGTATTAGTCGTACCTGATCAATGCAACTAAGGTTTTCGAATCTATGGCCATAGATAGCTCCTTAATCCATGAATGTTTGATGCACTGATTAGTTGCAGTATGATTAGCTTTATTGATGAGTTCGATATGATTAGACCATAACTCTTTCTGAATTCGATTTTGAATATAAGTTTATTTGAATTCTGTTTGAATAGCACGAAAGCCCTATTTTTGAACTTGACCACAAATGCTTTGTGAAAGGCTTGAGTAGTGCTAAAGCTTTATTATTAGAACGTGATGAAGTATGATTTACTATTAGTTTCGAATTTGTGTTTTAAGACGTACTGTACCATTGATTTTAAACTTGAGACAATAGTCCGAGTAATGTTTGAAACTTTGATTTCGAATTCGAGATAATAGTTCAAGTATTGTTTTGAAACTTTGATTTCAAACTTAAGAGAATAGTCCGAGTATTATTTTGAAACTTCAATTTCAAACTAGAGACAATAGTTCGTGTATTGTTTTGAAACTTTGATTTTGAACTCGAGACAATAGTCTGAGTTTTGTTTTGAACCTTTGATTTTAAACTCTGAACGATAGTTCGAGTATTGTTTTGAAACTTTTGAATGAGCATGTACATTTGAATCGAAATTTGAACTTTGAACACTTTTACAGTATATGTGACGTGCATGAGACTGTGCATATTTCGAATTTTGCATATGTGAAATGATTTTAGATTGTGCATTCTTTTATACATGATTATTCTATGCTGACATGATTTGATGCGAATTGATATGGATGAATGATAAGTACAGTGTTTGACGTTTTGTCGACAAATGCTGAGGATAGGGATAATAAGATACTCCAAAGTACCCTTCCATCCGTACTCCAAAACCTGGCACCCCTAGGTTCTTTTAGGTCATGTATCGAGATAAAGTACAAATGTTTAGGATCGAAATATGTTATAAGGATTTATATTTGCAGGTTTCATGCATTACATTTAGGGTAGTATAATTTTTCTTCTACACTTATATGAGTAACTTATTAAGCCCTTGCTCACTAAACTTTATTTAACCCATCTATAGATTGAGCTTAAACTGTGGATTGCCACAGACTGCCTTTTTTAGTAGCACAGGCTCGAGTCTTTGAGGTATACACTCGAGATTCAATGGTATATACACGTTTATTATTGCACATGCTTTTATTTTTAGGCAAAGTTCTATATAGCACTATAGGGTGGGATGTAAACTAAACAAATGAAATGTTGTTGTTTTATCTTAACGTCTTCTGTTCTGTAATTATATTCTCTTTGTTGGATGTGATGGATATGATATGAGATTGATAAGTAGTTATGGATATTAGAACTGTTGATATAATTTCTATTTGATGTGTGGATGTGGTTGAGTAAATGATTACTGTGATTTGGACATATGAAATGATTGAAATTTGCAGGTGATTTGAATTGAGGAAATCTTTTATTTTAAGGGGGAATTGTGAGATTCCTAATTTTCCTTATTCCTTCCGTACCTACATAGTATTTTAAGTTAGAATGATTCGATAAATTGTGATAAGAAGTTGTACTATGTCTTATAGGTAATGGAGAAACTGTAAGGTGGGCCCCACGACATTATGTGTAACCCAGATGGACACAGAAGTGACAAATTCTTAAATTTTGGCTTAAAATACATAACTGGTAAGAAGATCATTTTAAGAAATTCCTTTAATTCAGCATACTTAGGTTTATGTGCAATAAATTCAAAAAATGAAGATTTTGTCCTTAGGCTGGAAGAACTTTAATGGATAACGGTCAACTTAGTTTGACTTTTGACCCACAGACTATTGTAGTCAAATCCTTGTGTGAAGATGTTCTAAGTTATTCAAAGCTATGGACTGAATCACTCGAAATGTCAAATTACATGATTGTACTGCTAAAGGTATTTTGGTAATTTCACCCCTATTGCCTCCCAACATATGCCCTTAAAGTCAAAGATTTGACTTCTTCTATTATTAGAGGATCATAATCATGGAAAATGAAAATAAATAAGAATTGAATAGAATAAGTAAATTGATATTATATTGCTTGGGATACAAGTGGAATTGTTGAAATTTTAAAGTGGCACAATGGTCAAATGGTAAGAAAGGATATTTTAATGATATAAATAAATAAAGAAGTTGAGTTAGCATTTAGTGAGCACTTGGCTTGATAAGAGAGAAATATTGGTGTTGAGTTCAATGTCTTGAAGTTTATAGGATTGTTAGGAGATGGTTGGTAGAGTTAAATTAAAAGAGAATGAGATTTGATTAAAGTGTTATTGTTTTGTAGCATTAGCCTTTGGAAACCAAGAAGGATCGTTTGGTGCTACAAATTATTGTGTTTCTTTGGTATTTGAGGTAATAGATGTATGTAAAAGGGCATAGGGGTACTATGCCTACATTATGGTTTATTGGTTAGATGCAAAATGGAACTATTTTATAAGTGCAAGAAGTTTAAAATTCGGTTTAACTCCTAATATCGATTCTGTCTAGGAGCAGTCGATGGCCCTATAGGGCAGCTGACTGCTCAGACACAGATATGACGTCTTCTTTTCGAAATTGACTTAAAACATTTGACTGCCCTGTATAGCAGTCGATCGCTCATCTCTATAACCGACTAAAAACTAGCTGACTGCCTTAAAGATAAGTCGACTGCTTTTGTTCTATAGTATTCTGTTTCAAAACCAACAGATTGCCATGTAGGCCATTTGATTGCCTTTTTCCAGAAACATTATGTTTACGCACCAATCAATTGCCACATAAGTCAATCAATTGTATTTTCTTCGGAAGCATTCTGTTTCAAAACCAGTCAATACCCAAATGACCAGTTGACTGCTCCTCTTTGTATTCAATTTTTAAATATTTCGAAATTTACTTTAGAAAATAAATGAGTAATTGAAGAAAGTGAATAGCAGTCAATTACCTTAAAAGAGCAGTCAACTACCCTTTTTTAAATATTGCTTTGAAATTCTTATTTGGTACAAATGTTTGAAATTACAAATCAAGTATATCAAAAAGGGGCTTTAGTATGTATTGATGATTTTAAAAGTATTGGTTTGATAATAAATGTTTTGAGATTACTAGCTCTTGTATCATGCATTCAGATTGTATTGATGGATTGCTGCATGACCCTAGTTAAGTCATCAGCTCCCACAGATGTCACCTGTCTAGTGTACACTGTGTGAGACAATGGCAATTAGTCACTGTATTCATAGGATTGGCTCATTAGGGGTAAATCCCTAGCCCATACCTTGGGTACGCCATTTCCTATATTGTATTGCCTGTGCATGATTTTACTGAGATGTTGACATCTCCACTGAATGTTTACAGTTTGACAGATTATAGATTTAAATGTTTTATGTTTAAAGAAACGTTGGATCAATTGAAATGCTTTATGACTGAAAAAGAAGTTTAATTTTATTGATTTAAGAGTATTTGAAGTGTATGTATTCTTTATGACTGTTTTATAGTTATAATTAAACAATTTTTTTAAATTCAATCTTAAAGCTTTAACATCCTTAGAATATTATATCATTTCATTATAGTCGAGTTTAGGACTCGGGACAAGTGAGGTGCTTCAAAGCATCCTTCCATACTCAGCCTGGTCATCCTAATCGGCTATAGAAATTCTTTACCTGAAAAGATTGTATAGATATTGATCATTATATATCATAGTAGAGCCAAGTAGGGATCATGCATTATAGTTGCGTAGTATCGCACTTTTATATACATCCTCTCACTAAGAGTAAACTCACCTCCTCTTTTCCTCCAAGACTATTTGCAGTGATTCCGCTCGATTACAAAGGAGCCTATATTTTTGGGATACAGTAATTCCACCGAGGCGTACTTGAAAACCCTTGAAGGTATATTATTTTTATTGTATTTTTAGACTTTGTACAGTATTGGATCACAATTTAAATGTAGTGGGGATGTGAATTGATAAAGATGAATATCGTGTACAATAAAACGAATGTTGAACTCGATCATGTATCTATAGAATGGAAATATTATATGGATATTAAAATAATCCTACAGTGCATTTATTGTAAGTAAGAAAGACCAATGACATGACAAACAACTTAACCAAATCGATAGAGAAAGGGAAAAAGTTAACTCGTATGTTAATAAGAATCGGACGTTACAGGAATATTTTCAATTTGTTTTCTAAATAGAAAAATATTGTGAGTAAAAAATGATGATCACTTGCCTTAAGAGTTAAATAAACTTAATCATGGATTAAAATTTTAGTTATTAAGGTTCGAGTACTAAGAAAATATTAGTGAGTATCGTTTAGTAATTACACTGACACCGAATACAAACCTTAAATTGAAAAGAAAAATTTAGTTCATAAATTTGTAAGATAGTAAAAGTGTAAGTTTGCAAGTGTACGTCACGGTTTTCGGATTGTGACAATTATATCTTTAAACCCATTCTCTTCTATAACCTTCTCTCATTTTGAATGTTATACTATAAAGTTGTTATATAAGTAATGAAAATTAAATCATTATTACTAAGTTGTGAGTGTTGTGTTGATGTGATTGAAGGATTCATTGCATATGTTGAGGACGTAGAAAGGAAACATTCGGAGTTGCACGAGATTCCTATGGTCAGGGATTTCCCCGATATGTTTTCGGATGAATTGCTGAAATTACCACCAGATCGAGAGATTGAATTTACTATTGATTTGGTACCCGATACAAAGCCTATTTCTAAGCCACCGTACAGAATGGCAATAGTAGAGCTGGATGAACTGAAGAAGCAGTTCTAGGAATTATTGGATAAGGGCTTCATCCGTCCCAATGTATCTCCTTGGGGAGCACCAGTTTTGTTTGTTCAAAAAAAGGATGGTAGCTTGCGACTTTGCGTAGATTATCGGTTGCTTAATAAAGCTACCGTTAAGAATAAATATCCTTTACCCAGGATCGATGATCTCTACGATCAACTCACGGGTGCACAAGTGTTTTCTAAGATGGATCTCCGATCAGGGTATTATTAGTTGAAGATCCAAGAAGCTGATGTTCTTAAGACGACATTCAGGACTTGGCATGGTCATTATGAGTTCTTGGTAATGTCTTTTGGACTGACTAATGCCTCTGCAGCTTTCATGAATTTGATAAATGAAGTGTTTAAGCCATACCTAGATAAGTTTGTCATTGTATTTATCGATTACATCTTGGTATATTCCAAGTCACCGGAGGAGCATGAGCAGCATCTCTATATTGTCTTACAGACCCTCAGGGACTAAAAGCTTTATGACAAGTTCAGTAAGTGCAAGTTCTGGCTAGATCACATTACATTTCTGGGACATGTGGTGTCTAAAGATGAGGTGTCTGTAGATCTGTTTAAGATTGAAGCTATTATGCAGTGGGAGAGACCAAAGATGGTGACAAAGATATAGAGTTTCTTAGGTCTAGCCAAATACTACCACCAATTTGTTGAGGGATTCTCGAGATTGGCTACTCCACTTACGCGTCTCACATGCAAGGATGTTAAGCTCGAGTGGACAGATGCATGTGAGAGCAGTTTTTAGGAGTTGAAACAGAGGTTGACCACTACTCCCATTCTCATCGCCAGCAGATCATGAGGATTTTTTTGTTTATAGTGATGCTTCTACATTAGGTCTGGGCTGTGTTTTTATGCAGAGTGGGAAAGTCATTACTTATGGTTCCAGACAGTTGAAGGAGCATGAGAAGAATTATCCCACACATGACTTGGAATTGGCTACCGTGGTGTTTGCATTGAAAATATGGTAGCACTATCTCTACAGAGAGAAATTCCAGGTATATACAGATCATAAGAGTCTCAAGTATCTATTCTCACAGCTTGAGTTGAACATGAGACAGTGCAGATGGATGGAGCTATTAAAGGATTATAACTGCGAGATCTTATACCACCCAAGGAGAGCAAATGTGTTGGCAGATGCTTTGAGCAGGAAGCACATCAGTATGGTGTCATACATGATGATTTGGGAGTATGACTTACTAGAGCAGTTCTCAAGCCTCAGTTTGAATGTTATTTCCTATGAGAGATATGGTTTCACTGCTAGCCTTCGAGTAGAACCAGATTTGATAGATAGAATAAAAAATGCTCATAGGGATGATGTAATTGTATAGAGATTGCTAGTCAAGTGCAGATGGGTGTTCAGTTGGATTACGAGATTGGCACTGATGGTATATTATGGTTCAGAGGCAGAATTTTTATTCTCGATGATCGGTAGTTAAAGGATCTGATTCTGACAGAGGCTCATACTTTTAGGTACACTTTGCATCAAGGCAGTAATAAGATGTACCATAATCTCCATAGGGTGTATTAGTGGCCTAAAATGAAACAGGACATCGCAGAGTTTGTTGCTAGATGTGTCATATGCCAGCAGGTGAAGATAGAGCATCAAAAGCCTGCAGGGTTTTTACAACCTCTACCAATTCCAATGTGGAAATGGGAGCATATAACTATGGACTTTATTATGGGTTTACCGAAGACTCGAAGGAATCATGATGCCATTTAGGTGATTATTGATAGATTGACAAAGTCCATCACTTTCTTGCCATCAAATCTACTGATTCCCTCAGTACCTTAGTCAATTTATATGTCAGGGAAATTGTCAGACTACATGAAGTTTTAGTAAGCATCACTTCTAACAAGGATTCCAAGTTCACTTCACACTTTTGGGAGAGATTTTAGGAGGACATGGGGTCCCGACTAAATTTTTGCACCGCTTTCCGTCCGCAAACTAATGTACAGTACAAACAAACCATCCAGACGCTTAAGGATATGTTGAGAGTGTGTACACTAGATTTTAAAGGCTCTTGGGAGACTACTTGCCACTAGTTGAATTTGCTTATAATAATATTTATCATTCTAGTATCGACATGGCACTTTACGAGACTCTTTATGGTAGACAATGCAAGTCCCCATTTGCTTGGGAAGAAGTAGGTGATTGAAAGATATTAGCTCCCGATTTGGTAGAACTTGCTTCCCAAGATGTATAGGTTATCTGTGAGAGATTAAAGACTGCACAGAGTCGACAAAAGAGTTACGCTGATAACAAGCGTCGACCTTTAGAGTTCTTGGTTGGAGACTCAGTTTTTCTGAAAGTTTCACTTTCTAAAGGCATCATGCGGTTTGGAAAGAAAGGGAAATTAAGTCCTCAATATATCGGGCCATTTGAGATCTTAGACCATGTGGGAGATGTTGCTTACCGGTTAGCTCTACCATTAGAATTATCCGGAGTACATAATGTCTTCCATATATTAATGTTGAGAAAGTACCATCCAGATCTATCTCACGTAATTCAGTATGAACCACTGGAGATCAGAGAAAATATGAGTTACGTGGAGAAGTCGATTCAGATCTTGGATTGGAAGGACAAAGTATTACGGTTTAAGACCATTTCCTTAGTAAAAGTGCTCTGTCAATATCTTTCAAAGGAAGAGGTGACTTGGGAATTAGAATGCTTGATGCGAGAAAAGTACCTAGAGCTATTTTAGTGACTGGTCCGATCAAATTTGGAGGACCATATTTTCTAAGGTGGGGAGGATGTGAGAATCGCATATTCTGGTACTGTTACATGTGTTAGACTTCTCATCACTGTTCAATTCTTGTGTATTTCGTAGGTATAAAAGGAAACAGTATGGTGGGTCCCACAGATGCTATAGTGCCCGAATGGACAGGGGACTTGGTATACATAGTAAAGAGAGTGGAATAAGCCTATGGTAAGAATTTAGAACCCAAAATCTTTTATTTAAGTTGTTTTTGGGAAGTGTGCCAACAAATTATAAAATGACGATTAAGGACATAGGTCGGATGAACTTTCGCAAAAAATGATCAAACTAAATGGACTTCTGACCAACTTACTAAAGTATGATAATCTACATGTAAATAAGTTCTAGAACATGTCAAAAGATAGACTGAATTATATGTGATGTAATAAATTTATGTGATTGACCTGATATGGGTATCTTCATAATTTTACTCTTACGTTCAGTCAAACCTTAATAAAACCCCATCCATTCATTAAAATATGTTTAATAATAATATTTAATGATGAAGTAAAATATTTTGGAGTTAAACTGAGTAGTTAAAAATATTATAAAAGTTTAAGAGCAAAATTGTCCAAAATTATCATAACCCATGGCATTTTAGTTATTTTGCATGCAAGATAATTATAAAAGAAATTTCTACACTCTTGAAAGGGGCTGGCCACACCATCATCTTCAACCTTACGCCACTGTCTCCATAACCAAGCTTAGAAAAAAATAAGAAAGCTTCCAAACCACCCACCAAACAAGCCTAAAACAGAAAACTCTCTTATGCAAACTTCTCCCAAATTTAGTGCTCTACAAACCAATTCCCATATTTAAGTGTAAAGTGGACAAAATCAAAGCGTAGGACTCCCTCTTATTTTCAGCCAAGGTAAGATGTCACCATGCTTGAGTTTTCTTTATGGTTTAATGTTAGTAAGTGATGTAATAAGCATGTTTAAGCATGATTTTGGCCATAGATTAAATCAAAACTCCCTCAATTGTCCCCTTAGGGTTTCAGCCATGATTGGAAGTCCATGATTTATTGTGTTTTGTTGCATGAAAATGGTGCTAAATGGATGAAGAATAATGGTTAGGTATGAAATAAGGATTTAGTTGTTGAAACCATGAAAATGCCACCATGTAGCATTCGGCCATGGGAAGGGGGCATGGGTATGGTGCTCAATTTGATGTGTTCTAGATCCCATGATACTGTATAAATTAAGAGAAGACTGTCGGTCTGATCAGAATCGAAAACGGAGTTGATTTAGGCATAGTTGTAGTTTTAACACTAGTGTAAATTAGACTGGTTTAGTGACTATTGTAGATAATGTGATAGATTTTAATGAAGAGGAATTTATTATAATTAAAGTATGGTGAAATGATGGTGTTGGCATAATGTTTTGTAGCCCGAGAGTGAGATAATCGTGTGGTGCTATCGATTGCTTCGGTAGAATTTGACAGGTAAGGGATGAGTATGGAAGACGTAAGGATACTGTGAATGCATATTATGGTTGAAATTGATTTTATGAAATTATTTTGAAGTCAATTGCTTTGGAATTATTGAAATTGTGGACTCTAGCTGGCTTTATAAATTGTGTTATCACTATAGGAGGTCTAGGGTAGAAACAGCCGTTATTTTGCTGAAAATTCTAATAATTTTATGAAATTATCTGTTAACATCCTTAAGTAATAGAAATGCGAGATTTATTAAGTCAGTTTTCCCTTGTTCATTGAGAATCCATATATTCATTAAGTAATAGAAATGGGAGATTTATTAAGTTAATTTTCTTTTGTTCATTGAGAATCCATATATTCACTGAATACCGAAAAACAATATTTAAAAAGTTATGTTATTGAATTTTACTTATGTGAGAGTATTGACATGTTCTTATAACTTGTTTATAGATAAATAGAACAGTTTTAGAACTGAATACTGAACTATGAATATTTTATGAATTTTTATTATTGAATTGCTTATGTTTTCTAATATATGCATTTATGACTAACGGAAGATTTTATCATTGGAATTGATTTCTTAAATAGTGTTTATACTATTTATAAATTGTTTTGAGACTGTTAGGCCCCATATCATGCTGACTATTACTGTTACTATTCTGTTATTGTACTGTTGCTGATAGATCTGCCAAGTCTTCAGCTTCCGCTATTGTCACCTGGCAAGTGTACACTGTGGACCCTTCAGACTATGGCCATACGTCTTACTGTTACTGTTTCTCCATTCTTGGGATATTGTTATGGCATGAGATTTATTGGGTGTTGCCTGGTCTCTATTGTACTGTACTATTTTATTAAACTGAATTTCCTACTGATACTGAACTAAATTATTTATATATCGACTACACTGAGATTTTTAAAGTGTTTACTGTACTGTTTACTGGATTTCTACATTGAACTATTTACTGAAGTGATTTAGTTAAACTGTTTATATACTGAAATATTGCATGATATGATTTTAAAGTGATTTATACTGTTTATTCATATAATCTCCAACTGTTTACTCCCTATAGTCGCAACTAGGGACTGAGACACGACAGGTACTTCAAAGTACCTCTCATACTCTATCGATTACCTAACCGACTATAGTATCCTTCTTAAAAATGTTCCTTAGTGTATTGTTAGAAATCAAATGTTTTTATGCATATAGATTTCATCGTATCAGTTCTTGCATACGAATTTCTTACTAGGCATTTAGCTTACCCCATCTTTTTCCCACCTCATAGATTATCTACAGTGATATACCGTTCCAGGGATAGGCTATGTTTCTGGTACCTTCATGCAGCAGTTATCTAATCATGGAGGTATATTTTATTTTCTTTTATATGTTCAGACGTTTATGTACAATACTACTTTTGTATAATTTATGTACAGGGGATGTAAAATTAGTAAAATGTATTGAAAGTGATACTTTTGATTTAAATATTAATATTAGTTATAGATAGACTTTTATTTAAAAATTGATCATTGTGATAAATGAGTGTTATAAAGGCATCGCAGACAGCCCAACCAACTGACTGTATATGTGATTATTGAAATTTACTGTATATATGAGAACATTACAGTTACTAGCCTAAAAACGGAGAGAGGTCGATTTTTGCCTGGATTTAGTTCTTTTTTGGGATCGGGAATGAGAATGTCATTGTTCACACTGGGATTCATGACTTCGATGAATTAGCTATTACCTGAATTGCCACACCTTATCCTTAAGTGGCAAAAATTTTTGCACAAGTTTTTCACTTTTCCAACTTCCTTCTACATTTGCGTCTGTACTGTAAGGGCAAACCACCAAGGTCAAGTAATTCATCGACATTAGATAAAAATTTGTTTATACTTTAGGTCCCAGAACATTCCATGATATGATTAAACTTAACAACCACTTGCATGCACCCTAGATTTATTGCCGCATGAAGTAGTCACCCCTTTAGCATTTATACATACACATAGATATAAGATATATTTACCATCTCAATTGATTTACAATATACATCCCTGATTACACATCATTTACACTGTACCATACACATTTCGTGTCCAGATCACATACATGTAGCCAAAAGTATACTTTCAGTACACTCAAAATGCTCTAAGGAGTAGGACAGTCCACTTGCAGAGCTGCATTGAATCACAATCTACAAGAGTGGGAGATAAGGGGTGAGCCATCAACTCAGTAAGGGAAATATAATAAAAACAATTATGACATCCAATTTATCTAAATTTCAAATCATATACAAACTCTGCGTGCTTAGAATGTGTTTACAATTATGTATCGGAAAATAAATAAGTAGTATTTATTTCAAACTCAAAACTCAGCAAGCATGCAAGCACAGATGGTATTTCAAGACCAGATACCAAATCCAAGTACAAAGAGAACATAGGCCTTACGCTGAGAGTCAAATTGTCACGACTCGAAGGCTGTGACGTATACTTGACACTTACAATTATTCCACTTAGTAAAATTACATGCTAAATTTTTCCTTTTCGTTTTACAATTTGTATTCGGTGTCAGTATAGTCACTAAACCATTTTCATTCATTCTTTAATTCAATTATGATTTAAATTACTCATTAAGATAGGGAAAGATCATTGATAGCCCATAACTTACTATTTCTTAGAAACAAATTGAAATATCCCCCTTATATTTTGAGATTTCTCCAGTTAACTATTTGTAAATCATCACAATACAATACAATAGCATTTCCCACAGTCCACATTATATTCACCAAATATGTATCATCTCAACAGTCCTAGTATCCATAACTAATCACCACATGCACATCATATAATATCAGAATATTATATTGACTACTCAATATCCTAGTTTACATCCCAACATATAGTATTGTACAGAAATTGCTTGAAAATAAAAGCATTTATGAGAGAAGTATTACAATACCAAATATTCAATGGTGAGGTTTGTGAGAGTCGATACACTATTAAATCTTCAGAACTGTCCAACGAGTCCCTTGAATCAATCTAAAAAATAGTTTTCATTTAATGAGTGAGGGTTCAGTAAGTTACTAATATAATAATAGATTTAGGATCATATTGTCTCAACGCAAATGCATGAATCCTGCAAGTATATATCCAAGTATCAATCAGAAATCGATAACCTTTGAGTATTGATTCGATCATGCCCCAACAACACTAAGTGTAACTGTATCACTGCATATCATGCATCAGTGTGATATGTACAATCATGCAAGATTCAATAGGTAAGCATATGAAAAGTTTGCTATATAAAATATTTGCTATTTCAAATCATGTCATGTGTATATAATCTCGAATGAAGCATATAAAATCTTAAAAGCATTTTGCATATACTTTTAAACATGGTTTAACATATGTAAAGTCTCAAATCATATAATGCGTAGTATAAACCATGTTTAAGTAATTCAGTTTCAATCATTTCACATATATTGTTAAAAGCATGTCCTATCTAGAGTTTCAAATAAACTAAACCATACTCTAGACAATGTTTATCATTTAGTGAGAGACTAAGCATGAATCAATATTCTCATGTCATATCATCTCTATCCCATTGTAGCTATCAACGGGATAGTTTCCCTCGAGGGGCATCTAATCTATAATCATAGATCGTCCTAGTCTCACAAATCAGCTGGAAACTTAGGAATGTATCCACGACTATTGTCGGACAGCCTGGAATAGTTTCATTAGGCAACATGTACATATCAAGTATATATAAATGGGGTTTCAAGCCATACCGGCAGAACCACTAGTTATATATATACTCTATGCCACAAAGGCATATGCCATGTAGGCATTCTATAGGGTACCTATTGTCTCTAAATCAAAATCTTTTCCTATAACATTTCAAACCCATTTAGATAGCCCAAACGATAAACATTTAATTATGCATTATTTCTCAAATCAATGCGTAATTAAATCGGGTGCTCAATCTGTACATGTCATGAATGATGTCAAAAAAGTGTTAAGCAATAAGATCTGCGACTGTCTAGTCATTTCAAACATTTACTTTGATTTAAAAGATTTCAATGTATTTCTTTTAAAACAATGCTTTCTCTTTTAAAACAATATGACATCATACGTTATGCAAGAATGATTTCCAAAGTAGAACAAGATATAGCTCAATAATTATTCAATCCAATATTGTGCACATTAGGCAATAAAACTAAGGTGTATCTGCAGTAGTTTCAGTTTCTCATTTACACATGATCATGAAACAGATGTCATTTATCATTCGTTATGCAATTACAGAAGTTCGTCAAGCCCCCAGTGGTATCAATCAGATCCATGATACATTCGTATACATGTACATTCAGATATATTCCAATAACATCTATAGATTACTAAGATCATACTCCTTACATTGAGGTTGCACTATCACGTAAATATATATTTTCATATCCAAATATCATCCACCCAATTAAACGTCAATTCACTTTTCAATTCTCAACATTTGTCTCATAGTCCATAAAGTCAAAATGAGTATCTACACATATTCATATACATATATATAATTTCGATACTATTACTGAATATTAAAATCATATATCTCTTATCACGATCACCATGTCACATCAATACACAATATCTATATTTCAATATCATTCACAACAACACACATCACCATAAATGATTTACTACAGTCTCGATCACCATGTCGCACATAATTGCTAATTTATTTAATAAAAGATACATTTCATATTCCACAGCACTAATTATGCAACCTTTACTATCCATTTCATTTCCACAAGGTACTGTAAGTCATATTTTATAATTGTCTTATTAGACCAAAAGTTGAAATTATGACTTCAAGAATAATATCCTAATGTTATGCTAATACCATTGTCTCGTAATTGCCTCATATGTCTCTAGAGCATAAATTCAATTTTAACTTGTACTTTAAAATCTTTCTCAATAAATCATTTTAATCGTTCTTTCTAAATCTCTGTTTCTGCGTAAATACAATAATTTTTACATAGGACAATTTTATCTAAAATTTGGCAACATAACATTTAAGAAATCGAAGCCTCCTGTACATAAAATTCAAAATTTTCAATCAATTTAAGCCATTCAAAAGTCACAATTTCCAAGGGAATTCATTTCAGTATACACAATAGCACAAGTGCTTTTAATTCAACATAATCCAATACTTTCTCCCACATCCATATACCAAAGAACAATCATTATAAAGTCAATAAAATCATATTTCAAATTTTCACAGTCGATTTAATTATCTAACAATCAATTCAATACGTTTCGATACTTTACTTTTGATTAAAACCAATCAACTCTGTATGAAATTGAAGTTATAAAAATATTTTAAAAAAACCTTAGTCAAAATCAAACTCTAGTAGTTTACTCACGATACCAACCCCTAACTCCTTTTATATCAGTCTCTTACTTATTTCAATGCTTGATCATGTATTAATGCTATTATCAGGATGCTATATCATAACTAAAATCTATATTCCAAACACAATACAACAATTAACCACTATCTTAGCAAGAGTCCACAAATTCTCGTAACCTATTGTCTCTACTTTTAACATCAATTTCCATTGAACATTATGTTAAAGATCCTCACAATAGTTGAAACATTCCAATTACTTCATGTCGATATCCTAGCCTCAACAATCAATAACTTATCAACACCTTAACGATATTCCAACATTTCATAAACATATAATCATAACACTCACTTATACGAGATAATACTAACAAAATCTTATAAAAGTATCTTACTTTTCTTCAAAGTAAGCAATTATGACACCCCCAAACTTTGGCAACTCCATTTCGGCATTTTAAGGCATTTCTACAGATTCCACACAACACATATACATACTTAGAAATTCAAGAAACCATAAGATAATATAACAAATTCATGAATTAAGAAATCAAATTCCTTTACCTGTTTCCAAGCTAGAATCTAGGATAACTCACCAAGCTTCTCTTCTTCCTCTTTGTTCTCTAGTGCCATAGCAACTATATCTCACCTAGAGGCCCTTATTTCAAGCTCATCTTTCAGCTCTAAAACGGCTGTAAATAGCCATGACTTGGCCCTTTAACTTCCTTACTTAACAACACTCAAGGAACTTTCAACTCAGCCTCAAACTCTCCTAAACACTATTCCTTTCTAGCCTAAGAATCCATGGAATTTCAATGCCCACATCACCCACCTCTGCCTTGCCTTGATTTTGTCCGCACCGATTCAACCCTATTTAGCCCTTGTCTGGAGCCCTATAATTGCCCCAACACAGCACATTTCCACCTTATTACAACGTTCATTCAACCCTGATTAAAATCCTAACAAATCAGCGCCTATAGCCACGTTCACAGCTAAAAAAATTTCAATCCTTAACAGCTTTGAAGTCAAGCCTAAAACAACTTGGTGCTTTAGCCATTTCATCTATCGCAACTCAGCTTGTTTTAGTCCCACAACTGTCTGTGCTCCACCCTGCTTTAGCACCATAAAACCCAAACATGTCTCTTTTGTTTCAAGCCCTATGCTCAATGTTGTTTACAGCATCAAAAAGTCCAAACTTCAGTCCTTAAATTCCATCACTCAGCCCAGTTTTTTAGCAACCAAATCAGTCTCTTTCAGCCAAACTTCCACACCAAGAACCACCAGAAACACCCCTAGCAGCAGCCCTTGATCGGTGCCATTCTTCCCAACTGAGAGCCCAGCTATCATCCCCTGTCCATCCCCTGAAACTGTAGCCTAAACAACCTTGCTTCACCTCTATTCTACCTTCATTTCAACCACACCTTCATCCTCTAACCACTGTCCATTTAGCCCTTAAACGACCTCACTTCAACTCTCATATCAGAGCATAAAACAAGCCTAACTTCCCCTGCTATTCATAACTTTCTCCTTCCTTCTATCCCTCACCAACTCTCCCTTTTAATTTCTTTTCCTTTATCTTATATTTCTATTTTCTATTTTTATTATTTTTTTGATTTGCTGTTGGCCAACCGCAGCAGGGAAGCATCATTCCTCTCCACTCTCGGCACCACCAGTAATGACGACTCGAGCGACTTTCCTCTTTTTTTTTCTTTTTTTTCCATTCTCCTCATCGATGGCTGTTGGTCGAACCATAATGGAGGCAGCAGCTCTACCTCTCTCCCTTCTCTTCTTTATTTTCTCTTTCTTTCCTCCATCGTCGACTACCTTTTCCTTTCTTCCTCTCTTGGTTGCTGATTTCCCTTCTCTTCTATGGCTCTTTCTCTTTTCTCTTCTCTCCTTTTTTTTTGTCTTAGATCGGTGTAAGTCTGCTAATAGCAGACAGGTTTGGTGGGTATATCCTACAAATCGGACAAGCATCACTTAGAAGCTTGTCCTTTTTGCCTTTTTTTTATATATATTAAATATATTTGTATTCTTTTATTTATATATGTATTTATGCATGCTATTTATATCTATTTACTTCATTTATTTTTCCTATTTTCCATTTATCCACTTTATTTGTTTATTTTATCAATTAAAGTCATAAAATTCTTAATATAATTGAATTTCTATAATACTTTATCTACTAATCGAATTACTCACCTATCACCTATTAAAACATTTTAATCTAACTAATAGATTATCAATTTCTTTCATGATCTCCATATTAAATCCTCAAATTTGTAAATTCCCACATTCGGTCATTGATTCCATAATACTCCAATAATTTACATTGACTCATAAGGCCTAAATAAAATTGGATTTGTCCATCGAGGGTTGAAATTGGTAGTTGTCACATTCTCCCCACCTTAGAAAACTTAGTCCTCCAAATTGATCAAGGTCATCTCTAAAATTGTGGTTCTTTTCTATATCATATTCTTTATATTAATATAATTCCAAAGATAGACAAATCTCAAGATCTAATTCACCTATTACCACTTGTTCTAAAGATCATATCCTCTTCATATTATTCTCAAAGCTCAATTATTCGATCCATAAATGACTTTGACGCATTTCATTATTTCCCATTTTGCAACATACCTCTTACAATTTAAAGGTTTACGTACTGAGCTAAAATTGACTGTTATAATTGGATGATCTTGTGTATCTTATTTGACAAGATCTTAACGTATACCTCAACTGTTGTCATGCATGACATGCCCTAGTACTCTTCAATTTTCATTTTAGTATTCCTTTTCTATAACATGTCATTTCTTTTTCATCTCTACTAATAGGGATTTGAAATGTCCTTTAGTTTTCAAAATTGTCATAGTTTAAACCACTGGGTTTAAATCATCTAGACTTTGAAATCCATATAGTTTCCAATTCATATACCATCTAAATGACATGATATAAGGACTTCCATATCCTTCATATTTCGACCCTTCACATAGCCCATTTCTCAAACAAACTACACTAGGTCATTCTATTATTTGTTTTATTCAAAACAATTCTATATCTTTTTTTTATGCACCTTGGTAGGTGCGTCATTTAAATCTTCAAGCTACTATGCTCTTAAACCCAACACTTAATAGACTTCATTCTTGACTATGCTTCTTACTTGCCTCTCAATTAGGGTAGCAATATTAACCAATTTCTATTCCGAGTGCTTGAACCAAGAATTTGAGTTTGGAAGTTAATGAGGAAGGGAAGGCGATTGGGCTTGTTTTGCTCGTCAGGGTTGTCCACGTCCTCCCTTCAGTTCTAATTCAATATCTTATAAAAGAAATGTATGCTCACAGAAATGTTTTCGCATTTTTCAAGCAATTATAATCAGGCATATACAGTATTATGGGATGTAAGATCGACTCTATCTTGTTTACACTAACACGTACTAAACAAACTATGTTCTGATACCATTTAATTTGTTACGATCCGAAACACTTACAATTATTCCACTTAATAAAATTAGTGCTAAATTTTTCTTTTTCATTTTACGGTTTGTATTTGATGTTAGTGTAGTCACTAAACCATTTTCATTTATTCTTTAATTTAATTATGATTTAAATTACTCTCTAAAATAGGAAAAGATCATTAATAGCTCATAATTTACCATTTCTTAGAAACAAATTGAAAATATCCCCTTAATATTTTGAGATTTCCCCAGTTAACTAGTTGCAAATCATCATAATACAATACAACAGCATTTCCCATAGTCCACATTATATTCACCAAATATATATCATCTCAACAGTCCTCGTATCTACAACTAATCACCACATGCACATCATATAATATCAGAATATTATATCGACTACTTATTATCCTAGTTTACATCCCATCATATAGTACCATACATAAATTGCTTAAAAATAAAAGCATGTGAAGTACTAAAATACCAAATATTTAATAGCGAGGTCTTTGAGAGTCGATACACTATTAAATCTTTAGAATTGTCTAACATGTCCCTTGAATTAATTTGAAAAATAGTTCTCGTTTAATGAGTGAGGGCTCAGTAAGTTACTAATATAATAATAGAGTTAGGATCATATCGTCTCTAATGCAAATGCATGAATCCTGCAAGTATATAACCCAGTATCATTTAGAAATCGATAACCTTTGAGTATTGATTCGATCATGCCCTAACGACACTAAGTGTCCCTGTATCACTACATATCATGCATCAGTGTGATATGTACAATCATGCAAGATTCAATAGGTAGGCATATGAAAAGTTTGCTATATAAAACATTTGCTATTTCAAATCATGTCACGTGTATATAATCCCGTATGAAGTATATAAAATCTCAAAAGCATTTCGCATATACTTTTAAACATAGTTTATAATATGTAAAGTCTTAAATCATATAATTCGTAGTATAAACCATGTTTAAGTCATTCAGTTTCAATCATTTCACATATATTGTTAAAAGCATGTCCTGTCTAGAGTTTATATAAACTAAACCATACACTAGACAACGTTTATCATTTAGTGAGAGACTAGGCATATATCCTATTCTCTTATCATATCATCTCTATCTCATTGTAGCTATCAACAAGAAAGTTTCCCTCGAGGGGCATCTATCTATGATTATAGATCGTTCCAGTCCCATCGATTAGCTGGAAACTTAGGAATGTATCCACGACTATTGTTGGACAGCTTGGAATAGTCTCAAAAGGCAACATGTACATATCACGTATATATAAATGGGGTTTCATGCCACACAGGCAGAACCACTCAATATATATATATATATATACACTTTATGCCACGAAGGCATATGCCACGCAGGCATTCCATAGGATACTTGTTGTCTCTAAATCAAAATCTTTTGCTATAACATTTCAAATCCATTTAGACTGCCACACGATAAACATTTAACTATGCATTATTTCTCAAATCAATATGTAATTAAATCGGGTGCTAAATTTGCACATGTCATGAATGATGTCAAAACAAGTGTTAAACATCAAGATCTGTGACTGTCTAGTCATTTTAAACATTTACTTTCACTTAAAAGATTTCGATGTATTTCTTTTAAAACAATGCTTTCTCTTTTAAAACAATATGAGATCATATGCTATGCAAGAATGATTTCCTAAGTAGAGCAAGATATAGCTCATTAATTATTCAATCTAATATTGTGCATATTAGGCAATCAGACTAAGGTATATCTATAATAGTCTCAGTTTCTCATTTACAGACGATCATGACATAGATGTCATCTATCTTTCGTTATGCAATTAAAGAAGTCAATCAAGCCCCCAATGGTATCAATCAAATCCATGATACATTTGTATACATGTACATTCAGATATATTCCAATAACATCTATAGATTACTAAGATCACACTCCTCATATTGAGGTTGCAATATCGCATAAATACATATTTTCATATCCAAATATCATCCATATAATTAAAAGTCAATTCACTTTTCAATTCTCAACATTTGTCTCATAGTCCATAAAGTTAAAATGAGTATCTACATATATTCATATACATAAATATAATTCGATACTATTATTGAATATTAAAATCATATATCTCTTCTCACGATCACCATGTGACATCAATACGCAGTATCTATATTTCAATATCATCCACAACAACACACATCACCATAAATGATTTACTACAGTCTTGATCACCATGTCACACATAATTGCTAATTTGTTTAATAAAAGATACATTTCGTATTCCATAGCACTAATTATACAACCTTTATTATCCATTTCATTTCCACAAGGTACCGAAGTCATATTTTATAATCGTCTTATTAAACCAAAAGTTGAAATTATGACTCCAAGAATAATATCCTAACGTTATGCTAATACCATTGTCTCGTAATTGCCTCATATGTCTCTAGAGCATAAATTCAAATTCAACCTTGTACTTTAAAATCTTTCTTAATAAATCATTTTAATCGTTCTTTCTAAATCTCCGTTTATGCCGAAATATAGTAACTTTTACATAAGACAATTATCTAAAATTCGACAGCATAACATTTAAGAAATCAAAGCCTCTTGTAGATAAATTTCAAAATTTTCAATCAATCTAAGCCATTCAAAACTTTCAATTTCCAAGGCAATTCATTTCAGTATACACTATAGCTCAAGTACATTTAATTCAACATAATCCAATACTTTCTCTCACATCTATATACCAAAGAACAATCATTATAAAGTCTGTAAAATCATATTTGAAATTTTCACAATCGATTTGTTTATCTAACAATTAATTCAGTACGTTTCGATACTTTACTTTTGATTAAAACCGATCAACTCTGTATGAAAACTGAAGTTATAAAAATATTTAAAAAAAAACCTTAGTTAAAACCAAACTCTAGTAGTTTACTCACGATACCAACCCCTAGTTCCTTTTATATCAGTCTCTTACTTATTTCAATGCTTGATCATGTATTAATGCTATTATCAGGATGCTATATCATAACTCAAATCTATATTCCAAACACAATACAACAATTAACCACTATCTTAGCAAGAGTCCACAAATTCTCGTAACCTATTGTCTCTACTTTTAACATCAATTTCCATCGAACAATATGTTAAGGATCCTCACAATAGTTGAAACATTCTAATTACTTCATGTCAATATCCTAGCCTCAACAATCAATAACTTATCAACACCTTAACGATATTCCAACATTTCGTAAACAAATAATCATAACACTTACTTATACGAGATAATACTAACAAAATCTTATAAAAGTATCTTACCTTTCTTCAAAGCAAGCAATTATGACACCCCCAAACTTTGGCAACTCCATTTCGGCATTTTAAGGTATTTCTACAAATTCCACACAACACATATACATACTTAGAAATTCAAGAAACCACAAGATCATATAACAATTTCATGAATTAAGAAATCAAATTCCTTTACCCGTTTCCAAGCTAAAATCTAGGATAACTCACCAAGGTTCTCTTTTTCCTCTTTGTTCTTTAGTGCCACAGCAACTGTATCTCGCCTAGAAGCCCTTGTTCCAAGCTCACCATTCGGCTCTCAAATGGCTGTAAACAGCCACGATTTGGCCCTTTAATTCCCTTACTTAACAACACTCAAGGAACTTTCAACTTAGCCTCAAACTCTCTTAAACACTCCTATCCTTTCTAGCCTAAGAATCCCTGGAATTTCAATGCCTACATCACCCACCTTTGCCTTGCCTCGATTTCGTCTACACTGATTCAACCTTATTTGGCCCTTGTTTGGAGCCCCATAATTGCCCTGACACAGCACATTTCCACCTTATTACAACGTTCATTCAACCCTGATTAAAATCCCAACAAATCAGTGCCTATAGCCACGTTCACAACCAGAAAAATTTCAATCTTGAACAGCCTTGAAGTCAAGCCCGAAACCCCATGGTGCTTCAGCCATTTCTTTTGCCACAGCTCAGCCCACTTCAGGCCCACAACCGTCCTTGCTCCACCCTGCTTTAGCATAATAAAACCCAAATGTGTCTCTTTTGTTTCAGGCCCCATGCTCAATGTTGTTTACAGCATCAAAAACTTTAAACTTCAGTCTCTAAATGCCAAGACTTAGCCTAGTTTTTCAACAACCAAATTAGTCTCTGTGAGCCAAACTTCTACACCAAGAACCACTAGAAAACCTAGCAGTAGCCCCTCGATGCCATTCTTCCCAGCCGAGAGCCTAGTTGTCATCCCCTGTCCATACCCTGAAATAGTAGCCTAAACAGCCTTGCTTCACCTTTATTCTACCTTCGTTTCAACCACACCTTCATCCTCTAACCACTGCCCATTCAGCCTTTAAACGACCTCACTTCAACCCTTGTATCGGTGCATGGAACAAGCCCAACTTCCCTAGTTGTGCACAACTTTCTCCTTCTTTCTGTCCTTCATCAACTTTCCCTTCTGATTTCTTTTCCTTTCTCTTATTATTATTATTATTGTTGTTGTTGTTGTTGTTGTTGTGAGAATCGTGATTTATGATATTTTAAATAAGTTATTGAGTGTAGGAAATTAAAAAGAGGAATTTATTATTAAAATATTTAAGTAAAGGGTCTGTTCGATAAGGTTTAGATAAGTACTCAGTGAGGGTCCCACCAGGACTTTCTCTATCCATATTGAAGTGAGACCCTAGAATGATGATATTTAAAGTGAATAATTTTATGTGTAATAAGGTTTTACATCATGTGAATTGATAGCAGAAATTAAGCGTAAAAGTAGGAATTTACGTAATTTTTCGATTAAAGATAATTCGATAATTTTATTACCCAAGGCTTATTAAACCCCTTGAGGAATCAATAATTGACTATGTTTGACCTAAATATATAGAAAATGATAAAGATAAAATATTAGATATGAAATTAAAATTATTACATTTGTAATAAGGCATAAATGGAATTAATGAAATTATACAACGATAAATAGTCATTTAACATGAGGGCCGGTCAAATTAGTCAAAATTGATCAAAATAAATTAAATTTTAATTAAAAATAAAATATGAATTCTAAAATGAAAATTAAGTAGATATTATTGTGGTATAAGTGTAAATATAGACATGTTAAGGGGGAAATTGATTAAATTTAACATGTGGCACATGTGGCACCATGTTATTGGATGGGATATTAACAAAAGAGGACTTTCTCTTCTCTGTTTCAACCCAGATCCGACTTCCTCTTTTCTGTTTCCCTGTTGCGTCGTTCCTTTGCATTTTTCTCATGCTTTCCTCGCGTTCGTCCTATGTTTTCCACCGAATTCATCTTGTTTCATCACCAAACTATTAAGCTTTCTCTACACAGCCTATTCCTTGCTTTAAGAACTCTCTAAACTCAGAATTCAAGGGCTGGAATGAAAACGAGACTGGTTTTGGGGGCTGTATATTCAACTAAATAAGGTAAGATGAATTGGTGTGGTGTTGCTTGATTTTAGTGATAGCACTTACTTATTTATGGCATGGATGGTGTGTTTAAGACCTTGGGTTGAATTAAATAAAAACATAGCAGCTGTTGGATGGTTCGGTTATGGAGGGAGATTTAGGAAAATCAGTGTGATTTTAATGTAATTTAGATTTGGAATTAGTAGTATAGGATAAATGGAACTTGGATGAAACGTGAATTAAGTGAAAATGGCCAAGACTTGAAAGTGGCATGAATGGGATTGTTTGAGTGGCTGTTTGGCCAGAACAGAAAATGGATGATAGTGATGACATTTTGATGCATAAAAGATGTTTGATGATAATCCTAGATGAATAAAGCAAGGAAACCATGAAGGGAAAATCATGTGGGCTCACGGCTATGAGGAGAAAAAATGGCGTGGGGTGATTTTGATTAATTAATGATTCTAAAATTTATATGGTGATGATGAATGAGCAATTATAAGGTTAAAATTGGAGAAAAGGAGAATAAATTTTATTGTAATTATTTTAAGTATTTAATATGAAAAAAAACAAGAATAATTCAAGAATGAATAATTGGCCATAATGTGAGAAGGTGATAATTGGTGAAAACTTTGATCTAGGGAATACGAGTAAAATGGAAAATGGAACATGACAAAGGATATTCATGAAGTAGAAAATTGGAAGATGATAAATATTTGACAAAAAGCTATTGGCTAAGGCATCAATTATGGAAGATTATGCTAAACTCTTTATTTTAAAAGTTAAAGAATAGCAATTAAATGGTAGCAAGAGTGAAAAGAAAATTTAAATTCATGAAATGAGAATTGAGGAAAAGAATGAATTTGGGATCAATTGAAGTATTAAGTTAATTATATTTTATATTATAAAATGTTGGATTTGGAAGGTTAAAGAGTAAGAAATAATATAGCAATAATTTAATAAGAGTATTGGTGACAATAAATTGGAAAAAAAAAATTATGTGCATGAAGAGAAGTTAGGTTTGACAATGGAATTTCAAATGAAATTTTATGGTATGAGAACAAGTGAATAAAATATAAATGTTATTGAATTTGTCAGTGGAATTAAATTTGAGAAAAGAATAATTTTAAGTTAATGGGAGGAATTCGGAAATTTCCTGATTTATGAAAATTTTATGATTTATTAAGGAAAAATGAATTAAAGGAAATGAACCATTGGTGGAATTGGAATTGGAAAATAGTAATTGTAATGCAAGATGTGAATAATGGGTTAAGACATTGTCCATGAAGTTCTCAAGTTAATTTTATGACTTAATGATTAAAGAAAAATAATTAAAGATAAGTAGAGAATATTGTTAGAAGTAAATTGGGAAGGAGATAAATTGCGTGCATAAAAAAGATATTTGGTTGGGACATAAAGAAGAGATTACAATGTAAATTATCATGATCTTGGAACAAATAAATATAACGTAAAAGTTAATGAGATTACTGATTTTTGGAATTGGAAAGAGATATGATTTAATTGTAATTATATTGAGGTAAATAATAGGAAATAAAATAAATCAAGTGTGGAGAATGATAGATGTAAAATAGAAATTATGGAATATTTATTATTATCGTGATATGGTGATATAAAATATAAGGTGATATTACTGTGCAGGAGTAGCAATATAGGGAAGTAGGATTACACAAGCGATAGTAAGAGCGCAGAGATATTGCGTGGACGCGAGGTAAGGAACATATATAGGAGTTACCTATAAATATTTTACGTATCTTTGGAATTTTTGAAAATATTCAATTCTTAACCGTTTCCCATCAATTTTCCAAAAAGGGAGAAATATAATTTATTCACAAAACCAAATGTCTTTTTAAATTGCATGGTTACTGTGCTGTGTGTTGAATTAAGAAATACCCTGGTTTGGAACAAAATTGTTTATTGATATTAAAATATTATTGCAGTGACTTCAGATTTACTGTTTATACACAGTTTATATACTGAAAAACAATATTTAAATAATTATGTTATTGAATTTTACACGTGAAAGAGTACCAGCATGTTCTTTTTACCCATCTACAGTGATATGGAATATTTTTAGAAGTGAAAACTAAATTTTAAATATTTTATAAGTATTTATTTTGGAACTGGGTATATATTTTTATACCAATTATATACTTTCATACATGTGTTGTGAAGTGATTACCATTATGGAAATTATACAATTTACTAATTGTTTATGTGATTTGTTATGGAAATTAAATGATTTCCTTTATGAAGTTTAAAATGTGATTAAATTGTTTTGAGACCGTTAGGCCTGTATCATGCTCATGTGTTCATGTGTTACTGTTACTGTGGCTGATTGACCCTCCAAGTCATTAACAGTCCCAGGGTTACCTGGCAAGTGTACTCTAAGGACACTTATAGACTATGGTCATATGTCTCACGTGTTTACTGTTACTGTTACTGTTACTCCCTTCGAGGACTACTGTTACAACATGATATACTTTGGGTGATGCTTGGTCTCCTCTTACCGTTATTGTATATTGTATTGTTTTACTATATGGTTGCTGGTACTGAACTGTTTACAGTCATTGAACTGTTTATTTCTACTGAATTGTTTACTGTTATTGGAAATTGAATTGTTTATTGTACAGGTTATAGCTGAACTGTTTAAAAATAGTGAATACTTCCTATTGTAAATCTGATCACTGTAGTGTTTTTAAATATTGATTTGTAAACTGTTTTCGTATTGAATAATTTATGATGAGATTTAAAATAAGTGCTGCATTTGTACTGTTTATTAGTATTCAAGTGGTTACGGATACCGAACTGTTTATTGATACTAATATGCTATCGTACTATTTATTGAACTGTTTATTGATAGTAAATTGAATTATTATTACAGAAATGGTTTACTGTGTAGTACAATGTTTTTCAAATTTGAATCATAAATAGATTATATTTTGAAATATTTATGACATGATTTCTAAAGCATTTTCATAATGATTTCGGTACTTTATATATGTATCTTACTGAGCTTTCCCCAAAGCTCACTGTCACGACCCGAAGTGTCACAGCCCGTGACCCTATTTTTCACCTTATTTTATACATCTTATTTGGTTGGGCTGTCTGCGATACTTTACTTTTCTTTTACATATAAACAGCTTCATATTAAATTATAATATGAATTACATCCCCTATCTTAATTCATAAGGAAGTAGTACTGTAAATAAGTCTAAATAAAAAAAATAAATGATCGTACCTTATTAAATAAATCTAGCTGTCACATCGTCCCCAAATGCACAGCCGAAATCCCTTATGTGTCAGACTTTCAGTCTTCGAAAACCTGAAATGTTAAAATTAAGGGGTGAGCAAACCACGGCTCAGTAAGGGAATTATATGCATACTTGATATTCAGCTTCCTATATGCTGAAAAACTTTTTCATTTTTCCTATGGGGCTCTAGGCTCACGTGTAGGAAGGATACTACAGTCGGCTAGGGATCCGGATGGAGTAAGGTAGGTATTTTGAAATACCTAGCTTGTCCCGGAACCTAGAAGCAACTGTAGAGAGTAATTTTTTCTTTTCGTTTGGAATTTAAATCCTTTTTCCTTTTATTTCCATATCGTTCACATATTCTTTTCAAAATAATGCTTTTATGAAATAAAGCATTTAAATAAAATAGCTTATATTCATATATTCTTTGAAAAGAATATAGTTAAATTCTCATCATTCTCATTTAAAACTCATTTTATGTTTTACTGTACAACTATAATTAGTAGAGTACTTTAAATAGCAAAATCAGCTATTGAATCCTTTTCGTATATCATATATATCATTTAAATCTAATATTCAATTTAAATTTCAAAATAAGGATATTAGATTTATTTTTTCCTCCTCTTTCCTTTTTGGAAAACATATCACATATCACTTATTCGTGTCACATATAGTCTAATATTCAATTAAAATCATAGTAAGAATATTAGACTTATAAACTCTTTTTCCTTTCTAAAACATATCACATGTTCATATTACATATCATATGAAAATCATCTCATAGTACTAAAATCAGTACTGAAATAAGCATTTTGTAAAATGCTGTAAATCACTTTCATTTGATTTATCACATATCATGTAAAACATTTTCATTTCACGTATCATGTATCATATAAAACATTTTCATATATGGAGACTTAGGCACACACGCCTAGCCCGTCCACTGGGTCGTTACTCATATCATGCTATAGACCCGGAAGGGTATGAATAATCATGTCAGATCTATGGCCATAGTTTATAATTGTCCTCGGTGGATCACTGATCAGGTGTCGGCCGGAACTACATATCACATATCACATGTTACATATCACATATCACGTATTACATATCACATGTCGGCATGATAGAAGGCCAACTAGTCTCAAAACCATGTTTTCATCATAAAATAACCTTTATGAAATTTATAAAATATATAATTTCATAATTTAAAATCATAAAGGTTATAAAGCCATTTAGTGAATATTTAAGAAATAATTTTGAGAATATTCATAAAAATATTCACTTTACTTCTTTTCATTTTTTGTCTCATATTACATGTATTTTACATATTAAGAGAATTTTCGGTGATTTCATAATCACCATTCTCGAAGAGGATTTTCGGTGATTTCCTTATCACCATTCTCTAAAACATGAATAATTTAAAATCATTTTCATTTTATTCATGTTTTTATGAAAATATTCATTTTCTCGATTTTTGTGGATGAAAATAATTTCTCGTGACATAAAATCATTTATTATGATTTTCAGAAATTTTCAGGAATTTTTCGATAATAATTTATTTTATATATATAATTATCTTTATAATTATATATAATTATGTTATAATATATATATATATATATTTTTTCTTTTAAACAATATATATATATATATATATATGTATTCACAATTTAATTTAAAATTTATATGTATTTCATATATATTTATTTATATACATAATTGTATATAAAAATATACATGTGTTTATTTAAGACAAAGTAGTATATATTTCATTTTATAATATATACTAAAATTCATATACATACATATGTAATTATATAAAAACATATCAAAATATATTTATATATTCTAATTATATAAATATATTTCTATACGCATTCTTATTTTATTTAATTTTGGATTTTCTTAATATCCAATTATTTTCTCCTTTCCTTATTTTCCATAATTTCATTTTCCTTTTTTTTATTTCTTATTTAATTTGGATTTCCAATAATCCAAATTAAATTTCCTCAATTTTATCCAAATTAATTTTCTCCACTTCTTCACTTCATCAATTTCGGGAATTTCAACGATATTCCCATCTCGTAAATAAATTTTATTTATTTACTTTAATTTATTTATTTCCTCTTATCTATTTTCTTAAATATTAATTTCCAATAATTGGAAAATTTGCGGTTATCACACGAAGTCCAATGACATCCACTAAACACTTACCTTATTGTTTTTGGAAAATTTACAAACCAAAATTTTCTTTTTCTATTTACGGTTTGTATTCGGTGTTAGTGTAGTAACTAAATCAAATCTTGCCTTAATAATATTATTGCTCTAGCTATGTCATACTTCTCAAAGTGATTTTAATCATTTTAGTCTTATTTTCACTTATCCAAAAGAAATGGGTCGAAAACCTCCCCCTTGTATTTTATCACTTTCCCTAGTAAAATCACCTGCATTAAAATACATTTCAATCTTTCATAACACAGCCAACTTTAAATACCAGAATTCACATCATCATACATCACATGTTTCTCAAGGATCTAAACCAGTAATAATTCCACATTTTTGCAGTTTATACGTATTTCAAAATATATATCTAATCTTGGATCGTACTCGATAATCACATAGACTTACATAATAATCTAATGCAATCCAAAGTTACATCCCATATTTCGTTCTAGTACTGTGAAATTAAAGTTTATATAACTATCAAAATGATATACAATTAGTATACCTCAAAAGCACAAAAGCTAGGCTCAGAGAATGTAGACGAGTACCACAACGAGGTACAGTTCCTGAGAGAGCCTATACGAAGCTTGAACTGAATATGTCACAGCCCGTGACCCTATTTTCTCACCTTGTTCTATACGTTTTGTTTGGTTGGGCTGTCTGCGATATTGTACTTTTTCTTTTACATATAAATAACTTCATATAAAATTATAATATGAATTACATCCCCTATATTAATTCGTAAAGAAGTAGTACTGTAGGTAAGTCTAAATATAGAAAATAAATGAACATACCTTATGTATTAAATTGAGCTGTCGCATTGTCCCCAAATGCGCAGCCGAAATCCTTTAGGTGTCAGACTCTTAGTCTTTGAAACCTGAAATGTTAAAATTAAGGGGTGAGCAAACCACGGCTCAGTAAGGAAATTATATGCCTCACTTGATATTCAACTATCTATATGCTGAAAAACTTTTTCATTTTTCCTATAGGGGCTCTAGGCTCACATGTAGGAAGGATACTACGGTCGGCTAGGGATCCAGATGGAGTAAGGCAGGTTTGAAATACCTGTCTTGTCCCGGAACCTAGAAGCAACTGTAGAGAGTAATACATTTCATTTTGTTTGAAATTTAAATCCTTTTACCTTTTTATTCCATATCATTTTCATATTCTTTTCAAAATAATGCTTTTATAAAATAAAACATTTAAATAAAGTAACTAATATTCATATATTCTTTGAAAAGAATATTAGTTAAATCCTAATCATTCTCATTTAAAACTCATTTTATGTTTTATTGTACAATCATAATTAGTACAGTACTTTAAATAGCAAAATAAGCTATTTACATCTTTTTCGTATAACATATAAATCGTTTAAATCTAATATTCAATTTAAAAATTAAAATAAGAATATTAGATTTATTTTTCTCCTTTTTCATTTTTGAAACATATTACATATTCGTGTCACATTTCATATGAAAATCATTTCATAGTACTTAAAAACAGTACTGAAATGAGCATTTTATAAAAATGCTATAAATCATTTCATTTCTTCTCATATCATATAAAACATATTCATTTTACATGTCACATATCGTAAAAACATTTTCATTTTTACATATCACAAAACATATATGGAGATAGTGGCAATCACCGAATCCTATCATGCTATAATACCTGAAGGTATAAAATAGTCATGTCAGATCTATGGCCATAGTCTATAATTGTCCTCGACGGATCACTGATCAGGTGTCGATCGGGACTACATATCACATATCACATGTTACATATCACATATCACGTATTACATATCGGCATGATAGAGGTGCCAACTAGTCTCAAAACCATGTTTTTATCATAAAATAACCTCTATGGAATATATAAAAAATATATAATTTCATACTTTAAAACCATAAAGGTTAAAAATCATTTAGTGAATATTTAAGAAATATTTATAAAAATATTCATAAAATATTCAATGTATTTCTTTTCAGTTTTCGTCTTGTATTACGTATAATTTACATGTCAAGAGAATTTTCAGTGATTTCATTATCACCATTCTCGAAAACATGAATATTTTAAAATTAAATCTCATTATATTATGTTTTATGAAAATTAGAAGTTTTCTTGTTTTTCGTGATTTAATATCGATTTTCGGAAATAAAATCATTTAATATGATTTTATGTAATTTTCTAAAAATTTCGGTAGTATAACGGCTGCCGATTGACTAGCCTCCTGCAAGGAAAATACAGTTTAAAATTCCAGCCAGTACATCATCACAATTTTTCAGCCAATGAATCATCACAATATTTCCATAAAATAATTTATAATTTAAAAGTATGTAGACTGAATATCCTTACAGTGCTGCACATACATCCCTTATCTCAATAACACTGTAGAGTAATGCTCTGAAATGCACCACTAATGTATCTTATTTCACCGAATTATAAACTGCAAAATAACAGTTTAATATAATCAATATTTGCTATAAAATTCCTTCACTTATCTAAACTCTTTTTTGAATCATCATTACTTAGAAATATTTAGAAATTCCTATGGTTTTTCATAGTAGATGAATGTTTTATTAACTTTCCTTTTCTGTTTTGGCATCATTTGCCTCTTCACCAATCGAAATCATCATCATATTTTGATGGCCGAATGGTCTCTCCCCATGTATAAGCCTACTTGGCTTGTAATCTCTATTTTTTTTTATTTTATTTTATTTATTTTTTTCTATTTTATTTCTTTTCTTTTTAATTTTACTGCAGCTTCACGTTTTGTTTTCTCTTCTTAGCTTTTCTATCTTCCTTTCTTTCTTTTCTTGTTCTGTTTTCTTTTCTTTCTTTGCTATTTTTCTATTATAATCGGCAGCAGCAGTTGCATGTTTTTCCTCTCATAGTCGACAGTTTCACGTGGATTCCTCTTCATAGTTTTTCTTTCTTCCACCAGCTCTCCTTTCATAATTTGATGTAAGCCAAATCGAAAGGCTTTAGGAATTATAGAGAAGAAAGGAAAAGAAAGGAAACAGAGGAGAAGGATAGATAGAAAGAAGAGAAGAAGAAGACAAGAGAGAGTTGTAAATTTTATGATATTTCTTGTATCCACAGTATTCAGGTTTTACAATTTATATATTACGTGGCTAAAGATTATCTAAACAAAACGACTATATTGGCTGCGTTTCAACTTCTTCATTTTTGGCATGTATCAATACCCCTCCCTTCAAAACATCCTTGTCCTCAAGGATGAAAGCTTGAACATAATATGTGATTCCAGAGTAAGTTGCAACCTTGAGTCCCAGCTAACATTCTAGGCACTTAGGTCACAGACCATAATAAGGAACACTCCTGCACCTTCCACCAATATTTCCATGAAACATACACAAGTTGTAAGAGAGCTCTTTGCAGGGTACTTCTTTAATTTAAAGGCTTGCAAAATAAAGGAACTTGAGCAGCCAAAAATACTTCCAATAAGCATCATGGTGCCAGTAACCTAGTGTTCATTCACAGATTCAGAGGTAGTTCCATGGTGTGTAGCTCCTCTTAACTTGATGCAGTCGATAATAGGACATTTGTCCAAGGTCATGACCCAGTTGTTGAACCATGAAAGAGCCAACTCAAACTTCCCAAAATGCAATTCCGTACGTGTATAGTGCAGGACATCATAAAATCGTAAGCCCTTGACTGACATCAATAACAGTCCAGAGTTCACTTTAAAAGTTACTGCCTTATGAAACACTTGTTCCTTCTTTAGCACAAGTCCTCCACCTAAAAATGCCCAACCACGCATTAACAACATGTTGGACAAAATTGAGTGCAGTAGCAACTGTTGAACAACACAAATCATGCCATTTTTCAATGCAAGAATTAATATGATCAATTCAGTTGCACTTCCAATAATAGCATTTAAAAGTCTATCAACTACAGGTCCAATAAGGCAACTCAGCTATTCTGTAACATAGCCAAGCCACTCTTCAAGCTCTCTCATTGAAGGTGAAAAGATAAAGATCAAAATAGCATCAAGAGAATAAGCCCTTAATAATTTTTCTCCTTGGACGTCAATGTCAAGAATGCACATCTTCTCAGAGTTTGGTACTGTCTCAACTACTTCAATATAGGTTCCACAGAGATTCCAATGAATAAAAGCAAACTCGACGAATTCTCCCTCAAATAGAAATTTGGCACCACTTGCAATCCCAATTTGTACTAATCTTTATATATGTTCATAAGCTTGTGTACTAATCACTAGACCAAGGTTTGCATTAAGTTCGATTCCAGCATTCTTTTCAAAAGCCTTGACACATTCTACCAAGTTATTCTCCCATTATTTTGAGTCACCGACAAGGACTATAGTGCTAAGTGCCATGCACTTTTGTAAGTCATATATAATCACACAGCCATCAACCATTAAAGTCCATGAGATCTTATCTCTAATAAGCAACATATCAAACACCTGGTGAACCTCTTTCAACTGTCCAATATCATCATCAAATGGATTGCAATTCCTTGACTTATTCCTTGTCTCATTCATGACATTATTGAAACCCTCCACCTCTACTAACAAACCTCTTTCCTCTACCACCGATTGGGTTAAATCCAAAGGAAACCCATATGTGCCCAACAAGATAAACACATCCTGCCCAATTACCATCCTCTCCTGACCTTCCTCGTCTTCAAAATCATGGAGATGTTCAGTTGCAATCAACCCAGTAGGGCTAATATAAGCAAGAGCACCATGATTCTTGTCCATTTAATCATATACACAAGCACACTTGCAAATAGCCTGCTTATCATCTAGCTGAATGACATCACTCTCAATCAATTCCCGGGGCAATTGATTATTCTTTCTAAGACTCTCTCCAATAGCAGCAAACATTGATAACCCACCATGAACTTTAGAAACATCGTTAGTAAGTTTCAAAAGAAGCTTTACCTTTCCCACAACTATAACATGACTTCCTTTTTCCATTACTAAAAGTCTAAATCCATAAGGGTCTTCCACTAAAATCACTGAATAAACCTCTGCAAATTTCTCACATACATCAAAATCTCTAAAAAATAATTGCCTAAACAAATTATCTTTGCAATCAACACAAACAGATCCAATCGTATATTCAACACTAAAAGGTTGCACAATTTTTGGCATAAAGGAACCATTAGCTAAGGGCTTAACATCTCCGGTAACCATTTCACCAAGCATATCCTCAAAATTAGACTCGTCAAACTCTTCTGGTATTAGCTTGAAAGGTGTAAAGTCAATTGAAATAGGTTTCACAAGATTGATACCTGAAATATCTTCCACCAATTCCACCACAGGGAGCTTTTCCGATGAATGAACAAACTGCTGTCCATCCTCACTTTCTTCAGTTGTTGCACATTCAATTAGATTTGATAAGTCTTTACTTAACTCATTTTCCTCGATTATTGCCTACTGAATTGGATCGGACAAGTTCTCATTCGATTCAATTTCTTTTGTAATTACAACATTTTCTGTCATCTCTTCCGATGTTTGCTCTTGTAAATCATCAATTCCCTGAGCGATGCGTTCCTCAAATTGAAGTTCTGTCTTCATAGCCATTGCATTGTCACTGACATTTTTTTCTCAGAATATCTTATCCATCTTTGCCATCAATCGATCGAACGCCTTGTGCAGTTCAATGCGCCACGGTTCCATACTGTCAGCCATAACCAAGACCACCGAGAATCGTCGGCTCTGATGCCAATGATGCAAGCCAAATCGAAAGCTTCAGGAATTATAAAGAAGAGAGGAAAAGAAAGGAAACAGAGGAGAAGGATAGATAGAGAGAAGAGAGGAAGAAGACAAGAGAGAGTTGTAAATTTTATGATATTTCTTGTATCCACAGTATTCAGGTTTTACAATTTATATATTGCGTGGCTAAAGATTATCTAAACAAAACGACTATATTGGCTGCGTTTATACTTCTTCATTTTTGGCATGTATCATAATTCTATTCTACTCACTTAGAACTTGTATCAAACATATTCAGTTCATCTCATTAACATCATCATCGTCCAGCCAAAACTTGGCCGAACATCACCATTTATCACGCCAATTTCTGCACCTTCAATTTATAAACCAATCCAAGCTCAAACTAAGCTTGAGTCATCCTTTACAATTTAGTTCCTACCAATTTTACTCATTATTTTCTATTAATTCATACCCAATTACATCAAAACAACCAAGATTTTCTTCAATTTTCTTCCTCATAACAGAATCTGTCCTGTACTTACACAATTTCATTTAATTTAATTCAAGGTTCAATCATATCATTCCAAGCTCAAAACAAATGGATACTACACTAGTATCAAGAACACATCACCCTTATTGTCTTACCTGTAGGAACCGAACCAAAACAGCCCCTTAACAGTGATGATTTCTTCACGTATTTTCTCTCCCACGATGGGTTCTGTCCAGGCCATTGCAGCCATGTTCAGCTTTTAAATTTAAAAACAAAGTTTGTTTGATGGTTCGGTAGAGGTCAAAGAGTGAACTTGCTAAGAAAATAGGTGAAAACGTGAGGGACTTAGGACGAAATGGAGAGAAACAGTAGCAACAGAAAACAGAGAAAGGCGGTGCTGCAGTTATTCTTGTTTTTCTTTCTTTGCCGACTTGAAATTCTTCAAGAAGACCCTTTTTTATCTTCTTTATTTATGTGTTGTCCAATAATAAGTGGCCATGTGGTCCACTACTCCAACACCTCATTCTTTTCCCTCCTTTTTTTTCTTATATATATATTTATATATATTTTTACAATTGCAGACCCTTCCCTTACACTAATGTGCAGCAAGCTTCCACGTGAAGCTTGCTGCGATTTCCTTGTCTTTTGTTTTTTATATTTTTAATTATATATAATTATATTATTAATAATATATATATTTTATTTTAACAATATATATATATATTCACACTTTAATTAAAATTAATATATAATATATATATTTATTACATAATTGTATATAAAAATATACATATGTGTTTATTTAATATAAAATAGTATATATATCATTTTATAATATATACTATATTTCATATATATACACATGTATTTATATAAAACATATCAAAATATATTTATATAATCTAATTATATAAATATATAATATATGCATTTTTGTTTCATTTAAAATCTTGGATTTCTTAATATCCAATTAATTTTTCCTTTTCATTTCTTATTTAATTTGGATTTCCATTTATCCAAAAATAATTATACACATTTTCCTTGATTAATTTAATTTGGATTTTCATTTATCCAAATTAAATTTCCTCTATCTCATCATTTCATCAACTTTCGAATTTCCAAGTATTTCTATCTCTTAAATAAATTCATTTATTTTCTTTAACTTATTTATTTGTTTTAATATTAAATTTACGATTATTTAATATTAATTTTAGAAAATTAGCGGTTATCACAGAATATCAACTCGTATGATCTGCAGATGTTAAATTTAAGGGGTGAGAAAATCCATGGCTCAGTAAGTAGCTTAAATAAATACAGACTAGGCTCATATCGTAAAATATGAGCATACATGCATAAACTCTATAAAATATTATGTATGCACTATGTGAAGATTAGCTACTAACTTATATGTACAATAGATTGCATAGGCTCATTCATGCTTTTTGATAATAATATATTTGTTATATTATTTTCTTATTTATTACCACATTTATTGCTATATTCTTGTGTAAAATTAATTGTTTAATGTATCTTTTGAATTAATTTAGAGAAAGTGATTTGGGAATTAATTTTGGAAATTATGGCATGAAATCAAACAATAAATTTTGTGATTGGAATAAATTTTTTGAAATATACATTGTTTGACTTTCTAAAGTTGTAATTAAATTCTGATTTGTTTTAAGTATTTTTGGACCATAGGATTAAAATAAAATAAAAGGCTGAGATTTATTGCTTGATTAAAAAGAAACCCTAGAATCTTAGAAGAAAAATTATAAAAGGAGAGGGGCAGCAGTAAAAAAAAAAAAAAGAAAGAGTGTGAAAAGAAACAGAGAGCAGTGCCAAGAGTTTTGGAGTAACAGTTAGGTGAGTTGGTGCTGTCGATTTGCCACGCTTGGATCCTTGGTAGAACCGAAAGCTGCTGTAACTTGTGGAGTGCTGCAGATGCGATAGTTATAGAGCAGTTCGAACTGAAAGAAAACAGCTCCTGTTGTCTGAGTTGAATCCAAGCCTTGAAGCGGGACAGCTGGGTGCGTGCCGCTGCTTGGTGCGTGAGTGCTGGGCTGGCTTGATTTGTTTGGGCGTGGGCAGTAGGCATCGCTTGAAGGACGTAGCCGAATTGCTGTTGGTTGTTGCATGAAGTGCATCTGCCAACGCCACATTTGTTGTTATTTGCTTGTTTTATATACAAGCTTTAAAAAGTGGTTGCTAAGTATTATTTTAAATTGCATTATTAGAATATATATTTATTTGGTTTATGGTTTGATTTAAAGTATGAATTCTCAATTTGTTTTGTTGATTTATACTAGATTAAACATGAACTAATTTATTTACTAGGAATTTGATCAAGCCTACTTGCATATTTTATGTCTTTATGATTAATTGATTAATTCTTAAATTCTAGTATCATTCATTGTGATTAATTCAATCTTTTGATTTGTGTTATTGATTGGCCACCTTTAATATAAATTAATTGATTGTTTGAGACATGGTAAGGGTACACATCATATGCTAAGCCATGTATAGCTCTCTTGAATGATTGAATAAATATTTGATGCATACATCAAGCTAGAATATTTATTTGGTTCTTGTTAGATGTTCTTCTGTTCTTAATGGATTTTTCATCATTGATTATGCTACACATCATAGATAATTTAATGATTAAAAATACTTGATTATAGCTGCCATCAAACAGAGTAATCATATATTAGGAAGAATGAACCCTAGAATTGAATTGAGATTTTTAGGATTGAAGACATAAAATTGCAATGTATTGGTGAAATCAAATTCCTAGGCTTTTCTCTATTGGTTAATATCTTGATTTTATTAGGTTAATTAATTTAATTAGTTAATTTAGTTATTAATTAGATACTTAGGTAATTTCTTTTATTTGACTTTCATAATTTTTAGGGCATAAGTAGTTAAATTTTAATTGAATAAATTTAGCAAATCTCTGTGGGATCGACTCTTGTATTTGCACGCTATACTACCTTGATTCGTGCACTTGCGAGAATATAACTTTTTGTTCATCAAGTTTTTGGCGCCGTTGCCGGGGATTTGTCTTAAGTTTATTCAATTTTATTTAACTACGTGTGTTTTTCTTTTATTATTTTTCTTTTTAGCTTACTATTTTTCTTTCTTTCTTTTGGTAGTGGATGCAAGGTCGACGATCACTTGGTCAAGAGATAGTGCCCATCAACGATCAAATTGACAGAATCGGTAGGAGAGCAAGGGCACAAGAAGAGGAACTAGTTGAATCCAACATGGAGTTACAAGTTGGGAATCAAGCTGAAAATCAAGTTCAAAATCGAGTTGCAAATCGTCCTATGAAGGAGTTTGCACGTCCTACTGTGGGGACATCACCATCATGCATCGTTCTCAATGATGCAGCCAGAAACTATGAGCTTAAGAATATTCATTTTAATATGCTTCCTTCTTTTCATGGTGCTGCTATTGAAGATCCTTTGACATTCATTCGTGATTTTTATGCAACTGTTCAAACTTTTCCTTTGCAGGGATTGACTGAGGACCAATTACGAATGAGATGTTTTCCCTACACCTTGAAGGATGCGGCAAAGACGTGGTTCATGTCTATAACACCAGCCTCACTTACCACGTGGGATGCAGTATACAATAAGTTCATAGGTAAGTTCTACTCACATGCCAAAACCACTGAATTGAGGGGTAAGATTGCTACATTCACACAAGCAGATGGTGAGGCATTCCATGAAGCTTGGGAACGTTTTAAATTGCTTTTAATTAAATGTCCACATCATCGATACCCATTAGAATTGCAAAATCAATTTTTTTATGATGGACTAACTCAAGCTTGTCAAGCTATGGTTGATAATGCCGCTGGAGGTGCCATGGGAGAAAAGACTGCACAAGAGACCTATGAGCTCTACGAGATGCTTGGAGCTAATTCACAACAAAAGAGTGTTAGAGGTAAACCTAGAGGTCTTTATGAGATTAACACTAACACTGAGTTGGGTATGCAGGTTTCAGAATTAACCAAGCAAATGAAGTCTATGTGTGCTATGATGATGGGTCAAAGAATGCCAGTGTCTAATGAGGTATGTGGAATTTGTGGGATTCATGGTCATGTTACTAATGCTTGTCCTTCTAGTGAAAAATTCTCAGATTTTGTTGAGCAAGCCAATATGATGAACTCTCATAACCCACGGGTGAGGAATGATCCTTTTTCAAATACTTACAACCCGGGTTGGAGAAGTCATCCCAATTTTTCATGGAGTAGCAACCAGAACCAGAATCAAGCAAGCTCTTCTTTCCAACCGCGGAGGCCAGCTTTAGAGGATACTTTGCAAAACTTCATAGAAGTTTGTCAGAATAATCAACCAAGCAATGAACAGAGATTCCAACAACTAGAGGCTTCTCAGAGGAAATTGGAGATCCAAGTTGGACAAATTGCCGAGGCGTTGCAAGGCCATGTTCCTGGAAAATTTCCAAGCCAACCTGAGCAAGCCAAATCTATTACTATTCTGAGAAATGGTAAGGTATTTGATAATAAAATGAATGATGAATCTGATGAAAGTTTAACCTTACCTGCAGGTGATGAGGTTACCAAGGAGAACCAACAAGATAAAAGTCCAAGTGGTGGCAAAAAGAAGGATATTGAGGAACCAAGTCAAAGTGAGGAGTCCAATCCATCTTGTGAAACTCCTAAGTTACACAAGGCGCAACACCCCTATGTTCCTCCTATTCCGTTTCCAAGCAGACTCAAGAAAAGCAAACTGGATAAGTCATTCTCTGAAATATATGATATTTTGTCTAAGGTTAATGTGAACTTACCTTTGCTTGATATGATCAGGAACATACCATCTTATGCAAAGTTCTTAAAGGAATTGAATACTCACAAGCGTAAGTATGAGCCAAATGAAAAGGTAATGGTTTCAGAAACGGTAAGTGCTGTGCTTCAAAGTAATTTGCCGCCCAAATTAAAAGATCCTGGGAGTTTTAACATCGACATTACTGTGGGAGGTTCAAAGAAGGAAAAGGCTATGTTGGATTTGGGTGCAAGCATCAATTTAATGCCTTATTCTGTTTACTTGCAATTAGGTTTAGGAGAATTAAAACCTACCACAATGTCTCTACAACTTGCTGATCGTTCAATTAGATATCTTAGAGGCATTGTGGAGGATATTTTAGTTCAAATTGATAAACTAATCATTCCTGTTGATTTTGTAGTTTTGGACATGGAGAGACAGTCAAAGAATGAGCATGAGCTACCCATTTTGCTTGGACGTCCATTCATGGCTACTGCAAAGACAATAATTGATGTTCAAAATAGGAAACTAACCATGACAGTCTTAGATGAGACTGTGGAATTTTCTGTTTTTAATTCTTTAAAATCGCCTACAGATTCTAATGATTGTTTCTCAGTTGATGTTTTGGACTCAGTTGTTGACTCTAATCTTGTGCAGGATAAAACAGATGACAAATTGGTTGGTGAAGCTAGGAAGCTCCAATTGAATGAGTTAGATGAGACTCGAAATGAAGCCTATGAGAATGCAAAGATTTATAAGGAGAGAACAAAGCTCTACCACGACAAATCCATTCTTCGGAAAGAGTTCAAACAAGGTATGAAAGTTTTACTTTATGATTCACGTTTGCGTCTCTTTCCAGGAAAGTTGCAGTCAAGGTGGTGTGGACCATTTTTGGTGCGGAAGGTGTTTCCGTATGGTGCAGTTGAGATTGAGAACATGAGAACGGGAGCCAGTTTCAAGGTGAATGGGCACAGATTGAAGCCATACTTGGAAGGCACTCCAAAGGGCCAGATAATGGATTTTGTTGATTTGGAGAAGCCTTAGACCAAGCATCCCGTCTTGCCTAGACGTTAAATAAAGCGCTTGTTGGGAGGCAACCCAACTAGGTATGATTTTTCATTCTTTTTATTTTTAATTTTTTTTAGTGTGCACATTTCTACTCTTTTATTAATCTTTGTTTTTCCAACTCTGAGGACAAAGTTTGATTTAGGTTTGGGGGTGTGGTTTAGTTGTGTCTATTTAGTTTATTATTTTTTAAAAAAAATAAAAAAAATTTAAAAAAAAAAAACAAAAAAAAATTTTTTTTTTAAAATAAAAAAAAAATTTACTTGGATTTATGTTTTTTCTTTTTCACTATGATTTTTTTTACTAGCCTATGATGCATATGAGAGAATTTTACTATGGTTAAGTGATTGTGAGAAATGCATACTTAGGTAATTAAATAATTTGGTGTTAATTTTATTCACTTCATGATTGATGAACAATTGAGCACATAAGCCATACTCTTATGAATTGTTGATACTTAGTGACTAATTATGTGAACTTGTGAAATTAGTGATCATGCATGGCACTCTAGAACTTGTTTTATTACACTTGAGGCGAAATCATAGGCAATTGATTGACTTAGAGATGATTTAGGCAGTCTTTGAAAAGTTTGAGCCTTTCAAGCCTACCATGTTACAAATTATTCACTAGTATACCCCATTGAGCCTTATTGAAAGAATGACATATGCAAAAGCATATGAATAGCCATCATTCGAATTTTCTTGTAACCTCATTGACCTTACCCAAATTAGCCTGAAAAACAATGAATGTACCCTTAAAGAGAGCTTTAATGCACATATCTATCATTGAAGGGATGAGATTCAAGAAATATTTTCAAGCTAGAAATACAGGAAGAGGTTCAAAAAAAAAAAAGATTGTGTGGATCATGCCTTGGTTCCATTGAGAAAAAAAAAAGAGTTTAAAATGTGGCATGAAAATTTTCATCCACAAACAAATATATGAAAAAGACAGGTTTGGGGGTTGTGGAGATTAGCATAAAAAAAAAGGAAAAAGGAAGTAAAAAAAAAGGAGAGAGAAATTTAATATGTGCTTTATCATTGTTAGCTCTCTTGTTTTGATTTTTACCTTCCCTTTTTTTATTAACCAATACCGTGGCCAAACATTATAAGCTAATAAAGACCTATTGATCTAAGTTAATTTTATTGTCTACATTAGTGGAGAGATGTAAGAAGAGCAAGCCTATGGAGTGTCAGTAAAATATATATATATAAAAAGATTTAAGATCACATCAGTTATTCATGAGTTGCATAATTTTAATTGAGTACTGACAAGGAATTTGAGTTTGGCTAAACACACACACACATTTGATATCATGATTTGAGTTAATTAACATTTGAATTACAAGATTACTGAGTTGCATTTTGAACAATTATTTGAATTATAGATGTGAGGAATACTTGAGGCAATATGTGGAAATCAAGTGGAATTGAATTTACATGAATTTGAGTGAAACATTTTGAGTGTCCTTGAGTTTTCACTTTTGTTCTTAAAGGTTACAAACAAGTGCATTTTCTTTTAATTTTGCTCGAGGACTAGCAAAAATGTAGGTTTGGGGGTATTTGATAATAATATATTTGTTATATTATTTTCTTATTTATTACCACATTTATTGCTATATTCTTGTGTAAAATTAATTGTTTAATGTATCTTTTGAATTAATTTAGAGAAAGTGATTTGGGAATTAATTTTGGAAATTATGGCATGAAATCAAACAATAAATTTTGTGATTGGAATAAATTTTTTGAAATATACATTGTTTGACTTTCTAAAGTTGTAATTAAATTCTGATTTGTTTTAAGTATTTTTGGACCATAGGATTAAAATAAAATAAAAGGCTGAGATTTATTGCTTGATTAAAAAGAAACCCTAGAATCTTAGAAGAAAAATTATAAAAGGAGAGGGGCAGCAGTAAAAAAAAAAAAAGAAAGAGTGTGAAAAGAAACAGAGAGCAGTGCCAAGAGTTTTGGAGTAACAGTTAGGTGAGTTGGTGCTGTCGATTTGCCACGCTTGGATCCTTGGTAGAACCGAAAGCTGCTGTAACTTGTGGAGTGCTGCAGATGCGATAGTTATAGAGCAGTTCGAACTGAAAGAAAACAGCTCCTGTTGTCTGAGTTGAATCCAAGCCTTGAAGCGGGACAGCTGGGTGCGTGCCGCTGCTTGGTGCGTGAGTGCTGGGCTGGCTTGATTTGTTTGGGCGTGGGCAGTAGGCATCGCTTGAAGGACGTAGCCGAATTGCTGTTGGTTGTTGCATGAAGTGCATCTGCCAACGCCACATTTGTTGTTATTTGCTTGTTTTATATACAAGCTTTAAAAAGTGGTTGCTAAGTATTATTTTAAATTGCATTATTAGAATATATATTTATTTGGTTTATGGTTTGATTTAAAGTATGAATTCTCAATTTGTTTTGTTGATTTATACTAGATTAAACATGAACTAATTTATTTACTAGGAATTTGATCAAGCCTACTTGCATATTTTATGTCTTTATGATTAATTGATTAATTCTTAAATTCTAGTATCATTCATTGTGATTAATTCAATCTTTTGATTTGTGTTATTGATTGGCCACCTTTAATATAAATTAATTGATTGTTTGAGACATGGTAAGGGTACACATCATATGCTAAGCCATGTATAGCTCTCTTGAATGATTGAATAAATATTTGATGCATACATCAAGCTAGAATATTTATTTGGTTCTTGTTAGATGTTCTTCTGTTCTTAATGGATTTTTAATCATTGATTATGCTACACATCATAGATAATTTAATGATTAAAAATACTTGATTATAGCTGCCATCAAACAGAGTAATCATATATTAGGAAGAATGAACCCTAGAATTGAATTGAGATTTTTAGGATTGAAGACATAAAATTGCAATGTATTGGTGAAATCAAATTCCTAGGCTTTTCTCTATTGGTTAATATCTTGATTTTATTAGGTTAATTAATTTAATTAGTTAATTTAGTTATTAATTAGATACTTAGGTAATTTCTTTTATTTGACTTTCATAATTTTTAGGGCATAAGTAGTTAAATTTTAATTGAATAAATTTAGCAAATCTCTGTGGGATCGACTCTTGTATTTGCACGTTATACTACCTTGATTCGTGCACTTGCGAGAATATAACTTTTTGTTCATCACTTTTCTTTATTTCTTTAACTCGCACAATATCATCCTTTTTATCCTTTTTATCGATATGGTTGAACGTGAAAGAAACAACCATTTCAAATAGTACATGATTCTATAGCATAATATAAGTAAAGTTCAATAATTATCCCAATTCTCTGTCATATATATAATATCTATCTTATCTAATGCTAGTCGTCACATTCATAGATCACAATCGTTTATCCATTGTCTCATTGGCATATGATTTCCCATGAGTCATTGGTGCACGTGCAGCACTTAGCTCTTAAAGGATTCTAGAGGTGGCTCCCACAGTTTCGAAGAATCTATGTAGCACGTAGGTCCTTTGAGTTCTCTAGAGGTGGCTCACATGGCACAAAAGTTTGAGTTTTACTCGGGTTTGCCTCTTTGGTGTATGTTTTCTAATGGTTCATCGATACACGTGCAGCACTTAGCTCTCAAAGGTTCTAGAGGTGACTCCCACAGTTTCGAAGAATCTATGTAGCACGTAGTTCCTTTGAATTCTCTAGAGATGGCTCACACGGCACAAAAGTTTGAGTTTTACTCGGGTTTGCCTCTTTGGTGTATGTTTTCTAATGGTTCATCGATACACGTGCAGCATTTAGCTCTCAAAGGATTCTAGAGGTGGCTCCCACAGTTCTGAAGAATCTATGTAGCACGTAGTTCCTTTGAGTTCTCTAGAGGTAGCTCACACGGCACAAAAGTTTGAGTTTTACTCGGATTGGCCTCTATGGCGCATGCTTTCTAATGGTTCATCGGAACTCGTGTAGCACTTAGTTCTCAAAGGACTCTAGAGGTGGCTCCTACAGTTCTGAAGAATCTATGTAGCACGTAGTTCCTTTGAGTTCTCTAGAGGTGGCTCACACAGTACAAAGGCATGAGTTTTACTCGGATTGGCCTCTATGGCGCATGCTTTTTAATGGTTCATTGGAACTCGTGTAGCACTTAGCTCTCAAAGGACTCTAGAGGTGGCTCCCACAGTTTCGAAGAATCTGTGTAGCACGTAGTTCCTTTGAGTTCTCTAAAGGTGGCTCACAGGGTACAAAGGCATGAGTTTTACTCGGATTGGCCTCTATGGAGCATGCTTTCTAATGGTTCATCGAAACTCTTGTAGCACTTAGCTCTCAAAGGACTCTAGAGGTGGCTCTCACAGTTCCGAAGAATCTGTGTAGCACGTAGTTCCTTTGAGTTCTCTAGAGGTGGCTCACACGGTACAAAGGCATGAGTTTTACTCGGATTGGCCTCTATAGCACTTAGCTCTCAAAGGATTCTAGAGGTGGCTCCCATAGTTCTGAAGAATCTGTGTAGCACGTAGTTCCTTTAAGTTCTTTAGAGGTGGCTCACATAGTACAAAGGCATGAGTTTTACTCGGATTGGCCTCTATGGCACATGCTTTCTAATGGTTCATCGAAACTCGTGTAGCACTTAGCTCTCAAAGGACTCTAGAGGTGGCTCCCACAGTTTCGAAGAATCTGTGTAGCACGTAGTTCCTTTGAGTTCTCTAGAGGTGGCTCACACGGTTGAAAGGCATGAGTTTTACTCGGATTGGCCTCTATGGCGCATGCTTTCTAATGGTTATATTCTACCATCATTCAAGTCCTGAAGTTGTATATACACGTCGGTGGTCATACAATTCCACTGTCTTAGTTTTTCGATAAATACCACTAGGAGCTATTTGAGTTCTTTGAGCTAAATATCGTAAGTTGTATACATATTGTACACTAATCCGTATATACACTTTTAAAGTGTAACAATGTATTGGCATGCTTACTAGGTGCAACTTAAATAAATCACATACATTTCTCATGACCTAGGCACCTATGTTTTATACTAGTTCGTATTCTCAACGAGCACAATAAGTTATAACACGCCACACATAATTCACAATAATCTGAAAACTATTCATGAACACATCAATCCAACTTGTATTTTACCCATACTTACTCTTATAGACTTTTCCGTAGTATTCCATCAACTTGATTGCAAATTTAAATAAGTATTTAATAAAGATTCATTCATCTCTTACGAGATGATACTAGTAAGGCTTATTTAACCCACTTACCTTATACCCTTAGCGAGTATCTTCCTCGATCCTCCAAATTGGAAATTCACTCCTCTGCTCCAGTCGAAGCCACTACAATCATTCTAATACTGTCTCAATCAACTACTCATATCATGTTAAATACTGAACTTAAAGCGCATAATTTAAAACTACACACATTTAATCAGGCTTAATATTTTGCCTATAATTAGGATCTCATTATTGCTCTGTAGAGTGTATATATATACATGATATATATATATATATCTATATTCGTCCTTATACATATAAATCTTTAAACTGGGATTTAATCCTTATCTTAAAATTTCCCTTATTCGATTTCGTACCAAACATTTGCCTTAATGTTTCCCAGTTAATTCCTATACTAAAGTTCCATTTCTAAATTTCTTATTTGATAGTACTTGGATATTAATAAGTACCCAATATATTTTGTAGACATATATTTATATATATCTTTTCTCATTTTTCATGTGTGTGTATATATATATATATATATATATATATATATATATATATATATATATTCATTCTCCATATAGATATGTATCAACATAAATATATTTGTATACTCATATATGTATATACCTATGTATATATATATACACTTTATTTTCAATGGTATATCATTATATTGATTAAAATGATATATGTATGTGTATATACATATATATCAATTTTCTATCACCATTCTCACCCTTATCTATATAATTATATTCATCTAAAACTTTTAAATCAAGAAAGCATTCCTAGTATTCCTTTCATGACCTATTTCCATGCACATTATAATCCTCATAATCAGCTAAAAAGATCAGCTCATAGACATAATTACCTTAGTTAAAACCCTTCAAATTTGGCTGTGAGATCAGCCCTTAAAATGCTCTCCTCGATTTGTATCAATTTCCAGCCCAATGTGTCTTGTTCCATGCCCCCTTATAGCAGTCCTGTATCACCACCACGCCTTGCTCAGCCACACCACTTCCAGCCGAATGTCTTCCCCTTTAGTTCTGTCCCTTGTTGTTCATGATGGGAGGGCAGGAGCTGGTACACTTCTTTCTCTTCCCTTCTTCCCTTTCAGCTTCGCCTTTCTTTTCTTCCTTTTCTTCTCGGCTGCACCTTTCTTTCCTTCACTCTTGGCCTAATTACTCTCGGTTCAACTTAGGATGGCAGCAAACTGTCCACAAACCAGCAACATTATTGCCATCTTCTCCATTCATTTAGCTCTAGGCACGGCCTCTCAAACGTCACCGTTTAGCCTTTCATTAGCTTATTTCAATGTCTCATAATTAGTCCCCAACCATCATGTTTCAATCCCTTGTTCTGACCCCTGCTCCATGTTCTTACTTATTATTATTTTTTTATTTTTTTTCCTTAACACGGCCTTGCTTCGCCCCAGTCACCAGCAGCAGATTTGCCCCCACTTCAACCTTAACAAACAACCTTAAACTGCCCTGTTTTAGGGTCCAGCAACCACCCAGCACAGCCCTATAACCGCACCAACTAAGCTCCCAATATCCAGCCTTGAACCGTCTCTTAACCACTACGCCAGCAATAGAAATCAATCCAATCTTGACCTGCCCCTGATCACTCCATTTTCAGGCTTTAAACCGTCCCCATTTCCCTTGTTTTTGGTCGGTCTTAATAGCTACTGTTTCTACTCGAAAATGTCACCTTAAATGCTCTTTCTCTAGCTGCCATTTTTAGTTTAAGCAGATAGCAACTCAGCCCTGATTCAGTCCTTTACATGCCACCCAAAAGCTCCTTATTTTAGCCTTGGTTTGCCTCTATTTCAGATCAAACACTGCACCCTTACACAAGCTACAAACACCACTGTCTAGTCCCTCAAACCAACATCTAAAGCGACCAAACACCAACCCTTGACTGGCTAAAACACGACCACTTGAGTGGCATGGAACAACCTCTATTTTGGCTTCTCAAGAACCCCGACCGATAACATACTGTCCAGCAGCTAATCTCACTCCTGTTCATCCCTAAAATAGCACCATTCTCAACCTAGAACACCACCATTTACCTTATTATATCCTCGCATATCTAGTCTTCAACAACCCTCAAGAAAAACTCCTGTACCTTGCTCTAAAAGCCACCTGTTCCAGGCCCTTTTTATCATCAATCCATCCCTATCCTAGCCTTATTAAGTAGCACAAATGCCACCTGAGTATCAGCTACTGTTTCCAATTTTCGAATGAGATTTGGTCACCTCCCCTGTCGCACCACGACTATCTTGGTTCGGTGCTGTTAGACTCCTCCTTTCTCTTGGTTTCAGTCCACGTCACTTTAGGCTTTGTACAGTAGAGGCAATACGGAGGAAGGTAAGAAAGAAGCAAAGCTGAATGTTGCGAGGAAGAGAGGAATGGATAGAGAGCAAACTTGAGAGGAGGAGATCAAAGAAAAGAGTGTTAACAGCTGTGAGGAATAGTGAAAGGAGTGGTCAGATGAGAGAGATGAGTGGTTTTGGGAGAGGCTTAAAAATGAAGGAAATTTGAGAGAGGTGACGGGGAGGGCCTGACTGATTCGATGGGTTGATGGGAAATTTCCCACCAACCCATAAAAATATATTTTTAATTTTTTTATATATACTTATATTTATATATATATCATCTATATTATTTTTGCCTTTATCTTTTAACAAATGAAATCTATAAATATAAATATTCCTCTTCTATCTTATTTTATTTCTTAAGACATTATATATATTTATATATTTATCTTTTCTAAGATAAATATTACATATATCCATGGTATACTTATTTAAATTCTTTGTTCTCTCAAATATATTTATATTTATATATGTATATTTCCAAATATATACATATATATATATTTACGCGTGTAATTTATGTATATTATTTTTACTTCACTTGGTCATTCAATTATATAATTTAGTTATATATATGTATTTACGTTCATACGTATGCATACACGTTGCATGCATTGGTTGGCGCATGCATGTACAAAACCTATATGTAGAACTTTGAGTACTCCTTCCATATCAATTTAAGTACTTCGTATATACTGTATACATACACGTTTTATGTTATTCTTGATTTCTATTCTTGAAGACTTCATTTCGATAAATTGCATTATCTATACTCACAATTACATGTTAAGTATATGACCGATTTAAGAAAATTACGATTCTCACACTCACCCCCTTACTCCCTTCTCTCCCAGATAACTTTTCTGTGTACGTGTTTACCAATGTTTCCAGACTTGTGGAAGAAGTCATTAGAAGTTAAAAGTAACAAACGAACATGTATATTTTTACATTTATATTCAGACGTTTAATTGCACAGCAAATGTATTTATGGAAAAGAATATAATTTTTATAATGGGATGTAAAATGTATGGATAAATATTTGATTATTGTTGCATTCCATTTTTAATTTATTTATTCATTTGATGGTATAGTGAGTTGAAAAAAAAATATGGAGTGTGCTTACACTAACACCAAATGAAAACCAAAAGATCATAAGTGAATAAGTGTTTTAAAAAGAAAAAGTTGGTTCAAAATTCTATAATTTCGGATGTTACAATTATTATTATTATTTTTGATTTGTCGTTGGCCAACTACTGCAGGGATAGTATCATTCCTCTCCACTCTCAGCACCACCAGTAATGACAGCTCGAGCGACTTTCCTTTTTTTTTTTCTCTTTTTTTTCCATTCTCCTCATTAGTGGCTACTGGTCGGACCACAATAGAGGCAGTAGCTCTGCCTCTCTCCCTTCTCTTCTTTCTCTTCTCTTTCTCTCCTTGTGAGGTCCAGTTATACTATTACTGTACATGATATTGGATAATGGATCACTATTCAATTTTGGTGTATTTTGTAGGTTATAAGTGAAACAGTGGTGCGGGCCCCACTGGCCTTACGGTGTTTGGATGGTTGTGAGACCGTCAAAATAGTGTCTGGAGGGTACGATAAGCCTAAGGTAAGAATTTTGAACCTAAAATGTCTTATTAAATTATTTTGGAATGCATGCCAATAATTTAAATAATAATGATTAAGGACATAGACTGGTGGCATTTTCGTAAATTGTGTCCAAACTAAAATGAATTTGGACTAAGTGAAAATAGCATGATATGTGCATAAAAATAAGTCCTAGGCTATGTCAATAGATAGATTGAATCGGTAGTTCAAATAGAAACTTACGCGATTTACCCAATAGGGGTAATTTCGTAATTTCACCTTCACGGTAGGTCAAACCCTAACCAAACCACCTTTATTCATCAAAATACATCCAATAAGAATTTTTGGTGATGGAAACTGAATTTTTGGAGTGCAATTACATGGTTATAAAAATTACGGAAGCTTAAAGGCACTTTTGTTCAAAAATTTCATAATGGAGGACATTTTGGTAATTATGCCCATGTCTAGAATTTTCTCAATATTTCTCCCCATATGTGCCGGCCACTATTCATGCTTCTTCAACCCCACTCCCACGACACCATAGCCAAGAAAGGAAGAAAAAGAAAAAATTCCATTAAAACACCTTCAAAACTTCATCAAATCAACAAAGTTTCTTCTACAAAATTCATCTACTCATCTTCCTCTCTTCACCCATACCAAAATCCCATTGAATAAGTGACAAAATAAAGAGAAAGGAGGGAGAGAAGGTTTTGACCACAAGGTACTTCTTACTATCCATGTAGTTTCAATTGATTCCAATGGTAGATTTTAATGAATTCAAGCATGTTAAGCATGATTATGGTGTTAGATTCATTAGAATTGAATTAGATCATGATCTACCATGCATGAGGGTTTCGACCTTGAGATGAGCATAAGGAAACCATGTTATTTATTGCATGAAAATGATGTCAAATTAAAGAGTGAGCATGGATAAGTAAGAGTGTAAGCTTAACTAGTTGAAAAACCATGAAAATGCCATAAGGGAGCATTCAGCCTTGGCAAGGGGAGAGGGATTTATCGCTGCATTTGATGCGTTTAGGGTGCTATAATGCTGTAGAGATTATGAGGAGTTCATCGGTGCAATCTGATTTAAAATCGGACTTAAAACGGGAAGTTATGTTTTAGCACGGTAGAAATTATACTGGTTTAATATTTCCAGTGCATAAAGTGGTTGCAATTATTGAAAGAAATTAGTTTAAAAATTAAATTGGGGTTAATAAATATTTTTGGTAAATTTCTTTGTAGCTCGAGAGAATTGGATTACAAGTGGTGCTATCGAGAAAGCCTATTAAGCTAGGCAGGTAAGGGATGCGTGTGCAGATTGTAGGGATATTATGGATGCATGATTTTTATGAGAATAATTTTATGAGAAAATTGTGATACTCAATTGCCTTGGAAACTGTGAAATTTGTGGTTTTGGTTGGATTTGGAACTGTGTTTTAAGTGCAGGGAGGCTAGGTCGAAAGCAGTCATTATACTGTTGAAATTTCTTAGAAAATTTTCTAAAAGTGTTATGAAATATTTTAGTGCATTAATGAGTGAATTCATAGCCTTAGAAATTAAATATTTAATATGTTTCATAAAATATGAATTTACCGAAAAATATTATTTAGATATTCGTGTTATCGAATTTAATTAAAGTGAAGCTACCGATAATTTCTTATAAGTGTATTACACTGTAATGATAAAATTTATTATTGCCATGTGAATATTTTATAAATTGTTTTCAGTAGACTTTTTACTGTGTTACAAATTAACCTTTATGGATTGACTAAAGAATTCACCTATTTTATTTATTTCCATAAAGGTGATACTACTGTTTAAATACTATTTTGAGACTGTTAGGCCTCGTATCATGCTCACGTGTTATTATTACTGTTACTGTTACTGTGCTGTTGATACTGATCCTATCTTCAACGTCCCAGTGGTCACCTGATCGGTGCACACTGAGGACAACTATAGACTATAGCCATATGTCTCACGTGTTATTGTTATTGTTCCTTACGGGGATTATAATATGATATATTTGGGATGTTTCCTGGTCTTCACCACTGTTACTATTCACTATTTTGTTTTATTGAATTATCACTGTTATCGAAGTATTTACTGTTTATTGAATTGTTTACTGTACTATTACCGAAGTGTTACTATCATTACTATTTACTGGAATTCAATGAAGGGTGTGATATATTTTAAATGATTTAATAAATATTTATTAAAGTGTTATATATAAATGGTTTTACAAACCATTTTATTTTACTTATTTAGTTTAAAACCTTATTAAATGTGATTTGTATTTCAATCAACAATTATTCCCTATAGTCGCTTTTAAGTTTCGGGACATGACAGGTATTCTAAAATATCTTCTATACTCCATTCGGATCCCTAACCGATTATAGTATCCTTTCTTTATAGTCCCTAGTGTACTGATAGGAAATAAATGTTTTTAATGCATATAGATTTCATAATATCACTTTCTACATACAATTCTCTTACTAAGCATGTTTCGCTCACCCCTTATTTTTTCATCTCCACAGATTACTTACAGTGACTACGTGATATACCGATCCGAGGATTCAACTACGTTTTGGTTTCCCGAGGTAGCTTAGTGTTGATCCTGGAGGTATATTTATTTCCTTTATATGTTCAGACTTATTGTACAGTATTATTTCATTGTAAATTATGAACAGAGGATGTAGACATTAAAAGAGATACTGTTATGTAAATATTTCTACTTATGTAAATTAAAATAAATTATTTTCACAAGTGTTCACTATTTAAAGAAAGTGTGAAATGAAGGCATCGCAGACAACCCAACTATTATTATAAGTGTGGAAATGTGTGATTTGCTGTATATATGGACTGTTACATTCCTCCACCGTCGACAGCCTCTTCTTTTCTCCCTCTCTTGGTCGATTGCCAATTTCCCTTCTCTTTTATAGCTCTTTCTCTTTTCTCTTCTCTCTCCCCCCTTCCCCCCAATTTTTTTTTCTTAGATTGGTGTAAGTCTGCACAGGTTTGGTGGGTATATCCCACCAAACTGAACAAGCTTCACTTGGAAGCTTGTCTCTTTTGCCTATTATATATATTAAATATATTTGTATTCTTTTATTTATATATGTATTTATACGTGTTATTTATATCTATTTACTTCATTTATTTTTCCTATTTTCCATTTATCCACTTTATTTGTTTATTTTATCAAGTTAAGTCATAAAATTCTTAATATAATTGAAGTTCTATAATACTTCATCTACTAATCGAATTACTCACCTATCACCTATTAAAATATTTTAATCTAACTAATAGATTATCAATATCCTTCATGATCTCCATATTAAATCCTCAAATTTGTAAATTCCCATGTTCAGTCATCGATTCCATAATTCTCTAATAATTTACATCGACTCATAAGGCCTAAATAAAATTAGATTTGTCCATTGAGGGTTGAAATTGGCAATTGTCACACAAATCCACAAATTATTGTCACATCCCAAGTACATAGTATTTTACACTTTTTACACATTTTCACCACATATAAACAGGTTGGGCTGTCTGCGATATCCTAATTTCACATTTAATTCACTGAAAACACAATTTTCGTAATTTAATATAGTTAACGGAAATAAATATTTACAAATTATATTTTTAATCAACACTTACATCCCCTAATTTAATATAACACTGTAGTATTGTTAATCAAAAGTCTGAAAATATAAAATTAAAATAATTATACATCCGAGATCTATAAGCACTGCCTCGGGGTGCTCAATATGCAGCCTCTAATCCTTGGATGATATACCTCAAATGGTCATTGAAATTAATTTGGAGAGATAAATTATTGGAGTGAGCAAAACCATGGCTCAGTAAGGTTACGTTTGGATGGAAAAATTTAAAATTTTGAGGCATTTTAAAATAAAGACATTTCAAAATATCTCATTTTAAGATACTAGCATTTTTAATTAACTTGTTTGGGTCAATAATATTTAAAAAGAATTTTTGAATATTAGAATTTGATTAAATAAAAATTAATTATAAAAGAAAAATAATAATATTATATATTAGAAAAAGAAAAAAATCAAATAAAATATACAATATGGATATCATTAAATTTGTAAAAATATATAGATGTTATTAATAATATAAAAAATAAAAATATATATTATATTTAAATAAAATAATATGTTTTTATTTTTAACTTTATATTTAATAGTGGGGCATGTCTAGTGAAGTAGAAAAGAGTGGGGGGAGTTTTAAAAAACCACCTCTTTAGGTGGATTTTCAAGATGGAATTGTGATGCTTAAATTCTCTTTTGAAATCCCTCATAAATTTTAAAATTCTTCAAAAATTTTTGCCAAACAAGAAATTTGGATTCTAGACTTTTAAATATCCTTATTGAAATGAATTCCTTCCTTGAAATCCCTCATCCAAACACACCCTAAGAGATTTGTATGCAAATTTTGATACCTCGAAGACTATATGAAGTAAAATCTTTTGATTTCTATGTATAAGCTGGCACACTACCAGGGAAATGATACTATAGTCGGCCAAGAAATCCAGATGGAGCATGGAAGGTATTTTGAAATACCTGTCTTGTCCCGGAAACCCAGAGCGACTATAGGGAGTAAGAATTTATTTAAATATAAAATTCAATAAAATCTTTACTTCATATAAAATGTCATATGATTAAATAAACAATTTAGTAAAGCAAATGAACCACATTTGAAATTCATTTTGTTTTCTACCGTTGAAAACAATCACTTTAAACATATGTAGCAGTAAAATACACTGTTCACATATTTCACAAATTAGTGATAAAACATCACAATAAACAATAAATTTTCACGTTTCTCATCAAATCCAAACACCTGGGATAATAGTGGAGACCAAGCAACACCTTAGTGATATCATACTATAAGTCTCGTAGGGAATAATAGGGTACACACGTGAGATCCCTGTAGGGACAATATAATAAACACATGAGATCTATGGCCATAGTTTATAAGTGTCCTAGGTCATACACTGAGCGGGTGACAACCGAGATGTTGAAGACGCCTCAATGTCAACAGCATAACACATGAGAGGGTACACATGAACACGTGAGCATGATATGGGGCCTATCAGTCTCAAAACAATGTATAAGAAATCTCATCACCTTTATGGAATTAAGTAAAATGAATAATATCTTTCAGAAAATCCATAAATGTATAAATCACAGTATCTCGTAGGTTGAAAACAGTTTATAAAATAATTACACTGTAGTAATAAAATCTCGTAACTATTTCTTTTCACCGTAGAGCACATACACACATGTTTCCATGCTTTCTTTCCAAAACTTTAAATTCAAGGTTACAGGAAATCATTTCCAGTAATTTCATACTTTTTGGGAAAATAGAAATATTTAATTTCCAAAATTAATAGTAATTCCACCAAACACATTTCTCATTATAGAACACATGTAGAGACATTTTAGTCTCAAAACAATATTTACACGATAATAAAGCTTTTATGAAAATCATTACACGTGATAAAATATCTATTTATTCCAAAAAGAAAAATCATAAAGAAAATAGCGAATATCATACTGAAAATAATTATAAAATATTCACTATTCACCATTTCACTTCACCAATCACACATTTCACTGTAAAACACGTGGGATGAATTTTCAGTAATGACACCTTCACCTAAATCGGTGTCAAGAATATTAAATAAATATTTTTCGTTATAATAACCATTTATGAAAAATATTTAATTTATCCCTTTTGAGGCTAGGAAAATATCACTATTACACCAAAATATTTTCTAACATTTTTAGAAATATTTTGAATAAATTTCGGCAGTATAACAACTGCTCGGGTCCTAGCCTCCCTTCACCTTTAAACACGGTTCATCCACCAAATTACAGATTTTCATGCAATTTCAATACCAAACCATATTTCCAAAATTCGTATAAAATTCATAGCATTTGAATCATGCATTCGGATATCCCTATAAATCTACACACGCATCTCTTACCTTATTAGCACTGTAGAGCAAGGCTCTAAATTGCACCACTATGTCTCTTATTCCACCGAATGATAAACTGCGAAAATAACAGTTTACTATAATTAATTTTCGGTATAAAATGTATAAAATTCCTTTACTTATTTAACTCTTATTTGAATCCTTCTTATATAGAATTATTTAGAAATTCCTATAATTTTCCCATGCTAAAATGAATATTTCATTCATTTTCCTTTTCTATTTTTGGCATCATTTGCCATTTTACTAAGTCAACATTCTCACCAAAATTGCATGGCTGAATGTCCCTTTTTATGTATAAGCCTACTTGGCTTATATCCTTTATTTTTCCATGTTATATTTTATATATATACTCTTGTATATTTTCCAGCCACCAAGTTGACTGATTTTCTTCCATTTCTACGCCACTCCATGTCACTTTCCTTATCTCTTTTTATGGCCAAATGGCCTTGTATGGTCTAGGTAATTTATTCTTCTCAATTATATATATATAAATCACTTATACTTAACACTTTATTCTACCCATTTGGTCAAGTCAAACCTAATCCTTTCTTTCTTTCTTTCTTTTTTCTTTCCTGCTGTTTACTGTCCAAGCTGTGAGCCTTCTTTCTTTTCTGTTTTCAACCCACGTTGGATTCCATTTGGTCCCTATATTATGGCCATATCTAGTACATCTTAAGCTGCCAAAATTCCACCATTCACACACAAAAGTCAACCAAAAATCAGCCAAACCATTTACAAATTTCTTCCATTTTCGGCTGCACTCATCAGCCACAATTTCCTTTTTCCACATACGGCTGTACAACAGCCTAGATTTTCTTCCATCCAGCCACCTTTGTTGACTACATTAAAAACACTTCTTTTCTCCTTCATGGTTCACGTAATCCCCTAACCTATCACTAAGCTCAAACCCTCTTTAACCGATTTTATCAACTTTGTTTGTCAACGTTTTTAATTCCTTAAATTTTCTTGGCTGTTTTCGATCCTATGTTCATCCTTCATATCACGTAAATCCTCTCATCAAAACACCATCTTCCTCTTTATAAACCCTTACAACCGAACCCTTGGTTTAGCTTATACATGTTTTTCAGTTTAAACCAAAGCTATAAACAATATATTCTTGATCATTATAGCCATAAATAAAGAATAAAAAGCTTAAAAACTGTCGCTGGACGTTACCTGTGCAGAGGAGCAGATTGTCCACTTAAGTCAGCCTCTGTTTTGAGGTTTTAGTTGAATTCTTTGTTGGTTTAAAAGCTTTTGAGACAAGGATTTATTTTTCCTCAAGGAGCTTAGGTTATTTGCTGAAGAAAAAGGTGATTCTGCTATGGAGAAGAAGGGCTGCTTGATGTGAAACAGAGGAGAAATTTCGGTGATGATAGTTGCAATTGAAGACCACGATGCAGCTGGAAGATAAGGGAAAAATAAGAATGTGTTGGCTGAATTTCATTGGTCAACATTAAAAATTTAATTTATAAATTTTTTCTACAATTTTTAAAAGTCCATTTTGCCCATTTACTTGCCTTAATTTTCATGTCTATGCCACTACATAAAATTCTGACTTCCAAATCAGAATTTATTTAAGTTATAATTATTTTCTTAATTTATTTGGTTAATTGTTTGATCCATTCTTGATCAATTAAACCAACACTTAATTATTTTTGAAAATAGGCTCATTGGAGTCTTAAAATATTTCTTTATAATTTTAATTTCATCAATTACATATTGTTTTCCACACTTATCCTTTCATTTAGTATTGAACATTTTCATGTGAGAGCCACATTCCTTATATTTAATTTATGTAAGATCTTATCAATAATTCCTTTATTGATAATTAACCGAATAAATGTACATATACAGTACAAAATAACTGGGTCTCACAATTATACTGTTGCTATCAGTGTCCAAACTCTTCGAAGGGCACCGCCTATGGCCATAAGCTAACAAAGCCGATACCGTTGATCAAATGAAACCAGCAACTATCCAAGCATAGTATACAAGGCAGTCCAAAATGCCTTGAATAACCTTGAAGCATAAAGTGGTGCTTGATCAACAGTTAGCTGCCTAGTCTCACAAATCAAATAGTACTATGTACTAAGCCATCTAACAAATCTCAGAGTACATAAAAGCAGTTAATTCGAATAATGCTTGGTTGCTTGATTTATTTTTCCAAACCTCTCAAATCTCATTTTTGATTTATAAACTTCAGTACAAAGTAAATTTCATATATATATATATATATATGTATAAAAACTTTAAAAACATTTTCTTTCAAAATCAGTATACGTTCGTAGATAAAAAACCATGCAAAATAAGTAATTAAAACGTAGATTCGTCAAGCCAAAAGCAACCCAAGCACATAAGTTTGAAAGTACCAAAATGTACTCATTAAAATGAGATCAACTCAAATTAGGATGTCATTTAAGTAAGCAAACTAAAATAGTTTTAATCATATAACTTTCAAACAATTATATTCCCATTTACACTCCCAAAGAATATGCTAGCAAGGCTTCTTGCTTCAGGACTTGTCTGATTTCTCTGCTCTTTGGCTTACCAAGCCTATCCTCAATATAATTAGTCTGTGAGAATTCGGATACCTACAAATCAAACATTAAAATCTTATCAAGATCGTACTAATTCAAGGACAATTGATAATTTCTTAAAGTTCTCTTTTTTAATCCTTCTCAATTCTGCCTTGGGCAGTTTGCTACTTAGATGGGGTAGTCGGCTGCCCTACCTTTTCTTAATTTTCGAAATTGAAAAATTTAACTTTTATTTTCTTTAAAGTTTTAAATGGGCAATCGGCTAGTCTTTGAGGGCAGTCGACTAGTTTTCAAGCAGAATGCTTCTGTGTAAAAGGTAGTCAATTGGTTCTTCATGTAGTTTGCTAGTTTTTTTTATAAACAGAATGCTTATGAGTTCAAGGTAGTCGATTGGTCTTTATGGTAGTTGACTTCCTTCAGCCAAAAACCCAAAAGTTGCCTTTTTTTGTGTCTAGACAGTCCACTGCCATTGAAGGTAGTCGACTGCTTGTCACATCCTGAATATACAGTATTTTATACTTTTACACACATGTGAATTGGTTGGGCTGTCTTCGATGCCTTTATTTCCACTTTTTAAATCACAGTAAATAGAAATCACCGTAATTTTACTTTAATTTAAAGAAATAAAATATTTACAAAATAGTGTTTAATTTAAATACCTACATCCCCTATTTATTATACAACATCGTAGTACTGTAAAATAAATGTTTGAACATATAAAAGAAATTAAATATACCTCCAGGATCTATAACTAGCTGCCTTGGGGTGCTCAATACACAGCCAATAATCCTTGGATTATATATTGCTCAGTCACTGAAAATACTATGGAGAGATAAAAAGAGAGGGGTGAGCAAACCACGGCTCAGTAAAGGAGTCGTACTTGTATGTAATTTTGATATCACGAAAACTATATGCAGTAAAATCCTTTAAGTTCCTATCGGTATGCTAGGCACACTAAAGGAAGGATACTATAGTTGACCGGGTAATCCAGATGGAGTATGGAAGGTATTTTGAAATACCTGTCTTGTCCCGGAAACCCAGAACGACTATAGGGAATAGAAATTTAATTTAATGTCAAACTTATTTAAATATTCACTGCATATAAATATTTCACATACTTGCGTAAAATAACTCATTTAAATCACATAATTCAACACTTGAAAACAATTTGATTTCCACCATTTAATTCATCACATTTACACGTGTAACAGTAAAATAAACTGTTCAAATATGGTAATAGTTAGTGGTAAAACACTTCCATAACCATTATAGTTCAGAAAATATTACTATAATCAATAATAACACGTGAAATAATAATGGAGACCAGGCAACACCCTAATGATATCATGCTATAATCCTCGTAGGGGGCAGTAATAATAAACACGTGAGATCTATGGCCATAGTCTATAAATGTCCTCGGTCGTACACTAGCAGGTGTCAACCGGGACGCTGAAGACAGGCTCAATGTCAACAGCTTCACACACAATACAATAACACATGAACACGTGAGCATGATATGGGGTCTAACAGTCTCCAAATAGTATTTACATAGTGGTATTCCTTTTATGGAAATCATTACACGTGATAAGAATTATCAAAGCAGTCCATAAAGGATAAATAATAAAATAGTGAATATTATACTGAAAATAATTTATAAAATATTCACTATTCATTATTTCACTTCACAAATCACATATTCCGCTATAAAACACTTGGGATGAATTTTTGATAATTTAACTTTTATCGAAATCAATAGCATGAATATTTAATAAATGTTTTTTTTGGTAAATTCACCATTTATGAAAAATAATAAATATTTCACTCTCGAGGCTAGAAAAATATTTCACAATGCACTAAAATAATTCATGGTATTTTTAGAAATATTTCTAATAAATTTCGGCAGCATAATAACTGCTAAAACTCCTCTGCTATTACAAACATAGTTTAAAATGTCCAACCAGCCACAATTCCACAGGGTTCAAGGAAATTCACTTCCAAAATAATTTCATGAAATTATTAGTATGGAAAACATGCATTCGGGATATCTGTACAAATTACACACGCGTCCCTTACTTATCTAGCGAATCGCGTTTCCCGATCGCACCATACGAATACCGTAACTCTCGGGCTGCAATTGATTTCACCAAAATTATTAGCTTATTAAATACTTATTTTTAAGCTATTATTTATATTACTATGCAGCCATATTGGACACTGCAAATATTTTTGTAGTATAATTTCTACTGGTAGTATAACGTAACTTCTTCGTTTTGCATCGAATTTTAAATCCGAGCATATCGATAGACTCCTCATAATTCCTACAGTCTAAATCTACCCTCAAATCATCAAGAATAGCCATGGAACCCAGTCCCCTTCATTACGCCGAATGCTCCCTTTGGCCATTTTGGTTGATTTTAAACAATCTAATTTTACTAAGTTATTCTACTATGCTCAACAATTAATTTGGCATCATTTTTAAGCATGAAACCATATAAATTCACCATGCTCCCATGTTGGCCGAATGGTCCTCCAATGGTGTATTTTTATCTTTCAACAATTTAATGAAACTAAGGCTATAGACATGTTCACTAAACTTAAAGGATTAATCTCATGCCATTGGAATTAAGAAAAACATAGGGAATGACAACCTTACCTAGCTTGGCCGAAATTTGGGAGTCTCTTTTCTCCTTGTACAGTGCCTTATAAGATGAGCTATTGGTATAGAAATGTAGAGGAGAGAGAGAGGATCAATATTGGTGAAGAAATGTAGTTGAAATTTTAACTAGAAAATGAGATATATCAAGCTAAAGTTTCTTTCTTCTTTTTCTTTGAAAATGGCGTGAGAGGCTATGGGAGAAGATGATGAATAGTGTCAGCTCTCAGCAGAAATAAGTGTGCGCAAAATTCTGGAAATGGATAAAATTACCAAAATGCCCTTGGTTGTGAAAATTTCGTATAATTTTGCCCTTACATTCCCACAGTCGTAAAACTATGCAAATGCACTCCAAATTTTTGGATTCCAGTTACAAAGGACCATATTAAACATAATTTGATGATTAGAAGTGGTTTCGTTGACTCGTAGTGCACGGATAGTGAGAAATTATGATTTTACCCCTGTGACCTACCAGTGAAATTTTTTGTTTTGGTGGCTGTTTCGGGAAATATATTGATACTGTTAAAGTAATTTTCATGTAGAATCTCATGATATTTTTACTTCATCCCAATTCATTTTAGTTTGGGAAAAATTTACGAAAATACCCTCAGTACGTATCCGTCATTTTCCAATTTGTTTATCATACTTTGCAAAATAATGCAATTAGGTTATTTTGGCCTCGAAATTTCCATAATATCATTATTACACCTTCCATACATTATTTTCTCAGTCCTATCATCATCTGGGCATTAAAATCCAAGTGGGGCCCACATCACTATTCACTTGAAATTCCTAAAAATATATAAAATGATTTATTTATTAATTATTAATTTACATGTTCGTATATGTACAGTACAAAATAATAAGTTCTCACACTGCTCCTAGACGATTTCCAGTTCTATTTCAAAATTGCAATTTCAAACTTGGCCAAATTGAATCCTAAACCCATTTCTTCAACATGCAACACCAAAACCTCATTACTTAAGTAGAATTACACCTCAAAACAACATCTTTCTTACCTCAATTCAAGAACCTAGCCAAAATCACCTTATTCCTTCATGAATTCCTTCTTCCTCCTTAACCAAAACACACATGCACATTTAAATTTCCAGAATTCAACATGAAACCACTTTAGAAACACCAAGATTGCTTCTTCCTTACCTTCTTTGTTAAGACTGAAAGCTAACTCTTTCTCTTTCTTTCGGTTTTACTCTAACAATCCTAAACCATACATGCAACTTCACATTTTCCTTCCTTACTTCTTTTCTTTCCAATTTCTCTAAAGTTTCTGGAATTTTCCTTGAGTTTTATCTTTGTTACTGTGAGTTTCTACTCAGCTTTCTTTTTGTCCAATAATAGCTGACTGTTAAGTTGAGAAACAATGTGAATAGTGGCTGGCTGGGTTATTGAATTTTGGTTTTAGTTTAGTTTGTCCTTTACTTTCTAATCACTAAGGTACCTTACAATATCAGCCTTAATTCATCATGTAAGCAATCCTTAATTACTTTATAAAATTAACTTCTATATCATGGAAATTAATAACCAATAATTCTTCAAAATTTCCATCAATTATTTAATCATACATTTAACCTTTAAATAACATTTTTGGGTACCAAAATTACCTTTTTACCCTTAATGCTCGGATTACACCAAACTTCACCAAAATGATTTGGGGATCTTCCACTTCAATAATCTGTCCAAATATTCCAAAAATAACCTCAAATAAGTAAAAATTTACTTTAATACATTCACGAATAGTAATGCACTTTAGGATTGGCTCACTCTCCCTACCTTAGGAAATTTGGTCCTCAAATTTGAATGAAGTCATCTCAAAAGAGGTGAGGATGCTTCTCCCTCATCAGGCTTTCCAATTTCCTGGGGCTTCTTGCTTAGAGTGCTGCTGCCACAATACTTTAACTAGAGGGATTGTTTTCGATTGTAGCACTTGTGATAATCAAGAATTCCCTCATTTTTGGAATTAGGGACCTGTAAATTCAACTTTTAATGTTAATAAACATGTTAAAGTAAATAAATAAATTTATTTATGAGATTGGCATATTTTGAATTTCAGTATTTGATCAATTGATGGATTGGAGATTTAATATTTAGGAATTTAATTTGGGTATTAAGGAATTTAAAATTTAAAGAAATCAAAATATGTGTGTGTGTATATATATATATCTTTATATCTATGTACAAATATATATATATATATATATGTATATATATGAACAATAAATGTTATTTTGAATTAAAGTATATATTAGTAACTAATAAAATGGATAAATATATGTTTTAAGGATTATATATAATATATAAATAATATATATAAATATTTTTTTAATATAAAATAATTATATTGTAAGTATAAATTTTAAATATATAGAAATATATATGTACATATATAATATATGTCAAGAATATTTTGATACATATAAAATTGTTAATATAAGTGTGTATATACATATATATAGTTGTTAATAGAAAATATATTTATAATATATTTATATTATATATTTATAAATAAAATAAAAAAGAAAAGAGAATGGAAAATAGGTAAGCTTCCAAAGGAAGCTTGCCAAATAAGTCTGCATATGCAGAATTAACTGAAAAAAAAAGAAAAAAAGAAAAAAAAGAGAAAAGAGAAGAAATTGAGAGAGAGAGAGAGAGAGAAAAGAGAGAGAAGATTGGTGATAAAGAAAATAGGGTCGATCGACGACAAGGGAAGAAAAGATCAAGAAAGAGGAAGAGAGGCAGGGCGTCACAGCCGGCCAAGAAGAGGAAAAGAGAAGGAAAGAAAAGGAAGAAGAAAAGAGAAGGAAAGAAAAAGGAAGAGAAAGGAGGACCTCTAATGGCTGGTAGAACCAGCAGTATTAGATCTGGCGGGGGCGAATCTGCCCAAGATAGGAAGGGAAACGAGGAGGGTTGGTGACTAAAAGAAAAGAAAAAAAGAAGAAAAAAAAGAAGAAGAAGAAGGGAGTTGTTGGGGTGGACAAAGACGGGACAGGAAGAGAAGAACAGCTATGCCGCACCCTCGGCTGCTGTCGGAGTGGTTGAACCAGTGGTGACAAGGGAAGAAAGAGCTGAACCGGCAAAGACAAGGCTGAGCTAGGTTTGAATTGGTTCAGCCAGAAAAAAACAAAAAAGAACATAAATTAAAAAAAAAAGAAAAAGAAAGAAAGAAGATGATAGAAAAGAAAAAGGGTAAAGAATTTTTGTTTATTTTATTGGTATTTATTTAATAAATTGTTGAATAATTCATGGAATTTTCTAAGTGTGTACATGATTTGGAGATTGTAGAGATTATGCAAGTGATGATTGGAGCTTGACAGAGCCTGGGAAAGATTAAATCTTCATTTTTGATGCTAGGTAAGATATTTGTATAAATTAATTGTAAATTTATATTGTGTTAGTTTGATTGATGTGAGGTTTTAAATATTAAATTTGAAAATTTGAAGATATGATTAAAATAAAGTTATGGGTCGTGAATGAGCGATGATATCGATATAATGGATTGAGAAGATGATATAATTATTTATATTAGTGGTTATGTGTTGATATAGTTTGGACAACTAGAGATATGAGCAAGATAAATTGTCTAATTGCGTCATTATGAAATTAATGGATTCAGAAATGATATTTAATCTAGATAAAACATGAAGTATATCATGGAAATATTGTTGGAGTGTGGTGAGACAATTTGGTAACTAATGGGAAATTGATTTTAATAACTATGGGATATGAGGAATGTGATTAAGAGCTATGGGGCATCGTTCACTAAGGTAATGTGAAATTTAAGAAATAATACGGAATTTTAAATATCTTGTAAAAATTGTTGAAATATAAAATACATATCTTATAATGTGAATTGATTTCTGCATCCGAAGTAGTAGGGTAAAAATAGATATGTAGGCGAATATGTGATTGCTGACTAGCTCGGTGCTGCAAATGAGATTGTAAGAAAAGGTGTTGTTGCAATTGAATTGGTAAGGGATATATATAGAAGAATTAGGATGATATCATGTTTGCATTTTAAATTGTTTGATCGGTTTAATGATAAAGAAATGAAAGTTTTTATGCTTTTAGCAGTGCTTTAATGATTAGATTTTATATTATATCGGAAATTGCATTTTTTGAAATGTTTACGGTTTTGGAGGAAAGAATGATGCTTTGATGTGTTTGAGGTTTTAAAGATAAATTTTAAACTGTTTATGGTTTAACTTGATTGAGGTTTTAGTATGATTTAGAAATTGCTTATGATTTTGATTTGAATGAGATTTATGATTTAGATATTGTAATGGATTTAAAATCAATTGCATTGAGAATATAAAACTGTGTTTTTCATGCAGAAGGGTCAGGACAATTATAGCCGTTATGCTGCTGAAATTTTTATAAAATCATAGATAGGAAAAGTGGTTATTAGAAAAATTGATTGTAACGTCCGAAATTATAAAATTTCAAACTAACTTTTTCCTTTTCACATCTATCTTTCTTATTAAGTTATTTGGTACAAATCGATTGTGTTCGGTGTCGTTGTAAGTTTGATTTTATAATTCTCATTACCAGTAAATCCTTTAATCATTAAATTTATTAAACTATAAATAATAAATAAGAAATCATAATAAAACTATAATATACCATTTATAATTCTATTTATATCTCTTCAATATAATTACATTTCACTAATTCATATAGATTCCTTTAATTTAACATTTCATTGTTTACATCCCACAATAAGTACGTCTGTTGTGCATACAGTTGTCTGAACATAAATATAAAATTTAATATATACCTGTTTACTTGATATTATAAAACTTCTACGATCGTCATCACAAACTTGCTATTGCCACGTACATTGGACAACTATCTGGGATGGTGAGTAAGAGGGTAAGCTTTGGGGAAAGCCTAGTAAGAAATATATAAAAAAGTGCGTACTATATGCAGTTAAGTAAAAATAACTTATTTTACTATTTATGTAAAAGCATATTAAATATAATATTAAAATACATAAAATATTTATTTCCTAACGGTACATTGAGGAACAGTATAGGAAAGATACTATAGTCAGCTAGGTAACCGGGTAGAGTATGAGAGGTACTTTGAAGTATCTGTCGTGTTTCGGTCCCTAGATACGACTATAAGGAGGAATACAGTTGATAATGAAATTATTGATCAGTATAAATCATTTTGTAGTTTATTCGATGCAAATTTCAAATCACTAATTTTTATAAAACATTTAATGATTGATGCAATGCAATCTCAAATCGTTATACAGTATAAAACAATTTATTTTCAACAGTTCTATAAAGCAATTTCAATAAAAATCTCAGTAATTAAAACAGTCACATTTCAAATCATATTATAGGCATTTTTTTTTTTGTAATTCCATCTAGTGCAGTAATCAATTTATTTAAAACTATCACTTCGAATCATTTGATTTCGATCATTTCTTTCTTTCTGTCAAATCAATAAATCAGTAATAAAATCATTCACAGTTAGTTCAGTAGAGATAGTCACATCCAATAAAACCATACACGAAACTATATCCCTATAGGGACCTATATAGGAATCAAGCGTACCAACGTGGGGCTAGACATCTAACCCTAAGCCGTTCGTACCTGTAACAATGGCCATTGTCGAAAGACCACAATATGCATTGATGAGGTGACAGCTGTGGTTAAAGGGAAGGTACTGGTGACTTGTGCGACAGTCTCCTAGCCCTAATCATCAATCATCTGTATGCATGATTACAAAGGAGCAACTGTCTCAAAACCAGTTCATATATTCATATAATTCACTATAGATATCATTTCAAATAGCAATTATCTTCAGTCAATCCATAATCATGAAAATTTACAATTTATGCAATTTAAGCATTTCATATAAATCATCTCATGTAAATCATTTTCTGTAAATCATTTCATGTAAATTTTCTCATGTAAATCATTTAATGAAAATCATTTCATGCAACTCATGACATGTAATTCATTTCATGTATATCAATTCATATAAATTACTTCATGTAATTCAATTTATAGAAATTAATTCATGTAAATCATTTCGTGTAAATCTATTCATGTAAATCATTTCATGTAATGCAATATATGTAACTTATGTCATGTAATTCAATTCATGTAGAACATTCCATGTAATGCAATATTTTGGCTTGTAGAAATTAAAGTTAATTTCTACTCCTTATGTTCAGGAAAATTGGGTAAGGAACGATTATAACAAGATTTTCGATAATTTTCAATTGCAAGAAAAACATATTCTATGCAACTGCTATACATGCTTCTTACCTCTATTTCCATGCCATATAAGAATTTGATCGTACTGATCGGTACAAAATTGCAAGTGCACAGTATCGTAGTTTTATAGTAAAGTGATGAGAAGAGTATCGTCCTCAGGGATTGGTAACTTACTTTTGACAAATACCAAAATTATGCTAATCTTGGTTTTATCTAGAGAAGTCACTAAGGTTGTTGTAATTGGAATTTAAAATAAAATCAAATTAAAGAAAATAAGCAGAGGAAAAAATATGTTGTTCAAAGATCAAATTAATGGGAAGAAAACTTTTAGGAAATCGATTTCACCTAATCCTTCACTATGCTTTACTCATCTAGCTAATTTAATTTAACTCTCTCTGTTTGTTAGCAATCTCAACAAAAACATCCAAAAGCCTCTTTCGACAGTCAATTGGAACCTATCTTGTTCATCAATTTACACAAGAGTATGCAATTTAATAAAACAAGAAAGCATTAAGACCAATGATTTTAATACTACACAGGTTCATACAAGTCTCTCGATCCTATATTTACCTATGCCGAGATATTCAAGATCTATCCTATAATTCCGTCTTTTGACAACAAATCACAAGATCAAAATCATCTAATTAATGGCCGGTTAATTAGAAGCAATAAACTCAGAATAAATCAGACAAACATGAAAAGAATTAATTCAAATTAACATAGAAAAGCAAGCATAGTTCGGAACTAGATTACATCGTTTTCCTAGAATAAAGAAAATTTAGTTCATGCTAAAAATTAAATTCAACATAAACGAATTCACCATAATTTTTCTGAGAAGAATTGAAGGGAAAAAAAATGAACACAAAAATCTTCTTCAGCCTCCTTTTCTTTTTTTAGCTGTGGTGCCCTTTTTTCCTTTTAGATGTGGTGCCCTTTTCAGCCCAAAACGTTTGTCTTTTTCAGCCCACTGTTTCAGCCAAATACCTTACTTTCTTTTAGCCCAACATTTTCTCTAGTTGTTTCACATCTCTTTTATTTGAATTAATCTTCATTTTCTTCAAATCTGCAATAAAATTTAAATAACAATAATGAAGTCTAAAATTAAAAAAAATAAATAAAATTAGACTAAAGTTTAAAGTTGAGAAGTGATAAATTATGCTAATTTATGCAAGTCATCAAACACCCCTAAACTTAGAACTTTGTTTGTCCTCAAGCAAAAAGAAAATAAAGTAAAAGACAACTATAGACACTATCGGCAAGACCCCATAGAGAAATATCATCACTCACCAAGCTATAATCTGAATTTAGATTTCATCACTAGTAACTTACTCTTTTAACATCAAGGATAGCAGAAAAATCAATAAAAAATTTAGCAATTTGTCAACAAGGGTTAAGCATTTACTTCAACCTAAAGCTAGGTCCTTGAGTGTGTGTGTGTGAAATAGTCAAATTTAACTCCAAACCACCAGCAAATTCAGATAAAAGTAGAACAACTGAACTCAAAAGAATTCTCTCAAAACTTAACCCATAAGTCCAATTTTCAGAAATCCTCTCCACTAATGTAATCAAACACCAAAATCAGAGATCAAAAGGTCTTTAATCAAGGTTGTAATTACAGGCCACAGGGTGAGGTCTAAGAAAGAAATGGATATGGGAAATCAAAGCAAACTGGGAAAATACTTGGTAGAAAGAACAATAAAAGAGATATCCACAAGATCCACACTATAGCTCTTTCTCGACAATATGCTCATACTGATGACAATATTGTTGCCATACTCAATAAGTGGAGGTTTTTTTTTAATCACCTTGATACTCATAGCCTTTTCTGATTTTTCAACCACTTTAACCCTTTTTTCAATTCTTGCCTTTCACTTTCTTTTCTTTTCACACTTTGATCTTATAGAGCAAACATAATGTGGATAATTTAATTTGAACTAACTTTCTCTTTAAATGCA